>JARFXV010000476.1:772500-2257500 GCA_031761425.1 Cosmopolites sordidus | reverse complement strand
TATTATTTATTGTTTGGTTGCAGAAAGGCAGATTCAGAAGAAGTGGAAGAATTTAAGAGATTCTTACGTAAAGGAACGTAATTTACAAGGCAAGGAAAAGAAATCGGGTTCTGGAAAATGCAGCAGAAAGAACTATATTTATTTCGATAGCTTAACGTTTCTTCAACCAACAATGAATAACAAAGAAACGGTATCTAATCTAGAACTGGAAGAGCAGTCGCAAGAAGCACGATATGAAGATGACATAGAAGAACAATCCGCTGATAATTCTTCTGTGGCAGATAGTCAACGGCCTATTAGACATGGCGAAAGTTCAGGCAGTGCTATAAAACGTAAGAAAGACGACATCAACAGTGCCGAACTTCACCTGTTACAAGTTATGGCAAAAAGGATGGTACACAATGCTAACAAAAAAGAAGAAGAAGCAGATGATGATACATTATTTCTTATGTCATTAGCCGGTGAATTAAAAAAAGTTCCCAATGAATATAAATTGGATGTAAAGACAGAAATTCTCCACGCCATCAAGAAGTGGCAAAGATATATTCCATCTGGCAATCCCGGATCATCTCCACTACTGTATTCAACACAAGTGTCACTACATTCACCATCATATACTGATATATCTCACTCATCATATGGTTCATATAATTAATGAATATTCGTTGTTTCTGTGTAGACTAATGCATTTTTGCAGTAAAAAATTTTGGCTGTGTAACTATTTTATTCGCGAATATAGAACAGACAAAAATATTTGTGTCCTAATATATAAATCTTGCCTTGTATGTTGTATGGTCTTAAGCACACATACTTTTGAATGACATCGTACGATCTTTGGCTCATTTTGACAAGCGTTAGGTAATTGAAGAAACAAGGGTGAAAGTGGGTACAATAAAAAAAATAGACTAAAAAAAGAACAAAAACTTACCTTAGTGTAACTACAAGTTTTTCGTCTGACGGGATACACAATCGCATGTTGGTTGTGTCTCCTGTGATATCTCTTTTTAAAATGTGCAATAGTTCATTATAAGAACGCAACGACATTCGACAATAGTTGAAAAATTTTGCTTCGTGTGCAGTTAGTTCTTCAAAAAGAGTGTAGAATTGTCCTTTCAAGAGTCTACAACTCAATATTGGATGTACCCAATAACTGGCCAAATGCCTGGCGATTCAACCGTCCCACAACCGCGCGATCTGAAATCGCTCGTGTGAAAAGGCTCTAACTGTTGAAAACTGAAAAGAAGAAACAAACAAAAATTAAAAATGTATATTTGACATTTTTTCCCAAAAGTATGCATTCAAATATAATAAAAGTGCATAAAAGACAATCAGATCTAAAATACTGAGTAACGGTTCACAATCAGGCAATGTAAACTGGAAGATACAAACAAAACGAGAACCGATTTAATCATGAAAAATATTAAATTGTTTAGTTCGCGTATAATATTTCAGCTTTAACAAGTATTTAGTTTATTGTAAACTACTAAAAACAAAAAATACTACACAAAAAACATTATCAAATAGAGTTTAGACTTACCTCGGTATCAATTGTATGATCTGACATGGTGCACTGTGATATAAAACCTTGTTCAAATGTTTGAACTGGCACCTTTCATCGCGTCGCGGGTACTATGCGTTATGATCTAGTCGTTTACAGTGCCCGAGTGCCGATCTCCTGATGATGCTAACATGGTTAGCGAAACGTGCGTCGAGCAGTTCAAAAAAGTGTTTTGGTATTTAGTGGTAAATCTCTTCAAGTTTAGTGTTTCACACCAAAGGTTCCAATAGAAGAATTGATGCCCGAGTTGGTGTTAATCACTATATGACCTTTAATAATATCGTTAATATCACAGGGGATTCGTTGACCGTTTAAGTATTAAATGCGGTTCGTACAAATAGGAAGTCCACTAGGCTCAATTAACATAAAAGTTATATTAATGAAGAAAATAATTCTCATTGTCCTTACCACTTAATGTTACAAAATCACATTTTCAACGATAATTGTAAAATGGTACTTGATAAAAATAAATCTAAAAAACGAAATATCTTAGTGAACCTAGAAATTAATAAAGAAAACATGTTGGTATGTTGCTAAATGACCGGGAGGCCAACGGTCCACCCTTGTTAAATTTATATTGCGCGTCTAGACATTGAAAAAATGAATTTTCCCACTATCACTACTTGTAGTTTTTTAAGTGGATGGAGAGTTTAAGTTGTAACTACTTTTCTTAATGTTCAATTGTAAATTCGGGAATTCGAAACACCTATTTCATACTATCCCCAAACATTCTTCCTCTTGGCCCTTTCAGCTCAACTTGGCCATAAACATTCTAAATAAATAAACCAAAGTAACCCATCTATCGAAGGCCGTAGGAAGGGTTTCCAAGTACGTGAAAGAATACGGGTTATTGTCCGTATGGTGCCTCGTGCTATGTACGGGGCATTTTGGTCCTTGATGTTTATTGTTTTCACAATATAGTACGTATTTGAAAAAAGGTGTGTCGAAACAAATGTACATATAAATCTTAGTTTCTTTATTTAAAATTAATTTCCATCAAGTATCAACTACCTGAGTTAAGTTTTATTGAATATTTTAAATTTATTCAAATTGTCAGAGATTTGCGTGCGGCGTTTTCGCTTTGATCCGGTCAGCTCCCGTATCGAATACTCGATTTTTGTTGCTTATTTTCGCCTACAAACGATGCTAATAAATGTAGTATAGTTCTTTTTTTTTGTAGTAGTAGTCAGTAATTATGGAGGAAAAACAATAGATATTGTTCAAGACAGTAAATATTGGTAATAATACGAAAAATTGGAATGAAATTAGTACTAAATTGTTTGTAGTTTATTGTAGTCACAAGAAAAAAAAATCCTCTATTCATGTAAATAAATATCGGATAAAATCGAAAATAACGACCATAACCCAGAAACTACAAATTATATAAATGTTTGCAGTAGTACGCGTATTTTTGTAGTGACTGTTAAACTCTTGTTATAACTGCACACAAAAGAATCAACTGATGAAAAAATGAGTATGATTAAAAACCTACAAACTACAAACCGTGGTGTACTGATTATGTCTGGGAAGCACTCAAGTTGATAAAGTTTCAGAAGCTCACTACAAACGATATATAAACTACAACCGATTATATCGAGTGTAGATTCTTCTGACAATCTTCAAATGTCATAGAACATGTGTTACTGAAATGATTATACTTGTATCAGCGAGTTTATTATGGGTAAGGGTCTGGGTTATGTGCATATGTGCATGAAATTATATATATATATATATATATATATATATATATATATATATATATATATATATATATATATATATATATATATATATATATATATATATACAGACGTTACAACACAGTTATTAAGCCAGAATGTCTATATGGGGCAGAAACGCTATTTTGAATAGAAAGAGAAACATCGAGGGGAAAACAAGGAAACAAATCTTAGGCCCCAAACAAATAAATAGCATAACATACCGACTTCGAGAAAACAAAGAAATCAAACAATACACAGATAAACATAGCGATATGAGAAAAAGGAAGACTTAAGTTGCCCGACACATAAAACGGATGAATCCGAGTAGGCTTACTAGACAAATAGTCGAATTTTATGAAAATAAGAGTAGAGCTAAAGTAGAAATAATTAAATGGATTGCTGGAATTAAAGAGGATCTAAAATCAGCAAATATTACACAAAATGGAATTCAGGATAGAGGCTGTTTCAGACACAAGGTTAACGTTTGGGAGGTTGGCCAGAGAGAAAAATATAGGAAGACTAGAACAACTTAGTCTGACGAAAGAAAAAAAGTTCATAGCGAAAGAATGAAATCAGTATGGGCGCAAAGGGAATATATATATATATATATATATATATATATATATATATATATATATATATATATATATATATATATATATATATATATATATATAATTTTTTTTTTCCTGCATTACTAATTACTAACATTTCAAAAAAATTAACTATACTACATTTATTAGCATCGTTTGTAGGGAAAAATAAGCAAAAAAATCGAGTATTCTTTAATGCGGGTTCAAGCGTGATGGAGCGGGTCCGGTCCTGTCTTTCCAGCTTCTCCCTGACAACCGCAAACCCTACACGATTCGCTTTTTCCCGGCAGTGTGTCCTGGTCCGTCAATAAGCCCGCCCGCCCGAGCCGATTTTTCACCGCCTCTCGACCAACCCCCCCACCCTTGTCGTATGGCACCGTCGCTTGTTTTGTCGTCAGCGTAAACAATCGAGCATCGCGCGACATAACGACACGATGAATTTTTCAACGCCTACGCGATAATGATTTTCCCATTCTCCATTGTTTCCGGTTAGGACTCGTCGTGTCTTCATCGACTGATGCTATGGATTTTAAGGTGGACTGTCGCGTCCCCTTGCTCTACACACGTTACCTGGAGAGGCCTGAAGGTACGAACAAGGATTGTTTTGATTTTTTTTATCGGCATGTTCGTTTTGCTGAGAGATAGTGAAGGCTCATAAAAATAATTAAATAATGGAGATTTTGTTTGATTGTGTTGGAGTTTACGTTAATAAGGGTTAAGTGTTAAAGGGCGGGACCCGCGTTAGGGTGATGAAACGGGGATGGATCGAAAGGTCGCAACATTCGACCCCGTTTACTGTCGGCCTTTCTGATGGGTTGACAGTGGTGGGAGGTATTCTTCTTGTTGCTTTACTGACTCGACCCATGTTTTGTTTCTTAAGAAGGCAAGATATGTTCAATCAATTCATACTCATAAGTTAACGTTTTTTTTTATAATATTGGGCTTTTATTGGAAGAACACTATTTGTAGAATGCCAAACAAACCTTCAGGGTATATTTCTTGAATGACCTTATTGTTTATTAGTATCCGCCCTTTCAGTTATCCTCCACATGAAAATATCGGGTAATCTTGGTGACCAAATTATGTCGTCCAATGTAAGAATATAACCTCAGTTTGGAAGATATCTTCCAAAATTAATAAGTTTCCGTTGAAAAAAGTTGTTCTTGCTATGGTGATATAGCTTGTTAATGAACCTTGACTTCCAATCGCCCCTTGCCTATTTTTAATGTGCCTTTGGTCTACCTCTATTTCTGTTCCCTATTCACTTCCCATTATATTCCTTGGTATTTGGTTTTCTGGCATTCTCGCCGCTCATTTAAGTGTCTAAACCCTTCCATAGTCCGCAATATCCAGATCTTTGTACAATTATTGAGTTCGAGCAATAATTCTTGTCCACGTCGGTCGAATGAGCGTTTTATGCATTTTAACTTTCGTGATCCTTCGTATAAGATTAAATCTGAGGACATGCTGCAGGAAATAAGTAGTTGTGTTATCCTTCATAATGCGGTTTCTCCTGTGACGTTTTTGCCTAGTTTGCTTCCCAGAAAAGTAGGTTCATTCACAACTTTAATGTTGCCTTCGCCGATTATCCACAGTCGTAATTTACCTTTTCTATTTTATCTAACAAAAGTTACTTGAAGAAGAGATTGGCATTCCACACCATTTCCCTTCTGTTAAATTGTTTGAAATTTATATTTGATAGCTCTCATTTATATGTATAAACATATAAGTTAATACAGGTTTACTTCAATTCGTCGTTGAAACACGTATTAAAATAGCTCATACTAACATTATTAGTAATACAAGTAAATAACCCAATAAACTATGCTTTTTTTAGGCTTACCAAATAGCCCTAACAAACTACCTCCCGCTATTTCGGCTTCGACCAATGGCAGCCTAGGCAGTGTGTCGTCGTCTAACATCCAACCGGTTTCCAACTCTAAGCCCCGCCCCACGACCGCCAGCCACTCGATACATGGTCCAGGCGTGGCCAGCAGCCAATACAACCACTCGTTCGCCGCGGCGCTACGTAATCTCGCCCAACAGAATGTACCTGGGGCGGAGCCTCAGATCGACCCTCCCACCGCTCACAGAACGAGGGAATCAGGTGAGTCTTAATTTTTTCTATTGGACTACCTTTGAACCAGCGCATCTAGTCTAGATGTGGATAGGTATAACTATAATGCATGAATTAGTACTATTAGTATGATCCAGAGTATCATGTATTTTTTTCTACTATTAGCTTCAGTGCCAATACCAGAAAAGACCAAAACTGCTTCGGAAGTGCCCGCTTACCCATCTAGTCGATCTGCGATTGATACGAGACTGAGTTCGAATCCCACCGACCGATATCCCACAGCTGCCCTGGCCGATTTGAGCAGGAGCGGTTTCCAACCCTACAGGCCTGAAGACCACCGGATACCTCCGGTGGCTGTGGGGTTGGAAATGGCGGGGTATCCACCGTACAGTCCTTACCCGTTACCTTTAATGGAAGAGCAACTTTACTACGAGAGGATCTTGAGACCTTCGTGGCCATCTTTAAGCCATCCCTATCTGCACTATATGATTCCGGGAACTCCTATGCCTCTCTACATGCACGAGAGGTAATTAAATATGACACTTCTGTGCAAAGCATAATTATTTTTATGTTGCTAGGTTGAAACTAGAAGAAGAACAACGACAACGATTCGCTGCCGTAGCAGCTGTACGGTCTAAAGACGTGGAATTGGAAAGAGAACTTCTTGAACGCGAGAGAGAAAAGGAACGACTGGTACGGGAGAAAGCCGCGGCGGAAGCTGCTCGGAGAGTATCCCCCCACACCGCGGGTCCCGCCTCTCATCTTCTAGGGTTACCGGTGATGCATCCGTCGGCAGCAGCTGGTATGCTGCCTCCTACAGGACCTCTTGGATTGGCGCCGCCCCCCGCACGACATTCACCTCTAAGCGCCGCCACCAGTTACCTACCCGCTCCACCACAGAACTATCCTCAAGTACCTAGGTACTGTTATTCAAGTCACATAATTCTTAGTTTACTTATATATTGTTGATGTGCGTAAAAATTAGACAACAGTTTGTTTTTCAGATCTTCGCCATCACTCCAACGTCACTCACCCCACGTGTCATCATACGCTTCGTTAAACCTGTCGGGCCCGCCCCGTCAATCTCCCACCATCATCCAACCGTCAGGACCGATGATCAACGCCTCTAGTGCGCCCCAACCGCCCCCAGCTCACACATCCCAACCGCCCACGCCGAAACCCACGCCCCCGCCGATAGTCAAGGAGGCGGGGCCAGATGCGGCGACCGAAAGAGCAGTAGTCGCGCCCCCCGCAGGTGAGGCGAGCAACGGGGATTGTGCCTGACCTCCGATTTCGCTTGCCGTTTGCCAATCATCATCCAACACCCATCCAGCTGAACCTTTGTGTTTCGGTAATTAATTGTGTTGTGGGCTTTGAGATCTTTTATGTGGGCGGGGCTTGTATACCTTTTTTTTATTACAAGGGGACGTGTATATGTGTCTGTGTGGTTGACAATATTACGTTTGGTTTTTTTTTTGTTTGTTTTGGAGTAATTAGGTATAATGCATTTTAAAAATACAATACGTTAATCAAGAACAAGCTCTTGTGTGATTTTGAAATCAACTGGGTCAATAGCAGATATACAAATTAATTTGGATTTTTTTTAATTCGATGATTATCGATCGATAATATAACCAATTAGTATAACCAAATTAATTTCTATATCTAATAAATATTTTATATTTTGAAAATTGAGTATTATTGCTCAAGGAAAAGCTAATACTTTGCTATACTAACGCTTATGCTTTTTCCCTAGATCAGTTCATTTCTAACTCCATTTTTATTTCATCAATAACAACCTAACCTTTAAAAAATAATTGAATGCAGCAGATGAAAGTAGTCTGTTTCTTACTGTATGGCAGCACATTTCCAGCACAAAAGCAAGGTCACGTTTGAATAAGTACCAGGTACGAGCGTAGAACAAAAAACCTGATTCTTTTTAAATGAAAGATGTTTTTTTTTTGGTCGAAAATCGATTGATTTTTCAATGTGGTCTTCTTTTTTATTTCTTTGAAAAAGTAGAAGTCCGGTGAATCGCGTGGCCTCGTGAGCGTCACTCGAAACTCAGTAAACCGCTTATGAACCAAGAAATATGCGGAAACGGAGATCCCAAAATACTTTCATCTAACTTAGCGGACTGTCAAAACTAAGTGTTAAAAGGTGTACAAATAAGTTTCCGCCGTTTGACAAAAGATGGTCCCACCAGAAAGTGTTGAAATTGTCAGATGTAAAACGTAACATCGTAAGTTTGGTCATCTGGTAACAACATAACCTTAAAGTATTAGTGACTCCGTATCAGCATCACATAATCTTTTTCTTCCGAAAATGCCAAGTTTTATACCGAATAAGAAAAGAATAAGAATAAGAAATCGGCAGCTGAGGGGCATCGATTGCTTGTAGTAGCATATAGTGAGGCTGCTTTAAGTAAGAGAGGATGTCGTGAGTGGTTTCAAAAGATGAGTAGAAGACTCAACAGGGCAGGTGAGTTTGACGTGGAAGACAAAGAACGCAGTAGAAGGCCGAAAGTGTACAAAGCCACGGAATTGGAAGTACTATTGAAGGAAGATTCGTCCCAAACGCAAAAAGAACTTGCACTTACCTTAGAAGTGACTCAACAAGCAATTTCACATCGTTTAAAATCGTTGAGAATCATTCAAAAACAAGGAAATTGGGTTCCATATGAACGGAAGCCGAGAGATTTTGAACGCCTATTTTGCATGAGTGAAATGCTGCTTACTAGACATAAAAAAAAGTGTTTTTTGCATCATGTAGTCACTAGTGATAAAAAATTGATCCACTCCGATAACCCAAAGAAAAGAAAATCATGGGGACCACCTGGCCATGCTTCAACATCGGCAGCCAAACCAAATATTCATGGAAAAAGCTCATAAGGGGATCAGCTTGGTGTCGTGTATTATGAGTTGCTCAAACCGAGCGAAACCATTACTGGAGCTCTCTACCGAACATAATTAATGAGATTGAGCCGAGCACTCAAGGAAAAACGCGCAAATTACTCCAGACACGAGAAAATTATTCTCCTACCTGATAATACACGTCCGCATGTTGCAACACCAGTCAAAACATATTTGGAAACACTTAATTGGATAGTCCTACCCCACCCGCCGTATTCACCAGACATTGCCCCTTACGATTATCACCTATTCCGGTCGATGGTACATGGTCTGCCTGAGCAGCTCTTTACATCATATGAAGGTACCAAAAATTGGGCCTATTCGTGGATAGCCTCAAAAGATGAAGAGTTCTTCCGACGTGGTATCCGAATACTGCCAGAAAGATGGGAAAAAGTAGTGGCTAGTGATGGACAATACTTTGAATAAAACGTAAAGTGCCGTTCTTTCACAGTAAATTCATAATTTTTGATAGAAAACGGCGGAAACTTATTTGCACACCTTTTATACTGGTTTGAAATTAATGGGGCGTTATTAGAAAGGGACCTACTTTTCAGAAATGCGATTCCACCGTCATCTACCGGAAAAGTGCCAGGCTTTTCATTTTGTCCTCGTATAAACTTTCACCACCAGAAACCTCAAAGTATTTAAGTTGAGTAAACGTGTCACCGACATCTTTGAAATGATTAAAACTTTTTATGACTGTGAATAATGGCCCCCGAGAATATTTTTTTCCTAATATAAAGAAATGTGCTGTTATTATTTAAAGACAGATTGACTGAACTTGACCTTAATAATACCACCCTCCGACTCTCAACCAACAACAATTTCCATTGTTTTAGCCAGGAAGCTACCGCTAGTTTCAAATCAGGCAACTACAACATGGAAACAGACGAATACAACTAACGCGTCCCTACCCCCACCACCGCCACCAACAACAACACCCTCTGTAGAGAAACAAGACAAGATCAAGTCGACGTCGTACGATGTGGATTTTTTGGTGAACAGCGCTAGTGTCATCAAAGAGACGGCAAGTGAACACAGGATTCCTTGCGCGCAAGTCTCTGAGAAACAGCCCAAGATCACCGGCGAGGCTGATAAGGAGAATTTGGACGACCGACCAGTTGAACAGTCAACGAATCCTGTTGAACAGTCCATCTCACACCAAGATAGAGACGGCAATAAGGAATCTTGCACAGATGGGGAAATAAAGAAGAACGCCAACGTGACAGAACTGAAGAAAATCCACATTTTAGATCAAAAATTTGTGAAAATACCTCAGGAACAAATTGAAACTAACACTAATAAGGAAACTCAAACCAGCAATTTGGAAATCAAACAAAACAAAAACCCCTCCTTCGAAAATTTTGAACAAGACATGGAGGCCTTTAAGATTTACAAGAACGGCACTATAGTGCAGGGAAATATTGCGTCCAAAGCTAGTGTGGAGCAGAAAATTCCTCACTATCACCCAACGAAAATTTTCAAAAACAGACCTGTCAAGCCACTGAAAAACGGCAAAATCAAAGATGAAAACTACATCGACAAAATATATGCATGCGCTGATAAAGGCCTAGAAGTGAAGCATGCGCACACTCCATTGGCCATAGGTATCGAGACTAACTTCAAAGCGAACCAGGCAGTGTTGCCGCTTCGTTCGCCCGACAAACCAAGCGTACCGGAAAAGAACGACACTAATGCCACCAAACGGGTCGAGACTAAACTAGGAAACCATCAGTGGTCAGTGGAGAAAGATCGGGAAACGCCAGTGATGTCATGTGGTAGGATATAATTGTATTTTAGTATTTTACTGTCTGTTATTAGACAAATGTCACTTTTAGTACCTCAGAGCGTCATAACACACAACCCCAAACTGACGGCAACAGCACCGCTGGAAATACCGAAAATCCTTTCGCCGAAGGTACCGCCAAAGCAACGAATAAAACGGAAGTTGACAGATGTCAATATTTCGAATCTACCGCCTAAAATCCAAAACAAGTCCACCGTTTTAAATGTACCTACTTTTTCTGTGTCACTTCCGGCAATCAGAATGACCAGAAAACCAAAAGTGAGCAAGCTGGATTTGGCAACGTTGCGTAGGAAAGCGAGACGAATGAGGCGGCTATGCGGCAGTCATGAGGTACAAATGAACTACTCAGTAAAGCTTTCAAATTGTTTTCCTTTGTTTCTGATGTTGCAACATAAACAGTATTTAAACTCGAATAACTCAGAAACCATAGCACATTGGTTAAATTATTGTTTTTTTTTTCGTGATTGGTTTGATTTATTCTCATTCAGTGTGCTTTTGATTTAGATCTCCAGAGGTCTGTTAATATTCCCGTTGTATTCTTACAACTAGTTAGTTATGTTGAGACTTTGGAAGAACTTTACGCGGTCTCTGTTAATTTTGTTGATTGTTGTTAATTTTTATAACTTTTAAAAAATACGAGAGAATTTTTTTTGTGTTACTTCGCATTTCTGGATTAAAATACTCTTAATTGTCACGTGTTTGCTGATCGTTCTAATAGGGATTGTCAAATTTTTTAAACAATGAAACCGAGATATGATAGCCAGTAGATTGACCGGATAGTACTATCGAATTATCGGAAAAAGATATCGTTAGTTGGACTTTTATGTATGTATATGTATTCTGTCAAAATTATATTGTTTGTAACTGAAGTACTATCCAGACAACTATATTTCCAATTCAACAATAATCACTGTTATTTTATGCTTGAATCATAAAAGTTATTTTATGCTTGATTCATAAAAATGTAAATAATTTTCTTTGTGTCTTCAGTATAATAGTGGTGCAGCAATCTTAGGTAAAGGTCTGACCATCAACGGTAGTTCCAGTAGTTCGGAAAGCGAGGATGATGCGCCATCTCGCGTCGATCTCTGTATACGATCCGGACCACCGTCGAAAGTACCGCCCAGCAGAAAGAAACTTAGCTTTTTGAGAGCCTTTGAGCTAACCACCCATACAGGAAAGACTAGTAAGTAGTTCCATTGGTGGCAGATTGGGCTTAAATTACCGACATACATAATTATTTTATGGATAGATCTTTAAAAATATCCATTAAGGATATGTTAGTTTCGGCTATTCTTATTGCTTCTAACCGTCGATAAGATCAAACTCAAATAGATTTACCACTAAACACCGAAACAGTTTTTTAAAGTTCTCGACGCATGTTTCGCTAACTATGTTGGGTAGGTCGTTGGTTAGTAATTAGTGTTATATAAATAGAACATAGTTTAATTTTAGAATTAGTTTAAATGATCTCCTGATGATGCTAACATGGTTAGCGAAACGTGCGTCGTGAACTTTAAAAGTGTTTCGGTGTTTAGCGGTAAATCTCTTTAGTGTTTCACAACGAAGGTTCCAATAGAAAAATTGATCGTCGATAAGATATTGATTTACATTCAATATATTTCAAAGTAATCCCCAATTTCTCTAAACCAAACGATTTGTTTTTTTTTCCAAAATTTTCTGTTATTTTCAGGTCTAGAAATAGAGAATATCCAACGAAAACAACACTATTATAGTCCGCTAACGGTACAGATTCATTTAGAATCATCCAGAAGTCCTTTTGACGTTCCGGTACCTTTCGGATCTCCAACTGTTTTAAATCACGACTATGATTTCAAACTGAAAAATAGCTTCCTGAATATTTTGGGCCTGGATTGGGTATCGAACACCAGCCGAAGAGGTATTCAGTAATACGAAAACGTTCCCAAACCTGGTTTATTAGTGTTTTCTTCTTATGTATAAATAGAAATGGAGAAAGCTTGGCAAAAAGTCCTGCACGATCGAATTAAAAGACGCTGCGAGTCGGCCTTAACCACATATTATTTGAAGACAGAAGAAAACCTCACAAAAGAAACCAACGATGCCTCCGACAAGACGACGCTCATGAAAAAAGTGAATCCTGAAGCCCCGGAAGTAAAGGATAGCGACCTGTTCAAGATTCCACTGGTCCATCAGATTGGGCATTGGAGGAAAACCAATGTAAAAATAGAAAATGATGTTGAGGAAAGCGACGACGAAGACAAAGATTGCGACCGCGAAGTTTCAAAATGGCCAGGCGTAATGGATATCATACAAATGTACTATCAATATTATAAAGGTAAGAAATAAAAGAAGATATATTTACAGTGATTCGACAGTTGTAAAGTGGTTTACAAAAACCAGCTTACCGACACCCTATATTCGGTCAAAATCTCATGAATCATGTCTTTGGCAGTATTTATTTCCTCCGCTATCCAGCTCACAGTCGATTTCGTATCGTAGGAGTTCATTTCAAGCACTTTTTCCACGAACTCATCGCATTTTTGTTTTTGGCGGGCCTAGCTTATCTGTAAAAGTTTTTCTTGAATTATTGTCTATTATATACTCTTTACAGGTTGTCAAATGGCCCTAGTTGTTGACATGGCCCTAAACAGAAAAATTCAAATTCGGTTAAAAGTTTTACCAAGCTCGAAACAAAATTTAATACTAACTCTTTGTTCCATCGTAATTTTATGACGAGATGACAAAAGGCAGTGTCACTTTAAACGCTATAACTGGACAACCAATTCTAACGTTAGTGGTCTCGTTTTATGGAGATTTTACAGGGTGTTTTACAGGTGATGGAGGATTGGTGGTGGCAGGATTTTTAAGGGGTGTTTTGCTATCTCCTTAGCCTCGAGAACGCATTATTGGATCCACAGGTTTTTTATGTTAATTATTTAATTATTTATTTGAAAAATTCCAAAAGTCAGCATTGAAACTTGAATTAAAAAAAAAACTTATTGATATAGCCTCCAAATTATTTTTTTTTATATAGGCTCGCAGTTTTCGGAAGAAGTAAAAATAAATTTAAAGCTCAATTTTGAATTGCATATTAAAAAAAAACCTCCTCCCTTTCTAACGGTATGTATTCATGCCATAAAAACGTTTTACTAACTTCACTAATTTTCTAACTTTGTGTATCGGGACGCATTAGGCTGATATTCGATATTACTTATTTGCCTAAATAACATACGCTAAACAGGTAGAAAATTCTATCTTACTCTCAAGAGTGTAAAATCCGACAACGAATTACCCCTCAGTCACGCCAGTTAAAGGCTGGGTAAGGCCGGATGCCTTCTGAGAAGTGTTCTACGTTGGTCACTCGCCAGTCGGTAGGTTTCCTGATAGATTTATGGGTAGGCACATAACCAAGGGTTCATAGCCCGAGGGGGGTGCTGGCCTGGGTTTGTCGGAAGCTGATGACCGTGGTTCGGAACCCACGTTAAGCTGTAGGTCCAGTCGCTAAATAGCCTAGTTGCTGATGCACCTCTAATCCTAACACTACCTTTTTTACTTGAAGTAAAAATAAAATCTTAATAATCATTGTTTTAATTGATCAGAAATTTTGCTCGAATTGCTGACTTCCGTTGCTTCGGCACGCGCGCAATCTTCGCCTCATTTCTACCGTAGTAGTACGTAAAAGTCTTCTTTAATTATGACGAAAGCCACCTCTATGCGTTGGAATAAATCTTCTTTAGTTTAAATTTCTGTGACGTATACAAGTTCTTTTGCCCGTCTCCAGATGTAAAAATCCAACGGAGTTGGGTCTGGTGACCGTGGAGGCCATGGAATAGGGCCTCCCTCCCAATCCATAAATTTGGGAAAACATTTAAATACTCCCTGACTGTTAAGCTCCAGTGTGCAGGACAACCATTCGTTTTGGAATCAATACTCCTGTCTTCATTAAATATTGGAACCTCAGCTAACAATTCGGGTAAGACGTTTTAGTCATGGTAATTATCCCCGTTGAGACGATCAGGTAAGTAATGTAGTCCAATTACATGATTTCCAATTACTCCTGCCCAAACATTGACACTGAATCTTCTCTGAAATGACTTCTGTCTTTTAACTCGTGAATTCTCACGTCTCGGCGACCAGTGGTGAAGGTAGTGTAAATTAAGAATTCCTTCTTTATTAATTTGGACTCTTCCATCCACAGAATACTTTTGAAAAAGTCAAGATCTTCCACGTTTGCATGCAGCAAAAAATCGGTCACGGTTATCAAAGTCGTTATTTTTAAGACCGGCAACCAATAAAATATGCGTAAGATTACTTTACATACTGTCAATATCTTTTATTTAATTCGAAAAGTATGTACGGCTAGTATTAACACGCGCCGTGGGAATTCATCTTTAGCTTGTACGGATTGTAAGTCTGTTCAAATAGAAATTTTGAATAATGAAGCTACATCTCTGATGCTAGTAGGTTATTTCTTGAACAGCGCCAAAATCCGCTCATCGATTTCAACATTGTGTCGTTACAATCCCTCTTGGTTCATTAATGTTCAAGTTCCAAGTTTCGCGTAAGCGTCGGTAAGTGTCTTGGAACGTGTGGCGGGAAGATAAGCGCCTGTTAGGAAAGCGTTCTTGATACATTCTTTGCGCTTTTCGAGCAACACCATTGGCGCTTCCATAAGTCATCAAAATGTCCGCGTTTTTCATTAGAGAATACAGCCATCATCAAATCAACAAAAACAAATAACACAAGGAACAGAATTAAAAGATTAGCGGCGCTGAATTGGAACAACAAATGCATTAATCAGCAGACAGTCAAGTCTCGACTAAAAAAACTGAAACCATGGCGCTCGTTTTTTGAGCTGGTTTTCCGTTTACCTTATTAAAGAGGGATACAGATGATTCAGTTCTGCTGTGTATGAGAGAAATAACAGTTTTTATCCAGCATATAGAATAGCAGTCTAATGCGTCCCGATACACAAAGTTACCAAATTAATGAAGTTAGTAAAACGTTTTTATGGCATGAATGCATACCATTAGAAAGAGGATAAACCAGAGATTTTTTTAAGAATTCGAAGACCATCATCGCTTTTAGTTTTTTTTTTTTAATATGCAATTCAAAATTGAATTAAAATTTATTTTTACTTCTTCCAAAAACTACAAGCCTACACATTAAGATAAAAAATAATTTGGAGGATATACCAATAACTTTTTTTTTAATTCAAGTTCTAATGCTGATTTTCGGAGTTTTTCAAAAAGATTTAAAAATTAACTTGAAAAAACCTGTGGGCCCAATAATACTTTATGGAAGCTGAGGATATAGCAAAAGACTCCTCCTATCGGTCATTTTAATTTGGCAAACGATCCACCAAACACACTGTATATTGTTTTAATAGATGCCGCGAATAGTTTTCTTTGAATTTAAAAAGTTCCATTATTATTTTTCCGACATACTGTGTATGAATATATTGTGGTGGGGATAAAAATTATATACATATATGAATATATCTATATTGATTTGCATAAATATTTTTTATAATTAACTACAAATGCTTCATTTTAACTGTAAACCACTATAAGAATGAAGGTATTTATTTTATTTGTTTATTTCAGAAAGGACACAGGAAATTCATGAATTACAACATAGAAAAGTGTTAACCAAAGACCTAGTGACCAAAAAACACCACGAATTGCGTCTTTTAGAATTCAGGCTTAAAGACCTGCTCAGAAAACAACAGAGCACCAAACAACAGACCAAAACCTTAGAACTGACCATTGACAGGCTAACCAATATCGTCAACAAACTTCGGTAGCATTTACACATTGATAGACCTACAGGAGGCAACAAAGGAACTAGCGAGAGGGCAATTAATCAGAAGAAGTGGTATTATCACAGGGTTAAAACGTTATTCTAAGTGCATGGTACATTTTTCCAGAAGCATTAGAGTTATTTTACACAGAAACCTATTTCTAGTTCCTTTTTGCCAGCATGGAGCATTTATTTGTTATTGTTTATCTCACTGTTTCGTTCAGGGGGATGTAAGGCCTTGGCAGCATGTAATGCATTAGCTCTACATGTTGCTATTTTACATCAATCTCAGTTTCATACCTCTCATTTTGTTAATTTTTCAATATTTGAGGGATGCGTGTGCAAGTAAACGGATACACAGTTCAAATATCGATAATAATAAATTATTATTATTTAGTTTTTAGTTAGAATTTCAAATTGTCTTTAGTTAGGTCTTAACAAATTCAAAAATGTATTTTATAAGAACTTAAGTTATTTCCTTTTTTTGTAATTTTACAAATACATAAAACAGACTGCGCTGTGATGAAAATATTTAAAAAAAAAAAGTAACTGTAAAGGCAAATTTTTTTTTTTCGTTCGTAAGTATTATTTCATTATGTTAAAAAAGAAAAACAGAAAAAACCTGAGAACGACATGGGAAAACTTGCGTGTTGGAATTTGTAACGATTCAAACCGAATTTAAAGTTTTTTTTGTAATTGTTTATGTTAACTTACGGGTGTTTTTAATTTTAAGGTAGGTGAGAGTGGTGTTCACTGATTCTGTGATAAATACAATTTTAGTAATCTTGACGTAAACACTGTTTCTAGCATGACAAACCTAATAAATGTACATAACAAGTCGTTGTTTCTTTTTTTCAAACCCATTTTTTTCCAATTTTATACAAATTTAAAAATTTCATCTTCGGTTTAGAAATTATGGCATTCATTCCACTAATTATGAATTTGTCAGAATAGAATCAATTTAAAAGTACATTTTAAATTATCAAACCTTATTACCTCAGTGTTAATAAATGTACATGACAAGTCGTTTAATATCTTCTGTACCATTTTTTCCAATTTAAACTTAGAATTAAAATTTCATCTGTTTAGAAGTTATGGCATTGATCCCTTTGATTTTGTCAGAAATTGTTCAAACGTACGTTTTAATTACCAAACCTTATTACCTCAGTTTTGCCTCAGTTATTTACCTCAACTTTTACTTAATCCCTTTGAATATAAAACTACAAGAAGGAGTATATGATCCTGTAAGTGGGACCAGAATGGTATATATATTTCTAAATCATTCCGGGTGTCGATCCGTTGATTCTGTGAAGAGTCATGACGTTTTGCCAAAATCTCATTTGCCATTCTCAAGCATTGTCCACTTCGACTGAATAGTCCAACTGACGTGCACGAGTCGTTACGCTCGGTCTTATAACCAACCGGCGATTGCGCAAATTGTATCGAGTAGTTCAGGAATATTCACGGCGCTCGGCAACGCTGTCGGGCGTCCGTTTATTGATTTTTCTTCTTCGCCGCCACGTTTCTTTTTTCAGAAGGGATTTCCATACTTTTTTTGGAATGTTGCGAACGTCGTTTCGCGTATTTAGCTCACCCCTTTCTTCTATTTCAAGGGCTTCTATGTTTGTTTGGACCTTGTAGTTTTCAATATTCGCTATTTCTTTGGTTCCTTCAAAATTGATTTTATGACCTGTTTGTAGATGGTGCTGGAACAGAGCGGAAGTGGTTTGTTTGTTTTTTTACGTTGTTTTTATGTTCTTGTATTCTGGCCGAGATTCGTCTATTTGTTTGTCCTATGTATGTTCTGTTGCAGTCTGAACAAGATATGATATATATCCCATGATTTTCCAATCTAACTTTATCCTTTATATATATATATATATATATATATATATATATATATATATATATATATATATATATATATATATATATATATATATATATATATATATATATATATATATATATATATATATATATATTAACTTTGTATATGTTCTACACATTTTTTCATCTGCTACACCCGTTTTGCAAATATAATTATTTCTTGTAGTGTAAATAGTCACTAAATAAACTAAAGTGTTAGGTATAAACTCGAAAATTAACTCATTTTTCGCAACAACCAAAAAAAACTAACTTTCAAGAGTAAATGATTTTTATCAAAAGATTTTTATCAAAATGATAAAATTAAAAAATTACCTATTTTAAACAGCCCACTTCAATTGTTGGAACAGCATTTGGTAGTAGTCTCACTTTTACCTTAGATGTTTGATAAAACAGCCCTCAGCAAAAAGATTTGGAATAAAGTCAAGCTTTTCAATAAAATTAATCCACTATGTTCTTCTATTTGGAAACTTTGGAAAATGTTGACTAAAGATGAACTGGTTTAATAACTTGAAATCCAAATCACAATGGAAGTAATATTTACATTTATTAGTATAATTTCGGAAAAGGATTATAAAAAAGATAACACTCTGTATAAGTAGTTATATTTTATATGAGTAAAGTAACGAAACGATGTATCAAACGAAAACTAAAAAATTATCTGAATTTTTTAGGCCCAGTATCTCAGAAAACTAAATATTTTAGAACATACGTTAAAAAAAAAATCACTATCTTGAATAACATTATAATTATATTATTTTACCTAAATAAATTTAACTACGCCTATGCAGACCAAGAGATATGTTTACTTCATAACCTTAAAATGCCATTGAAACAAAATAGGTTTTTATTTCTAAATAACTGACAAATTTACAATTAAAAGCACTTACCTATGTAATGTTACTCTTGAATGTTGATTTTTTCGTATCAGGAAACAACCACAAGAACACACAAAAATAGTATTCCAGTACACTTGTTATTGATTAAAACACATTAAAATTACACAATCTACTAATAAACTTCTAAGTTGTTGACACAAACTACCAAAATTCCAAAACAATGAGTCATCTGTGGTGTTTCAATATGGCCGTTTCCGTCTTCACTTATACGTGCATTAAAACAGGTAAGGCTCCTTGCTGTTAATTTTATATTCAAAGTTTAATCCTGTAACCCATATAACTAGTTTAATATTTATTTAAACTACAGAATTTGAATTTTTTTTATGTTGAATTATTTACAGGTAGTATCATTTGTGACCAAAAATAACTATTATTTCCCCTAAATCGGTGGAGGGTTGTTCTATGATTATGAGGTTTTTATTATTTTCTATGCTTCCCAAGCAACTCAAAATATTTTAAAATACATATTTGATTATTTAAAAGAAATAATTTTCGTTGTCTTCAATTCGCCAACGATATTTTCCATAAAAGGTTACATGCGCTTCTCTTCTTTTTTCCTTCCATAGCATCTGCTCTGATGGAATAATTTTAATTTTTTTACCTTAGATTAAAAATAATGTTAGAATGTTATATTTATTATCGTTATTAGTGCTAAACTGTGTATATAACTCAAAGAATAAAATTATAAAAAAAATGAAAAACAAACGTATGTCGTTTTCGCAATTGCAAAAAAGTTGCAGTTTGAATTTGTCTACGTTTATAGGTTACGTAGGTTCCGGGATTAAAGGAAGGTTCTGTATTCATCATAAAATTAAAACCATTGCATTGAACCATTTTCATGAAATATATTCTAATTTAAAAGGAAATTATTATAAATAGTCCGATACAGGTTGTAATGAATTACCTAAAGAGTTTTTGAGCTACAAAATGATTGTATGGTAGGCACATTAAATATATGAACACAGAAAATACCCATTATGTAAAAAATTTCTATTTTTAAACTAAAGCCCTATAAAGGCTATTTTTTGATATAGTGAATGTAAGGCTTTAGTATGAAAAAATACTACATTTAACTTAAATTCAATTAGTATCATTAAAAATGTTTGATACCTATATACACACAGAAAAAAACCTTAAAAATCATTTACTGAACCACAAGCTGGATGAGTTCATAATGGAAACAAGCCAACATCGATTGCTGTTAAAATTAGAATTACTTCAAAAAGCTGTCTGCTTTTACTATAGGTACTAGCAATTTTTCGCCTTAACAACAGTCAACATTACGACACCTCTGTTACCAATTCAACAGTCCAAGAAATTAGCTGCCATAAGAAGTTCCAAAGCAATTTCAGGTGTAATGGGGAATTCAGGAATCTCTGTGGAACTGTTTGTGTATCTTAATTTGTAAGTAAAGTACATGCAAACCTTCTGTAAGACATGAGACCTAAAATGTAATAAATAAATGTAAGCATTTTTAAAGAACTACTACAATTACGTACGGGATTTCTCTGAAGTTCACTTCATTGGCTTCGTTTTCTGCAAACTGACCTGGTCCACTCAACATAGCTTTAATGGTGCCCGAGGTCAAAGCATGTTCTCTCTTGACTATAAACTCATGGCCATCTGAAGAGATCAACTTGACATACATTGCATCTGGTCCTTCACAGCCTCCGTATACTCTTTCTTGAGCTTTTTCTTCCATAATGTCACCCATTTGGATCTAATAATACACTTTCTTTAACCAAAAACTACCAAGTGAATATATAGTAATAATCATATTTTTTTTTTATTTAATTTCAAACAAACCAACAAATATGCGTTTTTATTTAAAAATTTTACAATTTTTCGTGCTACTTACATTATATTACTAAAATTAGGACGTTAGTTATTAAAAACAAATCAAATTGACGTGACTAATGACTTTTTGAATTGCCAACTAAGTCACTTCGAGTGACCTGAAGTGGCATCGGTAAAAAGGTTTGATATTTAATGTTCTAAGTAGATCTGATGATCTGTCAATATCCAATATTTTATATTTAGATTTAAAAGTTTTCATAATATGTAAAATATGTATTTTTATTAAACGAACTTAGCAAATAATAATTATTACTCGATTGATACATGTTCATTAAAGACATTTACCAACAATGAATTAACTTTAATTAGGTTATGTAACATCGTATTTGTGTTACACAATAAGTTTATTTTAACAACATTTAAATAACACAAATATGGACGAATTGATATTTAGAAGCACCAGAGGTATCGAGTCTATGCAAGTATATATACAATTAATTTCACACATTTATTCCTTTTAAAACTAATATCATTCTAAAAGGTACAATCAGAAATCGTGGCTTCTAGAACTAAAGAGGTCTTCATTGCTTTTTCAAGGCAGTGCAGAGCCTTGTTTAGTCAACTATGGCATAGTAGTAGTATACAAAATTTGAAAGGGAATATATTGCAATTTATTCAATTTGTTGTTGATGTATCAAAGGATATTAAAGAATTAATTGGAGAGGTAGTGAGAGAAGTGAATTTGAAGTATATATCTATGCTTTTAGCACAGAGCTTTGGTGGAACATGTAAGAGTTAAATAAGTAAATCTTAAATAACTGAGGGTGAGTAAGAATTTTTCTTGTTTTAGGGACTAGGAAAGAAATTACAGTAGCATGTGTTGGTTTCTTAATGGGTGGTTTAGTTGGTATTGCAGTAGGTTTAGCACTAAAAAAGAGAGAGCCTGTATATAGATATATGCAAGCAGTGCAAGTTGTTCATTATTTAGGACCAGAGGCAGCAACAGTTGTGGAAGATGCTCTGTCTCCATATGAATGTGGTGATTATGATGTGTTGATTAATGTTAAAGCTGCATCAGTTCAAGTAATAGATGCCCAGATTTGTTGTGGATATGGTAGAAATTTCAGAAAGATTTTAAGGAAGTTGTATAATGTATGTTTTTTTACCATATTTGTTTTGATTAATTCTGATGTTAGTTGCATTATTTTTAGGAATCTGACTTACCTGTAACATTAGGACGAGACTGTACAGGAATAATTACTGATTTAGGTAAAAAAGTTAAAAGACTCGAAATAGGGGATGAAGTATGGGTGACGTTGCCTTATTGGTCTCCAGGGACTCTGTGCCAAACAATTTTAGTATCAGAAAACAGGGTAAGTTTTATCACAATAAGTAGTACGATTGTTTTTAAATAAAATTGTCATAAAGGTAGCTCACAAACCAAAAAATATTGGATTTGAAGGTGCTTGTAGCATACCATATGCTGGTAGTATAGCTCTGTCTACTCTATCTCAAGTTTCAGTCGATTCAAATAATGCTCACCATAAGAGGTAAAGGAAAAAGTAACTTTAGCTCTATGTAATGATTTAGGTTTTAGAATCCTAATAGAGGGAGGTTGCACTCCTGTCGGTTGTGTTCTGATACAATTGTTAAGAAGTTGGAAAGCTCATGTTACCGCTAGTTGTTATAAAAGAGCTGTTCCTGTAGCTCAAGCCTTAGGAGCAAATGAAGTAATATGCCTTGATGATTTAGAAACAGGTAAGTTGTAATTATCTATTTCAAATAGCATTATTTTCATTTTTAATTTAATTTTAGAAACTAAAACTGATAACAATGTTAATAGTAAAAATTTATTGAAGCAACTAGAAGCAAAAAACGAACAATATGATATAATAATATTAACGAAAAATGAACGGTGAATATATTATTTTTAATGTAACAACCAAATATTACTGTGCTTAATTTTTAGTTTGAATTTAGGAGATCTTAATAAATTTTGTGTGAGCGGTGGGCATGTTCTTTCGACATACCCGCAAAAACTTTCATCAGACTCGTTTGGTTATTTTGCCAGTATACTTTTTTCTGCTTATATTTATTTAAAGGTGAAAAAAAAGCGAAAAAAACTTATTTGCAATATTATTTCGGCTTTTCTTTGTTGCTTGTAGAATTGGTGCGGTGAATTATCAGATGAATTCGATGAAGCTCACTTGTGTTATGTTACTCTGGATAAACTAATGGATTTAGTCGAAGATGGTGCCTTGCAGACTGTTGTGGACAAAGTTTTCTATCCCAAAGACATCGAACTTGCCTTACATCATATACAATCTTCACAATCTATCGGAAGTACTGTTATAACTTTTAGATAGAACTCCATATAAAACCTGAAGACTTCGTAATTGTAATTTTTATGGTACAAACTAAACTTTCATTATACATGCTGTACAATTTAATTTGCATTGTTAATTGATATTTTTAATTTAGATATTCAAACTTGTTACTGTTTTTTTTTATATGTGGACTTTGTACTAGCAGAATTTTTTAAAAATTTAGAGAATTGGAAATATATGTATACCAGATTTGTTAAGCATTGTGTACGAGTTTTCTTATTTAGGTTATATAGCCAAGGGCGTTTAAGGGTTTTTTGTTACGAAAAGGGAAATATTCAAACTACATCCAGGGAACTGACGAGACGTGTAGATCATATAATGGTGCCGGAGTTTTACCGGCTAAACTATAAACCTTTAGTCTCTTATTTTTAGCAAGAAATCTTGACAGCCGGTGTAAATATTTATGTATGAAATATTTTTGTTTAGTATATATTTTCCAGATCCCGGTTTCATCTCCAATAAAACGATAGGTCTATCGTTTGTTTAGAAAGTCTTTTAGCATATAAATGTAAGAAATATGTCTATTTAATTTACAGTTTCCGGTCTCTTGTTCCATCTCAGGTGAAATGATAGTTTTATCACATTTTTTTTGGTAAAGATGGGTTTTATTATGTTGGACTAGATGCCGACTATATTTCATTTTTCCGCTTAAGGACACTAGGTTGTGTTATTGTAGTTGCATTCAATAAGTTCACTTATCTTATCTAAAAGCTTCGACAACACTAAGGGCAGTTACCCTCCGATGTGTAATAATGGTGGGACATCTTTAATGGCTTCATTTCAGTATTTGAAACTAATATTTTCATTTATACTGCGAAGAAGTGTCGTTCCTGAATAATTTCAAGGGTGAGTTTGTCACTGAATACTTTGTTATCTATTAACTTTTATTAGTTGTGAGTTTGTCACTGAACACTTTGGTTTCCATCGATTTATATTAGTTTTGAGATGTATTTAAAGCTCTATTATTCCTATTTAATGTTTTCATTAATATTAAATGATTACTATGTAAGTGAGTTTTCACTGAACACTTTGTCTTCTATTGATTTTAGTAGTTTCAAGAAGTATTTAAAGATTACTTCTATATCTTTTTCTCACAGAATACTGTTCTGATTATTATGGAATATTCAAGTACAATTGAATTAAATCTGTTACTGTTAATTTAAAATAATATTTAAAACAGTTGTTCTTAATTAATCAATTATAATTTAATTGAGAGAGATAATTCATGCTAATGTCGCGCGGTTTTCCCTTCAATACTATGAAGTAGGTAAATGCTGTTTTGCTTTTCTGGTATCTGGAGCGGGTACATCGCGCGTTCTTCCTTTGTACCCATTGCACAACTCAGTACTAGATGTTGCACCATAGGGTGTGTATCCATTATGTTTTGTTAGCTCTTTGGGTAGGTATCTCGTGCAGTTTACTCTTGATACCCCGTGTCATACCTGAAGCTGGTACTGTTCCGCGTTCTCGCCTCAGTGTCAGGAACAGTATGCAGTTTGATATTTGGTTATTGATCGATAATAGTATCATGGTTTGAATTATGGAGAGAATCTCTATTTGAATGTATGTTGTTGGTGGCTATTATAACTGATGTTCTAAGGAATGATTCGGTGTGTTCAAGGTTAGTTTTATTTCCAGATAGTTAAAGGTGCCATGTACCCAACTAGGCGCCCAGTTACAGCAATTACCGTTAAGCCATATCAGTTATTATTAGGGAGATATGTATATCGGTCTCTATATTATTTTTTAGCGTAGTGGGGCTGTGGAGATATTTGAATAACAGAAATCTTTCATCCGTAGTTCTACGTGCCTCTATTCGTTTCAAATCAGTCGCCACCATTACGTCGAGACAAGTACCTCCGGTCCGGGCCATTTCTCTGGCGACCTCCTCCATCCTTCCTGCAGCTAACAATGTCTTTACATTCCAGGTCCCTATTCGTATTACGGCACATTCCTTCTTCCTCCTCCTGTTTGCCATTCCCTTCATTTTCTCTATCATTACCCCATCATTTTGAATAAAAAGAAATAATTTTGACAAAATAACTAATTGTTTTTTTTTTTTTTAATTTAAAAAGCTCCGTTATTTTTCCGACATACTGTCTATGTTTAAAGGAGTAACTGTCCTTTTTAACATGTTTTTATTAGCTTCACCTAGCTATGTAACGGAATCTTTCCTTTTCACCCACTTCAAAACGTCAGATTAAATTGAAACTTTGCACCCTTATCAAGGACCGAAGATAATACAGTAATTAACGTTAAATTATCGTCAGGATTAAGGATTTGCTTTCGGAGAGAGAGCCTGAGACACGGTTACAACACCCATGGAAGGCAGTAGGCGCGCAAATTACCCACTCCCACTACGGGTAGGTAATGACGAAAAATAAATTATAGATAAAAAACTAAAAACACGCTTTAATGGTAAACCGATCTAAAAAGTTAAAAATAATTTTTAGTATAAGAATAAAGTGATGAATGAGAAAATTAATGCGTCATTGTAAAAAACCGTGGGGTGCTTTGTACCATATTTTTATACTAACTCTACTTATAGAAACGGTACTGATGGAATATTTATAACTAGCATCGAGCACCCCAAGCTTTTTTCACAATGACACATTAATTTTCTCGTTTATCACTTTATTCTTATACTAAAAATGTTTTCCTTTTTAGTTCGCTTTAACCATTAAAACGTGTTTTTAGTTTTTTAAACTATAATTTATATAAACTAGACCATAGAAAAATTAAATCAAATTATTATCCAAACAGGTAGGGTATTTAAAAAAAATATATATCAAAGGAACAAATATGTATCGTAATAAAATAGAGTACAAAATATTTCAAATAATTATTGACCTAAAAAATATCAGGTCTAAATATCATAAGACAAGCAACACAAACAACAAGCAGACCATTCAAACAATTCAATCACTATCATACAATTCATCATCTTCACTGAACTTTGTATCATTTAAATTAGGCATCATTGTGTATCTTGGAGGTTTCTTCCACAATATACTGGACGACCTAAAATAACAGAAAAAATGTTGGTAATCAAGAGTATTATTCAAAAACACTACACTGACCTCTTCAATTTTAGAGGGTCTATGACTTCAAAAATTTCTTTCAGGTCTGGCGTCTGGGCGTGTCGACAAAACAAACTATTTTTTATTTTATCTCCCGCCGCGAGCATCGCCAGTTGCATTATTCTGGAATGGTCGTCTAAAAAAATCAAACAACATATGTAATGTAAGAAGTACTTGTTGGATAGAACTCAGCCCACCTGAACACCAACTAGGGGGTTTAACGGTTCGGTAACTGGGATCATCAGAATCGTAACAATCCTCCGTAGGTAATTTTGGCGGCCTGGTCGTCATATAAATCGGAGGATTCCTATTCTGTTCCGCCAGAATCTGTTCGCGTTGCGCTTGCAGGTCTTGTATCTTCTTCTTTTGCGCCAACCGCTTCTTCTCCGCTTCCAACTTTTGCTTCATCAAATAGTCCTCCCTCTCCAACTCTCTCTGCTTCAATCTTTCCTCCTTCTGTTTCTGCAACTGTTAGTTACCATTAATTAAAGTAAATATATCAGATTAACACATCTACTTCTAGTTGTTTCTGTTTCTCTGCTTCAAGAGCCTTTCTTTGTTGTTGGGCCTTGAGCTGTTTCTCTTCATTCAACTTCCTCTTTGCTTCCGCTTGGGCTTGTAACATGGCCTCTTTTTTCTTGAGGGCTTGCTCTCGGTCTAAGAGACGCCTCTGTTTGTCGCGCGAATCCTTCTGAGCACTCTGAAAATTATAAATTAATTAAGGGAACCGCGCGTAGGAGCCTGGGTACCTTCATGGCCAACAAAGATTCGTTGTTGACTGAGCTCTGGTGACTTATCAGTCTGGACATCTTAGAAGTGCTACTACTGCTCGGCATAAACTTGGAACCAGAAGGAGTGAATAATTTAGCCTGTAAAATAATTTTGTAAGTTCCACTGCTACAAAGCGAGAAAGCGTTTTTTTTTTCAGTACTTTTTCTTTAACTGACGGTGTGTTTGTTTTTAATGTTGCAGCGGATTTCACCGGGATATCAGAGGTTGCTTGTAACTTCTCAAAGGCCTCCACCTTTTTCTTTAAAGTGGTTTTTTCGTAAGGACTAAATACCTCTTTGCCCGTTTTAATAGGTTTCTTCTTAGGAGGCGTTTTAATCTGTAAAATAATTAAATTGTTTACTAGACAGTGCCGCCGAAACGGATAACATCACCTCTCTGGAGTCGTCATCAGTAAGAAAACTACTGGGTGTCAATTCTTTGTTGAAGATGTTAAACTTTGGTTTTTCCACTACAACAGTACTATTTGCATTCGCAGTTTGAGAGGTTAGAGCTGTGGCATTCAGAGATGGAATTTTTTGATTTTCCGTTACGTAAGTAGCGTTTAATATTTGTTCATCAGTTTTAGCTGTCCCTAAAATTCATAAAACATGCATTATTTTTTATATATTATCAATAAGTATGAAATAAAGACACCAGATCTTTATTAGAATATGAACAAAAAGTATAAGAATGGTGTATGAAGCTAAGCCCTATAAAAAGGAAGAGAATAGATCAAAGACTTGGATAGAAACCAAAAGGCAGAAAAGCATTAGGATTAAGTATTTATTCCAAGCTTTAAATAAGTCTTACCCAAACTTAACTGTGCATCTTCATACACAGTTTGTGT
Source organism: Cosmopolites sordidus (assembly GCA_031761425.1). Classification (NCBI taxonomy): domain Eukaryota; kingdom Metazoa; phylum Arthropoda; class Insecta; order Coleoptera; family Curculionidae; genus Cosmopolites; species Cosmopolites sordidus. Next base: position 2,229,380 of record JARFXV010000476.1, on the reverse strand, counting down.
AGTGGTATTTCCCTCATCCTTGCCGGGAGATTTTGACTTTGATCTTTTCTTTGGGTCATGTTCTTCTATTTCATTATCCATAGACTGTGACCTAAGCCTCTTTGTATGTCCATTTGTTACACCACTATGAATATTACTTAAATCCTTTTCAGCTTCTTTTCTTGTTTTAGTTCTTGTAGATCTGGTGACTTCTACAACATTAGTATCGGTACTATCAATGGTATTCTGGTTAACTGCTTTCTTCATAGTTTTAGTTCTGGTACTTCTGGGTGCTTGTTCAACTTCCACTGTTTGTTTATTAGCTTCATCTAAAAACAAACAACAACATATTTGTTTTTCTTTTACTTATAAATATACCCACCAATATTATTTGAATCCTTGCTAGATGCAATGCTTTCAACTTCTTTAGGAGCTTTTTTAATAGTTTTTGTTCTTGTGCTTCTTGTCTCAGGTTGAATATCTTCTTCTTCAGCTTTTTTTCCTAATTAACATCAGATTAATTGCGGTTTTTAACTATCCAAAAAAGTCATACCTTTTCTAATTGTTTTGGTGCGAGTACTTCGTGTGCCCATTGTATTTACATTATCCTCTATTTTATCTTGGTCCCTGCTTTCTTTAATGCTATCATTGTCTGTTTCAGCTTCACTTTCCACTGGTTTCTCAGCTTTAGTTTTCTTAGTTTTTGTTCTGGTACTAAAGCAATACAACAACCGAAATATTTTTAAGTTTGAACTAAATGTATAAAAAATCACCTCCTAGTTGTGGTTTCTCGTTTCTCAGCATTCCCACTATCTGATTCTTCTGGGTCGGATAAATGTATTACAGGGATGGCAGGCTCTTGAAAAACTAAATCTGAATCTCTAGGATTTGATGCTGACTTTACTGCTATAACAAAATTGATCTATAATCGGATCTATAATGCAATAACAAAAATGAAATCACTTACCTTTTTTGCCTTTAGTCCTAGTAACTCTGGAGGTTTGTTCTGTTTTTACTCCCTTCACTTTTCTTTTAGGAGGAATATACAAAGGTGCAGGCATCTCTTCCTTCTCGAGTTTAATATTATCTTTTAAATCTGCTGTACTTGCTATGGAACAAATAGATGTACTTGATGTAGTTGATTGATATCCTTCTGATAGTTTTTCTTTTTTAATCTAAGCCAAAAAGATTGGATTTTATCACAATATAAAAATCTATAATAATCTTACAGATGCTCCATGCAGAATATCTCCATTATTTGTATTATTAGCATTCTTTTTATTATTAGCTCCATTAGATGGCTGCACATTTTCGTTACCTAAACTGTTTACTGAAAATATATGTTACTTGTTACTTAAAGAAAACTCTAGCAAAGCTTACACTAGAGTGTAAATAAGACTTACATTGATATTCATTTAACTTAAGATATTCACTATCTACTTCACTGGAAAAAACATATTTTTCTAGGGCTTTCGAAAAACCATCTTTACGCTAAAATAAAATTTCAAATCAGACCAAATATCAGCACATATGGCGGACAGCATACCTTCTCAATCTGATTTTTAAAACTGTCGATTCGTTCTTGGATGCTTGTAAGAAGATCTCGATGGGCTTCCTGCTTTTTAAAAAATAACTCTGCCATCGGATTATTCATAATTAAGAACTTTGCACTTTTTTAAAATAAAAAAGCTGTTAAATGCCACTTACAAATAATATCAAATCTAAATGGCGGTTACTAAACAAAAACCCTCAAACAAAAAATTCAAATAAGTGTCAATCTTACAGCATGCGCAGTTTATTTCTTATTATTTTTATGTTTATGTCGACCTCAATAGCATAATTAATCATATTGAAATTATTTTGCATTAAATTCAAAATGTTGCATGAAAACAACATTTAATGCAATAAAAATTAATTCATTAATCAAATTAATTGATTTGGATAGTTGACAAAACGCCAATGCATGGTTAAGAAGAGTTTGCTAGTATTTATTTTTACGTTATTTTAAAGTTACCAATAAACAAAATAATCCGAATGGATGATATAGAATGGAATCGGGAAATGGATTCGGGATGAGGATTCGGGGTCCAGTGGAAAGTCTAGTCCAATTACAGTAACGCCAACTAGTGTAAAAAGAAGAAGAATATAAAGTATAAAGTATAAAGTATATATATATATATCTACATATATATATATCTATATATATATATATCTATATATATATATCTATATATATATATCTATATATATATCTATCTATATATATATATATATATATATATATATATATATATATATATATATATATATATATATATATATATATATATATATATATATATATATATATATATATATAGTTTTTTATATATGATAGTATGTAAGGTACTCAGGGTAATTATTTAACCATTATTTTCCTTATTTTCATCTTTAATATATTCTTTTGTAAATATATTTTTATATATTAACATTAAAACAAATTAATAAAAAAAATTAAAACATTTATTGTGGCATTAAATTTCCTATCTCTCTAAACGACAAAAAAAGGCATGTTTTGAATCAAGTACATCACTTCTAAAGTACTTGTCATAAAAATCTAATACTACATTCTCAACTTTGAAACCAAATTGCTGATACAGAAACAAGGCTGGATTATTTATGGACACATGAAGAGTAATGTCACGTCCTAAACTGGTCTAGAAATATAAATTATGTTACTATTTAAGGAAAAGATCAAAATATATACTTACTTGTATTAAGTGGTATATCATGAACTTTGCAATACCACTATTTCTCCAACCAGGACGGGTAAAAATAAAAGAAATGTAATTTTCAGTGTGCTTAACATCAGGTACCAAAAAAGCAAAACCCACTATCAATTTCTTATATAAAGTAACACAACTGAAATCTGGATATTGCAATGATTCTGTTACTATAAGAAAAAAATATTTTTTACATACTCAAAACAAAGATGATTTACTTACAATCAATTCCTGGCCAAAAAAACTGATTGCAAAGGCTATTTATAGCTGGAATGTGTTCAGGTTGGACATAGGTGTAATCTATAGGGGCCCTAGGAGGTAAAACATAATTTGGATCTTTTATGTTAGCAGTGATCTGCAATTCTGCCAGTAGTTTCAACCTGCAAATTTATTTTCTACTGCCACATCAAAGCAAACAGTTTGACTTACCAAGTTGGAAATGTTTCAGTGTCTCTTCTAATATAAGGTTTTAAATATATTCCACTATAAGGAGATAATATCATTTCTTTCCTTATACCCCCTGTCAGTTTAACTTGCATTTTTTGCATTTTCATTCTTGATATGTCTAAAATTATTTTCCACTTTAGAAATCAAAATATAAAATAAAAGTACATACTATTTAGAGAGGTATTGTAATGACACATTGGATCTAACAATCTCACAGGATTTTTGGTACTAACAGCTGGTACTTTCTTTTGTGCTTTTAACTGTTCACAAATATCATCATTTGAAATCTGAGGCTCTTCTGTTAGAGACACTGAAGAAGTAGGAGCAAGCTTTATCAATCTACAATTGAGAAAGTTATTTTCAATATAAATATACTTAAAGTCACATACTTCTTTGGTATATCCTTGTAATTTGGTAAAACTACTTTTCTTTTAAGTGTTTTTGACTTCTAAAACATTTTTTTACAGTTATAATTGAATATTATTTACTTACCTTCAGTACCTTTCTTTCTTCTACTTCACTGGCTATAGTTTCAAAATTAATGGTACCTTTATTGGTCAAATCAAAAGGCTGTGTTAATTCTTCATCAGTAATATACTCTTTCAATAAATTTCTATAATGATCAGCATCTGATATCAGTTTCTTTTCATTTTTTAATTTAGCTTTCTGTTTTTCCAGGTTCATTACATTGTCTAAAAATTGAATTGATCCTAAAATAAGTAAAATTTCAGTTAATCTTTAACTTACACACATTGGATAAAACTAGGGGGGTGATTTTAGGATACATTAGTGTCCACCATGCTGTCTTGTTAATTACTGTTTTACCACCAGAAAGAAACAAATATGTACTGTAATGTGATAATCTTCCTGAAACTGTCCCAATCCATTTCTTTTTCCGCTTAATTTCATTAGGGAACAAAACCTCCCAATTACGATCTATAAACGAGACAATATGATCCCGCCAGTGAAAGAATCCATTTCTAGAGAGTCCAGAACTTTTTGTCTGTAAATGGTATAGGGATAGACTGATTGCTTGAAGCCTGTAATTATCTTTGTTAAAAATTTTAACATACTGTTTCTGATTAAAAAAAAATACCATGACAACTTTTCACGTACGAATATTTCGCAGTCTGATTCTGAACATTCCTGACAGGTAAAATTGAAGAATAAATCGCCATGTAAACCACCAGGAACAGAGCCCCTTTTAAGACACCTGGAATGAACGTTGGAATGACATACTGTACATTCAATTCCCTCGTCCAGGCAAGGTTTTAGAATCAGTTCACAGTATTTACAGGTTTTAATAACTGATAATTCTTCCATATTTACAAATAATAGGTTAGGTACAGAAAATATTATCCTCGTCTTTTTAATTCCATGGATATTATCATATATATTTGATCGTCTCCAATAATTAATAGAAAATAATGAATTAATTGATGTAATTCCAAACATTTTTTTTTGAATTTGGATAAATATTATGATTTAAATTTTAATTTCTCTTTTTAAAATACAAATAAATCATCGCTCTCCTCTTTAGTTTCTCGGCCTTTATTCTAAAGCAACTGGTCATATTTAATTTTTTTAAGATACATTTAAAATCAAACTCCTAATATTCAAAAAATATAACGGCAGATTCAGATAAAATTATCTTCAGGTTTATATTTTCTTGGCTTTTTCAAATTACAACAAGATTAATTTCACGATTTACTTCTTTTTGACTGTTAGACCTTCATAACAATGCACCTTTTTCATTTCACTAAACAAAAATTTCTTTTCGAACTTTTAATTCAAAAAACATATTGTTTACATAATGCTCTTAAAAATACGCTTTTCCTTAGATTACTGGCTTCCCTTTGAATCTCTTCATTATTGCTGGAGTTCAGTTCCAACATGCCGATAACTTGCGTGGCGCATTTTCTTCTCTGAAATTCACCCCTTCGATTGTGAATATGAATGAGGAATTCGAGAATATTCGGGTCCCAGAAACAATGATAGTATGCATCAACTGCATCATTACAGGGTTTTTGTTCGCCTATTCCAAGAAAAATAGTGTTTTACAAAAATGTTTGATTATTTCAGAGGCTTTTTACCTAATATTCTGAAAGCCAAAGAGTAGTCTGGGTCTTCCAAGAACTGACATAATACAGCGGCCTGAGTGTAACATCCCAAAGCCTGACAACATTTGATCATTCTTCTTGTAACATGATCGTCATAGCGGACCGGAATATTGAAGTAATCATTACATATAATTAAAGATTTTAGATAATAAGACATGGATATTTTATAATTAGCATTAGCTGAAATGTATATTCCTGTTAAACAAGTATTTTTAGGAAAAGGGCTTTTGAATTTACCGAAGTTTATGTCGCCCATTAATCTCAACCATGGTACATTGGTAGGGTATTCTTTTAACGCATATGTGAGGATCTCTGACACCATTTCTGAGGTGGCTTTTACATTATATGAACTAGCACTAAAAGAATATATTTTATTCACCATGAAAATTACTGCTAAAAAGACTACACTCACTTGCTAACTGCTCCTGGCCACAAATTCATGTAGTCCACTTGCAGCTCCAAGTTTGTCTCATCCTTAAAAATATTATAGAGCTTGGTCAGCAAAGAAATCACTACTGTCAAACACCAAGAGTCTTTTAGTCTCAAAAATATAGACATCAAGTTATTCTTCATGATATTGTTGTCGCCGTAACCACCGCTTCCCCTTTTTGATTGTGAAGAATTAGGCGCAAATATAGGTAAAACTGTAAAATTCATAAATTGAAATAAAATAGATCCTTTAGCAGAGAACTTTAAAATTCTTACCCAAGTCCCATAAATTTTTAGAGAATTTTTTCGCGCCTTTGTGCTTTACAATTTCATGACACGCCAGGGCTATTGCCGAAGTTATTTCGAACATGGTCCATTTCTTTTCGAAGCCAAGAAGAAACTCCCAACGTCCCAAATTTAATAAACAGATAGCACACGACTCTACTACTTCTGTTCTAGGCAGTACAGAGTCGTTAGTTTGAAAACAGACCTCACAGGCGTTGGCCAAAGCCGATTTGTCTAAATAATTTCAATTTGAAAAAAACGGAACAGTTTCTGGGATTATTTAAACTCACCAACGCTACTTCTAGGCCATTCTTCTATCAGTTGTGTTATCTGTATGAGAAGAACCTCCCAATTTACCATCTTCAGTAATTTGAGAACATTGGCTGGAGCTGACTGTAATTCTTTATCCAAAACTATTAACAATTCAAGTGCTATGTTCCAATTTTTGTTTAATAATTGTTCCTTTGATTTTGCCAACAATACATAAGAATAATCCTGTAATAACCCTACAAAAATGTTCAAAAAATACAACAAACACTAAAAATTAGACATATCCAACCTCTGGGTAATCCTTTTATCACACTCTGCAGTGGGATTGGTAACTCCCACTGAGGATTGATTTCCCAAACAGTAGTTCCCAGGTTCATCATGCCTATTTTTGTCAGTAGATCCTTTATTTCCCTCCAATCATATGTGCTGACTAGCTGCTTTTCTAACAGTCTCAATTCCATTCTTGGTTTCCCTAAAATGAAAGTCTTCTTTAAAATAAAATTATATAATATCTCAATCCTACTTTTCTTGGTGACATCAGTTAAAGTGGCATCAGACTTAAATAAGCTCTCTGGCATAAGGACCATACCATCCTCCCTACTTAAGTACTGTAACTCTGCCTTAGTGAATATATTTGATAATATATCGCTTGATTTGATCCTTCCCAAAAGGTCGGGAATGTCTCCTTGTATGAGAATCTGAAGCAAATAGTTCTTCAACATTATCCTATCTTGTTCGTAGTGCATTTTCCAGTTAATCTGCAGACCCTGAAAAGATAAGCAAGTTAGAATAATTAGACTTTAGAACAATGATTATTCTGACCCAAATAAGAGACTCAAAGTTTTTTACATTAGTCAGAGGGAACTCATTGAACACTTTTTTATCAAGGACACATCTGATGTGATTTAGAGCTTTAACTTTATATAGCAAATCCCTGGCTACTGTAAATACACCACTGGAGAGAGCACCTTGTATATCTAACTCTAAATTTAATCTGTGGACAAGAGGTATCTCTTTCTGTACATTATCATGTTGTAAAACATTGGTTAAGCCCTAAAATTTACCACAAATGAAAAAGAAAAGAATTATATATAGATATATACTTACAACAAATTGATTTACAATAGAATTGTTTAGTTGTTCTGATAGTGTTTTCTTAGCTAAATCCACAGATGAATCACATGCTCTTACATACATCACTAAGGCATTTTTATCAATAGAAGAAAATCCATTTTGTTCAGTCATTGAGTTATAGAAATTATAACACTTTTGAAAATGTTGTTTGGCCAACTCATATTCTTCCCGGTAAAAGAAGCAAGTTCCTAAATCAAAACATATCTGGGCACAAAATTCTTCTCTATAAAGGAAGCAAAACAAAAACCATTTATTACACAAGTACTCATATTTTTGTACCTCAACACTTTTTTGCCTTTAGTCCATTCAAAATCTAGACCTTCACTATTCTCAGTGGGCATATTGAAACAATCATAAATCAGCATAGGTGGAATTTCTTCCCATTGTAAAGCATCAGTCAGAAATGTTACAGTTTTTTCAATATTTTCTGGACAACAAATTATATTTTCATCAGCAGGAGACATCTCAGACATTCTAAAATGACATAATAAGTTAAAACCAAACCTACATATATTAAAACATACCCATATCTTTGCTGCCAATTTGAAGTAACCCTATGCATTGATGTGTTCAATAACCACCTATGAAATAACAGTAATGCAAACAGAAATTGTGGTGATGCAGTTTTGGTATCTGCCTGCTCAATATTTGGTATTTCCATAATTGTTTTCTCTTCACTTGTGAAATACATTAGGTCTTGCAGCAGACTAATTTGGGTCTTAAATGGCAATGACCTTATCTGGCCTAAAGATACAAATACTACATTGAGAAGATTTAATTTGAATCATTACCTAAATTCCAATTTAAAAAAGCAGCCACTTTTAATGACAATATTTTCATTGCAATATTCTTTGTAGGGTGCTTTACTTCATTATTTCCTTCAACATTTACTGTTTCTAAGTTTTCAGATTCAAGCTTATTTCTCAGCGTCATAACAATAGCATCGTAGAATTTTGTTATTAAGTTAGTTGGCGAAGGATCTAAAAAGGGTAAATTAATAGCAGTTCCAAAATTTATAATCAAAACAATACCAGGATTTAGTTTTTGCAAGTGTTTCAGAAGTAAGTCTTTATCTAGTAAAAACTCAAATCCTATTAAGGTATCTGGTGAGATAGGTACTGTTCCTGGTCTCAATAAATCGACATCCATGTTGTAGATTTTAAATAAAATATTCTAATTATGTTTCAATTCCCATCTTACAAAAAAAAATATATTCAGAGGTTATTTCTTTTTCTACTTCTTAACTAATTGCAACTCTTAGTCGGTGTAGCAACATTACCGTATTTGATTAAATAGGTTAAATCAATTAGATGTCAAAATTAAATTTCCCTTTTGATAAAAGATTCAAAGTTTTCTAACACTTTTTCAATTTTGTTTAAAAGAAAAACTATGGCTATCTCATATATTATATATTAGGCTATAAAATTTACCGAAGACGATTAGTTTCAAAGAAGGCATTTGAACCAGTAATAAAGACATATATAGCAACAGTGCCATATATGAAATAGATTAAATAAAAGAAGAGATCAAATTTAAATTTAGCATTGGAAAAAACGATTCAAAGCTTTCGAACGCCTTGAACGTTGACTGCTATATCTTTGAAAATTTTACTAAAGATAATTAGTTCCAAAGAAGTGTTTTTGAAACAGTAATAAAGACATGTATAACAACACTACCATATATTAAATAGGTTCAATCAAAAAAGAAGATGTCAAATTTAAATTTATCATTGGAAGAAACGATTCAAAGCTTTTGAACGCTTTTATTAGTTTTGTTTACAAGGAAAACGTTACCGGCTACCTCTTTGAAAATTTTATTTTGAAGACGATCAGTCCCAAAGAATTGTATTTGAACCAATCATACACACATATTGATAGTTTACTTCATCCCCAGTGATTATGTTCATTGACTGAAAACAAACTAATTGAAATTTCATGTTAAAGGATGGCTTCAAGTAAGGCTAATAACAGAGACAGTTTGTATGGGGCAGAGAGCCAGGCATCATCTGATGATGAGTTATATGGTTCAGATGATGAAGGAATCAGAATTGATGGAATTTATATCCCACCAGCTACAAAGCCAACATTATCATTTGACCCTACTGGACCACGTTTGATGATAACAAAAATACATAACAGTTTCTTTAAAAGTTATGCCAAAGATGTGATTTTGGGACCATTCCATAAAGTAAATATAATTTGTATAATATTCTTTTTGTTCAGTAACCTCTCTTTTAGTGTTTTAATGCCATTGTCGGACCAAATGGAAGTGGTAAAAGTAATGTAATTGATTCATTGTTGTTTGTGTTTGGATATAGGGCAACAAAGATCAGGTGTAAGAAAGTGTCTGTTTTGTTGCATAACTCTGAAAACTTTAAAAATGTGCAGTCTTGCACTGTAGCAATAAATTTTGCACTCATAATTGACAAAGTAAGTGATACATATATTTAGTGATTCCTATTTGAAAGTTATGCTATTTTAGGACAGAGATAATTATGAAGTTGTACCAGGAAGTGAGTTTGTTGTTTCCCGAACAGCTCATAAGGATAATTCGTCATATTATGAGTTAAATGGTAGAAGAGTACAGTTTAAAGAAGTGGCTAAATTATTGAAAAAATATGGTATTGATTTGGATTATAATAGGTTTTTAATTCTTCAGGTAGGTTTATTAGTGAATATTTAAGATTTTACTAGTAGTTACATCTAATATGGCCAGGGTGAAGTGGAACAAATTGCAATGATGAAATGTAAAGCAGAAAAAGAGGGAGAGTCTGGCATGCTAGAATATTTAGAAGACATTATTGGTACTTCAAGATATAAGGTAAACATTAAAGTGTTATCAAAAATGTTTTTGAAAATTACTTTATTGCAGAAACCATTAGAACAGCTTAATGAGAGAGTAGACATTCTATCTGAGAAGAGATCTGAAAAATTAAACAGATTACGTTTAGTGGAAAATGAACTGGAACAACTGAAAGGACCAATGGAGGAAGCTGTAGGTTTCCTCAAGACAGAGAACAAAATTGTTCAAAATAAGAATTTCCTCTATCAAAAATCTATGTAAGAAACAATTCTGTTTGAATGAAGATAATAAAGATTGAATTAATTGATATTTTGTTGCAGTAAAGAGGTCAAGAGCAATATAGAGAAAGAAGAAGAACGTAGAACTGAGGCTTTAAAAGCTCAGGAAATTGTAGATGGCAAATTAAAGGAGCTTGACACAAAAAAACAGAAGTTTAAGGAAACTCAAGACAAAGAAGCTAAAGTTTATGAGCATTTGAAGAAGAAGAAGGAAGAAATACATGAGGCATATAATAAGGCAGACAAAAGAGACATCCAGTTGCAAACTGACATGACCAGCACCAATAACAGAAGGAAAAAAACCAAAGAAACAATTGCCTCAGAGAAGAAAAATCTTATAAAACTGGAAAATGTTCCTACAGAAAGTGAAAAAGTAAGTAAATGATTTTATTATGATAATTTCATATGAATAAAAAAAATATTATAGAACATAGATGAGTATGAAGCAAAAATGAAGAAGACTGCAAGTCAGAAAGAACAGCATGAAGCAGAGAAGAGCATACTATTGAAAAAAATTCAAAAAGATACTGAACACTTGCAGCAGCAAAAAGAACAATTACAGGGAGAACTATCTAAGCTGAAGGAAAATGTGGATAAAACAAAATCTGAAGTAATAACAAAAAAAATGTAGTGATGCTATAAAGACCTTTGTTTTAGTTTGTTTTAGCTGAGACAGAGCTTAAAGTGTGTATCAGCAAAGAAGAAAGTGAAAGGAACAAATTGGATAATTTGAAAAAACTGTATGAATCTTCAGCAGGAACTATTACGGAACGATCCAAACAGGTTCAGGAATTGAAAGTAAAAATACCTGCTACTGAAAAAGCTTTGAGTGATGCCAATGTTCAGTTATTGGAAGCTCGACAGATGGAAACAAACATTATGAACAAAATCAGGTAAATATACTTTGATGATTGTTAAAATATAAATGCAGGAGCGACACTTGGAAGCGTTCTCGCGCAGTTCTCGCTCACAATTAGAAACAGAATTAACATAATTCACACTTGTTGAATGTAAGTTGATGTTGCAGATCAAAAAGAGGCACTTTGGAGGATGGTAGAAGTGCAATGCAGGCATCAAGATCCAGTGGAAGAGTTTTAAATGAACTTATGAGAGCAAAAAGAGAGGGAAAATGTCCTGGATTATTTGGCAGACTTGTATGTCTTTGGATTTAAAGAGGTAAACGTAATGTGCTCCTTTTTTGCGTTTGTAGGGCGATTTAGGTGCTATAGATCAAAAATATGATGTTGCAATTTCTACAGCTTGTGGACCTTTGGATAACATAGTAGTAGATACTGTAGATTGCGCCCAATGGTGTATAGAGTTCTTGAAGAAACACGATATAGGACGTGCTGTTTTTATAGCCCTGGAAAAACAAGAACATCTTAGAAATTTGGCCAGTTCTCAAATCCAAACGTAAGAGCTATAATTTTTGTTATAAAAACAACTATTAACTTTGTTTTGAACATTACAGTCCTGAGAATGTACCTCGTTTATACGACTTGGTGCGGGTTAACGATGAAAGAGTAAAGACGGCATTTTACTACGCCCTAAGGGATACCTTGGTAGCCAAAGATCTGGACCAAGCATCCAAAATAGCTTATGGAGCTCGCAGATACCGGGTGGTAACTCTTAATGGAGATCTTATAGAAACGACAGGTACCATGAGCGGCGGTGGAAGAAGACAATTGAGGGGGCGTATGGGTCAGTCGGTTACCGTTTCCAGCGTCAACCCAGGCGATCTGCAGAAACTTGAACAGGAGTTGCAACAGATGGAGAGCACCGTCAGGGAGCTCAGATTAAAGCAAACGAATTTGGAGGCGCAGATCAGTGAGCTCCAGCCTCAACTGAAATCAATGAAAATCGATCTGGATAAGTTCACTCAAGAGCTTAGAGTACGATTTTTTTTTGTTGTTAATTATTTTCGATCGTTTTCCATCCTTTATTACAGAGTTTAGAGCAACAACAACCAAATTTAGCTAGACAGATCAAACAGCAAGAAGTTCTGTCCAAATCGACTAAAGCTGATGCACAAGAAGTGAAAAGACTCACCGCAATCGTTGAAGAGAGGAAGCAGGCGTATGAAGAAGCGTCAAAGACAGCAAGTGGGTCTTAGGTTGTTGAATAAAAATGGTATTCTTCATATTTTTTGTTGCTTCAGATATAGTTCAAATACAAGTTGATGCAGTCAGCAAAGAAATCAAAGAAAAAACAAGCGGCAAGATTCGTAAGGTAGAGAACAACATAAAAGAATGCGCCAAGATAATCGAAATGTGCAAAAAAGAGATCGCAAAAGAGAAAGTTGGCGTAAAAACAGCAGAAAGGTGAGAGAGCGTTTTCTAATCAATTCGGAATTATCATGAAACTTGACTTTAGAAATTACAAGATCACAAAGGAGAATATCGCCCGGATGGAACAAGAAGTGGAAGCGATGGAGAACAGTCTGAGGAATATGAAGAAAGAAAGAGAAGAGGTGGAAGAAGATGCAAGGAAATTGTTGAAGTGCATTGAAGAATTAACTGACCAGCTACAAGAGAAACAGTCATTGTTTTCAGGTACTCCATCATTAAACTTAAAGAGATTTACCACTAAACACCAAATCACTTTTTTTAAAGCTCTCAATGCACGTTTCGCTAACCATTAGATTAACTTATCAGGAGACGATTTAATCTAAATCTAAAACTAAACTATGTTCTATTTATATGATAACACTAATTACTATCCTACTACCTACCTAATGAAGCGTGTAAAAAAAAGAGAAAAGAAAAAAGTAACCGTGAAGTTTACTGAGCCTTACATTAATAATTGAAAAAGTTAATTTTTTCTTTTATCCTTTTATTACACGCTTCATTACGTAGGTAGTACGCTTTCCTAGGTAGTAGGTTAGTAATTAGGGTTATCATATAAATAGAACATAGTTTAGTTTTAGAATTAGATTAAGTCATCTCCTGATGATGCTAACATGATTAGCGAAACGTGCGTCGAGAGCTTTAAAAAAAAGTGATTTGGTGTTTAGTAGTAAATCTCTTTGAGTTTAGTGTTTCATGCTGAAGGTTCCAATAGAAAATTGAGATGCTCCACCATTGTCCTCTTGTCATTCTTCAACAGTCAGGTCGAAATTTTATGAGTTTGATGACGAGTCTATATCCTTCATAAGTTTCAAGTATACTAAAATCTTCTTGGTGTAGTGTTACAGTCCGCAGTGACCCTTGACCTCTTGCAACCTTCACCTCCAACCATTCAAATCAATCAACTTTTGTGTTTCTTTGTATAAGTTTACATCTTAGGACACATTACAATGAGTGAGTGCTTCTGATTATCCTAGTGCGCTTCCCAAATAAGTTCACCAATTCATTCACAATTTGAATTTTATCATGGCCGATTGTCGAGTTCTGTTCTCTTCTTTGATTAGTTCTCTTTTCAATCACTTTTATTGCCTACTACCACTTTGGAGGCCTATATTCATTATTCCGATGAACGACTTGGCCTAATTATTTGCCTCCAAGCTTCAGTATTTCTACAGATATGTTGTATATCTTGGGAGCTCTATTGCAGTTGAGTTTCATTAAACTTTCCTTCACCTCCTGCAACGTTGATACTTCTACCAGTGACTGGGTTACATCCATAAACTGTGCCCTAGCATTTTGAACTACTTAAATTTTGATGGTTGGTAATTTTGTTAATAGAGGCCAAAGAAGAGGTTGACAAGATATCAGCTGCAGAGAACAAACTTAAATCAGAAAAGATAGACGTCGATGAGATAGTAAACAATCACAATAAGAAATTAAAGGAATACAGGGGGACAATTCGGGCATGGGAGGCCAAGGTAATTTTATCAGACTTTTTCTTGTTCAAAATTTGTGACATTATGAAACCTTACAGTTGGGACAACTTTCATTGCAAGACATACCAAATCAACCCAGTGAAGAGTTGCGCAAGTATACAGAAGAGGAATTGGATGAGAAAGACTCCCATCAAGCTGAAAAAGACCTAAAAGCAGCAGAGAGTCTTCTAAAGGCGGCCAAACCAAATCTAGACATAATTCAGGTACATTCTGGAGTACCATCTACAAAAACAGTCGTTAAGATATTTATTTTACAGGATTATCGAAAGAAAGAAAACTTGTATATTAACAGAGTCCAAGAATTTGAAGAGGTTGACTTGAAGAGGTCAGAAATACGACAGTTGTACGATAAACTGAGAAATCAGAGAAAAGAAGAGTTCATAACTGGCTACAACATAATCAAATTGAAGCTGAAAGAAATGTATCAGATGATCACCCTTGGAGGCGATGCGGATTTCGAAATGGTCGATACTTACGACCCTTTCACAGAAGGGATTCAGTTTAAGTATAATTATCACTTGGTATGTGTTTATTTCATATAATGGTACAACTTTTTTTGATTACAGTGTAAGACCCCCCAGGAAGACCTGGAAGAAAATCTCCAATTTATCGGGCGGGGAGAAAACGTTGTCTTCACTGGCCTTGGTTTTCGCCTTGCATTATTATAAACCTTCTCCCTTGTATATAATGGATGAAATTGATGCTGCCTTAGATTTTAGAAATGTCTCTATTGTGGGAAATTATATAAAGGTAAGTGCACACGCCCATATTGGTGACATAAGCAAGTTTGGAATCCACTCTGTATGAATTGCAGGAAAGAACTACAAATGCCCAGTTCATTATTATTTCTCTTCGTTCTAATATGTTTGAATTGTGCGATAATCTGGTCGGCATTTACAAGACCTACAACACAACAAAAACAATTACAATTAATCCAAAACTGTATGATAATGAACCGGTATCCACTGAGAACCAACCAGGTATTTTCTCATTAGTTTAATTGTAAATACTAACCTCAACGAGTTCTACCACTAACCACCGAATCACTTTTCCAAATTTCTCGACGCGTGTTTCCTTAACCATGTTAGCATCATCAGGAGATTGTTCTGACTTTTTTAACTATACATTTTTCGTGGTTACTTGTTCTGTTCACTCTCCTTATGGGCTTAATGGAAAGTAAATTATGGTCCAAACTCAATAAGAGTTTCCACTTTTTTTTAAATTTCTCGACGTGTTAGCATCACCATGACATGATTCAATCTGAAATATCTCCTGAGGATGCTAACATGTTAAGCGAAACGTGCCCTAGTGTTTAGTGGTAGATCTCTTTGAGTGTAGTGCTCGACACACAAGGCTCCAATAGAAAAATTGATTATTATTTTTTCTGTGGAATTCAGAGAATAATGCTGAACCTGCCGTACCATCTCAACCAATAATCAACTCAGAAGAGAAGGAACAGAACCAGACTTCATCTAATGGTAGAGTTGAAGACTGTGTTCTTGTAATTTTTTTTAATATTTTTTATTTTTTAGAAGTTTTTGATTCTACTATTGAAGATGCTGAATAATTAAAATGGTTAGTGTTTTCTGTGTTCTTTAAATTGTACAATCTATGAATGTTCATTAAATTTGTAATATTTTTTTTTCCACTGTTGTTTTTATTATCCTTCTAAATCCTCAATGATAATAAAAATTGGAGCATCTGGCATCAGTTCAGCTCAAGCGATGATACAACAACCTAGATATTATAGACTATGGGAGGGTGAATAAGGAGGAGTGAATAGTAGATAACAGAAAGGTAAACCAAGACAAAGTGACAGGACAATAGAACTACTCCACGGGAAAAACAGACTACGCACAGCTGGTGATCGATCCAGATTGGAGGCGAAGGTTGAAGGAGTTGAAGACCCACTGATAGCATTACAGGCAGGAGTATGCTTGCTCAAGTTCGAAGTTATATTTGATCTTTCAGATACTGCAAGCATCTCTTTTGGTTTTTTTGTGAGGTCTAGATCTCGCAGTCATAAACCCCACTGGCCCAGTGGGTGTTTTATAGATCTTAACTTTCGTGTTTCTTTGTACAAGTTTGCATTATTTCATATTTATTTTTGCTTTTAAACATCTAATCATTTATCTAGTTCCAATGTTTGTAAACGTAGGACGAAAGTTTTTTTTCACGCTTTTGATTACTGTGAATTAACTATCCTTGGAGGGTTAAAAAATTAGCTAAAAAATCATACAGGAAAGCAAGCAGAAAAATAGAAAAAGTTAAACTTGAAGAAATTTACCACTAAACACTAAAGATAGAATTAAAAGCCTCTCCAAACTACTCGGGCACTCTCTTCTTCCTTTGTCTTGTCTCATTGAGTCCGTGGTCTACACACACTTACGAAATTGATCGTTCCTTCTCGATCGATGGTTCAGTTTGCCAGGGTACCAGTCTTCAAATTCCTACTGTATTCGTTCACTTCATTGTGACCCTCATGTTTATTGCAGGTTTAACATGAAGTTTAAAATAATTGGAAAAGGGAAAAAGCCATTAAGAACTTTAAAAAGTATTTATTATGTTAAACTATGATAACGATCACATAAATACATGGAATAATACTGGAAAAAATCGGAATCGTGAGTAAAATAAGAAACAACAAGTAAAACGATACAAAACTGAACAGAAACACCCCCTAAACAACTTGAGAATTCTCCTGTTCTTTTTCTCTTTGTCTTACTGCAACTGCGGTCTCGACCAACAGATACAGGCACTTGAATCGTTCCTTTTCTTCCTCTTCGATCATCAATGGGTCGGGATCGATCTGATTAGCCGGCAAAACTTGAACTTTCGGTGTTGGTTCAGGTTGCGATGGTACCAAAGGAGGTAAAAACTGAGTGCTGCAAACGAAAAAATATACCTTAATAAGAAGTTTGCAAACTTGCCTCTAGACTAACTTACTTGTATCTTTTGCCATACAGCCCTTCGGTGGGCATGCCGCCATACTGAATGGGGCCCTGCCACGACGTATTAAACTTCTCTTCTTCGCTCGGACTGGAACTCTCGTAGTCTATGCCGTCCTCCGGCTCCGAACGATAGAACAGAGTCATACTGTCGTCAAATTCCTGCTTCATTCTCATTCGCTTCGCGTTGTGGCCCTCGAATTCATCACCCCAGCTACAGAAGACGTTTTACTGTGTGTTAAAATGAAAATAAAAAATGGGAGACTCACCCCACTCTACCCTGATCTGCACCGATAAAATTCGCCGCGGAAAGTTTCTTTCCTCGACGCGAGATTGTATAATTTAGAGGATCGTGACCTTCTCTTCGTATCATTTCGGGAAGGATCCTTCTTCGAGCGTTTATAAACCAATTGCATACCTGAATTTGTATTCACTATACTTATGAAATCGATTTCTTTACCGAAGAACGTACCTGCAAAACAGTAAGTCCAGCTTCTTGTGATAGGGTCAGTTTTTCTGCATCGCTGGGGTACGCGTTATATCTGTGTTCGTATAACCATCGTTTTAGAATTTTAACCGCGTGCTTTGGTAAATTTCCTCTGCGTTTGCGAATTTGCGTCAGTCCCATGCTCAAGCCTGCACTGGGATGATTCATGATATTCTGCATCGGTACCTAAAACAATCGATAATCAATACCAATCAGTAAAAACAGGACTGTGATTTCTTACTTGGAGAGAATTTTCATGCTCGGATCCAGAGTCGTTTTCGTCGCTGCTGCTGTTTTCCTGGTAGCAGTTGTTGTTGGTAAACATTGGATTAAAGTTTTGGTTTACGTTTTCCATTGCAGAATTAAAGTTCATCTTTGGGAAACTTTTCGAAAAAACTGTTTTCGGACCGATTTGTTTATGCGCCCTAACGAGAAAACAGTTGAAGCGACGACGACAGATGAAGTTGAAATTGTCCAGTGCCAACTTTTTGGCATTGATGGACATTGGGCACTCGCAAAATTTATTTATTTTCATCACCAAAACCACCACGAAACAGTTTTAAATCGTTCGAATTATTGTTGGGAATGAATTGACAATCAATTCAATGTTTTAGAGCACATTTAATTTCTAATTTCAAATAGGTTTACATATCGGAAATATTCGGGTATATTCGCCCAGTAAATATTTCCCTTTTTTTTTGACATTGATTTTTTCCCGCCATTTTTCAAAGAATATATTTTGGAAGAACTCAATTTTATAAATCATTTGAAATTGCTAAATTGAAAAGCTAATATCAAAGAATGATTAAAGATAATAATAAAAAATATTTATTCATAATTCCCATTAAATGGACGTAGGGCTTTTAACTACGGATATTAGATGATCTACTGGAAATTTGAATAGAGTTTTTTTTGATTGGTTGGTATTTTGTTGGTGTTTGTCG
The DNA here is from genome assembly GCA_031761425.1 of Cosmopolites sordidus. Classification (NCBI taxonomy): domain Eukaryota; kingdom Metazoa; phylum Arthropoda; class Insecta; order Coleoptera; family Curculionidae; genus Cosmopolites; species Cosmopolites sordidus. The sequence goes on along the minus strand of JARFXV010000476.1, from coordinate 2,210,654 downwards.
TGTGATTTGTGCTAAAATTTCAAGATGTTATATACCAGGTAGGATGAAAAATAGTTCTCTTTGGTGTTCTCACAAAGAATGCAAAAAATTGGGTATTTTTATATTATTTATTTTAATGATTCTCACATGATTTGTTATAATTTATTTTCATTAAAAATAGCAGTGTTTGTTTAAATATACCCAATATTTACATATAATTTGTTAATTTTACAATAATTACATAAAAGTTGTAAAAATGAGCGTTAAATATGTGTATAATAAATTATTACTTTTAGTTCTTCAAATTTAGTTGCAAGAATAATAAACTAAACCACTGTTTGAAAAAATATATAGTTAAAAACCTATACCGTTTTTCTTCTTGATCTTCCAGTTTCTTTACCTACACCTGGAATGATTCAGGAAGACTTACTTCAAATTATAATGCTAAAAAATTAAGGCTATTAAAATGCACCATCTCTATATTCAACCAGGATCAATTTTTTCTTTTTTCGTTAAGATGGCGTCAGTTTCGGTTTGTCGACAAACTCCACGCCGTACTGGAAAATGTAATAGGCCGTGGACGCCATCATGCCGCCCCAAAACATCAAATACAGAAGGCATTCGGTGGAATATTCCGAGGGGAATATCACCGAAGCCACGAACATGGCCGTTGCGACCAACAGGACAGATGGGAAAGTAACATAGCGCCATCCAGGGGGCGGAGACAACGGGGACACTACCTTCCCGTTACCGAGGAACAAGTCGACGGAATCCTGCCGGTAACCGTCGTTAAAATTGTTCTTGTAATAACGCATGAGTGAGTTGATTCCATCTTGTATCAAGCCAGCTTTGGTTCTTTTTCCTGCAAAAAAATACATATCAGTAATCACATTTTAACAGGTTACAAAACTATTTACATACAATAATCTGTACTAATATCTGAATTTCTACAAAGGAACATGAAAGTAAAGATCTATAAGCAAGTCGTGGATTCTCACAGCAAGAGATACTTGCAGTATTTACGAAGAGTATTCACAACAATTTTTGGTATTATGAATGACAATGGAATCAAAATGATAAAAGTTTTTTCCCAAGCCCCATAACAAAGTTCTTTATAAAAATATTTGAAACTATTTTTCAACCTTGATCAGTGGAATGAATAAGGAACAAAAACCCTGACCTCGTTCCTTTCCCTGACCTTTTTTTTTGTAATTTTTTATGCAGGAAACGTTTCTAAAATTTTGTTATGATTCACATACCCGTTCTGGTAAAATCCGTCTTCAAAGCACCTGTCCCCGAATACTGAGTACTTATAAGATCAGCGTGATCCGCCCAGACGTTCTTGAACAAAGACTCGAAAGACTGATGCTCTTCCAGTTTCTGCTCATGGCCTAAGATGGAGAACTTTCTCAGCACATTTTCTAAATTTCTATGGGCTAACATGCTCTGCACAACATTGGTTCTATCCAGACAATCTATGCAGTTAGTTCTAAACACACCTTCTTGCAGAGATGATAAAGTTCCATCCCTCAGGATCAAGAAATAACCCATTTCTTCTTGATCCAAAGCCAGTCTGTCTATCAGGATGGCTAACCTGTCCCACTTCATTTTCCTGCATTCAGCATGGAAATCAAATGGCTCATATCGAACAGATGGATGTGCTAGGGAATCGATAGAATCTTTGAAAGCTTTTTCTAAACGGCCCTCTGAACCTACTTGGTCAACCAAGTCAATCATGACCTGTCTACCATATATACCAGCTAGTGATTCAATATGTCTTAAACAGGCTATTTGTTGGTCTTGAGGATCAACATTGAGGTCTAGAATAATTGATGGTTTATATCTCAAGTCTGGTTTTTGGAACCAAAAAAGTGGAATGGAACCCCTTATCTTAAAAATAAAAAAGTTTCATCTAAAATACTACTTAAAATTTGCTACATACTTGTACAAAACTTGCTCGATCTCCTTCACCTGATTCAAGAATTTGCTCTGTTTCAACAAAATTTGCTACATTTCCATCTCTATCAATACCTCTTCTAAACCATCTTGTACCAGCTCTACAATTAAAATTAAACTACAAATCTACAAACCCAAACCTTACATACTTCTTACCTATAAATACTTCTTCTAGATATAATAGCCCATGTAAAATTTCGCCCATTTATAACACACTGATTCACAGAAACAAATCCATGTATCAATGGTAAACCAAACCTTTTTAAGCTTGGATCTCTAAACTGTTCTAACAAATGTTTATTCCAAACAAACCTGCAATATGTAACACTTAAAATGTTTCAAATATTTAGCATAATGCTACCTGTAATACCTGTAATCAGCCCTTTCCACTAAAGACTGTAGCCAAAAATCAGGACTGATATCATGCAATCTTTGAATTGAATGAGTTAGATCATAGCTATAACTGAAATAAAAACCTGGGGTAGCTAAGACATTCTCCACCATATGTAAATATACATTATTATCAGCCAACTTCTGATTGTTCAAATGAAGCATACTTCTGCAATAAGGTAGTAATTCTGTTTTGACTAGTTTCCATATTGGATGTCCAGCAATATAACTGCAAGTAAATACATATATACTGTATTCTTCCAACATTTATAATCATTTATACTTACCCTACTAAATCTCTTTGGGTAACAATAACCAAATATCGTCCAGCTAATAAATTGATTGAACCCAGAAGCCCACAAAAATCTTTACGACTGTTAGCAGCAGGAATTTGCCCTGAATTTCGTTGCACGCTCACACTTTCAGATGCGCGGTCTATTATAAGCAATTGATCACTTGTTTTAGGCTCTATACAAAATTTTTCTGGTGTTATATATCTACAAAATTGGCATTAATTAGAGTTCTTTATATAAAAAAATCACCAACAAATTAGATTAATTAATCTACCTTTACTAATACTTACAAAGTCAAATCATTGTATATATCAGATGTAGACATGATTTATAATCAAAAAATATGTATAAAGTTAAATTAATACAAGTAATTTACTATGTACATAATATTTTCTAAAACGCTAATAAAATGATTCGAGACCTCATATTTATAGTCGCACTTGTCAAATTTGACAAAACAGTCTGCGGCTCCTCTATGACATCACCCACATTTTTTACAGATGTCATTTTCGGCAATTACTTCTATTTCTTTTAAGTATTTCTTCTAAAAATAAGATATGGCTTCTATCCTAAGACAAAAACCAGATATTCAGATTTTTAACTATGAAATTGTATATTTGTTTAATCACAAGAGTAACAACCGAATTTATAAAGAGTAGTCCATAATAATTATGTTTTTAAAAATAATGCTAAAAATAAGGTATGGTGCTTTTCCTTAGCCAAATTTCGAATTTTGAAATTTAAAATTTACTTAATTACAACAGCAATAGCCGAATTGATGAAAAGAAATTCTTAAAACCTAATGATAGTTTTTTAAAAAATTAGATACTCAAATAATAGTTGAGATTTCACGCACCATCTATTAATATTTTCATGAAACAGTGATGCAAGGTTATCATTTTGAAATAGAAGAAATCTGTAAGATATCTTTTACATAACCTTCTACCACTTTAACAGTTAACGTCCTTTTTCTTCGGGGGATATGAAAAATAAAAATGCAGAGTTGGATAATCCTTGTTTAAAGGAACAAAATTTGTCTTATAAGTGTTTTGATCGGCATAATTACGATAAAGAGAAGTGCTTCTTCGAAATCGAAAATTATAAAGCGTGCAAGAAGTTTTGGGTAAGTATATTTATGGAATAATAGTGGTCACCTTTGTAAATAGTAAACACCTACCGACGCTAAGGCTATGTAGTGTTAAAATCGCGGGAAACTATAAGAACATTTTGAATTATAAGCTGATGGGGTACTACAATAAGTGAATGTTGATATTTTTATCGAAGGAAGACCAACAAATTGAGTAAAATTGATTTTTTTTCTCTAATGATTAAAACAGACATAACCTAAATTTCATCTAATAATTTTTGCATTATATACTAAAAAACTTATTTAATCATTATGTATATTTTTCTAGGGAGAAGTATCTTCTTCTAGGAGACGACAGGGTATTAGGCCTCTATTACCGCCCGTTGAGGAGCGTGAAAAAATCAAACAAGAATATTTGGCCAATCATAAGAATAAAACTTAGATACAAATTACATTATTCTTAGTTTATAGTTTTTTTTTCTGTTTTATTTGTAATAGTCTAAGACCATGGATTCCCCTACAAAAGAATTTAGAGTAAATGATTTTATATTTGGAAAAATGTCTGGTTTTCCACCTTGGCCGGCTATAGTAATGTCACCCGATCCGTCAGCTCCTCCAAAACCAAAAGACAGTAAATGGATTTATTTTTTTGGAGAACACAACTATGCTTGGATTGAAGAAAAACATATTAAACCATTTGAAGACTATAAAGAACAGTATAAAGCAACTTACAAGCAAACAAAATTCAAAAAAGCTTTAGAAGAATTAGAACATATTATAGGTAATGTGTATATTTATCTTGTAAGTTTCATGTCTTTAACAGATTGAAATTGTAGAAAATATGCAGAAAGACCCTGATTACAGGATAAATTTTGTCAAGTATATTTCAAAGGAAAATAGATCAACACCAAAAGAAAGTAGGAGTACTCCAAAGAAAGTTCGAAAGTCATCTGGTGTTAATTCAGGAACCCCAGTACCTAAAAAAAAAGCCAGGTGTGTGTATATATATATATATATATATATATATATATATATATATATATATATATATATATATATATATATATGTATATATATATATATATATATATATATATATATATATATATATATATATATATATATATATATATATATATATATATATATATATATATATATATATATATATATATATATATATATATATATATATGTATATATATATATATATATATATATATATATATATATATATATATATATATATATATATATATATATATATATATATATATATATAATATGGGTAAAAAATACTTGGAATTGTTAAAATTTATTTTGCCGCCTTCAAAGTAGGCCCCATTGGAGGCCACCATCCATTGTATTTTTATCCACTGCTTTGACATTTTGTTTCATTAGTCTATTTTTGTTCAGACGAGGCACTATTATTTTTCTCTCTAGTAATTAATGCTGTATTTATATTTTGCTTCCCAACTGTCAAGTGCTTTCTTGGAAGCCAGTTTGTTTTAATCCAATGCTCACTTTTAACTATGCTATTGCACAAACAGAAAATATACATTTCTTGTATGCTTTTTGTTGACGCAATAAAAAGTTTACCATTTTTAAATCAGTCCATATAAGGCTCTTATAATCATGGTACTTGAGTTTTTGCGGATACAAGATATATGGTTTCATACTCCTCCCTTAAATTTAGGGGAATGAGCAACGGGAACTCCGCCATGCTTATGGCAATTATGTAGCAAAACACATTTCAAACTACTCTTAGGACTGTCAAGACTTTGGTTGGTAGTTCAAGAAATCCATTTTTTATAAAAGATCACCGACATCATTACAAAAGTTCTGATCTTTCTTTTGAAAGGTGGAGGTCTCACATAAGGTCACTTAAAGTGTCTTGAGTAAAAAGTTGGTTTGCTAGTACAAGCTTGCCCATTTTCAAATGTACTACATTCTGTATCTAAAAGATCAGACGGGCCACGAAAGGTTGGAACAGGGACGTCTTTTCAATGAAAAACAGGTCTTTTAGCAGATACCAGATTAGGATAAGTCATTTTTTTTTCAGTTAATACCATGTACCTTAACCAAACAAAAAAAAATATCATCATAATAATTTTTTCGTTCCCTCCAAATCATAGGCACACCAAACTTCAATTGACTTTTTCTACCATTCGTCCATTGCCTTAAATGTTTACTACACATTTTGCAAACATTGTTTGGAATCCATAGTTTATCGACGAATTCAGATATAGGTTTTCGAAACTTTTTCACCACAAACGTAACAAAAAGTGTTCGGGTCGCATTTTGACGATGACATCTTCCAGGTTTTGTTTACTAATTTTTTTAATTGAACAAATAACAAAAATAAACAAGTTAAATGGCTACTACTATGTGTGTAGATTAAAAACTGTACATATTTTTGATAATTTAATGCTACTGAGACTGTTGCTAGACACTGTGCTTTAAAATTACATTTAACTTTCCGTATACTAGATGACTGAATCTCAGATGCCATACTAGGTGAGGTTTGACATACCACGAAAATAAAATTAAATAAAACCAACACAAATTAATAATCTATGACACTTATTAATAGGAAATATATTGTAATAACTAATAGTGGATGGGCTTAAGTAAAACAAATTTATACATTTTAATAAACTTATATTTAAAAAGTAACAAAAACTAAACTTTTCCTTCAACTTATAAACTATTCATTTTTTTTTTAGTACTAAATTCAAATGGCACATGCAAACACAGTCCTGTCAATTTATAAAACTACTGTATACCTGCTTTTAATCAATTGACAATTTATAGTAAAAACAAAAAATGTTAGTTGAGATCATAAACATCTAACTTATCGCAATCTTGACAAAAAAGTCTGCATGTTCAAAACATTTCGGCAGGTTGCATTTTTTACAGATGTGCCTAGTCTTTCTATCTTTTTTCCTTGGGCACATTGAACATCTCTGTATTGTATTAGGTCTTTTTGCCGGCGCTTCTTGTAGCTTTTCAAGGGTTTTGGTTCTGTCTTCTTGAATCCAGGTGGGTATTACTAAAGATCAACCTAATTTCTGAATGAATTTTCCTCTTAAGTTAGTTTTGTTTCTTTATGTGCCATTATTGAACATGTGTATAATCATACTATTTATTCCAACATGATTGAGTAAAGCAAAAAATATTGTAAGAATATTGTTTCGCGAGACGTATAAGTTCTTGATAATTTATCAACTACAGCAACGCCACTTTTGGTTTGATTGTAACATGTAATAATAGCCGGTTTTTGCTGACTTCCGATTTCAGGATCAATGTTTTTGTCGTGATGCAATGATGACATCATATACACCATTGTTCGTGGCTTTGGTATGTAGGCTAAAATTGAAATATCTTTTCGGAACCCAAACATTGTGGTATTTAAATATTTTAATGTGGTAAATCAGGTGGAATGCATGTTTTTTGTTAGTGCGTAAAGTTCCTACAGCGAGTTTATGATAATTCAATAAATAATTTGTGCTTTCGTAACTTGTAAAAAAGCTATCCATTGTAATATTTCGTGAAGATTGTGAAACACATTGTATCATTCGGTGAATTACGTCATAGGGTTTGTTACTGACAGCATGAGGACTATTCTCGGGTTGTCTGCCGCAATATATTTTCGTATTTAGGATGTAGTAGGTCTTCTGTTTCTACACATTGTATCTCGAAATATATCCATCCCTGTACCATCGGTGGCCCATAAGTCTATAGTGTTTTGACGATCAGAACGAGCTAATCCAGATAGGAAAACCAAACCAAAGGATGCCCTAATTTTTTCCTGCATTGTTTCCAATTTTTGGAGATCATTAGTTGACTGCAAACGAATTTTCTCATTGGTGCAATTCACGATGTCATCAATCACATTGTCAGGAAAAAATAATGAAAAGCACTGAAGAGGTAACTTTATCTCTTTCAACTGATTTTACGCCAGATAGATGAGTAATAATATTTCCAGCTGTGGTGCGAATCGTTGGCCTGTATGGATTTTTTTGCCATTTTGTAACCCCATCTTTACCTTTATAGTATTCTGTTCCAGCAGAAGCAGGCAGCTCCAAGAGTGATATGTCGTAGTTGTCTGAATCAGAAGATGGTATGTTAGCATCTACTTCATTGTCTATATTGCTTTGAATACTGTTATGATCAGAATCATTATCAGACTCCCGTTCTTTATTCATATACTTTGAATCAAAATCATCCTCTTCATCTGAAAGTGCTCTTTGTATATCAGATTCCGTTAACCGAGACATGTTTTAATGAAATTATTATCTGCAAATATTATTTTTCTACGTTAAACACAAATAGATATACGAATAAATAAAAAACAGAAATAGTCAAACGCACCTTTTTAGCCACGCGCCATACAAGATGGGGTGTGTGATACCCAAGCGCACTTTAGGCACGTGTACTAAATGAATTGCACTGATCGGAACGGTAACGTCGCATTTGCATCTACTGAGAAAATTAACTCGCGCGTCTTTATTGTTTAAGAATTATTACGAGTTTTTAACCGCTGGGGTGTGTTATACCCCACCTCGTACACGGAAAGTTAAGTCTCGGTGGTACATTTTGTTTTTGTTTTAATCTGTAGACCTATGAAATTTATGAATCTGGTTTACTGTTAAATTTTCAGGTCATCTAGTACATTAAGTGATGACACTAATGATAATGATTCAATTCTGTCATCGCTTCCTCTAGTGGATAAAGTACCCAAGACCCTCAACACTACAAATATTATAACATCAAAAAAAGTTTTTGGATTTTGGGCATCTAACATTTATGCTGGTGGGGCTATAAAGGTAGTATTACAGTACTCTGATAGACAGCTAAATAAGTTACTCTTTTTGTGTAGAATTTAATAAAATCAGGTCATCAGTTGAATATATGGAGTCACAGCTCTACTTTGTGTGAAGAGTTGGAGGAATATGCTGAACAACAACGCACTTACCTGAAAACTTTCAATTCTCCTGCAGAAGTAGTTAGTATCTTTTTTTTTGTCTTGTGGGTCTAGGTTCCAAAGTTTTATATTCTATGGGAATGTGATTTTTTTAGGTTAGACACTCTGACATAATATTTAGTTGCTTATCAGATCCAGATCAACCAAAGTTAATGATCTTAGAACTGGGAGATCTCCTCGCTGGCAAAGGATATGTTGAGATGACCAGTTTGGATCCAGAGAGATCCAAGGACTTGTCCGAGCTAGTAACCAACGCAGAAGGCAAATATTTGGAGGCAATGGTAATACATTTATATTTAAGGGTAAATTTTCACGAAGTTTATTTTTCTTTAATTTAGATTCAAGGATGCAGAGAAGAAGCTATGAATGGTGAACTGGTTGTTTTAACAGCCGGGGATGAAGAGTTGTTTGTTGAGTGCCAGTCGTGCTTTAAAGCAATGGCAAAGGTGAGTTTAGCGATTTAAAATTCTTTAAGCTTCTTTTAAATGCGGACATTTTAAGGCCACCTTTTTACTGGGAAACAGCAAAAACCTTGGGGCCGCCTGCAAAGCACACTTAATTTTACAAGTTATGAGAGGTATATTTCTCACTGGAATCACAGAGGGATTTGCAATGGCCGACAAGTGCGGCATTATATTGAAGAGTTTCCACGATGTTTTCACTTTTACAGATTTAAGCAGCGATTATTTGGGAGGTGAGGAGTTTTGGTCATTTTTAGTTTTGGGCACATCTGTCTCAGAATTTGATTCCTGAGAATGTTTGCATCTACCAGGTGTGGCGGTTGATAGTTCTTAATTTTTTTTAAGAGATGGCGCTGGAAACGAATTAGTTCCCCGCCTAATCTCTTGGATCATTTTGTTGCTATCTTTTAAACGCATTTGATGTTTAAACAATAGTTAACGTCATATTTGTTTTGTGTGGTAAATATGTTGAGTTTCGAACTAAATAAAAATCATTTGCGGCACATAGTGTATCTCTTGTTCAATCAAGAGAAAAACGCTAGTGAAAGCCGTCGTATACTTGCCGAAACTTGCGGTGACAATGTTCCAACGCCAGACGCTTGGACGTTGGTTTAAACGGTGGTGATTTCGACACCAGCAAAGAATGTTGGTCGCCGAACCATTTATGATCGCCTGCAAGCCATGGAAAAGCGAAAATCGGTCGTATCGTGACTGGACACGAAAAGTTGATATATTTCGAGAACTCACAACACAGAATATCCTGGGTTGACCCAAGACAATTATCAACATCCACCATAAGATCTAATCGCTTTGGAAAGAAGACAATGCTGTGCATTTGGTGGGATCAGAAGGGTGTCGTGTACTATGAGCTTCTGAAGCCAGATGAAACAGTTAATGCCATTCGCTACCGTCAACAAATGATCAAGTAAACCATGCATTGATCGAAAAACCGCCAGAATGGGACCACGAGACACGAAAAAGTGATTTTGATGCATGACAACGCCCCATCACACACAGTGAAAGCAGTCAGAGACACCATTTCTGAACTTGGTTGGAAATCTTGCCCACCCGCTGTACTCATCAGACTTGGTCCGTTCTGACTACCACTTGTTTGCATCAATGTGTCACGCACTTTGGGGCTGTTCACAAATTACGTAAGCACATCTATCCGAATTTCAATACCCCTTCCCACCATAATAAGCATTAGTAAGATTTTTTATTAGTTTTTGTTTGAAAGTTATTTTATCTATATGATCAATATAGTTCAGTTTATATTTTAAAACAAATCACAACCAATAGTTTGAAGTTATTATATTATTTAACGTTTTTTATATAACTTTGTTATAATTTTAGTAATTGTTAAAATTGTTTAATGTTTTAAACATTGAACGGAATATAAATTATGAAAAAAAATAAAATAAATAGCTTTAACATAAAAATATAATTGAATTTCAGATATAATTTAACTTTATTTCTCGGTCCATGGCGAAGCAATCCATTCTAAAATTTGCACTACCAGTCATCTATTTTATTTGCTCTGTCTGATGTTTCTTCATCTACAATCACCTCTTCCACTGGAAGCCATTCAACAAGATTATCACCAGATTGCTCAGAATCATAAACACATAAAATCTCCCCTGGACGTTGCACAGCTATTTCGAAGGCCCGAACTCTAGCGGACGTTTCAGCGGATAATTTATGGTGACGATTACTCTTGTGCGAACCTACATTTTTTCAGAAGCAAAATATAGATTATATATTGAACACGTACATTTGTCAAGATCTTTTTGTATGGATGGACATTAAAAATCATATGGTACTTCTCGGTTTTTGTAGGGAATCGAAATATTCAATGCCAAACGCACCAAAAAGATTACAAAATTCAGCATTTTTTGGAAGTGTATCAGTTGGAGATGTTGCTATTATTGAATTTTGATTTTGTTCAATCAAAACAGGAAAAAATCCTGTAGATAGTAAAGTACCCAAACTACTTCGCAGCTTGCTACAACATTTCAAATCACCACATTTGACCACTTGAAGAAAATATTGCGATTAGCGTACATGTTTATCATACCAATCTTGAGGAATAAGTGAATCGGTAGCCTTCCTGCTTGCATAGATGAACAAACGTTGACACAACTTCTCCATCAATAATCGTAGAATTCCATATGGAAGTCAAAATTTCACCAGCAGCCGCAAAATTTTAGCGTTCTAGATCATTGTTCACTGTGCATCCTTCAGAGTCAAGGTGTGATCCAAAAGTATCATGGGGTAATACTAGTCCCGACAACTGACGACTAAGTGGAGCCATTCGTCGTTCCACGTGATTGAATACACTCCGTCCAGGTGCATTAGTTAACTGCAGCCTCAAATATTCGAGTCTAGTCTTTAAAAGAGTCCAGCTCTAACAATCATGTAAAATCAGCACCATGTGAAGCAGCAGTTGACGAATAGTGTTTTCCACTTCTGATAGAAACAGAAGTTGGATCACTATAAGAAACTGCATTGGGATCCCCATGCCTTTAGGATTGATTTTACATCGTGAATAAGAAATATATTAAAATATATATTGTAATTGAACACACACACAGATATATATCATTATTATGACATAAAAATATTAATACAAATTTACGTCAACTTGCTGTAATATCTGCAATGACAGATGGAATCAACTTGTGTCTTTCAGCAATAACCCAGTTGTGATCTGGTAATCTGACAAGGTACTCCATACTCATCAAGAATGGTGCTTGATGCATTAGCAGCTGTTATACCTATCGGCACTCTGGCTATCATTTATAAATATTTTATTATTGATCATCATGAAAAAATATTGTCATTCATACAATATGAATGATCATTGTTTATTATCTGAGATAAAAAGATTACTTCATTTGGTTACTTCGTTTGATTACTTCATTTGGTCCTAACAAAGAAGCTAAGGATTCCAAAGAACGAATCGTTGATGTACAAAATAATCCATCTTTATGATTCTTGTTCAAATCAGCAGTTGGTCGAGCCAATTTAACAGGCGCTGAAACAATATGTCTTCCCTTCGTGAGTTTTGATATTTTTTGGTTGGAGTAGTACTAGTACTACAAAGTAGTACTAGTAATCGAACGTTGTCGTGGATCTACTGCACTGTCTAGGTTAACTATCTTTAATATATGATCAATTATAAATTGATCACATAGCCGGGGCCTACGTGGTTCATTGTTTACAACGATATTATTCTGTTCCAGATTTTGGACTTTACTGTTGTTGTTTACTTACTTACCGGCGTTTAAAAAAAAAAATGTGTAAAATCGTTATTTTCTTTTTTGAAGTACCCTTATTTAATTTTTTAATTTTACCGTCAATAAAATTTTCAAAACCTTGTTTGTCTTTCTTAAATGTTTCTTTTCCACTTTTCCATATAGAATTAGAAATAACTTCATTTTGAATTAGAATTCAATTAGAATTAACTTCATTTTGGCAAACATCGCCAACATATGCTTGAAAAAACGAATAGTGGAGATTACAAACCATATTATCTTTTTGTGGTTTTTTCAACTGTAAATCAACGGAAAGGACTTTGTGTTTTAACAAAAAAGTAAATTATTGAAGTCTAAAAAAATTAAGGATAGGTTAAGAGTCAGCTATCAACGAAAACAAACGATTCAGTTGCTTATGACGTCTTTGCAGTTTGCGCTTTGTTTCAACAATTTAGCAGTTTTTTTTTTAATATCAGTGCAGAATTATTTTTTTTAATATCTTGCTTACTTAAGATTTGTCCCCCCCCCCCCCAGAAAGCCTGCATAGAGATTTAGCTTGAACCCCCTCCCCCATTAGGTGCTTACGTAATTTGTGCACAGCCCCTTTCCGTCAAACATTTCAACAATTACGGAGATGTCGAAAAATGGCTTGATGACTGGATCACTGGAAAATGTGCAGCTAGCGATAGCACGTACTAGACCATTTTTTATCTTTCTCTTAAGTTAAACATGTTTTTTTTTTAAGAAAAAATTAAGAACTATTAACCGCCACACCTGGTAAACTGATTTTACTGTATGTTTTTTTTTCATGTTAGGTAAAGCTGACATGATATTGAGTAGAAATTTTGCAACGGCAGAGGAACCATTGTCACAACTGCAAAAGGACCTGGCACTGGGCTTGGAGATGTCAAACAAATACAGACAACCAATGCCCCTGGCGTCCAACGCTAACGAAATCCTGAAACACGCCCGCAGACTGGGCTGCGACAACCAGGACGCCTGCTGTATATACAATCGTACAAGATATTGATGTAAAGCTAGCCGAAAGATACAATTTTCATTTAGATGTTTGTAACGTTGACGGTAATTTAGTTTCTGAGATCCATCGTGGATCTTTTATACTTAAAATCCAATTGATGATTTTATTTTTAATATTGTGAAACGTAATCTAAATAATTTTCCTATTTGTAGCCGTTTTTTCTAATTAATTGTAAATAATTTCTTTGAATGGGACATGTTATAGTATAAATAATTTTATCCAATTTTGTTCTGATTGTTGTATAAACATGTCTTCTTTGGGCTATTAAATTTGTACACAAGTTTTGTATACTTTGTTTATTTTAATTTCATAATACACAGTTTGTCGGAAAAATAATGGAGCTTTTTAAATGTAAAGTAAACTGCTAGCGCCACCTATTGAAACAATATATAATCTGAAAACTGTATATCTCGAGATCGCCATCATTGGGGCCTTTTCTAAGTCTCGGAAACCTCCAGATCTCCCATCAACCGTCGTGTAGGGGTCCCAACGGAACCTAGTTCGGGAAAAATCTCCCGCGCCACAAGGAAATCCCATTTCCGAACTTGCGGAGCTCAAATACTGTGTCTTATACAGGCTAAGTTGAAAACAGTGCTCCTAACTTCCCTAGGAATTCTAAATCCCCAATTTAAATTGTCCCCCTAACCCCCCTGGCAACAAACCTGTGAGGCCCGACTTTCCGGCTTGCATAAGATCCGAAAAATTAACCGCTATCGCAAATCCCACTGGATGGCCTGGCATTGGACGAGACCAATTTCCGATGGGGACACAGTTTCTCTCGCTCTCTCTCTTAAGACTTAACCTTCGCGAAGATTCTCTGGACTTCGCTGTAACCCAATCTCACGAAACGTGGGACTCTGCCCCACAAAAGAAAGGGAGAATTCGGACACTTCCTGGGATAACTAGAATCCCATAAATAAGCAGAGACTACCATCATCAGAATTGATCAACAGATTGTCGAGTTATAGCGCTTAAAGTGACAGTACCTTTGGTCACCTCGTTACAAAAAGAGCTAATACATTTTGTTTCAAGTTCGGTAAAACTTTTACAGAAACAGTTGAATTGAAAAAGTTAATGGCGATGACTGTTTTGATCCCGTACACGTGTGTTTGAGTGATGAAAGAGATTCCAGGATGGTCGTTATGCTTTGGAAGATGACCGGCCAAAAAAAACAAAACCGAGATGAGTTTTTTGTATTTGATATCCTCCATCCTTTGTAATGTCCTCATCTCCAAGGTGTATCTCTTTCATCTGCATCTATTATTTGTTGTATCCATGCTTTCCCTGGTTTGTGTTCTCTTTTTCTTCAAAAACTTTATATCAGACTATTTGAGATTATTCTATTCATTTGCCCAAATCAATTTAGTTATTTTTGCCTGTACTGATACTCTTCCCTGTTTTGTCTTTCCAACTATTCTTAGATGTCTATTTTCCATTGTATTTATATTTTCCAAATCTTCTTTCATAAATTTTTAATTAATGACATTTTCGAAATTCCCACCTTTTTACTGAATAAGCTTGGATTTGTTTGTCGACACATGAAATAACAGTTGTTATTTCACGTTTTTTTTCTGGTAATTGTTAGTCCACTCGTGGCTACCGCATCACCTTCTCTTTCGCATATTTTCCTAACTGTTTCCGTTGCTTACAGTTTTCTCAACGACATTTATAAATTTAATATTACCACATTAAAACATTTTTGTTAAATTTCGCGCCAAAATGTCATTATGCCATATTGTTGAATTAAAAAAAAAAGCAATCAATTCATCCAATCAAAATACGAGTTTGCGCGTCGGGGCTTTCATCCACCAATTGAAAACCATTTCGAGAGAAATGTAGAAAACTTCCCGAATGCAACTGTCACTTGCTGTCATTTGTCACGCTTGTCACTTTGTTAGATAGCGAGTGTCATTTTTCACAGGCGTTCTGAAGAGTCGTGTGATAACTCAAGGTGTGACTTATCGTAGTTTTTTTGACACTGTGCCCGACTATTCATGTACGAAATATAGCGAATCAAAACGCGTGTGTAGCGCGACGGTTTCTCTTTTAATGGATTCGTGTTTAACCTGGTTGATGCCGGAGCAGGACGGACCAGCCAAGGTGCTCTGGCTGAGAGTGTGGCAAACCCAGCAAGAGATCGAGAATATGAACTTGAAAGATAGTGACAATGATGCCGAAGGAATAACGAACGGTTTCAACAATCATCAGAACACGATCATGAACGGTAAAACTGATAAAACTGGAAATTTTACCCGCGTACGCCGTACCAAAAGTGACAATCGTCCAAGCCAAAGACCGTTGCATCGGAAATTCATTACGGATTACGGGGGCTGCCCCTGGAGACAGGACAAATTTCATTATTCTAGAGGTTTAGTGGGGTAAGTTGGTTGCATTTTGTAGAATTAGGAAAAAAAAACGTGGTGCCTTAACCAATATGTGCAATTAGTGTTCTGACATAAGATGGCTTTCATGCGCCGTTGCCAAACCTTTTAGGGAAATGTTACAATTTGTAAACAATACGGTTTTTTTGTAATGCCAACGTAATCGGCGTTTCTAATGTATTTATAACTTGTAAAGTGTAGTTTTTTTCTTTTCTATTTTTTTTTTACAAAAAGAAATAAAACTAATTCTGTTTCTAACATTTCATATACAATATATTGCTATCTATATTTGTAAATTATAAAAATAAATGAAACTTTTTAAAATCTGTTAATAAAAATTATTATTAACATAACTAATTAAGAAAACGTGAATATCTAACGGCATAACGTGATATTCTTGCTTTTTGTTCATCTGTATGTTATCAATATTAGCAATATTATTTGTCTGGCTTTTCACAAAAATATATTTTTTTTTTAATTAATTTTCCAAAAAAATCCAAATTGTGTTACAATCAGTAACATACACTACGCAATACAAACATATTGAATGATTTAATCTAGTTCAAACAGTGGTTTAAAAACGTAATACAAAGAAAACGTTTCTAAACTTAGACATATGGAATGTACTTTTGTTTTGTCATTTGTACTAATCTGTACCACTTGAAAGAGAAGACGTTGGCAAAACGTATTTCCTTAATATTCTCTAAAAACAATTTTTTTTACTGGTACTGTATATCTTATCTTACTGTTACGAGGTGGTATTAATAAATCGTGTTGCTATGGAAACAAGTATTCATTTTTGACAAATGCAGGAATGGTAATTGTGAGGTTAGAAAAAGTAAACATATATATTTAGTAGTTTTTTTGTTTCGTGGTTTACCCACTAATCGACGTTCTATCAGATTTGCATGTATCCTAACAGCATCCCTATTGGTACTCACCATATGTTCTATATTCACATCCTTCTACATTCTAATGTTCTTGGTTTTGTCCATTCATACTCGTTACTTTACATATCTATCAAATGCCAACATTCCGTTTTTTTTTTTTCGTTTCTTTTACAATAGAACAGAAGTTAAATAAGAAGAAAGAAGGTTCTCCGATTTTATCTCATAATGTAGAGCAGTGGTTTCCAAACTTGCTTCTACAAAATAGTATAGAAGTGAGGTATAATAACCTTCCATATCTCTGCACACCTTTACAAAAAACCTAACTCCTAAAGGACTGTTTTTACATAGTTTATATCTTTCGTAGCGTTGAAGAGGTGTTCTTTGAAGCACACAGCGTCTCCAAATAATTTCGGGTGTTTTCTTTTTAACTAATACTTGGAGGCAATCAGTTCATTGTAGAAAAAAGTTATGAAGGTTTTTTATATTGTACCAGGTGTGGCGGTTGATTCTTCATTTTTTCTTTAAAAAACACATTTAATTTGGGAGAAAGGTAAAAAATGGTTTATTCAAAGTATGGGCTATCGCTAGCTACACATTTTTCCATCTCTCTGGCAATTTGTGGATGTCCTCCCAGAAAAATCCTACATCTTCTGAGGTGGTCTAGTCATCAAGCTATTTTTGGAGCATCTCTTTAAAAATTGACATGTTTCATGGAAAGTACGTGAGGCATCGCTGAAAACAGTGCAAAACAAACAAAAAGTGGTAGTCGGAAGGGGTCAAGTCTGATGAGTACGAAGGGTGGATATAGTGTGTCTGAGAGCTTTCGCTCTGTGTGATGTGTGATGTGGCGTTGTGCTTCAAAATCACTTATGACGCCAACTCGAAATCGTTTAAACTCGTTTAACGGCGTAAACGTAGCGGGGTTTTGAAAGGCACTGTCGTAGCAACAAAATGTCAAGAAATTAGACTGAACCGACCCTTAAACCGTCACACCTGGTATACTATATATTTTTTTATTTACTGTCCCTCTCCATATTAATGTAACCACCTTAAATAATTAAGTAAAATCACTTTTCTTGCTTGATATTTAGAAAAAATATATGTGTTTGGATGATAAAAGTTACTCATTATGTTATAGACTCGTTTATTACACTGATCACTTAGTACAATAATACTCATAGGCAAACCAATCTATATTTTATTTAATATTTTGTATTACCGCCTTCAGCCTCTATGACTGGGCGTACTCGTCGAGGCATACTTTGAATGCAGTTAAGACACAATTCCTTGAGGTGTTCAGTATAATTCCAAGAAAATTATTCTCTCAATTAATTGTGTCTTATTAAAGCTCCCAGGCATTCTCTATTCGATTCATGTCTGGTGAGTTTCCAGGCCAGTCCAACAACTGAATATTCTATTGGTTAAAGAATTTTTTTACCGATTTTGCAGGGTGACATGGTGCTCCATCTTGCATGAAAATCATATATTCATTATTAGGGCACCATTCTCTCAATTGAAGTATCAAATCTATTTTCTAGGACCGAAATGTACTGCTACTGTCTCATGGTCCCTTGAACAATGTAATGTCCCAAGACCTTTGCTGTTAATCACCGACCAAATCATAACTGATCTTGGGTGTTTTACAGTTTTTATCATACAGTCTGAACGATATTTTTCAGAAGGTCTTCGTCGAACTTATTGGACTTTGTTCATTAAGATTTGAATGGTGCTCTGATCACAATCTGTCACAACCTGTTAAATAAGATAATCAAAACCTTTTTTATTATGAAATATGTTAGAATACAATATTAAAGCAAAAAATACTTACTCAACTCAATAATTTAATCAATATTTGTCAATAACTTCACTCAAAAGCACGAGAAAATAATACATTTGAAATGAAACGTACCAAATACTCAAAAATGGCAATGTTCACCGTCAGTAAGGCCAATATATATAAAAAAAATATTGGCATTATGTTTGAGGCAAATGTTATTCTATGATTTAGTAAACATTTTTAGTTCATACGGTAACTTAAAATGCTTTAGAAATACGCATAACTTGAATTTTGCTCGAAAACCTCAAATAGTCACATTAATATCCACAGGGACTGTATATATATGCTATGAAATTCATATTTCTGTTGAAACTTTTCGCGCCTCCATGTGTACTAATCCGCGCCTTCCCAGAGAAATGTGCTAGAGTGTTTGACTCAGCTTGTTTTGTAAATAAACCAAGATATTACTGTTTTGTTAAGAACGCAGGATTCCCCAACAGATTGATAAAGCTAAAGCTAATCGAATATCGACATATCGAATCATAAATTATAAAAAAAAAACTATTGTATTTTATTTCCTTATAAAAAGATTCCAATTTCAAATTGACCAACCAGTTTCTTATTACCAACCCTGTGTATCAGCTGATAGTGTTTTTTTTGGAATTCTTTTTGTAGTTGAAGAATGTACACTGAAAATATTTATCCTTCAAAGAGGGACAGTGTCAGTTTTCATTTGTTTCGCGTTGTTTTTAATACTCTGTTATTAAAACTGAAATGCCTGATGATGAAGTTTTAAAACTTTATAAAACATGTTTGAGGTAGGTTTAAAATTATTCAAATTATATTATGGATTATTCTCGAGGAGTGGTACCTTTGTTTAATCATTTGATCCCGATTTGTCCGTCTTCTCGTCCGATTGATTCGTCTAATATTAATATACTCACCAAAAAGTGTTCAAAGATTTGAATACTGTCGGTCGAAAAGAACAACAAAGTGCCCCAGAAACATTTATGTTACTGAAGCGATGCGCCGTGAGTTATTTGTAAGATATCGTGCTTACAGAGCAGCAAACCTTCAACAACTGCCTGCCAGGTTCGTTAAGACGCTGCTTGTCATAAGCCTAAATCCATTTGTATTGATCAATCAAAAATTTGAAGATTTGTATTAAATTGTGTCTCAAAAAGAGAAATTTCTTGTGCTGACACATTAAAAATTTTAAGGCAGTGTCACGGCCATGAAGCTTATTAAAAAATACATTACAAGTGGTAAAAGGACTTTCGTGAAGATAGAGAAGCAAGGTGAACCTCGCTTAGGAAGTCTTTCCATGTCAACCAGTTAAAATATCATTTTCACCAATTCGATCAGTTTTTCTTCCGAAAAACGTCGTGTTCAAGTTACTGAAGAGACGCTTTCTTTGATTCGTGCCCCCAAATAATTCTTAGGCAACTTTTCGATGTAAATTAAACAAACACCGTTCCACAGGCACCGTATCCAGCAGATATGGCACCGTGTCACATTTTCCTGTTCCTTCGAATGAAGAAACCACTTCGTGAATGTCGTTTTTAGTTTATAGAAACCACTCAAAAGCCACTATGAATGAGACAAAATAAATACTTTGTTTTATCTGTGGAGTGGTGTCAAACGCTTGATATTTGTTCGACGTCTGTACAGGACATATTGTAATTTAGCGACGATGAGAAATGTGCAAAGTGCGAATTTAATGAAACATTATGTGCGCAAGTTTGTAGAGACTGGAAACGCAATACCGGATAAATCAGCTGGGCGCAAAAAGACATCAAGAACGAGCACGAACGTTGACCGCGTTCGCCAGTCTGTTAGAGATGATCCACGACAATCTTTACGACACCGCGCAGCTTCTCTACATTTGCACAGATCGACGATTCATCGCATTATTCGCAAATATTTATAATTTCCACCCCCCACAAAATTAATATTCTGCAAAAGATGAAGCCCGATGATCCAGCTAAACGGGTCCAATTCTGCAGAACAATGAAAAAACGTTTTAGAAGTTTCAATAAGATATTAGGTTTTCTGATGAATCGAATTTCCACATCAAAGGCCATTTATGCATACATTGGGCTCCCGACAATCCGCTGGAACTGCACCAGAAACCCTCACACTCGCCTATGGTTGTCGTTTGGGCTTTCATATCAAGCGAAGGAATTATCGGCCCCTACTTTTTTGAGGATAACCGTGGTCGCGCTCAGACCGTTAATTCCGATCGTTATTGCCACATCATCCGGACTTTTTTGGCCCCAAAAATGCAATCGCAACACATTTTTTCAACAAGATGGAGCAAGTTCCCACTTCACGAATGTTTCTTTAGTAGCTCTTTGCGATTTATTCCCTAATAAAGGGATTAGTGGCCGAAGGAACATCAACTGGCCACCGAGGAGCCTAGATTTATCACCTACTGATTTTTTCCTATGGGGCTACTTAAAAAGTACGGTTTTCAACCCATTACCACCCGACTTAAATGTTCTAAAAGTTCAGTTCCAGGCTAAATGAGTGTAAAGAAACGGGTGGTTGTTTTTCATAAATAAAAATTCATAAACTACTCTGTAATTTGACAGCAATGAAACAAGTATGAATTATTGATTGATTTGTCCGTTACTTTGTGATAGTTCATTTTTTAAAAAGGAATAAAACAATTTTTTACAACTAAGGTTTTTTTTTAAACCACCAAAAAAAAAACCTTAGTTTTAAAGTAGTGTTTGAGAATGTAAAATCGTTTTACGAAACTATAGTCACACAAATTTTGTTTAAAAATAAAAGTGATAGATAAAGTAAAAAATTGTTTTATTCCTTTTTTTAAAAAAGTATGAATTAATTTTGATTTTTTATTTTTTAAGTATCAAAAACTAAACAGATTCTGAGACACCCTTTATATTTTATTTTAACGGATTTTATTTTATATAAAGGCTACTGTGTCTTGAATAAAAAATTGGACCTTGGTGCTCGACTATTCTCCATATTCACCTGACCTAGCTTCGTGCGAGTTGTGACTGTTCTTAGATCTGACACTGAGTTCTTCAAAATGTTCGCATT
The DNA here is from genome assembly GCA_031761425.1 of Cosmopolites sordidus. NCBI lineage: Eukaryota > Metazoa > Arthropoda > Insecta > Coleoptera > Curculionidae > Cosmopolites > Cosmopolites sordidus. The sequence continues at coordinate 2,189,091 of JARFXV010000476.1, read as the reverse complement.
AGTCATGTTTTCTCATTTTTGGGACATGTTGTGTAAACTGATTAGTGTTATCTAAGTCCTCTTGACAATTTTTTTACATTTATTTTTACAACTGATTGTTTTTGTATAACAAGTGAGTTCCAGGTGTGTTTTTACACGCTCCTCGTCGGTAAAGGTTTTCGGGGCTACAACCAAAAAAAAAAACAGCATGATCAAAAAGTAAGATGAATTTTTAATCGTTAATTATTTTGTTCGTTATACCAAGTTTTTGTTAAATGTTATTGTCCGAGTTTCGCGGATACCGTAAAGAATTTAAAGAATGCAGTGAATGTTGTTTTTTTTTCCTACGTAACGCATTCCTCTTACTTAGATTTTGGGGAGTTTTTGCACGATCTCTCGGTTAGATTTGACCGCGTGTGTGTGAAGCGTGTCTACATCGGACAATTCCTGGTTACATACGAAGATCGTACGAATTTCTCTTGCGTTGTCCGCATCCGGAAAAAGACTTTCACGCCCATGAAATTTCAGTATACAGGAAATGCGGTCAAATTGCAACGGTCTAGACACAAAAAACGTGAACAGTTAGATTTCGACATAAATTGATTCTTTTTTAGGAAGGAACCTGATTTTGATGAAATAGGTGCATGTTTTTAAGAATTTCTTCTCGGTGACTTTAAAATCAGTCACTTATACAGGGTGTTAGGTAAACATACCGCAAAAATTAAAGGGGTTATTCCTTGACTTATTCTAATATTTGGTTGTATGATGATTTTTGAAAAACCCCTTTGTTTCGAAGATACATGGTGAACAAAATTTACGACATTAACAACATTTTATTATCAAAAAGTACATGTAAAGTTGCTCATCTACAATAAATGTTCGAAATGACTTCCTCCAGCCTTGATACAAGCATTCAAATTTTCTCGTCATTGACTGCCGAACTCTTTCAAACATACCAAGGTCGTTTCTAATTGAGTTACACCCAGCAAATATTCGATTTCGCAAATCATGCACATTCTTCAATGGAGTAGCGTAAACTAGTGACTTCAGATATCCCCAGAAGAAATAATCCAGGGGGTTTAAGTCCGGGGATCGAGCAGGCCATGCGTGTAGCCCACTTCGACCAATCCAGCGATATTCGTATGTTGACGTTAAAAAATCACAAGCAACCAAACTGAAATGTGGTGGTGCATCATCGTGCATAAACCACATTTCATGCCTTGTTGCCAATGGTACATCTTCCAGAAACTCAGGCAGCGTTGCTTTCAAAAAGTTGCGATACACCTCGCCAGTAAGTCTTTGTGATGGAAATACCGGTCCAATTAGATAGTCACCTACAATTCCAACCCAAACATTCAACGAAAACTGATGTTGAAAACTATCTTCGCATACCTCATGCGGATTTTCATCTGCCCCACACATGGTTATTATGAAAATTCATTATTGCGTTTCTTGCGAAAGTGGCTTCATCGGTGAAAAGAATTTGTGCCAGGAATAGAGGGATGCGCAGTAAAGTTTGCAATATCCATTGACGTAATGCAATACGTGGAGGAAAATCAACAGATAGTAGTGCCTGAACGCGTTGAATGTGGTATGGATACAACAAATTGTCCTTAAGAATTTTCCAAACTGTCCAGTGACTCACATTCAAAGTATTTGAATTTTTTCGCGTAGAACAACCAGGCTCTTCCGCTATCATGTCCAGCACATTCTGTTCCAATTGTACCGTTCTTACAGTCAGTGATCTTCCTGACCTTTCAGTTCATTGCAATGTGCCTATTTCACGAAGACGTCGATGAATGTTTTCGCAGATTTTTCGGTCGGGGACATTACGCGCTGCAAATCGTTCACTATACAATCGCCTAGCTTGTAATGCATTACCATCAGCAAGTCCATACATGAAGTGCATGTCAGTCATCTCGGCGTTTGTATACATTATGATAGAGGACTTCACTCACTATTTAAGACACGTCAAACAGCCAAACGACACTCAATCTATGTAAACAAATGCGACCGATGAAATTCACTTACTAGATAAAACAGCCGTTCCAAGTGATCGAGATTGAAAAAAAAAATTGTACTTGATAAACTCATTGACGTACTTTTACATTACTTTTTTTTACAAAATATTCTTAGAATAGGACAAGGAATAACCCCGTGCATTTTTGCCGCATGTTTATCAAACACCCTGTATATCGAAATAAAGTTTTGTTTAATATTAAGAAAGTTTACGAATTATAAGTAATGTCGTTTTTTTTGATACTGTACAAAATTTTATTTTGTTCAGTAATTTTGTCAGAGTTTTAATCTACAATATACTCTCCTTTGTTATTGACGTTCCCCGCCCATCTCCGAAACTTTTATAGCTGTCGCAGTAGGAATTTTTTCCACGAAGTAAACTGTTCCATAAATCTGAAAAGATGGTAATCTGATGATGCAGCATCTGGAGAATAGGGTGGATGAGCAAGTACTTCCCAACCTAACTGTTTGATTTTTCCTTGGGTGATTGTATTACTATAAGGTCTTATATTGTTATGCTGCAGAATAATACCTTTAACACAGTAACACTTTCTTAAGGTGAATAAGTTAAGAAGATTTTTAAGGTAGTGGGCAGAGGTATTTGTTTTGGGTTTTTTTTTGATGGTCTGTTACGGATCAAGTTCAGCCGTCAACAGATCCTCATCAGACTCAACAAAATGATCGCAGGGAGTCAAATATCAAGAATATGGGGGCTGTTAGAAAATTCTAAATATAAAAGGTCGACCTTATAGATAAGATTAAACATTTTGTATACATTTCGACGTGACGTTCATTCTGGTCTTATCAGGGGTTATATTTTGCAGACTTCATGAGGAAATCGAACATTTCTTCAGCTACATGAGCCCCACGGAGGCGGAACACAAAGTGAGAGCAGAGGTTGTGTCGCGCATCGAGGAAATTATTATCTCCAAGTGGCCGGAGGCCCAAGTTGAGGTTTTCGGATCCTACCGCACTGGTCTGTACTTGCCCACCAGTGATATCGACCTCGTGGTCATAGGTAAGTCCTTGTCTGTTCCTTTGGTATTCAGTTATTTATATAAAAAACTTTATCGGCTCTTTTTATTCCAGGTAAATGGTCAAACTTACCTCTCCGCACTCTGGAACGCGAATTCCTCGATAAAGGCGTAGCCCAAGAAGACAGTATAAAAGTTCTGGATAAGGCCTCCGTCCCCATCGTGAAACTTGTAGACAAAAAGACTGAAATTAAGGTTGGTCGTGATCAGTAGTTTATATGTACCAATGCAATAATTCTCCCCTTGATTTCCAGGTCGACATATCCTTCAATATGTCAAACGGTGTTAAAAGTGCCGAACTGATCAAGACCTACGTCGAGCAGTTTCCAGTGCTGCCCAAGTTGGTCTATGTACTCAAGCAATTCCTTTTAGAACGAGATCTGAACGAAGTCTTCACTGGCGGCATCAGTAGTTATAGTCTCATATTAATGTGCATCAGTTTCCTTCAGGTAAGTTCCGAGCCACCAAAAAGAGCATTCAGGGATGCTTTGATTAACGATTTTCGACAGTTACACCCGAGACAGGACGGAGTTAGGCAAAGCAACGCCAACTTGGGGGTATTGCTCATCGAGTTCTTCGAGCTTTACGGGAGGAAGTTTAATTTCATCAATACGGGAATCAGGATAAGAGATGGGGGAAAGTATATTAACAAGGTGAGTGGAAATTAATTGATAGTAAGTTCGTCAAAATGTGATTCGTACATTTAACTTACCATTCTTACCACTGGAACATACCTAGGCTACTCTCTCTCTCTCTTTCTATCACTCTGCAACTGATAAATTGGTGAGGGTCTTAAGTTGGTCAGTGCATCTATTAGGTGATCCTGTCTCCTTCCAAATTGTTCCTTTTCCATAACATTCAAGACTATAGGAGAAAAGACTGATAGCATTGAGGACTCCTTCTCCTATTTTGAAATTGTCGGACCTTTCATCATCGATTCTGAGAAAAGTATTGCTATTTATGTAGAGTGGTATTCTTTATTCGAGCTGTGCAAATGCAGTAATAAGACTGGTCGCCTAGCATTCGATCCGGCAACAACGTTGGCTTCCCCTTTGGAGGGGCGGCCGGCCAACATCTGATGCGAGTTTGACCTCCCTAGAGTCACTTATTCGCCGATATATCGCCTATTAAATACTAGATGCGTTATAATTATTGCTGGAATATCATTTGGACTCTCCAAACATTTTTCGATACAAATACTTTTCCATAAGCTCCATATTCACCAAATATAGCAACGTGTGACCTTCTTTCGTACCCTCCATTGCAGAAACCACTTCGTGGATAAAGTTTTGAGCCCATCGAAGCCATTCGAGGTAGACTGGTAAAAATGTAATAATTAAAGTGTATTGCAATGAGGGGATTACTTCGAAGAAGGCATTTTTTTTTTACTTTTTTAATTTTTATAGGAAGAGATGCAAAAGGACATGGTGGATGGTCATAGACCCAGCATGTTATGCATTGAAGACCCTCTACAACCATCCAATGATATAGGACGCAGCAGTTATGGCATTTTGTTGGTTAGTTCCTCATCATTTTTTTAATTTTAATACATAAGTCATAATCTGGTTTCTGTACAGGTGAAAAAGGCCTTTGAATATGCCTACACCATCCTCACCAACGTGGTGCATCCACAATCGGTACATAATGACTGCTACAACCAGAGTATCTTGGGCCGAATAGTGAGGGTGAGGGACAACGTCGTCCAACATCGGAGGAAAATCGAAGACAGTGTACGCGGCCCGCAGATCTCTCAGGTGAGCGCTTCGGTCATTGTTGGACCTGGAGGAAACGTGGTGGCAAAACCCTCTAGGTCCTCCAGTACGGGCAGCACTAGTAGCGCGGAAGAGAGTGGCGTGAGCTCTGAGGTAGGTTCACGGTCACTTTAAAACCATTAGGAGTATGGTAAATGGTGCTTCTCTTTAGGGATCGGACAGACCATCTCGAGATCATTCTCCCAACATGAATTACCCACCTCGCTCGATGAATGCCCGTAACAAAATCTGTAGATGGAACAACAAGAAGTACGAATCGAGGGGTCCAGGGGGCGGACATCACCAAAGTTTCAACTCCCACAACCATCGGACGAGCCAGAACACTCAAACAATGACCAAGAGGAAAAAACCGGAGAGACAATAGTGTATAGGTTAGTTTTAAGTCGTGTACATATGTGTATTTACATTTAAAGTTATCGTGTGGAAGATGATTGATTCGTGCAGCATTGCATATCCATTTCTCGATCTAAACTCTCGATTTCAAGAGTATGGTCATCTTGATGAAGTTTCAGAATCTTTGCAGGTTCCTCATGTAGAACTTAAGAGCCTTGTCCTTTTCGATGAAGATTTATTTACATCTTCTTTCCCCGTTATCATATTTTCTCGGCAAGCGTTTTTCCATTTCTCTTTGTTCCCTGGATGTTTTTAAGTTTTACCGTGACGTAAGTTCTGTACATATTGAAATTTTAATAACCAGGTTATGTATATTATATTTTTTTCGAGTGTAAATAATTTATACAGGATGTCCTAAAAAATTACAACGATGTTTTGTAGATTTTGTCATAATATTGTGAACTCAGCTGTACGGCTACTAAATCCATTGACTGGGAAGGTCTGACCAGCCTTCATCACGATATAAAAGTTAATCTGTAATAATCCTGCAGTATCCTATCAAGTCTTTCTGCTGGGGAAGGTGAAGAAGACATATCTTTCAAATTTTCGCTTAGTGTTGATTTTTTTATATTTATTTTTTGTTTCTTTTTTCTTAATAATCAATATATTCCATTTTGGGAAGTAGGGTAATTGTGTTTTACATACAATATGAATACATTTTTTCCATACATCACGGTCCTGGGTAATTGCTTGTTTTAATCTCTCTTTTTGATAGAGCATCTTCACATTTCATTGGTCGATTTAATTTTTGTTTTGCTTCTAATTTTTTTGCATTCTTGCACAGTTATGGTAGTTATCGGTGTCTATAGCCTCTGTCATTATATATTGTCCATTCCTCTTTGCAGTTAGTCGCTTTTTGTTGCAGTTGTTGGCTGGGTCACAATCTTGATGTTTGATAATGATTATTCTCCTTGAAAAGTTCTTTGACCTCATTAATGATCAGTTCATGGCATCTGATTTTCATTTCCTTTCCATATTTTTTTAGCTCTTTGTTCTATAACATTTTGAGTACCCTATGCATATTAGATTGAATGACTTCATCCTTTAATATTGTCTTCCTTGTTAGTATGTATTTCATTTCATAATCTAGTTATTGTTATGGCTACAAGCATTGGCTCTTTGTTGTTTTTTGTCAAGGTTTGCTCATATATTTTAAATAGCACATTATTCAGCTTACTTTTCTCCCACAGCTCTACTTCAGTTTTTCTTTCTTTCAGCACACCATATATGATTAGATTTTTCTTTTTAACTGATTGGTTTCTTTTTCCTGTTCTGTTCGCTTTTTTTAATTCTAGGTTTTTAGTTTTTTTCTAAGCTTTCCAATTTTTCATCATACGTTCCAATCTATTTGGATTTTGATTGTTTCATTTAGCCCTTGTGGCATTTCCCCCATCTTTTAATTATTATATATATAAATTGGCGACAGAATACTTTCCGAGTCAACCCTAAGAGAAAATACCCTCTACGTGTTATAATTTCATCACAATATTTATATTTATTCTTTTTTAGTTCGGTTTCAAGTAAGTTCTGATCTGGCTTAACTTGAATACTTGATGGGTCAACTATTTATTTGTTATAAGTTTATCGTTTTCAGTGATTTTTTTTTTGCTACTGTGGTCAACTGTTCACTGTTACAGAATTACACTGTTTACAGTAGGCAAAAAAATATTTGCGCACCCTAATTTGTAAGGGCTTGTGAAGAATCATTGAGAATTTTGAAACAGCAAACATATATATGTACATCATCAATTTCCAATAGAATTTTTTGATAAAAATCAATTTCCATTGAAACCCAATTTATTTAATAGTTTGTGTTCATCCCATTAGCATGAATGACAGCTCCCAAACGTCTAGGCATCAAAAATTACTTCTTTTAGATGCACCTTACTCTTAATTGTGACTTCTCACATTTTTCGGTCTAGAAGTTGCCATACATTTTCTCTGGGATGAAGGCCTGGTGACTGGGGTGGCGTGAGCAACCTTCTAAGTGCATTATAGAAAAGCCACTTCTTGGTTATGTGGGGTTGTTATCCTGTTCGAAATTAAAGGTCCCTTACATCACTGTCTCACAGCACTTGAGACAATACGTAAATTACCGAAAATAACGTAGATTTCCTACTCCATTGTAAGGCATGCATACACCCCAAATCATATCATTGCAACCACCATGCTTAATTCTATTTAGTATGTTTTCTTTATTAAGTCTACTATCTGTTTAAGCCCAAAATCTGTTTGTCATTATATTTTTACGCGAACTCTAGTCTTGTTCGTCTATTAATTTCATTGAGGAAGATGTTCTTTACAGGTAGGCTATGCCTACACCTTTGTCATTGTCTGAGATGTGACCTTCCCTGAACATGTCTCAAAGTCTAGTTCGTGAGGACTCAAGGATGATCTGATTGGAGCTTGTTTTCAGTTGTTCCCGTTATTTCTTTTTTTTTTGCCTACTGTATATTACATAGTTTTATTGTAATTTTGGGTTTTTTTTCACTCAACGCTCTATGATATTCAAATGATCCTGCTCTATTTTTTTTTATTAGGATTTTACAGGAGAGTACTTAGACACGATTTATTTTCAGTAACCCAGGACTGGCTCCCTGTCCCTACTAAATAGGATACTAGGAAATAAAAACTTTATCTGTTCAAAATTATTATTGGAAGGTTGTAATAGTGGGCATCTTGTATACAGAAAAAAAAAGCAAAGCAAAGAAAACTAGATATAGCTAAATGGTTATAATAGAAATCTTACTATAAAACATGTGATATATTTGATAATTATATATATTTTAAGTGGTTTATATATATATTTTTTGTTTTTGTGTGTGTGTATTTTTGTTTAGGGGATATCAATTTCTTTTAGTTCATGACGCCATATTCTGTAATTATTTATGTTCTTTTTTTTTTAACGAGAATTATGTCCTTTTTGTTAAACTAAACTAATTTTATTAAATGTACTGCGCATACTAATGTAAGTCAGGTGTTGAGAAACGCCCGATGTTAAAAGTGATTTCGTTCATGTATCTTTTTTTTGGCATCAACATTAGTTTATAAGATTTTGTCTGTTTATATTCTGTAAAGCTATTTCAGGAAATCACCATTTTTTGTAATAGGGATGTATTTATGTAGACCTACTACGGTTAAGTACAAATTAAAAGAAAAATATTAATAAAACCCTAAAAAAAAAATTGAGAATTTCTATTTGATATATATAATGTGCGCTAAGAGCTATGGATTTTTTGGGAATAACGTGTCGAAAATATATTTCAGACCTGAGCGCCATCTTGTTGTTTTATTTAATCCTAAACCTAACCTACAGAACATTAGCTTATAAAGGAAGAAACTTCGGAGAAAATCCACATTTATTTTACCTAAAAGTCACAATTCTTTAAAGGTGAACAGACTCTCAGTATGAACGGGACAACAGTAGTTCAAATAGATCAATAGAGGAAAACCTGACCTCGGGAGTAACTCACGTTTTGATCAATCTTAGCAATGATCTCTGAACATCTGCAGGAAACCAATTGATTAACCGATAACTATAGATGATATGCTGAGCTCAATATTCTGCAAGTAGTAATGGTACGTCGTATTTACGAAATCTCGCTTCTCTTCCAGCCACAATAAATACATAGCATAACTTTCTTTGCATAACGTACATGGTCTTCAGAAAGGATCGGGATCTGGATGCCGTCGAAATTGCCGTTTATTCATCTTTACAACCGTCGAAGCTCGACCTGTCCATCTCTGAGGAGTTGTTCCCAAGTGTCGATATTGTTGGTTGCAAAATACTCATAACTCGGACCATAATTTTTATTTTTTCTGTTTATATTCCTTCAAAATCAAATATTCACCAATACAAACTAATTTTTGATACTTTCGAATCTCTTTATTATATCATTAATTATAAAATTCTAATTCTTACATTATCAAAGTCCTGTTAACTATCAATTATCTAACCAATTTCTGCGAGCACTGCACGACTTCCAGGCATTTTTTGATATTCACCAATACAATCACATATTTAATATACAAAACAATATATTCGACTTAGTTATTGCAATGGCGGGAACGTTTCTGTGCGCTTACTCAGTATATCTCAGCTTTTGAGAAGCTGCCGAAGGCTCGGTGCTATAACTCGACGTACCACTACTACTTTGGAAATAATTTTTGTAATGATATTAGAATTAATTTTTATTTTTTATATAAATATGTTTTACCATTGTTAGGTTAAGTTCAAATTCTTTTTGTTATATCTATATGTGTTTTGAATTGTCTTTTAATTAGGCAGTAGCCTGTTAGACAATAAAGCATCATTCATTCTTCTAAAGTAAACTGGCTTTTGGGATAGTTAAAGGGGCATCTCCGCACTTAAACTATGATATCTTATGATTAACATTATTATACACAATCCATTTTGCATGGCCTGTAACCATTCGCTTTAAAAACATATCGATTTCGTTGTTCTTCGATAGAGAAATTCGATCATCATTTTCTCCTTCAACTCTTGGGACACCCATGGTTTGACCTACCTGAAGAACTTCGGGATCTGGTATTAAACAAGCTTCGCAGCCAAGAATTCATCAGGCAAGAAAACGAGTAACACAAGAAAAGGAAGACATTGTAAACTTGAACTTGACGCGACAGTGGCGAATGAAAAAATTGAAATAGCAAAATGAAAAAGATATAAACTTTACTAGGAGTTGTTAAAAATGGAAAAGGAGCTAAACATTTTAAAACCATTCAGTTTTATGCGGTTATTCAAGTTGATTGTAAATTATATCTTAATCTGACACAATGGAGACAATGCCGGAAGGGACTTTGTATTTCCAACAGGATAACAACCAAGGAGTGATAATGCACCTAGAAGGTTGCTCATTTCACCCCAGACCGGACTAATCCCATAGAAAATTTATGGCACACTCTAGACAGAAAAATGCGGAAAGTAACAATTAAGAGCAACGAGGCTCTAAAAGAAATAATTTTTGAAGCATGGAACAGTTTACCAACAGATATTACAAGAAAAAAATAGTGAAATCAATGGTTAGACGTTTGGAATCTGCCATTCGAGCTAGTGGAATGAACACATTTTGTTTATAAAAATTTCTACTGGTTCTTAGCGGTGTGCAAATATTTTTTCTGTGGTTGCAAACGTTATTGTTAAAGATATTATTTATTTAATTGATATTTTCGAAAGGAACGCAAATTCATGCCTTAATGGGTTAGGATGGTCAGTGTGCAGGGCACGTACGGAAATGTTAGAGGTGGTCAGAAAAATTTATTCAGTTATATGACGACCATAATGACAGTCAAAGACAACAATACCCACGGAAGAAGTATTGCTGGATATCCTAATGGAGGAAGTGACAAATGCTATAGAGTCGATGAAGAACAGCAAGGCTCCAGGAAAGGACAGTACAACTGGCGAATTGCTAAAAAACTAGTGGTCGGACTTTACCTAAATCACTGTCAAAATCATACTCAAAATGCCTCAAGAAACAAAAACTACTTGACTTATAGAAGAAACATGCAGAATTGATCCTTTTACATAAAAAATGAGCACAGGAAGATTTAAATAACTAACGTCTAATAAGCCTCCCTATCAGTGATGTACAAGATTTTCACCAAGATAATATCTAAAAGAGTATTAAGAAAACTGAATGACGCACAACCAAGAGAACAAGCAGGATTCAGAAGTGGATTTACTACAATGGATCACATCCAGGTTGTACAGCAGGCCATAGAAAGGCACAATGAATACACCATGCCACTGTGCTTGGCTTTTATCGACTACGAAAAAGCAATTGACTCAATCTTAAAGCAGGCTATAATGGATGCATTGCTTAGCCAGGGGGTAGATAAAGCATATGTAAATCTTTTAGGATCGATATATGATGGAGCTACAGGGACATTTCACCTTGATGATTTTGAAGTTGGAATTAATGTAGAGCGAGGGTGACGCAGTATCGCCTACGCGTTTCTCTACCTGAAGAAGTATTCCGTAATCTGGATTGGGAAGAGGATGGTGTAAAAATCAAGCGCATCAAAATCAGCTGCATTTGGTTTAAAAATAAACCTGAAAAAGAGTCAGGTTATGTTCAATAAATTTGCTGAGGACAAAAGAATTTCAGTTTTAGGAAGGGATTTGGAGATTATGGACCACAATATATATCTTGGACAGAGGATTTCAATGGAGGGGGATACCGCCTGGAAGGTGGAACGGTGTGTTAAATATGGCCGGCAAGCATTTGGCAGGCTCAACATAGTGTTTAAGAGCAGACTCCTACTTTGCCTGAAAAGAAGTCTTTGATCAGTGCGTCCTGCCCATTATGACATACGGAAGCGAAACCTGGACACTCACATCGCAATCAATTCAAAAACTTTGGATAGCACATATTCTTGGCATTACAAGACGAGACAGAAAGCCCTGCACATGGATCAGGGAACAAACGAAAGTGTGTGACATTACTAGAAAAGTAAAGTAATTGAAATGGAAATGGGCAGGCCATATAGCGAGGCAATGGGACGACAGACCAAGACAATCCTGGAGTGGATACCGTTTGATCGCAAACGTCCACGAAGAAGACCGAAAGCACGATGGACTGATGACTGGTTCTGATCTTCATATAACTGAGAATAAAATTTTCTGACAATCTTTAATATTTGGGTACGCGCCCTGCACACTGTGCCATTCTCGCGCTTTAAAGCATATATTTGCGTTCTTTTGTTTCTCAGCTTCTGTTTAGCTTTGTTAATTCGTTTGTTTTCTTCCAGGGTCTTTTTCACTAGCTGCATATTGAATCGGCGCGTGTCCTCTCTGATAGGTTTTCTTATAGTTTTGCAGAGCTCAGTGTACTCGACCCTACCAAAAGGACTACCTGCATTTCTCATTGCTCACCGTTTCTTCATTAAATCAATGGTCTCACTGGAGATTTTTGTTTGTTTGAGACATTTTTCTTCTGGTGCTACTGAAGCAGCCGGTTGAAGTACATTGTTGGCGATTTCTTCATATTGAACTGATATTTCCGCCTCCTCTGGATCTTGTAGCGCAGCAAACCGGTTTGACAAAACAATCTCCAAATCGCTTCCTCTCTCCAGCAGTTTTCCAGAATCCACCTTGCCCTTCTTTGATCTTACCATTCTTTCGCGCTCTTTTCGACAGTCAATCCGAAATCTTGCTCGTACCATTCGGTGGTCACGTCCAACAAGGACAGTACAATTGGTAAATATTGTTTTATCGTTGGTCATGATATAGTCAATTTCGCTTGTGAGCTCAGATGGACTTTTCCATGTCCATTTTCTGCTGATATTTTTCTTATAGAATGAATTCATAATATCTCTTGAAACTCATAATATTCATAATAATTCTTGTCCTTCAGCAAAATCAACCAATCTGTCACCTCTATTGTCTCGCTCACCAGTTCCATATGGGCCAGTTGCATTTTCGTCAGTTCTTGTTGTTCCAATTCTGGCATTAAAATCACCCATCAGGATTTTGTACCTACATTTCTCCTTGTATAAAAGCTGGGCCACATCATCATAAAATTCCTCAATTTCCTATGGCTTATAGTTGGTGCATTAGCTTGGACGATTTGAAGCCTAAAGTTTTTATTCAACTGAATGACGCATTGGGCTAGTCGGTAGGATGTGCTTTCAAATTTTACTACACTGTCCTTCAGCTTTCAATTGATGAGGAATCCAATTCCGCCACATCGGATATTTTCCGTACCTCGAGTGTAGAGTACATGTCCAGTTGGTTCCAGTTTACTTAACTCTTCACCCTTCCTTCGTGTTTCACAGAGTCCAATAATATCCCAATCTATGTTGTCAAGTTCGATTAACAGTTCTTGCAATCGGGCCTCTGTTTTCATAGTCCGTATATTTAACGTTGCAATGTCAAAAGTCCAATGGCAGCCTGATCTAACTCGGTGATTCTTAGCACCCTCTGCCTTGGGGCAGGTCTTGCCGCTGCCGTATGTAGTTGCCCCTTGGCTTCCGAGGAATGAGGGCCGTGTTTGAGGTTGTACTGTCATATTTCAACATATTGAAATACCATGTTGAAGGTATGGACCGTAATCTGCCACGCTGGTCCAATGCGGGTTGGCAGATTTTGGATCATGTTAGTCTCAGGCCGCTGCCTTGACCTGTCCACCGGGGGTGACCCTCCCAGGAGCACAGACTCCAGACGGCATAGCTCAAAGCTTCATTGCCCCACTCAAACCCCTTTACCACGTCAAGGTCTGATCCACAAAGGGAATATATATATATATATATATATATATATATATATATATATATATATATATATATATATATATATATATATATATATATATATATATATATATATACATATATAGAGTTTGTAAAATATCTTTTCTCGTTGTGAACCCTGGAGAGTAGACAGATTGAAGCCTCGGGGCAAATCAACTGGATTCTCTTAATAATGGCTTCAAAGTGGAAGCCGAAACGTCAAGATTTTATAAATGTAAAACGCGGTTCTATCCGGGAAACTAGTAATTCTGAAATTATCGACCGCGCAAGCCTTTCCACGATCCACGCCTTTTGAATGGCTTCAATGTTGGCATAACACTATCCTTTCATCGGAAAATTAAATTTTTCGAAGTGATGGATGTCGCAGTGAGCCAAATCGTTAAGTATATTGGACCCGAGTGGCAGACGAAAACCCAGGAGCGTCAAAGTTGGAAGCATGCTGAAGGGGCCTTCATCCTGCAGTGTATCGATACTGGTTGATGATGATGATTTTCGAATAAATTGTTATCCTATGTTATACCATTTCTTGTTATACAAGGTGCCCCAAAAGAAAGTTTCTTTTTGATATAGCGATATAAATAAAAGAGAGACGTCCATGAAATAAGCATCGATTTTAGATAGCTCCGCAAGAAAAAGTCGATAGGGCTCAAATCAGGACTGCGTGGAGGCCAATTTGTCACCCCTCCTGGAGATCAATTTGGTTGGGAAAATTTCACGAACTCGTGGCAGAGATATGTTGAGAATCCGTCCTGCTGAAAGCACGTTCTTTGATTATAATCAGCAAAGTTTTGCAGTTCAGGTACCAAAAAATTGTCCAATATTTCCACATAACCCTATGAATTGACGGTAACTGCGCGTTCCCTACCGTCTTCGAAAAAGTATGGGCCGAGTATTCTTCGAGCTGACATTGCAGCCCATACAGTGACTTTGGGCGAATGTATGGATTTTTGATGTTTGCGTTTCACGATGACTGCAAAACTTTCACTGCGTTACAGTTGCCGAATCATTGTTTTTGTAACATTTTCGCACATACAACGTACGGTCTGTCCCCGAATAAAGCTTCATACCGACTAAATTCCTAAACGCGGGGCTATCGATTGACATGACATTATCGAACACCTTGTATTTACAAATATATATATTTTAATTTTCTCCATAATTTGTGAGAAACCTCTAAAATTAGGTTATGTAAATTTGCTTCCAGGTAATAAATTTGGGTAATGGAAATGATCCACCAACTCGTAGAATATTTTTGAAAATTTTTGGGAGAGAACTTCTTCAGGAGCATCTTATACGAAGATCAACCAGATATGGAAAACGATGATGGCGGTGCAGAAAGGTGCGAGAACAATTCTCTAAAGCGTTGTAAGCCTTGTCAAATGAAGAAAAAAACGCGCCTAACAAAATACAGTTGTTTAACATGTGGTTCTTTTCTGTGTTTACAACATTCCGCATTCGTGTGTCTAGATGGATGTATGCAAGGAAACCTAAATGTTGAGGATCAAACAGATAATGAATAATTAATATATAATACGTACAAGTTTTGTCATTTTATTTTATTTTTAGAGAATTCTCATGACACAAATGGCGCGTTTCCTAGAATTTATCATTTTGTATCTGTGGAATACACAGACACCAGCACCCGTGTTTGAATCTGAGCGCGAATAACGCAGTGTTAGAGAAAAAAATAATATAAAAGGACGAAAAATAAAAGACAAAGTTAAAAATACGCATTTATTTTTTTTCTGTTGCATCTTTTTTTTAGGAGAGCAGTTATAAATCTCATAGACAATATACAAAAAGAATGATAGATAACAAAAATATATATAACAATTTCAAAAAAATCTGGACATAAAAAATATAAACGATGGAAGACAATTAAAAATAAAATCTCTGGTCCAGTTCATTTATTTATAGTGTAGAACTAAATAACACAAGTTTTCCTACTAGGTGTATTACTTAAAAATAAAGAAGAAAAAAGAAACATGCTTAATTTTTTTTAAGATTCAGAGAGAAATATAGAGAGTTTTTTTGTCTTTAATGGAACATCACATATCCAGCCTGTTTTTAAAGCAAAGATCCAGCAGAGGCTAATTCCAAAATGAAACCGATACTAGTTTTTATCAGTTTGGGTATTTTTCGAAGCTCCTGTAGATCTTTGAAGTACTATGTTAAATATAAATATGCAGCTTAAGTAAACTTGCTAATCTCAAAAAAAAAAAAAACATTTATATAAACTATTTTGTTCAGATAAAACAAGAGGTGATTCTACGGATTGTTTAGAATTTTTTTTTTTAAATTAATGTTCAATACTTTGAGCAGTTCGTTTTTATATTATGAGTGAATTTTGGCATTATGATTTTATAACTATTATTAGTCGATGAACACAAAATTTCTTGAATTGAACTTACTAGTTGATGACAGTTAATAAAATTTCTTTGACTGGTTGTCTTTGTTATCCCTGAAACCATCAACGCTTATTAGTGATATTCTGTTCATCAGGTGTGTCGATTAATAGTTCTTAATTTTTTCTTAAAAAAAAAACATGTTTGTTTTAGGAGAAAGGTAAAAAATGGTTTATTCAAAGTATGCGCCACATTTTTCTCATCTATCTGGCAATTTGTGGATATCCTATCAGAAAAACCGACAGTCACACACCTTTTGACATCTCCATAATTCAATTTTTCTACTGGAACGTTCGGTGTGAAACACTAAACTCAAAGAGATTTGCCACTAAACACAGAATCGCTTTTTTAAAGTTCTCGACGCACGTTTCGCTAACCACGTCAGAACATCACTAGGAGTTGATTTGATTTAATTCTAAAACTAAACTATGTCCTATTTATATGAGAAGCCTAATTGCCTACCTACTATCTACGAAGCGTACTACCTATCTAATGAAGCATGTAAAAAAAAGGAGACAAGAAAAAAAGAGAACAAAAACAGAAAGAAATGAACCGTGAAGTTTACTGACCCTTACATTAATAACTGAAAAAGTTGACTGAACGGAATAGGTCCTTTATATCGGTTCATGATTTTCTTGTATTTTTCTATTTGAATGCTTTCATATGCATCCAAAGCTCTATTGTTATTTACATTTTTAACTAGTCTTAAATTATTGATTGACTTGTCCGTTACTTTGTGATATTTCATTTTTTAAAAAAGGAATAAAACAATTTTTTACTTTGTCATCTATCACTTGTATTTTTAAACAAAATTTGTGTGACTATAGTTTCGTAAAACGACTTTATATTCTCAAATACTACTTTAAAACTGGTTAAAGTAAAGTCGTTTTACGAAACTATAGTCACACAAATTTTGTTTAAAAATAAAAGTGATAGATGACAAAGTAAAAAATTGTTTTATTCCTTTTTTAGTCTTAAATAACTAATGTCTATGTTGTGGTCATGTTCGATTGTATGTTGAGCAACACAAGATTTTTCATTTCTCCCACATCTAACGTGGGGAAGGTGTTTTTTAAATCTCGTTAATATTAGTATTTTTGTTTGCCCAATATACCTTCGATCACAATCTTGACAGCTAATTTCGTAAATCCCCGACTTTTTACGTTGATCTACTTTATCCTTTGGATTACCCAGGACTTCTCTTAATTTATTGTGTGGTTTTTAGACAACTTTAATGTCTATTTTTTTCAAAAGTTTGTCTAGCCTGGTGTTTACTAGGCATCAAACGGTATTATCATGACTTTATTTTTGTTCTGATCCTTTTGAAAAGCCGAAGATTCTTTCAATAATTTTCTAAACTTATGATTTTTTACTTTGTCATCTATCACTTGTATTCTTAAACAAAATTTGTGTGACTATAGTTTCGTAAAACGACTTTATATTCTCAAATACTACTTTAAAACTGGTTAAAGTAAAGTCGTTTTACGAAACTATAGTCACACAAATTTTGTTTAAAAATAAAAGTGATAGATGACAAAGTAAAAAATTGTTTTATTCCTTTTTTAGTCTTAAATAACTAATGTCTATGTTGTGGTCATGTTCGATTGTATGTTGAGCAACACAAGATTTTTCATTTCTCCCCCATCTAATGTGGGGAAGGTGTTTTTTAAATCTCGTTAATATTAGTATTTTTGTTTGCCCAATATACCTTCGATCACAATCTTGACAGCTAATTTCGTAAATCCCCGACTTTTTACGTTGATCTACTTTATCCTTTGGATTACCCAGGACTTCTCTTAATTTATTGTGTGGTTTTTAGACAACTTTAATGTCCATTTTTTTCAAAAGTTTGTCTAGCCTGGTGTTTACTAGGCATCAAACGGTATTATCATGACTTTATTTTTGTTCTGATCCTTTTGAAAAGCCGAAGATTCTTTCAATAATTTTCTAAACTTATGATTTCTAATTAATTTATCTACAATGTTCTTATTAACTTATTCTTAATTAATTTTAATAGACCTTTTTAGGACTAGTTGCGCGCAAGCGCGTCCGCCATGTTAATGAGGCGTTAATATGAAAGTTTCGGGCACTTTTTATAAATATGGCTGGAAAACAAGGATTATTACCCTTATTATCAGTGTACACTAAATGAAAAATAATAATAAATAAATAATAAATATAAAAAAACTCTTGTGCCATGAGTTTATTTATATTTTTCAGCCAAACAGGCTATTGCTATTTGTATCTACAATAAACATTCATTATTTGAGGTTACAGCATGAGCTGTTACATTAATATTTAAATGTATTATGGGGTCAGGATGTTCTTTTGTTGGACCACTTTCTCCTTCGAAATGAAGTGAACAAATATACGTATCTTTGTTAATATGATCAATCAGTAGGAATCGACCATCACCTCGTCCACATTTCTTAACTCACAAATCACATTTAGTACACTTTGAATAAATTTTTATATGTTTTTGTTTTGTTGATTTAATAAGCTTTCGATGATATTGAAGACAACAATTTGGAAAACTAATATAGTAATATAAATATCAATAAATATCACTACACGTATCACTTCGACATATCCTATAACAAAAACTTTTTTGTGCTGCTTTTTTTTACCGAAAAAATTATATATTTCTATTAAAATGCTTGTATTAATATTTTACTTAAGTATATAACAATTAACACTGTACTATTGATAATGAATTAATAATTAAAGTTGTTTTTTTTTTGTTAATTACATTAAAAACAATATTCACAGCTTATACACGCATAAAGTGCCCGAAAAACATGGCGGAAGTTGATGCATACGCACAAAAAAATTTCAACTATGAAAAGAACTATTCTTTGTTTAAAGGAAAATTGATTAATCTATTTACCATAAAATTTAAACTAGCCAGCTTATTTTGGAAGCTATGATTCGAATCGTTAGGAAATGTATCTCCAAGTGTTGGGATTTTTTATAACAATATCAAAATCGCTAGAATCGATAGCTAGTTTAAATTTTATGGTAAATAGGTTAATCAATTTCCCTTTAAACAAAGATAATTATAACAAAGAATTAAAATTAATTAGGGAGGTATCTGAAGTGAATGGTTATAATAAGAACATTATAGATAAATTACTTAGAACACATAAGTTTAGAAGATTATTGAAAGAATCTTCGACTTTTGAAAAGGATCAGAACAAAAATAAATTCATGGTAATACCATTTGATGCCCAATTAACACGATGGATAGACAAAATATTGAAAAAAGTGGACATTAAGGTTGTGTATAAACCGTATAAAAAATTAAGAGAAGTTTTGAGTAATGCAAAGGATAAAGTAGATCAACATAAAAAGTTGGGGATTTACGAAATTAGCTGTCAAGATTGTGATAGAGGATATATTGGGCAAATGAAACACCTTGTGTTCCCCAGAATGCAATCAAACATGACTACAACATAGACATTAGTTATTTAAGACTGGTTAAAAGTGTAAATAACACTACTGTGACAAAGCCATATGGCTTTGGATGCATATGAAAGCATTCAAATAGAAAAATGCAATAAAATCATGAACCGGGATAAAGGACCTATTCCATTCAGTCAATAAAGGCTCAGTAAACTTCACGATTCAAGATTTTTACAAGCCTCATTAGGTAGGGCTATCATATAAATAGAACATAGTTTAGTTTTAAAATTAGATTAAATCATCTCCTGATGATACCAACATGGTTAGCGAAAGGTGCATCGTGAACTTTAAAAAAAGCGATTCGGTGTTTAGTGGTAAATCTCTTTGAGTTTAGTAATCTCCGTAATTGTTGAAGTGTTAGATGGAAAGTGCATGAGACATCCAAACAAATGACAGACATCCAAAAACAAAGACGAAAACAAATGGTAGTCGAAAGGGGTTAAGTCTGGTGAGTACTGCATCTCTTAAAGAAATTAAGAATTATTAACCCCCACACCTGGTAAGAACAAAAAAGAAAATAAAGATTATTTTCAACTTAGTAGTAAGGTAGAGTTAGAAACAATAGAGGAGCGTCATCATAATAAAGAAGCACGAACAACTCCTACCTCCACGTCCTCGTGCAGAATTTTAAGGGCAAATCTCCGGCGCCTAAATCCGGAATCCGTCGACTAAAATATGGAAACCCCTACAGAAGAGTCCTCGGTCCTCCAGATTAGCAAGAGCCTAGCAGTCTCACCCCAGAAGACAATTATAGCTACGAAGCCTTTAACACAGCCTGGAATTGCATTGATTCGATATAAACAGACCCGGCAACGAAATACGGACATAAGATTTGATACATGGAACATAAAAACATTATACCAACCTGAAGCTCTTAGTAATACCCTTCAACAGATAAGAAAATATGATCTGAATATAGTAGCACCTCTTGAGATTAAATGGTTAAGTACAGGACCTCTGAGAAAATGTAGGTTCAAATTTATTACAGTGCACACGACAGGAAGCACGAACATGGGTGTGGATTCATCATAGAAAGAAAATTTGAGTCAAATGTATTAGGTTTTAAACTAGTAAGTCAGATCTGCTATATAAAAATGAGGGAAACATTTCGAAATCTATCAATGGTCTCTATACTTGCCGAAACGACCTTAAGTTAGTTTTAAGGGGTTTTAATGTGCAAAATTGGAAAACAATCCGAATATATACAGATATTACCTTCGGTGTGAGATTTAACACTAAACACCGAATCACTTCCCGACGCACGTTTCGCTAACCATGTTAGCATCATCAGGCCTCACTCTAAAATCTAAACTATATTCTATTTATATGAGGATCCTAATTACTAACCTACTACCTAGGAATCGTACTACCTACCTAATGAAGCGTGTAAAAAAAAAGATATAACAAAAAAGAAAAAAAGAACAAAATGAATCGTAAATTTTAACGCCCTTTACATTAATAATTGAAAAAGTTGACTGAACGGAATAGGTCCTTATCCCGGTTCATGATTTTCTTGCATTTTTCTATTTGAATGCTTTCATATGCATCCAAAGCCCTATTGTTATTTACACTTTTAATCAGTCTTAAATTAAAATAAGTGATCCGGTGTGTAGTAGTAAATCTTTTCGACTTTAATAATACAATGGGGAAAGAGCAATACAATTCGTTGTATGCAAGGACCTTAGGGTAATAAATACAAAGTTCCCACGCAAAAACATCCATATGGAAATGGGTTTCACCTGATGGACATACAGTAAACCAAATAAATCATATCATGATACATAGCAGATCATACTCAAGCGTGCTTGACGTCAGAAGCTATGGAGAAGCATCATCAGAATGGGAGCACTACTTGGTAGTGACAAAAATACGACAAAGAATTTGTGTAACCAACAAAGAAACAAGAACCAAGACAAAACAATACGACAGCGAAGGATTAAGAAGACGACAAAAGCGCTAGGAAGAATTACCAACGCAGAATGAAGCAGGAGTTCAAGAAACCCGAGACTTATAGAGCACATCGTAGAGTCCGCAGTCGATGGGTGGGTAACAATAAAATCCTTAACAGAAAAAGTTATGAAGGAGACAATTGGGGCCCGAAATGAAGGTAAAAAAAACAAAAGAAGCGAATGATATCATGATGAATGCTAAATGCCGTGGAGAATACAAACTCTTCCCGATCATTCAAAGATCCACAAAAGTAAAAATAAGATGCCGATGGAAACACATTTTGAAACGTTGTTAAACAGAACCACCGGCGAAGATATCAAAACGGTAGACACAGTTTATGAATTTTCAGAAGATATAAGTGCTCTTTTTTTTCGCCTGATTCGAGACTCTAAGTGATCCAACGCGTGAAGTAAGGGAAATGAACTACAGAAAATAGGAAAAAAATATGTATTGAAATCGCTGATTTTTTTTACTTCAGTCCTGGACATAGTATCCCCTTGAAAATAATATAATGGTTAAAGTTATTCAACTTACTGTCTTACCTGTAAATGTTGTAACTTAAGATAACTACTAGCTGCAAGACCACAACGACCAGTAAAGTGGTTACAGAAACGCAGGTAACTTGGGGACAGTTTGTTCCTTGTCCCAACTGAGTCGCTACCTAAACACGTAATCAAAAAACAGTTTTGTCGCACAAATAAATGTTAATCGGGTCCGTACTTGCGCTATGTTTGTTTTAACATGATTCAAGCCATCTCTCATTTCACTTATCAGCGACTGAGTGTCGTAACCTACAGCCTGTACCTGAGCGGTGGGAGCTTTAGCCTGGTTGTTTATCACGGTATCGATCCTCGTCTTTACTTCCAAAGTAAATTGTCTGAAACCACAACCCATACTTTTCTTCAAAAAAGTGTTCTATCATGTAAGGTTCAAACTCACCGTAACTCTCGCACAGTGTTAACTATTTGATTTTGGTTATTGAACATAGCATCAACTTCGTGTCTTTTGATCGTATCACCTGGTAATGGCACCTGACCAGCAGGAGGCGGCGGTATGTTGGCCCCTACAGCTCCGTACTGTTGAGACAACAAGCTTATCGTTCTCTCCTGCTTTCCGACGACTTCGTCTAGCTTCTTGTCCAACGCTCTTGTTTCTTCGTGAATCTTTACCAAACTTTGGAACAATTGTTTATATTCGCGTTGACTGTCTGATTCAAACCAATCGTCTATATCAGCCTCTTTCTACAAACATTACTTGTATTTAGGAAAATTTTGAAAAATATCGAAAAGGGTCTGGTTCATTTAAATAACCAAAAATTCTTCTGCTTACCCCAGGATGAGCAATTCTGTACTCCTCTTTTTGCTGTTCCAGTTTTTTTTGATATTCCGTATATTCTTGCTGGAGCCTTTGCTGCTCATCAGTTAAACCTAAATAGGTTCAAAATCATTTTAAAGACATAATAGAAATAATAAAGTTTTCCAATAAGAGTGTCCGAACGTTGAAGCGTAAAGCGGCAACAGTGCTTAAAATGTCAATCACTCATACACGGTATAATAAATACTAAGGAGATATTGCGCATGGTGGGCGGAGCTTTGTTGACGGGAATACGTCATCCATTGAGTAAAATTTGAACATCATAGTTTTGACATATAATAAGTTTACTAGAAGTTTATGTACGGTGTTTGTGTGGTGTTAATCTAAAATATTCAATAATAACAATGCGTTGTGCTGTATTTGGGTGTAACTCCAACAATCAGTCGAGAAAGAACCCTTGTGAAGTGATGTTTTTTCATTTTCCCAAGAATGAAGTTGCGTGTAAGAAGTGGATACATGCCACAAAAAAAGGATAAATTTAACCTGAAAAGGGCTTGTATTTATTTGTTCGAAACACTTTTTAAATAGTGATTTCAAGGAAAATGTTCAACATAAATTGTTAAATAACACACCAAAAAGTTACCGAGGATTGAAGGATGTTGTACCGATTCAAAATCTGGCTGTTAGATCTAAAAAACTAATATCAAATGAACAATCTGCAAGAATTGAAAAAGGGAGAAAAAACAAGTCGTCACCGAGTTATTGACCAGGTAATTATCACAAGAGAAAAATATTTGAAATAGAAATTAAACAGAAAAACATTGAATCATGTTTATAAATTTGCTGGTTTAAAAAGTAGGGTGTTTTATTTATTAATGCTTGATTAGATGTTGGGGTGGTGGTAGAAATAGTAATGTTGGGGATGGTAGTAATATTTCTAATATTCCATGTTTATACCCCAGATTTGCCAATAAGTGGTTCAATGATCAAGAAATTCGATTCCAGTTTAGAAAGACCCAGCACGTCCAAATATACCTGGACTTCATCATATAAGTGAAGGAGGTTTACACAAACCTTCTGAAGACTTTCTTTCACAAATGAAACAGCAAATTTTTAAGTTTGTTAATGGAGAATCCTTGACCAAAAATTATTTGAATAATTTGATGCTTAGAAGTATCATTGATCGAATTGATATCAAATTGAATGCCTAGAAAAAGCAAAAAACACTATTTTTTCGATCGCGAATGCAACTGTAAAATTAGGTAAAAGAGATGATTAAAACTGTTACATAATTACACTTATAGCTAATTCATAATGGACATAAGCTTAAGAAATATATACAATTTTAAATTTATGAAACAAAATGTTGTAATTTTTAATACCAATATAAAATATGGCTAGATGTGTGTTGAATAATTAATATTTTATTTGTGACAAAAAATATCGAATTTAGCTGGAGATTACATTTAAAAACCAATATTTACAAAACTTTCAATCTGCATATTGCAATTTTTTATAACTAATGTATATTATTTTTTACATACATTTAAACTGAGAAACAAAACGATTTGTTTATATACATTTCAAATACTCGCAATAAATTATATTAATCTATAAAACGAAACTGTTTTTGTCGATAAATAAAAACTATTCGAACTATCGAAGTTGTTTTGTTCTGTAAATAGGGTCTTAAGTTGAAATAAAATTGTGTACGTGTCTGTTATATACAATTTTGTAGTCTGTTGCCCACACTGATAAAGTATTTGTCCTCAATATAAAGCCTTAATACCAATTACAATGGATTTAAATTGTATTTCAAAGTCTAGCAACGAAGATATTTGAATTTTACTCAACAGGTGACGTCATGCGCAAACAGGACGCATTTTTGTATCACATATTTACCCAGTGATTCTTTATTTACATAACACATATTATTGATATTTTTTTGAGTTTTAAATCCTGAAAAACCAAAAAAAAAAAAAGAAAATACTTGTAGTTATCATTATGCCTCACTTAAAGTTCTGACACTCATATTGGACAATCTTTCACATGTAACAAACTTTACCTGGTTGATTGGGAACAGATCCTGCTGTAACATAACTGCTGGCTAGGAAGTGGATCACATCGTGGTCATCGGCTAATCCACCTGTAGCCGCAGATAATCCGAAATATCCGTTTTTGGGTAGGACCACGTTTTCCGCACGAAAGCACAACTCATAATCCTGTTCGTTGTTGGTCATGCCATTGTGGAAGAGTAGGGTTAAAACATTATTGTAATAATCAATCCTAGCCCTGGTAGGAAAGGGTTTGTTACGGAAATCTCTTAAACAACCGGCCAGTTGTCCAGTTGCTCCATCACTAAAAATCTTTGATTTACAGCAAACATTAAAAAGATTTTTAACAACATACTTTTGATGATCAAACTTATGAGTACCATCATTAATTACAGAGAAAATGAAGGGGTTATTGTGCTTATTATCATTATCAAATGAATCAAAGAATATACCCAGACCATTCCACTGATCTGACGATCCAAAAACATCACCGTCATAGGCTCCTCTATTTTGTGTATACCAAAATGCCTAAAATATGACTGTTAAGTTTTTAAAATGTACACCATCATGAGCACACTCACCATTCCATCCGCGCCAATTCTACCTCTTCCGCTTATCCTAAAGGAAATATCTACTTGCCACGAATCAAAATTAATGGGATTTTTCGTCCAAATAGCTCCTTTTTGACTCCTCAACGAGGGAGCTAATCTAACATTTTCTGAACTAGCTATCGCATCTATTGGAACAAGAATATAATGGAGACCATTATGTCATGATTTCTAATTTTTTATATATATTTTAAAAACCATTTATTTAAAGGGGGATAAAACATCTACATAGCATCAACAAAATTTTATTAAAAAAAAGCACAAAATTGAATGATGCCAATTTGGAAGTGACAACGGGTCTATTAATGCAAATCGTGCAAAAATAATGATTTAATTATCATTTATTAATATTACAATATAAATGTTTTTGGGGACAATTAATATTACATATGTTTTTTTGGTTATATACGTGTCAAGCAGATGAATAACCTACAAATACGTGTAGAAGGATATGCCTATTAATATCAATAAGAGAGAAAAAGATAGAAAGATATTCTTCAAGTCGAAACTTACTGAAAATTTCACTGACGTGTACGAAAAAAGTTTACTTACTGCCGCCGTATTCCCAAAACGGCACTGACCCATCTTTCTGAGCTAAATAGGGTGGTTTAAACGAATACTTGTACTCAAACCTCGTCGGCACTTTCGCACAATTCACTATATTAACGAATATCAGTAAAAATAGCCAGAATATATATAAAAACTTAACCAATCTCTCCATGTTTACATCTAGCTGACAAGTTGGCAAGCCGGCAAATGCCAAAATTGGAAATGCCACTGTCGCCAATAGAACATTAAAAAATAAAAAATCAGGGGTTCCAATGGTCATATAAAAATTGATGTCGGGGAGATGGCACTTTGATATTTGATTACATATAACCTCAGTTTAATTGCCAGTTTTGGGATTTTGTCAATTGGGAATTTGAATGAAAAATGCGGTCTACCTCGAACTATATATATAATTGCCTAATAGATTTTTTTTATAATACAGTTAAGATTGATCATTTAATTTACACTCCCACCATAGATTTATTGTTAAATCAGGCGTAAAAATTAGTAGGAGAATAAGCCTAATAAGATAACAGTGGGAGTTCTTTCAATGGCAATCGACTGGCGCTGACCTAAGTAATAGTTGTAGAAGCTACAAGGGGAGATAATTAATGAAATAGTGTTTTTTTAATATATCTAATTTACGATATATTATACGGATGTAAACTTTAAAATTGGCCCTCGTAAAAAACGAAAATGTTAAAAATTAGCGTCCTTGTGGTAGTTGTAACCTTTTAGTCAGGAGAAGTAACCCCAGTGAACGGTATTTTGATGAATATGACCCAGAAATTTGCCCATAACGATAAATATAAAGGCACGATTTTTTTTTCGCATTTTCCATTTATCTCTGATCTTGACTGCCCATTAGATTTTGGTAACGAGAAAAAAAATGTTTAAATCTTTTATCATTTTCGTGAGCTTTTGTGAGTGGTTTTTTTTTTCAAAATCAAAACAAAACTTTCGGTAATTTTTTTTCTGTTTATTAGGTGTATTTGTGGAAGCTGGATATCGGATAATTCCAGGATCGGTACCCTATGATGGGTATCATGAGTTGCATTTGCCGCACGACCCACCACTGTATCCCACTTATGCGAAAGTGCCCCACACGGCGTTTACATGTGATGGTAAACCTTATGGGTACTATGCAGATGTTGAGACTGGTTGCCAAGTATGTATTAATTTTTTTACAAATGTTAGTAAACACATAATCTTTTTTTTAGGCTTACCATATTTGCAACACAAAATTAATTGCCTCTTATTTGTGCACAAACAGTACCTTATTCAATGAACAGTTTCAGATTTGTGATCAATTTTACAATGTGCGCTGTGGATCACCATACATTGATTTATAAATAACAGACTTATTATTGTTAATAATTTATTAAAATAAACGTTTTCACTTTGTAACATGTTGTTTTTATTTCCAAAATAACTAAGAAAAAAAACATGGGGATTATGTTTTTGCAGACACATTACCGTCTATCTGTTTTACCAATACCGCGTTTACCAGTGAACAAATGTTTAGGCATTTTGTTGCCAATAAATCTATCAGCTTCACCTTTAAGACCCAATCTGGCCACTTTCTTGCTAATTGCTCTGTGTGCAATTTGTGCTAATTTCTTTTTCATCTGAAAGGAAAACCATAAACTATTTTAAACAAAATTATGTGTGTATTATTTACAGCCAAGTCCTTTATTCCTTGTTCATTTCTTGGAACTTTAACCAATGCCTTTGCCTTGTTTAGTGTAGTATCAACATCCATACGGGCTTTCTTTGCCACAGGTCCTAAAAACACACGACATTTAACAGAAAACCAAAAAAGATACATCTTTCAGTACACCTACCAACTGATCTTACTCTCTGCTTTGTTTTAGTGAAATTGGCTCCTTTAGTACTGGACATATCAACACCCAAATTTTCCATGCTCTTTCGCAATTTGACAACCGAACGATCTCTAACCTAACAAATAACGACCACAATATTATGTCATTAAACCAGCATAAGTAATCCTTACTTTTGCCCCAGAAGTCCTAGGAATAACAGGTTTCCTACTTTGTTTATTAATTCTGGCCTCGTCTTTAAGAATAGCTTTTTTGTGTCTTAAAAACATTCATTCAAATATAAGGAAAATTTTATATAATAAATAATTTGTACTCACCTAATTTGCAATGCTAATTTCTTAATCTCTTGCATGGTTTCATCTAGCTCAATCTTTGGCACCACATACATTCCAGTTTGCTCCCTGATTTCTTCTTCTTTCTCTAATTCCTCTAACTTATCAAATATCTCAGGGTCAATGTAATCAGCAATATTATGACCTTCCCATATTTCTGGTATAATATCATGTCTCTCCTCTGTAAACATTTAGTTTCATTTTTGATAAAAAATAATAATCCAAACTTACCTTCTGGTATATCATTATATTCCTTAGCTAGATCCACAACAAAATCATCTCCTTCTTCAAGTTCAACATCTCTAGCAAGTTTGCGTTTCTTTTTTTCTGCTTGTTCTTGTTTCTTGATCAAAACAGTTTCAGGTATACAAGGCGGCCTTTCTTTATTGTCTCTTGGTTTTGGTACTGCTACATGTAACCTATTCAAAATACCATCTACTTTCTTTGACCTCATTTTCTGATCTACTCTGAAGCTCAAGAGCTTCTCACAAGCCTCTATCTTTACTGACATTACACCCTCTTCAGTGACTGTAGACATTTCTATTATCTGTAGTTCAGTGTCTTGTTCAATTTCCTTCAAGGTTCCCCTCTTTTCTGATGGAAGATCATCCAGTTTTACAATATCTGTTTTGTTGGCAACAACAATCAAAGGCTTATTGGCAAATAGAGGCTTTATTGATTCAAACAGTTTTACTTGCTCTTCTAGGGTATGTCCACATTGTTCTAAACAAAACATTAATCATTTCGGATTTCTATAAAATAAAATTAATTGATATAATACCTGATAAATCCAGGAAATATAAAACACAAGCCCTTAAATGAGCCAGAGCTGTGACTGCTTGCATTTCAATAACATTTCTCTCCTCCAAAGAATGATCTAATATACCAGGTGTGTCAATAACTTGCCAGCGAAGGTATTTGTAATCTGTGTGTCCTACATACAAACTTTTTGTCGTAAATGCATATGGTTGAACTTCCACATCAGCTCTTGTGATTTTATTGATAAATGATGATTTTCCTACATTAGGAAACCCTAAAAACAATAACATTGCATGTAATTTATAAGTAAAATATTTTCAAATGTACTTACCACATATAATGATTGTTCTTGTATAAGGATCAATGGATGGTAACCTTGCCAAATGCTGTCTTACTTGTTCTAAATATGTCAAATTTGAACCCTGTCTTTTCATTATAGTAGCCATTCTACCCAAAGCTGCTCTCTTAAGTTGTTTACATCTATAAAGTGAATCTCCATATTTTAGCAGCCTAACATAATCTTTAGCTACATTGTCAATTAAATGTCTGGCAGTATTAATTTGTCCCAAAGCCAGTTTATAATGATCCTTGTCATAAAGTACGTTCATTAGATCAGCATAAAATGGATGGACATCATCAAGTTTAGGAAATTCAGTTAAAATTTGTGTTAACCTATCATGAAAACTTTGTTGGGCAAATTTAACTTTTCGCATATAAAACGCTCTGATCCTTGTGATTTTATACTGTTTGTGTACAACAGTAGGTGTTTTTCTTTGAGTTTTCGATAAAATTATATCGATAAAATCCTAAATAATCAATTAATAGGGTTAAGTTTTAAAACGTATTGATATTGAATATTTTACCTTTGATGTGGGTACCACAGCAATTTTTTTAAAGTTATAAAGCGACATGGTGATTAGAAATATATATTTTTACTTTCTTTTTCTATAACGTCCTATTATTTTCATAGATCGAACTTTACACGTGCCCTTTTGACACACGAAAAAGTTCAAAAGAACTATAACCGGTTTCATTTACCTACCAGGAATATTTTAGTTCAGAAAATATTTATAATTATTTTATAATATGGAATAAATTTGAGTCTATATTTGCCCTATTTTAATAAAATTAAACAATTCAGTTTCGGCTTTAATGGTAATATTAATGCTAAGTAAAATGTATATTTTATTACTAGATTTAATTACAACCTTAGTTTTAGTTCAAATGATTTATTTTCAAAAATAGGAATTTAATTTTTTTGTGTTAATGTATAGTGGCAGGTTGTATTAAAACTTGTGGATATATATTTTTTATATATATATATATATAATTCGAAATAATTTTAAATCAGGAGAAAACACCCTACTGTCAAATCTGTCAAAGGTGCTGCCAAATTTATTTGTTTTTATAATTTGTGATCTTGTTTCTTTATTGAGAAGGGTTTAAATATGTTTAATGATACAAACAATTATAATTGGGAGGCTCACAACAGACAAGTTGTTTTGGAAGGAACGCAAATATTAGAACGAACTGGGGAAAGCATAGCCAGATCAAACCAAATAGCAATAGAGACTGAACATGTAGGCGACGAGGTGATATCAGAGTTGGGCCAGCAGAGAGAGTCCCTGTTAAGGACAAGAGATAGACTTGACGATGCAAATACGCAGTTGGACAACACTAAAGCTGTGTTAAGAAAAATGGGAAGGCATGTTATCTATAACAAAGTTATATTAATTTCAATTATTATTCTGGAAGCTCTTATTTTAGCTTTGTTAACATACAAAAAGTTTTTTGGTAGGTAGATGTAAAATTTATATTTTTATTTTAATTTGTAAATAACTTTATTATATAAGACAAATATTTTTTATATTAAAATAAAAATGTATAAAATGTAATGTTTTTAATGTTTTATTCAATATTTAGTTTTATATATCTGTACATTGTTCATAATAATTTAACGTTACATTCTTTCAGATATTCTTGAGGCAACATTTCTTAACTGGCCATATACTTTAGAAGGCGGGGAACCTAATATTAAATTACATATTGCTCTTCTTGCTAATTGAATATTTTGGAAGCTTCCTAAAATATGTATCTTGCTATCTGCCAACACTATTCTCGTTTTGGTCACATTTTCAATGGTGAATTTTGTTCTACCTCCTTTACCAGCTAATCTACCTATAGCTCTGGACTGATGATCTCCTTTCAAAGTCTTTACATCTTTGATTTCAAATGTTTCCACAAAAAGATCATCTAGACGAAGTAGAGCTAAAGCATCTTCCACTTCAAAGCCATATACAAATGCCTACAAAGATTTTATTAAACTTACATCTAATACAACAAAACTAACATCACAAACCTTCACAAAGTCTGCAGCTTTTTGTAAGTTGGCTATGTCCTTTGTTTCATCACAGGTTTTAATTTCCACATTTCTAGTTTTTACATTGAACCTTACTTGTAACTGCAAATGTTCAACTATGGGTGTGAAAATTTTTAACCAGTTTTCTTTTAAGGGTGTATATCTGTGTGAAGGAACCGAAATTTTTCGCATGTCATCTTTAGTTTCAGAGAATGACTTTGTCTTGTGCCTTTTCGCTTTCGGAGGTCTGTTTTTACTTTTGCCTTCTATACCGTTGTGAGTTTCTACTTCCATAGCATCTTCAGTTGAGTTTTTTCGTCTTTTCGAGGTTTGTATTGGTTCGAAACTGTTAGCATCGATGTTGTCGTCTTCCATTTCGGCGAGAGGGTTTTTACTATATGAAAATATCAACAATAATAATGGGAAATGTTTAATTTTAATAGAACATCTTAACACACGTGTTTGACAGAAATTGTCTAAACATTTAGGCGGTTTTAGGTTAGGAGTTTATTCTTCATCTTAGATTTGTTAAGGCGACTAATTCTATGTAATTTTCCAGCTTTCTTAAAAGAAGAAGAATGGGTGAATTTGTTTCCATGGAAATAAAATTATAAACTTGGTCAGGTTTATGTTTTATTTCCGTTTGAAAATGAATAATTCTCGGGTAAAAAAACTAGTTACATTAAAATTTCGTTTAGATTATAAATAGTGTTGTTTTTAGGAGGAATTATTGGAAATGGAGGAAATAAAATCTCCTTTCAGGGAGAAATTACGAGCTATTTCAAAAAAGAAAAATAAAATTCATTCTCCACCGTTTGCTTCTCCCAGTCATCGTACGGATAACGATGTAACGTCTTTGTTTTCGGTTAAAAAGGCGTTCAAAATATCCGACATCAGTGACAATACTGGTACGATATCGGAGATGTCCGATGATATATTTTCTGAATCGTCTATTAGTGGAAATAAATCCATTAGAGGCAAACATAGGTAAAACATTTCAAGACAAAAAAGTACCAACTTTTTCCGTTCCTTCTTCTCTTAGGTGCTTAGGTGCACTAGTGGTGATTATTATAGCATATTAGTTTATATTGTGAGCTTTATGTATTGGAATGTTTCCGTTTTGTTTGTATGTATTGTTTTATATTTCGCAGCTAGATTTTTTTTGTGTCGATACCTCTTACTTCAATCTTTTTCATTGTCGTTATCGGGAGTAGTTCATATGTCCCCTATCTCATTACATGACCTTGGTAGGAGATTTTGGGAATACTTGATCTACGAGAGACCTACGAGGTGCGTAAATAAAGTAATGAGACTGGTGGTGTATCGCACCAACTCTGTTGCTTTCCCCTTTGGAGAGGATGAATAGGACCTTCAACTTGTTGAAGTTGGATGCCTTCCGGTGCGAGGTTTATCTTCAATCGAGTCTCGGCTTTCTGAGAAAGCTTTAAATCACCGAGAATCCTGGGCCCTTGTCAAAACACTGTTTCCATTGGTCAGTTTTTCATTTTCTCAAGTTTTAGGTCTCTTGGGAAGGAGACTGACGGGAAGAGGTGACCGAACAAATGATATGTTTCATTTTTAAATGTTTCCCCTTGTATTATAGGTATTCATTTCGATCACATATTTAACTTTTTCGTTTAACGGATTTGAAAAAAATCGTAATCATACAATTATCCATAGATTATCGAGGAAAATGAAACAGATCGATGAATCTCTTGAACAGATCTATAAACAATGCAAGGAAACGGATTCAAAGTTTCAACGGATCCGACATCAATATCCATCTAAGCAAAGAAAAGACACGGACAAAGTTGGATTCTTTTTGTCTGAACAGGATGAGGAAGAAAACGACGAGAACGACTACCATAGCGATAACAAGTTAACCATCTTCAACAAGGCGCAAGAATTGCGATTACACGTTGAAGCAGCTGAAGGCGATTTATTTTTTACTCCCAACAAGTATGCATCTATTTAAGAAAAAAAATTGTTTTGAATATTGAGTTTTCAGACGTCCCCTACAACTCACTGACAAAATCTTGAAACTGGAGGTCCGAAATATGAGCGCAGAGGGTTTCTTTGTTTACATAAATCGGGATATTTCGAAAATGGATTTGAACATTTTGGAAAAACGTCTGCTATCTGTCGACGATAAGTAATGTTTTCATTAATATTAATTAATCTAAAAAGTAATGAGACTGATGACGTAGCAGTTGATCTGGCAAGAATGTTGGCTTCCCTTTTGGAGGGAAGGCCGGCCAATATTTAATGTGTTTTCAGGACGAGTTTGAATTCCGTGGAGTCGCTTGGAGGTCCGGATTTTGGAAAAGGGGGGAAAGAAAAAAGTCACAAGAATTTAAGTCAGGTGACTAAGGGGGGTGCGGAGCCACAGTGATGTGTTTACTTGGCAAAAACTTGCTGTTTGGCAAGGCGATTTGTCGTGATGTATCGAGACGTTGTTGATGTTCGATCTCACACGAATGACGCTTTTTCGAAATATTTCAAGAACTTCTCGGTAAAAATGGTGATTTACACTTCGGATCGTATTCGGTCGAGTCTCGGCCTTATGAAAATACCTTAAATTAACTCTAGGGAGTTCAAACTCGTACTGAAGATACCTCAGATGTTGGCCTACCTTCCCTTCAAGAAGCCAGCAATTCTATTAGATTAAAAGCTACGTCACCGGTTTCATTATTTCTTTTTTTTATCCTGTCAAATGTATTTTACAGATCTATGAAGCGTCTTGCGTCTTGTCTAATATTATGTCCATTACATTTTATATTCTTTTCTGTATCACTTGCCAACATCTTTCCTGAGACATTTGATAATTATTCCTTTAGGGTTTTTACAATCTATTCTATACCATTTCTTATATATCGATAAAATTAGTCCCACATTCCGCTCTTTCGACATTTCCTTCCTCTAATTGAGTTTTGATAATTGTTTTAGTACCTCTTCTTCGTCATTACCGTGGTGATGTTGTTTATTCCCGCTGACTTTTCTAACATTTCTGACTTTCTAAGTTCTGTGTCTCTGTAACTTCCTGTACCTTCTCGTCCCTTATTGGTTTTATGTTCTCTTGTTCCATTAAGTCTTTTTCATCTTATACATTGTATGCTGGAAAATAACGAAACTTTTTAAATAAAAAACTTTGCGTCTGCAGCACCGTATACATGATTGAAGTAAAACTTCTCAAAAAACACAATGATAAATATTAATAACACAACGCATGGTACCTTGGCTGTTTATATATAGCTTCTGACGTGTACATCTACAACTCGCGCATGCGCGACGCTATCTTATTCTATCGCTTTATATCGTTGTCAGAGGCGGCTCGTGAGGGAGGGCGTTGGGGTGCCACCCCTCTAGTATTTATCACAGTAAACAATTTTTCAGACCAAAGCACCATATTTTATTTCCGTTCAGTTAACTCATTTTAAGATATTATTAAAACTTAAAATCCCTAAATGTAGAACGTCTGTCGACCCATCACACCAAATAATGTGGATAAAAATTCCATCCTCTCGCCACAATTTTTACATCGTTTGTCGAACGTTTACCTCCAGCGACCGTACGTCACGTCATCTCATATCGTCGTTGGTGTAACGTGTTTTGTTGGTTGCCAGAATTCGGGGATTAAACCGCTATCTAAAACAATCGATTTGGACGTAGATTCCCTGCGACCGAGCGTATCGGTAATTAGTTGTAAACGCTGATTTGACGGGTACGGAGAGTTTGATATGTTTCGCGTCGCGTATATCGTTCGCTTCGCGAATACTTGTAGTGTAGTGTACACACTGAGTAGTACTTTTTAAATAAAAATAATCAACTTTTATCAAAACAGTTAATAATGACTAATTTGGATGAGAAAGTTGAATTAAAAACTAACGGTCGTCCCGTGCCCGTGTTTAATTTGAGTCAAGTTCAAAAAGAACGTAAAAATCGCAAATAAAAATCTTCAGCAGCACTATTTTCTTCTACGTCCTCCTACTTTTAAAACCCACGAGCCGTCACTGATTGTTGTGTACACATTGCTCTCTTTTGCTCCAGTCCCGTGGCGTCAGAATGTACGGCTCTCTTTCACCTTCTCTCTACGTTATATCTTTCTTCTCTCTCATGTAACGAAATGTGCCTAAACGTGAGGCGTCCTTGAAATTTCACTCTCAATTCTCGTCCAATTATCGAGTCACAGTCTAAGAACTTTCACTTCCAAAACAATTAGTTATTTTGCCAAAATAATTTATTTTTATTCAAAATACGTCCCTTCCGCACGGGCACGAGCACATTTTTATGTCGTTTTTCTAAATCGCTACGACACTCGTTACGGCTTCTTGGAGTTGTGCAGCACTATCATAAAACGTTTCTTTCATGGCGAGTTTGAATTTCGGGAACAGGAAATAGTCACACATAGAGATAAATCAGACGAATATAGAGGATGTTGAAACACACAGACTTGTTTTTTTTTCGCTAAAAAATCACGAACGGCGACGGTCTTGTCAGATAGTGCTTTTTTCTCCAACTCATCGCAATTGTTTGCAATCGCAATTTGTTTTTTTTTTTTGGCTGGCCTGGCGTTGGGTCGTCTTCGAAAGCAACACGACCATTCTGGGTTCGCTTATACCCCTCGAACGCACATTAATCATTTCCAATAGTTCTTCCACCTAATGTGTACTTAAATTAAAACTATTCTAGACAATGGTTCAACTGTGATGGGAATATGCTCCTTTTACCCAACCCATTAGTACACCGTTCAATCAAATCTTGTTTGAAGATCAAGCGAGAAGGTTTGTCCTACAAAGCACCAAGTCCTAATGTAGATTTAGAAGAAATAGTCATCATTCAAGAACACATCTTGGAAGTGTCCTTATCCTACGTGAAGTTCTTTCACCATCCTTTATTCAGTCTGGAGCACGTATTAGAACAGTCTTTGCGACAAGTATACGACAAATATTCCACTTCTCTTAGAACAAACAAACTGCAAAAACTTAAAAATCAAATGGAAGCCTTAAAACACGCGAAGAAACTGAAGAAAGACGAAGCCGCCCAGACAAGAAACATAAAACAAATAAGAGAAGATTTACTAAGCGAAGGAAAATGCCAGAGGAATTGTTTAAAATCGATACTGGACTTTTGGAAGTGCATTAAAAAATTGCGTCGTGAACAGAACTACTCAGTCACCTGTACCAGATTGATTATTAAGAAAGAACCGGTTGATGTTAGAACAGAAACTGAAACATACGAACAATATTTTGGAGAATTCTTGGAAGATGTTCTGGATGAGTACAGGCGAGATTTCAGACGTAAAATGAGGCAGTACAACAGGAAGTTGAGGGCTAGGGAGGAGGCATTGTCCACGGAGCAATCAGACAGTGAAGAACACGAAGAAAGCATAATCGATGAACCTGTATATGACGTGGACGAAGAAAAGGTGGAGAGAGACTTAAGGAAGAGGTTTGAGGAAAGTTTCAGACCACCAGGTAGAGGATATCCAGGTTAAGTTCGTGGAGTATAACTCAAATGTTGTATTTTACAGGAGAACCAAAGCTTACTTTATTTTTAAGAGATGACAACGAAGTTACATGGCAAGTGGATGATTTGGAAGATGCCAGAAGGAAAGTTGTTTCCTCCACCAAGTTATTGTTGAAGATTTTTTGTGATGGCATGTTCGTATGTAAAACGAAGCCCGTTCATTTAAACGATGGGTTTGTATTAGACTTGAACGAGATCTTTTCAATCCAGCTCAACGAAATTCCAAAGTGTTTAACAGTGGAGTTCATAGAACTGCCGAAAGGGTAAGAACATCAAGTAACAACATCCATTAGTCGGTGCCGTTTCTTTTTGTATGATATTTTGAATTAAATGTTTAGAACTGATACTTACACGTCTATTTTTGGCCTTCAGTTTGCTCAAGAAGAAAATTTGCGACATCAACTTGAAACTACCGAATCTCACGGAGCACAGTGGAAATTTTCAATTTAAAGAGTCGCACTTCGAAAAGCGAGAGATTGTCCATTATAAACACGCAGGTGTGGGGAGCGGTTTTGAAATTAAAAAACTCCTAGTTGACGCTGGAATAGAGTTGGACTTGGATCTTCTTAAGGAATTAAATACAACTGGGTAAGAATTCTTCCTTATTTAAACGATACATTTTCACTTATAAACATTTCCACCTTTTCCCCTCCAATTCTAAACGACTCTTCCTTTTTATTTATATATGATATTCGATTCACGATTCA
This sequence comes from Cosmopolites sordidus, assembly GCA_031761425.1. NCBI lineage: Eukaryota > Metazoa > Arthropoda > Insecta > Coleoptera > Curculionidae > Cosmopolites > Cosmopolites sordidus. Next base: position 2,151,757 of record JARFXV010000476.1, on the reverse strand, counting down.
GATCGATATAAACTTATAATTCATATTATTGAGTTTGTTTATCTCATTGGTTATGACTTTGTTTCTTTTTACAGTATAAACTGTAAAAATTTACATGTAAAATTTTACATTTTACCAAGCCTGACAGGAAACATCAAGTGAATTATGACAAGTGACATTAATGACGTTCTCTTCTTTTTATATTATCAGCTCTAATTTGTTGCTAAACTGAAAAATACCGAGTTTTTGTAATGAAGATTTTCATTTTAACCCACCATTCTAGGTTTATAAAATATACCTACGCAATATTTTGAGTTTGTTTTCCTGATTATGATTTTTGCTTTCTTTCATACCTAAATTTTTACCAAGCTTGACAAGAAACGTCATATAGATTATGACAGATGGCATTAATGACTTCTTTTTATATTCTGTTTTAATCTGTTGTTATACTAAAGAGTACCCAATTTTTTTTATGAAGATTTTCATTTTAATTCGCTGTTCTAAGTCGATAAAATACGTCTACGCAATAGTTAAGCTTGTTTTTGCTGATTGGTTATAATCTTTTTTTTTCACGCAAAATAATCCTATATTATGACAAACGGCTTTAATGACTTCCTCTTCTTTTTATAGTATTAATTTTAATTTGTTGCTATATAGGAAGGCACCGAGTTTTTCCGATGAAGATTGTCAGTTTCTTTCTGTTCTAGGTCGCTAAAATACGCCTTTAGATGGACTGTTCCTGCTAATAAAAGCATCCCAACTGAGAGAGAATCTATAGAGTTTAAAATACCCAATGTTTTAAATAAATGGGGTGCGATTGACAAAAAACAATTGGAATGTTGGCTTGAAGGTATCGCCTTAGATAAATCTTTTGTCGTCGTTAAGCTGTTTTTTTTAGGCCAGAAACCTGATCCTCAAGATCCGAAAAACTCTCCTTTTTTCGAATACTTGAGCCAAAATGACTTTGAGGATTTTGAACGTGACAGAAAGGAATATTTTCGACTGAGTCCTTACGCGGACACTTTAAAATTTTGTAAAATGCCTGAAATCGATTGTAACGTGCGTCTGTTGTGTTTAAAATTGAGAGACCGAAACGAGATCGAATTCGACGGTCTGTCAATACCGAATCGATCCAGGGAAGTCGCATTGGGACCTTTAAGAGATTTTAAACGCAGAAAAGCTATTGAAGGTAAAGAATAGGTAATATATTAAAGGTATCCATAAGTAATAACGTTTTTTAAAATTTTAAATACATTAGCATCTTTTGACAATAAATTATATCTTGCTTGCTTGAGGCCACCTGAAGTGGACCTTTTGGCTTTGCTGCGGGACAATTGCCAGCTCAGTTTATTAGCACTACTACTTTCACTACTTTCTCTCGATGAAATCCGTCGAATCAAAGTAAAATTATTAAGCTATTTTAAGATGCACGTGGATTTACAACGACGGATGACTCTCGCCTCGTTTCACACGATGCGAACACCAACGAAGCGGAAGTCCAAAATTATATCTTAATATAAAATAACCTCTATTCTATAAAATGTAAATAACCAGGTCCGACAAAAAAAGGTATTTAGATTATGACAGGTAGCTTTAATGACTTCCTCTTCTTTTTATATTATCAGTTTTAATCTGTTGACATACTCAAAGGCAGAGAGTTTTTCTAATGTAGATTTAGAGTTTAACTCACCGTTCTAGGTCACTAAAATACGCCTATGCAATATTTTAAATTTGTTTTCCTGATATTTTATGATTTTTGGGTTTTTTTACGCAGTACAAACCTGCATTGTACCAGGCGTGACCAAAAACGTCATGTGGATTATGACAGGTAGCGTTATTAACTTCTTCCCCTTTATATTTGCAGATTTAATCTGTTACCATACTGAAAGGCACCGACTTTTTTTTAATGAAGATTTACATTTTAACTCACCGTTCTGGGTCGGTAAAATACGCGTAATATTTTAAGTTTGTTTTCCTGATTAGTTATAATTTTTATTTTTTTTTTGTACGCGGTATTAACCAGCATTTTACCAGATCTGACAAAAAACGTCATGTGGATTTTGACAGGAGGCCTTAATGACTTCCTCTTCTTTTTATATTTTCAGTTTAAATTTGTTGTCATACTGAAAGATATCGAGTTTTTTTAATACAGATTTACATTTCAATTCACCGTTCTAGGTCGCTAAAATACGCCTCCGCAATATTTTAAGTTTGTTTTCCAGGTCAGTTCTAATTTTTGTTTTTTTTTAAGTAGTATAAACCTGCAATTTACCAGGCTAAACAAAAAACGTCATGTAGATGGATTGAACAAAAAACGTTATGGCATTAACGACTTCCTCTTCTTTTTATGTACTCAGTTTTAATCTGTTGCTATACAGAAAGGCACCCAATTTTTCTAGTGAATATTTTCAGTTTCTTACTGTTCTAGGTATCTAAGCGAAACCATAAATGCTGTATATTATTGTGCTCAGCTTGATAGACTAAACATGGCTTTGATTTAAAAACGACCAAACCATAAAGCTGTATTAAATCTTAAATAAAGTAAAATGTTATTCAATATTAAAAAACGACATTACTTATGGGAACTCTTGTACTACTGTATTGTTTATTTTGAATTCAGTTATAGAGGAGGATGATGATGATGAGAATGATGGTAAGGATGGTGGAAAAAGACGCTTGAAACAAATTTATACGAAGATATTCCAGATGTGCAAGGGTTCAGATAATAATTTGAGCTACGAAAGTGTGGTGGATGAGAAATATCTTATATACGTTGAGTATGTATAAAAAAGTTTATTTTTAATATTTTTCATAAATAGACACTATAACAGATATTAATAATAGCCAGTTTGTCTCTGACGACCGCGAATACAGTTGGAAAGACAGAGAGCTAAAGTGGCTCCAATCACCTAGAAGAAAACAAAATGTGTGAAAGAATGTGTGTTACAGTGGCAAGATTTTTTAGATGTAACAAATATTCAATACTGTTTTTTTGAGTTCTTCCTTGCGGAAGCAGGAACACTGTATTTTCCAAATTCTGAACTGACTTTAAAAGTTTTGGATTGTGTTGGTGATGATACTTGATGGAAATTCGTCACAAATGTTTAACGAAACACTTTTTGATGTCTAATTTCCGCTTTATTAACAGATAAAGGGGAACTTCGACGTTAAAAGTATTTCGTTATACATTTGATTTTTAAACTGCTAAAAAACTGAACGAATATGTGTTACAAGTTGATAAAAATGAGTAATTACCTCAACTGCCGACACTGCAATGGCGACAATACCGATATATTGTACAGATCTTGAAATCCAATCATTCAGAACTGAAAGACATCCGTTGGTATACGAAGTCTCGCAATTACTCTTGGTGTTTCCCCAATCAGTTGCAGAATCGATTCCGCAACATTGAAACTACAACAAATATTTATGTTCCAATTACCCTGGCTGATTATACTGGGAAACAAAAAAGTGCAACATTTGGATCTACATTTTGTGTAAAAAGTACCGGGAATTATTAAATAAAACATAAAAAAAAATTTTTTTCGTCAAAATTTATTTTGTGAGCTTCAAAGTAGGCTCCATCGAGTGTAATAAAACTATGCCACCACCAGAACCATACCTGAACCTCCATACATTGTTCGTAGACTGATTGAGGTCTGGTTTTCAGCTCATTCGGCGAATTTTCTTTTATGACCTAAATTGGAGGGTACAAGGAACTTCCCGGGCATTGCCCGCATTGCGGGAACCCCCTCTCACCGCTTAACGGATGAGAAGTGCGGGCTTGACCGGCGGGACATAATTATTAGTATTGTAATCAATCTTACAAATAAAGATTGTACTTGCAAGGAATAAGGAAGAAGGCACTTATTTACCTCGTTCAAATGTTCCGCTGGTTTCTCTCTTTTGCTCTTCATTCGAAACTTGATCGCGGCAACAAATAGTAATAAATTAAATAAGTAAAGTAAACAAGGACATAAGAGGGACTCCGTTCATTCCCTTCAGGAATGAACGGTAACGAATGACCTAAATTGACTCAACGAGTTCCTCGATGTGGTAACTTTAGCTTCGGGAACAAGAAAAAGTCACACGGGGCCATATCAGGCGAGTACGGTACTTGTTCGTTGAGTTTTTGGTCAAAAACTCTTGCACAAAGATGGTTTTTTGGGTTTCAGCCCGTTTTCGAGGCGCCATTCCGAAGACTGTTGGCTTGTTTGCATGTCGTACTCGTAAACCCATGTCTCGTCGTTCATGAAGGTGCGGTCCGTAGAAACTCGGGAAATCACGCTGCTTTCGATGCTCTTTTTGGACAATATTGAGCCATTTCGGAACCAGTCGTGCGGCGACGTATTTGATTCCCAAAATATTAGTTATAATATTTCAAACGGGCTTAAAATATGTGTTAAAACTCATACGATGATTTTCGAGTACCGCGTTCTTGATTTTGCCAATGTTTTCGTCTTTCATATACGTTGAAGGTAGCTCCATCAACAGCTACAAGCTACAAACGGTGCTAATAAATGTAGTATAGTTAATTTTTCTGTAGTGTTAGTAGTTATGCAGGAAAAACAATAGATATTGTTCAAGACAGTATATCTGTTCCAGCGTGATGAACTGTTGAAGGTTGATCAAAACGAGGCAAATCAATTATCACTTCTCGATCCTCTTTGAATGCGTATTTCCATTCATATGCCTATGTCTTTGATATGCACGATTCACTGTAGGTCTTCTGCAAGGGCGATTTGGCGCACGAAATTTCGTTTGAAACAAAATTTAAGGCAAACTCTTTGTTTAATAATTTTATTCATAGTTAAATCGAAACGCACACTTGACGTCAATTAGCAAAACCAGCTGATGACTAAACAAACTGGTTGATCGCAATCAAATCATAACTAGGCACAGTGCTGCCATCATGGAAAATGTAATTCAATTAAGAGCAAGGATTATCTAAAAATAGTAATTGTCATTTTTTTAATTATAATTGTTAAATTGTTGTAGTAATTGTTAAATTATTTTCAAATAAATTATCCTGTTATGTCATTTATCATAAGTCATTATCGCAATGGTTTGTAATAAACCTCTAAAAATTAGGGTGTGCAAATAATTTACACAAACTACTTTTTTTCCCTACAGTTATGACTCAGAAATATACTTACACTTGCTTGGATGCTGTAGATAGTATTACATCTCTCTTGGCTACCACCAATACAATCACTAAACACTCTTCGAAAACTGCTGCTTATTTTCGATTCCAAATCATTGTTGTCTTTGATTGTTATTAAAGCATAAATACCCAATGCTACTTGAATCAAGAAAATGACAAATAGGATAGCGCCATACTGAAAAAAGAAGAGCAAATTAAGAAATTAGATAAAACGGAAATTACCTCATTCATAATAGTTTACCAAAAATTATAGTTGATCATACAATTTTTAAGTATTGTCTGAATGATTGTGGTGTGTTCATAGATTTTTTTTCCTTTTTTTTTTGGCTTTTCGCCACGATTTAAAACTCAAAAAATCAAAAATATCTATTCTTATGTAAATAATCACTGGGTAAAAAACAACTTTTGAACGTTAACATTTCGGGAGGTCTTCTCCTCCCGTTTTCAAAACCAATATATACTGTCTATATATTGGTTTTGATAATATATACTGTATATAATATATAACCAATTTCTATATATACTGAAAAGGTAGGAAGTAAATATATTTTGTGTATATGTCAATGGTACTTATATTGACAATAATAGTTTTTACTGACAGTGACATACCACCAAAAAGTGTATAGGTAAGGTTTACTGTGTGATTATTGTGTATTGAAATACTTACACGTTTTTAATTGTATTCTTTAGAATTGAGAACCATATTGAATCTAAATCTACCGAAGGCATAGCAATAGAGTTATTTTTATTTAAATTAATTATAGCGGTTTCTTTTAATCTTTTGTATTTTGTTACCGATTCTTTTAATGCCGTTTTGGAATTATTCCAATTGATTTTATGTCCCGATTCCCATGCGTATTGACAAATTCTAGATTTATTAAAATCGCCCTTTCTAAGAAGGTTTTTATGTTCTTTTTATTCACCTAACGGTCTAGATGTCTCACCTATATAAAATTTGCCACATTCACAGGGAATTTTATAAACCACATTTTTGGTATTTTGTTTTATGTTGTTTGATTTGGTTTTTGTTAATATAGATCTAAGAGTATTTATTGTTTTAAATGTCGTTCTTATGTTGTATTTATTTCCTACTCTTTTTAATTATGTCACAAATACCGCGGATGTAACGAATTGTGAGGTTAATTGTTTGATAGTTATTATTATTGTTATTAGTAAGTTCTCTGTTTTGTCCAGTTATCAATTTTTTTTTTTGATAACCAAAGTCTGTTATCAAAAATTTTAAAATATTTATCTATGAAATTTTTTGGGTAATTATTTTTATTTAAAATGTCTTTGATGTAATTTGTTTCTTTTTGTAGTGTATCACTGTCAGTACAAAGAAGTTTTGCTCTGTCATATAAATTTTTAATTGGAAAAGAAATTGAGATACCTATCTGTGTTTGTAGGATTTCTGTAAACTGTAGATTTTAATGTGTTGGTGTGTTTTATTATTATGTCGAGGAATGGCAATTATCTCAAAGTAAACTTAATTGTAGGCTCTCGAGAATTTATATCTTGTAAAAAAAACAATTAGGTCATCAGTGCTATGTTGCCATATAGCAAAAATATTACCAACATATCTAAACCATATTATTAGATTTTTAAGAGATTTACTTAATATGTCATTCTCGAGTTCCTCCATAAAGATATTACTCTTCAAAGGAGAAAAACGAATAAAACAATTTTTTACTTTGTTATCTATCACTTTTATTATTTTATATTTATTATAATACATTATTATTTAATAAATAAATTATATTTATTATCAGATTTATAATAAAAGTGATAGTTAACCAAGTAAAAAATTGTTTTATTCCTTTTTAAATAATAATCATTTTCTAATTGAAATTAGTCTTTTAATGTTGTGTCATGTTCTAATCTCTTTCTATTTAAAAAGTATTTCAATATACAATAATCACACAGTAAACCTCACCTAGACTTTTTTTTGGTAGTATGTCACTGTCATTAAAAACTATTATTGTCAATGTAAGTATCATTGACATATACACAAATATATTTACTTCCTATCTTTTCAGTATTTTAATATAATTTATTTTTTTATATTCGTTTTGAAAACGGGAGGAGAAGACCTCCCGAAACGTTAACGTTCAAAAGTTTGTATTTATTTTAGAAGAATTTTGTCTTTTTTAAATTTTTGTTCGTTAGGCAAATTTATTACAGAAAAAGAATCACTGAGAAATTTGTTTTTGTTTTTTACCCAGTGATTCTTTATTTACATAAAACAGATATTTTTTGACTTTTAGATCGTGGCGAAAAACCCAAAAAAAGAAAAAAATATACAATTTTTGGTATATGATTACACAAGAAATATCAACGAAATTAAACAGCTTACCGTTGTTAACATGCACGTACTGCTTTTCAGTGCCCCGCAACATCCTAAGAATGCAATGACCAGTATGATTGATCCAATTACAATAGCTACGACAGAAACATATTTGATTGCTTCGTATTCTTCGGGGATTGTGTCTGTTATTTTCGTGTAATTCACGGTGTTTAGGATTCCAATTATCACCAGTGCTACGCCAACCAGCTGCAAGAAAATAATCGATTACAAACAATATGTGCTTTGATTATAACGGAAAAAGAAAAAGTTGAGTTTGGATAACCGGAAGGTTGACTTTGCTTCCGAAGGTACCCTTCTGCGTCCAGCGTATTTGTCTGACCTAATACTCTTGGATTAATTAATTGGGGAAACTGGAATGCTTTGAATCGCGATATTATTAAATTATGTGAGGGTTCAGCATGGGGGTAAAATGGATGGATGGACGGATGGACTGGGCGGATGGCCGGATGGACTGATGGACCGATGGTCGGATGAATGATGTTTTATTGTCTAACAACCTACTGTCCAATTAAAAGACAATTCAAAATACAAATAGATATAACATTTGAACTTAACCTAACAATGGTACAAAATTATTTATATAAACATTAAAAATTAATTCTAAGATTATTACAAAAATTATTTCCAACGCATCGCATGAGCTTTCAGCATCCTCTCAAAAGTTGATTTATACTGAGTAAGCGGGGACTGGAAAATATCTATCAGGGACACAGAAGCGTTCCCGCTAATGACATATCTGTTTTGCTCTTCGGCGTACACGATAGAGCGGTGCCTTAGAGGCCAAGTTGGTGGTAGGGATAAGTATGGAGAGAGTAACTCGAACTCGGTTGTTAATTCGAGGTCACATAAAACCGGATCTCACTGAGGAGTTGATCACAATCAATCAAGCCATGGCAGAGCTTTAGCAGGAAAAGATGAGCAGCATACACTCTATTATCCTCCAGGGACTGACAGGAGAATCTCTTCAATAACAAAGTGTAGCTATAACCTCTGCAGGGGTAGGCACCATCCAGCTTAAAAGACAGATATTTCAGAAAATACCGCTGAACCTACTCAAGACCTACTACCTATTCAAGTGTGGAATATATTGACGACCAAACAGGGGAAGCATACCTAAGTCTAGATCATACTAAGGCATTATACAGAGTTAGAAAACAGCTAAAAAAAAGAGAAAAATCACAAGGAGACAAGTCCGGTCAGTTTAGCAGACATGGAATATTATCTCAGAGTGATATTTTCACATTTCCTTCTCCGCAGTGCTAGATTCTTACGTATTCAGCTTCTGAGTAATCCCAAAATATGTCATTCTTCAAATATATTTTATGACATAATAAACAAGCTATTATCTAAAACCAAATACAGCGAACTAGAATATGGTAAAGAAAAAAATGTGGCGGGATAAAACTTATTTAAATATTTGTCACGTTCTATCCTTGGATATATGTGTTCGTATTATCAGCAGAATTTTATGATGATAATACGTTTATTAGTAATCGTTATGATGACTTAGAACACCAGATAATGTTATCGAAAATCAATAGCAATTTTTTCCTTGTGTTGAACAATATTATTGAAATAAAAAAATATCGAAACACTTTTCTAAGAAAATCATTCAATACTGTTATTGCAGCTTTTAAAACGTCGTCAAAAAATCACGCGATATCACATCAAGACGATATGTTTGTCACAGTCACATTTTCAGTATGGTAGATTTATAATACAGCTTAAAAAAAATAATACAAGCTTAATTGCATTTAAAAACTTACGAAAAACGCAAAATTTGATAGAAATACAAATATTCTAGTGAGGCCTTCTGTACAACCCATTCTTGAAACTGTTTTTTCTTCTTCGCTCACCAAAAATATCTGCGTGAAACTGATGTTAACAAAACAAGGACTTACACAACTAACGTTATCTCGATTAGTAGGCTTTATATGCGAGTATTGTTCTTATCAGTTCGAGAAAAAACGAAAACTGACGATATTAGAAATAAAAGAAATTAAATATCCACCGACATTTTTTGGAACAACTTCTCAACAAATATTCCCCTAAATTTCCAGTTAGAAAATGTCCAATCAATGCCAGTAAAATATTCAAAAACTCACCAAGAATGCAAAATTGACGATGAATACAAATATCCTAGTAAGACTTTCTGTGCAACCCATGTTCCCTTATTTTCCTCATTTAGTCACTACTAATATTTATAACACTGTTTCCGGATGATTAAACTAGCTTGAAAAATAAACGTTATCTTGGTGAGTTCCTTTTATAGGTTTGTGGGGGATTGTTATCAGCTTAAGAGATCATTACAGATGATCCTACTTTATGATTTATCAATTCAAATATGGAAACAATCATATTAAAATATATATTGCCATTGTCATAGTAATATTTCGTTTGGTCTTTGTATCATGTTAAATAGTTATGCAGCCATCAACTCACAAAGAAACCGTTCATCTTTCTAATATAATTATTCACATAAGACCATGATACCTCCGGTTGTTTCATTATTCGCTTCATCTTTATCAGCCATTTTTCAAATAAATATTTACATTTTACGACTCAATCGAAAATTCAATGTCACAATACTAAAATTATAGTGCCTTTTCGACTAAATTCGAGAGATTTACCACTAAACACCAATTGATTCTAATTCAATTAATCTGCTCAGTAGAATCATCCTCCTGATGATGCTAGCCTAGCTAGCGAAACGCGCCACGAGAAATTAAAAACAAGTAATTTTGTGTTTGGTCAAGGATTTCTTTGAGTTTAGTGTTTGACATCAAAGATGCCAATAGAAGAAGTGTCTATTCGACCTCTCAATGATTACGTCACCAGTGGGCGGTCCGATATTCCACCAAGCATAATTATTTGGTACAATGACAGGGTAAATTTAAGGTTTATCACTCCCCTTAATGATTGTGTCAACATAGAGGCGGTCCGGTTTTCGAATATTAACCATTCAGAATCGTTTAAAACTCCCCTTGTTCAAAACTTCAGCAGAAAGGGCGTTCCGATATTCGAATTATAACCAATCCGAAGTGTTAGTGACAGTTTAAGGCGGTTGATTTTGGAATATTAACCAATCAGAATTTTTTGAATCTATTACGTAAGCAGAAAGGGCAGTCCGATAATCGAATTATAACTAATCCCAAATGTTTAGGGCTTTGACCGGGGCAGTTTAATGTTTATCCCTTCCTTTGTGGAATAGGCAAGAAGAGAGGCCACCCCATATTCGAATTATAAGCAATCCAAAATGTTTTGGGCGTTGCCATATGTTTATTCTTTTTCTTAATGTTTTTTTGTGACTGGCATATAATTAATAGTAAATCATAATTTTGGGGCACTGACAGAAGTTTCGTTGAAATATCGTCCTTCTTTACATGGATTTATTTAGTTTAGAACTTTTATAATAGGGTTAATAAGTTAATTAATTTTTTCACACGACAACTAACATTTCAAATGTTTTTCTTAGAAACATGATTGTTTCCAAGTAATGTTTTAGTTAGTTTCGTCGTTTTTGCAGACAGTTTATTCAGAGATCACTGAACAATTTTCTTAATTGGTTTCGAGCCCGCCCTAAATTAAATAAACCGATGCCAAAAATCGAGACCAATCGCTCGAAACCAAAACGTGAACCATATACCAAGATAATCATAAAAGTCATCTGCGCAAAGAATGCCCCCAAGAGGCAATCTGGAGAAGATGTCCGACTCTTTCTTCAAATAGTTCACGAAGAATACCTGGTCAAAACCAATGTTGAATCTGGATGCAATCCTTTCTGGAATGAATTGGTCGAGTTATCACTGCAGTAAGATCTAGATGACTGAATGTTGTCTAGTCTAACTGAAATGTTGTTTTTAGTTGTGGGCATGCCGAATATTTAAATCCAAATGCACTGAATAGTACAATTTTGGTCAATGTTTTTGATTTGATCGAAGCTCCAGCGTCTGATGATGAAACAGAGCTTATTTTTTGGTTGGGGGATATTAAAATACCTCTTGTAGCATTAACAACTGGTTTAGGTGTAAGTGCCGACACCATTATATGTTTAATTAAACTTTAGCTAATTCAGTAATATTTTCTACTAGTTACAGGGTTGGTTTAAAGTAAACAAACCTACTGTACTGCTTGGGTACGAAACTAGCGTTCTAAAATCATCAGAAAATAGTTTTAGTTCAACTGATACTTATATTCAGATGGAATTAAGTATTTGTCCCAGTATACCTCTGTTAGAACCCAACATGGTAACTATACTGTAATTATCATGCCTAATTATTTCCATTATATAACTTTTTAGAACGATATTCCATCAAATGAGGTCCCATACATGAAAGAGCACATCTTGGGATGGAACGAATGGTTCAACAACTGTTTTCCCAGTAAAAAGTTTCACGTTTTGGCTATAGACAGTCACAAAAGGACGAACTGTCTTACTAGGTGCGGTAATTCATTTATACCACTCCAGCTCTTAATTATTAGATCAACAATGGGGCGATCCGATATCCAATATTAACCAATGAGAATTGTTTTGAGGCGATGAACGTTAATGCTTATACCGCCCCTTTTTCATTACGTCAGCAAAGAGGGCGGTCCGATATTCGCATATTAACCAGTCAGAATTGTTTGAGATGTTGACTGGTGAGGTTTAATGTTTAACCCGCCTCTTGGTCATTGCCTCAGCAGAGAGGGCGGTCCAATATTCGAATTACGCCCAATCCGACCAGTTTAGGGCGTAGATAAAATTAGGGCGTAGATAAATTTAATATTTATCCCTCCCTATGGAGGAGTCAGCAGAGGCAGTTGGATATTCGAATTATAACCAATGGGAAATGTGGGTGGAGCATTCAGAGGGTGTGTCAATTTTTTCCTTGGCGTTGGTATTAAAAGTGTCTGATATTTAAATCAGATTTTCTTGGGGCAGTGACAGGGATTTCCTTCAAATATCTCGCTTCTTTGCATGGCTATATTTGGTTTAGAACTTTTATAACAGATAAAGTTAATTCATTGTTTTACGTGTTAACTAACATTTCAAGTGTTTTTCTTAATAACACAACCGTTTTTCAGACAATTTATTCAGAGACGTGTGTTTCGCTAGCTTCATCAAGTTGTTTTGTATTCCGATTGGACACAGTTCGAGAAACATAATACATCAAACATGATGATACTAATATTGCTAGCGAAACGCCCGTTGATAGACCCCTATCGTTACGTTTCAGAATGTTCCTAATAATGTTGGTAATATTTCAATTGTCTAAGAACAGTTTTTTTTGTTTGTACTTGTGTGAGACTTGCAGTGATAACATTATTTTCTAACAGATACATTAGACCACTGGAACCACCCCAGATTGATACAGAATCATTCGAAGTGACGCCCGAACAGTACCTTAGATACGTATCTCTGATTCCCTTCATTGAAGTGAATGGATTTTACCAAAACGTTTGGTTAACGACAGAAGTAAGGAAAACATTGTATAGTACACAAATATTTCACGAATCTGTTTTAGCAACTGTTGAACTACAACATTGGCACAGTCGTGGACCACTGTGTGGCGCTAGCATGCTTTTTGCTGGCATTGAAACTTGAGGCATGGTTGTTGCTTGGTACGATGTCTTTATCGAAAAAACTTTGATTTTTCTTGACACAACTTGGCTCCAACCATTTCGTTGTTTTAGGATTTGGTTTACCACATGGAAACACTGCATACGTTTTAACGTGCGAATACGTGAAAGAAACAAAGGAACCGACTTATTTCTTGTTGGACGTTGTCGGTAACCTAAAAGTTGGTTTGCAAGATCCTCTATGTCCACTGCAGAAAGTATTTTGCTTGGTTAATGGATACAACGTAAGATGACTTTTCAAATTGAAAGTATCTTTTCAGCAGGATTAAATATAAGATGACTTAAAAAAATAGTTGAAACATATGAGTCACATTTATTTGATGGGTGATAAATATTTCGAAACTTAGTCGAAGTTTTATCGCTCTTTCTCGTTAAAAAATGTTAACAATAACTTTTGGTGACTCAATAACACGGTAACATATATTATCAAGATATTAGTAATCTTTAAAATGCCACGTAAAATCCACATTAAATTATATCAAATAATGTTAGTTAATTAGTTTGATGTATTTTATACAAAAATACTTTAAGCTTCATTGTATTCAGATACTCGAAAAAAACATAAATAGCATTTTAATCAACTCATAATTTCATTCTTTTCGGCGTGAAATATATATTGTTTTGTGACCTTTATCAAAGAAGGAACACACCAACAATAAGTTCTGCTGCATGAAAGTCTGCACCTAAAGAGAAATCAAAAAGCCTTTGACATAAATTAGATTATTTATAAACGTATTTCTTGGATTTTTTCCTTTTTGAGATTCAAAAGGTTTCCTTTAAATTTAAATCTAATAATTTAGGATGAAAACACTTCAATATTTTGTAAACCCAAATGATAGAACTCTACACATGTATGTTTGTTTAACCAAACACATTGATAAGATAGTGAAATTACACACATGTTTGTTTCTAGATTTGGGCTAATATTCAGAGAACAGATAACCCAGCATTGCTACGCTTTGACTTAACCAGAGGTTCTGATTGGTCGTCTCTTTTTGACTCAAATGTTTCTTCACCCACAACTTTCGTTAACAACAAGGTCAACTTTGTGTCCGTCATAGACATCGATGACCTTGAACGACAACTGGAAAGGAAAATTAAAAGGAAGATATCTAAATGGAGAACTACCAACAGAACAATCTTTAGTCACAGGTGAATGATTATTTATGAAATACATTAAATCATCAAAACATCATGATTGATTTCTAGAGTATCAGATACTTTGAGAATCTTTTTAAAAACACTCGAGCACAACGCAATGTTCGGAAAAAACAATTCTGAAGTAGTTCTTGAAATAAGCAAAGCCTTTTTAAAATATTCAGTGAGTTTTTTAATATCCGTAAACACTTACATGACTTAAAATGTAATTTCAGGTCGCAGGAATCTGTCTTAATTTGCCTTTTGTGGGAATTTCTCGCATTTTAAAGCAAATAAAACAAACCAACCTACATAATCAATCATCTGAAATAACCGATTTTGCGTTAGGTGTTAAAATGAAAAGTTACCCGGGGCAGGTTATCTCTGTTTTTATTTTCTTAGGTGCACTTCTCGAAAAACCAGATTGAATTGGCTCTTACTAATAAGCATAAAGTAAATAATTATATATTTTTTTTAAATTAATATATTTTTAAATCGAAGTTCACACCTTCTTGTTCAGTTCTTTCCCCAACCGAGTACTCAAACTCCATCTACCTCTAATTCATACCCCCAATCCCATTCCATTCAAGACCGCAAAACTAAATTAGCCTGGCAGGCCAGTGCATTTCAAAGCAACTTAAATTCTGTGTCTATAAGTACTGAAAATGATTTAAAATAATGTATTGACTACATTATGAACACAACTCCAGAAAATCAAAGTATAATCAAAAAACTTCTATTATCATGTGTAAATTTAAAATCCTATATGGACTTAGACCATATTTTAAACTGCGATTCTTAATACCTTAATATCAAGTATGAATCAGATACCCAAATTAAAAATTATTCAGCGGACTATAAGAAGCATTAAATCTAACAGAGACAACTTGGTCCACTTAATCTCAAAGGAAAATCTGGATATCGTGGCTATAAACGAAACGTGGCTCAAACAGGATTTTAACTTCTCTTTAAAAAATTTTAACATCAGGCAAGACAGGACAGACTGGTATGGAGGGGTTGCAATATGCATTAAAAAATCAATTACTTACAACAAAATTAAAACCTTCAATTCAGATCAAATCCAATAGATTACGACAAAAATTGGAAACCTATATATAATTAATATTTACTTAGGATTAATATTTATTTCGGAAATTCTGGAAAAGAATATCTCTAACCATATAAAAATCCTATTGGGTGATTTCAACGCCCAACTAGGGAAAGAAAAAAAGTACAGGAAAACAGTCGGCAGTTTTCCCGCTCATAAATGGACTAACCATAATGGTAGAAGATTGGTTGAACTATGTTCGCAGTTTAATCTAAAAATAATGTCAACCCATTTTAAGAAGAAAATAACAAAACAAAAGACCTGGAGGTGCCCAAACACGTACATGGGTGAATTTCAAATTGACCATGTTGCTATTTCGTACTCCAATTATAAAGAGATTTTGAAAATTCAAGTCAGGAAAGGAGCTAACATAGACACGGATCACTACTTGACTAGAATCAAACTTAGCTTAAAACCTCGAAAACGTATTCAAAAGAAACTGCTAATACCAAAGTTCGACCCAACGAAAATAAAACCAGCCCTTACAGAAGAGCTTGATAAACAACCAGCACAGAACTGGCAACAATTGAAACAAAAAAATATTAAAGCAGTATTAAGCGAAGTAAAGCATTCAAAGATTCGAACAGTCAAAAAACAGCAATAAACTATAACATCTTTTTGGAAGTAAGAAAAGAAACATCGAAGCTAATTAGACAAACTAAAAGAAAATATGAAAACAATCACTTAATGAAATAGAAAAAGATTTCCAACAAAATAACACCCGAAACTTTTACAAAAATTTAAAACTAAATTAACAGGCTATCAACCGCAAAGTCTTTGCTTCCAAAAGGAAAACGGACAATTAGCTCTAAATAACCAAGACAATTGCAAAGAACTTGCGAAATATTTTGAACAAATACTAAACTGTCCTGAGCCCTTAAAAAACAAATTACCAACACTAAACCCTAAACAAACAAATCCATTCCTACCTAATGAAGATGAAATAATTAGGCAAATCAAGCAGCTTAAAAATAACAAAGCTTCTGATGAAGATGGAATCACTGCTGAACTTTTGAAATCCGCTGGCCCAGGTACAATCACGGAAATAACCAAAATTCTACAAGAAGTTTGGCGAACCGAACTGATTCCGGAAGAATGGAAAGATGCTCTAATCCATCCACTACACAAGAAAGGAGATAGAACGGATGTAAACAACTATAGAGGGATATCTCTTCTCCCAGTTTGTTACTAGATTCTATTTCAATGTCTACTAGACAGAGCACAAGGACAGTTAGAACCTAAAAAGTAACATTAACTAACACAAGGTCAAAAGTTAAATTCATAGGTGACATCTCAGAACCCTTCGAAATTAAAACTGGAGTGAGACAAGGGGATGGACTCTCGCCACTCTTATTTAACTGTGTTCTAGAAAAAGTAATACAGGAGTGGCGTGAAAAAAAGTCGGCCCTGAATATTGACCAGCTAATTAAACTAGGGAGAATAACAAAATTGATTGGCGTTTGCTGATGATCTAGCAATTTTGGCTCAAGATGTATTAACGGTACGGAAACAGATTGAAATCCTAAAAGAAACAGCAGAAAAGGTAGGACTCCAAATTTCCTTTGAAAAGACGCAATACATGACCTGCAAGAGGTTAAGAACACCATTTCTAAAATTAAAATATGGTAACATCAGACGAGTCTCTCAATTCAAATTCTTGGGTGAAATAATCATGGAAAATGGGTTGGAAAAAGCGGCCAATAAGAGTAGATGTCAAAAAATGGAAACAGCATTGAGACTTAGACAAAATATTTACAAGAAAAAATGCCTATCTAAAAACACAAAACTGAGACATTACAACACAGTTATTAAGCCAGAATGTCTATATGGGGCAGAAACGCTCATTTTGAATAGAAAGAGAGACATCGAGGACATTGAAAAGAAAAATCATTAAAAAAAATCTTAGGCCCCAAACAAACAAATAGCACAACATACCGACGTCGAGAAAACCAAGAAATCAAACAATACACAGATATACATAGCGATATGAGAAAAAGAAGACTTAAGTTTTACGGACACATAAAACGGATGAATCCGAGTAGGCTAACTAGACAAATAGTCGAATTTTATGAAAATAGGAGTAGAGCTAAAGTAGAAATAATTAAATGGATTGCTGCAATTAAAGAGGACCTAAGATCAGCAAATATTACACAAAGTGAAATTCAGGATAGAGGCTGTTTCAGACACAAGGTTGACGTTTGGAAGGTTGGCCAGAGAGAAAAATGTAGGAAGACTGGAACAACTTGGTCTGACGAAAGGAAAAAAGCTCATAGCGAAAGAATGAAATTAGTATGGGCCCAAAGGAAGGCTAACAACAAACGCCTCTAATTGTACTTCACGTGGTCCACCAGGGCCCATATGTGAATAATAATAATATTTACTCAAACTGCAATAACATCAGTGCAGTAGACTTAGCTATTGTTATGTAGTAATTTAACTATTACCTCGGAATGGTCCGTCCTGCAAGATTGCGGAAATAGTAACCATTTCCCTACACTTTTAAAACTTAATTCGTCAGACCCTCAGGAGATGAATAACCCGTTTATGGTAACTTTTAAAAGTAGGAATTTCAATAGAGCTGATTGGGCAGCTTTCTATAACAACATTTTAATAGCAATGACCATAATGTGGAGAACACGAACTATAGCGACTTCTTGACTATAATGAACCAAGCAGCGCACGAATCTATCCCTAATAAAAGCTGCCGGACAGAAGCCAAGACAACAAACCCTTGGTGGGATGATGAATGTACTTTATGGGTCAATACAAGAAGAGAAGATAGTTCGAAATTTCAAACAATTCCCCAATATGGAAAATTTCGTTAATGCCAAACGCATTATCGCCCAAGTTAGGCGTAATCTAAGAATCAAAAAAAGAAATAAATTCAAATTTTTTTGCGAATCCTTAAATAAAGATTCTAGCATGAAATATGTTTGGAATAAAGTCGTAAAGCTTTCGAACCCTAATAAAAAATCAGCTAATAACACTACCTCAGACGACATTAAAAGAGACAATTCCCAATAAAATATCTTCAAATGAGATTTACCCAGAATTTACGCTTGTACAGGGAAAAAATATTACCCCATTCTCAATCTTTAAACTTGACAATGCGCTTCACAACAAAAAACTTTCGGCTCGATATTTTCGGCGATATTTCCAACCCAATGCTAAAACAACTTCCACTTGTACTTAAACAAGTACTACTTAAAATATTTAACGATTGTCTCAAGGGTGGCTCTCTTCCTTTGGACTGGAAAAATTACAATATCATAAGCCTCCTAAAACCAAACAAAAATACCTCATTTTCTGATAATTGTGTTCTAAAAACTCTGGAAATCATGATTAAAAATCGTCTGGATTGGCATTTGGAACACAACTTACGATTCAAAAACTCACAAGCAGGATTTAGAAAGGGTAGGGCTCTACATTCTAATATATTCCAAGCTTTCACGACATTGCGTTCAGATTGGCAATTTCTCTGGTCTGAAGATTGCCAAATACTTGGATATGCCGACGATTTGGCCCTATTGGTGAAAGAGTTTGATGCCCAAAAAAATGGCACAAAAAATGAATTTAGAACTGGCCAAAATTCAGATTTGGCTAGCCATGCATAATCTACATCTATCCACTGATAAATGCGAACTAATATGGGTTACCAAAGGACCACGAAAAATTTCACTGCCGGAAATTAAAATCTATAATAGTCATATTGTTCAAAAACCAAGTAAAATTTCTAGGTATGATATTCCATCAACACCTAAAATGGGACGCTTACGTAAAAAGTCTTACGTGCAATCTGTAGGGTCTGGTGGGGTGCAGACTCCAGGACACTTTTATTAATAAGTAACGCTTTAATCTGATCATATTTAGACTATGGATCCACATTCATAGAGTGACATTTGTCTTACTAAATTGGACCTGATTTATTTTAGAAGTTTGCAAATTTGTTTGGGCCGCATGAAATCCACTCCTTGGAGTAGCCATACTGGCAGAAGCCGCAGTATTGGATCTTGATCAGAATGCGTACGGGCCTAACCAAACAACATCTTTTTAAATTAAATTTAAGGGATGACTCCTTATGCGAATGCGGCTTAGTGGAAGACTTAAATCACATCTTTTTCGAGTGTCCCATTAACTTCATTCCAAATTTTAACCTATACGAGAAACCGAGATTAACAAATACTTCAGGTCCAATTTCTATCCACTCTGTAATAAGTAACGCTACGGTAGAGGTAGTCAATATTTTGATGAACTTTCTAACAATAAACAAAATAAAACTCTAACAAAGCACAATGCTCAACTGTATAATAATAATCCTTTTTTTTTAGATCCCCTTTCTCTTTAATGTGTGTATCTAACCTGTGTTGTGTTGTCTGACTAACTGAGAGCCTCACATCGAAATACCCCTAGGAGAGTTTATAACTTCTAACTCATTTACAGCACTTAATAAATTTTACAGAAACTAAAACATTAAAACCCACTTTAGTTAACTGAAGTCAGCGGCCCCGATAGGGCTTAGAGCCAGACAATATCGTAGTCGCCTCCAAATCGTGCTGGCGTATTGCCTGGCAGCAAAGCCATCAAGCAACAAGACAGGACAAATCGAAGTTGACAAGAACCAATTTCTTCCACCACAATTGCATTGTATATTTTTAATGCTATGTGACAGTTGCCCAATAAAAAAAAAGAAGATAAAAATTGGAGCCCGCCAAATTATATCAATAAGAAGACAAGAAAGTTTTTCGTTATTGAGAAATGTCATTTAATTGAGCGACGATTTATGTTTGGGTTTGATAAATTTTAAAAGCTATGATTATTTCGTAAAATAGATCGCTATTAGCGTTATTAATCATAAGAATAAAATAACATTAGCCTGAATATATTTAGAAGTTGTAACACAATGTGAGTTTAGTGTAACGTCATTCTCTCAATGGAGAGTTTCTTTACTTTAAAAAAATTCTAAATACTTTTTTTCCAGATGAGTAGCAGTCATCAGTATTTGAAGGCTTCAAGTTCTAAATCGGTAACGACTCGTTTAGGTGATATTGAACATTTACCACAGCTGTCAGAGAATTTATCATCCCTTTGTTTGAGTCACGAATATTCAGATATTATATTGATAGTAGAAGGGCAAAAGTTACATGCTCACAAGGTTTTAGACACGTAATTTAGTGTTATGTACTGAAACTATATTATAGTACTAATTTTAGGTCATATTAGCTGCTAGAAGTGATTATTTTCGTGCTTTACTTTATGGGGGACTTAAGGAATCAAGTCAGGTATAATATTGAAATATTTTAATGTATAGTGGGTTACAATGACTTTTGTTTTAGTCTGAAATTGTTCTACCTGATGCCCCATTGAAAGCTTTTAAGATTCTTTTAAAATATATTTATACAGGTAATTACAGAAGTATATTATTTTTGGATGATTTAAAATGTATGTTTTTATTAATTATAGGGCATATGTTCTTAATGACATTGAAGGAAGATGTAATACTTGATACTCTTGGGTTGGCCCATCAGTATGGTTTTGAAGAACTGGAATTTGCCATTTCAGATATTTTAAAACAGCTTTTGGCGTTGAGAAATGTTTGTGCTATTCTTGGTAAATTTTATCATTGTAACTAATAGTTTTCTGTAACCACAATGTTTTATTGTAGATACTGCTCATCTATATGGATTAGAGAAATTGGTCGGAGTATGTCATACATTTTTAGACAAACATGCAAGTGAAATTTTATTGCATGAATCCTTTGTCACACTGTCACAGGTAATTGAGTGAAATAATTTTATGGTGTTTGTGAAAAAGAAATTTTGCAGAATGCGTTGGTAGATCTTCTTCAAAGAGATTCATTCTTCGCACCAGAAGTGGAAGTATTTAAAGGTGTCTGTAACTGGTGTAAAGGAAATGAGGTAAAAACGTTTTTATAACTGTTGTTAGAACTGTGATTATTTTTTTCTCTGTTTCAGGATACAAATGACAAAGCTATGAAATGTGTTCGGCTTCCTCTGATGAGCGTAGCTGACTTGTTATCTGTAGTCAGGCCAGCTGGATTGGTGAAACCTGATGCTTTACTTGATGCTATAGCTGACCGGACTAGTTGCAGAACCAACAGTTTACCTCATAGAGGGCAATTAGGTGAAACATAGTGATATACAGGAAGAGCAACTGGTTAAAATGTTATCAATTTTAGTGGTGGATGAGAATGTCGCCTGTCCTCGAACTGGATCTAAGGTTGTAGCTGGGGAACTATCTGAATATCTCTTGGATGGAGATTACTACAGCTATGACATGGACAAGGGTTACACAAGGCATGCAATCAATGGACCAACAGATCAAGGTATTATAGTGAAATTGGGAGTACCATCTATTATAAATCACATAAGAATGTTACTGTGGGATAGAGATATCAGGTAAGAATACAATTTTTATCGATTTGATTTCCAGAACTTTTGCTATGGGAAAAATAAATAATAAATATTTTTCTAAAGTCTCTAATGTTTGCATTATTCTCTTCATTAATATTTTGACAGTTCCATTACTCTTTCTAAATAGAGTTAGAATACTGATTCAGTTCACACATTTGACGTCGACTAACAAAACCACCTGATGTTAACAAACCAGTTGGCCTATCGCGTTCAAATTGGACGTCGTAACTAGGCACAGCGTGAAAAATGAAAAATTCTGGGTATTTTTTACACAGAACATGTTATGAACATTTTGAATGCATATACTACTGTCATCAAAGAGTAAGATGACTTTTAAAATAAAACAAGTTATTTATTTTGCTGTAATGTAGATAACTAGAGCAAAAGTTTAGTTTTGGTTTAAAGTTTTAGCTTCTGAATTGTGACTACTGAAAAAAATATTATCATTTAGGTCATATTCATATTATGTGGAAGTTTCAATGGAACAAAAGGATTGGGTCAGAGTGGTGGATTACAGTCAATATTGCTGTAGGTCTTGGCAATATCTTTACTTTGATACGCGAGTGGTTCAGTATATTAGGATAGTTGGAACACACAATACTGTAAATAAGGTACTACAGCTTTTTCTTTAATTTTCGTATTTCGCCAGTTTTTTAGAGAAAATATCATGAAAGCTTTTGCTTGAACATAATCATTTGTGTTTAGTGGATAATTCTCGTTACTCGTTTTTCTAAAGGTTTTTTTTATTTATATACATTACAGGTATTCCATTTAGTAACATTTGAATGCATGTACAAACAGAAGATTCCCACGATGGTAAACGACATCATATGTCCCAACTACAACGTCGCAACATTGGAGAAAAGCGCTGTTGTTATTGAAGGTGTTAGGTAATACATATGTATATTTTTTAGACTTATTTGAATTATTTATTAGACTGTGTTAAAGACTTAATTGGGCTTGTTTCAGCCATATACATGTCATCAGAGACTTTACTGATGTTTTGTTATTTCTGATCTTGTCTTTCGGTTTACTGTGTTTCAGTGCTACATGCACAAACATTGCTCTATAGTTTATAAAGATCCTTGGTCTTCCTTACAATGGCCTTCTATATTCCCTATAATTTCCTTAAAATCCGTGACCATATCATCTCGCCATCTCAGCCTTAGCCTTTCTCTTGAGCCATTGCTAAATGAAGTTTGTACTAAGGATCTCTTTGTAGTATGTTCATTGGGTAATGTTTATCAAGCCATTGTTTTGCTTCAAGGCAGTGGCGCCTTGTATATAAGAGCTGCAGATCCCACCCAAAAAAATATAATATACATAAAATTACATATATTTCTTGAGATTTAATTGTAGGGATTTTTTTTACTTGATTACTAAATCTGGTAAGTTTATATCTCTTATTTTCAATTTTGGTTTGTTAATTGTATTTTATAAATCGTCTGCTGTTATGCAGAACCTCCGTATTGCTTGAACGGTATTTTTCTTCATCAAAAAGCAATGCTTAATCGACACGAAATACTTTTTTCCATTGTTTTGAAAATAGCAGAAGTTGCGTTCCTTTCATCACAATTCAAAAACTAGTAAAGGAATTATCATAAACTTTTGACACGTAACATTTGAAGGTTAGCACAGTCGACCACTGGTAAGGATTTTTCGTAAGTGCCGCCATCTATGTCAGACTTGGGACTTATTGACTGATGTGTTATTTTTTTGTGTCAGGTTAGCTTTCGTCACTATTCTTTCTAATACTAAATTGAAAATCATTTGGGACAGAATGTCACCCTGTCCTAAACCTCTTGTAATTTCAAATAGTGCAGACTGGCCATCTCCAATTCTGCATCTGCCTGTGGTATTAATCATTGTGTGCCTGAATTAGATTTGTCTTTTTCTGTGGAACGCCCAACGTCTCCCATATATATGCACGTTCAATGCTCTGATATGCTTGTTTGTAGGCCACATATAGTTGATGAAGGTCTATATTATATTCCCAGAATTTACGTGGTTGTAAAAATGTGCTCTATTGTGGAGTGTTCCTGTCTGTTGCTGTTACTGTTGCTGGGTAAAGCGTAATGATAAGTATAATACGCAGAAAATTTAACTTAAGCATAACCACTAACAAATAACTGAAATGAATCCCACGAAATCATAAACTAGTGAACATCCCGTGTTTCACCCACGGTAGTTATGTTGGAGTAAAGAGTATTGTATATGTTTGTATATCAATGTTTGGAATGTACATATCCTGAATCATAAATATAATTTCTATCCTGAAAATCCGTCAAAAACGGAAAAGCTAAATTAATGCGAATGAAAGCGCGGAGTGTACACTTGTAAAAAATACTAATGAGATTTTTGTAATTGTGATTCTCCACTGACACTTTGTAGTTGTGGACCAATTTTACTTGTACCAATTATTAAAAGAGATTTAAGATGCTCATCTAACTTCGGTCTTAAGATAACTTAGATCTGTAAGCATTGTTTGTGTACTTCATTTTGGAGCATGTTTTCTCACACAAGTAAGTAGTACCAAAAACAGAAAACAACTCATGAGCAAATTTATGCAAATTATCAAATTGTACCAGTGAAAGACTATAAATTCCAACCAAGATGAATTTTGATATTTGTTCTTAATTATAACACTGCATTGTAAATCAATAATTTCCATTTGAAGTTCCGGGGCTAGGGTTTCAATGTCAGTATCAAAAAGATTTTGAAAAATCTTAATTTCATTTGCAATAGCATCAAAGTCTGGGAAACGAATATCAAAATGTATCTTCAAATAACTCAAAGCTTCGATTGTAAAATCGGCGAGAAACTCAGTCTCAGTAGTGTGACTGAATATTTCACATGTTTTAAAATGTGTGAAACATTGTTTACGTAATCGTGATTGAAACAGTATTATTTTCTGCCGGGACGATTTGATATTAGTGTATAAATCAGGGAGAAGCTGGTTTTCACCTTGCAGTCTCAAATTCAGTTCATTCATATGTTTTGTCTAATCGACATAGAATTTCGCTATTTTGTAATTCGGTAAGAGGGCGATGCTTTTCATTCAAAAAAATTTCTATACTCCAATTACTGCCATCGCGAAGTGAGTGGAATATACCAGAACTTTCTCGAACCAACGATGTTATTCACGAATGTTTAATTGTTACTGGGCTTTTGAAAGAACTACTAGCGCCATCTGTTAGCGATAGAGGGTACTACCACTACCTATTTCCGCTTTTGGCTACCAGATTTCGTCAAGTCACAGTCATAACAATACACAATAGTAACTGAACTAGCGAATTTAGCAAGCGTATGCTCGTTTAAGCGTATGCTCTCGTCGAGTATGCTCGTATGGCGCATACTCGACGACTATTTTAGAATTTATAGATATTGACAGGAAAATTAAAACAGTTTTGACCCTTGGAACTTACTGAAGTAATTAGTATGGCCACATGGCTGGAAAGTTTGGGAGACCCCTTCTCTAGTCAGTACTGTATATGTGATACTTAAGAGGCATATTCCAAAGTAGCAAAGCCTGCTATTCATCCAGTTTTCTTTACTTGCTTATTATTGCATTTTCCAGTCGTGCCCGAAATGCTTTATTAAATGGTGATACAAAACAATATGATTGGGATTCTGGATATACGTGTCACCAATTAGGTTCAGGAGCAATACTAATTCAACTAGGTAACATTTAACCAAAATATGTTAAGAACAGTTTGTAACGAGATTATGTATTTCCTCAGGACAACCTTATATCATATCCAGTTTGAGACTGCTTCTGTGGGACTGTGACGACCGAAGCTATAGCTATTACATCGAGTCTTCCATGAATATATGGGAGTGGGAGATGGTAGTGGACAATACAAGAGAAAGTTGCAAGTCTTGGCAGGTGATCAAGTTCCCTCCAAGACCAGTTGTATTTATAAGAATTGTTGGTACACATAACACAGCAAATGAGGTAAGTCAGTGATGTTTAACTGTTCTCTACATCTGCTTCAATTCATTCTTAACTGTCTTTCCTGTCATTATGACCCCTGTCACAATTTTCACAATTATTCAATCCGTATACATTGAATTTGACATTCTCCCAAGTTCCTTCCTTATTTTTACTGCAAGACATTGATATACTGGAAGCATTATCTACAGAAGGATCTTCTGAAAAGCTTTTTAAAGTATCAACTTTAAAATGCAAAATCGCCATACTACTCTACAAGAACTTTCCTGCAAACCCAATTCTAACACTTTAACTCTTCTAACTCTATAGGTGTTCCACTGTGTTCACTTCGAATGTCCATCTTGCGAAGACACTCAAAGTTCCATGACTGTGACAGTGGGAAACCGGAACAAAGAATTCGCAAATTCTGTTACCAATAGCACTGATGAACCTGCAGCTCAGTTTGCCGAAACCGCTACCGAAGCTGAAGAAGTTATGCCTGTAGTGGCCAATTCAAGCCGACTGTAGATAAATAATTAGCAAATTCATGTTTAATCACTGTAGGACTGCAGCAATACTTCAGAGATTTTGTTAAGATTGGATTTTTTAATGTAAGTTACAATTTATTTAAAATTGGGACGACAATCTTGGTAAAGATATGTTTAATAATTATGTTATTTAACTTCGAAACAAAAAAAATCAATGTTTATAAATGTTAGTTGTCAGTATGTATGTTTGTGTTCTCAGTTCCCTGTCTGATTCTAATTAAGGAATTTTCGATAACTTATTAAAATATAACCGATTATATAATATATTTGGGTTTACTCGTTTATTATTGATAATATTATTAATTAAAACTGTTATTTTTGTAAATAAACCTATTAAAATAGAATTGTTCATTATTGAAACGCCTTAAGTTTTTTCACAAAAAATTCTGTCTAATCAAATCTAAACTAGTTCATAAACAATTTTATTTATAGCGCTGACTTGAAAATGTTACGATTCAAATATTATCATTTTATATCCAATACAAAAATCGAAATTGTCCGTTTTTTTATTCTCCTCTTCTTCATAAATTGGCAATATCTACATGATACTTCAATGTAATCAATTTCAGGGTGCTGGAGCAATAACGATCTTCTTTTCAATAAATTGCTCATAAATACCTTGTTGTCATAATGATTTCATTCTGGAATAAACAGAAGAAGCATCGTAATGAACCAATCAAATTGAATATTTATCAGACACGTTTCGATTGGTATCAATTTTGGCGGGAACTGCATTCGCCTAAGGAAAACCACACCTACCATATCGGTGCTATATTTTCAGGTTAAAACGAATTTTTTATTGTTATGGCCGAATTTTAGGTGGAAGGCATTATTTTTTATCTAAAAGTAATTTTTTTTTCTCCAAATGAACTCGTAAGGAAATATTATTTTATTTGGTTGTGATTTCATTTGGTTAGTTTTAATTTTTTTAGGCCAAATCGAAGCCTAGCCCAAGGGAATCTAACAACAGTCCTGGAAAAAAGTTTGTTATTAAATAAAAAAAGACAGAAAATTAAGGATAGTTTGTTTTGGTTTACCGTAAATGGTTTTCTTTTATCAATTTTAATTTATGATTTGTGAGTTTCTTTGATGTTTGTTACATAGTTTGTTACATAGGTGTTTTTTTTTTTTTTTTTTTTTTTAGATCTCAGACATGTACAATGTACTTGAATTACTACCATTATGTGGAATATAGTTTAGTTATAATATTTACCTTAAATGTACTGTTTTATTTTGCGAGGATAGCTCGACTTTATTTTTCTTCTAATGATCAAATTTCAATTACACTGGAACAAAAAAAATTATTGGGGGTAAAAGATTTGGGTAGGTAGTGATTAGCAAATGTGTTGATTGATTATATTGAATAATTTTTTAGATCCTAACTATAAAATTGTAACACCTACAAAAGCAGACTTAAATGTTACCCCCACTGTATCTCCTGTAACAAACACATCATTGAATGCATCTCATCTAAGTTGGAGATCAAACATTTCACAAAGTGATAGTAAGACAGTTTGGAATATTATTTCTAATGAAGTAACAAATAAATATCAACTTTAGGTATGAGTGTTAACTATTCAATACCATCCCCCTCTTGGATTTATCATAAAGGAACCCCTGAATTAAATAGATCACATTATTCAAGTTTATCCAATAGGAAAACACCAAATTCCTTTACTAAATCACCTCAGTCTCCTGTGTCCACTTATCACAATATATCAAGCATAGAAAATATAGATAATGAGGACAGTTTAAATCAATTTTTAAAAGAACATGAAGAAGTTGAGAAGGTCAGTATTGCTACCTTGCTTGTGGGGTAGTTAATAGTTTTACTGTGATTCTTTAAGGTTCATAAGTTAACCAATAAATCACAACATGCAACAAATCTGTTGAGCTCATTTTGGAGTCATCCCATCACAAAAACTGCCAAAGATATGTCGTCCTTTTTAAAGAAAAGCCAATATCAGTTATCCACCCAATCTCCTAGTAAAATTCTGTGATATTAATGGAGACAATATTTATAACTTTAAAATTGTAGGTGGTAGTCCAGCATCAAAACCAGAAGACAAGTCAAGTGGTAATGTCCCAGCTCTTGAAGTTTGGACCAGGATTAATGTTAATACAGTGGCTTTGACACAGTGGAATGAAAATTTAAGAATTGTCAGTCAAAATAGTGTTTTTGATACAGTGGTTATTGTGTATTTTTTTAGTGGATCTCACAGACAATCTTAGAAAGGCTGGTGAAGGAATTTGATGTCATAAATGATTCTTTAGAGAAACATGGCATGACTGACATTAGAATTGGGGGTGTTGGATTGGATAGACTCAGAAAAACAGCTCAAATGGTAGAAGAAAAAAAACTCTTTGATTTTTTCCTGAAAATGTCCTTTTTAGAGTCAAATTATACAATTTATACCATCTTTGTCAACAATAATACCGTTTCTTGAGCTTCATGCCAACCAGGACTATCTGGTGAAGAGAATTCGTGAATTGTCCAGAGGAGGGTGTATGAGTGAGTTTAGATGGAATGCAGGAGGTCACTACAACGGCAAAGAATGGGATGCTTCTTTGCCAACAGACTGTTATGTAAGTATAGAATGGTAGTTCAAATGTACCACTGCATTATAAAACTGGCTGTTTTCTTAAGATTGTGATGCATTTGTTGGCCTCATACCTTGACACTCAGCTTATGCCCTCACCAAACATGCCTGATACTAAAGCATTCAGCTCTCAGTATTACATAAAAGCCATTGATAAGGTACCAGTGTTGACACCTCACAGTCTCTTCATACAGGAGGTGACTGAGAAACCTCCCCATTACAGAGTTGTCGTAGGTGAAAAGATTTATGAAATGGTCAAGGTATTTTCTTTCATATCCTTGTTGTATATTGACACAACTAATTCCTACTGTCGTTTTAGGGTTACAACAACTTATTCCACAGCATCTTGTTTTTTATCTATCACGTGAATAAACTGGAACAAGGAATGCTTGGTAGGGTGAATCTGGGAAGGGCCGGTGTTAATATGCTTTGGATTATCGGTTTAAATGAATAAACATAAATTCTTGATTTTGCTTTTTTATCTATATTTTTAGGCTATTTTTTTGGAGAAGATTCTTAGATTTAGTGACTTAAGTAAATGAATGTGCCAGATCAATAATTCAATAAAGAATTTCATAAAAAAAAACACTACTGTTATTAGCTTTGTAATACTATATCACAACACGTGTTTTTAGAGGAAACAAAGGAATATGTCTGTATACTGACATCCACAGTAATTATAGAACTATTTTCTGTATTAATATGGAAATATTTGATTCAACTTACAGGTTCAGCTTTTTAGTAGTTTAAATGTACCAACTACGTAATTTGGTATTGGCTACTAGTAAAGATGAATATTTTACCGTATCAATATATAAAACAGTACTCCAACAACACACTGGTGGATAGATTATCCCCAGTCTTATTTAACATAGTACTGAACAAAGTAATCAGCAGAAAAGACGTGGCTATATAATAGTCTATACACTATAAGTGAAATCTAAAGAAAGAAATGTAGAATATGCAGATGACCTGAATATAGAAGATAAATGCAGATGACCTGAATGAAATAAAGGAGTCGAAATAAATGAGCTTGATTTAATTTACTTATCTGGGAAACAACAAGACAAATAACAGATATCAAATATTGTATTATGAAGGGTAACAAAATATCTTACTCCCTACAGTCTGTTTTAAGATCTAAAGTTATACAAAGGAACAGTTAAGATATGTAAAACAGTCTTTCGGTCTAAAGAATGGTTGTGATGGCAGGGGTGGAAGAAAAAGAACACATTAACAGCAGGATTTTGAGGAAATTATATTACAACTTAACATCTTGAGTATACAGACTTTCAGCAAAAACAATATTTCTTTTTATAGCAGCTGAGGCAGCTTCCATTTTATTTTGCAAAGCGGGGTCCCCGATAATTTTCGCCGCGTCTCTAACATCAATAATCGTCTCGTTCAGTTGTTGAATGCACCTCACTATAATCCCCTCTTGGATGTCTGTTAGTTTCATGATTTCTGCAAATGCCTAAAATACACGCCCGTTAGAAAATTTGCAGGATGAACGTGTAAGTTTACGGACCTCTTGATTGGCCCATCTATAAACTATGTGTACCAAACCAAAGTTTAAGTCGCTTTGAAATTCGTCGGTTTGAATATCCAGTTGTGTTTCCATCATTGCTACTTTCTCATGATGGTATTTGATTTTCTTGATACCCTAAAATAAAAGTGACAAGCATCACTTAATTTTGCATAAAGTAAATGAACTGGTGTTGTTGAATGCTGTCAGAGTCAGTGTGAATTCAGACCAGATGGTGGAATAGCAAGAAATGACATTCTTCCTACGTCAGATACAAGAAAAATGGCGAAAACAAAATGAAATCATACCTTGTGAATCTGACGAAGGCGTTTGATTCCCTTGATAGAAATGTTCGCCTAGGTTGGTGCATATGACTACACATTTGCACAATGGCATAAATGCAAAAGCTCTGCCACAAGTGGGTGAAACAGATTTTTGAGATTAAGACCAGTGTTGAGCAGGGCTGTGTGAACGCGCCAATGCTTTCCTCTGTCTTTATTGCCCTGCTGTGTTTTGTTGAATCATGTCAGAGGCAGATTGCCGCATTCAGTTAAGATAGCATGTATCGACTTTAAACCAAATTAAAAAGAAAGGAGAGATCCTGTTAGAGCAATAGCGTTGCAAACGGTGCTCTTTAAAATTTATTAATAAAAATCGAAAATATTACAAAAAAAACTGCTCCAAATAAGGAAATAGCGTCAGCTGATATTGTTTTGTATGGTCAACAACCACTGGAAGTGTAGCATGTTCCCTGTATTTGGGAAGTCAAATTTCCTGCTCTGCCGACATGCAAGAGGAGGTTTTATATAAAATAAAGTGAAAAGTGTTGGTCGAAATTTTAGATGTCTAATGAGAAGGGTGTTTAGTAACCTAGACTTAAAAGAACACACTAAAACCAGTATTTACAATGACGATAATTCTCGCTCTTCTGCATGGACCTGAATTCTCGGTTCTGTATCGGAAGCAAATAAAACAACTTGAGATTTCATCAGGGCTGCCTCCAGAAAATCTTGAGAATAAAATGGCAAGTCTATAAGACTAATATGGGTGTACTTGAAAGAGCCAACAGTTTGAGCATAAAATTTCAGATCATAAAAGCTGAGATGATCAAAAGGCAGCCTAAATTATGTAGAGGTTATAATCGCATCAAATTAACAGCCATCATTATAATAGTCAATTTGCATAGGGTTGTTTTAAATCATTGGTAGCGTGAAATATAACAGTTGTTTCGCGAAGTTCTTCCAAAAAATCACAATGGCCCTATTTACTTGTTTAAATTTTCAAGAAAGAGAAGAAGAATAGGTATATCTCAGATAAGAAACCTATACTTACGTTTGTAAACAGTGTAGGCTTTGTTTGCAGACTTTATATTTATTTTTTTGGGACAACTTGTTTCTCAGAAAACACTTACATCATAATGACATCTCGCAATGTCACGTCTTACATATGTGTCATACGTCACGGTATGATATAGATATTACATAACATGGACGTAAAATCTAAGTCATGGTTATGCCATCATACAAGAGTCGCGTATTATGTCAGTATGATATCATTCAAAATGACATCACATTACGATCAGTTTTATGTTAAATTTGACCTAAGAGTGACATTAATTTAAGATCATGTGTTCACTGGGATATGTACCTCTTTCAAAGTGGGCGTAAGATCTTCTTCATATTCGTTGGCCTCCCCTCGAAGTTTCACTCTGAAAACTAAAGCAGACAGTAGAGCTGCTACTTCAGACGCTTGCAAATTAGTAAATACATTGTCCAGTACTAATTCGGTTATAAGTAGTTCATTCATTCCCATTTCACACGCTACTTTTCCCTTGAATTTTACTAAAAAAATTGCATGAACAACATTGATATTCCTAATATTCTTTGTGTACCTCTATTTCGCGAATCTACATAATCTAATGCCGTCAAAAGCACGATTCTCTTTTGGTAATCGGGGTACAAGGTGAGACTAGCGTTTGACAATTTGAATTCTAAGTCCCTCTTTTTTTCCTCTAAGAATTTCCTATCAAATACTATTTCAAACTGTGAAAAAATACATGATAATATATGTCACGACAAAAAAATCATACACATACTTGTTTTTCAAAATTGGGTATCTGGGTGCTGGGTAAATAATCTAAGTATTTATCTTTCAAGTCGTACAATTTGGTTACCGAGTGATAGAGGTCTTGTTGGTTAACTTTGAGATCATTTATGAAATGGAGCAATTTTAAAATGTTGCTGTGTGGGTTCTCGTTGGATAAAATGGATAATTTCAACAGTTCTTGGATAGCCTGGGCGCAAGTCTGACCTAAAATATGAATATAGGATATTCTCGTTTTATTAGACCTGTGCGGGGTGTGTTACTATATTAATGAGACTGGTGACGTACCGTCCGATATGGTAACACTGATGGCTTCCCCTTTGGAATAGGAGGCAGGCCAAATGTGACGAGTCTTCCGTACGAGTTTTGATCCTGCCTTTATTTTTGATCCTGTGAAAGGTTTATCATCATTTTCACCACTTCCTGCGGTGCAAGGGCTTCCAATGCGATGTTCATCGTCAATCGAGTCTCAACCATCTGAGAAAGTCTTAAACCTCCTGAAATCCTGGATCCTTGACAAAACAGTGTTTCCAAAGACCCTTTGGTAGCTAGAGAGTTCAAACTCCCACTAAAACGCATCAGACCTGCCCCCCCCCCCCCCCCCAAGGGGAAGCCAACAGTATTGCCAGATTGATCGTTCCGCCCCAATTTCATTACTTTATTTACACACTCCTTGGAAGCAGAAGGAATACTTTGAAATATTAAAGAACCTTGGGAACATACTAACAAACTTTTACTTAACCAAAACTTACCTGGAGGATCATATCTGAACCTTTCCATCTGCCTCTTTTGCCAATCCTGTAACACCAGATCAGTTTTCACCTTAATATCTTTCGAAGATATTTCGAATATGTCCATTCCGCTGATTGTAAGTACAGTATGATCAGAATTACTGCCTGGTACAAATATACTTCCTTTAGCCAGTCCCAACATCTGATACCAGAGATCGTTTTTGTCATGGTTAGTGCTTTCTACACTGGGATCAATCAAGACTAAAGCTTTGAAAGTGATCGGATTTTTGTAACGATCGACTGATAATATCAGGGCAAGCTTGTTGATGTGGGTTTTCTGGGTTATCAGAACTACCGCACCGGGAATAAAAGTTTTCTGAATTTTCGAACAGTTAAGCAGTTGAAGCTAAACGAAAACATGTTCTAGTTAATTTGTTTACGAATAGCTTTGTTTAAATATTACCATCACAGTGTTTCTTTGAGCCAGAAAATCGCTAGCAGAATCGTAGAATTTTGTTAAAGGCTGCAAATATCCGCTTAGTTCTTGCCCGGATAGTTCCTCCAACTGTTTCACGATTTTCTCCAGATCTTGTTTCAGATCAGCTACTTGTCTTTGATGGTCTACTTCTCCGAAACTCCTAGACATCATACCTTCCACGCTGAGACTTTCAACTCTTAGTAAACTCAAAACCTATATTGAGATGATGTATTATTATGCAATGTATATCAGGTGAGGTTTGGGAGAGGACATTCAACAATAGATCGTTTATAGTCCGACAAGTAAAGAAGAAAACCGATTTTGATACTCTCTTTATTATACTCCAATTTCCATTTTATTTTTGTCAACATCATTCTGACAAAGCTACAGTGTTAGTGAAACTATACCTGACGTATAGATGGCGGAGTTACAGGTTGAAAAGTACGACTATGGTAGAAAGTACCACCTTATAAAGCTTATGTTTCAAGTTTGATGATGCTAGGTAATTTAATATTTGTTTGGCAGCCATTAATAGTGAACCCTCTCAGTGAATTTGTAAACATGGAAAAAATTGGTCATCGTCATTGGTCTCAGTTCAACCGATGTCAAAGCGGAGCTAAATTCTACTGCTCCTGTGTTTATAACAATGAAATATTGGACGGCAGAGTTTAAACGAGGCCTTACGAGCTGCCAAAACGAACATCGCGGTGGTTCACACCTGAGACGAAGGAACAGACAAAACAATAGACTCAAAGGGGAGAATCAGTTTCAAAGAAGGCGAAGACAGTTCCGTCTGCAGGCAAGGTCATGGCGTCAGTTTTTTGGGATGTGCGTGGGATAATTTTCATTGATTATCTTCAGAAAGGAAAAACAATCAACGACGAGTATTATGCGAACTTATTGCAGCGTTTGGGCGATGAAATCAAGGAAAAACAGCTGCATTTAGCGAAAAAGACAGTTTTGTTTCATCAAGACAATGCACCAGTTCACACATCCGATATTGCGATGGCCAAAATCAATGACTTAAATTTCAAATTGCTTCCTCACGCGTGAGAGGTGGTTGTAACAATTGTGAGGAGTTCGATGATTCTCACTATAAACAGGGAATCAAAGCTATTGAACATCACTGGAAAAAGTGCATCGAGCTAAAAGGAGGCTATGTGGAGAAATAAAGATATTTTTCCTAAATTTATTGTTTTCTTTGTTAGGTAGGGTACTTCTAAGACTACCCAGAGTAAAGTGAAAATTATACATGAATGTTTTCCATTAAACAAATATTCTTAAATTAGTTATTTACCATTCCATAAGTCAATCGAAACTGACTGGTCAGTTTGCTGGGTTGACCTATCATTGTGGCTTTTAACTCTGAATCGGATGGTACGGATAATTTGCACAGAATAATAACTGTACCCATTTTGTCTTTGCCTCTTCGTCCTGCGCGGCCTGCATGAGAAGCATCATAAATAAGTATTGACATAGTGTGATTGAAATAAATTTTGGATTCTAGTTTAGCAATTTAATTTGACTAAACCCTGATAACGCTTTCATGATTAGCGAAACGTGTGTCCCGAAACCCCAAATAATTAATTTATATCCTTCTTACCAGCCATCTGAATATATTCTGCAGGTAAAAGATGTCGATGTTCGACTCCATCGTGTTTTTTAATAGAATCAAATATCACGGTCCTCGCTGGCATGTTAACACCCATCGCAAAAGTCTCCGTGGCGAACAGAATCTAAGAAACACACACACTTTTAGTGTACAAAAGACTACCTTTCAATCAATGCATACTTTAATGAGGCCCTTTTGAAATAACATCTCTACAATTTCTTTAACAATTGGAAGAACGCCGCTGTGATGGATACCGATACCTCTACACAAAATCTCGCGCATTTTCAGTATTTGAGGGATGTTTTGGTCTGGTTCAGTGAGAGATCTGTAAGAAATTCATCGCAAAGCTAAATAAAATCGAACCAAAGAAAAAGTACTACCTAATACATTTGTTGAAGAACATTGTTACTTGACTTTTTTCTTTTTGTGTGGTCAAATCTAAACTGGAAAGAATTTCGGCGTTTGTGTCGCATTTTTGTCGGGAAAAAATAAACACGACTACTGGCAAAAGATCAAACTTTCTTAGATGATCAACTAGACTCATCCACAAGGTTTTTTCCTGTTTGTTGAGAAATCTTATGTTTTTATCTTTGATTGGTTCCAAAGCCGTTTTGGCTTTTTTGTAACCGTCATCTATCCATTTATCAGCGTCGAGAACCAAAAATCGATGGTTTTTGCTTCCTCCCCATCGTCCGGTGTAGAGAAAATGTTGTAAGGGAACTGGCCTCTTCAGTGTCGTTATTACATATACTTTCCTATGATATTGAAATACTTGAATATAAATTTTAGGACTATAAAGACATACCTTTGATGGGTTCTTCCCAACCAATCAGCAAACTCTATGGTATTGGGTGCAGTCGCACTCAGGAGGACGACGCATACTTGTGCTGGAAGCATAATAAGTACCTGTTCCCACACATGGCCCCTTTCCCTATCGTTAATGTAATGCACCTCATCAAAAATTACATATTCCAAATCTCTGGTTATGTCACTTCCACAATACAACATAGATCGTAGAATTTCAGTTGTCATAATCAAACAGGAAGCCTTCTGATTGATTTGAAAATCGCCAGTTATCAAACCGACATCATCAAATTCATCTCTTAAAAAATATCAATCATAATCATGAAAAAATATATTAATTCAAAGAACAATACTTAAAATCTCTGTACTTCTGATTGGACAATGCTTTGATGGGTGATGTATATATTGTCCTGGTCATATGCCTTTGAGACAAAGCTATGGCGTATTCGGCTACGACGGTTTTGCCCGCTGATGTATGAGCGGCTACAAACACATGATTATGCTGTTCCAGTTGCAGAATGGCCAGTTTCTGAAAGGTATCCAGTTCAAAGGGGAATCTCTTGGCCATTTCAGGAATCTTTTTCTCAAAATCTTTTACTGGTTTAGTAGCATCCAACAAAATTGCCCATTCACTACCATTAACCGTAGTCCGTGGTGGAATAGTGGTTAAATTAATTATCTGTAATTCTTTGGGCAAGACTTCCTTTTCTTCAGGTAATAATTCACTTTCTGTTGGAGGTTCTGCACTGATAGAATCATCTATATTTTGTTCTAAGTCTCCTGTAACACTAAAATAAAAAAACAAATTCACTTATAATATAAACCCTACTTAAAAGATCTTGTTCATTTTGGATAACATCCAACAAATTTACAGTCTTTGTTTTATCCAGAACATTGAAACTTTCATTTTCAGACAAATTTAAGCCTTCAGAAAATCCAGGGGGAATTTTTAATAAGTCTACAAAATATCCATATACATTTTAGAGAAAAACAAAAATGTCTTTGTATATATAATAAAACCTGAATCATCCAGCAATAAATTTTGTTTTGGTAAATCAAGTACAGGTTCAGGAAAGCTTCCAGGTTGAAATGGAACATACAGAGCGCTGCCTCTAACTGATTCAGTCGGTGGTGCTGGTGATCTGTTAAAGGACATGGAATTTTTGGCATTGGCACCTGCAGAATGTACAGACACTTCACGAAAGCCTACAATTTTTCCTGTGTCTAAATCGCGCTGGACCTGAAATGCCTCAGTTATAAATTAATTTAGGGCTTAGTATTGTCGATATACTCTCAAAGTAGTTGAGACAGGAGATAAATTATAGCTGAAAAGTTTTTCGGGGTTTGCACTTCGTGCCCAATATTGTTGATTCTTTTCATACTTGTGAATGGGTAGATTCTCAGGACATAGTAAGTAATCCCTTAATTCATTCTGAATATCGGGTAATATTGGAGGAGGATCAGTCATACTGCATTATAAAAATAAACAGGTAGAATCAAGAAATATGTATTTGCTATTATCAAGATCAATGGTTAGGGATGAAACCTAATTGAATTCTTCCTTAAAATCTATTCAGGCCAGTGTACTATTAACAAATAACTAATTATATCTTTGATAGATATTTGATAGACAATTGCAGAAAATTAAATTCATATTTGTTGACAATTTTATAAAATATATACAATTCTTCTTTTAATTTATTTTAGCAAATTGACAGTACCAACATAGGTTTAAATAATTAATTTACAAATATTATTTTAACTTGTGCAATCATTAAAAATATTTATTTTCTCTTGCTACATCTAATTTTATATGAAGATATCAATTATAATTTATATAAGGATATATTTTTTTACATGGTTATTTTTAAATTTTGATGTTGGTCATATTGCATATTCCTTAGTGTTTTAAATGGCTGGTAGACCGGTGGACAAAGTTTTACTTCCATGAACCACTCCCGATTTTGTTTTAAGTGATTTTTTAAAAAAGACAAACTGCATATACCGGTCAGGTAAATATTTCTTTTTTCCTTTTAAATCGGAAGAGTATGTACGTGAAATTTTGACCGCGATTTCAAATCTGAAAAAGTACTATTGACATATTCACCTGCTTACTAAACGTCATGGCTACGTTATATCGAAATTCAACTTGAAATATTAACCATAAATTTTCGTCGTTTTCGGGCTTACAGAAACAATCGAAAATTTATTGATAAGGAGAACAGGGCACAGTTCAAGAGGTTGTCCTTTTTGTGTTGGAATCTATATTTAGAGCGGTGCGTTGGTAATATGTGGTAACGGTAGTACAACGACTTTTGACGCATCACTTAGTGATGAAAAAGAACCGGTACTGTTTTTTTGCTTCGGGGTATTTCTCTTTTTTTTATTTCGTTTGCAGAATGATTTTTATATCGAAGCATTCCGGAAATTCCTTGTCGATATGTAGGTTTTTAACTGTCCAAATCGTTAGCACGCCTTAAAATCAGTTTAATTAATCAATGTTCTGTATGAATTAATATGAACAATAGTTATATGTAAGCATCTTCGAAATGATGAGGTATTAGTCATATTGGGTGTTTCAGAGATGGCAGTTAATGTATATTCAACCAATGTAACAACAGAGAATTTGTCCAGGCATGACATGCTGGCCTGGGTAAATGAATGCTTGCAAAGCGGTTTCAAGAAAATTGAAGAGCTCTGCACTGGCGCTGCCTATTGTCAGTTTATGGATATGTTATTTCCTGGTGAGTTTTAGTCAGTATTTTTACAGAATATTAATATATTTCCTCCATGAAGGTTAAAGAGAGTGACATGTTATTTTTTTTATGTTAATTTGGCAATTTCCTATTTTTTAACTCAAAAAGTCAGTGATATCTTTTTTTCAAGGCTCTGTTCAATTAAAAAGAGTTAAGTTTCGAACAAACCTGGAACATGAGTATATTCAGAACTTCAAAATTCTTCAAGCTGCTTTCAAAAAGATGTCTGTTGATAAGGTAAGTCTGTTATATGTTTATTGTTCAGAAAAGAAATATTAATTGTACAAAATTCTGTATATATTATACATTGATGGGAAAAGTGTGTAAGGAAATTGTTCTTTTTTGTTCAACCACAAATGGTGGATTGAATATTGATATGTTTTAAACTAAATTGTGATCATGGTATCTGGAACCTGACCACAAATTTTATCAGGCCTTTTCATGAAGCATGTTCAGCTGTATTAAATTATATGATAAGATTACAACTGTT
The DNA here is from genome assembly GCA_031761425.1 of Cosmopolites sordidus. Taxonomy (NCBI): domain Eukaryota; kingdom Metazoa; phylum Arthropoda; class Insecta; order Coleoptera; family Curculionidae; genus Cosmopolites; species Cosmopolites sordidus. The sequence goes on along the minus strand of JARFXV010000476.1, from coordinate 2,112,373 downwards.
TTTGTTTCATACAGTAGTGATAAATGAATCTTTAAAAATCACTTAAATTTATTTAGCTACCATATTTTGCCAGGAATGGTAACTTATACACCATTGGCCTAAAGTATATAAAGAACTATTTTGTTGTTTTAATTTTGTAAGTGCAGTAAGCCTGTCACAGATTTTATAGGTTAGAAATGAATATTAAACTTTCCCCCCATTGTATAGCTTCCATTAATAGAAGAAGTATTTGTTCTATGATATTACCATAGTTAAGGATTATCATTAGTGGGTTTTAAAGACTTTGCGATAATAAGAAAACCTTCATTGTGGTGGAGTGCTTCTTATAGTCGCAAGAGATCTTTGTAGTACATGAATAGAGACTTGTCCAAAAAAACAGCACTATGGGACAAAAAAAAACACCAAAATTGTAGATAATTCCGGTAGACAAACTGATCAAAGGTCGGTTCCAAGACAACTTCGAGTTCCTTCAGTGGTTCAAGAAGTTCTTCGACGCGAACTACGACGGTCGCGAATACGATGCCTTGGAGAGCCGGGGGAATGTGTCACTGGGTTCTGGTTCGAACCAGGCCAACGGCAACCATCACCCACCACCTACCCACAGGGTGGCTCCAGTCACCAAACAGGGTACTGATATATTCACGCAGAAATTGAGGGGAACGTTGCTTGGGCCCTTGGCGATAAGTTGGTGCGGTGCGGGAGCTTTCTAAGTCATCTGAATCAACATGGACAAAATCACATGCTCTTTTTTTGTATAAATAGTTATTACTACAACATAATCATCTTTTAGCTGTTATTATTATACTGTTCTTTAAACTAAGCCTGCACAGTTTCAATTATCATCTTGTTTGTCAAATATTTCTGCCTTTTCAAGAGTTCTTTTGAGTTTTGAAAATATTATCAGGCTGTTTCAAACCAATTATCAACACCGTCCCATGTTAAGAAGCAGTGAGTAAATTGATTGTTTTAGAATTGAATTCAAGTGATCATCCATGTTAATTTGCATAATTTAGAGAGTAAGGGCTTCTTCAAGCAACATTTCCCGGCAACTGGTGATCGTTTTTAGCTAGCAGCTTGGAACGCAATGGGGACATTTGGGAACTGTCCTTTTATTTATTGAATACCTTCTACTTCCGTCTAGTTTTCAGCATCTCATCAGATTTTACATTTGCGTTTTTTTTATGGTTTGGTTAAAAAAAAGTCATTTTGTTTATGTTGTATGCGGTGATCTAATTTTTCCCTGTGATTTTATGAGAGTATACTTGTACATTTTGAAAAAAAAAAGAAGCAAACTGACTTCTGATAGATGGTGTTAGTTTTTAGTATATTATGACGGCTAGGTCTGATAGTAGGCTAATTGAAAAGTTGCGGAGCGGAAATGATAAAACAAGTTTATAGTTGAAAAAATTACTTTATTCTTCCGCATATTCTCCCTTAAAAGCACAATACATTTTTTCCAGCGCTGCTATAACTTCTTCATTTTATGAAAAAAGCTTGTCACCTAGGAATGTTTTGAGGTTTGGGAACAGATGAAAGTCAGAGGGGGCCAGATCTGCTGAATATGATGAATGCTCCAACAATTCGTAATGTAGCTCTTTCAATTTGGCCATTGCAAGAACACCTCTGTGAGCCAGTGCATTGTCTTGATGAAAAATTGTATTTTTCTTTTCTAAAGTAAGTCTTTTCTCACGAATTTTCGCATCCAGTTGATCCAAATAGTTTGAGTACTACTGTCCTGTTTTTGTTTTACTGGTTTGAAGGTAATCAATTAACTTTTTGTATCCCAAAAAATTGATGCCATGATCTCTTTAGTCGATTTTGAGCACTTTGCCTGCTTCGGAGCTGAACAATCGGGCTCAGTTCGCTCTGAGGTTTGTTGTCGCAGTTGAGGATCATAGTGGTAAAGCCAAGTCTCATCCATAGTTACACAACGACGTTTAAAATCTATTTTATTCTTTCGAAAAAGATCCAATTGTTGGTTAGAAGGTTTAACTCGGAGTCGTTTTTGATCAGAATTTAACAAATGCGGCACCCATCTTGCATATAGCTTTCTCAAGCACAATTCCTTTTTCAAAATATGAAACGCCGCCCGTTCAGTTTAGATATCTATGGCTTTAGCAATTTCGCTCAAAGTCAATTGTCTGTCATCCATAACCTTACCAGATATAGACTTAATTATTTGTTCAGTAGTGGCCATTATTGGACGTCCAGCGCGAGGATCATCATCCAGGCTTGTACGATCACGTTGAAACTCACCTGCCCACTAACAAACGATTGTTCTGGAAGGAGCAGTAGCATTTCATTATGAATTTCCAATGCTTTTAAATTTTTTTTAGAAAGATTTTAATCACACACGATTGTCAATATTTTCCATTTTAAAAAATAACAAACACTGATTTCTGTTTTTTCAGGAATTAATTGACAGATCGATTTTGTGATCGAAACTTCACATATGTTCATGTGAAGAATGAAACTTCAAAATGTTATAGGTTATATAGTTCTTTTACTGCTCTATAGGTGTCATTCCGCAAACTTTTGAATTAGCCTAGTAAAATGTTTGAAATGATTGAAGAATTTGTGATTGATGAATTGTGATTTGTTTGAAATGATTGAAGAATTGAAATGATCGAAGAACAGTGGTGGACAAAAGTATTGGCACAACATATTGTTTTTATAATAAAAATTTATATTTTTAAAATACAAACGTAAAAAAATTAATCAAATGTTTATTTTATACCGCCAACCAAAATCTAAGTTTTTCACAGAAAACAAAATTGTTAATCTCAAATGGAATAGATAAAATAAATTTAAAATGAATATAATGTCAAAAATTAAACGGACAAAGGTATTGGCACCCTTAAATGTTTATAAAATATTTTAAAGCAAGACGCTGATAAAAACTTGTTTCTACCTATGGAAAAGTATTTATTGTGGTCGAATATTACTATCGCGTAGCCTGCTCATATGTGCATATATTATATGTGCAAATAAATAATTTCAAATAAAATGGGTCATAAAGGACAGGAAACTACAGTGACTGAAAGAAAAATAATAGTTAATCTGCATCGTGACGGTAAGTCATATTCTGAATTGCGAACGTAGCGAGAAAAAGTTACACACTGTTCGTGGTGTTACGAAAATGTTTAACAATAGCGACAATTTTCAAAAAAATGCCACGAACAGGGCGACCATCTAAACTTACAGAATTGGAAAGAAGAAAAATAATTAGACAAATTAAAAAGGATCCTCATACCTCAGTGTCGGAAATTATTTCAATGATTACAGAACAGGATAATAAAGATGTTAGTGCTAAAACCGTACGAAGAGTTCTGCAACGTGCTGGTTATAGAGCAAGCGTTGTCAGAAAGAAACCGTACGTTAATAAAGTAAACCAAAAAAAGCGCTTGCAGTTCACAAACCAATATATTTATAAAACTAATGAGTTTTGGGAGACAATTTGAGTTGAAGAATTTACATCAAACAGTTAAGCATGGGGGTGGAACTATCCTAGTGTGGGGATGTATGGCTGCAGGAGGCGTTCGAAATCTTAATTGATGGAATAATGAACAAAACCGTTTATTTAAATATTTTAAAATGCAATCTACGACAAAGTGCTGAAAAACTGAATATTGCGTATAGTTTATGTAGTAAAACAGTGGACAGCTTATAACGTGTCACATCAGTTAAACATCCCTCCTCAGTCACCTGACCTGAATCCTATAGAAAATCTGTGGAATGAATTAGAGAAGTGGATCAGAAAACATCACATTTCAACACAACATCAAAAGTCAATTGAAGGCAATCCTTCTAGGAGCTAATTCTTATGGCATGCAATTACTCAAAAAATAGTTCGGTACATGCCAAACCGTCTAAGAGAAGTTAAGAGAAGAAAAGTTAACTGTCAAGAGAAAAGGACTTCCTACAAAATAATAATTTTGTATATGGTTCCTTCATTAGGTGACTGTGTTAATACTTTTGTCCATTCTACTTTTTGCATTATATTCATTTTATCTATTTTATTTGAGTTTAACATTTTTTTTTTTTGCATAAAATTTTGATTTTGGTTGGAGGTATAAAATAAACAACCAATTACATTTCTTTCGTTTGTATTTATGAAATATATATTTTTATTTAAAACAAAATGTGCTATAGCGAACCGAACGGATTCCGGAACATTGGAAAGATGATCTAGTCCATCCACTACATAAAAAGGAGATAGAACGGATGTAAACAACTACAGAGGGATATCTCTTCCCCCAGTTTGTTATAAGATTCTATCTCAATGTATACTAGACAGAGCACAAGGACAGTTAGAACCTAAAATTGGCGAATATCAAGCAGGTTTTGAACAGATCCTGAATCTAAAGTTGATCCTAAGACATAAAAAACTGTACAATAAAAATCTCGTCTGTACATTTGTGGATTTCAAAAAAAGCATACGATTCTACTGACCGAATCTTTATTCCAAATCTTGAAAGAACAAGGACTAGATCTGAAAACACTGGCAATTATTAAAGCCACACTAACACAAGGTCAAAAGTTAAATTCATGGGTGACATCTCAGAGCCCTTCGAAATTAAAACTGGAGCGAGACAAGGGGATGGACTCTCGCCACTCTTATTTAACTGTGTTCTAGAAAAAGTAATCTAGAAGTGGTGTGAGAAAGCCGGCCCTGAATATTGATCAGCCCACTAAACATGGGAGAACCAACATCAAAATTGATTGTCTGGCGTTTCCTGATGATCTAGTAAATTTTAACTCAATATATATTAACGGCACAAAAACAGATTGAAATCCTAAAAGAAACAGCAGAAAAGGTAGGACTCCTTTCCTTTGAAAAGACACAATACATGACCTGCAACAGACTAAGAACACCATTTCTAAAAACAAAATATGGTAACATCAGACGAGCCTCTCAATTCAAATATTTGGGTGAGATAATCATGGAAAACGGGTTGGAAAAAGGGGCCAATAAGGGTAGATGTCAAAAAATGGAAAGCTGCTTTGAGACTTACACAAAATATTTACAACAAAAAATGCATATCTAAAAACACAAAACTGAGACATTACAACACAGTTATTAAGCCAAAATGTCTATATGGGGCAGAAAGGCTAATTTTGAATAGAAGGACATCGAGGAGATTGAAAAGAAGGAAAGAAAAATTTTAGGCCCCAAACAAATAAATAACACAACATACCGACTTCGAGAAAACAAAGAAATCAAACAATACACAGATATACATAGCGTTATGAGAAAAAGAAGACTTAAGTTTTACGGACACATAAAACGGATGAATCTGAGTAAGCTAACTAGACAAATAGTCGAATTTTATGAAAATAGGAGTAGGGCTAAAGTAGAAATAATTAAATGGATTGCTGCAGTTAAAGAGGACCTAAGATCAGCAAGTATTACACAAAGTGAAATTCAGGATAGAGATTGTTTCAGACACAAGGTTAACGTTTAGAAAGTTGGCCATAGAGAAAAATGGAGGATGATTGGAACAACTTGGTCTGATGAAAGAAAAAAAGCTCATAGCGAAAGAATGAAATCAGTGTGAGCGCAAAGGAAGGCTAACAATAACAAACGCCTCTGACTATACTTCGCGTGGTCCACCAGGGCCCATAGGTGAATAATAATAATAAAATGTGCTATTCCAATACTTTTGTCTTCCACTGTATGTATATGTTGCTGTTTCTCAAATCGGAATAGAAGCATTCAGAGTTAGGATGTTTATTTTTTATCGTCAAATATTAAGAACATTTCTATGGAGTCACAATGATGGTGGTCTAAAGGAAATATCAAGGTATTAATGTTCGTGAATCTTAGTTAAGAGTATTTTTTGCGAGTGAAGATACACTCAGTGTCAAAAGGTTAAGTCTCCTCTACACGCTGGCCAATGATAGGCCGGATGGGGTCGCCAGGATGGTCACAATTGGTGTATCCAGCATTATCTTGTTAAAAAACTGTCGAAGCTTTAGTCATGGCATTAAAAAATAACTTTTGTCCTAATAAATTTTTATATTCTTTGGAGTTAAGGATCGGGGTATCGGGGGTACAATCGAAGACAAAAATGCTGGATATTAATAAAACTACAAAATTGGTTCCAAACAGTTACAGAATCTGTAAGTTTGGAAGGCTTGATAGCTTTTCTTAGTATATTTGTAATGTGTTTAACTTAATAGGTTAGTGAATCTCCGTAAGATCACGTATAATATTACGATAATTTTAAATTGCAATAACTTTTGAACCGCTTAGTGGATAGATTTGAAATTTTTACAGTGGCTTGAGGTTTGAGTAAAGAATACTCTTTTAAATGTTTTGAAGCATTCATATAATAATTATCGTAAATAAACAATTTTTCGTTTTCCATAACCAAACTTTGGCTCCGATACATGCTGAACTCGGTGAGAAAGAAACATTAGGTTTTTTTTGTAGCCAATCCATTATTCACCCTCTCGCCCAAACCATGACATTTTCAGTCGCCTTCATGATAATTTTTTTTCTTCCTTTTTGAGATTAAAATAAAAGGAAAAATGATAAGGCCTATTCAAATTGAATTGAATTTTTCCTCAGAAAAAAAATTGTTTCCCTCCACTGCTCAGTCTATGACATGACCTTTTAATACTAGTTACCTTTTCAATTTTTTTCTTATATTTCCAGACTTTTTGATAACCTTTGGATATTCCTACCTCGTTCATTCCTCAGCAAGTGCTTTTGCAATCTTGTAAGATTCGATGCAATTCTCAGAGCGATTCTCATATGCCCCTGGAGGTTGAACGACGAGTTCCGTATGTCTTACCGAATCGAATTAGCTTGTCAACCGATGAAAAAAATTAATCGGTGTCCTATGTCTCTACAGCTCAGCCGTCCGTGTGTGTGATGAAAACATTAATCGACTTCGGAAAATATTTATATTTCCCATAATGAATAACATTTTAATTTTCTTTCCCCATATGAATCCACAAGGTGAAACTGATGGATAACAGAACTAAACGGACAAATTGTGCTTAAAAACGCTAGAGGATCAAGACATCTTAAATATAAACGAGCGTAAAAAAAGGACAAAAAAAAACCAAACTTTTTTTGACATTTCTTTCGTTTGTTTTGACACTGAGTGTAAATTGCAAATTATGACGTTGTCTGTTAAGGACATGTAATTTGTTTGGAATTTTGTAGGTATAAGCCATGAATAATTGCTATTTATTTGTATTAAATATTTATAAAAAATGTTACACAAAAAAGGACTTTCGATCTATATACCGAATAACCACTTTGTGACCTTCAAGCCGCACAGAAAGCCGTCTAAAAATAAAGTTATTGAAAGGAAATGTCTCAAAATAAAGGTAAAACTCTCCAATTGTACAAAATTGGTGGATCGATACGTCATTATTCTGTGCAGTAGCTTTCAAGTTTATTTTTCCATTATCCAGTTTATGGATAATGAATCGGTAGTTTAAGCATGTCTCGATTGGGTTTAAAGCAAAAAAAAACATCAAATATATCGAAAAGCTTTAGATTGTTTAATGCCAGTTTATCGGTATTTGCCATCGTTTTTTATTACTTTTTCTTGTTGTTTCTCGCAAAAGTTGTATTAGGATCTTTAAAATTCTACTCATCAGTTCATCGATCCATTTCCATCCCAGCTTAGATTTCTCATCAATTTCCAAATTAGAAAACTATTAGGAGTACAAATAAATTTCCGCCGTTTGACAAAAGATGGTCCCGCCAGAAGGTTATGTTGAAATTGTCAGATGTAAACGTAATATCGTAGGTTTTGTCATCTGGTAACAACATAACCTTAAAGTATTAGTGGCCGTATCAGCATCACATAATTTTTTTCGTGTAAAAGTTTTGTGCTGAATAATCGTCATTTCCGGGAACTTTTGATTTACTTCTCTAATTTGAAGAAATCTGCAGCTGAGGGCGATCGATTGCTTGTTGAAGCATATGGTGAGGCTGCTTTATGTGAGAGAAGTTGTCGCGAGTGGTTTCAAAAGTTTAAAAACGGCGAGTTTGACGTGGAAGACAAAGAACGCAGTAGAAGGCCGAAAGTGTACACGGAATTGGAAGTATTATTGGAGGAAGATTCGTCCCAAACGCAAAAAGACATGCACTTATATTAGAAGTGACTCAGCAAGCAATTTTACAACGTTTAAAATAGTTGGAAATGAATCAAAACAAGGAAATTAGGTTTCATATGAACTGAAGCCGAGACACGCTGAACGCCGATTTTGCATGAGTGAAATGCTACTTGCCAGGCATAAAAAGTGTTTTTTTTGCATGGTATAGACACTGGTGATGAAAAATGGATCCACTACGATAATCCAAAGAAGACAAAATTATGGGGATGCTTCAGGAATATTCATGGAAAAAAACTCATGCTGTGTATTTGGTGAGATCATCTTGGTGTCGTGTATATGAGTTGCTTAAACCGAACGAAACCATTACTGGAGCTCTCTACCAAACACAATTTATGAGATTGAGCCTAGCACTCGAGGAAAAACGCACCCATTACTATTCCAGACACGACAAAATTATTTTCCAACATGATAATGCTCGTCCCCATGTGGCGGCGCCGGTCAAAACCCTCTTGAAAACAATTAATTGGTAAGTCCTACCCCACTCGTCGTATCCACCAGACATTGCCTCTCCGAAATTGGGTCGATTCGTGGATAGCCTCAAAAGATGAAGAATTCTTACGATGTGGTATGGGAATGCTGGCAGAAAGATGGGAAAATATAGTGGCTAGTGATGGACAATACTTTGAATAAAACGTAATGTACCGATCTTTCACAATAAATTCCTAACTTTGATAGAAAACGGCGAAATCTTATTTGTATTAATTATTTTCAATAATAACGGAAGCGTTTCAAGGAAAGTGCCTGAAATATCGATGAAAACAAGTGGTAGTCGCAAGGGGCAAAATCTGGTGAGTATGGCGGGTGGGGCAAGAGTTCCCAGCCAAGTGCAGAAATAGTATCTCACCCCGCTTTCGCTATATGTTATGGGGCGTTGATCGTGCTGCAAAATCACTTCCGTGTTTTGTAGCCCATTCTGGTCGCGAACGGTATTAACTGTTTCACCAGGTTTCAGAAGCTCATGGTACACGACACTCTTCTCTGATTCCACCAAATGCACAGCATTGTATGCCCAAAGAGATTTGGTCTTGCGATCGATTATTGATAGTCGTCCTGGGTCAACCTATGATTTCCTGCGTTTTGGGTTCTCGTATTATATCCATTTTTCATCTCCAGGGACGATCAGATACAAAAAAAGATTCTTTTTCATGCCGAGAAAGCAAAACCTCGCACACCGTTGTCGTTGAGCTGATGTGGTACCCATTTTCCTGCCTTCTGGATCTTTTCCATGGCATGCAGACGATCACAAATGCTTCGGCGATCAACATTTAACTTCTCTGCCATTTGTTGTTGGGTTTGCATTGTCGTCTTCTTCCAACAATGTTTGCAGTTCGGCAACTTCAAATTTTTTCGGTTAACTTTGTCTTTCAAGTAGAGACCACCACTTTTGAATCCTTTAAACCAACTAGCGTTTTTCGTTGGGACATTGTCACCATAAGTTTCCGACGTATACGACGGCTTTCATTTGCGTTTTACTGTTTGACCAAGAAAATCATTTGACGTTATAATAAAAATTAAAAAAAATGACGCTAACTCGAAATCGCACTGGCGTTTTGAAAGTTATTGTATATGTAGCAACTAAATGTCATAAGAGATTAGACTGTGAACCGACTCTTGTTTCCATCGTCATCTCTTAAAAAAAAATTAATTAACTGCATCAACTAGTATATATGCTTTTTAAAATTTTGTCATGATATGTGATAAATTCCTAAAAATTTGGGTATGCAAATATCTTTTTTTGTCCACCCTATATAAAAAGTACAGTTGCTATCAAAAAATAATAAAGATAAACTTGAGTATTTTATGCAAGTATTCTCTCCACTATATCAACAGGATTTAAAATGTTTTGTTTGGATTGTTTAATGTTTACGTCTTATTATTTTGTTAATTGAATGTACCAACACCGACATTCCAATGATCCCACAACCAAAATCATTCGGATTCCGTACATCGCCTCTCATCGTCCCCCTCTATCATAAACTCACAACTTTTAGATAGTACCGATCGACAAGCTGGTGAAGGGTCGTTTCCAGGACAACTTCGAGTTCTTGCAATGGTTCAAGAAGTTCTTCGACGCCAACTACCGAGGAAACGACTACGATGCCATGGCCGCCAGGGATGGACAGCCGATGGGCAATGGGGGGGTCAACGTTCCGAAAGGTCCGGGCTTAATGCGGAAGCCGGTTCCTGTTCAGCCAGTAATTTCACCCACCAAGAACGACTCAAAGCCAGTAGGGCGGGCTAGAGCTAGTATGTCAACACTTCAGCTGTTAAACTGGAAGGATGCGTGTAACTATGAATGAGAGTAGTTTTTAGGGTTATTCGTAAAGTAGTGTAAATGAAAAAGTCTTTCAGCCAAATAACAGAGGTATTCATAAGCAATATCGTTTTTTTTTTAATTTTTAAAACATTGCTATCTACCGACAACAATTTAATTCAGTATAAAATAATCTTATTCTGATTAAATGTATTGATATTTAGTTTGCTTATTATTAAATTTTGAAATCGGTGAACCCTCTGATGTATTATGAATTTCAAAAGCATAAGAACTATAGATTAGGGCCGTTTATTCTGCTGCCTGGGATAACAGAACATGTCAACGTTTGTTTAAATAATTTAAGAACGGTGATTTTAATCTTTTCGGCTGTATAACATCTGGAAGACCTGTTTGATAAGGATTTGTTACTGGCTGAAATTGAGCTGATCCCAAACAAATCATCCAGGAATTAGCCACAAAGCTTAAAACGCCTTGCTTCACAATACAGTGGTGTTCAAAGTAAGTGAACAAAGTACAAAGAGACAGAATGTGGTTGCTATACCAACTTTCAGTTGCAGCCCTTAAAATGAAATTTTGAACAGTATCAAATACGACATTACTTATGTGTACTGCTATTACATTAATTTTGAAATTTTAATTTGAGAAATGTTAAAATAGCCAAATGATAAATAATAAATGAAATGCCTTGTTTCAAAATTAAGTAACATGTTTTAGACCTCTTGAATCACGACTAAAAATGTTTGTATTTTACGAACAACCCAGTAGTTCAAATGACCCATTGTGTGAATGACTTGTATCTTAGATATCTCCTAACTGGTGGTCCAAGAGAAGATGTTTTACTTAAAAGTTATTTCGTGTCACACTATCATACATTTCCACTAGTTATCTCTAAAAACTGATTAATAACAATGAAAGTTTTTTTTAAATCAAGTTGGTTGTCATAACTTCACTCAATAGATGTCAATATCACTGTCACTTGTTAAAAATTTTGTTTTATTCCAACCTATTCGAAAAAAAAAATATTTTTTTTTAATGATTGTGATTGCCTCAAAATTCGTTGTTTGTGGATTTGGAAGGAGAGAGTGTGGTATTTTGTACATAAAATACGATTGTAATATCGTAAGGATTTTTTTGTGTTGATTTTTGGCAGACAAATCTGATAAAAACTTGTCCCGTAAGAGATTAGAGGTGGTTAATAAGAACACATCATTATTTTATCAGGTTTGAATCTGAGTTTGTGTAATTTATATGTCAGCTTATTTTCACATTATTTGTGTCCTGTGTAAAATTAAAGTCTAAAGTGACTGTAAACCTCACATTGTCGGTTTTGGTAAATGGGTGTACTTTCACGACTTCATTTGCAAATGAAAGGGCAGTTTTAAAAAACAAACGCAAAATTTAAACGATTTCAATGTACATAACTGTTTCTTTTAGTTTCTTTCAACTTTTTTTTCTTTTTATTGGTTGGGCATGTCTTAAACGCTTTACTCTCTTGTTTGAGATTCTGTTTTTTTTATAATTTCCTTCACTCAGTCACTTCATTGCTTTTGCAACACAAAAAAATGCATTTTTCTCGAAATTATTGATGTATTAAGTGGAGACATTTCTAGTGCCCAAAGCAGCGCCCGTTAGATCACCCGCTAGTAGAGCAGCAGCTCCTAACAGGAATGCCGGTGATCTTTCCGGTAAAATAGAAGACCTTACCAGTCAAATATCAGAATATAAGGTAAATTAAGTTGTGCCTCTAATAAGGCTAGAGTTTGGGAGTTTTTTTTCTTGCAGTTAACAGTAGAGGGACTTGAAAAGGAGAGAGACTTCTATTTTGGGAAGCTTAGAGATATTGAAGTTATGTGTCAAGAATCTGAAGATAATAACCCGTTGATTCAGAAAATCCTAGATGTATTATATGCCACGGAAGAGGGTTTCGCACCACCCGAAGAACTAGAAGGTGGGGCAGGTGATGAGGACGAATACTGAAGCTAGTTAAAATAATTCGCATTTTTTTTAACAAACAGAAAAAAAATATTCACTAAGTTATTATTGAAGCAATGTTAATAAATTCTGGCAACATACCCTAAGTTTTTTACGTTAAGTTTGTCGAAAGTATAAGTTTACGAGTGTGTTGCTTTTATAAGACATTTACCGCTGTTGTTCTTGTAGTATCGAAAAAGAAGCTTTTTTTTATTACCTGCACTGACGAACGTCGCATAAAGCTGGTGTATATACATTTTAAAAAACGCAGTGAAATGCTCCATTGTAAATGTTGAAATTTTGGAATATGTCACGTTCTCCCTATTTTTTTACTATGTTTTTCTACTATGTTTCCATGTTGAATTATTTGTCATATACAAAATTGTCATAAATACATTTATAATTATTCAGTCTTTGTTTAATTTTCCCGCTATATTTACCACTTTATTTAATAAATGAAGAGAAGAATGGATTCTCAATTGTGGCTTTTAGCTAGAAAGAAGAGAATGAACGAATATTTCGTTCGTGGCCGCTCAATTTAAGAAAGAAGAAAAGTACATTTTGTGTTCTTGCCTCTAACTCGACAAGAAGATATTATTAAGCAACACAATGGACCTGTTTAATGCTTTGAACATATTCAAAAGTTTAATGTCGAAAATAATAAATTAAGCAATGGTAACGTTTTCGAATCCTTGCATTAAACTTTTACACACTTGCAGATGCAGGAAGACACAACTAAAGAAGAAGACGTCAATCTTTGACAACTTGTTGTTTTTGACGTTTTTATTAACCTATTTTTAGAATGTAAATATTCATTGTTTCCTTAAAAAAAAAATAAAAGTGTCCTACAATGAGTACACGAAACCCCACGACCTTGATGACAATTCCAACGGAAGAAACTTTCGATTTTTTATTTAAGATCGTACTTATCGGGGACTGCGGAACTGGCAAGACTTGCGTCGTTCAGAGATTTAAAAATGGTACTTTTATTGAGAAGCACGGCAACACTATAGGCGTGGACTTTTCCATGAAAACCGTCATGGTAGATGGAAAAAAAGTCAAGGTATAAAATACAAAGAGTCGAAAAATTCAGAGATGGAATTGTAATATTTTTTAGCTTCAAATTTGGGACACTGCAGGACAAGAAAGGTTTCGGACGATCACGCAGAGTTATTATAGATCTGCAAACGGTGTAATTATCGTCTATGATATCACTAAGAGATCTTCATTCCTTTCTGTTGCCAGGTAATGCATTTTTTTAAACTGAAATGAAAGAAAATCAACATCTTGTTCTGCTAGATGGGTTGAAGAAGTTCGTAGATACTCAGGAAGTTCTGTGTTATTAGCGCTAGTAGGTAATAAAGCCGACCTAGAAAGCTGTCGCGAAGTGGAGTTTGAAGAAGCGGAAGCTCTAAGTCAGTACATGCCAGAGGTACTGTTTGTTTTGGAAGCTAGTGCCAAAGATAACTCAAATATTGAAGACGCATTTATGTGCTTGGCAACAGAACTGAAGGTAGAAACATTGCTTTGATTTCATAGGAGATACATAAGTTGTTTGCTTATAGAGACGTCAAGATAATGGTATGCTGGATCAGGATGATGAGGATACGGTAAGATTAGGTGATAGTAGGTCAGTTTCAAAGTGCAGCAGCTGCAGGAACATATTTTGAAGGGAAATATTGAGCATATCAGATACAAAGTGCCTTATAAGTTGTAGGTAATTCTCTTATTCACTGAAAATGATTCTTGGACATAACCGATCAAAAAACTTGCCTAAATTTAACAACTTTGATCAGTTATGAATATACTTTTTTGTATATTTATTTCTCGCTATTTATATATTCTGTTTTTGCTTTTAATAAGTACAAAGAAATAATATTTAGTTCTAAAAAAATAAGGTTGAAAGTGATAATAACACTGGTAAATCAAAATGAGTTAATTTTTGACTTGAACAGAATGTGAATCTTATGTAAAGTTTGACCTAAAGCAGAAAATACCTCACATTTTTCTCCATCACCCATAATTTTTTTGCTGCAAAGTTTTGTTGAAGAAATTCTCACTCCACTTCAGTATTGGAGGTAGTTCCATGTTTAGTTCAGGTAATAGAAGGGAAATTAAATTCACCGTGATTATAATTGGTTCACAATCTCTGCAGATTTTGTCAATTTGTTCAGAGTCTGATATCCTCTTGTCTTGGTCTTGTATCAGTTGAAGGTGGTCTGTAGATTCCCCCAATGATAAATTTTAATCTACCGATCCTCACTCAGCCATAATGTTTCTATGTCAGGGTCTTCATGTTCGTGGATTGTCGTTACTCTCACTGTGGTCGAACCAATTCTTTGTCTAACATAGATTAGAACTCCACCCCATCGTTTGTCTTGTCGTTACGATAGATAGAAAACTCAGGGATCAGAGATTCTGTAATTATTATCATATCCAGTTGTACGGTGTTAACTTCTTCCAAAAATTGATCAATTTTTGGCATTAAGGACGATACGTTAGTGTATAGAATTTTTGGGTTATTTATTGAATTTATTTTTGCTGCCCCTTACCGTTTCCCTTCCCATTGATGATCCTTGGGTTACCCCTGATATATCTAATAATCAGATTTCGGTTCGATTTCTGTTTATCGATCAATTGCTCCCTTCGGTCTCCCTTTTCGTAACACCTTTGATTGGTCTGGGGTTGGTTACTTCTTTGTCTAGTTTACCTAATTTCGTTATGTGTATCACATGTTCTTCGGTATTAGGTTTCTCAGAATATGTTGTACGGTTTTCTTATTTTCAGCTTGACGTCCCCTTGCATCGGGGCTGTCTGCTTCTATTACTCCATATAGGATTACATTTTTCTTGCGCAAGTTACGTTCTTCTTATCTCTTCGAGAAGCCCAAACTTAGATGTTGGAGCTGTAGTGGTTACCTTAAAATTTTGAAGTTTCGTTGATATACCTTCAATTTTATTTATGGTCTCTTTTTGAAGTGATTCCATTCCATCTCGCCTGTCTTGTTTTTCTTTCCAATTCTTGATACCCTGATAGCTTTTCCTCAAGTTTGGCTATTTTGTTTCCCAAATTCTCGGTTTTTCCTAATTGTTGTTTGAAGATTTTAATCAATTCTATATCTATAATTATATAGTAGATTCAGTACTCTAGTAATATAATGTTAATACAGGTATAACAAATACAAAATAAATTATATTTATTTTATTTAACGAATCAGATTGCTGAAAAAAAACTGAAGAAAACAAATTAACATAAAAACTGATGTAAGGTGACTGCTAAGCGCCTTTCTCAGAGTAGTATAAGTGCCCCGATCTGTTGGCCATTGTTGCAATTAAATCTTTAGTATTCTAGGATACTTCAATTAGCACGGTTTTAGTTTAGTTCAAGACAAAACCCCTAGAGAACAGCCTTAAGCAGAATGGAGCTGAGTTCACCAGTGAACTCATGGCCTCTAAGGCACATACTACGATTTTCGAACACCGGTTTCTTAATTTTGTGGATGTTTTCATCGTTCGTAGACTTAACCAGCTATGTTTGTCACTGTTCACTGCAAAACATAAATTTGCATGTTACAGAAAACCTATGGGTGATAGAGAAATTGTGGTTACATATTTCTTTTCGGCGTATTAAATTCTGTGACGCGTGTGTTAATTTGTATGTGTTAGGACAGATATTTTTAGTTATTAGCTATTCTTTATAGATGCAATATTATTTTAGGTATTCATATAGCCAAAGTTTCTATGTAGGTTTATTTATTATTCTAAATACTCATACCAATTTTTTTTTGAGATCTGATTAGGGTTAATCACATAGAATCATTACAAAAAAAACTGCCATAATCATTAGATCATCAGTAGTACGAATTCTTGGGGTCAATTAAAAACGACGATCAATGTAACGGGATCTTGAAATTAAAGTTGCTGACCCAAAAATTATACAGTACCTGTACATAATCGTTCTTTTTCTTGGTGTTAAATTTTTCCAAAAAAAGAAAAATACTCGTCTAATTCGTAAGATCCTATATTAGTTTTATTTAAATCTAAATTAAATCTCCGTCCTTTAATCCCAATGATTTTTTTAAACTTAATCTTTACATATATATAAAAAAGGTACTATTTACAATATTATATTTGTCTTTTGCAATGTTTATATTCTATGGAAATTATGCGTTTAGGTATATACAATAAGTAATAAATTAACATTTTAATAATGCCAAAAAAAAAGTCTATTTACATCTACAATTTGAGCAAAACTGTAAAATATACAGGGTCGTGTTGAAAAGTAACGTACCCTGAATATTTCTTTTTTTTTCACCATACTGTTAAAAATATATAAATAAATGTTTACATTCACGTAATACTTTTTTTTTCGATATATACTCAACAGAATGGCAAAGATTCCTTAAAACTTAAAAACTGTTGTTTTATTTTACAATCCACACCTTTTTGACTTAGTTATTGATCACACGTGTTTTCCCTCTTTTTTTTTATATATACATATAATTATTGTTCGTTACATGTTTGAGGGTTGGTAGACGAGTTCGGAGGTTTCTTCTTCTTTTTCGTGGTCTGGCAGATCGTTATCTTGGATTTCTTCACTGAAAAAAATCAGAAATAAAATTGGATAAGTGAAATATGATATTTGGATGTCTATCATTGTTTTTGTTACCTGATCTTTCAAGAAAAAAATGTAATTTTTTTTAACTTGAAAGTTTCCCATACTGTTTGGTATTTACCATATATTTAATACTAATATATTGCTCGTAAGTGGAAATGTGATGGAGTAAATGAGACAGCAAATGACTGCTTCTATTCTACTGGGGAATTGGCAGGGGCATGACCAATTGTCGGACATCGAAGTAATTGTGAAAGAGACATACGCATATGCAGGGTATTTGGTGCATCGTTTACCAAATTAAAATGGCTGATAGGAAGTGTCTTTTGGGATCTCCTCAGCCTTCATAAAGCATTATTGGGTCCACAAGTTTTTTTATGTTAATTATTTAATTCTTTATTTAAAAATTTCCAAAACTCAGTATTGAAACTTGAATTAAAAAAAAAGTTATTGGTATAGTCTCCACATCTAGTTTTTTATGGACTCGCAAAGTTTTTGGAAGAAGTAAAAATACAGTTAAAGCTCAACTTTAAATTGCACATAAAAAAAAAGGTATCATTTCTTCGAATTCTTAAAAAAAATCTCTGATTTATCCTCTTTCTAACGGTGTGCATTCACGCCATAAAATTGGGACGTTGACGAAATTGCGATGTATTGGGACGCATTAGGCTGATATTCGATATTACTTATTTGCGTAAATAATATACGCTAAGTAGGTAAAAAATGCTATCTAACTGTTGCGCAGCGAAGTCTGGCTGCTATCTCTTTCTTACATAGGGTACTAACGTTCCTCTCGGGCTTGAAGTAAAAATAAACTCTTAATAATCAATGTTTTAATTAATCACAAATCTAGCTCGATTGTTAGCTGCGTTGCGTATGCACTCGTGCAAACTTCGCCTCAATTCTACCGTAGTAGCACGTAAAAGAATGTCTTCTTTAATTAAGACGAAAGCCGTCTCTATGCATTGAAATAAATCTTCTCTAGCTTCAATTTTTGTTTTTTTGCCCGTCCCCAGATGTAAAAGTCCAGCGGAGCTAGGTCTGGAGACCGAGGAGGCCATGGAATAGGCGCTGCATTGGAACAACAAATGCGTTAATCAGCAAATACAGTGAAATCTCGACTAAAAAAAACTGAAACTACGGCGCCCGTTTTTTGACCTGGTTTTCCGTTTACCTAATGAAAGAGAGAGATAGATGATGCAATTCTACTGTGTATGAGGGAGGTAACAGTTTTTATCTGTTTTGCGCGTGTTATTGTTACAAGTTTTTGTGTAAAAAAATAATTTGGCGGATATACCAATAACTTTTTTTAAATTAAAGTTTCAATGCTGATTTTTTCAAAAAAAAGATTTAAACATTAACAAAAAACGGGTGGGCCCATTAATTCAGTGTTGACTCGTGGATTTTTAAAGTGGAAGGGCGTAGAAGGAAATAGTACTGCTGAAGATTTTTTTTTGCTTTCCCCTCCCTTCTTTTTATTTTTTGTGATATTGAAACCCTAAACAGGAGGTGAACCAGCAAAATGAGTTAAAGGAAAGAAACCGAACGGAAATAAAATATAGTTTTTTGCTCTGAAAAATTGTTTACTGTGATAAATGCTGGACGGGTGGCGCCCCAACGACCTCCCTCACGAACCGCCACTGTTTCTATCTCCGTTACCCCACTTTTACTGTATACTAACAGAAGAGATACTGTAAGTATCTGTGAGGGTCCACATCTCGCAATCCTTAGTGACTATGGACTGAATAAGTGGTTTATATATGTTAAATTTTGTGTTCGTTTGTATCAGTTTAGATCTTAGCACACTGACTACCGGGAATAAATAGTTCTCTTCTGATATTCTGTTGTGATGTTGTTCTCGTCTCGTTTGCTTCCCAGATAAGTAAATTCCTTTAGAATTTCAATGCTGTCATCGTCTATGATCCATTTCTGTTCTCTTCTTAGATTACTTATCTTTTTCATCGCCTCGTTTAGTCTATATTTCGTAGTACGCCTCTGTGTGAACTTATGAAAATCTTTGATAAAGTAGCATCAAATTCCGTTGCATATTTCATTAACTGATCTATCTCTTAAATCCTACCAGATATTTGCCCATTCCTTCTTCGATATATTGTACTATTATTCTCTGCCTTAAGTTTACGTTTGTTAGAACTTTATATAGTTGTGCAAAGCAATTATATGCCACGATAGTTTTCCCATTTCAGTTTATAAAGGACAAGTTTAAGTTGGATAATAAAAGGTATACAACTTTGCTCTCGCCTTTTTTTTCAAAATTCAAGGGTTTATTGTAAAAAACTGGTTAAACGTTTATGATTCAAAATATTGTCTATCGTTGGCCCCTACTCTCTCCCATCTTTGGGAGAAAGCAAAATCCCGCATTGAAAAAACTGGTCATCTTTTGAAGCGACCCACGAATCGATCCAATTTTTGACTTTTTCATAAGTGCTTGTCAGCCAGGCAGTGCGCCATTGATTGAAACAGGTGATAGAGGGAACAACGTCTGCAGAATACGGCTGGTGAGGTAGGACTTTCAATGTCAACGTTTCCAAGTGTGTTTTGACCACTTTATCGTGTCTTTCGGTGTGTTGCGGCCGTTGGTCTTTCAATACTCGGCTCAAACGTATTAATTGCGTTCGATAACCATCCCCTGTGATTCGTTTCGTACGGTTTTAACAGCTCATAATACACTACACCGAGCTGGTCGTATCTGGGGTTATCGTAATAAACCAATTTTTCTTCCCCAGTCACCATGCGATGCAAAAATCCCTTCCGTTTTAGTCTGTCAAGCAACTGTTCACAACCAAACAAAAGGCGTTCCACATCTCCCGGTTTCAACTCGTATGACATCCAATATCCTTGCTTCTGGGTTATTCCCAGGTCTTTGAGGTGTTTTGAAATTGCTTGTTGAGTCACTCCCAATGATCTTGCCAATTCTTGACTTTGACACTTGAGGCTTCATTAAACAGTGCCTCTAATTCTTCATCTTCAAAAACGTTCGCTCGAAAATCACCGCTCTTGAAGGGTTGAAACCACTCACAACGTTCTTTCACTCATAGCGGCCTCACCAGTGTCTGAGAGCATTCGGTGAGCCTCAGCCGCAGATTTCTTCATATTAAAGAAATAAATTAACACCTCCCGCAAATGACGAGAATTTGGCTCATAAACTGATATTTTTAATCGCGAATTACTTCATGATGTAAACACGGGGTTATGTTTACAAGATGCCCAAAAGTATAGTCCAGTTCAAGATATTTCGTTGCCTTTCGGCAAAATGTTAATTGCCCCAATAAATTTCAATTAAAATATTCCTAGTTCTTTAACTGTAGACCACGGGGTTTTCGTTAATGAAGACGTTTCTGCTGCGGTTGCATTTACATTAAGCTCCCAATTCAATAAAGAAACATACAAATTTTTAACAATTTGCTTAGCATCGGACGATAAATGTTCTCTTTTAAAATTGGCACTATTGGAGGCACAATGATCATTGTCTTGTCAAGAACCTCACATTTTTACCACATTTGGAATAATAAAAATACGATCGAAATTATAGAAGTGCACTGTTTAAGAAAAGAAAGCGAACTAAACTAAAATTTTTCGAAACTACTAAACCAGACATAAAATTAATTTTATCTTTGTTAATAGTTTATTGCAGCCATTCGGTCAACGATATATCTTGAACCGCACTATATTGCATGCCGTCTATGATGTATTTATTTCGCGGAATACTTACCGCTAACGCCATCTATAAGAAAACGGCGGGAGCAAAGCAGTATACCTTTTAGTATTACAGAAACATTAAAAAATGTTTCAAGCTGTTTATGGACAGAAATTGTACCCGCTGCTCTATTCTATATGACGTCATTTTTATAAATGGCACCAGAGACGTAAAATTAAAGTTGTAAAAATATATAAACAAATAATATTAATTATATATTATATTATTATAATTATATATATTTCAGATTATAATGTGCATTCAATAACTCTCGCTCCGGTCCTGTATGGAGTCCCAGTAGCGGCGCTTATAAAGAATTAAGGAACATCCACAATTAGTGATGGGAAATACGGTTCTTTTGGGAGAGTCGGATCACCGATTCCGAATTAATTCAAGGATCCGGATCCCTGAGTCGGTTCTCGGATCCCACTGAATCTTTTCTCGCACAACTGGTTGCATAACTTAGTTGCATAGCCGATAGTTGTGATATATCTCTCGTATGGAAAAATTTTGAAAACAAAGTAATAAACTAGGAAAGTTCCAGAAACCCTACATCAACAGCGATTAATGAAATAGAAAAATATTTAAATGAGCCCTTAATGGATCGACACGAGGGCCCCTTAATATGGAAGTCTCAAAGAAGAAATATCTATCCAAGACTATATGTAAAGGTAAAGGTAGAGTGTTAAGGTTAGAGGCGCATCAGCTACTGGGCTATTTAGCGACTGGACCTACAGCTTAACGTGGGTTCCGAACGTCACGGTCATCAGCTTCCGACAAACCCAGGCCTGCACCCCCCTCGGGCTATAAACCCTTGGTTATGTGCCTACCCATAAGTCTATCAGGAAACCTACTGCCTGGCGAGTGACAAACCTAGAACACTTCTCAGAAGGCATCCGGCCTTACCCAGCCTTTAACTGGCGTGACTGAGGGGTAATTCGTAGTCGGATTTTACACTCTTGTCTAGAAACAATCACAAACATTTAGGAAGTAAACAGACAGAAGAAAGAAATAAAAATAACCATCGGAGGCTCCGAAAAAGGCTCCGTTTTATGTCTACTTCGGTGCCATGTGAAAGAATTTTCAGTAAAACTGAAATCCGTTCGACCCGAGGTACTATCTTTTCCTATGCGATAGGTGCGGACGGACGCAGGCAACACACAATACAAGATTCAATACCTTCGTTATAGAACATAACCTTTCCGTCCTTGTCTAAGATCCAACAGAACCGAGAACTCACGACAACCCTTTATATAAAATTTACCGTTTAGAAAACTTCTTGTTGAAATACCCTGTATAAAGAAAGAACAATGAAAAAATTAATATTACCTGTAATGATTGTGCTTGGTGGCAAAAAGCGATTTGGGACAATCCTTCATGTAAGGCCAGCATTCCGAGGGACTTCCTTCCAGGCCTTTCCCAGCATTTTCGGCTTCAACATACTCCTTCATCACTTCCGAAAAAGGAGATTTGCTTGCACTAACATCAAAATCATTGTAGATACTTTTATGAGTGCATTATTTTCTTACCTTAGAAATAATTTGAGCATTTCGCCTAAAAGTCCAAATCCTCGCATCGGGTACGCGTGCACTTCACAGATGGCTCTCAAAAGGCACGCCCGACCATCCATTCCGAAGTTTTCCAACAATTCCTCGATGGCAACGTACAGTAAGGCCCGTTCTCCACCGTGAAAGTGACCCGTTGAAGGAGGCTGTTTGGGTGCATCTTCAGTTGATCTAACAATCACAAACCCCATTATTTTTGGTCTAAATATTCAAAGAACTTTTACCTTTTGCCCCTTCGCTCTAAAATTCCGCCGATATAGTCCGCTAGTAATCCCCCCGCTGCTCTACCCATTGATCGAGCCAGGAGAGGTGGGAGAACACCATAGGGATTTTCGTTATCGGTAAGTCCCAATTTGTCGAAATCAACTGAGAATAAGTAAGTTCATGATATAGGAAGGATTAGTTGAAAGGTTAAGGAGGTACGAGCGAATTTTATGGAAAAAACTAGTTTTCAAGTCTAAGACATGAAATTCGGTAATTGTGACGAAGGATGTGTAATTAAATCATACTGAAATTTAGAAAATTATCCACCGTCTAGTTTTTTAGGAAAATGATATTTTTAATCTGTTCTTATACACAGTCTCTTATGGTAGAATTTCCGCCACGGATTTTTCTATTTTCTTCACTAATTTTCCAACTTTATGGAATAAAAAATATCACATGATAAAGTTTAATAATTGCAGAATGTTATTATAAATGAATAAAATCGGTTTACTGGTATAATTATTTAAATAATTGAAGTCAATTTTTTTTTTCAACTTTCGATTGCTAATAACGAAATTGTCGACCAAAGGTCTGACAACGTCGCGCAACCAGCTGAGAAAAAAAAGATAAAGTTATAGCTAAAAAGAGAGATTACTATTTCAGACATTTCTGTTAGAATATACACTTAGTTGCTTGATCGGGATCCAGCCCCATCCATCCGCTACATTGGAGGGCACATGTTTCGTCTGTTGGTGGTTAAACTCATCAGGGCGCCGAGATATGCTCTCTCGTTAAGAATAGGAAGACCCCTACCCACAATCAAACAACTCATACTTTCGCAAACTTTACGTCGGTTGGCGTATACATGTAGTTTTTTGATTTCTTTGGATTGTGTGCAATGAGACAACAGTAGTTGGCGTTATACGCCCCCCAGCCGCTGGGTTCCACAATTTCATATGAAACGAACAACAACCGGCGTCTCCGCCAAAATAAGCATTATATATATATATATATATATATATATATATATATATATATATATATATATATATATATATATATATATATATATATTACAGAAATCTTTCACCCTTTCCCCACGTGGTGCCACCGATCGCCTTCGCCGAACTGTCAACCATGCGACGTCACGTGTCTCTCGGGACCGGTTTGTAGCCTTTCAGCCGTCATCAGCCGAGCTCTAGACGAACGAAAGGTAAGCAGTTCGGAGAGGCAATCGGGGCCAGACCAGATCAACTATATATATATATATATATATATATATATATATATATATATATATATATATATATATATATATATATATATATATATATAAATATAACAATTTATTAATAATTATAATGTTTGTTATGTACTATTAGGTTTTCTTGGACTGCGTCCAATGAGACAACAGTAGCTGAGTGTCATCACACACACATTGGACGCAGTCCTGGAAAACCTAATAGTACATATATACTCCATCCGACGGGCGGTCGGCGAAAACATGGGTTGTTGGCTGTGGATAGGGTCTCCCTATTCTTGATGGTATAGTATATGTCGGCGCCCTGAAGAGTCTAAACCTCGAGAGACGAAACATATGTCATCCAGTTCAAGGGATAGATGGGCTCCTTCCCGGTCAAGCAACCAACAAAAGTGTTCATTTAGGCGGAGACGCAGGTTGTTGTGTGTTCCACATGAGATTGTGGAACCCAACGGTTAGGTGTGTGATGACACTCAGCTAGGGCTGTCTCATTGGACGTAGTCCAAGAAAACTTAATGGTACACTCCATCCGACGGGAGGTCGGCCAAAACATGGGTTGTTGGCTGTGGATAGGGTCTCCCTATTCTTGATGGTATAGTATATGTCGGCGCCCTGAAGAGTCTAAACCTCGAGAGACGAAACATATGTCATCCAGTTGAAGGGATAGATGGGGCTCCTTCCCGGTCAAGCAGCTAACAAAAGTGTTCATATATTCATGTATTCATATAAGAAAGAAAAAATCATTTAACGTTCAAAGCACTCACATTACTCACTTACATTCTGTGAATTCGCTGTCAAGATAACATTTAGGTTTGTGGTTTTGGACAGTGTTGCCGACCTTACACAAGTTTTTCGTAGAATCGTGCGTAGAGTTGTGCCTTCAAACGTTTCTGAATTATTTTTACTGTATTCTTTCTTGTTTGAGCTATTTTCTGGTTTAGTTTCTGTTTTCGTGAGTTCGGTAGTAAAAAATCTGCGATTATAATTGCAAGAAAATGCCAAAACCGTTAAGCGGTCAGGGTAAGCAGCTTGTCTCGTCACTTAACAGTTATTTTTAACAGGAACGAGATGATGGGGCTCCTCTTTTGCCATTAAACGCTGTGAGAGAGGTATGTATTCGTATTATTTCGTGTTACTTTTTCATTTACAGTTTTATCGATCATACAAATGCCAAAGTCTGGGTATTTTGGTGTTGATGTGGCAACATTGTAAAGTGAGTGCGTCATAGATTTTGATGACGTGCAATCATTGTTTCTCTGAATGAGCTGTATATATATATATATATATATATATATATATATATATATATATATATATATATATATATATATATATATACAAATTTCGTGTCACGTTGTTTGTCCGCGATGAACTCCTAAACTACTGAACCTATTTTAATGAAATTTTGCACACTGTGTGCAGTTTGGTCCAACTTGAGAGATAGGATAGTTTTTATCTCAATTTATGGTGGCAATATTTTTTTATTGCAAATTATTTGTTTATTATATGACAACGGGTTATGATTATCTGAGAATTCCATAAGTTTCTAACAGAGGGCGGTGTAAGTTAGTTTATTGACATAACGCTAACAACTCTTTAGTGTCCGGATTGGGTAAATATCCAATAGATGGCGCTGTATTAAGCGTCCAAATGTTTCATTTATGCTACAATTCATTTCACGTCACACATGTGTGTTCAAAATGTACTTACGACATAACCTTGCTTTTTCAATTTTTGGTGTATTATTTTTGATGACCATACGATTGCAAAATGATCCATCGGCACAAATATTTTCCGAAGAGTTGCTAGATATTGGAAACGGTAGAATAGAACTGCAACCAAATACGCAATGCATTACATTGCCAGACATTTTCCTGCACTGTTGTTCAGACAAAAAATGAAATAATTGAGAGTATCTTCTCGGACATATAAAACAATCATTTGGATCATAACTGGCTCAGTAATCGGGCTATTTTGGCAGCCAAAAATGTTGATGTTGATGAAATTAACTTCCACATACAACAGTTAAACCAGGTAATCCTATGTCTTTTAAATTCTCCGGAATGCCACCACATAATCTTCGGTTGTAGATTGGTTCACCTATTATTCTTCTATGTAATTTGAATCCACCTCGGTTATGCAATGGTACACGTTTCGTCATCAAAAAGATCACCGGAAATATTCTTGAAGCAACCATTTTGACTGGAAATTTTAAAGAAGTGGTCCTGTTGCCATATATTCCAATGATACCGTCAGAATGTGCGATACCATTCAAAAGGTTTCAGTTTACAATTCGTTTAGCTTTCGCCATGACCAAAAAGTCTCAAAGCCAAATAATGTCCATTAGCGGCTTAGACTTGGAAAATCAATGTTTTTCCCATGTGCAACTATATGTTGCATGCTCACATGTGTGAAAACCATCGAATCTATTTGTGTTAGCAAAAGACAGATTAACCAAGAATATTATGCACCGATTAGCGCTGAATGAAATTAAAACTGAAAATTTTTATAATTCAAAATGAGAAATATAATTATTAAAAATAATATATTATCAACTAAGAACTTTGTAAATTATTCATTTATTACAAAATATTATTTGAATATGAGATGAATAAAATATAAAATTCAAAATTTTATGTTTTGTGCTTAATATCAACCCTACGAACATTTTCATCAATCGTTTCCAAATTATGACCTAAGGTTCAAATCTCAATCTCGTGGGTTTTTACATCGGCTACAACGTTTTCGTCTTTATTCGTAAATAATGATTTAACTGTATTGAATAGTTTACTACAATATAATTTAACGTATGACGTAGCCACAGCAACGCGTGGTCGGGTCTTTATATATATATATATATATATATATATATATATATATATATATATATATATATATATATATATATATATATATATATATATATATATATAAATATAACAATTTATTAATAATTATAATGTTTGTTTTAGTATTATAAATAAAAATGGTGAATTTCTGTAACGAAAATTTCAACTTTTGGAAAAACAAAAAAATTTCATCATTATTTTGCCTGATAAGTATCGCTCGTACGTCCTTAAGGAATAATCAGTACTTACTTGTAAATGGTAGACTTGCAGTTAAGTTGGAAAAGAAACCATCTGGTGGATGGCGAACAAAAGGCATCGAAAGGGATGGTGATATTACCAAAGTAGTACCAGGAGGTAAGGCCAAACGTCCATCTTCAGTCACCCTTGATTTAATTCATAGAGATTAAAGATATTTACACAAATGAAGGCGTACAAGTTTAATTGCAAGTCTGTTTGAGAATAATAACACTACACAATTTTTATACCCCAGTTGAAAGTTTTAATTATTGTTTCTTTATGTAAGAGTTATCCAGAAAAAATAATACAAAAATTCTGTCACGTCTGCTTTTAGAAATATTTCTTTACTTAAAAATGGATAACAATCTTAATATGAATAATAAAAAAAATAAAAATGGCTAATTTTCGCCTTCTTTTTATAGTTTTTTGGGTCGGTTTCTCTTATAATGGACCAACAGTAATCTCCTAACATGTTTTCATACCAAAATCCTTGATGTCGTTCTTCGAAAATCTTTAAATCTTGGTGAAAACGTTCCCCCTGTTCGTCACTCATACTTCCTAAGTTTTCAGGGAAAAAACTCAAAATGCCAGTGCAATAACAATAACAATATTCCCCTTCTCTTTTGAAAAATTCTGAGTAAACTTTGCTCCTGTTTCTGGACAACGTAACTTTCGCGTCTGGTGTTAATAAATTCCATTGTTGTGGAACCAAGAAGCTCTGCTTTAGATCTTGATAGTTGGAAATCTCTTATAAGATCATTTAATCCGACTTGGTTAATTAAAGTGGAGTGTTTCCTTGAAGAGATAAATCGTCAGATTCACGAGAAAACAATTTAATTTCAACATCATTTTTATTGTCATCTTCTAGTATATATTGACTCGAATTACCGGGACAAATTGGATATGGAAGATCCTTCGAATATATTATTCGAATAAATCGAATAAATTGGCTTAATAACAGACGGAATTTACAATACAATATTTTAGGCATAACACAAAAGTTTCGTAACACAAAAGTAACAGTCATTTTCATGATGATCCTTGAACTTGATGATTTATCACTCCAGATCTTTCGAATTCGGAGGTCCACTTCCAGTCTTTCTTTGCCCTTGATTTCCCGATGTAATCTTCAGCAATGTAGTCTTCAGCAATGTAATCTTCAGAACATGAATTTCCAACAATGTTTGTAAATTTTAAGAATGAATTTGTTAAAATTGTTTACTTTTGTATATATAACGCCCTCAAGTTCGGCCGATATATTTCATCGACTGCAAAATCTATTTGACTCAGAATTTTTCCGTCATATACAGCGCTGGTTCGTTGGGAAAAAACAGGTGGGGCACGAATAACCAAATTTTGGAATGGGGATAGGGAAATACGTAGCAAGCAAAAATTGTATATTTCTTAGTATCATAAACACACTTTGCTTGTAGAAATACGAGTGTAACTGTCAGACATTATTCTTTTTTTTTCATTTTTTTATCTTTTGTAGGGCACGTGCCCATGTGCCCTTATGGATCCGCCACTGGTCATGTAGCAATTTTAAAGCGCCATCTTTCACATCAAAATAAGGTAGATGTATTTCAATCTACACGGTCTGTCGGAAAAATAACTGTAAGATGGATAGCGGAGGAATTAAATTCGAGCAAAGACATGATGCAGGAAATTTTGACAGAGGATTTAAACAAACGGAAACTCTGTGCTCGATTTGTTCATCACGCCTCAAATGAGGACCAAGAAATTGTTCGCGTTGAACATTGCAAGGACTTTATTAAAACAGCCACACAACTGCATATTTCTGAAATCCATTGTAACTGATGACGAGACTTGGTGCTTCAAGTACGATTATCAAACAAAGCCCCAAAGTGCTATGGGGAAATCCCCGGGCTCACCGAAATTGAAAAAATTGTGTTTCAGTCAGAGAGAAGAGTCCATGTCACAGTAAATGATGCACAGACAATGCACCATTTCACAGGACCGTCGCTGTTCGTGAATTTCTGGGGAAAAAACAAGCCTGTGTGCTTCAACAACATCTCTCGCGTTCGCCTGATTTATTTCCGTGTGACCATTTCCTGCATACTTATACATACATACATATATATCATCATCATCATCATCAGCCTGTATCGATCCACTGCAGGATGAAGACCTCTTCAGCATGCTTCCAACTTTCACGGTCCTGGACTTTCCTCTGCCACTCGGGTCCAATATACTTAACGATGTCATCAATCCATTGTGCTTTCGGTTTTCTTCGCGGACGTTTGCGAACAAGCGGTATCCAATCCAGGATTGCTTGGTCCATCTGTCATCCCATCGCCTCGCTATATGGCCTGTCCATCTCCATTTCAATTGCTTTACTCTTCCAATGATGTCACAGACTTTTGTTTGTTCCCTGATCCATGCGCAGGACTTTCTGTCTCGTCTTGTAATGCCAAGCATACATCTTTCCATTCCCCTCTGTGCCACCCAAATTTTTTGAATTGATTGCGATGTGAATGTTCAGGTTTCACTTCCGTATGTCATAAGAACGGTAGAACGCACTGATCGAAGACTTTTCTTTTCAGGCAAAGTGGGAGTCTGCTCTATGTTGAGCACTACTGTAACACTATGTTGAGCCGGCCAGCCACATTTAACACGCCGTTCCACCTCCCGGGCGGTATTCCCCTTCATTGAAATCCTCTGCCCAAGATGTATAAAGCTGTCCACAATCTCTAAATCCCTTCCTAAAACTGAAATTCTTCTGTCCTGAGCGAAGTTATTGAACATAACCTGACTCTTTTCAGGTTTATTTTCAAGCCAAATGGTTCGCCAGCCCTTTGCAGTTCTTGTATACGTCTTTGCCGCTCCTCTGGGTCTTGTGAAAGGAGAATAATATAATCTGCAAATCTAAGATGGTTTAAGTTTGCACCATTGATCTTTACACCATCCTGTTCCCAATCCACTTTACGGAATACTTCTTCAAGGCCAGCCGAGAAAAGAATAGGCGATATTGCGTCACCCTGCCGTACACCTCGTTCTATATTAATTCCCATTTCAAGATCATCAAGGTGAATTGTGGCTGTAGCTCCATCATATATCGATTCTAATAGGTTTACATAGGCTCTCTCTACACCTTGACTAAGTAGTGCATCCATTATCGCATGCTTTGAGATGGAATCAAATGCTTTTTCGTAGTCTATAAAAGCCAAGCACAGTGGCATGGTGTATTCGTAGTGCCTTTCTATGACCTGCTTTACAACCTGGATGTGATCCATTGTACTGAATCCACTTCTGAATCCTGCTTGTTCTCTTGGTTATGTGTCATTCAGTTTTTTAATATTCTTTTAGAAATGATCTTAGTGAAAACTTTGTACATTACTAATAGGAGGCTTATTGGACGGTAGTTCTTTAAATCTTCCTGTGCTCCTTTTTTATTTTTTTATGTAAAAGGATCACTTCTGCATTTTTCCATAAGTCAGGTACTTTTTGTTCTTTGAGGCATTTTGAGTATAATTTTGCCAGTGTTTTATGTAACGTCCGACCACCAGCTTTTAGCATTTCGACAGTTACACTGTCCTTTCCTGGAGCCTTGCCGTTCTTCATCCATTCTATAGCATTTGTTACTTCCTCCACTAGGATATCTGGCATTTGTTCTTCCGTGGGTATTGTTGTCTTTGATTGGTTCTGATCTTCATATAACTGGGAATAAAATTTTCTGATAATCTCTAACATTTGGGTACGCGCCCTGCACACTGTGCCATCCTCACGCTTTAAGTCATATATTTGCGTTCTTTTGTTTTCAGCTTCTGTTTAGCTTTGTTAATTTCTTTGTTTTCTTCCAGGGTTTTTTGCACTAGCTGCATATTGAATCGGCGCATATTGAACCTGCATTGCTCATTGCTCGCCGTTTCTTCATTAAATCAATGGTCTCACTGGAGATTTT
Source organism: Cosmopolites sordidus (assembly GCA_031761425.1). Classification (NCBI taxonomy): domain Eukaryota; kingdom Metazoa; phylum Arthropoda; class Insecta; order Coleoptera; family Curculionidae; genus Cosmopolites; species Cosmopolites sordidus. Next base: position 2,081,618 of record JARFXV010000476.1, on the reverse strand, counting down.
TGTTTGTTTGAGACATTTTTCTTCTGGTGCTATTGAAGCAGCCGTTTGAAGTACATTGTTGGCGATTTCTTCATATTGAACTGATATTTCCACCTCATCTGGATGTTGTAACGCAGCAAACCGGTTTGACAAAGCAATCTCAAAATCGCTTCCTCTCTCCAGCAGTTTTCCAGAATCCACTTTGCCCTTCTTTAATCTTACCATTCTTTGGTGCTCTTTTCGATAGTCAATCCGAACCCTTGCTCGTACCATTCGGTAGTCACTTCCAACATTAAAATGGTTAAGGACAGTACAATTGGTAAATATTGTTTTATTGTTGGTCATGATGTAGTCAATTTCGCTTGTGAGCCCAGATGGACTTTTCCATGTCCATTTTCTGCCGATATTTTTCTTATAGAATGAATTCATAATATAATTCTTGTCCCTCAGCAAAATCAACCAATCTGTGATCTCTATTGTCTCGCTCACCAGTTCCATATGGGCCAGTTGCATTTTCGTCAGTTCTTATTCTAATTCTGGCATTAAAATCACCCATCAGGATTTTGTACCTACATTTCTCCTTATATAAAAGCTGGGCCACATCATCATAAAATTCCTCAATTTCCTCATCCCTATGGCTTATAGTTGGTGCATAAGCTTGGACGATTTGAAGCCTAAACTTTTTATTCAGCTGAATGACGCATTGGGCTAGTCGGTTGGATGTACTTTCAAATTTTACCATACTGTCCTTCAGCTTTCGATTGATGAGGAATTCAATTCCGCCACATCGGCCATTTTCTGTACCTCGAGTGTAGAGTACGTGTCCAGTTGGTTCCAGTTTGATTAAGTCTTCACCCTTTCCTCGTGTTTCACAGAGCCCAATAATATCCCAATGTATGTTGTCAAGTTCGATTAACAGTTCTTGCAATCGGGCCTCTGTTTTCATAGTCCGTATATTTAGCGTTGCAATGTCAAAAGTCCAATGGCAGCCTGATCTAACCCGGTGATTCTTAGCACCCTCTGCCTTGGGGCAGGTCTTCCCGCTGCAGTAGGTAGTTGCCCCTTGGCCTCCGGGGAATGAGGGCCGTGTTTGAGGTTGTGCTGTCATATTTCAACATATTGAAGGTATGGACCATAATCTGCCATGCTGGTCCAATGCGGGTTGGCAGATATTGGATCATGTTAGTCTGAGGCCTCTGCCTTGACCTGTGCGCCAGGGGTGACCCTCCCAGGAGCATAGACTCCAGACGGCATAGCTCAATGCTTCATTGCCCTACTCAAACCCCTTTACCACGTCAAGGTCTGATCCACAAAGCGGATATATATATATATATATATATATATATATATATATATATATATATATATATATATATATATATATATATATATACACACATAAAAATCTCTGTTTGCATTGGTTGAACGTGTACAGCGCTGTGTTGTGTGAATGCGGTGTTAAGAGCAGTGTGTTGTTGAATAAAACAAATAATTGTGGTAAAATAACATTTTTTTTTTATTATTTAGAAAGTTATTTTTCCGACATACTGTGTATATTATTTTCAGGCTTTAATTCACACCAATTTGAGGAAATTCAATTATGGAATAGAGCGAACTGTGAATCGCCCAAAATATTTTAGATCGTGTTAAATGATAAGCTATCTAACTTTCTTATATGTACATATGACCTACCATAATATTCTTTTTTGTCTTGATTTTGGCTGTTGGCTATTCTGGGCGATGATTTGTTCCTTGGGCATGGCGGGAGATATCAGAAAACTTAAAAATATGACGGTTACCCAGTGGTTCGACGATGCCTTTATCCGATGTGATGGTATGTAAGTCATTCTAAAAAAAATCCAGTATTTTTTTAGTAAATAGTAGGAAGGAATTCGTATTTTTTTAAATCGTTTAATCAAAATCGTCGTTTCGAGTCGATATACAGAATCAGCAGGGACATGAAGCCAGTGAAAATATAAGAAGAATTATGTTTTATGCGGCTAGTGCACACACGCCATAATTCGAAAGAAGAAGAGTGTTTACAATTTTTCCTGCCTTGTAACATGCATGTACAGAGCCTTCATTTAATCCTGCTATCCACGTGACTTAATTAAATTAATTAAAGGTGGTATACCAAAAATATTATTATTTCCCGTAGATCTGTCATCGAGATATAACATGTAAGAATTTTATCAGTTTCTATATTTCCTGAGCAACAAAAAGTATTTTTGAAGCACCTCTTAAATACATTTGATTATTTAAATTAAATAATTTCCATTGTTTGAAATTCATCAACAATATTTTCTTCATTTTCCGTCCAAGGCATCTGCCCCCATGGAGTTATTTTAATATTTTTTTACTTTAATATAATGTTTTGTTTATTTTCGTTATTGGTGCTAAATAGTGATTATATTTCAGTGAAAAATGTTGTTTATAAAAAGTGAAAAAAAACAACAAAAAACACGTGTCGTAGTTTAAGAAAATTAGTAATTTCTTAAAAGATATTAGTAATTTCTTTGTCATTCAGACATTACTTAGTAATTTCTTGTCGTGTTGGTTGTCTACGTTTATAGGTCACGTGTGTTTCAGATAAATAAAGGCTCTGTACTTATAGAATAGAATACACAGGCCATAATTTGAAATAAGAGTTTCTACGATTTTTTTCTTGCTACGTTTCTTTTTTGGGTGTTTTCCTTTAACATTATCATGTATTTGTCAGTAGAAAACGAGGATAAACCTCATATTTTTACGAACTTGTTTTGATAAAATGGAAAAGTATTATATCGTGTTTGACAAGGACATTTCACTTGTATTTTTAAATTTGACAACAATGTGGCCAGCCTAAATATTGAAACTAAAGAATGTCTTGGAAATTGTAACAATGTCGTTTGCTAATTTGATGTAGAACAACGAAAAACTGGAAAAACAACTTTATTTCAAACCGACACCTTGTAGAGTGTAATGACAGCTGCGTCGCATCCTCTCCTACAAAATTGGACGTTCCCAACAACAGAACAACAGTTATATTTATGTATTTTTACTGTTTTGTTTTTCTTTTCGTTATTGGTTATACAGTGGTGACCAATAAAATAATAGTGCCGGAGCTTTAGTAATATATTTTATTTAATCGCATTTTTACGTAGTTTCTTACGTAGTGCAGAAGGCACATTGGGCAAACAAAAAGATCAATATTAACGAGATTTTTGGTTTGGTGGTTTCACACCGCAGATTCCAATAGAAGAATTGATTCTTGTTTGCTATTTTTTTACCAGTAAGACGTCATTTTAACTCATTCCCAAGGCTCTCTGAAAAAGGTAAAATTCCCACTCTGGAATAATATTGTCAATACATAAAACGGGGTGACAAGCGAGATTGCAATGATAACGGGGGAATAACGTTGAACAGCACGGGCGGAGCCAGGGGGGGGGAACGAACTAGTGGACGTTGCGCACAATAACGCCATCTCTTGTCGAGTAGTCGAACTATTTTGTATCGTATGGAAACTTTATTGCAGCAACGGTATATTTTTGTTGTTTTATTTACTTCAAACTAACACTCCCCCCCCCCCCCCCCCAAACTAAATCCTGGCTACGCCCGTGTTGTCCAGCATACCAGGAAATGTTATGACCAGAATATTGGAGAAAAGGATAAGGAGCAAAATTGAGAAGATAATGGAGGAAACATAATATGGATTTTAGGAGGGGAGGGAGCACGCAAGATTTACTGTTCAAGATAAGAAAAACAAGGGAAAAACTAATAAAAAAGAGCTATATATATATATATATATATATATATATATATATATATATATATATATATATATATATATATATATATATATATATCTGTTTCATACACCTAGCAAAAGCTTTTGATCGAATTAAAAGAGAGTACATGGAAGACGCTAGAGAAACGAGAAATAGATAGGACACTAAGTAATAAAGGCTATGTACAGGGATAACAAGAATTGTGTGAGGACAAACAATGAGGAATCGAATGAATTACGACAACTATCAGAGTAAAATAAGGATTTGTGATGAGTCCATTGTTATTCTCGCTTGTAGTAGACGAAGCCTTAAAGGAAGCAAAGTAGCGCATAGTAGCGGATACAGAAAAGAACCTTTAACACAACTTAGAAATTTTAAACGAAGAGCTGACAAACACAAACATGAAAATTAATATACACAAGACAAAGAGTATGATCATATCCAAAGAAAACAAAAAACAACATACAATTAAATGGAAAGCTAATAGAACAAGTGAAAAGCTACAAATACTTGGGATCGTCAACCGAGAGTAAAGGAAGAATGGAAGGACAAATAAACGATAGACTGGGAAAAACCGGAAAAATTACAGAATTCAAAACTAACAGAAAAACATAAGACACTTATAAATGCAATGGAGATGAGGTTCCTGAGGAAAATAGATGAACAAAACAAAAAGAGACAATCAGAAATCAAATAATTAGAGAAAACCTACAGATTTAATCCATACATGATAAAAATGCAAATGAGTCCAACTAACATTGCCCAATAGTATCAGATTAGTGATAGAAAAAGATTTTTTAATTTGCTACCAGAATCTAACAGGTCTGAATACAAAGTGTGTTCAGTTCTATTCATCGATCTCCCAGTCTGAGTTCGACATAGTGGCTATAACTGAAATGTGGCTTAGGGATGATGTTTGTGATGGTGAATTGTTTTCGAGTGATTACGTGGGACGCTTTGTAAGTCTGATGCAGATTTGTTTAGTGAATTGTTTCAGGAACTTGCCGAAATAGATTACATGTATGGCAATAGAGTTTTATTCGTTGGTGATTTTAATGTGCCGAATTTTGCAGATAGTAGTAAAATGAGTCTGTTCTAGTCGCTTACTTGACTTGGTTTTTTGGAACGATAATTGTTGGGTTTTGCACAATAATACTCCGTTGGTTGATGAGGATATCTACCACCCATCGCTTATTATAGTTAATAATATGTCAATTAAGAAGGCAATTTTTTCGAATAATAGGCACATAAAGAGTTACAACTTTAAAAAAGGCAATTACTTAAAAATGTATGAATGTCTTCTCAATGTGAACTGGCGATTGTAATATTGTAATATTACGATTGTAATTGATGATATTATTGATAAATCTTATAGAAAACTATATCAGATATTTGATTCTTAGGTATTAAATAGTGGTATACTAATGAAATAATCAAAAACATTAAATTAAAGTCACGATATTATATAAAGTATAAAGAAATACTCTTGAATGTATTTCTTTATACTTTACTATATAGAACTCTATTTCCAAGGATTCTGGAGTGTTTTGGTTGTATATTAGTAGTAAAAGTAATTCAAATAGAATACCGGGTAGGATGATTCATGATGATATTTTTTTTAAACTATTTTGATTTTGACAGGGAGTTAAGGATGCAATAAAAAAAGTGAAGCCAAAATTAACTTCGGGCTTTGATAATGTTCCAGCATTTTTCGTTCCAGATTGTTTACCTATTTTATACCTTTGATAAAAATTTATAACTTGTCCTTGCAGACATGCACCATTCCTGAAGCATGGAAATTGGCTAAGTGTGTCCAGTTTACAAGCAAATATATATATATATATATATATATATATATATATATATATATATATATATATATATATATATATATATATATATATATATATATATATTGGGATTTTCGGTCAGTAATTAATTTTTCATTTTAAATTTTTTTATTAACGTTTCGGTTTAAACAAAGAACCATCCTCAGAATTATTCTACAATACATATAACTTTTACAAAAAACACAAACTTACATTTAAAAACATACCAATATTAAATTAAACAATTAATTTTTAAATAATATGTGCGAGCATTTGGATTGTTAAGGTCTGATATTTGCAGATGACTTGAAACTTTATAAAATTGAAAACAATAACCACGATTTTGAGGGATTGCGGAGAAATTTGGAAAAAAGTGAATGGTTGGTGTGAGTTGAATGGGCTTCATTTAAATATTAAGAAGTGCAAAGTAATAACATTTTCTAATAAGTTAAATAACTTTAAGTTTAATAACTTTCGATACAAAGCTTTCTTTTGGGTATCGCATACAGAACGTAGTGAATAGTGCTTTTAAGTCGCTTGGGTTTATAATACGTAATTGTATCGTTTCGTTTGATAATTGTTTCGTTTGATCATTTCGTTCGATAATCGTTTCGTTTGATAATTGTGATGCTCTAAAGAGTTTGTTCTATGCTTGTGTTAAATTTAAAATGGAGTTTGAATGAATAATTTTGAATCATTGGAGTTAAGAAGATGTCATCATTCTGTGAAATTGTTATATAGATTGTTGCATAATAAAATTGATAGTCCATGCTTGCTTGGTCAGTTTTGCTTTCGGATAATGAGAGTGAGGGTGGAGTCTAGACTTGCGTTGCCATTTTTGGCTTTTGAATCTGGCTTTGAACAATGTTTCCATTAAATCGCCGTTATACTCTATGTGCTCTATTTAGTTCATTGCGCCACATATTAACGCGTGTGCGTGATATATGGCGCGTTTATGAGTAAACTATTTAGTTTGTTTTTGTTATGTAACTTTATTTTCAGGATGCAATTATTTTCCTCATGGTTAGCGAAACGTGCGTCGAGAACTTTAAAAAAGTGATTCGGTGTACAGTGGTAAATCTCTTTGAGTTTAGTGGATTGAATTCTTCATCAATACCTCTTCTGAGATACAATTTGCTATCAAAAGCAAATAAATTATTTTGGGTTCCATTGCTAAAAATAATGTTTTTTCAGTTACATTGGAAATCTTCACTACAGTTTCTTTTTGTACATTTTTACCGCTTCGTATATACTGTTTACTTAAAAACGAAGGTTTCCCGGCTACCCTACCGTGTGGTTCCTATTTTGTAAACGCCATCTTATGGTTCTAATACTCATATTTAGGTAAAGGTTTTTTTATAATGACGGAGGTGGCAAAAGGGTCCTTCAAAGAATCACGTACAATACGATTATCCCTTTTTTACTCGTTTTTCTTGGACTCTTTTCTGGTTGTTTTTGGGTCACATATGATTCTTTCTACTTTAGCAATTATACATGGTGACCATTCGATTGCATTAGTAATAAATGCAAACTTTGTTTTGACTTGCCAACAGTGAAGTCAGGGAGTCACTATTGGTCACTATTTTAAAATCGTGTCACTTTTCTCACTGTTTTCGAAATTTGGTCACTATTGTCACTATTTCAGAGCTCAGAAGTGGTTAGACTAGGAGACAAATTTGTCCCGCCCGGAATCATTTTACTTAGATTGTTACAAATCTATGGTAACTGTGTACAATGAATTTTCTTTCATATGGTTTAACTAAAATGACGAACTTGAAGGAAAAAGAAAAAAAAGTCACTTTTAAGTTCAATTTTTCGTTATGCAAAGTTTTGTGCCATGAGACTCTTTAGTTTTTGTAAAAAAGCTTTTTCTTTTCCCTAAACAGTGCGATTTTCCGATTTTTCCGCCATTTAATTCACTGTTTTATCGCGTTCCGAGACATTGTTGTTCAGTTCTATTTTGGATCCTGTTACTAAGCGGTTTAAATATCGCGCCATACCTTCCGCGTCATCATGAACGAAGGGGAGGGGCTGGCGGGGCAAGGCGTGGACTTCGTGTTTGGTGTTTTGTCAGGAGTGGTTGTACGGTGCCGTTGTTAATTTGGCCGCACCGGACTAGACCTCCTGCAACTGACACTGCAAAAAACTCACGACACGGTGATCGCTAATCTCGAAATGAAACTCAAAGAGAAGCAGGAGGTAGAGAGAGAACAGAGGAAAACCGTCGACGAACTATTGGAAGACGCAACCAAAAAGCTTGAAAATGCATTGAAGAAGAGCGATATGACAGCGGCGAAGGTGGCTCAAGGAATGCTAGCAGTGGCGAAGTCTATGAGAGAGAGGGCTGAGAAGTACTACAAGGAAAGTGGGCCACTGCAGAAGAAAGTAAAGAGAAAATCAACAACTTTACTTCAGAAGTTATTTCAAAACCACACCGACAAGAGAAGAAAGGGCCCCCTCTGCATTAATTTTAGAAATTGATGACTTGAAATTGTGATGTTTTCCAAAGCATAGCTTTGAAAGCTAGGTAAATTTTTGGGTGATTAGGTAAGATCTAGGTAAATTAAGGTGATTTTATTTTTTAAGTAGGGTAGAGCGGGGCTAGTTGATCATAGGGGCATGCTCGAAAACTAAGCAACCTACAACAAAAGTGTAAATGGCGAAAAGAGAGGGGGTTATAGGAGGGGAATACATAACGCGACTGTCAATTGCTGTCCGGTGCTCCGATAAAATAAGAGAACGCTTTGTTTTTTTTTTCGCCGTAAAAAAATATTACAGGTCATCATAATTTTTTACTATACTCGTATAAAACACTTAATAAGGGCCATGTAAGTATTTAAAGATTACTTAATTATTGTTCTTTCGATTATAGATGGATATTTATTTTTAACTCTTATGAGTGTTTTATAACCTAATTTATATTTTGTTGCCTCAACTGGGGCTAGTTGAGCAACGCGCGTCCAATGCTTGCTCAACTGGACCCACTAGATCTGCCCAACTATGCCCCACTCATTGTAGAAAATCAAATTTTTCTTTAATAAGTTAATTTATAAACATCAACTAATTTGGGCATGTGATGATTCTATACAAAGTTTACTAATTAAAACTACTTATATTGATGATTGTATTAATGATTACACTAGGGAACAGCAATTTTGTTGACTTGGATCTGTGACTTGTTTTTGACTAATTTTTCATCTCTGAATTCAAAAATATTCACAGTTTTTCTCTATCACGTCAAGTTCTTAAGCTACAGCATACCCCTCATTTTACCTTAAAAGTGTACATACGAAAGGAAATAAGGTGAGATCTGACCAAATAGATTAGAATATTTTATTCATACAGAGGTTAACATATTATTAAAAGTTAAATTGTATTTATACAAAAAATAAATAAAAGATATTATGGTAAAAATTTCTTCTTATAGCTTTTCCTGGAGTGTTCAGTTTATGGACATTCTCGCTTGATGCTCCAACAGCAGCCAGCCATCATACTGACATCCCATCTACCTTGATACCGCGCTTCCATAGCATTTAGATCTTGCTGGAATCACTCGCCCTGTTCATCACTAACAGCACCAAGATTTTCTGGGAAGTTAGCAAGATGACTATGTACCAAGACTTGCAACCAAGCTTTTTAAAGCTCTCCAAGAGTTGTTGAACAATTTCGATGTAATTCGGGGCTCGTATATTTCCAAGAAAGTCTTTAACAATATTTTTAAAAGCCAACCAAACATTCCTTTCAAGTTCGGTCATTGTTTCAGGTCAACACAGATGATCCATTGGTGCATGTTATATTGCAACAAGTCAATGACTTTCTTTATGTCGCCATATTCTTCACGCAAAGAAACTGAATGACCTATTGGGACTGAACCGTATAAATTTCCATTATGTAGGAGAACACACTTCAAGCTACGCTTTGAGCTATCTATAAACAAACGCCAACCAACGTAGAGAAAAAACTTGACGTGATAGAAAAAAAACTAAATAAAGTTTTAGAATTAGCATGTCAATTTACGTATAAAACAGCTTAAATATCGAACTCAACAGAAATTATTTTTCAAATTGTTCCCCAGTGTTATTTTAGAATCGAAATTTTTTAATCAAATTCGAAAGAGGACGAGCACGCTTGTCTGGTTTGTTATGAGCAATTTTCTGAGAGCATACCTGGAGAAAACTGGATTCAGTGTCAGATTTGCAAACAAATGTGTGCTGAACGTTGGTCTAACCTATGTTTGTATTAATTGTGATATTAGCAATATTCCTGATCTCATAATTAGTTACTACTTTAATTTAATATTTATTTGCGTTATAATTATTCTTAAATATATAATTTGAAATATAAAAAGCACAATAATAATCCAAAGATTGGAAAGATTTAATTTTGTTTGATTTTAATTTTATTTTTCCAGAGATATAATAACAATATGAGTTTGTAATAATAATAATAATAAATACATATTTGCTTGCTAATTACAACTATTTTGTATTCAGATCATTCTATACAGTCATCAAGTCCATTTTAGCCATTGCTCTACTAGGCCCATGCCCATGCTTAACTAGTGGGGCACGTTGAGTAACTTGGAGGGCTCTTGCATTTCCGACAATAACTTTTAAACTTGTACTCGGATCGTTTTTACATCTCTAGACGTTTTGGAGAAGAGTAAATTATGAACCTGACGGTGTAAGAATCAATTAAATCCGATGCATATTCTTAAAGTTATGGGAGATCAAATGAAAAGTTGCACAACTAGCCCCGCTCTACCCTACAGTTCCATAATAGTACGAATATAATAATAATGATAATATACAAATAATATAATAATAATAGTACAAATTACTTTAATCTTAACAAATATTCTTATCCTTTTATTGTAGTATTTGTCTTATCCTTCATTTACTTCCCATATCCTACAAATTTCTCATGGAAATACTGCTAATGAGCTCTGAAAGAGTGAAAAAAAAATAGGACTATCTTTCACAAAAGTTCCTAAATTGGTTGGGAAAATGTCACTATTTAGACGAAAAATTCGCTATTATGTCACTATTTCTGTGAAAGATAAGTCACTATTCTACTACTTTTGACCCTCTTAAGCGCTGGTAACCCTGCTTGTCAATTGCAAAATTAAACGCCTTTCTTCAACAGTACAGTGTCTAGGACGACCCATGTTTACCTTGACATAGAGGGAAACGGACTAACTGTTGATGTATCAAACTAAATAAATGCATACTTTATCAGAATTGGTGCGAGATAACGTGTATAAAATTATGACACTTTTATTTTTTTCACCACTACGAACCATTAGGAGGAAATAAATTCTTTAAGAAGAGAAGCAGCAAAAAATATTATGGTAAATAAATTAGAAAAGAAAACTTGGTTTTTAAAAGTCTTTTTTCTACCACTCTTATTTTATTGGCCATCGCTGTATGTCACTGACAATCTTGCTTAGCTAATGTACAGGTAATATAATTTTTGTGTTTATAACGTCCGAAGGTGTCTCAGTAGGCTGTGGTCGGAATACTCGTTATGGAAATCATTCAGCGGTATCATTCGCGTCCTTGGCCAAGAAATCCAAGAAAAGTCTGAGTAGGTCACGTTCAAGATTACGATTTATGTAGATTCTGTGTTAATTTCTCGGTTTGGGCATGTTTATAGGGTTTTTTTTCGTAAAACCATTGAATTAAAGGTTATGATTCAGTAACAATCCCTAATATTTTATTAATTTATTAGATTACAATCACCTTTAAAATTTCTGATTAACTATTATAGATGGCGATACTGCCCGAGATGTCGTTCTAATTTTTTTTTTTCTTCTTCGAGGGCCCTCTTCGTTTCGGAGTTTGGCAAGCATCATTGCGATGCGTATTTTAGAGCCATCTTCTAATACTTCTTCTTCCTTTAGTTCTTTAGTTCTCGCCTGCATATATATATATATATATATATATATATATATATATATATATATATATATATATATATATATATATATATATATATATATATATATATAGATATATATATAGATCGCCTTCGTCCAACTGTCCACCATGCGACGTCACGTGTCTCTCGGGACCGGTTTCTAGCCTTTTAGCCGTCATCAGCCGAGCTTCAGACGAACGCAAAGAAAGTAGTTGGGAGAGACGATCGGGGCCAGGCCAGGTCAACTGGCCATTTTAATGACGGGTCGTAATCGCATACAACTCAGGCCATCATACGGCGAATACTCCGTATCAGGACCGCTCGTAACATTCTGCCTGGAGCCTCGGGTGCAGTACCAGATATGCCCACAAGGTAGTCGGTTCCGAGAGACACGTGACGTCGCATGGTGGACAGTTGGGCGAAAGTGATCGATGGCACGTGGAGAAAGGGTGAAAGATTTTTGTAATATATATATATATATATATATATATATATATATATATATATATATATATATATATATATATATACTCAGTACGGAAGCCATGATCTTAATAAATAATTAATAAGTAATGCGAATAATATATTCATTGTGCCGGAAGTTTGGTTTTGTAACTGTAGAAAAGTTTTACGAGCACCGGCCGGAAAAAATCATCGAAAATGAAGAAGTTAAAATCCTCTGGAATTTTTGTCTGCAGACGGACAAGACCATCAGAAGCAACACCCCGGACGTAACAGCTTTTGAAAAGCATACGATCTTGCTAATTGATGTGGTGATACCAGGAGACAAAAAGAGCAATGTGGAAGGAAAAATCGGACATGTATTACAATTTAAAAACCGAGATTTTCCGACCTTATAAAAGGCCTGCCACAGTCTTCCCTATTTTTACAGGGGTGCTAGGCGCTATCTCATCCAAATTTATGGATTACTTGTGCAGCTTACAGCTCGAGGATATTTCCATCGCCAAGTTGCAAAAGACGGCTCTGATTGGAACTGCAGCAATTCTACGATGGCATCTCTCTACTCCCGCCTGTAGGGGTTAGTAGCCATAGTGCTTGCATGTGATGCTTTTTTGTGATCTATATATGTTGTTATCCTTGCTGTATATCATTTTTTTCTTGGGCTTTCTGTCAATTACAATAATATCAATTATTTTTTATTTTGTTTACGTTTCGGTTGTTTTTATTAATTATCTTCACAACAGCCTTTTATATCTTAATATACTATATTTACGTTATATTATTAATTAATATATTTTATTTAGAAAAAATATTTAAAAAAGTCAGTTTCCTGGAAAACGTTCTATCCTAACGAGATGAAATAAGACCACCTAAATTTTTTTTACCTAAAAATATTTGCAATTCAATAATTTGATTTAAAAAAATTAAAAAATATTACAAACAAAAAAGTTATGTCAGCATTTACCAAGGAGACGCCCCAACGTGACGCTCCTGAATAAAATATTCAATTATTAATTAAAAAAAACGTTTTTCCATTCCAACTTATTGTATACCGAATTTCACGACTTTAGCATACACCGTTTCGAAAATATTGCGAAAAAAATCATCTTCAGAGTTCCCCTTTTAACGGGCTCTAGCCCCTTTAAGAAGCAATGTTGGGGGTATGTTTATACAAACTGTTTTTATGTTTTAATCCCTAGACTCACCTCTCAAAATATTTGGACTAAAATATATATATATATATATATATATATATATATATATATATATATATATATATATATATATATATATATATATATATATATATATATAATCAGTGGCGGTTCGTGAGGGAGGGCGTTGGGGCACCGCCCCTCCATTTAATCATTTATCACACAAATAATTTTTCAGAGCAAAACACCATATTTTATTTCCGTTCAGTTTCCTTGCTTTAACTCTTTTTAAGATATTATTAAAAATTAAAATCTCCAAATGTAGAAGAACGTCTGTCGACCCGTCACACCATATAATGCGGATAAAAATTCCATCCTCTCGCCACAATTTTTGCATCGTTGGTCGGACGTTTACCTCCAGCGATCGTACGTCACGTCATTTTATCTCGCCGTTGGCGTTTCATGTTTTATTGGTTGTCAGAATTCAGGGGTTTTACTGCTTTCTAAAACATGCGATTTGGACGTAGATTCTCTGCGACCGAGCGTATCGGCAATTTGTTTTAAACGCTGATTTTACGGGTACGGAGCCTTTGATATGTCTTCGTTCGCATCGCCAATACTTGTTTTGATTTCGGATTTGCTACGTGTGTACACACTGAGTAGTACTTTTTAAATAAAAATAATCAACTTTTAATTGCAAACATGAAGGTGTCTGATTTAAAATAGTTAACAATGACGAGGTGCTATTGACCGACGAAAATTAGTACAATTACCCTTTTTTGTCATAAAACTTTGATATTTTTTTGAACTTTTCGAACTTCTCATGAACTTTTTCGAATTTTCTCTTTTGATTTGCGGTTACAATAAACTGTTTGAATGGTTTACTCTTTGGAAAACGGTAGGTATCTACTTATTAATTCCTTTATCTGCGCAACAAGCAACAACAGGAAGGGGAAAGCTAAGAAAAATCTTCAGAAGCACTATTTTTTTCTACGCCCTTCCACTTTAAAAACCCACGAGCCGCCACTGATGAGTTTAAGCAAAGCATTTGCACAAAACGTCACTGGGATTCAATTCAATTCATAATTCGAAAAAGAAGAAGAAAATGACAGTTAAAAAAATCCAATAAATTTAGTTTAAATTAAGGCTAATTTTGACATAGTAATATTATTCTAGCTCTAATATATCTTCAGGATTGCGAATGGTGACTAAAACAACGGCAACATTGCCGTATATATAAAATATTTTTGCTTTTCTATAGCTCGCCGTGCGAAAAATATCAATTGAACGATTGAAGAAAAGGATGTCACCATTGCTCTACGCATTTTAATGACATCACGCGTCTATTTCGCCCCGTCTGTGATCGGAATTAGATTAGAATTAATCAAGGAAGCCGTCTAGGCCACTCATAAATTAAAGAAGAAGAAACATTTTTAGGTTAAGAACAACGATTGGTTCTGCGAGCCATAACAAACAGTTTTCTCCGGTTATTATTATTTAAATGATGTCAAAATCGAACCCGAGATGTCATTAAATGTGCAAAATACATTCGAGGAATTAGACGGCTGGCAAAAAATTTCTCAGTTTATCTGGCACTTAACCCGCTTAAGAAAGAGAGATAACGGTATTGAAAGTACTTTTGGCCCAATCGGTTGGGATATTTTTTTTGTTAATTTTCGTCTGTGACCTGTATTAGTGACGGACGCGATGGTCTTGAATTTACGTAAGTGTTTCAGGGTCAACCGCGTGCTCACGGAGTACCCAGAGCAGGTTCCGATGTATTGCGTCAGTAACATCAGATCGCCGATTTTTAATTTTTTTAAAATTTGATTTAAAATCACCATCTGAAAAAAAATTTAATACTTTGTTAAATATGTCTTTAATCTCAAAACGCCACTGAAAATAAAAGAAGAAATATTTTCAAAATATTTAAACATGATTTAAAGAATTTACAAGATCTAATATTTGTTTTTTTATCTTCCTTTTATTTTTAAGTTCTTTTAAAGGCAACATATGAAAAATGTAGTATTTTTAATACAAGTGCAAATAGTTTCTACCTTTTTTTTGGAATTAAAATTTCCATCATACTAATGATGGCAATTAAAAAGACAAGTATATTTATTAAAAATGATTTCATCGAAGATGCCAGTGAAAATAAAAGAAGAATGTACAAAGGCAAAATAAAAAAGATTTGAAATGCCATTTGATTTGTCTGAGTTTTTATTCAATTTTTTGTGGAATTAAATTTAAAAGAGATCTAAGCAAAAGATATTAAGCAAAGAAGGAAAAATAAATTAATCTTTAATAAAATTATGGGCGTAGAATAAAATCATCGATTGAAATTCAACAATTGTTTTTGTCTTTTATTTTCATTTCAAGGAAAAAAAAAACGAATTCACTTTCAGAATGACTCGTTAATTAAAATTCAGGCCTTATCTCTCGTGGTAAGTTGCCAATGGAATAAAAAGAAGACATTAAAATTTGACATTTCGTTATTTATCGTGGTTTGTCGTTTAAATTAGCCATTTTTAGAATGCTTCTTATATATGGGGTTTTTAGGTTTTAAAAATAAAAAATGTATGTAAAAAAAAATTTTTTTAATTCTAAATTATATAATCATATAGTCCAGTATGCGTCGCATAAGGTACTGGATGGGTCACAGGTGGTGGATAGTGAAAGTTCCATTAGATATTAATGGACAGCTGCAAATATCTCAAAATAAGCAGTCCTGAACCAAGGCAAAAAAAAAACTAAATCCACTTAGCGTCTGACTTGTATCGAGAGGTTGAGTGGTCAGTGTCTGTTCACCAGTGGCGCGGCTGAGATTTAAATTCTGGAACCTCTAAATAACCTCTGAACCGTCAGGAGGTAAACAATCCTCTGCCAGCGTTGATGGTACAACCGAACTTTCGGATTCTGGGGCGTCCATGTTTAAACGCAAAATATTTCAGAGGGAGTCAGAGATCTTTAGCCAACGTCTCAAACCGAAAACAAAAACTTTCTTTGGAACGGTAAATATCAACACACCCCTGCACCCAAGAAAACTACACGAATTGGGGCAAAAAAAGCATATGATTCTACTGACCGCGAATCTTTATTCCAAATCTTGAAAGAACAAGGACTAGATCTGAAAACGCTGGCAATTATTAAAGCAACACTAACACAAGGTCAAAAGTTAAATTCATGGGTGACATCTCAGAGCCTTTTGAAATTAAAACTTGAGTGAGACAAGGGGATGGACTCTCGCCACTCTTATTTAACTGTGTTCTAGAAAAAGTAATCTAGGAGTGGTGTGAAAAAAGCCGGCCCTGAATATTGATCAGCCCACTAAACTGGGGAGAACCAACATCAAAATTGATTGTCTGGCGTTTGCTGATGATCTAGCAATTTTGGCTCAAGATATATTAAAGAAACAAGATATATAAAAGAAACAGCTGAAAAGGTAGGACTACAAATTTCCTTTGAAAAGATACAATACATGACATGCAACACATTAAGAACACCATTTCTAAAAACAAAATATGGCAACATCAGACGAGTCTCTCAATTTAAATATTTGGGTGAAATAATCATGGAAAATGGGTTGGAAAAAGCGGCCAATAAGGATAGATATCAAAAAAAGGAAACTGCATAGAGATTTACACAAAATATTTACAACAAATAATGCATATCTAAAAACACAAAACTGATACATTACAACACAGTTATTAAGCCAGAATGTTTATATGGTACAGAAACGCTCATTTTGAATAGAAAAAAAGACATCGAGGAGATTGAAAAGAAAGAAAGAAAAATTATAAAAAAAATCTACATACCGACTTCGAGAAAACCAATAAATCAAACAATACACAGATATACATAGCGATATGAGAAAAAGAAGACTTAAATTTTTCGGACACGGATAGAACGGATGGATCCGAGTAGGCTAACTAGACAAATAGCTGAATTTTATGAAAATAGGATTAGAGCTAAAATTGAAATAATTAAATGGATTGCTGCAATTAAAGAGGACCTAAGATCAGCAAATATTACACAGGGTGAAATTGAGGATAGAAACTGTTTCAGGCACAAGGTTAACGTTTGGGAGGTTGGCCAGAGAGAAAAATGTAGGAAGACCGGAACAACTTGGTCTGACGAAAGGAAAAAAGCTCATAGTGAAAGAATAAAATCAGTATGAGCGCAAAGGAAAACCAGGGCCCATACGTGTAATAATAAAATTATATAATTTGTCAATATTGAACTTAAAGGTAGTGGTAGGACTCTAGTGAAGATATAAGGCTGTGAATTCTTGTTGAGAAATGCCATACTTTTTAAAGAGAAGAATACGATTTCGTTTTTTTTAATTTAAATGACTTATTATCATAGAAAACACGTACATAATGCCAAATTTGTATTCAACAGTTCTCTAATGTGCCATTAAAAGAAAACAATGTTAAAGAAGGGCAGTAGATATTATCTTTATACATAGAAATAGTCTTTTTTATTGAAAGTTATATTGTGAATGATATAAAATGTAATATATTCTTACCATATTTACCTAATTGAGGTCATAAATCCTTATTCTTTTTATAGTGCTTAAAAAAAAATATGTCAGGTCATTTAAATTAACTGCGAGAATTGCCAGTTTTTTTTGCGCTGGCATTTTTTTTTAATGTCGATAATAACAGTTACAAATGTACAATTTAAAAAGATTAGCATAGATTCATCACGTCAAGAATCTGGTTTGATATGTCTGGAAGGCATAGAACGATCTAAAAAAGAATGATTCCCTAGTCAAGTGGGTTTTTCTCGATTAATATTGATATGAGGGGTCATGCATTATGTTTAGTAAACTGTATCGGCTGACACAGCAATGCGAACACTATGAATTATTTATTGAATTTTAATAACCTACAGGGCCTTCGTTTAATCTCGAAACCCACGTAACCTGAAAATGTAGACAATCAACACGACAAGCTCGTAATGATTAACACAAAATCACTAATTTTCTTAAGTAACGAGATCCGTTTAATGTTTTTTTTTTCGGAGCATATGCCATGGAAAGAAAAAAAAAGAGTCTGCCGTAGATTTTTTTATGGAAAATATTGTTGATGAAATGCAAATAACGAAAATTATTTCTTTCAAATAACCGGTTGTTTTATTACAAAACTGGATGACAGATCTAGGGGAACTTTTGATATTCATGAGATGTAACTAAAAAGGAAGCAACTAAACAAAAAATGCAATTACTCTTGCGATCGCACCTCCATCTATCGGAAAAATATCTGACTTTACACCATATCCTAGTATATATGATGCATGTTAAAATAAAAAAAAAATGGTTTCTAGTAAAATTCTGAAACGTCCAACGTTTAAATTCAATATTTGTACACCTGCAAAACACTCAGCAGCATTTCTCTTGTTTACTTAACATTAACAAAAAGTGCCAGAGCCTTACGTATAGAGCGTTGAAAATTAATCTTGAATAAATTCCTGTTTATATACATAACATCGAGATAAATACGCTGTTTTTGTTGGTGATGATTGCAGTATTGAGAATTTTCTTAAATCTATCTATTACGGCAGGGTCATTACCTACAGGAAATGTCCAATGTCTACACCGTCTGCCTAACAGCACACACATATTTGGTAAAATCAGACCAGCTTCGCTAGAAGGAAAAACCACAGGACATGATATACAAAATCACTGCGCATATACGGGGGTTATTCTCCACGTATCTCCGAATAATGGATAAACATAGCCGCTAGTTTGGATAGGCTGACTTTTTATTGGGTTTACGCAAAAACTGTACCCGTTTTTGGCGCTAGAGGGCACTGCCTCGATAACAAAAAGTGCCAGACCCTTATGCGGCGCGTTGAAAATCAATCTTAAATAAATGACTTTTTATGTATTTTTATTACGAGAATTATATTATATTATTATTGAGAATTGTCTTTAATCTATGTATTACGACAGTACTGCAAATTGTACTTCCTTGGAATATTTGAAAAATCACCTGGAGGGAATTGGAATCATCTGGGATTTTTCTAAAAAAAAAAATGGGACGAACTTTTATGTCAACTCAATAAAATAATCCTCTTTAATTGATAAGAAGAACGTTGAAAATTGGTATCAATGGGTTTCTTGTTCTGGCAGCAACGAGTTCTTTTCTCTTATTGTGTTAGGTCAGGTTTAACACTGTAAAAAATCATTCATTGTAATTTTTGAAGGAAGTTTCACTCTATACTGACCAGTTTAGTAGAGCAGTTGTTGAAAAAAACCTGATGGAATAAAAGTATTTTAAAACGTGCAACACAATAATAACCGGATAGTCCACAATACAAATGAAAATTTATTGTTTTTTATATTCTACTTTCTGACAGAGAAAATTTTGTAAATTACAATTTGGCAATTTGCGAGAATGAATGAATGAAAAAAATGGCAGGTTAGCGATGTCGAGAGGGGTTCGTGAAGATGCTGTCATGCCCTGAATTGTGACTGCGGCGAAAAATCATACTTCAACAATATCTTTCTCAGTAGTCATATTAACACCTTTCTATATAGGGTGATTCACGGTGGATGGTACATTAGATGTTTACGGAGAACTACTTGGGGTAATGATTTTAAATATTGAGTACTTGTAAATGCACATGAACTCTCTATTAAATATTTTTCTGCGCTGAAATGTTGCCAGATCTACTCGAATAAAAAAATATTTTTTTTTAGAACCAGAACGGACTATATATAGTCCGTTTCAAGATATTTCGTTCCCTTTGGGCAAAATGTTAATTGCCCCAATAAATCTCAATAAAAATATTTCCAGTTTCATAAAGGCGCCAGAGCCGGAGTGGCGAAACTTCTGAATATTTTTGGGAAAAATAAAATATTGTTAAATTATGATTAAATTATTATTATTATTATGTAGGACTAAAACATTGTTTATTGGTTTGTGTATTTGGAATAATAGTATAATAATAATAATAATAATAATCTTTATTGTCTGACAGAATAAATCCATTTATGAGACAATTCACAAAAAAAATAACAAAGATAAAAAAGAAAATCAAGTCAAAAATAATGCTTATATAATAACAGACTTAGATAATAATAATAATAATAACCTTTATTGTTTGACAGAATAAATCCATTTGAGACAATTTATAAAAAAAAGCAACAAAAACAAAAAAAAAAAGAAAATCAAGACAAAATCAATGCGTATATAACAGACTCAAACAAAGCTACAACAACGATCCCTACAATTTATTATCGATTATTGCAACAGCTTCAAGGCGACAAACCTCGTGAACCGATCTGCAGATACGTTATTAATGTCAACATCGCAGCACAGATCATTGAAGAGCTTCATGGCCTGAAACAGAGGTGTCCTGACCATGAAGTTGGTTCTAGCATAGGGTAAATGAAAGGTGGGGCAGCATCTGATACACCTCGAAGGCACGTGGAAGCCCACCACTGATAGAAGTTCAGGGCAGTCAATGAGGGATCTACACAATTTATAGATGAACTGAAGAAGTAAATATTTTCGGCGACTAACTAACGATGATATTTGAAATTTTAACAGGAGACTATTCTGATCTATATGTCTCGTCGGACATCTTCCATCATGTCTGAATGCTAAAAATTTAGCGAATTTTCTCTGGACACCTTCTAGTTGCAATTTGTATCTGTTATACAAAGGGTTCCATACTACAGCACCATACTCCAACTTTGATCTCACATAACTGTGATACAGAGTTTTGAGTGTATTTATGTTCACGAAATCTGTCGAGTTCCGAAAGATGAATCCTAACATTCTCATTGCCTCAGTCCGAATGTGGCTAATGTGAGATGAAAAAGACATTTTAGTATCAAAAACAATTCCCAAGTCCCTGAACATCTCGACCCTCTCAATAATTGCACCATTTAGGCTGTAATCAAAATGCGTGACATTCTGAATATTCGCAAATGACATGATATAACACTTGCCAAAATTCAGCGGCAAGTTGTTGATGTTGCACCATTCTTCAACAACCCCAATATCGTTCTGCAACATAAAACAGTCAGCGTTGCTATTTATATTTCTATATAGTTTCAGATCATCTGCGTACATTAAAATATTGCTTGAAACATTTGTTACTATATCATTAATAAATAGTGCAAAAATAAGGGGAGCAAGATTACTGCCCTGTGGGGCCCCACTCGTGGCGGTAAATTGAGGTGATCTATAACCTCGTACCTCAACGTAATGCACTCGATCGCTCAAATATGACTCAAATAATAGTATAAGTTTGTCACTGAATCCAAAATTTGCCAATTTATGCAGCAAGATGGAGTGATCCATTCGATCAAAGGCCTTAGAGAAGTCAGTGTAGACCGTATCGACCTGTCCACCATCATCCAAAGCCCGACCAACAAACTGAGCGAAGCAAGCCAAATTGCTAATCGTACTCCGACCAGCAAAAAATCCATGCTGCCTCGATGATATCATATCGATGATATCACTCTTAACTTGACTGAATATGCACGCATAAACGGACATCTCAAATACTTTAGCAAAAGGCGACAAAATCGACACAGGTCTGTAGTTTAAGATACTGCAACGATCGCCCTTCTTAAAGATCGGAACGATTCTTGCCTCCTTCCACACTTTTGGGAACACGCTGGTTGAAGTGTTACCTGTGAGCTGGAATTATCACTATGTGGGGTCATGTTCCGATCAGTCGGAGGTCTATAAACCCCGCTGAAGAACTTTGCAAAGGCGTTGACAATATCGTTAGGGTCTGAGTACTCACAGTCTCCGTCTGTGAGCAATTCAGGAAGGGAATCCGACGAAACGCTTGCCCTGGCGTAAGTCCAAAATGATGAAGGATCATCAGATATCGAATTCTCAGCTTTATTTAGATAGATTTTGTGGGCTGTGTTATAATAAAAATTATAACTTTAATTTAATTCGGTTTCGCTCTCACTGTCACTTTGATCTGCATTAATAAGTGGTTCTATATTATTAGTAAATGCATATAAATAATACTACTATATTGCTAATATCTGCAAGTGGAGGTGTCACGGAGTAAGTGAGACGCTTACTTCTATTTCTTTTTCTACTACTCGACCCGTTGTCAACAAATGTCGCAATAAATAAACGTGACACAAAAACATAAAAATATGCAAATTGACGTACGTCTATAAGCATACTCAATTTTCGGACATGCGCATAAGACTCAAGGTAGTAATGAGAGAAACAGACGCATATATGTCTGCACCGTAATGTTTTCGCCGATCTCCAGACCTTGCTAGCAATATAGTAGTATTATATATATGAGTAAATGATACATAGGAATCTTTTGTTTTAATAACATGGTTAATCGAATTTATCCAATTTTCGTTGGGATTACTATTGAGAATACTGATAAGAACCTTCCTAAGAGAACCCCGGAAGCAGCATATAAAATTGTAATTATTTTTCCCTTGTTCACTGGGGCTTTGGTTTGGCATTTTTTTGATGTATCTACCCATCCTTTTGCTGTCGTCTCATGTGTATTGAACCATGTTTCATCAAGGTAGATAATGGGATGATTTTCCAATCTGTATTTTTTTATAGAGTTTAAGTAGTCAAACCGCCATCGTCGCAATTATTGTAATTCCATTAATATTTGTCTTTTATTAATGGTCCGATATGCAAAACCCATTTGAGATAATATTCTCCGAAGGCTAGTTCTGCTGCCAATAATGTTGGTTTCATCTTTCCTTAGTCGCTGTTGCAATGACTGCAATGTAGGCACAGTTTGCTCGTCATACATAGCCTAAATTTTGCTTCGAATTCAGTCGTTGTCACTTTCGTCAACACATTTGCTTTTACCAGAATCACTACGGACTTTTGTTGGTTTTAATTGGCATCCTCACGATATCTTAGAATAACTGTAGAAACGGGGTTTTCGTTAATGAAGGCGTTTCTGTTGCGGTTACATTTACATTAAGCCCGCTATTCAATAAAGAAATATACACATTTTTAACAACTTGCTTAGCGTCGGGCGATAAATGTTTTCTTTTAAAATAAGCACTACCGGAGGCACAATGATCACTATCTTAGAACTGCACTGTTTAAGAAAACAATGCGAACTAAACTAAAATATTTCGAAACAACTAAACCAGGTATAAAATTAATTTTATCTTTTTACCTGTTATTTTATTAGGCCCGGCCCGGTTTGCGTTTCTTGCAACTTTGCCGGGTTTCGTTACGGCAGGGGTTGTTAACAGTTTATTGCAGCCAATCGGTCAACGATATATCTTAAAACGCACTATATCTAGCTATGCTAGTGGTAAAAAAATATTTTTATAATCAGGGATGTTTATTGCAAATTTTTTATTTCCGAAACGACTCAAGATATAGCATATGTAGATAGATGACAATCCTTTATAAATAAAGTGGAAATTATTCAAGAAAATTCTTACATTAAACATTTATTTTTTATATCACCATTCGAAAATAGCTCAAAATCGAAAAAACTGATTTTGCATATACAACGCTCAAAGTTATTTTATGACGCCTCTGTTAGTTTACACGTTTAAATGTTAAGCTCCACCATATGATCCAAAAATTGGGTCCACTGGGGAAGAAAAAAATACAGGAAAACAGTCGGCAGTTTTCCCGCTCATAAATGGACTAACTATAATGGTAGAAGATTGGTTGAACTGTGTTCGCAGTTTAATCTAAAAATAATGTCAACCCATTTCAAGAAGAAGATAACAAAACAAAAGACCTGGAGGTGCCCAAACACGTACATGGGTGAATTTCCTACTCAAATTATAAAGAGATTTTGAATGTTCAAGTCAGGAAAGGAGCTAACATAGACACGGATCGCTACTTGACCTGAATCAAACTTAGCTTAAAATCTCGAAAACTTATTCAAAAGAGATTGCTAATACCAAAGTTCGACCCAACGAAAATAAAACCAGCCCTAACAGAAGAGCTTGATAAACAACCAGCACAGAACTGGCAAGAATTGAAACAAAAATTTATTAAAACAGCCTTAAAGTTTGTCCCTTTACAAAAACGTAGAAAACATCCGTGGTGGGATGAAGTTTGCGAGCAAGCAGTATTAAGCCGAAGTAAAGTATTCAAAGATTGGAACAGTCAAAAAACAGCAATAAACTACAACATATTTTTGGAAGTAAGAAAAGAAACATCGAAGCTAATTAGACAAACTAAAAGAAAATATGAAAACAATCAACTTAATGAAATAGAAAAAGATTTCCAAAAAAATAACATCCGAAACTTTTACAAAACATTTAAAACTAAATTAACAGGCTATCAACCCCAAAGTCTTTGCTTCCAAAAGGAAAACGGACAATTGGCTCTAAATAACCATGATAATTGCAAAAAACTTGAGAAATATTTTGAACACATACTAAACTGTCCTGAGCCCTTAAACAAATTACCAACACTAAACCCTAAACAAATAAACCCAGATTCATTCCCACCGAATGAAGATGAAATAGTTAGGCAAATCAAGCGGCTTAAAAATAAGAAGGCTTCTGGTGAAGATGGAATCACTTCTGCATTTTTGAAATCCGCTGGCCCAGGTACAATCACGGAAATAACCAAAATTCTACAAGAAGTTTGGCAAACCGAACGGATTCTGGAAGATCGGAAAGATGTTCTAATCCATCCACTACACAAGAAAGGAGATAGAACGGATTTAAACAATTATAGAGGGATATCTCTTCTCCCAGTTTGTTACAAGATTCTATCTCATTGTCTACTAGACAGAGCACAGGGACAGTTAGAGCCTAAAATTGGTGAACATCAAGCAGGTTTTCGACCGGGCAGATCCTGCCCTGAACAAATCCTGAATCTAAAGTTGATCCTAAGACATCAAAATCTGTACAATAAAATTCTCGACTGCACATTTGTGAATTTTAGTATTTGTGAGTTTGGAGTAGAGCTAAAGTAGAAATAATTAAATGGATTGCTGCAATTAAAGAGGACCTAAGATCAGCAAATATTACACAAAGTTAAATTCAGGATAGAGGCTGTTTCAGATACAAGGTTGACGTTTGGAAGGTTGGCCAGAAAGAAAAATGTAGGAAGACTGGAACAACTTGGTCTGACGAAAGGAAAAAAGCTCATAGCGAAATAATGAAATTAGTATAGGCACAAAGGAAGGCTAACAACAACAAACGCCTCTAATTGTACTTCGCGTGGTCCACCAGGGTCCATACGTGAATAATAATACTACTATTTTCTAAAAGTATGCATTTGTTTTCGTATTTTTGAATTATTTCTAATAAATGTTTATATAAATATAAATCCATTTGAGTTGCTATTATAGTTGTAGAACAAATTCTAAGACCAAAGAATAAAAGAAAAATATAAACGTTTAAGGGTCAACCAAGTAAGCTGAGACATATATGCTGTGTCGAACAATCAACTGTCAAATAAAGACAGAAAATCCTAAAAATCTTATGAACCTAAACTATATGTTGTCTCCCCGGGCCACGCTCTTTTAGTCCCTAAAGAACCAGTAAGGCGAGACATATCTATTGTGCTTCGCAACCAAATTAAATCGATTGGAATGAGCCACAACATATTTGCCACGAAACCTAGAGATGTAAATTATGTGCGACATACGCGTTATACCTCATGACGCTTAACGTGTTAATATATCACCTATTCTCCCATCACCAACTAATCATGTAATTTTTTTATAAAAACAGTACATTTTGGCAACGCCGGCTCTGAAAAATATTCGGGCGGTTCTTTTAAACGTGAAAGGTGTCAGAGCTTGATGCTTTATTTTGTTTTAACCGACAACTGAAATGACTTAATCTTTATTCGATCTAGTTTAGTGCATACTAATTTGCATTGCTGCAGTGAACTGCCTTTTATTTGAAAGAAGAAAGAAAAAAAAGAAAGAAGAAAATACTTTTATTTAACATTAGGAGCGAAGAAGGAGAAATAATAGTTTTTATGAAAAACTTGATCTGGGATATAAAGGGTTGGCTTTACATTAAAAACATGCTCAGGCGAAGAAATTAATATATACTTTTTACGTGATACTTATTTTGCAAAAAAATGGCATATTTCAAAATAAACATTCCATGTTATCTATAATGTTATTGAATTATTAAAATGTCATTGTCACAAGGTCACATTTATGATTATTATTTCTTGGGTTTCCTATTATTTTGTGCAGTGTCGTCTTTACAAAACATTTATTTATATATTTTACTTACTTGAATAAATTTTGTCACTGAAAACTGAAATTACATAAAACACACAATTTTCTTGCACAATACTTAACACTTGCAGTATCATATATTTTTTTTTGCTTCTTCAATCAACCCTTATCTTTCGAATTACGAAGAAAACGACACCTGTCAACAGTCAAAGCTAGACCAGCGATGTCGCGTGCCCGACTATCAGATGTTTGCCCGGCGTTACCTGAGTTACCCAGTCGCATGGCCAACTTTGCCCGTCCACCACCAACGACTGTATTAAGGTGAACTCGACAAAATACCTCCGCTCCTATACAAAAAATATGAGCTTTTTCGCGTAATTTCTGTTTAATTATTTCAAAGTATCGTTTTTGTTAAAAAAAAAGCGTTTAATACTAGAACTAGGATTGTTTTCGTCATAATCGGGGAATATTTCGCAGTATAATGGGGGATGGTAGTTTTTCTCGTGTGCACCTTAACACGCGTTAGGTCCGTCCTAATCTGGAACGAAAATTTCGGCGGATTTTTGAGCGTCGCAATTTGCAGGTCACTTTCTGATTTATTAATTTTCATTGTGTAAGTTGATATGTCAGTCCGTGTCGAGCGTTTTAATCACATTACATCCGTATAAGAAAGTAAAAAATAACAATAATCAAATCAAAAAATACCAGGATTTGATTGGCGTGGCGAAATAATTTCGTCTTGCGTTGATTGGCAAAAGTCTGATGGCGCCAAATCTGGATAATAGGGGAGCGCGGAAGTATTTCTCTTTAGAATTTTCTACAGTTCTATCTTTGAATACCTCCCATGGTCAGACATTACTTTTTATGATCATTTTATCGTAACTAACGTATTTGGGAGAGCAATAAAAATATTTAATCCTAGCCTGTAATTTGATAAATAAAAATCGTAACAGCATTTCATACATTGTTGTATGTTGATATTAACGAAGATGACTTTGTTTCTAACGGCACTGTTTTTCTTTTCTCTGCCGATTTTAGTATTTTTGTTCTTCAAATGGAGGTATTCGCACTGGAGACGAAGAGGAGTCCAACAGTTGGAACCTGAATTTTTCTACGGTAACGTACGGTAAGCAAATGCCCTTGAATGTCTTCTTAGAAAATCAAATGTACTATATTGTTCCAGAGATGCTCTAACTGGTCAATTATCAAGCAGCGAACAACTGAAAAGATTGTATGACATTTTTAAGAAGCGCGGGGCCAGATATGGCGGCATTTACTGGTCGGTTACTCCAGAACTTATTATTACCGACATTCAACTTATGAAAAATATAATACAGAAGGACTTTAATCATTTTCAAGGACGAGGTAAGGATTTGTGCGTAAATAATAGGCGAGACAAATATCACGCTAACATTGTTTTGGTGCCATTTTTTTCCATATATTTCTGACGGTTTTGATTTGGCTGCCAGGTTAGTGCAAACGTGAACTCATAATATAACAATTTATCGTCCATTCAGATAATTTCAAGAATTAGGAACAGTGTCAAAGTCAATGTCAAAATAAAAAAAAACCTTCTTTAAAAAATCAGGCATTTGCAGAGATAAAAATTTCTTCCTTTAATAAATATAGGAATGTACAGCCACAAGAACGATGCGCTGTCACAAAATATGTTTCGCCTGGCGGGAGAACCCTGGAAAAGATTAAGGGTTAAATTGAGCCCTACCTTTACGTCTAACAAAATGAGAATGATGTTTGAGACTGTCTGCGAGAAAGAGAATCGACTTAATGAGGTTATGAGAGAATATGCGGAACGGGAGGGCGTATTCGAAGTTAATGACGTGATGCGTCGTTTCACCAGTGACGTCATTAGTTCATGCGCATTCGGGATAGAGGCCTTTGCGTTAACAGATCCTAAATGTGACTTGAGGTATGTACGTTTTTTGTGCTATTTGTCAGGCATTTTATATGTCTAGTGCAATATGTATTAATTTCAAGGATATATGGTGATAAAATCAATGCACCCAGGGTCATGAACAATTGGATCGAATCTACATTACCTGCCCTACTGTTGGGTAATTGTGGATATAAATGTTTCAGAGAAATAGAACAGTTCTATCAGACACTGGTTAAAGCCACGATAGATTTTAGAATCAAAAATAAAGTATTAAGGTGAATACTCTCACTCTTCATTATGTATAATGTTATATCATATACGTGTCTTTCAGAAACGACTTTATGCATCTTCTGTTACAATTACGTCAGAAGGGTTTCCTGGATGATGACCAGAAATCAGCCGACAATATTGAACAGAATGGTAAAATCACCGACGACGACATTGTAGCTCAATGTTTTTTGTTTTTCGTGGCTGGATACGATACATCGGCCAGTACACTGACTTATGCTATATACGAACTGGCAAAAAATTCTGACATACAGGAGAAAGTGCGGGAGGAGATACGAGAGGTAGAAGAAAAACATCAATGTTTTCTTTCTATTAAAACCCGTTTTTCTATCGACAGGTTTTGAAAAGACATAATGGTACATTGACATATGATGCCTTGAACGATCTAGTTTATACAGAAAAAGTTCTTTGTGGTAAGTATAATCTCCCAACACTTCCAGAAAACCAAACACGTTTTCAAAATACTAATAATATAGAGCTTCCATTTAATTCCGTAAGCCACGTTGAATTATTTATATTTATTTGTCAACAAAAATATTATTAAAATTTCCCCGAGATCTGTCATCAAGATTTATTTAATATTTTTATTAGTTTCTATGCTTCTCAAACTGGAAAACATATTTTAAAAGTACCTCCTAAACACATTTGATTATTTAAAAGAAAAAATTTTCGTTTTTAGCATTCTATCAACAATGTTTTCCATAAAAAAAAAACTACGACATACGATCTCTTCTTTTTTCCTTCCGTGGCGTCTGCTCCGCGCAGTTATTTTATGTGGGATCGACTACGATTTCATAATGTGGCTGACATGTCATTTGACATACTTGATGGCAGTACACTATTCAATTTTGTAGAAGTTGCAATCTTCACCTGAATTTAATTTAGTAGCATACCTGCCTCTTAATGAACAATATGACATTTTAAAATTATTTTCCTTTTCAAATAGATAATCCCTTTGGTTCTATGTTACTTTATAAATATTACTTTCATATCAATCTAAAAGAAATGCTCTCTTGGTTATTTCAGAAACACTTAGAAAGTATCCAGTGGTGCCAACTATCGCAAGACGTTGTAATAAGGCTTACCAGGTACCTGGGAGTGATTTTATTATAGAAAAAGGTAGAATTAGTATCTCTGTATACTCGTTATAACCATGTATCTATGTATATATTTAGGTACAATAGTGAAAATACCAATACTGGCTGTACAAAGAGATCCAGAATATTATCCTGATCCAGAAAAATTCGATCCGGAACGGTTCAGCGAAGAGGAGAAAGCCAAACGTCTAGAATATACCTATTTTCCTTTTGGAGACGGTCCTAGAATATGTATCGGTTCGTATTTTAACTAAACACCATACAAAAACTAAGTTCGCGCGGTTTTTACCAAGTGAAATGTAATGCTATTTAATTTAGATCTACAACATTTCAAAACTGATATCTATCAATAGTGTACCCTCGATCCCAAAACTTCCCAGGCTGATTTAAACATTGTAGATTGATATAAAACTTACTAAAATTTTTTTGGTCTCTGACAGGCACGTTTGTAGAAGATGTTTTTGTCACATATCAAAATGAAATATCAAAAAACATCTGTCAATAATATAAAAATGTCTTCGTAATGCCTCTAACGTCTTCTTCTTTTTCATCCAACCGTCCATGAGCGTAACAAAACTTTTCTTTTTAATATAATTTAGGCTCTTACTACATCATTATAAATCTAACGTTTTCTCAGTCAACTGTTTTAATTTTTCTTAAAATGTTTTTAACATTATTCATTTTTTTTTCGGTATATGGAATAAATTAAATATAGGAAATACACTACAAGAATTTTTCCCATACAAGGCGCTCAGTATAAACAGTATAAAAATATAAATTTATTTTTGACAGTTTAATTTCATTTTATCTTCTCCCAAACCGCACGAATATAGTTGTCAAGCTATATTTATTATTAAACTGTTGTTTCAGGTAAAAGATTTGCCATCATGCAAACTAAAGCTGGTCTTATTGGGCTGTTGAAAGATCATCAATATTCCTTTGATGAGGATACCCCACAGAATTTGATGTTTAAAAAAGGTGCTTTGTTGCTCCACACTGCCCAAGGTGTCTCACTCCGTGTACAGAAAGCTCCTTAAAACTTCCTGACTTATAGTTATACACTTTTATTTTAGAATCATCAATGTCGTTAACAATGATGCAAATATATATGTTTTTATTTAAAATAATGATTATAATTACAAATAATTAATTGAAGTACTTCCTCAAGAATATAAAACATATTATTAACAATTAAAAAATCCTCAGGCTTCTTGTCTTAACATCTGAAGCTATGATGTCCAATGTGGAGGTCACTAAAATTCCAGAAATCCAACCGAAGCCTTCTT
Organism: Cosmopolites sordidus; assembly: GCA_031761425.1. NCBI lineage: Eukaryota > Metazoa > Arthropoda > Insecta > Coleoptera > Curculionidae > Cosmopolites > Cosmopolites sordidus. Next base: position 2,050,788 of record JARFXV010000476.1, on the reverse strand, counting down.
TGCTGCCCAAAATTTTCACTAGGGTACCATCAGGTTTAAATATCTGAATCTAAGTATAGAAAAAGCATTTTATTAATCTTAAATGGTGTTTTCTACATACAAACCGTGATATATACGTTAAATTTGACATTTTTTGACCCAGGAAAAATAAATGCCGAATAAAAATATTAAACACGACAGTTCTTTAAACAAAATAGACCGTGATGTCATTGTACAGACCCTTCCTTTAATCCCGAAACCCATGTGACCTATAAATGATAACAACCAATGCTGGTAATGATTGACACGAAATCGCTAATTTTCTTAAACTACGACATACGTTTTTTTTTTCAGTTGTCATCGTTAAATAATCTTTTTCTTTGAATTATATATATAGTTTAGCACTAATAACAAAAATAAACATAACTTTTTCCAGTTCTACATAATTTTGAACGTAAAAGTATGTATAAAAAAAAAATGTTAAGATAATTCCATCGAAGCAGATGCCATGAAATGAAAAAAGAAGAGAAGCGTATGTCAGATTTTTCTTGGAAAGTATTGTGATGAAATGCAAACAAGGAAAATTATTTCTATTAAATAATCAAGTGTGTTTAAGACGCTTTTAAAATAATTTATTATTTTAAAATAAATTTGTTGCTCAAGAAGCATACAAACTAAAAATAATAATAAACAAATTTCAATGACAGATCTAACGAAAATTTGTAGTGATAGTTTTGATGACAAATGAAACTGCCTTCAAATAATTCAACATAAAAAATGATAGTTCCTAAGTTTAAGTAAATTACCAGCCACGTGAGTGAAAGAATATAACAAAGTCTCAGTATTTTTGCGTTCTGTCATATTATTTTTAAAATTTTAAAAAGAAAATTTAGGTTTAAACAACAAATTAAATTAACTATCTGTATTCCATATACATTATTTTATAGCTCTGCTAGATCTGGCAACGATGCAGTCATGTCAGTATTCGAAAACGAAACTTAAAGGCATTATATATTGATGTAAAACGGTTATCTACATTTTTCGAAAGGTCGTGTTCTTACCCGGGCATTGCCCGCGTCCCCAACTAAAATAAAACCGAGAGGATCAACTGCCACGACTTCGGCTGACCGGAACTGTCCAGGATTCCTGCCGAAGGAACCGAACTCTTGCAAAAAGTCACCATTGGCGTTGAAAATCTTAACCTGAAAGATAAATAAAACAATTTAATGTGTTATGGTTGATATGTTTTGATAAGTTGGCCTACTGACGATTTGTCTGTTGGTTTTTTTTAATCGATATGACGCGTGGGGAATACCAACATGTTGTGTAAAATAGAATTGTACGTCTGTTATAAGATTGTAGTGATTTTTTCTGATTGAAACTAGTCCATTTGTAAATTAAATAATGGTGAATATAAACTGTTAAATCAAATTGAGTCATTGCTCTAGGCTGTTTTTTTTTGTTCTATTATTTTGATTATTGGTTCGTTAGGAAAGCAATTTTGTTTCTATATATGGATGTCGATAAAATCGTATTAGATATCTACTGTACATTTTGACAAGTGACACTTTAAGTTCTTTTGACAAATGATTAATCCTCTATAGTGTTTTTATTTGCATAAATATGGAGGTTGAACTTAATGTACTTGCGAAGTATTACCAAAGGCAAAAATATTATTGACCTTGAGAGTTTAGCTTCAGAAAATATCAGACGATTTGTACGGAACCTTCATTTAAACCACGTAACTGGTGATTTATTTAAACTTAGAAACTTTAATTTTTTTCGACTATTTAAAAGTTTCCATAAAAAATCTACGACTTGAACTTCTTTTTTCTTTCGATGGCATCTGTCCCGATTGAGTTATTTTATTTAACATGTTTTTAAATTTAGGTTCAAAATAATGTCGGACTGGTCAAACATTAAATTCATTTTTGTTATTAGTGCTAAACTGTGTATATAATGCAAAGAGATTATTTGTAAAAACTGAAAAAAAAGACAATAAACGTATGTCGTAGATTAAGAAAATTAAGATTTCGTGTCAATCACTACCAACTTGTGTTGGTTGACTACATTTATATGTTACGTGTATTTCAGGAATAAATGAAGGTTCTTTTAATATGGATTCTTAATTTTCTCTATATGAATTGTTAATTATATAATTAATTAATAAATTTAATTGTAATATTAGACGTTTAACTTCATTGTAAACGACATTACTGTTAATTTTGACAAGTGACATTTTACTTTATTTTTGACAAAAGAACTTGTCTTATTTTCATAAATATGACAGTTGAAATGAACGTACTTATTGTATTTGCCAGGGAAAAAGAAAGATTGCTACGATTTTAACTTAACAGGATATTTCTAGAAACTTACCCTGTTGTTTCCTGAATCTGCTACGATGATCCTATTGCTGAATACCGCAACACTCGTAGGAAAATTCAACTGAGTCATGCCACCTGAAGCCCCAATTATGCCTAACTTATCTCCTGTTTGGGGATCGACCAATAACACTCGGTCATTCCCACAATCGCATATAACTAGTTCCCCATTGGGACCCATAGCTAAAAACACAACAAATAGGCAGTAAAAAAAGTTACAAACTAACCTTATTCTCCATCCAACCTAATCCATCAGGACCCCGAAGTCTTCCGTTTCCCATATTGCGCAGATACTCCCCGTTCTTGGAAAACACGTGGATACAATGTTTCCATTTGTCAGACACGAATATTTCCTTGTTAAAAGGACAGAAGGTGATCCCTGCAGGACAGTCAAGTTCGCTATGACTTAATCTGGAGGAAAGGCAAACATGTGAAGAGTGACTGTCAAAGATGACGATTATATGTGTTACCTAGCAACGAGTTTAAACTTGGCCCTGTCAACTACAAGAATTTCGTGATTGTCGGTGGCCGCTATGAGGAGTTTTGTGTCATCCCACGGTGGTATTCCCAAGCCAGAGGGTCGGGGACATTTGTTCCAGAGTAATTTCGGTGAAAATGACCTGAAGAGTTATGAGGTTTTTTAATTCAGAATTTGAAATAATTCTAATAATAAGATATTTTAAATGACAAGACGTAAAAAGAAACAGCTGTCAAAAACAGAGCCGTCTTTTAATTCCGAAACCTACGTGAACTATAAACTACGACATACGTTTATTGCTATTTTTAGTTTTTATAAATAATCGTTTTCTTTGAATTATATACATAGTTTAGCACGAATAACGAAAATAAACATAACATTGAACCAGTTCTATATTATTTTGAACCTAAAGTAAAAAATATGATAGGTAATAACTCCATTCGAGCTGATGCCATGGAACGAAAAAAGAAGAGGAGTGCATTCGTGAATGTTAATTTTTTTGTTGAATTGCAAACAACGAAAATTATTGCTTTTAAATAATCAAAAGTGTTTAAGAGGTGCTTTTATATTTTTATTGCTCAGGAAATATGGAAACTAATAAAAATCTTGCAGAATAAATTACGATGAAGAATTGAAAGATCGTCGTGGGTCACAGGATTAAACGAAGGCTATAAATGAATGAATGAATGAAATGACAGAAGTATTGTGTTGTTCACATGAGTAAGTATAGTTGACATTTGTTTTAGAAAAATACGTTTTACAATGCTTGTAAAGATTAATCTTGCTTGGAATGCTGGAAAGAATGCTTGGTAAGATTAATCAAAAGTATTGTATATTTAGGTTTCTATACCTGGATCTATAATGTTTTGTCATTGATTCTGCGCTTTCTAGGGGATTGGTTACTGTTTGAAAAGATTGCTCCTGATTATTTTCCATATCATTGTAGATTCCTTCAGAAATCTGTTCTAGTTTGAAAGTGTCTGGATCAAATGTGATCCGTGCTTCGCCGAAATAGTTCACCTGTTCTAGATATTTTGATGTTTGTCCGTGAAGGTGCAAATAAGTTGTCACCTGCATAATAAATTTTAATTATAACAAATACATTTCAAATTTTTGCATCATTTTATAGCTTAACGCTATAAAATGATGCCAAAAGTCAGCTCTAACCTAGGAATGTTTTTTTTTTAATTCGCAAAAAAAATAGCCTTGAAAAATCGATTATTGTAGATTATGTGCGGGTTCCGTGACTTACTTTTAAATTTCTCGCAACGCGTTTCGCTAACCATGTTAGCATCATCAGGAGATGATTTAATCTGCACGAATTATTGAACCATTCATTGAGAAGTGATGTGATGTGGTAAACCTTTTCTAGTTTAAAGACTCTTATTGATTATCTGCTGGAACTATGCAGAACTTTTTTAATCGTAAAAATTCATTGGTTATTAATTCTCTGACAAAAGAAGAATCTATAGCTACCGGAGGGATCGAAGAAAGCCATCAATAATCAGCTTAAAGCCATCATCAAGGCAGTATAATTTAATAGACGTATTTCTTAGTTCAATAATAAAAAAATATGTAAAAAATTATGAATATATGTAACAACATTAAAGGCTTTTCGGTTTTTGGCCAATGGTAGACCTAAAAAATGGGTCAATGCAAAAATTCTATGTATATACTGACATGTGTACATAGTAATATTACTATGTCAGTCGACATATTCTTAAGAATATATATAAACAATGTATAAGTCCTACTTTTTGGGTGTGGTTTCTTTTTATAACTTTGGATTGTATGTCCTCTTTCAATTTAACAACCCCATCGAGTAAAATTTCCGATGCTATGCGTCCCTCTTTCTTGATAGTCTCGACCTCTGTCAAGGTAAGTTGTTCGGTGCTGTCAAAATGACACGAAAGTTATGTTAAACTGTCACCTGTCATAAATCTTACAAACCTTTTAAGTTCTTCTATCTTCTTGACAGTGGCCTTCTTGATTTTCTCTTTTAATACGTCGCATCGGCTCTCGAAGTTTTCTAGCTTGTGCTGGAGTCTGTTCTCTGATTCGTCCAGTTGCTTTATCAGTAAAGTCAAGTTTGATTCCAGCTCAGCCAAGTGTTCGTTCCAACAAACATTACAAAAAATCTGTAAAAAATCACAGGAAGAAGCATTCTTTCAAAATCACAAAACCCATGTGACCTATAAATGTAGACAACCAAGACGACTAATTTCGACATACGGTTATTGTTTTTTTTTTCAGTTATTATAAATAATATTTATAGCACACAGTTTAGCACTATGTAGTTTATACTAAAATAAACACACATTTAACTAGTCCTACATTGTTTTGAACCTAAAGTAAAAAATAAATGTTAAACTAACTCCATCGGAGCAGATGCCATGGAAGGAAAAATACGAAGTGAAGCTCAAGTCATAGATTTTTTATGAAAAATGTTGTTGATGAAATGGAATCAACGAAAACTGTATCTCTTAAATAATTAAGTGTGTTTTGAAGAGATGTTTTTAAAATATTTTTGTTGCTAGGAGCCCTAGAAATTAGTAAAAATTTAACACGTTATTTTAATACAAATCTTGATGACAGATCTAAGGGAAATTTTAGTAATATTTTTGGTGATAAATACCACTTTTAAATATATATATATATATATATATATATATATATATATATATATATATATATATATATATATATATATATATATATATATATATACACTTTTAAATAAATAAATATTTCAACATAAGAAAATAAAAGTTCCTGAAGTCGCGTGGGCCACAGAAGTAAATTAGGGCTTTGTACCACGTTATTGTATAAGATTTGTATAAATAATGTTTACCTGCATGCAATGCTGACACACTTGCTCCTGCTGCTTGGATATTGTTTGACAGTTGACACAACGGTAGGTTTCGGCTGGACCTTGAGCCACTGCTGTGCCCTCAACAACTCTAAGCAAGGATTGTAAATAGAGATTTTTGGGGAGGTGTTCTAAAGACTCAAGTCCTTTCTCTAAGGTGATTGTGCGCTGACAAACAGGGCACACCATCGATTTAATGCCCGAGTCGACAGTAAATTTTGAAACCCTGAATCCATAAATAAAGAATCTAAATATACTGTCCGACGTAGAAATGTTGTGAACACCATGAGCGTATTTCAGAACATTGAAGTAATTTTTTGTGGAAGATTTATCGAGAGCACACAGTGATACCATTTTTATTCGTGTTGGGTTAGTGGTCTTTTCTAGGCAAGTATTTTTTCTTGAGAGGATACTTTACTTTGCTACCGCCGTTTTCCAGTAGATGGCGTTACCGATAAGTAAAGTAGGTGATTTTCACGTCGAAGACCGGCATAGCGGTGGAAGAGCTAACGTTTTTGAGATTCATTTGCTTAATGAAGACTTATGTCAAAATCAGGAAGAGTTGGCAAAATCATTGGGATCATTGGACTCAACAAGCAATTTCAAAACCCCCTAAAGACGTGAGAATGACCCAGAAGCAAGGATATTGGGTGCCATATAAGTTGAAACCGAGAACTGTTAAACGCCTTTTGTTTGCTTGGGACCAGTTGCTTGAAAGGCAAAAAAGGGAAAGGATTTCTGCATAGCATTGTGACTGGGGACGAAAAATGGGTTTATTACGATAACCCCAAACGTCGAAAATTAGGGGAATATTCCACGCCAACCGCCAAACCGAATATTCACGGCTCCAAGGTCACGACATATATTTGGTGGGACCAGCTCGGTGTAGTGTATTATGTGCTGTTAGAAACCATCTGAAACTATCACAGGGGATCGTTATCGAGCGCAATTAAAGCGTTTGAGCCGAGCATCTAATGACAAACGCCCGCACTATCAAAAGACATGATAAAGTGATTGCACATCATGACAATGCTCGCCCCCATGTTGTGAAAGTGGTGAAAACATACTTGGAAACGTTGAAATCAAAAGACCTACCCCACCTGCCGTATTGTCCAGACGTAGCTCCCTCTGACTATCACCTGTTTCGATCGATGGCACACGATCTGGCTGACCAGCACTTCCGGTCTTATGAAGAAGTCAAAAATTGGATCGATTCGTGAATCGCTTCAAAAGATGACCAGGTTTTTCAACGCGGGATTCGAATGCTGCCTGAAAGATGGGAGAAAGTAGTGGCCAACGATGGACAATACTTTCAATCATAAATGTATAACCAGTTTTTTACTATAAAGCTTTGAATTTTGAAAAAAACGGCGGGACCCGAGCAAAGTTGTATATATTTAAAGAAACGATAGATTTTATTCGGAATATGGAATGTAAGGTTATTGAGGTCAGTGAGGGCTAGTGCGTGTGGGCGTCGGGGTACCGCCCCTCCAGCATTTATCACAGTAAACAATTTTTCAGAGCAAAACACCATATTTTATTTCCGATCAGTCTCTTTCCTTTAACTCATTTTAAGATATTATTAAAAATTAAAATCTCGAAATGTAGAGGAGCGCCTGTCGACCCATCAGGCATCTCGGTGCTGGCGGTACATGATTTGTTGGTTGGCAAAATTCGGGAGTTTAACTGCTTTCTAAAACATGCGACTTGGACGTAGATTCCTTGCTACCGAGAGTATCGGTAATTAGTTTTAAAAGCTGATTTGACGGCGATTCTCGCGTTTTTCGTTTGCCTCGCGGATACTTGTTTTGATTTGGGATCTGCTACGTATGTGTACACAATAAAAAATAAAATGTACTACTCAGTTTGTACACTGAGTAGTACTTTTTAAATAAAAATAATCAACTTTTAATTGCAGATATGAACGTGTCTGATTTAAAACAGTTAATAATGACTGATTTAGGTTTGGAGGAGAAAGTTGAATTAAAAACTAACGGTCGTCCCACGCCCGTGTTGAATTTGAGTCAAGTTCAAAAAGAATGTAAAAATAGGGCAAGTTTTACGCGAAACTTTGACAGTAAACTATATGTGAAAGTTTTCCAACAATAGAAAATTTTGAAGACTTTTGAAGATTTGAAATTTTGAAGGTTTGAAGACAGAATTGCAAATTTTGGAGATTTGTCGAAATGAAGACATTAAAAGCTGTTTAAAGACATTAAATTCTATTTTGAATATGGGACTGAATACAGCTTTTAAAGAAATCACTAAGGCATTGAGAATACTAGTGACAATACCGATGACCACAACCGAAGCCGAAAGACTTTTCGCCTTTTTGACTTTGAACTTGATTAAAAAATATTTAAGAAATTCAATGGGGTTTACTCTTCGGAAAACGGTAAGTACCTACTTATTCATTCATTTATCTGCGCAACAAGCAACAACCCAGCCTCCAACGTTCTTGTAAGTAGTAACAATACAAAATTTTAATGTTTTCCCGGTTCACCTCCTGTATAGGGTTTCAATAGCACTAAAAGTATAAAGGAGGAAGGCGAAAGCAAAAAAAATCTCCAGCAGCACTATTTTCTTCTACGTCCTCCCACTTTAAAAACCCACGAGCCGCCCATGATTAAGGTCTACTCGAATCTTGTGTTAAAAAGAACGAGAAAGAGATAAGCAATTGCAGAACTGCATTCAACTTTTTGACATTTCAAAAGTGTTTACTCCAGGACAGAGGAAACCCAAAACACATCTTTACAACTATTGGTAAAAAGATGTAGAGGAGATAGGAGCAACTCTCAGCATCATCAGAAGTTGCCTCAATTTGATAGACAGATTGACTCATCTCTTGATAATGCTAACATGGTTAGCGAAACGTGCGCCGAAATTTTAAAAGTGATTTGGTGTTTAGTGGTAAATTTCTTCGAATTTAGTGTTTCACACCGAAGGCTGTGCTTAACAACTAGTTCATGGTGATCACATTTCTATTTCAGAGATACGTTCAATATTGTTGTGGTGTTTTTACCCTTTTGTATCAGGCGAATGTGGACTGCCTCCACCGGTAAATTTTAGATTTTGTGCTGTAACTTGGGTCTTGAGGCAATTCAAACAAAACGTATGCTGACACGGCAACATTCGTGGATTTGATAGTCGTTCAAGGCATATTCCGCACTGGACTAGTTCTCCTAAGGCCGTCAGTGGTTCGTTGTTACTATAAAATATTAGAAAAAAAATCAAAACGCAAAAAAACATATCTTGTTCAATTTATATAAAACACTTAAATCATTTTTAAGGCTAATCCCCCCTTATCTGCAACACAATTCATCGAAATTTAATACAGGTGTCATGTTTCCGTCAATACATGATGGATGTGTTGTGAGACGTGATTAATAAACAATAGAAGAAAATGATGCATACTGAGAACGACAAAAACATTACTAAAATGAAGAAAAAACTTACTTTGGATTTGGACTGATCGGGGCCATTGCCCCATTTTGATTCTGACCGTTTTTCAAAATGTTTAATTTCAAATTTACTGCTTTTTTGAAGCGTCGCCCTTTATCCCCCGAATCAGTGGCGCCGACATTATTTAAATACGGTTTCCGTATAACATCGCTCATGGTGAACAAATAAATTAAAACACCACCATACAACAACAACTGATTGCACACTACTTACGATAAATATTTTTTATTCTTTTCTGATATATTATTATCTCCTATCGTAATCTTAGCATAAGTGAATAATTCCACTTGAATTTGGATCATTTTTAATGTCCTATTAGGTGATAGAAGGTATTGCCATCTGTTAGTTAATATGGATAATTGTACCAATTGTTAAAACAGATTCCTGTATATTTTTCATTTTGGTATATCGTGTGATGTTTGGTAACTAATGGTGTAATTTGCAAACGAATAGGGTATAACCTTTTTTTAGTGAATTAAAAAAATTTTGTTAAAAAAAAACCTATTTTATGTGCAATTATTGGCTCAACGAGTAATGAGTACTGGGTTAACTCAAAAATTTGACAAAAGAAAACAGGAAAGTCATCGTTTGTTTTTTGATTTCAGGTAATTAGTCAAAGTAAGGTTAGAATATGGTCAAAATAAAATCACTGTGCTAACTTATATACATATTTTAATGTTCTATGACACGAAACCACCATTGTTTCAAAAAATATAAAAGTATTAATATATATAAATACTTAATTTGTATTTACCTCACAAGTTAGTATTAAATATAACACTTAAAATGAAAAAAAAAGACAAAAATTGCCTAGAAACTTTTTTGTTAGCTTGCAGTAAAGTTTTGATCTAATCTTCGTCGGTGTTTCCTCCATCACCTTCCCCATTCTCGTGAGCTTCCTCTCCTTCACTGTACATCTGTCCCTCATCTTCTTCTTCATCGTCATCGTCACCAGCAACTTCGGTATTTTCCAGTTCTGCTCTTTCCATTTGCTTGGCTAGATCTGCTTCATCAGTGGCTGTCACCACTTTAGGCTACAAGTTATATTAAAACACGTTTGTTTTAATCTAAAATATGTTTAAAACTTACAGCCATTTGTATGTTAAACACTCCACCGAGCTCTCCTATTTTCTGTTTTACCACTTCAATGGCTTCATTGAGTATCCGTAAACCATCTTGCTTCTCGGGTGTTGAAGTGGTCATTACTGTGAAGAATTCCTAATTGATAACCCTTGACATAACCATCCAGTTAACACTTACCATAAAGAGGAGGTGCAATTAAGTTAATTTTGATAGGAAGCTCTTCAGTAGACAATGCAAGACCTGCTTTCAAGGCAGTTTTTACAGCATCGATTCCTTCATATCCGTAACAGGCACATTCAATGTCAGCTCTGATTTTAACTGCTTGAGAAGTCAGTTTACGTTTGATATTACTAAGAAGAACTTCCTTGGTTTTATCATCTAGATCACATTCTGCCAATATACTTGGGTCACTATAAATATATACATACTTAGGTCATCTTTAATGAGTTGTTGCATGATTGAAACTTACGCGACTGCTTGTTTAAAGTAATCATAAGCCGAAGCTTTGTTCTTCTTGTATTTTTCTTCAAAATACCATGCAGTCTTTTCATACAGTTCTTCTAGCTGTTCATCTGATTCATATTTCAATAACTCAGCAACATGCCTGAGAATAGAGTTTACAGCTTTAGCTTTTGAATATCGTTCAGTGCATTTCTCTAAATCTTCTGCGCTTACTCTTCTTTTTGATAGATCTATGAATTACATAACCTCACAAATTTGTTATTCATTTTATATTTTTTGCATACCTATATATCCTTTTTCTTTATCTACCCTAATAACTACTACGGGTTCCGTTTTACCAACTCTAATAAGTTTATTTATTGATCGTATACGTCGTCTGGACAATTCAGAGAGCAGAATCATACCTTCAATATTTTTGTACTCTAAGAGATGGACGTATGCTCCCATCTCCGCAATGGACCTTACGTTTACCATGACCACAGAATCTACTTCGGGATACTTTTCTTTATAAAATCGACAGGAGAGAGGCATTTTTACCTAAAATATGGTTGATTTGAGGTTAGATTCACTTAAAGGAGTAAAACAGTAGATTTGTACCAAACAAATGAGGCAAATATCTGATTAAGGCATTCAAACATACCTTTCTTAAATCTTTTCGGGTGATTCTTAGTTATATATCTGATGTAACGTTTAAAAAACAACCCCAAAATAGTCCTTGTCAACCACCAGTTTGAAAGATTTGTCAACGTGAAAAGTCTAGAGATTTTTCGGATATTTATTTGTTGGTGACAATGTTTCAATGTTGCAAACGTTATAACATATATTTTTGAAGAGTTTCTGCATAAAGGAAGGCAGAAAATTTGAATGATCTTGTTTTATTAGTTTTGCCGATTCGAATATTTATGAAACGCAGTGGGAAATTCAAAAATAACACATTTGACATAAGCGCGAAACACATTACCATATTTATATGTTAAAAATGATATTGACTTTATTAAAACAAAATAATAATAAATGAATAGTATTTAATTTTAAAATAAAATCCTTTTTGAATTAATATTTCTAATCGGAAGGTTGAATTTATAGTTGGCCATTAAATATTTTATGTAAAATTTAATATAGGGTATGATGAAAATCAAGTTGGCCAACCGTCATAGTGCGTGTGATTTCTCATTGGACATCCATTATTCCTGGACGCGGTAGATGACATTTGCAATGTCTACGGAGGGTGATTCTGTAAAAAGTGCTTTGTCAGAGGTAAGCAGTAGTTTTTAAAATATATTTTCATCGAAAATAACCCGGCTGCAAACAAAAAATATATTTTATTTTTTGTTTCCTTTGGCTTTGTTGTATTTTCACTTAAATCTGCCCATGTTTGTTTGGACGCAATCCAATATGGCGTGTGTTGATACCTGAAAAAGCGGGAAAACATCTCCCGGCAATACAATGTTTTTCTTATGTAATCAATAAAATTTTTCAAAATATGCTAATTAATATTATTTGAAAATATATTGACGGGTTTGCATAAACTTTTTAAACCATCGAGAGACCAAAGAGAGTGGCAACTGTAACTACAACAAAACTAGCCACAATATTTTTAATTTTGCATGTTTGTTGTATTTATTTACATTTTAATCACATTTTAGACAAACGATAAAAGTGCCACTGATAATCACACAGATTCGTCTCAAGATTCTGCTGATATAAAAAATGAACAGACCGTCAACGCTGAAGAAAACAACGTGAATATGGAAGCTTCTGATGATAAACCAAAAGAGGAGAGTACTGAGGGAGAATCAGATCAGGAACCTGAAACTGACGAAAAGGAAAAGGAAGTCAACAAAAAACCTGTTGAAGAGGAGCCTGAGCAGAAAAAGAATATACAAGAAAACAATGTAGAAGAGAAAAAAGAGGATAAACAAGAAAAGGCAGTTGAGGTATCACGGAAAGAAGAAAGCAAATCCCCAGAATCAAATGATTCTAAAGAAGAAAAAGGTGAAGACGAGAAAGAAACAACTAATGATAATGAAGAGGAAGAAATTGAGGAGGTTATAGAAGAAGGTACTTGTTTGGATGCTCTCTCTCTTTCAGTGAATATATAAATGTTGTTATTGCAGAAGAGGAAGGTAGTGAGAATGAAAAGAAGGATAAAAAGGGCAAAAAGTCAGTGCCATTACTAGACCAACCTCTTGAGACATCTGGGAAAAGAGAAAGGAAAAACGTGCAGAGATTTGAGGAGGATTTCAAAACCAGCGATAAGGAACCTGTAAATGATGCTTGTGCTTCTTAATAACAATCTCATTGAGATATATATTATTTGACAGGGTAAAGTAGACATAGAGGAAGGTTCGGGTACAGCATTAGGGGAAATTCCAAGAGTTGAAGCTTCGATAACTCGTTTCAAAAATGAAGATCTCAAAATCCTCCACAAGATCCTGTTCAAAACTGAAGGCAAGGCCAGTCTCCTAAAGAGAAACATCAAAAAGTTTAATGGGTTTTCCTTTAAAAAGGACTCTGATGATTATAAAAAGAAGATTGATAGCTGTAAAAAATTGGAGGTTTGTATAGAGAATAATCATTGAAGGTTTTCTTAGAATATTATTCTTCTTTCTGGTTAGGTAAAATCATTGAAGAGTATATGTGAAATGTTGGATCTGGAGAAAAAAGGAAACAAGGATGATGTGAGCGAGAGGATAGTGGATTTCCTTCTTGAGCCCAAGGATTCAGGCAAACCTGTTGGTGGTGGAAGACCTAAGAGAGCCTCGGCAGTCAGGGCAAACAACAGAGGTAGGGGGAATTGGATATTTGATGTATATTCTGTGTAAAATGTACCTGGAATGCCTCAGTTTCAAAACCCGCGTAAAGTATTCTTTAATTTTCTTTTCTCCTGTAAGATGGCAGCACTGTGCCTTGTTAAGATATTTAATTTGGGCATGAGAGGTCGATTAGTTTGTTTACATCGGCTGGTTTTGTTAGTCGACGTCAGCTGTGTGTTGCGATTTAACAATTAATTAAAGTATTCAGCAGAGCGTTTACCTTAAATGTTGTGTGTCGAATCGCTGAAAATGTTACAGAAGACCTATGGTGAATCGTTCATATCAAAAACACAGGCTTATGAATGGTATAAAGCATTCGAAGAGGATCGAGAAGTTGTAGTTCATTTGCCTCGTTCTGGTCGACCTTCAACATCTACGAACCAGGAAAACATCGACAAAATCGAGAAACTGGTGCTTGAAAGTCGTCGAAAGAATGGTAGAGGGTTCGCTCAAGAGGTGAACATATCTTTTAAGCCCGTTCATAACATTATGACTGATATATTGAGCATAAAACGCGTCGCCGTACGACTGGTTCCGAAAGAGCTCAGTTTTGTCCAAAATGATCATAGGGGGCAGGTCGCTGAAGACATAATATCCCCAGCTTTTCTTTCTCTGGATTTCTTCCAGAGAGACAAAAAGTAAATAAGGAATACTATTTAGATTTTAGCCAAAAACTTAAACGCCATCGACCGTACTCGCCTGATATGGCCCCGGGTGACTTTTTCCTGTTCCCGAAGCTAAAATCACCACTTTGTGGAAGGTGTTTTGAGTCAGTTGATGCCCTGATAGAAAATTCACTGAAGGTCAAACCCAGTGTAGAGACCCAGGGCATAGAAGAAAATAGTGCTGCTGAAGAATTGTTTTTTACTTTCCCCTTCCTCCTTTTTACATTTCATACTGTTGAAATGTACATATTCATGCTGTGGTGTTTTACTTTGAAAAATAGTTTACTGTGATAAATGCTGGAGGGGCTAAACCTAACCTAACCCAACGCTCTCCCTCACGAGCCGCCACTGGGCAAACCTCAGCCTAACAATGTATGGAGTATTGAATGAATTTTTTTTGTGTATTATTTAATAATTCTGGGAATTTTTTACACAGAATATATTGTGGCCACCTGAAGTATATTTTGATATTGTTATCTACTGGGATGTAGGGAATGATTTTGATTTTGGTAACAAATCCAAGCTTTATATTTTAGGTTTAATACAATCTTTGTCTGTAGGGTATTCATCGCACGATGACTACTCCAGCGACGAAAAGCAGGCCTCTCGGTCGCGAAGAGATAAAGGTACCCCTCCACAATATCACGCAATATTCTGCTTGTATACATAATCATCTTAACCCATAGTGTTTGCTTGATAGCTGTATCTGGCTTCGCTTTAGACACTATGTCGGAAAAATAACGGAACTTTTTATTCAGAATACATCCGTTTCGCATCAATATACTGCTGGGTACGTTCAACCAATACTGGCATCGTTTTTTTACGTCGTTTTTCGGAATCGCCCCAATAATCCTCATCACGGTTTCTTGGGCTTGCGTAGTTTGCATTTCGACCACGGGAAATAATCACACGGAGATAAATCAGGAGAATACGGAGGATGTTGATTCACACAGCCAAAAATTCACGAACAGCGACACAAACTCTCCGTTTGTTTAAATCCTTTGTCAGATTGCGTGAATCAGGTCTTTGATCGTATTTAATTCCCTCGCTATCGAACTACAGTCAAATTCGCTTTGTAGAGGATCATTTCATGCACTTTTTTCTTCAAATCATCACGATTTTTGTTTATTGGCCGGCTTGCCTTTGGGTCGTCTTCCAAAGCATCACACCCGTCATCGAATAGTTTGTACTACGGGATAAGCAGTCATCGCCATAAACTTGTTTCATCAATTCGCATGTTTCTGAAAAAGTTTTATTGAGATTAAATCAAAATATATTGTTCTTTGTTCCATTTTATTTTTGTGCCATTGTGACAAAAGGTGCTGTCACTTTAAGCACTATAACTTGACAATTGTTTGATCGATTCTAATGATGGCGATCTCGTTTACTAGATAGGATACACCGCTTTTAGATTACATATTGCTTCAATAGATGGCGCTATTAGTTTTCTTTATATTTAAAAAGTTCTGTTATTATCCGACTTAACTTAGTATAGCTTAATTCATTTGCATTTTTTGTTTTCTTTCCATTTGCTTGGTTTGATTTTTACTGCTTTTGATGTGGTATTAGGTGTATGCATTGGAGATTGCGGATTAGGTGCCGATATTTAGTTTTTACAATTATAACATTGTTAATATTTAAAATAACAGTTAAAGGATAATGTACATTTTAGGGCTTTAGAGAACTTATGCTTCAACAGGTGGAATAGTAATATAAGCTGTCATAGTGTGTAAGTTGTAAGCAGGGTCATTAGATTTTGAATCAATGGATGAAAGGTTTGGTCAATGGAATGCTTGATTCAAGTAAGAAATGTATCATTTCTCATCTGGGTTTGTCAGCCTTGCTAAGAATGATGTACTCTCGTGATATTGCAGTGTTCAGCTATTGAGTTGAACAACTGACAAATGATTGATGATAATTCAGCTTTTGAACTGAACTGACAAACCAGACCACATATTGATGATCCTGGTTTATCCCTGTAGTGTATATTTGCTTTCGTGCAATTTTGGAAATATTTTTTGACATGAAATGGTTTATCAATTCTCCTATTGGAACCTTTGGTGTGAAACACTAAACTTGAATAGATTTACCACTAAACACCAAAACACTTTTTTGAACTGCTCGACGCACGTTTCGCTAACCATGGTAGCATCATCAGGAGATTATTTAATCTGATAAATCATCTCCTGATGATGCTAGCATGGTTAGCGAAACTTGCGTTGAGCAATTCAAAAAAGTGTTTTGGTGTTTAGTGGTAAATCTATTTAAGTTTAATGAAATGGTTTGATATGATTGGAATGAATGATGTGATTTGGAGGTATTTTTTCAATGATTATATTGGCAACACTGTTTCCGTCATAGGATTACAAAATGTAAAATGTTTCAAAAAAGTCAAAGGTGAATAGTTCATATTACTTTGCAAAAAATGGCAATTTATAAAATATGAAGATCAGTATAATCAAGGTGTCTGTTATATATCAAGCTGTCTGTTTGCTGCATCATTTGCCAAATTAAAATGACCGGTAGGAGGGGTCTTTTGCTATCTCCTCAGCCTACAAAAAACTTCAAGTCTAAAAAACTTTAGTACCCTATGTAAGAAAGAGACAGCAGCCAGAATTCACTGTGCAAGAGTGAGATAGCACTTTCTACCTACTTAGCGTATGTTATTTACGCAAATAAGTAATATCTAATGCGTCCTGATACCCAAAGTTAGCAAATTCATGCAGTTAGTAAAACGTTTTTATGAATTTTTTAAATAAAGAATTAAATAATTAACAAAAAACGTGTGGGTACAATAAAGCTTTATGGAGGCTCATGACATAACACAAAAGACCCCTCCTATCGGCCATTTTAATTTGGCAAATAATTGGTATTTAGTATGTATTTTGTTAATTTTTCCTGTTCCTGTTGCGCTACAGTCTTGAGCTCTGTAAGCCTTAACCTCCTCCAACCTTTGCCTCTATTAGGATTGATCTCCAGTAGCCTTATGACAGTTTTTGATTTGTAATAATTCTTCAGCATCTCTTACATTGTCCCACCACCGCATCTTTGTTTACCTCTTCTCTTACCCTAAGTTCGTCTCCCCATGATTTTTGGTATCTGAACCCTCACCCTGAACCCTTAAGTTCGAAGTTAGAAGTTGTGGAAATGTTCCAAATTATCTTCCAATTTCCATTTTCACTCACAGTACTAAAAATTCTTCTGAGTACTCTTAGAAGGCTATGACGAAGGCTTTTATGTTCTTATGTAATAAGTTTAGTCGCAGTTGCAGACTGCAAGGGGTAAGTAGCTTTATTACTCTTCATAATGCGATTTTGATTTTGTTCAATCTGGAATGCTTCCCAGAGGGAGAACTTTTAAACAAGTTTGGTGGAAGTATTTTGTTGACACCGTGTAAAAAATCCGTAATTTTGAATGTATACCCAAAATTTTGGGTTATGTTGTCAGTTGTCGTTTCTGTGACAGGAAAACGATCCAATCTCAAAGATGACAGCTCCAGCGATGAAGAATTTAAACCGGACGACGCTTCGGATGGCAGTGATGAAAAACCCAAGGCCCTGAACAAACGAAAAAGGGGACGCGCCAAGAAAGGTTCCTCGGAAGAAGACGAGCCTAGTTTGAGCGGTGGTTCTTCAGAGGACAGCGACGTAAGTCTCAAACTGTCGAATTGCGATATTTATCCTTGATTAAACACACAACTTGTAATAGGAGGAGCCAAAAACTAAACGTCGGAGGTCGGTGACCAAGGTGAACAGCAAGGTAAAACCCAAAACCTCTGGACGAGGTAGGGGCAGGCCTCCAAAGGCCGTTAGCGCTACACCATCACGCAAGAGGTTAGACTTTTCCTATCGTTGATTCAGAATTGGATGACTCAAGTCGTTTCTGTTACAGAGGGCGTAAAGCCAAAGATGTCTCTTCCGAGGAAGAAGATGAGGAGGAGAAAATGGAGGAAGGAAGCTCGTCAGAGGACGAACCCTTGGTTAAGAAGAAAACCAAAGCCAGTGAGCCGCCAACGGTAAGTCTTGCGCCAGTCTTGCAGTGCAGCTTCAAAATTACGATTTTTTCAGGATGACGAGATCAAAACCTTCATCAAGGATATCCTGGAGGGAGCGAATTTGGAAGAAATTACCATGAAGACTGTCTGTCAGAGGGTGTACGACAACTATCCCGACTTCGATCTTACTGCTAGGAAAAAGTTTATCAAATCCACTGTGAAATCTGTAAGTTTATTTTCTGAAAAATCTTATAGATAACCTATAACTTCAAAAATTACTTTCCAACGAATTCAGTATGTTTTGATCCGTGCTGGAACTAAATCTGACGAATAAAGTGGATGATCTTGTAATCTAATGATAAGGGAATGAAAATTATAGGTGTTTATGTTTGGTTATAGCTGGCTGATCTATTTCTTGTTGGAATATTGGTGCTACAGCCTGTTAGTGAGCCTTGATTTCCTGCAACTTTCGCATCCACCCGGATCGATTTTCATCAGCTCCTTGACATTTTTTTGATATGCAGTAGTCTTTCAACTTTCTTTCTGCTACTTACCATTTGCCCTCTCCATGATTCTTCTTTATATTCGGTTTTCTGGCGTTCTTACCAGGTGTCCCATCTATCTGAATCTCTAAACCTTTACATAGTCTACAATATCCAACTTTTTCTTGTGTTGCTACAGCCTGTTAGTGAGCTTTAACTTCCTTCAACCTCAGCATGTGCAGTGGCTCTTCAGCATCTCTTTGTACATTATCCTGCCAGTGTGTCTTGGTCTACCTCTCTTCTCTCTGGAATAATCTGTTATATTTTCATATAATTGTTATTAAAATATCAAATCGTAGCATCTCAATTGTCAATCTTGATCGGAGTTTAAGTCAACCAATTTCAACGACCATCTCATGACCTATTTAGGTTATGTTATTTTTGATAAAAGTTTCAATCAAACTAACTCGTTCTTTTATTATTATTTTCAGCTAATATCAACGTGAGCTACCATTTTAGCGTACCATACCATCGTTGGATCACCATCTTCGCTATATGTTTGAGTACAAATATCCGGATTTTGTTTTGTCATAATTCTTCTCTTCCGGATATACAAAAAAAACACTAGTTCTACGACGTTCAACGTTAATTTAGTGCATTAATATGTAAAAGAAAAGTTATATATATTTATAAAAGTTATATTAGGGCGGAAAAATCATTGATATTAATGCCCGTCAAAATCAGCCGACTTGGATCTTGAAATCTAGCACATTTGATAGTCTTTTGTTGAATTAAATATTATAATAAAAAGTACTTTTGTCATTTTTATTTGTGAGTTTAAAAAGTATGTTTTACCTTTACTACTGTAGTAATTGTAACCAGTCTCCAGTTAGTCTTCTCGCATTGCAATTTATGAGAACTGACGTATCGACTTAAAAAAAAACCTTTTGACAACTTCATTTGGCAATTTATGAAAACTGACATATCTACTTAAAAAAAACCGTTTTGACAACATCATAGTGTATCGTGTCGACGTATCGACTTAAAAATAAACCAGGTTAACTTCATTTGGTAATATATGGAAACTGATGTATCAACTTAGAAAAACCATTTTGACAACTTCACTTGGCAATTTACAGAAACTGACGTATCGACTTAAAAAAAACCATTTTGACAACTTCATTTCAATTCAATTAACAATCATGAGGTAAATTATTATTGCATGATGTATAGTGTATATTGTGTTAGATTTTAAAGATGTTATCAACATATATTTGCAATTTACTTGGTTTCACTGTGTATATTTTTGATAAAATCCCAAAAAATATATATATTTTAATATTTCGGATACTAAAATTTTTAGGTGTTTTTATTTTTTATTGAAATGATTTCTTTGTAAAAGTTCAATTGAAATAGAGCTTTGGTGTCTCAAACTTTATCTGCTATAGTCTTAGACTCACCATAACAGGATTGTATTAGATTTAAGATACAATTTTTATTAAGTATTTTTTTGTTTTTTTTTTTCCCACCTCCCAATAATAAAAAAACAATTAAATTTAGATACAAACTTTATTCATAAACTTATTAAAAATTAAATTTATGCATCAGCAATGGTTACTTCAACCTCCACACCTGGTTCAATATTAATGGACGTGATTTGTTTCACAATCTCTGAAGGGGAATGTAAATCGATCACTCTCTTGTGAATTCTCATTTGGAATCTGAAAAAATCACGACATGTAACAACTTTTCCAAATATAGTAGCTTAACTTACCTATCCCAAGTTTTAGAACCTTCTCCGCAAGGTGTTTTTCTTGTGGTGATTCTGAGGATTTTATTGGGCATACGGACAGGTCCCTTTACACGCAACTTCTGCTTCTTGGCAGCTTCAATCAGGTCTGAACAGACCTTTTCTAAAGATCTCACGTTGCGAGATGTCAGGGTGATTCTAATTCTGTGAATTGGAGCAGTTTCCTGTCCAGGTTTCTCAGGGTTGAGGTCTTTAGTTGCCTAAGATAAATACCATTAAAAGATCATAACCTTAAAATTACATTATGTGGAATATCTTTGCCAAAAAATCTAAAAAGTACTATTGATATTATTAAAAATAACTTACCATTTTAATTTTCTGGTCGAGATACTCAAATTAATTGAAAAATTTGACCAGCGCTGAACCAGAAAACTCTGGATAATGCGTTCACACGAAGAAGAACGTGTAAAGAGACATAAAATAGTAAGGTTACCTCCCTAGTGATTTTTAGTTATTTTATAACTGGGGAACTTTTTTGGTGATGACTAATGGCAACATTGTCATTTTTCAAAATAAAAAATGTTTTAGTTTCCTCACATTACCGGTTTAATCATTAATTTTAATAACATCTTAGGGTACTTTTAATTAATGAGGATGATAATTACTAATAAATATCAATGCATTGTTGTTATTACAGCACAACCACTTTAACAACAATTGCAAAGAGATGCTTCATCTGGTACACGATGACTGTATTTTTATTAATAATTGTATTCTTAAATTATTCGTTCTGCGAAAAAAAACGGAGAAAGGAAAACATGTAATAGATGACGGCATCACTATCTATATCCATGACGTAATAGCTTTAAATGACCCATCTTCAGAGCAACCATTTTGAATTCCTACGCGTAACGTTACCCGTTAAAAAGTAGTACTTATTTTTATTTGATACTTTTAGGCAACAACGAAGTGATTATTTCGTTTTTGAATTGACTTTTATTTAGATGAATATACAGAATAATGATATGTTTCCCATTGAATATTTAAGCAAGTAGATGTGTAGTTGGGATTTTAAATTACTAAATTTAGGTTAGTTTGCTCTGAGCTGTCGTAGAAACGTTTGGCGTTACTCGTATCAGTCATCGAGAGAGTTGTTTATGTGTGTGGCCCATCCCAGCTAGTCTGTGAATGTGTGTGCCGTATCTATATCCAATTCCCTATTAAAATCATTTAATGGATAACTTCTGTTGCTGATAAGGTAAGCAAGTTACATCTAAGCAAACAAATATTTTTTTAATAGGTTTAATGCTTTTATTTGTGTGCCAAACAGTGAGGCGCCACAAGCCCGATTTACACAGCCGAACATAATCAAAACAAACCAGATACTTCTTTTTGTTTATCTGTCAGGTGAGCCCTTTATTCGCTTGTTCCTGACATTATCAATAACGCCTTGTATACATTTAAAAATTATGAGAATACCAAGGATCAAAGTATGAGAAAAAAAAGTAGGTTAACATATTTTTTTTTTAAGTTTGATCTTAATCTCTTGTTTTATCAATAAATAAGGGTGGAATTATGAATTCGATATTTTTCTGTCCGACCAACCCTTGGACTATCGATTTGGATCGATTTAGATTTTATTTTCTTTACAGTGAACACACCATACAACAAATAACTTTACAATAGAGACTTTATTGATAATTTAGGCATAATTTGTTTTACAAAACAGCCTTCGCCATTCAGAATGATTTCGTTATTGAACAAATTAACTGTGACCCGTATGAGAATTTGTCTAAATAGCGTCTGAACCCATCGAAAAATTTTAATAGAAAAAATTCTAGGGCTATTGAATAAAGTAGGCTGTGATCAAAATGAAAGTTCCAATGCTCACTTGACTTATATTTATTATTGGAACTTAATCCCATATATAAATAAATTGATGCTAGATGTTGCTATTTCTCTTGGCTGGCTCGAGAGAATATAACAAATTTCTAAAAATAAATATTATATTGAGTTGATTGTTGTGTGACAGGTTTCTATTAAAATATTTTTATAGTGAATACAGCTTCGCTGACGGGGATCTGTTATTTGAATTCATAGGTGTACCAGTATTTTTTTAGATATAAATGATTGTTTATAATTCAATAAGTGATATAAATAACGTAATGTATAACAAGACTTATAAATTTAACGATGAGTCAACAGTCACTTGATGTGTTTAAAGAGTTTAGATATTGTTATCAGTTAATTTGGAGGAATGGGGCGTATAATTCATGTTATTTGTTACTGAAATAATTTGTTAGGTTATCGTGGGAAAAGAATTTTGTTCGTGTGGATATTTATGCCAAGATTGTTTTCTATTTCATTTAGGGACATGGCGTAGGAAACTTATTGAAATTCCTTGAATTTAGGTGAGTTTATTTATGATAAGAACTTGGTTTGTTGGTGTCTTATCGAAAGTATTGCAATCTTGTTTACTTATAAATGTAAATGTCCATTTCTAGCTAGAAGTGATTATTAGTGCTGGAATGTACTATACAAGGTGTTCTTTAGTAGTATTTGAAATAATCTTAACATGTATCGTTATGTTGTAATAAAAGTAATGTCGTTTTGATGGAACTTTTAAAAACATTGCCATCTCCTGGCAAAAATTTAACTTCAAGTAATGTCTGAATGATTGAGGCGTGTTCATATATTTTTTCTTTATTTGGGTTTTGCCACGATCTAAAACTCAAAAAATATCTGTTCTTATGTAAATAAAGAATCACCGGGGAAAAACCAAAAAGCAAACGGAGAAAAATTTCTCTGTGAATCTTTTTTTGTAATAAATTTGCCTAACGAACACAATTTTACGGATATAAAAATGTTCTAAAAAAATTTACAAACTTTTAATGTCAATGTTTCGGGAAGTATTCTCCTCCCGTTTTCAAAACGAATCTAAAAATAAATTATATTAATTTCTATAAATTATGAAAAGATAGGAAGTAAATATATTTTTTGTCTATGTCAATGATAATTACATTGACGATTAGTTTTTAATGACAGTGACATAGATACAGTGACAACAGATATTTTTGATATTTTTTGAGTTTTAGATCGTGGCGAAAAACCCAAATAAAGAAGAAAATAAATAATTTAACTTAATATACCATAACCTGTACTCTAGTTGAATAGATTGACATTTAGTGTACCTGTTAAATTTTCAAAAACAATTGCTGCGATTTTTATACCTTTTGCTTTCAAAGACATTTTTCTTGTGCTATTTCTTTCATTAAACGAAAAGAACAATATTATAAACACATAGTTGGCTGTGAATATGTCTTATAGACAAAAATTAACGGTGTTGCTATAGAAACAAGTGTTAAACTTTGACATGTCGTGTACCTGTTAAGTGTTAGTAGAAAAAGTTTTAAAAATTGCTATTAATTTTGTTGTTTTGTGATTAATAAAATACTATTTTCTGCATTAGGATATTTATTATGTCCAGTATAGCTTCTTGGAATAACAGAACATTTTAGAATGTCCCCGGTATTAACCTAAACTGTGTATCGGCGAATGGAAAGGTTTCCGGCGGGATTTTTTTCAAGCGTAAAAGGTTTTCTGGCCGTTTTTTCTCGGCCCCCTTTCCCCTAACGGTATTTTTCTAATTTTCCACCTGTTGTGTACACAGACATTCCGGTAGGCTACGTGACCGTTGGGTGTGGTGAAGGTCGCCGACCTTGCCTTGGCAATTACCCACCAGATTATTTATTGACATCTTCCTAACGTTACGCCGTCTTTGCTTTTGTTTGTTCATTGGTTGGTTTCGCTTTCTACAGAAAAAAGGATCCTTAAAAAAATGCTATCTCCACAATTACCTCGGAGAATGTTTTTTTGTGTTCGCGTACAATGAATGCTGTTTGATCGATAGATCGTGATCCAACATTGTATCTCGGTCGGATTGAGTGGCGTTTTTAAATTTAGTACGCCGTTGTTATTGTATAACAGTTGGTTTCGTTTTTAAGACAATTATTATTTAATATTCAAAGTAAACTCTGTAATTTATTTGGAAACTTTATTTTACTGCGTATATATTAAATTTGGGGGGGGGCGGTGGGTGGGGGGCGTTAAAATATCGGAACCGGCCAAGACATCTTTCTGACGTAGTAATGTCGATAAATGACAACTCCACTTTTATTTGTCTGTCAAAGGCAACTATAATATTTTATTTAAACATTAAAGTTTCGAAGTTTAAATCATTGGTCACGTGGTTTACGGGATTAAATGAAAGCCCTGTATAACGCTGTCTTGGAAACTTGGTAGTACCTATTTACAAATTTCAAACTAGCCGAAAACATTTTTAAATCTGGAAGATACAGGATGTTTATCGATATTTGTTCGTTTTTTCTTTTTTCTTTGATCATTGGTTTTAATTTTCTTTTTGACGGCTCTCTAAAAAAAAATAATAAATTTTAATTCTTATCTCGACAATTACCAGCTAAATATTTTTTTTTGTGTTCGTATACAGTGCAACTTTATCGCATATCTACTTATAATTCTGACACTTATTTCCAGTCAGATCCAGTAGGTTGTTTTTTTCAATCTAGAAGATCGTTGATTATACATTTGCGTTTTTTTTCTAACATTCTGTCATTATATTAAATTGTATGTCTGTAATTCGGGAAGGATGAGAGCTATTTTTTACGGTAACTTTTCATTAAAACACGCGAATTTCTAATTTCACTCGTCTATAAAAAAAACCACATGACCTAATTCGTGACATTGCGTGACGTAAATTCACAGACCGTAACTTGCAATTTTTGTGTTTTCCTCCCATTTCAAGTGGAAATATCCCGAGTTTTGTAAGAACGTTTTCTAAGTTATGCAACTGTTATTATTGTTAATTGTATGACAGGTTGTCTATGATAGTTCACGTCAATTAGACAATTAGAACCTTAATTTTCGACGTCGTTTTTTTCAATTCAATTTTTTTTACCATGAATAGTTTAGAAGCTACGAGTTTAATAACTTTTCACCGAAAATACCTTATTTCCATTTTTTAACGATATCTCAAAAATACTGGATGCTATCAGGAAACTGTGTCTATTTTTTTTTCGCGTTAAAACCAACTATATATCAATGTTTAAACTCAGTTGGTGATCTGAAATATATATATATATATATATATATATATATATATATATATATATATATATATATATATATATATATATATATATATATATATATATATATATGTAGTGTTAGATTTTCTTGGACTGCATCCAATGAGTGAATGTGTGTGTACTATCCTTAACCATTTTAATGTGGTAAGTGACCACCAAATGGTACGAGCAAAGATTAGGATAAACTGCCGAAAACAACGCGAAAAAATGATAAGATCAAAAGGTGGCAAAGTGGATTCTGGGAAGCTACTGGAGAGGGGCAGAGATTTTGAAATTACTTTGTCGAACCGCTTTGCTGTGTTACAAGACCCAGAGGAGATGGAAATTACAGACCAACATAAAGAAATCGTCAACAATGTGCTTAAAACGGCGGCTTCAATAGCACCAAAAGATAAATGTTTCAAAGAGTCAAAAATTTCCAATGAGACTATTAATTTAATGAAAAAACGCCGGACAATGAAGAATGCAGACAGTCCTTTTGGTAGGGTCGAGTACATTGAGCTTTGCAAAACTATAAGAAAACGTATTCGAGAGGAAACGCGCCGATTGAACATGCAGCTAGTGCAAAAAACTCTGGAAGAAAACAGAGGAATTAACAAAGCTAAGCAGAAGCTGAGAAGGAAAAGGACACAAATGTTTTCCTTAATGCGTGAGGATGGTACAATATGCAGAAAACGGACGGAAACGTTAGAGGTTGTAAGAAGATTTTATTCAAAGTTATATGAGGGCCAGAATCAGATAAGAACAGCAATGCCTACTGAAGAACAAATGCCGGATATCCTGGTGGAGGAAGTGACAAAGGCTATAGACTCGATGAAAAATTGCAAGGCTCCAGGAGATGAGTATAACAGTGGAGATGTTAAAAGCTGGTGGTCGAACCTTACATAAAACACTGGCAAGATTATACACAAAATGCCCCAAACAACAAGAAGTACCCAGCTTACGAAAAAATGCAGAAGTGATTCTTTTGCATAAGAAAGGAGCACGGGAAGATTTAAAGAACTACCGCCCAATAAGCCTCCTATCAGTGGTGTACAAAGTTTTCACCAAGATAATTTCCAAAAGAATACTAAGAAAACTTAATGACGCACGACCAAGGGAGCAAGCAGGATCCAGAAGTGGATTCAGTACATTGGATCATATCCAGGTTCTACAGCAGGTCATAGAAAAACACAACGAATACACTATGCCACTGTACTTGGCATTTATCGATTATGAAAAAGCATTTGATTCAATCTCAAAGAGGGCCATAATGGATCCATTGCTTAATCAAGGTGTAGAGAAAGCCTATGTAAACCTACTAGGATCGATATATGATGAAGCTACAGCGACAGTCCACCTTGACGATCTTGAGGTGGGAATAAATGTAGAGCGGGGCGTACGACAGGGAGACGCAATATCGCCTCTTCTTTTCTCGGCCTGCCTGGAAGAAGTGTTCCGTAAGCTGGATTGGGAACAAGATGGAATAAGGATTAATGGTGCGTACTTAAATTATCTTAGATTCGCAGATGATATCGTTCTTCTTTCACAAGACGCAGATGAGCTGCAAAGACACGTACAAGAATTGCAAAGGGTTGAGGAAACATTTGGCTTGAAAATAAACCGGAAGAAGAGTCAGGTCATGTCCAATAAATTTGCTGAGGACAAAAAGATTTCTATTTTAGGAACGGATTTGGAAGTTGTGGATCACTATATATATATATATATATATATATATATATATATATATATATATATATATATATATATATATATATATATATCTTGGGCAAAGGGTTTCAGTGGAAGAGGACACCGTCTGGGAGGTGGAACGACGCGTTAAATGTGGCTGGCAGGCATTTGGCAGGCTCAACATAGTGTTCAAGAGCAAACTACCACTTTGTCTGAAAAGAAAAGTCTTTGATCAGTGTGTCCTGCCTGCTATGACATACGGAAGTGAGACCTGGACACTCACATCACAGTCAGTTCAAAAACTTCGAGTAGCACAGAGGGGAATGGAAAGATGTATGCTTGGCATTACTAGACGGGATAGAAATACCTGCACATGAATCAGAGAACAAACGAAAGTGAATGACATCATTGGAAGAATAAAGCAATTGAAATAGAAATGGGCAGGCCATGTAGCGAGGCGATGGACCAGGGCGGTCCTGGACTGGATACCGCTTGATCGCAAACGTCCACGGAGAAGACCGAAATCACGATGGACTGATAATATTATTAAGTATATTGGACCCGAATGGCAAAGGAAAGCGAGAGTTGGAAGCATGTTGAAGAGGCCTTCATCCTGCAGTGGATCGACACGGGCTGATGATGATGACGATGATATATCGTCATCATCAACCCGTATCAATCCACTGCAGGACGAAGGCCTCTTCAACATGCTTCCAACTTTCACGGTCCTGGGCTTTTCTCTTCCACTCGGGTGTATACTTAACGATGTCATCAGCCCATCGTGCTTTCGGTCTTCTTTGCGGACGTTTGCGATCAAGCGCTACATGGCCAAAACACACTTGAGATGACTGACAAAATAGAGCACTGTAAACAAACTAAATGACAGATGACGTTCAAACTCCGCGTCACTATAGAGGACAGTTGTGCCAACTTAACGATAAAAAGAATTTGACAGTCCTTTTCAAATGATCAATTACCGGTACTTTTTTGACAGAATGTATTATTAACTCGTTGATACTTAATTTTTTTTAAGCGCGATAAAGAATATTTGGATGTAAATAATTAATTAATTTGTGTTCATAGAGTCTCTAGTTAGTAAATTAATTTTTTGTTGTTTTTCTTTTGTGAAAAAAAAATCATTTGGATTATTATGTACAAAATGTTTTAATAGACAACAAAAATACTACACAGATATTAAAAATACTTAATTAGGAAACTAAATAAATGTTTACGAAAATTATTTTCTATGATATATAAGAAAACAGTTTCTTTTTTTATACATAAATATACCCCACACTTATCACGAAAGAAATGCGGTTTTTTTTTTGTTAAATTTGTCATTTCTCTACCGCTTTCATTCCTTACTACCCTTCAGGTGTGGCAGATAAATAAATAAATAATAAATAAATAAATAAATACATCTTTATTTAGCATATGCAGCTAATAGTAACAAAACAAAATCAATATACAAAAAAAATAATAAAATATTAACAAAAGAAAATACAATCAAAAGGCAACAACTAACACTGTTCAAATGATAAAACACTCTATTGCTTGAAATAATAATTTAACAGTCTATTAAATACATGCACATTAGGAGCGCTCCCTATGTGGGTGGGCAAAGCATTGAAGAGACAAACACCTTCCCAAAACAATGTGTTCTGGAGAGCAGTTGATCTCACAATTGGTACATCATAATTGTTCTTAGAATGGACATCGTAAGAATGTATATTTATTTTTTGTTCAAATAATGAGGCAACAAATTATGTTTTATTTTATATATCAATCGAATGTTAGCCCCTTCAATGGCCCGCGCAACTGAAAGCCAATCCAATGATCGCAATATTACCTCAATCGGTGTATACTCATTACAGTTGAATAGTACACGCATAGCCTTGTTCTGCTGTATTTGGAGTCTACCAATACTCTCCTTATTACATATCAGCACAGACATGCAATAAGCAAAATGAGGTAAAACTATAGCATTATATACAAGCCTCTTCGACCAGGGTGATAAATGTGACGATATACGACTAAACAACCAAATTTTTTTCCCAATCTTTCTACATAGAAAACTGACACGATTACAAAATGTTAACTGATGATCCAACAGTACTCCTAAGTACTTATTTCATTTACAATTTCAATATCACAATTGTTTATATTTATTTTTAACCTTAACTCATTAAATCTTTTATAGTTTGCTTTAGACCCTATTACCATGCACCTTGTTTTCAGTTCGTTTAATTTAAGTTTGTTTTTGCATAGCCATCTAAATAGTATTGCCAGTTTACTATTCAATGTTTCAACCATTTCAGGCAAATCATACCCAGACACAGATACGAGAGTATCATCTGCAAAAAGACTAATAAAGCATTAATCCAATAATGTAGAAATATCGTTGACATATATCAAAAACAGTAATGGGCTCAAAACACTACCCTGAGGAACTCCCCAAGCACTTTCCCTCTTTGCCGACACTTTTCCCCCAACCCTCGTCCTATGATGTCTGTCTGTTAAATAACTCTTGATCCATTTCAAGGCTTTTGATCTTACACCATAACTTAATAATTTTTTACACAGTATATCCCGGTCAATAGTTTCGAATGCTCGCTTTAAATCTATAAACACACTAAGCACAGTTTTCCCGTCCTTTATATCGTTCCTTCATGTTGCACATACATACTGCACAGCCTTCTCACAAGAATGTTTTATCCTAAAACCTGATTGAGCAGAAAATAACAATCCATTGGTTTCAAAATAAATTTTCAACTCTGTACATACTACAGTCTCAATGATTTTATCAACAACAGGTAATAAATTAATTGGTCTAAAGTGACTTGGTGCACTAGGCCTTAGTATTTTCGGAATTGGTACAATAATGCTGGTTTTTAAGTCTTCAGGAAATGTATTCGTTTCAAAACTTATTAATTAAGTACAATAAAGGATAACCGATGACACAAATTTTTTTTTTCATTAATCTTATCGTAATATCATTGTCCCTCGTACTTGGGCTTTTTAATCTAAACACAACTTTTCTTAATTTGTTTAGAGTAACATGTTCAAACTCAGAAAAATCGTGAATCTTGCATACTTTGACATCACTGCCTCCAGTCCCGCTCTTCGATACTCTGTTCTACTTCATTCAAACTATCGAAGTAAAAGTTATTGAAGTTCTCCTCCGTAGGTCCGTAGTGAGCGTTAAATTCGATTCGAGAAAAATCGGCACGCCCCTTACCATTGCCTAGTAAATTTTTTATTGTTCTCCACATCTTCCTTCAGTCCCCTCTACAAGCATCGATATTATTATTAAGGTACTTTTTCCTCTCAAGTCGCATCATGGACAGTGCAATATTGATTGATGATGATCTGTGGAATCATATTGTATTTCTGAACGAGGCCTTCATTACGTTTTGGAATTTTTGATCTTGACATCTCAGGTGTTACGCTGCTCGACCTTCATCTTTTGCCTTGACCTTGAACTAGTTTATCAACTTTTACCAAACACGCTGCCAAACGTAAACGGAAATTTAAAAGAGCCATCCGAGATTTTTTGGGATCTGTAGTCGATTGCAATCTTGCCTATATTTAACCAACTGTTGACTACACCCAAGTCAACTGCATGAAATATTAAGCGTCCACTTTCTAGAGCGAATATAAATTCTATACAATCCAATCATTTGATCAAGTAAATCAAAGCCATTCATTAAGATTATATAATTTTACAATATCAGGCTTTGTAACATCCACGTACTTCTCGGTCTTATCCCATCTACAAGTAAGTCTTCCTGCCCAACACCCACAAAATTCGAAGCGAGTACTACGGTACGATTATTCATCCATTTTACTAATGCAATGTCTCTATTTTCGGTTGTCAATTCATCATGGGATCCCCTACCTCTTTGTTTCAACTGTTTGTCATCCAATAGTGGAGGTTTGCTCTGCAGTTATTCACTCTTACTGTCCCAGCAGCATATATTTTTTTATGCTTTAGGACTTGCAGAAGTTGAAACTATGAAAAATAATTGGTGCTCCAAGGCCAAATGGTTTTAGGTTGTCTACGTCCAAACCATTAGAAACCACTGGGTAAATCACGTAAATCGTATGCCATTCCAGATTTTCCACATAAAATAAATATGGGTAACCACATAACCAAGGGTTGATAGCCTGAGGGGGTGCTGGCCTGGGTTGTTGGTGGCTGATGACCGTGATGTTCGGAATCCACGTTAAGCTGTAGGTCCAGTCGCAAAAATAGCCTAGTTGCTGATGCAACTCTAACCCTAATACCCTTACACCCCAGGGGGTTGGTTTACCTTTTGTGTATTGTTTGATTGATAACACTGGGAACAGCAATTTTGTTGAGTTGGATCTGTGACTTGTTTTTGACTAATTTTTCATCCCTGAATTCAAAAATATTCACAGTTTTTCTCTTATCACGTCAAGTTCTTAAGCTACAGCATACCCCTCATTTTACCTTAAAAGTGTACATACGAAAGGAAATAAGGTGAGATCTGACCAAATAGATTAGAATATTCTATTCATATAGAGGTTAACATATTATTAAAAGTTAAATTGTGTTTATTGGAAACTTTGAATTTTTCGTCGGTGGAGTCACTTCGATCTTCACTTGATTCACATTCTTCTATATCTAAAGAAGGTAATTCTTGAAAAACTGGCACTGGAATTTCAGCTGAATGAGGCACAGGGCGTATAGCTGACTGTAAACTAGGGTACTCAATTCTAGGTTTGTTTTTCTTGTTGAATCCTGATGTTTTCACTCTGCAAAAGTAGCAATCACTTAAGTGATCTTTGGGCTCTCGCCAAACCATTGGTGTACTAAACGAAAGTTTATTACGTGTTCTTTTCGTCCACATTCGTAAACTCTCTACACACTGCTTGCACACTTTATGACGGGCCCATGATTTATCTTGGTCACATATTTTCACTTTAAAATAAGCAAAATAGGCTTGCCCGACAAATGTACTAATATTAGTCCGTTGAATGGGGATGGTAAAACTGCCACATATATAACAAAATGAATCAGGGCTGTTTAAGCACTTACGACGAGAACTACCAGATGCAGACATAACGAAAATCTGTAGTTGTTACTGTTACACAGACCCGCGTACTTTAGCATCTCATGCGTAACTGTCCGAACTAGTTTTGGATGACGCAACGTCACTCACGCCCCCACTCTTAGGTCGAAGAAGGTTCGCCGGTAGGAGAGCAGTAGTGACTTCTGTGATTCGCCAAGCTTAGTTGATTGCGCAACAACTCTCTGAGAAAAAACTTGACGTGATAGAAAAAAAAACTAAATAAAGTTTTGGAATTAGCATGTCAATTTACGTATAAAATAGCTTAAATATCGAACTCAACAGAAATTATTTTTCAAATTGTTCCCCAGTGTAAGTGGTCCCTGAACGGCATGATTTGCTCATCAATGCATATTTTCTTCCAAATCCAACTCGGCGCAACGATTTTTAATGGGATCATAAAGAGGGCGTATATTGTACAATTTAGCATTGTAATAATTTTTATTCTCCAAATTATTGATACAGTATACATTCGTTCGAAGTTCGAAAAATCTGTCTCTACCCATTGTATCTTTAAAGAGATTTATGCATAAGGCCTTATCCTAAAACAACCGAACTTTTGGAAGTTTTAGGCAGCCAACCACAATGTGCTATCCAAATAAACTTTTAAGTTCGAATAAATTCGTTGTTTGGAAGTGGATGTTTTTTTGGATGGCCATATATATTAGTAAAGTTTGCCATTTTTTTCATCATTGCTTCGGTCAAATTTCGGACTATATCAGGATTATGCAAATTAGATTTATACTATTTTATATCATCCTTTTTTTCTCAACAATTAAACTTAATGTCTTATTTGGGAAAACCCTCCACGTCTAAATTGCTTTTTAGGGCTTGTATTTATTCCATTGTGGTTTTCCTATGGGAGGACCTGTTTTCGTTACTTTCGGCGCTGTTTTTGTGAATTGTCTGAAGCGTAGTTTTTTTATACGAATTAAGAGGTCAAGGATATCGCAAAAAATAGCTTTTAATCATTTAGATTAGCAGGGGAATTGTTGTATTCGTATGTATTATTTGCCAAGCCCACTCATTACGAAATTCATTTTCTCTTCTGTTATTCGCAGTGTACGTACAGACAGGCGCGCTCTATCATCAACATTGCTATTTAAAACCTCTTCATACGAGGGGACGTAAAAAGGTCGTCAATCTCCGATTTATGATTTAACAGAGGCCTAACTGATTTTTAATCCGTCGCTACGAAGTTTTCCACTTTTTTCCGTTTCGTCTGCGTGTCTTCCGCTTTGCTCCTGTTTATTTTGAGTCTATTTCTGGCGTTATTGGGGCGCGAGAAAGTAAAAATAGGCATGTGGAAGGTCACCCAGTGGCACATCAATTGATTGGGATGAGAAATATGTGGATTAGGAGTTAATCGTGTGTACTGACCCAAATTTTCAATAAATAAGTAGGTGCATATTTTCTTTAACCCTTTATGAGTCGCCTGGATGGTTGTCACAAGAATTTTCTAAGACCTAATTCATCTTTAATTCCTTATTTATGATATTCAATTGGGAATTGATAGTTTTTTATTGGGTGTCACGCGTTAATAATTAATAAATCGGGAGAGTAAGGATGTCACCAATTCTATTTATTAGGTTATGAAAGTTATTACATTTTTTAATCGCTAAATCAATCGAAATAAAAACCATTGCAATCAACACACTTTCGCCAACAAGAAACAAGTTATACCGGTTACGTAAAATTTCGAGTGCTGGAGGCGACGAAGTTGTTGGAGTTTTTGCTTTTAAAGCATTTCTCGTGCTGGAAGTGGTGGAGATGCTTGAAAAAGTGGTAGTCTGTAGGCGAGTATGGCGAATGGTGGCGTATGGCGGTTTCGTAGCCCAACTTATGCAGCTTTTGTCGCGTGATCATTCAGACGCGTGGTCGAGCGTTGCCATGGAGGAGAATTGGTCCCTTCCTGTTGATTAATGCCGGGCACATGCTCCGCAGTTTTTAGTGTATTTAATCGATTTGCTGACAGTACTTCTCTGCTGTAATCTTTTCGCCCGGGTTCAGGAAGCTGTGATGAATCAGACTAAGCATTTTTTGAAGAAGACGATTTGCAAACTCAACCACAAATGACAGAGATGTTACATGTTGGTCGCTTTTTGCACTCCATCGTGACTGGAGACGATAAATGGACATATTTCGAGAACCCAAAACGCAGAAAATGGTGGGTTGACCCATGATAATCATCAACATCGACCGCAAGACGGAATCGCTTTGGAAAGAAGACAATGCTGTGCATTTGGTGGAATCAGAAAGGTGTCGTGTACCACGAGCTTGTGAAACCAAGTGCGAAACAGTTAATACCGTTCGTTACCGTCAACAAATGATTAATTTGAACCATGTGTTGATCGAAAAGTGACCATAATGGGCTACAAGGTATAGAAAAGTGATTTTGTACACACTTCACACACAAAAGCGGTCAGAGACACCATATCTGCAGTTAGCTGGGAACTCTTGCCCCACCCACCATACTCACCAGACTTGGCTCCTTCCGACTACTACTAATTTTAATCAATGTCTCACGCACTTTCCTTGAAACACTTCAACAATTGCGGAGATGGCCTATAACAATTACGGAGATGGTTGGACCACCTCAAAATATGTCCGATTTTTCTGGGACTGTATCCACAAATCGCCAGAGAGATGGGAAAAATGTGTAGCTAGCGATGGTGCATACTTTGAATAAACCATTTTTTACCTTTCTTCCAAATTAAACGTGTTTTTTTTTTAAGAAAAAAAATAAGAATTATTAGCTCGTATAGCTTTGTTAAAACTAATTCCTGTTCATCCATCATTTTAATGAAGGAATCGTTGAAAATAATGTTTAGCTTTAATTTCACGCGACGCACGTTTCGTTAATCAAGTTGGCATCATTAGGAGATGGTTAGAACTAAAGCTGAACATTTTCGTATTTTTTTCGACATATTTTTCTGTAACTTTATACAACTCTAACTCGTTGTTTGTTTATATTGTTGCAGAACGCTAGGCCAGTATGCCTGAAGAGAAAAAGACGGCGGTGGACTCTGATGTCTCGCCTGCCAAAAAACTAGCCCTCGCCAAAGACGTGAAAGGCAGCAAAAATGGATTGTTTGACTGGACTGAGGTCACCATGCTGGATGGTTCAGTCCTAACCTTGAATATCGACGTGAGTACTGAAGACTGGTAGTTGGTGTGGAGGTCTTCACATTTTAAGCAAATAATTTAATTTTTTTTCAATGCGTCTTTAACAGATATGGGTATTTTTTTTAGAAAAAAGCCAAGGGAAGAGACCTGTTGGACAAAGTGTGTGAAGCCATCAATCTTATCGAGAAGGATTACTTCGGTTTGGTTTATGCCGATAGACACGATGCAAGAAACTGGTTGGAACTGGATAAAAGAATAGCAAAGTTTTTGAAAAGTAAGTACGTCGGCATATGTAGTTACATGAACGAGAGAAAAGAACGCTTTTCTTTTTGTCGTCCAGATGATCCTTGGAGATTCAAATTTGAGGTAAAATTTTATCCGCCGGATCCAGCACAACTACAAGAAGATATTACACGGTAAGTATTTATAATAATAATAATAATAATAATTTTTCAGGGAGATTCCCTTTCTCCAATTTGGTTCTGTCTAGCCTTGAACGCTTTGTCCACACTACTAACCAACAGCAATATTGGATATAAACTTAACATGAGGAATCCAAGAAAGCTCTCTTATCTACTATATATGGATGACCTTAAAATATGGAGAAACTAGAGAAAAATTAAACTCCTTGATAAAAACGGTCGAAACATTTAGTAGGGATATCAGAATGTCATTCGGACTGGACAAATGTTCTACCATTAGATTACAGAAGGGAAAGGTTCAGAGTCAACATTCAACATTCTGTAATATACAACAACTGGCACCAGAAGAATCCTACAAATATTTAGGAATACCCCAAAAGCATAAACTTGATCACAACCAGTTAAAGAAGGCCTTTTCCACTCTATACCAAAAGAGACAAAACTTTTAAACACCAAACTGAACAGCGGAAACCTCATTAGAGCGATCAATGGTTGGGCATTGCCAACTTTGGCATTGTTAAATGGTCAGAAACTGACCTCGATGAACTTGATAGGTTGACACGCCGAACATTAACAAAATTCCAATGCTTGTATCCAAACTCATCTACGAAGAGACTATACATCCCAAGAAAGTTGGGAGATAGAGGCCTTGTAAACGTAAAAAATCTCTGTCTCAGTCAAGAAAATATTATACCGTATTGATAGCAGAACAGCACTCACGGATTGCGGTCCAGAATAGAGAGGACAAACATTACATGGAAGGTTTCCTAAGTCACTCGAAGATGACACCACTGACGAACAATTATCTTTAAAGTGGCTGGCCGATGGACTCCAGAAACAGAAGGTTTTGCGATATCTATTCAAGATAGGGTTACAAGAATCCAGAACTATGAAAAGCACATACTGGGGGAAACAATTGTGCACCTTATTGACGGTTGCCCGGCCCTTGCTCCTAATGTTTATTTAGGACGGCATAATCAGCTGGCAAAAATTATACATCAGCAAATTGCTAAAAAATACTCGCTATTAGAAAGCGCACCTCTTCCATTTTATAAATAGTACTTGAATCATTCGATGCCATTCTTTACTGGGACAGACCAATTACTACTGATCGAACGATTGATTATAACAGGCCAGATATTGTTCTAATCAACAAAAAGGAGAAAAGGGCTTTTATAATTGACATCGCAGTGCCGCTCTCTCACAACTGACATACGACTTGAAGAACCAGTGGAAACTGAGTAAAGTAGATGTAATGCCCTCGTGATATCCGCCGATGGCCTGATAAGTAAGAGGTTTTCAAAGAACCTCGAGAGCCTTGGTATCTCGAAATCGATTGCCATAGTGGGACAACGTGCCGTGCTATTGCAGACGTACAATGTCAGGGTGAGAGGAACTGAATTGCTTTATCATCTTATCATTGGAATATTGACCAGCATAAGCTGAGAGTCTACATTAAGAATGAGCAGACTAATAAGATTTATTTAAATATGATAAAACGAATCAGCATGTCAAAGAGATTATCGATACCCTAAAACAAAAACTTGTATAGTTCAAAAAGTATATAGTTCTCGTCTAGATCGATATAAACTGCAAAAAATTGCATCAACTCATTCAGGTTGTAGAGAAATTTACAACTGATAGTAACATGTACTTTAGATTAGATAAATGCAGAACTATTAACATAAAGAGAGGATCTAAGTTAGAGATGACAGGGTTTGTCACTGCAGAACAAGAATATATAGAGCCAATGCAGGAGGGCCAAGTATATAAATATCTTGGAATACAACAGTCCAAAGCAGTTGAGCATAAACTCATTAAGGAGACACTAACTAAAGAATTCACGCTCAGACTTGAAAGCATAGGCAGGTCTGACCTAGACAGTAGAAATATAGTAAAAGCTATAAACACTTTTGCTATACCAGCCTTGACATATTCGTTTGGAATTATATCTTGGTCAAACACGGATATCGAAACGCTACATGGAATAATTAGAACTACACTAACGAAATATAAGAAACATCATACGCGCACGGTAATAAAAAACGACTTATATTACCAAGAATTGAAGGAGGGAGAGGAATTATAAATATATGTAATCTACGCGAAAAACAAATATCCAGTTTAAGATCATATTTCCATCAAAAAATGATTGAATGCCCGCTATGTGCC
Source organism: Cosmopolites sordidus (assembly GCA_031761425.1). NCBI lineage: Eukaryota > Metazoa > Arthropoda > Insecta > Coleoptera > Curculionidae > Cosmopolites > Cosmopolites sordidus. The sequence continues at coordinate 2,012,718 of JARFXV010000476.1, read as the reverse complement.
AGCGGTGATCATTATACGCCTCTGAATCTGAGAGCATTCAGACAACTGGAACAATTATACAAGAGTGGAAAAATATGTCTCTACACGGTAGACACCCCCATGATCTTCCCCCGATCAGAGAGATCACCTCCCGACAAGAGTGCGTCAAACGCCTGGTTGACATGGGGAGGTCTCTTTCCGGAGACTGAAGGCTTTATGTGTGCAATTCAGGATCAAGTCGTGCACACTAAGAACTACAAAAAATATATATCATTAAGGATGCATGAATATCAAATAACACGTGTAGGAAATGCCACGGAAAGCTTCTATCTTTACCGTCATAATCAGGTGACTGATTAACAGTAAATTTTACCAGAAGCTTGTAAGTCGCAATAACCTTATAACAGAACGAATTCCTTATTATAAATACACCCCGGAGGCGGTACTAGATTCAGCCGATTTTAGGTTATATTGCGACGAACAATAATAACCGACAAAACCGGGCACTGCAATAGACCAGATATTATATTGCTGGACAAAAAGAAGAAAACAGCATTCCTAATGGACGTAACTGTTCCAAACACCCACAACATTTAAAATATAGCTGAAGAAAAAGGGCAAAAATATACAGACCTCCATCTAGAAATTAAGCGAATGTGGAAGTTAAACCAGGTTTATATTGTACCATTGATAATTTCAACAACTGGCATTAGAACAAGCAACCAAAGCACCTTAACAACCAAAGAACTTGAAAAATAACATCAAATTTCTGGGACTAGAAGAAAATCTGTTTAAAATAATGCAGAGGGCGGTAATTCTTAATACCACTGGCATCGCCCGAAAATGTTTTAAAAAATGAAGTTGTTTTGCCTACGGCCCGCACTGTATTTAAAATCCAGCTTGGCTGGGAGAAAGGTTTAAAATAAAGGAAACTAATAATAATCTGGACATGGAACATAGCTGGTCCAAACAATCACAACATTCAGAAGACCATACTGGAACTTGAACCATGTTCATACTTTGTCATTGGTAAATCCAACCACTTATACCAAAACTTGAAAAATACCATCAAAATTCTGGAACTAGAAGAAAATCTTAAAAGGAAAATAATAATAAGAGGTCCGTGACGCCACAAGAATAACCGAAAACTGGAAAGCACCATGGCCAGATAGAATCCAGAATTTCTGGATTAAATATTTGGATGCCACACATGACAATTTATCACATTCCGCAATTTTTTATCTGAGGGTAATACATATTTACTATATAAGAAAATGACAAGACGCAGCTAAATAACTATCGACCTATAACTTGTCTTTCGACTCTCTATAAGTTAGTTACATCATTAGTAAACGAAAAATATATCATCTCTGTTTAGGTAGTAATATCCTGGAAGAACAACGAAAAGGATGTGTAAAACAATCTGCGGGTGTAAACACCAACTTACCATAGATGCAATTGCCCACGAAAACGTTCAGAGAAAAAAGCGTAACCTTAAGATATGTTACATCGACTACAGTAAGGCTTTCGACTCTGCCCCTCATGATTGGCTAGTTAAAGTTTTGGAAATGTACAAAATCTGTCCTAAAAGCAGAGCAATGTTTACTTAGTGAAGTCATGGAAGACGTATATATGGATATCGGGAGAAAATGCTGGAGCAAAAAAATAGTCAACGTTGAGAAAGGTATTTTCCAGGGAGACTCTTTGCCACCAATGTCGTTTTATCTGGCTCTAAATCCTATGTCCACGATTCTCAATCAGTTTGCAAGCGGGTTAGGTTCGAGTTAACAAACAGCAGAAGGTTATCGATCGATAATTAAAATCGTGAAAATATTCAGCCTTGATATTAAGATGTCAATATACAAAAAGGACAAGTTAAACAAAATCGGGAATCATTCTGTCAGGTACACTCATTGAAACTGGATGATACTTATCGGTATTTGGGAATAGCACAAAATCAAATGCTAAACCATACCGCACCCAAACAGGAATTCCAAGATAAATATAAGAAAAGAATGATGCAGATCCTTAATACGAAACTCTCAGGGGGGAATATATGTAAAGCAATCAACACATGGGCAGTACTGGTGTTAGCATATTCATTTGGAGTGGCCAACTGGTCAAACACAAAACTGGAAGAGCTAGACCGCATGACTAGATGACTTTTAACAAAATTTCGTTGTTGGCAAACTAATTCTTCTGTATTGAGATTATACATTCATCAAAAATATAGCGGTAGAGGGCTTATGCACATCAAAGAATTGTGTCTTAGTCAGGAAAAGAAGCTTCGCCAACATTTTCTTAGTTTGAAAGATCAACTTATAAGGCTCGAACTCAGGCCGATTACGATTATACACCACTAAAACTGAGCCATACAAACTACACTATCGAAACAGAGACAATACAAAAGAACATAAATCGCTGGGAACATAAGTCAATCCATGGTAGATATGTAGAATTATTAAATGGCAATAATATTGATAAGAAGGCTTTTCTGCTCTGGTTAGACGAGAATCAACTATATCCGCAAACTGAGGGTTTTGTTATTGCTATTCACGATAAAGTCATCAAAACCAACAATTACAAGAAACACATCCTTAAAGAAAACACTGAAGATGCATGTTGAAAGTGTAGCAAAATGGGGGAGACTATTGAGCATATAATTGGTGGATGTCCTACTTTAGCAGAAAACATTAGCTAGCTAAGATAATCCACCAAAAACTGGCATTCAGTCATGGTCTTTTACCAACATCTACTCCGCGGTATTATCAATACAGTCCTCGAGCAGTTCTGGAATCTGACGATGTGCTGCTCTACTGGGAAAGACCGATAATAACAGGGCTGTCGACTACAATAGACCAGGCATAGTCTTAATAAATAAGAAAGAAAAGCGGGGAACAATTATTGATATTGCCATACCACTGTCTCATAAGATATATAAAACAGAGGTGGAAAAGGTTTCTAAGTATGAGAATCTTTCAGGGATTGATAAGTCATCAGTTCTCCAAAATTTTGACACATTGCGGACTGAACAGAAATCTCATAAAAGTGGGACAACGGGCTATACTGTTACCAACCTGCTACCTAGTTCGAAAATGTGTGTCTTAATGCTAACGGAATACTGGGTTACAATGAAATTTATCCCCAGGCTCCGAGCCGAGCTCCAACGTCGCGCGGGAGGGGTCGGTTTATGGTTTCCAGCTTTATAAGCTGAGACGGTCGATGAGAATAGTAATAATAAATGGCCTTTATGATATCATATTAATGACAATAAAAAATAAATAAACAAAAGCAAAGGAACAAAATAAATGAGATTTCTCAATTTGTTGATCTGCAAGTTGGGGAAGTCTAACATAAATTGCTCAACTAATCTACCGATCTTAATCCCTAGACAGAAAAAAAAGCAACACACCTATAAAACCATAAACATTTCCTCCCACGTCTCACACACATACTCTAACAAACATTATTTTTACACAACCATCCGGTCACCGTCAGAACCTCAAATGCGCTGTACAATGCCTCAATCTCTGCTGCTACCTTAATGCTAGTGGGTTGCAGTACCATTGTCATCATCATCATTTTCCTCCCCCCTTTCCCCCACATCTCATCTTCCTCCTCTCCTCCTCCTGAAGAATCGTTGGTTAAATTTACAAAATTTATTTCTCTTACACCATGTATATTAAAATATAGTTAAATGACGTGTTGTTTAGTTACCAGTTATGCCTTCAAATCCGCAATGACATTCTCAGCGGTCGGTTACCATGTTCTTTCGTCACCCACGCCCTTTTGGGCTCTTACCTGGCCCAGTCGGAGCTGGGGGATTACGACCCGGACACCATGGGCAAGGATTACCTCAAAGATTTCAAATTCGCCCCCAATCAAAACCAGGACCTAGAGGATAAAGTCTGCGAGCTCCACAAAACTCACAAGTAAGACACCAGCATGTATACCTTCCTGTTTCACGTAATTAAACTCTGGATCTTTAGAGGACAGACACCAGCCGAATCGGAATTACATTATTTGGAGAATGCAAAGAAGCTAGCCATGTATGGAGTCGATCTGCATCCTGCCAAGGATTCAGAAGGAGTTGATATTATGTTAGGTTAGTTGGTAACACTGCATCTTGAATAACGAGTTCTGATTCGACGTGATTTTAGGAGTGTGTGCTTCTGGATTGTTGGTTTATCGTGATAGGCTTCGAATCAACCGATTCGCCTGGCCGAAGATATTGAAAATCAGTTACAAAAGGCATAATTTCTACATCAAAATTCGTCCAGGAGAGTTTGAACAGTTCGAGTCCACGATCGGTTTCAAGTTGGCCAATCATCGAGCAGCTAAGAAACTGTGGAAGACGTGCGTGGAGCACCACACGTTCTTCAGGCTGATGTCGCCGGAAGTCATCCAGAAAAGCTCTCTATTTCCAAAATTGGGCTCTAAGTTCAGGTATACACTTTCGTCACTGTTTGTGTGTTTTATCTTCAAGCGTGAACTTCTATAGGTACTCAGGCAGAACTCACTACGAAACTAGGAAAACACCGATTGACAGGCCCGCACCTCAGTTCGAAAGATCACTGACAGGCAAAAGATTGACGTCCAGAAGCATGGACCGTGAGTTTTTTTAACATCCTAGTTTTACTTAACTCAAACAGTTTTACCAGTAGACACCAAATCACTTTTTTTTAATTCTCGACGCACGTTTCGTTAACCGTGTTAGCACCATCAGGACATTATTCAGTCTGATTCTCAAAAAACTATGTTCTATTTATATGAAAACCGCACCTAATGAAGCGTGTGAAAATCATGAATGAATTATGTAATATTTTACGGTTCATAATTTTTGCCCGCTTCATTACGTTCGGTCGTCGTATAAATATCAGATTAAATCATCTCCGGATGATGCTAATGGGCTTAGCGAAACGCGCGTCGAGATGATAAACAAAGGAATTTGGTGCTTAATGGCAAATTTCTTTGAGTTTGGCGTTTCACACTGAAGGTTCCAACAGAAGAATTTATCCTGTTTTTATACTTACCAATTTTCTTTCACCTTAGCCCTGAGTGTGAGACCCGAAGACGACTATAACGACACCAACAAGCGACACACGATGTCCCATCCGCCGGAGCATATTCCTGATGTGGACAACCAGAGCCCTGCCAAAGTGAAGTCTCCGAAGGAAAAGAAAGAGAAGGTAAACTGGATGTTTATTATCGGTTTATTTGAACTACTTTTAGTTCCGATATACACTCCCCGACAAAACTATAGGCCACCCAGAATTTTATCAAAATTATTACATTGCAAATATTTTCTGTTTCTCAAATCACTTTTACTAGGCTAATTAAAAAGTTCGCGGAGCGGCGAAATGATAAAACAGCTATATTTTTCCAGCTGTCCTCCAATTCATTTATTCCATCTCTGAAGTCATTTTCTGGAAGTCCTTCGAAATACTCATCTATGGCTACTATAACTTCTTCGTTTGATGAAAAACGCTTGCCACGTAGGAATTTTTTGAGGTTTGGAAACAGATGGAAGTCAGAAGTGGCTAAATCTGGTGAATTTGGTGGATGCTCGAACAATTCGTAGCGTAACACCTTTAATTCGGCCACTATAAGAACACCTCTGTCAGCCGGTGCACTATCTTGTTGAAAAATGTTTTTTTTTTCTTAGGTAAAGGTCGTTTCTCGCGAATTTTTGTCTCCAATTGATTCAAAAGGTTTGAGTAATACTGTTCCGTTATTGTTTTGAAGGTAATCAATTCAGTCCATTCTGCGGTTTGTTGTCGCAGGTGAGGATCATAGTGATAAACCAAAGTCTCATCCATGCTTACAAAAGTTTTATTTTTTCGAAAAAGATCCAAATATTGATTGGAAAGTTTTACTTTAAAGTCATTTTTGATCACAATTTAACAAATGCGGCGCCCATCTTGCACATTGCTTTCTCAGGACCAATTCCTTTTTCAAAATATGAAACACTCATTCAGTTAAGATGTTCATGACCTTAGCAATTTCACTCAAAGTCAATTGTCTGTCATCCAAAACCATATTATGTATAGAATTAATTATTTGTTCAATTATTAATTCAATTATAGTTGCACTTATTGGAAGTCCAGAACGAGGATCATCATCCAGGTTTGTACGATCACGTTGAAACTCACCTGCCCACTTGCAAACCATTGTTTTTAAAGTAGCAGAGTCTCCTAACACATTTACCATTTCATTATGAATTTCCATTACCTTTAAACCTTTTTTTACAAATAAATTTTCAATATTTTCCATTTTAAAAAATTACACTGTTACATTTACTTTAAACTGCTGTTTTTGTACGAATGAATTGACAGATCGACTTGAAACTTCACATATGTTCATATGAACGATGAAACTTCAAAATGTAGTATGTAGTAGATTAAATGGTTCTTTTACTGCTCTATAGGTGGCTATAGACTGGCTTATAAATTTGTCTCGATATACTTTGAAACTAAGTACATTTTTTCATATGAATGTGGGTTTTCTTTTGTTGATTTTCCTAACTGATAAACACTGTTTGTCACACGAATTTTTTAATGATATTCGATTGTACTTATGTACCAGTGGCGGCTCGTGGGTTTTTAAAGTAGGAGGGCGTAGAAGAAAATAGTGCTGTTGAAGTTTTTTTTGCTTTTCCCCTTCTTCGTTTATTTCTTTTCGTATTGAAACCCTATACAGGAGGTGAACGGATATAAAATATGGTGTTTTGCTCTGAAAAATTGTTTACTGTGATAAATGCTGGAGGGGCGGCAACCTAACGCCCTCCCTCACGAGCCGCCACTGTTATCTACTCTTATTACAAAAACAATGATGTTTTTTTTCCAGTCGCCCTCAGTTTTTTTGTGACAGCTACATATTGAATTTCACCTCATATACGTGTTTATGTTTGAATAACGTCATCTCTGAAGTTAGAAGTCAACGAATTTAAATTTATTGATATTCGTTAAGACTGTAAATATGGCATGAAAGTGTTTAAATCACCTGGATAGATTTTGTTCTGCGTGTGGAGAATTAACTTTTAGCTCTCAGCGTCGAAATTTCACACCATTAGTAACCAACCATTATTTGGATTGCTTTGGTTTTCCTGTGCGTCAAGATAAATCCTGGGTCCCACATATCTGCTGTGAAACATGTGTGAGGCTTCTACTGGGTTGGGCTAAGGGATCTAGACATATGCCCTATGCTGTGCCACTGATTTGGACGTAACTAACAGATCACGTTAGTGATTGTTATTTTGCTGCTATAAAGGTTATCACAACTAAGTCAAAACACTCCATAAAGTACCTAGATTTATCATGTGCAAAAAGACCAATCCCTCATAGTACTGAATTGCTTCTGCCAACACCTCCAAATCCATTAGAAACTCAAGAAGCTGCTGCTAGTCAAGACGATAACTTAGACACAGAGTGCGATCCAACTTAGTACCAAACCAAGTACCAAAAGGACCACACAAGGTAGCTTAAATAATTAGGTACGTGATTTACATTTATCTACAAATCGAAGTTGAGCTTCTGGGATCTAGATTAAACGGCTGGAATCTACTTTCTCCCAGTACAAAATTTTTCTATTTTCGCAATCACCACGACGAACTGAAACCGTATTTTTCTCAAGCAGATGATTTGGTCTGCTGTAATGACATTCATGCACTAATGAATCTGTTAAATTTTGATTACGATTCAGCTCACTCGCAGATTCCACCAGAGATAGAGATGCGATATCAAGGGAAATGGAGCCCTGGGATGTTAGCCGATTACTGCTGGGGATTGAAAAGGGGCCTACCGTAAGCTAAGCACTCGCGAAAACCATAAATATTCATAATATTCATGAATAAAAATATATATAAGAATGTCACAAAGAAACTTTTTTTATTAATATATTCGTGTTTTGTCAGACGTTTTCGTCTGACAAAAAAAAAGTTTGAATTTTGCAGACCAGTGTTTTTGTTCAAATACTAATAAACGTTTGTTTTGATTGAATTTATAAAGATTGCACATTAAAAGTTGACAATAAACATGGGGTGGGGTCTAAATGGGGTCTAAGATATTGTCGCGGAGTGTATATCTGGGTTGATGCAAAATTTCGTCCCGTTGTTTTTTGACACATGAATTTAAGGGAGTACTTGGGGGAAAAATGTGTTTTTTAAATTTTGTTAAGCATTAAAAATGGTAGAAAACAATGCTTTTTGTCAAAAAAATGGGACGAACTTTTACATCAATACAATAACTTGTCATTTTTTTTGTTGTCTCTAATCACAGCATCAGTGGTGTTTTATATGATCACACTTCTGTTATTATGGGTTTTGGTGTCCATGTTAATTAAAAAAAAAAGAATACAGATAATTCTGTTAACAATGGTTTGATTCATTTGAACTACCACCTGATCTCATAACATTTACACCTGAATCTATCCACCAGGGAACTCTAATCTGTAAAATATTGTTTCACGTGTACTAAGAAGTTAAAAAATTAGTCCATGAGTCCACTGAGGTTACAAATATTTTTTAAAAGTCTTACGATTTGTAAGGTTCAAATTTATATTTGCCTAACATAAAGGGCAACTTATCGTTAGATTAGATCAAACCTCTTTAAAATACCTTTTAAAGACAATGTTTGGAACAAGTAAGAATATCTTCAAGTCCTTCTTTTTGTGGCACTGCAGCCCGTCAGTGAGCCTTGAAACCAGGTGTTCTTCCCAAAAAAGTGTTACTGTCAGTATGGTGGGATTTTACCGGAGTTATTCACTGTGACATTCTGAATCCCTCTTTTTGCAAAAAGAGAATAGAAAGTTGGTGAGAGCGATGGGTGAAGATTGTCAATAGCGGTGGATTAGAACTGTACTGACTCATGAAAGAAATAAAATTTTTGTACAGCGTCAAAAAACGACATTACTTATGAATACACCTAATATTTCTAGGCAAGTTCTTTTGGTTTACACGTTATCACAAGCGAGAAAATAATGGGAGGGATATGTTCTTGAATGACATTCTAACTGTTTGGAACCAATTTTAATAATCATTTTCCTTATCATTTCAAGACTGGTTTTAGTAACGGAAAATGTTCATTAGACTTGATGAAGCTATACATCAAGACACAATCCTGCTAAAAACTTCTAATCAGAGCAAGGGAAAACTCGAAGTATCGTCAAGTGGATTGAATCATCTCCGGATGATGCTAACATGGTTAGCGAAACGTGCATTGAGAAGGTTAAAAAAAGTGATTTCGTGTTTAGTGGTAAATTTCTTCGAGTTTGCGATCAATAAAGATAATAATATATAAATTAATGTATAAATTAATGTATAAATAATAATTAAGTTAATGAGAGCCTAATATCATGGCATAGGTCCTCGAAAAACATCTGTGAACAGGCTACAGCAATTGTAAAATTACATAAACTTAATAAAAGTTTTTCTTTTCGATCGGGAGGGCTATTAGACAGTGCGATGTAATATCTCTTAAAAAAAACTGGTTAGTTGATAACGTTGTTCTGTTAGCCTAAAATAAAGATCTCCAAGATGTGATACAAAATCTAAAAAAGGCATTTCGAGAAATATGACGTCAATTTGACCAAGTCCATGTTTCCTGTATATATACAGGGTGTCCCATAATTTATTCGTCATAGAGCAACTGATGATGGTAGAGATCAAAATAAGAGGATTTAGTCAATAAATGTGTTTGCAAATGTTACGTCATTAAAAAGATACAGGGTGGAAAGTGAAACTAAATTTTCGAAAAAATTGAGATAATTTAAAACCCGTTGAAAATATCAAGTTCAAAATCGGGGTAGTTGGGTTTGCAAAGGCGGCAAATCCGAATTTGGTACTAGCTTGAGCCTAGTTCCTAGAGGGCGCTTGCTACCTACTTTGTGGGGTATTAACCCGCTCATATTTTTTTACCCTATAAAGATGTTAATATTTTGACTTCAAAATAGAGAAGAGTCATAATTTCTACGTAAAAAAGGTACCCTTGGTCAATATGGATATCTCACGCCGTTTCCGAGATATTCGTTTTCGAATATTCCATTGTACATTTGGCGATGGCTGAAAAATCTTCAATTCAAAGTGTGCCTTGAATGTTGTGTATAAATTATTACGTCTCCATGACAACTGTCATTGTTTTTTATCTCTCCTATTAAACTTAGGTGGAAACAAGTTTCTCCAATCTTGAGTTGGTATTAAATAATTTGTAAAAAATCCCCAGACTTAATCAAGTTCCTAACTGTCATTTAAGGGAAATGTTGTGCGTTTATGCACAAATAAATTACAATAATCACGCTGCAGTTAGAAGGTATGAAGAGCTCTACCCAACCAGAATCATCCCAGATCAACAAATTTTTGAGTTAGGCGAAACAAGTTCGTTTTATTACAATCCTGGTGGACGACCGAAACGTATAATGGTAGAACAAGAAGAGGACATTTTGGTTAGTATTACGGAAAATCCCGAACTAAAGACTAGGCGTTTGCAGGCATCTAAAGGAATTAGCAAATCTACCATTTCAAGAATTCTCCATAAAGAAAAATTGTTTCCCTACCATTTTTCGCCTGTTCAAAATTTATTGCCACAAAATTTACCGGCTAGATCAGAATTTTGTCAAAATCTACTACATAAAAATAAGAAGACCCGAAGAAACTTTTACCAGACGTGGAATTTTTAACTGGCAAAATAATCATTATTACACCCAGGAAAATCCACATCTACCAAGAGAGCGACATTTCCAGCACGAATTTTTAATTGACATTTAGTGCGGCATTATCAACAATTTTTTAAACGGCCCATTTGAGTTTCGGTAGGGACTGAATGGAGATCAATATGTGCAGTTTTTAGAAAATGATTTATTAGACCTTTTGGTTGCTGGTTAGATAGAGATGAACCCATTGCATACGCATACGTGTGCATACGCATGGCATACGTCGGACAAAACAAGAGAAGAATATCAGCCCGACTCGAAGAACACAAATTGGCGGTTAGAAATAAACAAACCACATCGGCTCTGTTCCAACACCATCTACAAACAGGACACAAAATCGACTTCGACAGTTGCCGACAAATTGCAAATATCCCTAACTACAAAATAAGAACCATACGAGAAACAATAGAAATAGAAATAAATCGGTCGCCTAAACAGAAGAGTCGATGCCCTCAATCTGCCAGGCACGTGGAAACCAGTAATCGACCGACAGATCGAAGCTCACCGGCTGCAGTCGGGAGAGCAACTGACTACCACTGTGACACCCCAAACATCGTCCGAGGGGGCGGAGCTAACACCAGAACCAATAAGAAGTACGCATCACCACAATCTGCGACCCAGAAGAATATAAATATTAAGAGACAGTTTCCACAGCTTTCAGTCTTTAGACAAGCATTAAGAATGCCAAGTGTGACCTTGGCGAAACGTCTGCACGTTCTCAACAAACGGGACACAAAAGATCGGATGTAATCCTGGACTAATAGTCTAGCGTATTCTTCCATCCGCGAAACACTACGAACTAACATATGTATATATATATATATATATATATATATATATATATATATATATATATATATATATATATATATATATATATATATATATATATATATATATACAGTGTGTCGCATTTAAGATGAAGACACCCCCATATCTCCGCTATTTGAAGGAATACAGATTTGAATTTTTGCACAGTCATACAGGTGGATGGGTCACATTTTTAAGATACTCAACTGAAACCTATATATATATATATATATATATATATATATATATATATATATATATATATATATGAGTGTCATCACACACCCAACCGTTGGGTTCCACAATCTCATGTGGAACACACAACAACCTGCGTCTTCGCCTAAATGAACATTTTTGTTGGTTATATATATATACATATATATATATATATATATATATATATATATATATATATATATATATATATATATATATATATATATATATATATATGCGTTCGTCTGGAGCTCGGCTGAAAGGCTAGAAACCGGTTCCGAGAGACACGTGACGTCGCATGGTGGACAGTTGGGCGAATGAGGCAACTTTCCACAAAAATGAGTACGTCAACCCACATAACTTCCACTATTATATCAGGGAATATCCAAGATTCATTATCCCTTTGGATCATTACTATAGATGGTCTCTTAATGTGTGGGGAGTTATTATCGGAGATCGCCTTCTAGGGCCGTATGTTTTTGGAAATAGAGTTAATGGTGATAGTTTTCTCAATTTTTTGCAAAGTAATTTTGAAAAGTGGATTGAAGAATTGCCTGTAACTGTAGCTAGACGAATGTGGTTTCGGCTACACTGTGTTCTTTTTTTTTATTATTTTAAAGTTGTGTTTGAGAATGTAAAATCGTTTTACGAAACTATAGTCACACACATTTTAAAAATAAAAGTGATAAAACTAGATTTTTTCTTATGGGGTTTTGTTAAAGAACAAGTTTATCAAATGCCACCCACCACAATAAAGGGCATACAAATTAGAATAAGAACTGTGTTTACTATCAAACATACATTTTATATTACATACAAAAAAATAGTTCTTTTGAATATAAGCTTAGAGTTTATATTGCACAAAATGGTAGACACATTGAACATTTAATTAAATGATTGTAGTGATTTCTTTATAAATGTTTGTACTTAAACTATCCTCTTAAACACTAAATATTTATGACGTTTTGATTACTATGACAATAAGTTTTGTTACTCTATAATAATTGTTTTCTATCAAATATTAAAACATGTGATGGTGTAAATTTTTAATATATCATGACTTATCATGAATGTATTCATCAGTTTAACATAGAGCCTAAGGGGAATTCCATTAAAAAGGGAATATTAAAAACAAATGTTGAATAAGAATAGAAGTATTTTGTCTTAGGAACATTGTCAAATGAAAAAATATTAGACATTTCAATTAAAGAAAATGAGATATGACGCTTAAAATTTCTTTCATTTATCTCAGTATCCTAAATACACTGTATAACGTAGACAAATGTATATATAAGAGAAGAAGGTTCTCCAATGGAACCTTCAATAATTTAGATGTTGGGATAACATGTTGAAGAACCATTTTAACTAGAAGCATTATTAACCAGATTAGAGTTCTTATCAACCATCATCTCATGCCATTTAACCTAACCATTGTCGTGTGTCTCATCACAGCATGGACGAAAACTAAGCTCGGGTTCAGTGCGCTCGGGCAGTACTGTCAGCTCAGTGGAAGGGGAATACGACGCGGAAAAACCCCAGAAGGTGTCCTTTCACTACTTATAACTGTTTTATTTAGGTTTTCTTCCGCTGTAAAAACTGCTGCTGTCATTTTTATCGTAGCTTGCCGCTTTTGGAGCTTGAGCTCATTGTTAGAGTTACCTGGGAAAGGTCAGAAGACAGTACGCTTCACACTTTCTCTCTTTCTCTTTCTTATGCTTTAGTGATTGCTTTGTATCATTGATTTTTTTCTGTACGTATTTTGTGGATAATGTTTTTGACGATGTGCTTTGGTGTGTATGTAGAAGCCAGCAGGTGGCGTGGCAGTTCTACCAGCTGGCGGTTTGTTTGGTAAAAAGGGCGACAAAGATAAAGAAAACCAAAGCAACAACTTGCAGAATGGCGGTGATTCGGATCAGCTCAATAACGAAGAACAGAAACGATCGAAGGTATTATGTGTTTTTTTATGTACTATCTGTATAAAAGGGCTTTTGATTTTGTGCTTAGAATATCGTTTATTTTATACTTAGGCACGTTTTTTTTTCAATGTCGATTTAGAAAAAGCGTTATATTCAACTGAGTATAACAACTAGATAGATACGTAGATTCGTGCATGTACTTACGCATGTCCCTTTTTTTGCTTTTTCTGAACCATAGAGTCCTTCGTCCCTGTTCGGCAAAAAAGACAAGCCCCCCAAAGAGAAGAAAGAGAAGGAAAAGCTAGCCGAGAAGGCGACATCTCCAGGCTACACCAAGGAGTACGATTACGAGGCGCCCGAAGACCAGGTCACGCCCAGGAAGCCCTACACGCAAGGTTTCAGTTACGAGAACCAAAAATCCCCTTCGAGCCCGAAGAGCGACGCCGAGAATCAACAGTCACCTTCCACCAAGCGTGCCACGGCCACTGCATTCAACTATGCTCCAGGTGATATCAACAAGTTGAAAAAAGGAGATCCCAAAGCGGACACGGCGGCTTTTTTGGCAGGAGAGCAGTACGAAAAGGAACCGGTTAAGGAGAGCAAACCAACAGCGGTGCCGGTTGTTTTGGGCGCCGGTAAGAAACGCCCTGTACGACTATTCGTCGTTACGGGACCCAGAGATCCCAAAACAGGCAGGATTGACCTGGATCAAGCTACAGCTGATACCACTACAGGTCAACAGAATGTGGACACAGGACTGATTGATTGCAAATATGGCCTGATCGATCCCTCTAACGGCACAGTCATAGTTACCGATCCGGCAAATGGCCAAAAGGAAGTGGTGCAAGGCTACATCGATCCCCTTACCAAACAGATCATTATCACATCTGGATCAGTTATCGATCCCAAAACAGGAAAGAAATCGTCTTCCTTGGGTCAGATCATCTCCATTTGCGGCACTGAATCGAAACCGGCAACTCTTCCAACAGCTATACCCAAGAAGAGAATCATAAAAGTTACCGTTACAACAGCTAAGAGAGATCCCAAATCTGGACGTTTAGAAGCAGAAAAAGGACACGTTGAGACTTTAGATGCCATTTTGGACCCGGTTAGTGGTCAGATCGAGACAAAATACGGAACTTTGGATATACAAAATAGTAAGATCGTCCAGAAAGACCCCAAAACTGGTAAGGTCGATTCACGCCCTGTGAAAATCGACGAGAATCTTAACCAAGTCGTCGTTGAAGAGGGCGTTGTGGATCCCAAGACTGGTAAAGTGGACAGTAACCTGGGGCAGATGTTCAAGATTGGAGATAAGGGTGACAGTGTCGTACCGATTACAGCAGTGACTGCCAAGCGTGATTCTAAAACAGGCCAGTTGGATCCTACTCAGGCACACAAAGAAACCACCAACGGCAAGATTGACCCCAAAAATAATGTCATCGTCACCAAGTATGGAACAGTTAGTCCTAAAAAGAAAACCATCAGTATCAGAGATCCTAAAACGGGTAAAGTAGAAGAACATCCAGTGCAGCTCGACCCTAAGGGAAACGTTATCGTGTTGAAGGGCGTGATTGATCCAAATACTGGAACGAGAAACGACAGTCTCAGTCAGATATTGCAAATTGACTCGGAATTAGATCCAGAGGTAGTTGTGACATCAGTTTCAGGAAAAGTAGACAAGAAAGGACTGGATCCCAGATCTGTATCAACACCCGAACAATCACTGGGCTTGTACGATCCCACTACTGGCAAAGTATACACCAAATACGGAGTGTTTGATCCCGTAAACGAAACTCTAAGCGTGACAGATCCCAAGAGTGGTAAAACCGAGATCCGGCAGGGGCATCGCGATCCTGTCACGAATTCCGTCCTTTTCAAGGGTTTGGTAAACCCGAAAACTAATAAAATTGACAACTCTTACGGAAGAACCATCAAAGTTGACTTTAAACAACCTCAGGTTGACGCCAGCGTTACTCCAGTTAAGAAACCCGTCCCGGTAAGTCCGGTAAAGGTACCAACTCGTGACTCATTGTCACCAAAAGATCGAAACAAAGTTATTAAGCTCTTGGTCATCACTGCAAAGAGAGATCCCAAAACTGGATGTCTGGACCTGGAGAATGGACACGTGGATCAATCCGCTGGTATTCTCCATCCTACTGGGGAGATCGACTCGAAATATGGCTTGATAGATCCCAAGAAGGGTTCGGTGGTTATTACAGATCCTGCCACAGGCAAGCAGGAGACTGTTCAAGGACATGTGGATCCTGCTTCCGGTCAAATTCAGTTGGTAAATGGACCAGTGATCGATCCGCGAACTGGAAAGAAAGATTCCGGTCTTGGACAAGTCATTACGGTTGTGGGAGATTACGGTACTCCTGTCGAAACCAGACCTACTGTCAAACACGCCCTACCAAGTCATCCAGTACCCAAAAAACGAGTAATTAAGCTCCTGGTTATCACCAGCAGGAAAGATCCGAAAACTGGCAAGGTGGACGCTGAAAATGGCACTGTCGAAAAACTGACAGCTACCATTGATCCAGTGAGCGGCATCATAGATTCCAAATACGGAAAAATCGACCCTCAGAACAATAAAGTGGTCCAGAAGGATAAATCTGGAAAAATTTCAGTCACTCCCATTAGGGTTGACGAAAATACCGGTCAGATCTACATCAACGATAACATTGTAGATCCCAAGACCGGTAAAGTAGATCCTAATCTCTCCCAGATCATTAACGTGGTTGATCCACAACATCCAGCTGTTGTAATAACAACTGTGACGGCCAGAAAGGATTCCAGTGGTAAGATGGACCTGACTAACGCCCGAACCGAAGTGACGAACGGAAAAATCATCCCTGAAACGGGTGAAATCATCACCAAACCTGGGACTATTAACTTGAAGTTGATGAGAATATTCAGTCGCGATCCCAAGACTGGAAAAATCCAGGATAGGCCGGTTCACATTGACCAGGACGACAATATCATCATCTCTAGCGGTATAGTCGATCCTAGAACCAACAAGGTAGATCCTAATATGGCGCAGCTAATACAAGTAGGTCCGGAAGTGGATCCTGAGATAGAGATCAGAACCTACGTCGGAAAAGTGGACATCAAGAAGAACACGATTGATTCCAAGAACGCGACTCCAGATTCCACTCCAGGCCTGTACGATCCGGACAAGAATAAAATTTATACCAAGTATGGTCATCTAGACCCTGTCCAGGAGACATTAACCATCATCGATCCGAAAACGGGCAAGGCAGACGTTAGAGCTGGTTACATCGAACCCAACACCGGGGAGTTGGTCTTCAAAGGAGGATTTGTCAATCCTAAGACTGGTAAAGTGGACAAAGACCTGGGTAGAGCTATATCTGTTCATATAACTGAACCCACTATTGATCCTGTTGCATCTCAACAACCGTCCGAGAGAGAAATTTTAAAATCGACTGAGGAGAGTTTGAAAGCGACATCACCATCCAGAACCATCACCACACCGCAGAAGGACAGTTTTGGTACCCCTGTCAAGGAAGTTATCTCCGGAGTTCTTCATCCTATTGCCAAACATCGCATCGTAAAGATTATGGTGATTACTGGAAGGAAGGATCCAAGAACGGGAAGCGTGGACATAGAAAATGGCACGGTAGAACATATTACTGGAGTCGTGGATCCGGCAACCGGCTTTATCGAAACTAAATACGGTCAGATAGACCCTACTACGGGCTCTCTAATTTCCAACGATCCCACGACAGGCCAGAGAGGTATCATTCCTGGAACAGTCGATGAAGCAACCGGTCACATTATCATCAACGGTGGTCCTGTGGTTGATCCCAAAACTGGCAAAACTGATCCGAATTTGGGACAAGTATTTGCCGTGGTGGGATTGAAGCAAGCCCAAGATCCACTCGCCGCGCCTATCCCCAAGAAGAGGATGATAAAGGTCACAGTGATTACAGCCAGGATCGATCCGAAAACCGGACAGGCCGACTTGGAGAAAGGTCAGGTGGAACAGTCGACCGCGCTGTTGAATCCGGAAACCGGTCTCATTGAATCCAAATATGGACTGATCGACCCTAAGAACGGTAAAGTAATTGTTAATGATCAAAAATCGGGTAAAGTCGACGCCAAAACTGCCCAGGTTAACGATGTCAACGGCCAAATTATCATCTCGTCGGGCGTGGTAGACCCAAAAACTGGTAAAGTTGACTGTTCTCTGGGACAGATCATCAGCATCGCCGGACAAAACGACCCTGTTATTGAAATAACTACCATTACCGCCAGAGCTGATCCAATTACGGGAGCTGTAGATATAAACAACGGACAGATGGAGAACTCCAAGGCCAAAAAGAACTCGGCTACCGGTGAAATTGAAACCAAGTACGGTGTCATCAACTTGACATTGTTAAAAATCACCACCAAAGACCCGGTGACTGGTAAGATTGAATCTAGACCCATCCAAATAGATGCCGAAGGAAATATAATTGTCTCCTCCGGTGTCAGAGACCCCAAGACGGACTCTGTGAACTCATCATTGTGCCAGGTTATCAAACTAGGTCCCGAAGTTGATCCAGAAGTACAAGTCGTAACTTTCGTCGGCAAGGTAGACCCCAAAAAGAACATAATAGACGCAAAGAATGCCATTCCAGAGCTGTCCAACGGTCTGTATAACCCCACTACTAACCGAATCGACACGAAATACGGACAAATCGATCCTGTACGAGCCACCCTCACTCACATAGATCCCAAGAGCGGTCGACATGAAGTTAAACAAGGTGTTATCGATCCCGCTACCGGTCAGATTCTGTTTAAAGGCGGATACAACAATCCCAAGACGGGAAAGCCGGACCCGACCTATGGAAGATTGGTTGGAATACTTATTACTGATCCCAAAGTCAACGAGAAAGGGGAGATCGTGAAGAGAGATCCGAAGACAGTGAGAATTGATACCAAATCAAATCAGATTTGGGTCTTTGATTACAACGATCCTGTAAGTAAAGAGGATGTTTATGCTACTGGTAACGTTGATCCCACTACTGGGTACGTTACTGCTGTGTACGGATATATTGATCCTAAAACAGGAAATATCACCAGGATGTCGAAGGTGGATCAGAATACTGCCAGAGTGGACAAAGAGACTAGTCAGATATTCACCAGGACCAACCAAGTGGATGAAACAGGAGCACCAATTTACTCAGCTTCCGAGATCGACCCCGCTTCAGGCCAGATATACACAAAATACGGAAAAATTGATCCCAAGACTGGAAAAATGATCATCATCCGTATCTACGTGATCACGCAAAATGATCCTACCGGAAAAGTCAAGGAAATCGACCCGAAGGATTGCCAGTTCGACGAAAAGACCGGCAGGATTGTCAATGTTACCACGCAAACGGTGTACATTTACAGCATGGTGGATCCAAAGACCGGCAAAGTCATACAGGTCGATCCCGATGATCCGTTGGTGAAGAGCGCCAACACTAAAGTCACCCAGGTGTTGACCCTCTCGGGAGAAATCGATCCAGAAACCGGTAAAATTCACACGGAGTGGGGCCATATCGATCCTCAAACGGGCGATATCGATCCCGAGACAGCACGTCGCGATCCAATCACCGGAGAATTAATTCTGAACTACGCCCAGATAGACCCCAGTCACTTCAGCGACCTCAAAGACACCAAAGTGCGGGTTAAAACTTATCTGAAGGACGGAGACGAATCTAGTGACGATGACCTCAACGAATACGCTGCGGAAAGTTTGAGGGACATTCCTAACATCAATCTACCTAAAGGAGGAACCTCGGTTAGCGCTCCCGTTATTGTGAAGACCACCACGAAGCAAATCATCACGAAGGACAAAGACGGGGTGACGCAGAACGTGGAAGAGAGGGTGGAAGATGGACGCACAGGAGAGATCAAAGTGTCTACTCAAATTAATAAGGTAATTTTTAAAATGTTGGTTGTTTAGGCGGGTTAGTTTCGTTTATACATTTTAGTAAGATTTTATTTTCCTGTTTCCAGTTAGGCGTCTTTCTGCTGTTAATGTTTATTTTTTTCAGTTATTTTACTTCGGTTTATTAATCTTCGTTGTTTTTGATTTTGTTTTCCATTACTAAAGTGTATAAACTCACATAAAGTCCAATTTTTATCAGATCAAATTTAAACTCCTGGACAAAATTAACGCAAAAATTATCCAAAAAAATTATTTATCTTTTTCTTATGCTACTTTTAAAGTTTATCGATTGTATGTATAGTAGGCTATGAATATTTTGTTTCGTGTTAATGACAGCACTCAAAACAATTCGTTTAAATTTACAGTGTTAGAGATTTTTTTAGAAGATAAACAGTTTTATGCAATACTTGCACTAGATTTTCTTTAAAATTAATCTTATGTGTTACTTTTTTGAATGTATTACGTTCTTATAGTAAGACTGTTTTATTTGTGACTCCGAAAAATTGGAAAAATGAATCGAACAAGGAACTTAACTGAATACGAGGTAGTGCGGGCATCAGTTTTATTGGACGAGGGATATTGTCAGAGTTATGTTGTCAATTTGTTAGGCAAACATCGTTCCACAATAAGTTGTATGGTAAGATGTTTGACTGAAGTAGAGCATGGGCCAAAAGGATGCACTAACGACCGAGATTAATGTTTTCTTAGACAATATGCTTTAAGAAACAGGACTGTCACTAGCTCTATGATGAGAAACGAACTCGAAGCTACACGCAATGTCGCAATTTCTTCTAGAACAGTTAGAAGACGGTTAAATGAAGTTGGATTAAGCAGTAGGAGATCAGGCACTGCACCCTTGCTTACTAGAGAGAACAGATTTGCCATGTTACATTTTGCTCAAAATCATCAAAATTGGTCGGTGGATGATTGGAAACAAGTTTTCTTTACAGATGAAACTAGGGTTAGCATAAAACATCCAGATCGTCGTGGGCGAGTATGGCGAAGACCAGGAGAGATGTTTGCTACTTGCAATATCTCTGCAAGGATTCCATTTGGCGATGATTCTGTTATGTTCTGGGGTGACATCTACTTTGATGCTCGTTCAGAATTAGTTTCTGTGCGTACGAGATCCATTAATGGTGATTACTATCTTGAGAATATTGTAGTAGAACATGTGATGCCTTTCGATCATTTTTTGGGACCCAATTTCTTGTTTATACAAGACAACGCTCGACCTCACGTGGCTAGGGAGGTACTCGATTATCTTAATCAAGTTGGTATACCAACTGTGTAATGCCACCAAAAAGTCCGGATCTGAATCCGATCGAACATGTATGGGATTACCTCAAAAGAAATGTGAAACGTCATATTCCTGCACCTAGAAACCTGAGGGAACTCGAAAATGCAGTTATTACAAAATGGGAACGAATTCCTCAAGATTTTATCCAAAATTTAATTAGAAGCATGTCTAGACGCATAAATGCTGTAATTCGAAGTAGAGGAGGCGACACACGCTACTAGTGTCTCAGTTAAACCATTAATTTCTTAGTAATGTCTTATGATTGTGGCGTGTTCATATTTTTTTTTCTTTTTTTGGGTTTTTCGCCTCAATCTAAAACTCAAAAAATATCAGAAATATCTGTTCTTATGTAAATAAAGAATCATTGGGTAAAAAGCAAAGAACCAAACGGAGACAAATTTCTCAGTGATTCTTTTCTATAATAAATTTACCTAACGAACAAAATTTTAAAAATATAAAACGTCCCACCGTTTTCAGAAGAATCTACAAAATAAATTATATTAATTTCTACATATAATGCAAAGATAGGAAGTAAATATATTTTTTGTGTATGTTAATGATACTTACATTGACATTAATTACATTACAACATTAATTAAGATTAATTGATTATCAGATTAATTAAGAATATAACAACCTTCTTAGAAAGGGCGATTTTAATAAATCTAAAATTTGTCAACACGCATGGGAATCGAGACGTATAATCAATTGGAATAATTCCAAAACGGTATTAAAAGAATCGGTAACAAAATGCAGAAGATTAAAAGAAACCGCTATAATTAATTTAAATAAAAATAACTGTATTGCTATGCCTTCGGTATAGTTATTACAATTAAAAACATTAAAGTATTTCAATACACAATCAGTACAGTAAACAATCACGCAGTAAACCTCACCTATATAATTTTTGGTAGTATCTCACTGTCATTAAAAACTATTATTGTCAGTGTAAGTATTATTGACATACACAAAAAATATATTTACTTCCTATCTTTGCATTATACATAGAAATTAATATAATTTATTTTTTTAGATTCGTTTTGAAAACGAGGGGAGAAGACCTCCCGAAACGATAACGTTCAAAAGTTTGTACTTATTTTAGAACGTTTTTATATTTTTAAAATTTTGTTCGTTAGGCAAATTTATTACAGAAAAGAATCACTGAGAAATTTGTCTCCGTTTGGTGTTTTGTTTTTTACCTAGTGATTCTTTATTTACATAAGAACAGATATTTTTGATATTTTTTGAGTTTTAGATCGTGGCGAAAAAACCCAAAAAAAGTGTTGTAGCTAATTCACTTTTAAAGTATCCGAAAATGTTGTTTTAACTTTTAATGTAATGTCAATAACAAATTATTAAAATTAATTAAATATAGCGAAAAAATTTTAGAACTCTTTAACTTATGCATTAATGAAAATTATTTTCAATTTAATAAGGTTTTTTTACAAACAAAAGGATGGTCTAGCAATGGGTTCCCCACTAAGCCCTTTATTATCAGAACTGTTTATGTCAAACTTGGAACATAACTTTTTGAAAATGGATAAAGCAAAAAATATTGTTTTGGTTTAGATATGTAGACGACATTTTGATTTATTATACTGGAAATGACAGACAAATAGAAGGAGCATTAAAGCATTTAAATAGTATCCATCAAAAAATAAAATTTACACTAGAAAAATAACAAAATCAAACCATAAATTTCCTGGACCTTTCAATATCCAAACAAAATAATAAACTAGAATTTAATATCTATAGAAAACCCACATACTCAGATATAACAATTATAAAACAATCAATCACCCCATTACACATAAATACGCTGTATATAAGTCCATCATCCAGCGAGCTTTCAAAATTTCACTATCTGAAAATAATAGAAAAATAGAACTGCAAAAAATAAAACTAATAGCACAAAATAACGACCTCAAAGAAAAAGAAATTAGCTACTAAATAAATAAAAAACGGAAACAATCACTAATTCATCAAGTATACCCAAAAGTAAAACAAACAAATGGTAAAAAGCACTGTAAAATTTCATATTTCGGTCCAATTTCAGAACAAATAGCTCGCTCTTTGAAGAAACATAATTTGCAAATAGCGTTTAAAACCACCCAGTCAACCAGTAAATTCATTTTTAATGCCAAAGATAAAATATAAGCAAATACAAAATCTGGAGTTTATATGTTAAGTTGCAACGAGTGCAGTAGCTGCTATGTTGGACAAACCGGCAGACATTTTCAGACCAGATACAAAGAACATAAATCTGCATACATATTAAAGAAACAACACTCTAATTTTGCGAACCATTTTATAGATACAGGACATATATTTCCCGAGATTACAAATTTGAAAATTTTACATACAGCGCCCAAAAGGAAAAAATTAAACATTTTAGAAGCTATTGAAATTTATAAATATAATAAAGATCCGTCTAGACAGCTATTACACGATCAGACGGATCTCCGAAATTCCCCACTATTTAAAATATTGTAAAAAATTAACCCCAATAAAAGTATAAAATTAGGAACATAGAATAGATAAACAGCTGTAAAACCTTAGTTTTAAAGTACTGTTTCAGAATGTAAAGTCGTTTTACGAAGCTATAGTCACACAAATTTTGTTTAAAAATAAAAGTGATAGACAACAAAGTATAAAATTGTTTTATTCGATTTAAAAAATTAACTATCACAAAGTAACGGACAAATCAATCAATAATTTAAATGTAGCGATTTGTATGATTTATGTTGTTGCTTTAATTTTGTCCAGAAGTGTATAATTAATGTTGTTTTTTACCATTAGCAAAATTAAAAATGTTATACTATATTCAACTATATAGTATATTAGATATATGCTAAATTCGAAAAGTCACTACGTTTCAGGAAGCTCAATTAACATTCAAAGGTCAAAGTGGTATTCATCTTATTTTCAAAGATCGCTAATAAAGGGTCTTTCAAATTGAGCTTTTTTTTTAAATTTTTGAATAAAACACAGAACTTGATTTCAATAAACTTTTTATTGATAACCCAGGTCAACAGTTGTTTTGGTGCCGGAGGATTTCGGGCTGATTTCATACGAATTTGATACCCTGAATTCAAATATGGCATTAATTTTTGCCTAGGCGTTCAAATTTCTAAAGCTCGGTCCATTTCTTGAAATTCCTATGATGTGTCTAAAGCCGGGTTCACATTAATAAAATTTTGCATGTGTGTTGAATTTACTGGAACAATTTATTTGAATTATCTGATGGACAACAGATGGTTCGTGTGCGTGTTGTGCTGCGAGAATATTTGTGTGTCAGAGAGTCGTCACATTGTCGCGCAGGCACACCACATACAACACATACAGCCCGCACAAGGCAAATCTGTATTGATGTGGACCCAGCTTAAGATATAACATTTTACACTATTTTTACTTAAATCCCTCAATCAAATTTAAAAAAAAAAACAGAAATAGTCCAACGGTCAACGAACTGATTTTTTTCATTTTTGTTTCGAATTTCGTACAAAAAAAAAGAACCACATTAATTTTCCCAGGATCTGATACTTATAATAACCCGGCGCAGATTTATTCTTGTTTTATAGTTTTTCTTTAGTTTGTTTATTTTGTTTTTTTTGCGTTTCTTCTTTAATAAAAAAAAAAGGCTGATACGCCATTGTCCGATGACGTCAAATCGCCGTACGTCACTGCCAGGGCAGTGACGACACGTACGGCCACCACTCACGAAGACCTCGGCACTAACGCCAAGACGCAGCAACTGGAAGAGAAGACAGTGGCGCACTCAATGACCAGTAGCGCCACGAGACAGGAACAACGTACAGTGACTCAGGAAGTTAAGACGACAAGTACGGTTGTCAGCGGAGACCAGGTTAATATTAATTTTTTTTTAGTTATTATTATTTATTTTTTGCTTAAGTTTATGACTTCAGACTAACCAAGAACGCTAAGATTTTTTTCTTAAAGAATGATTTATGTGAGATATTCGATAAATGTTAAGAACGTCTTTGAAAGAACTGGTTTTAGAAAGACAAAATATACAGCAAGCAAAAACAGTATAGTCCGCTTCAAGATATTTCGTTGCCCTTCGGCAAAATGTTAATTGCCCCAATAAATCTTAATAAAAATGTTCCTAGTTTCTTCAAAGGCGCCAGAGTCGGAGCGGTTTAACTTCTGAATAATTTTGGAATAAATAAAATATTGTTTAATTATTATTAATATTATGTATGACTAACTTTGTTTATTGGTTTTGGGTTCGAACCAATTTTCGAATTACAATAAAAATAAAATACAATAAAATACAAATAAATACAAATAAAATAAAATACAAATAAAAATAAATAAATAAAAAAATTAATTTATCTATTAGTACAACAACAATTAAAATATGTTCAATTGGATTAAAAATACAGTAATACGGGGGAAGGCGTAAAACCGTATGTCCCATACCAGCAGCGATGGTATCACAGACATATTCCATTTTAATATTAAATGTCTTTAATATTTCTTCTATTTTCTTCACATTTATATATGTGATCTAGCGAAAAGCCCAGGACCGTGCAAGTTGGAAGCATGCTGAAGAGGCCTTCATCTAGCAGTGGATCGACACAGGCTGATACAGCTTGTCCTATAAGAATATTTTGACCTATGATGATTTTTGAAAAACCCCTTTGTTTCGAAGAGACAGGGCGAACAAAATTTGCGACAATCATATTCGATATTTGTTCAAATCATTAATGTAAATAAAAGTAGGGTGTACGTCAATGAGTTTATCAAGTACAAAACATTTTTTTTTCGATCTCGATCACTTGGAACGGCTGTTTTATCTAGTAAGTGGATTTCATGGGTCGCATTTGTTTACATAGATTGAGTGACGTTTGGCTGTTCGACATGTCTTAAATAGTGAGTGAAGCCCTCTATCATAATGTATACAAACGCCGAGATGACCGACATGCACTTCATGTATGGATTTGCTGATGGCAATGCATTACAAGCTAGGCGATTGTACAGTGAACGATTTCCAGCCCGTAATGTCTCCGCCCGAAAAATCTTCGAAAACATTCATCGACGTCTTCGTGAAACAGGCACATTGAAACGAACTGAAGGGTCAGGAAGATCACTGATTGTATGAACGGTACAATTGGAACAGAATATGCTGGACGTAATAGCGGAAGAGCCTGGTAGTTCTACGCGAAAAATTGCAAATACTTTGAATGTGATTCACTGGACAGTTTGGAAAATTCTTAAGGACAATTTGTTGTATCCATACCACATTCAACGCGTTCAGGCACTACTACCTGTTGATTTTCCTCCACGTATTGCATTATGTCAATGGATATTGCAAACTTTACTTCGCATCCTTCTATTCATGACACAAATTCTTGTCACCGATGAAGCCACTTTCGCAAGAAACGCAATAAGGAATTTTCATAATAACCATGTATGGGCAGATGAAAATCCGTATGAGATATGCGAAGATCGTTTCAACATCAGTTCTCGTTGAATGTTTGGGTTGGAATTGTAGGTGACTATCTAATTGGACCGGTATTTCTATCACAAACACTTGCTGGCGAGGTGTATCGCAACTTTTTGGAAGCAACGCTGCCTGAGTTTCTGGAAGATGTACCATTGGCAACAAGGCATGAAATGTGGTTTATGCACGATGGTGCACCACCACATTTCAGTTTGGTTGCTCGTGATTTTCTAACAGCAACATACGGATATCGCTGGATTGATCGAAGTGGGCCACACGCATGGCCTGCTCGATCCCCGGACTTAAACCCTCTGGATTATTTCTTCTGGGGATGTCTGAAGTCATTAGTTTACGCTACTCCATTGAAGAATTTGGATGATTTGCGAAATTGGATAATTGCTGGATGTAACTCAATTAACTAAAACGACCCTGGTGTGTTTGAAAGAGTTCGGCAGTCAATGACGAGAAGATTGAATGCTTGTATCAAGGCTGGAGGAAGTCATTTCGAACATTTATTGTAGATTGAGCAACTTTACATGTACTTTTTGATAATAAAATGTTGTTAATGTCGTAAATTTTGTTCACCCTGTATCTTCGAAACAAAGGGGTTTTTCAAAAATCATACAACAAAATATTCTTAGAATAACCCCTTTAATTTTTGCCGCATATTTACCTAACACCATGAATTTCCAATTTAGTGTTATTTGCATTAGGAACTTAATTTTTTTGGCTGTTATGATAACATTACGCTTTCCTAAAGCACATTGGGCAAAAGGCTATTTATAAACCAATCTTCAAAAAGTTTTGCTGTGGTGTCGTCATGGTAGTCCAAAGATGAATATTTAATATTTTTGGAGGACAACCGTAAACAATTTGGAACCCATCCATCCCCGGAAACAGCATGTAAAATTGTAATTCTTTTTCCCTTGTTCGCTGGGGCTTTGGTTTGGCATTTTATTGATGTATCTGCCCATCCTTTTGCTGGCGTCTCATGTCTGTCGAATCCTGTTTTATCAAGGTAGATAATGGGACGATGTCGTCAAACCGCCATCGTCACAATCATTGTAATTCCATTAAGATTTCTTTTATTAATGGTCACAGTTTGCTCTTCATACATAGCATAAATTTTACTTCGAATTAAGTCTAACGCTTTCGTCCACACATTTGCTTTTATCAGAATCACTATGGACTTTTTTGGCTTTAATTGGCTTCATCACAATATCTTTAACTGTAGACACCGGAGTTTTCGCTAACGAAGACGTTTCTGCTGCCGCTGCTTTTATATTAAGCCCCCTAGTCAATAAAGAAACATACACATTTTATTTAATTAGCACTACCGGAGGCACAATGATCATTATCTTGCCAAGAACGCCACATTTTTAGCACGTTTGGAATAACAAAAAATAAGCCCGGCCCTATTTACGTTTCTTGCAACTTTATCAGGTTTCGTTACGGCAGGGGTTGTTAAGAGTTTATTGCAGCCAATCGGCCAACGATATATCTTGGAACGCACTATAACACCGTAATTTTTAGGAATTTTATTTAATTTGTGATTGTGATTCTACAAATCAGGGTGTGATTTTTTTGCCTACTGTACATGATCTTTCTGATTTAAAAAAAAACCATAAACATTTTGCTCGTGTCATTAAAACTAATCATAACAAGCACGAGACATATTTTCAAATGTTCACGTCTCTGTCTTAACTCGCATGGCTTATAGCTGGGCAGACGAGACAGTATCAGCTCGACTAGCTCAGGTGATTCCGGAACCCCCATAGACCCACCGGACGACCCTAACAGCTCCTATTACCAAGGTTCATATTACAAGGTACGTATCATCAGTATTTTTGGGTTTTCGATCACGAATTTATCACACGTAATGTCTTTTTTTTCCTTAAAGGGATTTTAAACTGAGAGTGAAGTAATTGTAAGTGTTCAGTCAGGTAGGATTCCACTCAAATTTCCGAGTGTGAGTTTTGTTTAGAGAACGAGAGAAAGCAGCATGATTTTTTTCCTTTTTATTTTTTCGAGTAATTTCTTATTATGGCATGGATTTACCCAAAGCATTTAGATGTGTTGTAGCCATGAGTAGTTTAAAGTGAACAAGCCCCGTTTGAAACGTTTAAATGTGCCAGTTGTTAAGGGTAGATGGAAAAGTTCTCGATTTAGATTCTGAACTTGATTCTAGGCCTTTTTTGATTACCTATGACATTTATTTGTGAAAAAAATAATTTCCCCCACTTTCTGTGCGTTGGTTTTGATGCGAATCCGAAGGTGCCAAGTCTGGAGGATTCACCGGGTCCGATAAAATCTCCAAACCCAACTCGGTGATCGTTTCTAGAGTCTCATTTGCTGTAGGTGGCCGTGCATTCTCCTAAACAAGAAGACTTGTCTTCCTCACTTGCCAGTATAAAGCTTTTTGCCTTTCAGAGCGCCACCAACATGAACCAATTGCTCCTCATACTGATTGATGGTTCACCAAGAACTCAACCTACGATTTTCATCTCATTTGATCATTCCAAATTCTGGATTGATTCATCTAGCAGTGCTTCCAATTCAGTCTCCATTTTTTTTAGCCATTCCAGATATGTTATATCATTTAAGCGAAAATTTCCAGCTCGGAAGTGTTGGAACCACTTCTTATAAGTACTGTACGAAACAGCATAATCTCAAAGCATCATAAATCATAATCTGTGTTTTTTCAGCAGCATTTTTTTTTGGAAACTTCAGTTGAAAGACGAACAAAAAACGTTTTGTATACAAAACTCGTTTTGTATCTGAAAGATGGCGCTTTAAAATCACCATACGGCGGGAAAAAACTCTGTTTCGAATAGGTTCTGCAGTCGATTAAACTTAGGGCTCGAAAACTACGTTGAGGACTTAGTTTGATAATCACAGTTCTTGTTTCGGAGAACGCGCCAAATTATCTACAACGCCATCTTCATGTCTGTAGATGAGTTACTTAGTGACACATTGTAGGTGTCATAATGCAGCGCCTTGTTTTAATCAGGAAACCCGCGCTCTATAAATGTGGACAACCAACAAGAGAAATTGGTAATGATTAAAATTAAATCATTACTCTTATTAAACTACAACTTACATTTATTGTTTTTTTTAGTTTTTATAAATAATCTTTTTCTTTGAATTACAGTAATGTACAAAAGTAATAATAATAGTATATATAATAGTAATATAGACAACCCGTTTAATGCTTACATATATTTTTTTGTTCACTGAAAGAAAAATATTCGGTAAATTTTATTTTGTTTACACTATAGCCAAAAAAGAAACTAAACAAACAAATGTTTTCGAGACACAAAAATTTAAACTTTATATACAGTCAATCAAAAAAGTAATGTCTGAATGATTGTGGCGTGTTCATATTTTTCTTTCTTCTTTTTTTGGGTTTTTTCGCCACGATCTTAAACCCAAAAAAATTTCACAAATATCTGTTCTTATGTAAATAAAGAATCACTGGGTAAAAAACAAACGGAGACAAATTTCTAAGCGATTCTTCTGTAATAAATTTGCCTAACGAAAAAAAAAAATAAAAAATACAAAAATTTTCTAAAATAAATACAAACTTTTGAACGTTAACGTTTCGGGAGATCTTCTCCTCCCGTTCTCAAAACGAATCTAAAAATAAATTATATTAATTTCTATATATAATAAGAAGATAGGAAGTAAATATATTTTTGTGTATATCAATGATATGTGTATGTCATATGTTGTGTATGTCATTGTGGCGAAAAACCCCCCCCCAAAAAAAAAGGAAAAAAATACAATCAAAAAAGTCTCAAAGTCTTCAAGTTTAATTAGAAATATCTTTCAAAGTATCTATCGGCAATCTCCTAAGAAATAATAAAAATGAAATTAAATTCGTTTCAGACATTTTATTTGAACAATGAAAAATAAAACG
Organism: Cosmopolites sordidus; assembly: GCA_031761425.1. Classification (NCBI taxonomy): domain Eukaryota; kingdom Metazoa; phylum Arthropoda; class Insecta; order Coleoptera; family Curculionidae; genus Cosmopolites; species Cosmopolites sordidus. The sequence continues at coordinate 1,982,463 of JARFXV010000476.1, read as the reverse complement.
ATATTAGCATCAAAAAACTATATCAAAAAAATCCCCATACACTTTAGTAAAATGCTATTCAGCATCGTTAGTTATTAATAGTTTATCAAGTTGGCCTGTGTCAAATGTTGCTTAGAACAAATAAATCATTCTTTTTTCAAAATGTCACTTTTAAATCTGTTTTTGTAGTTGAAGCAAAATGAGTGATAAAAATTGCAAAATTCTAATTTCTGTTAGAAAAATTATCGTAGATTTATGGAAAAAGAAAATGTCCTTTAGAAATATTGGCAAAATAATTGGAAAATCACATGTCACTGTACAGTACGTAATCAATCAGTACAAAGGCTCCGGTTCCTATAAAGTGCAGAATCAATTCTAAAATAAGTGCTCCAAAACTTGCAGAAGAAATCAAGGAAGACTTCTAAAAAAATGTTGGCCCTCAAACAATTAAAAACTTTACAATTTGCCTGAGAATATGCTAATTAAACCGTTCAGTTTTGGGAAAGCATCATCTTTAGTGACGAAACAAAAATTAACCATTTTGGGTCGGATAGTTGGGATAAAATCTGGAGAAAAAAATACAGCTTTGAAAATTGAATACGTTTGTCCTACAGTGAAACAGGGAGGAGGTAATGTTTTATTGTAAGGGTGCATGTCAGTCAATGGAATAGGCAATTTGGTTTTCATTGACGGTATTAGGAGCAACATGGCTATTTAAACATTCTAAGGAATAATTTGAACTTAAGTGTTCAAAAACTTAACCTTGAGGGTCGTTATTTATTCCAACAAGGTAACGATCCCAAGCACACTGCTAGACATGTACGTGAATGGATGATCCATAATGTTCGCCAACAACTAAAGACATTAACCCAATAGAACACCTGTGGGGCGAATTAAAGTGTCGCGTGAGAAAACACCAAGTAAGAGATAGGGAAGATCTCAAAAAATCAAATAAGGCAAGACTAGGAGAACATTACACCAGAAGTTACAAGAAAGCTTGTGTTAAGTCTGCCAAAAAGGCTTAATGCCATCATCAAAGCAAATGGCAATTGTACAAAATATTAGCGTTTAAGAAAGTTGCAATTTAGCATAAGAAAAGTTAGTGTATGGAGACTTTTTGATATAATTTTTTGCTGCTTATATCGTTTTATTTTTCATTGTTCAAATAAAGCGTTTCAAACGACTTTAATTTTATTTTTACTATTCCTTAAAGAGATTGCCGATATTTTCTTTGAAAGATATTTCTAATTAAACTTAAATAAAAAAGAAGACCAAAAAAATATTAAAAAAGACTAGTGTATGGAGACTTTTTTGACTGACTGTATATCACTAAACTTGAAGATTTACCACTAAACACCAAAACACTTTTTTGAACTGCTCGATGCACGTTTCGCTAACCATGTTAGCATCATCAGGAGATGATTTAATCTAGATTAAATAATCTCCTGATGATGCTAACATGGTTAGCGAAACGTGCGTCGAGCGAGATGATTTAATCTAGATTAAATAATCTCCTGATGATGAAACGTGCGTCGAGCAGTTCAAAAAAGTGTTTTTTTTGTGTTTAGTGGTAAATCTCTTCAAGTTTAGTGTTTCACACCAAAGGTTCCAATAGAAGAATTGACTGTATATCATAAATTAACTTTATTCATTTCACTATAACAAAGTGGTCAAAATAAAGCAAAATCAAGCAAAAAAAAAACAGTAAAGTTTATTAAATATATTTCATCCAAGGCTCCATTCAAGACTCCAACCGAAGTAAGAGTTGACTTAATAAACCAAGGATTAACAGACGTGTCCACAAAGACCATAAAAAGAAGGCTTAAAGATCAAGAGTTGTTTGCACGTCGACCTATTACGAAACCCCTTCTTTCAAAGAAGAACAGAAGGAACCGTTTAAGTTTTGCTCGCCGACATCTCCATTGGACTTTACACGATTGAAAACAGGTATGCTGGAGCGACGGATCAAAATTCAATATGTTTGGATCTGATGGAGTTTGTTGTGTTAGACCCCTTGTTGTTAAAATAATGCATTATAAATACACAGCTCGTACTATTAAGCATGGAGGTGGATCTGTTATGGTCTGGCGTTGCATTGCACCGCATAGAAGGAATTACAGATATATTTATGTATCGCGATGTATTAGTGAACATAATGCTGCCTTATATGGAAGATAACATGCCTTTAAGATCTTCAAAGCTAGTCAAGCAATTCATTATAGATAAAATCATTGCTATCTTAAACTGGCCATCGCAATCGCCGGATTTGAACCCTATAGAAAACATGTGGGGTCACTTCAATCGACAGATTGAAAGCTAAGAATTACTCCACCAAAGAAAATCTATATAGGGCATTGGAAGAAAAATGGAAAAGTATTGATCATGTCTACATTACTAAACTTCTTAAGTCAATGCCTAGAAGATGCGAAGCAGTTATTAGTAACAACGGTTATGCCACAAAATATTCAGCAAATTAATGACGATTTTGGCTTATTTGAAGTGTTATTTAATTTTGTTTCATATAGGTTTTGGTAATATTAGTTTTATCTATATACTTTTGTCCTGTCAGAATTCAACTTTTTCATTCCTCTTCACGATATTATTTGGATATTTGGACTGATACTTTATATTTATACAACGTATATAGTTAGAAATAAGAATAAATATTTGTATTTAAAATTAAAATATCTAACTTAGAAATTATAATAATTCACTTTGTCTATATACTTTTGTTCATTACTGTATATACCCAGTTTAACACTAATAACGAAAATATATATACCATTTGACCAGTCCTACATTACTTTGAACCTAAAGTAAAAAAAAATAAAATAACTCCATCGGAGCAGATGCCATGGAACAAAAAAAGAAGAAGAGAAGCACATGTAGATTTTATTTTTAAAAATAATGTTAATAAAATGCAAGCAGCGAAAATTATTTCCTTTAAATAATCAAGTGCGTATAAGAGGTGCTTTTAAAATCTTATTATTTGTTGCTTAGGAAGCATAGAAACTAATAAAAATCTGGATGACAGATCTAGGGGAAATCTTAGTAATATTTTTGGTGGCAAATGATACCGCCTTTAAATAATTCAACATAAAAAATTAACGTTCCTAAGTTTAGATAAATCACGTGGGTGACAAGATTAAATGAGAGCTCTTTATATAATCTCAAAAACGAAATCCGGCGTGTTGTCGTTGAAACTAAGTAATGTCTGAATGATTGTGGTGTGTTCATATATATATATATATATATATATATATATATATATATATATATATATATATATATATATATATATATATATATATATATATATATATATATATATATATATATATATATATATATATATATATATATATATATATATATATATATATATATATATATATATATATATATATATATATATATATATATATATATATATTTGGGTTTTTTCGCCACGATCTAAAACTCAAAAAATTTCAAAAATATCTGTTCTTATGTAAATAATAAATAAATAATGACATTAATTAGTGACAGTGACAAAAAATGAAAACTAATTGTCAATGTAAGTATCATTGCCATACACAAAAAAATATATCTACTTCCTATCTTTTCAAAATTTATAGAAATTAATATAATTTATTTTTAGATTCGCTTTGAAAACGGGAGGAGAATACTTCCCGAAACGTTAACGTTAAAAGTTTGTACATTTTTTTAGAACATTTTTATATTTTTAAAATTTTGTTCGTTTGGCAAATTTATTATAAAAAAGAATCACTGAGAAATTTGTCTCCGTTTGGTTTTTCGTTTTTACCCAGTGATTCTTTATTTACATAAGAATAGATATTTTTGGAGTTTTAGATCGTGGCGAAAAATCCAAATATGGAAAAAAATCGTTGAAACTAATTAGAAATTGTGGTCAACTTAAGTCCGGCATTCAATTTGGGTCACCTTATATGTACCTACAAGGATATAAAGTTATTTTTTACCATGAAATGAACACGTTCTTGAAGAATACTTTGTATATTTTCCGAATACGTCATACTGAGAACTTTTTGATTACCCTTCGTTGTAACGATAACGTTGTCTGGCATATTTAAACGTTAATCACATTTTAACTTATGAAAACTACGAAATGTTTATGTTCGTGTTGCACAGGATGATATCCCAGGAGGAATCGTCAAAACCGAAAGCATCATGTACAGTGGTGATCCGTCCATGTACAGGACATCGACCACCAGCGTTCCCATTGTTGCCACCGAGGCCAGGAAAGTACAACTGACGTCAGACGATGGCAACTACACTAAAACTGGCGAGATCGTCAGCACCCAAACGATCAGCTCCAAAACAAGAACAGTAGAGACTATTACAGTAAGTTTTTATATAAAATACCGTACATACCATTTTTTATGATATTTACACAAATATTTTTAATATTATAAAGCAATATATATATATATATATATATACAGCGTATTGGCAGCTCGTGGGGGAGAGCGTTGGGGCGCCGCCCCTCCACCATTTATCACAGTAAACAATTTTTCAGAGCAAAACACCATATTTTATTTCCGTTCAGTTTCTTTCCTTTAACTCATTTTCCTGGTTCACCTCCTGTATAGAGTTTCAGTAGCACGAAAAGTAAAAAGGAGCAAGGGAAAAGCAAAAAATCTTCAGCAGCACTATTTTCTTCTACGTCCTTCCACTTTAAAAACCCACTAGCCGTCACTTCCCTCGAAATAGAAGAAAGGAGTGAGCTAAATGCGCGAAACGACGCTCGCAACATTCCAAAAGTATGGAAATTGCTTCTGAAAAAAGAAGAAACACGGCAACGTGGCGACGATGAAGAAAAATCAATAAAGGGACGCCTGACAGCGTTGCCAAGCGCCGCGTATAGTCCAAACTACCGCTATACAATCTGCGCAGTCGCCGGTCGCCTATAAGAGCGAGCGCAACGACTCGTACACGTCAGTTGGGCTGTTCAGATGACGACAACACTTGAAAATGCCAAATGATATTTTGACGAAACGTCTCTCTTGACAGAAACGTGACTCTTCACAGAATGAATGCTTCGACACCCGGTTGACGTTTTTGTAATTCTCCAACTTATTCCACTTTTTCATGGTTTCAGTTTTTGAATATTTACTTGAAATCTTTTTGCACGAAACGTTCGAGAACACAATGGTACGTACTTTCGAAGACAAGGTAGCAGCTATCTTAATGCATGGATAATGCGGAAAGAATTTTTATGCTGCGGAGCGCCTTTTTAATGAGAGGTATCTCGATCGTCCGATATCGAGGACTTATTTGAGGGAGCTTTTTCATAAATTTGAAACAACAGGAAGTATTAAAAATGCAAAATGATTTGGCAGACCGAAAATTTCTAATGACAAAGTACCAAACTTTACTCTATCTTTAGATTAGATTAAATCATCTCCTGGTGATGCGAACATGGTTATCGAAACGTGCGTCGAGAAGTAGAAAAAAAGTGATTTGGTGTTTAGTGGTAAATCTCTTCAAGTTTAGTGTTTCACACCAAAGGTTCCAATAGAAGAATTGAATGCCAAAGTAATTGAAATAATTGCAGAAATGGTAGTAAACCCCACTTGTTCTACAACCCAAGTTGCATCTACTTGTGAAATCAGTTAAAGGACGGTGCACTGGGTGTTGAAAAAAAATTAATTTCACTCCTATAAATTAAAAATGGTGCATAAACTTCTGTGAAATATGTGAAATTCTGTGAAAATATGACCGCTACAATTGATCAAGCCCCAGATGATTTAAAAACAATTTGCTTTGGTGACGAAAATACTTTCTACCTCGATGGAAATGTGAACAGTCAAAATGTAAGGTACTGAAGTGATACAAATCCTCACGTATTTAGTGAGAAACATACACAGTTTCCAGAAAAAGTAAATGCCTGGGCAGGTATTCTGGGAAATCACATACTTGGGCCTATATTTTTGAATGGCAACTTAACCGGTAAACCGTACCTGGAGATTGAGCCGCTAATTCTCGAAATTCTGAAAGACAATCGAGATGAATTTGGTAACTTCGAAATCACGTTCCAACAAGACGGAGCTTCTCTACACTATCGTGCTGCAGTAAGACATTATTTGGATCAGGAATATCGTGGTAGATGGCTTATCAATAGGATGTTTTAGGAAGTAGGTGGAGCACATTTTGAACATTTACTGTAAGGGCGGACTTTGAAATACTTTTCAAACACCTCATTGAAAATTATTGGTCACAATGGCACTGTGACGTCATCTATGATGATTAGGTCATCAGTTATGACTAAAAAAAGAGTTTACGTCCAATTATTTTCACATTCCAAATTTCATTAGTTTAAGTAGGGGCGACGTCCCTAATAATAGGGACGACTGTCGCAGACATTTTCCAAACTCAGGGAATCTGTTTCCCGGTATCGCCACATCAATGAATTTGTTTTAATAACCGCTTTTCTTTGACAGTATAAAACAGAACGAGATGGCATTGTGGAGACCAGAGTGGAGCAAAAGATTACGATACAATCCGACGGAGATCCGATAGATCACGACAGGGCTTTGGCCGAGGCCATCCAGGAGGCCACTGCCATGAATCCCGACATGACCGTAGAGAAAATCGAAATCCAACAACAATCCGCCCAGCAACAATAAGTCCTGTATGTATTTTGAAGCATTTCGCATTCGCATTTCTGATTATCACTATTCAATTTTATCTTTCAGATTGTCGGTGGAGATGTTTTTGGCTAGACTTCTTATAGCTTCGCATAAAAGTTAGCTTTTGTATATTATGGATTTACATTTAGTTAAGTTAAACACAGAGGAAACAGTTTAAACACTGTGGTATCTGTCAAAGGCTGCACAAATCTTTTCAGTCACCACATTTTTCTATATCGTCGTGCCAACTGGAAACTTTCGAATATGAAAGTCACTACTTTTCAGGAAGCTTAAATAACTGATTTAAAACTATAAACAAGTGCAGCGATTTGATCTTTTAAAATCGTTTGATTTACCACTGTAACAGGGCATCATATTCAATACTTTACGATTGTGATTTGGTACTTTCTGAAAGGAAACTGACATTCGCCCCTGAAATTCGATACTTTACAGCTGACACGACGATATGTTGTGTAAGCTTTCGGTGTAAGGTTTTTTTTTTTTAGTTATACATATAGTTTTTTTTAACGAGTTGTTGTGTATGACACAATATATTTTATTTATTTATATTTTAAGTGTATAAAAAATTACCCGCCATTGGTGCTTTATGATTACAATAGTCGAATCTCAAACAGGATACTAGTTAGCTCTATGTGTTCAGCAAATAAAAATTAATATTCGATGATATCATTACATTCCAGGTTGTATCTTAAAAAAAAATTAAAAAGTCGCCTTCGCAGAAGCAAAAAAGTATAATGAGAAATGTTAAAAGATTCAAATTTTTCTGGGGACCCTAAAAATATTATATTTTTCCCTTACTGTTTTTTTTTCTTCGTCATAGACTAGTAACAAGAGTTGGATCGTATATATAAAGATATTTATGACTATATATATATATTAGAATGTGTACCATGACATTGAAATGTGAAAAGTTCAAATTAAGGTCCGATTTATGTTGTAACTTTAAGAAAAATTTATCTAGAAATTCGTATGCACCAATTTCTAGTCGAATTTTTGGCTATATCGTGTTTTGTTTTTCATTTTCAGCTTCGTGTACTAATATTTTTAGCATTTTTTTTAATATTACATACATAAAATTTTAACTTTAGCTTTTCGGCTTTGTATCTTCTTCTCCCCTTTGCAATATTTTGAAAGGAAAAAACTGGAAGTCTTTTTTTGTTATTTAAGAAATCTTTGTAAATATCATATTGTTTGGGAGAAGATGAAAGCTTTATAAGGTTTTCATTACTTACGCCAGGCTATACATATAGTTATTTCTCTTTCTACAAATTTGTTTTTTTTTATTTTATTTAATAAATCGTATGTTTAAAAGTAATTCGTCTTTGATTGTCAAACCCTTTTCATTCCTCAGATGTGCCAGGTGTGACGGTTAATTTTTTGAGAGATGGCGCTGGGAAGAAGGGTTGGTTCATAGTCTTATCTCTTATGTCATTTTGTTGCTACGACAGTACCTTTCAAAAGTCCATTGATGTTTAAACGCTTTCGAGTTAGCTTCATATTTTTTTTGTGTAGTAAACATTTTCGAGCCAAATAAAGGGCATTTGCGACACGTACTGTTTTTCCCGTTCAATCAAACGAAAAATGCGAGTGAAAGCTGTCGTGTACTTGTGGTAACTTACGGTGACAATGTCCCAACGCAAGACGCTTGTGGGCGTTGGTTTATTCGATTCAAAAGTGGTGATTTCGACTTGTAAGACAAAGAACGCCCGGGTTCTCGAAAAAAATTGAAGATGCCGAATTGCAAGCATTGCAAGAAGATATTCAAAATCAACAACAAATGGCAGAGAGATTAAATGTTGGTCACCGAACCATTTGTGATCGTCTGCATACCATGGAAAAGATCCAGAAGGCAGGAAAGTTGAGTGCTTGAGTTGGGCAAGAGTTCCCAGTTCCCAGCTTGAGTTGACCCAGGACAACCATCAATATCGACCATAAGACCGAATCGCTTTGGAAAGAAAATGCTGTACATCAGAAGGGTGTCGGGTACCATGAGATTCTGAAACCAGATGAAAGAGTTAATACCGTTCGATCCCGTCAAAAAATTATCAATTTGAACCATACATTGTGCCGAAAAGCGACCAAAATGGCTTACAAGACCTTGAAAAGTGATTTAGTTTGGCTTTGGTTGACCGAAAACGGTCAGGGACACCAATTCTGCACTTGGCTGGGAATTCTTGCCCCATCTCCCATACTCACCAGACTTGGCCTCTTCTGACTACCACTTATTTTCATCGATGTCTCACTCACTTTCCATGAAACACTTCAACAATTACGGAGATGTCGAAAAATGGCTTAATGCCTTCACAAGCATCCACAAACTGCTATTTTTTCCCTTTCTTCCAAATTAAACGTGTTTTTTTAAGAAAAAAATTAAGAACCATTAACCGCCTCACCTGGTATCTGCACGCACTTTATACAATAGACATCTTAAACGCTGACGTCAGTGATAGGCGGAGCTTATCGAACCGTTTCAAACAAAGAAAAGGTCCATTGGAATTCTCATAAGAGAATTTTTATTAGTCATTTCTTCTCTTTACAAGTTTAATAAGCAATTTCTCTCACAGTTTCGTAATCTTCGGTGTACATTTTACATTTAACATATTTGAATTGTTCGTAAAAAGTTTTTATTAGGATCTTTTATTGTGTGGAAGTAAATTTAAGGTTAGGTTACTTTGCCCATTATGAGTGTCAATTTTAGTTTTTTTGAGAGGATTTTCAGATATATTTTGTTGAATTTATTATCGGTAAGTTGTTTTTTTACAACTGAGTGAAAAAATGGATAAATCTTGTGAGGTAGTATATCTTGGTGAGGTGAATATCTTGGGACCATTTTTTCTAACATTGTTGACAAAATGGTAATTACGGACCAGTGAATGTTTTGGGACTTCTCGATCTTGTCGCCTAGAAATTACGCAATCATTTTTATACGTCCATGCCATCTTGTAAATATTTAATATTACCTCACAAGATTTATCCATTTTTTCGCTCAGTTGAATCGACAGGAAATGTAAATTAAATCTACACATTTTTTATTCACTGCAATGTTTACAGTCTGGCACAAAACACACCACCATTTTTAACTAAAACCAAAACACCAATATTGTCGATACAATTTATATAACAGATTTTGTAAAAAAAAACCAACTCACCAATAATAAATTCAACAAAATATATCTGAAAATCCTCCCAAAAAGCTGAAATTGACACTCATAAAAGGCAAAGTAACATAACCTTAAATTTACTTCCACACAATAAAAAGTCCGAATAAAAACGTTTTACGAGCAATTCAAATGTCAAATGTACACTGAAGATTACGCAACTGTGAGAGAAATTGCTTATTAAACTTGTAAAGAGAAGAAAATGACTAACAAAAATTCTCTTATGAGAATTTCAGTGCACTTTTCCTTTGTTTGGAAAGGTTTTGAAGCTTCGCCCCAGTGTGACGTCAGACTTAGATAGTCCAGTGAGATTATACTATAAAAAAATTATTTCATTTTGTGTTATTTGTTGTAGTTTTATTTAGATGTACAAAATAAATTAGATAAAAAAATTCACGTTAAATAATACAGTATATAAAAATATTCATATAAAAACTTGTAAATGGCATTGAGATATAGTGATTTTTTACAAATATACAACATTTCCTTACAGTAATGTCTTTCATTTTTACATAGTCTTCTTTAGGAATGGACTGGTAATTTAAATAAATAGGGAGACCTAAGTTCCACCTTGGTCACAATTTGGTTTCGTGTCTGAAGGGTCTCCTCAAGGGCCTGACGACCGTAGGTGGTGGGGGATTGCTGTCTGATTCGTCATCAGCACTATCTACGTCACCATCACTACTATTTGTTGAAGCAACGGTCTGAATTGGTCTGCCCGTTCTTTGTCTATAAGGGAAACATTATATTAGACCCTCAATTTAATTATCTTAAGCACAGTAGCATCCTCAGGAGATGATTCAGTCTCCTGATAATGCTACAATGTGACCCAGAATACCAGAATGGTAATACCATGGTGATGTTTTTTACACTAATGAATGTAGCGGGGATTAAGGCACAAATAACTTGTGTCAAATAATGATAATATAAAAATAGGTTGAAGAATATGAATAAAAAAAGATTGACAGTTCAACTTGCAGACTGGCACCTTATTATATATAGAATAAACTGTACTGGTGCCAATTTTAGACGCCTGATGAGAAGAGTGTTTAGTAACCGAGGTTAAGGAAGTATGAGCGATACTCAAAGTCAAAATAATGATGATTTTTTCCCTAAAACTTAAAATAGTTACAGAAATTTACAATTTTTATTTATAGTACTAAAACAAACTTTATAATTATATTAAAGAAAGATGATTTTAAACTATTACATAATTACACTTATAGCTAATTCACAATGGACATAAGCTTAAGAAATATGTACAATTTAAAATTTAGGAAACAAAATGTTGTCATTTTTAATACCGATATAAAATATGGCTAGATGTGTGTTGAATAATTAATATTTTATTTGTGACAAAAAATATCGAATTTGGCTGGATATTACATTTAAAAACCAATATTTACAAAACTTTCAATTTGCATATTGCAATTTTATATAACCAATGTATATTATTTTTTACATACATTTTTAAACTGAGAAACAAAATGTTTTTGTCGATAAATAAAAACTATTCGAATTATCTATTTGAAGTTGTTTTGTTCTGTAAATAGTGTATTAAATTCAAATAAAATGGTGTACGTGTCTGTTACATATATATATATATATATATATATATATATATATATATATATATATATATATATATATATATATATATATATATATATATATATATATATATATATATATATGTATATATATATATATATATATATATATATATATATATATATATATATATATATATATATAATTTTGTAGTCTGTTGCCCACACTGATAAAGTATTTGTCCTCAATATAAAGCCTTAATTCCAATTACAATGCATTTAAATTTTAGTTCAAAGTCTAGCAACGAAGATATTTGAATTTTACTCAACGAGTGACGTCATGCGCAAACAGGACGCATTTTGGTATATGGGAATATTAGGCCCTGTGTCATACCAACATGGGTGCGGAATCCTTCGTGTTCGAGATACAGAGGGTTGAAGATTTCTTTTTTTTTTCCTTTTTTAATTTATGTCTTCCGCATAAAGAAAGGTATTCTAACCAAATTTAATACACATCATCAGTCTTTCGATTGCCATAATCTGAGAAAATATTAAGTCCTATTAAGCAGCCAGTGGCGGAATTAGATTTTGCTCTTAATTAATTATTTTCTACTAATTAATTTAAAAAATAATTAGCCCGGTCCTGTTCAAAATAAAACTTAAATACATTTATCAAAACAGAATATTATTCTTTACAAAAAGTGTGTCTTGACATTTTGTCGTATCTGCCTCCGTTTCATGGCAAACTCGACATAATAAAATAACTAATATAATGGAATCAACTTACCTATGAAGATAAATAATTTACTTAAACGTCAGATTGTCAAAACTTTAGTGGCACTTAGTTTTCAACGTGTTAGTCATTAGCAACCGAAATAGTTTGGTGTTATTGTTACTTTACAATACATTAGGGGACAGGGCAGAAATAAGTATAAGTATACTATTATTAGAGATATTAGAACGCCACATACGGAAGAACAGGTCTTAAACGCAATACCTAAAATCCAAATACAAGTACAAGGATCATTGCAGTGAATATGGACATTTCTCGTCAGTGTGTGGAATGTTTTAAAGGCACACCACTTGTACCCTTTACCATATTCAGAGGGTACATGCATTGCTTCCAAGGGATTTTTTGCTCCGCTTGACATTGGTTTCTTTAACATACAGTAGCTCCCAATTTTCATATTTCCGTACTATTTACTGATGAGGCTCAATTCTCAAGAGAGAGATAATAGTGAATTTTCATATCAATCATCTTTGGGCAGAAGAGAATCCTCATGATATTATTTAAAATCGACTTGCTGTCAATGTTTGGGCTGGAATAATTGGCAACCGATTGATCGTACTATTTTTTTACCAGCAACACTAACTGGGCAGGTGTATTCGAGATTCCGCGAGAATCAGCCTGCATTGCTCAAAAATGTCACATTAGATGTTAGAAATAGAACATGGTTTATGCATGACAGTGCTCCAGCATATTTTAGTCGACAGCCCCCAGACATATTGGATGAAAAAAATCCTAATCGGTAAATTGAATCAGGGGGTCTGGTATCTTGGGCAGTTCGATCACCAAACTGTAATCCATTTGACTATTTTCTTTGGAGATATATTAAATCATTAGTCTACAACATTGAAATAGAAGATATCGTTATATTGAGGGGAAGAATTGAGCAAGCTGTTGATAAAATTCGCCTGGAATTTTTTAAACGAACGCGTAAATTAATGGTGCGTAGATCTAGGGCGTGCATAGAGATTGGTGGAAGCCAGTTCGAGCATCTAATTTCAATATTTTGGCTTTTAAGTAATAAATAACACCTCTTTTAGAAATAGTTGCTTTAATACAGAGAAGACCTCAAGATCAACCACCTCCATCAACGTTGACCTGGGGAGTATAATATTATAATTTCATTTATTGTCCTTTATGTAAGCTTCGGTGTATGAAATTTGTATGTGAATAAAAACAGCTTTTCAGAGAGTTCTCTAATTTTTCAGATCCTGATTGAAAAACCTTTTATGCTCATGGATACCTGTATGTTAGGTGAAAAGTCACGTTTGTTATGAAACCAAGACAGATACAAAAAAATGTTAAGATACACTTTTTGTAGAGGATAGTCTGTGTTGAAAAATGTATTTAAGTTTAATTGTGAACAGGACCGTATTAATTAGTTTTTAAATTAACTAGTAGCAAAATCCTACAACTCCGCCACTTGCTGCTTGTAGGATATGCTATTCTCTCAGATTATGACAACTGAAAGGCTGATGATGTGTATTAAATTTGGTTCCAATATCTTTCTTTATACGGAAGATACAAATTAAAAAAGAAAAAAATAAATAAATCTGTAACCCCCTGTATCTCCAACACGAAGGATTTCCGGACCCATGTTCGTATGACATGTTTGTGTTATTTTAAGACGTAGAATTTGGCAAAAAAGTCTGGCATAGTATTTCGATATTTTGCTTCGCGTTAGATAGTTCAGGTTTCAGTTGAGTATCTTAAAAATGTGACCCATCCACCTGTATGACTGTGCAAAAATTCAAATCTGTATTCATTCAAATAGCGGAGATGTGGGGGTGTGTTCATCTTAAATGCGACACACTGTGTATACACACACACACATATATATATATATATATATATATATATATATATATATATATATATATATATATATATATATATATATATATATATATATATATATATTGATAATAATTAAAACACTTGGTATTTGTTTTAATTATTATCATATTATATCAGGTAAGTGTTTTAATTATTATCATTGTTACTATGTTTCACCAAGAGCCAACCGCGCAATCAATCAAAACTATATATATATATATATATATATATATATATATATATATATATATATATATATATATATATATATATATATATATATATATATATATATATATATATCTAAAAAATTAGACGGTAAATAATTTTCAAATTTTGAGCTCAGTTCAATTACATATTATTTGTCACAATTACCGAATTTCAACCGTCTTAGACTTGAAAACTCGTTTTTCTCATGTTTACAATGCCATCATAAGTTCCGCTCTTCTGTATGGAGCTGATTCCTGGGTCCTGTATGGGCAGCAAATAAAACATATCGAGAATTCATCAAGACTGCATCTGGCAAATCTTGAGAATAAACTGGCAAGGTTATCAGACCAATGTGGATGCACCTGAAAGAGCCAACAGTTTGAGCATAGAATCCCAAATCATAAAACCTCAGCAGAGATAGTTAGGTCATTGCAAAAGGATGCCGAAGTAGATCCTCTATGACGAATTAAAGAATAAGAATCGAAATCTGGAAAGTTCAAAAAGTAGATACAAAGCCTTCACAAAATCGTTTCTAAAGAACTCCGTGAAGCGTGCCTGAATGGGGTGAAGGGACATACAGAGCTGTGAAGTTCCATGAGGAAAATAATCGTCAAAAAGGCAGACGCAAAAAGCCAAATCGCCGCCTGTACCAATCCTCCTGATATTTGATCCTCTATAGAACTCATAATTCTACAAGAACGGCTCAGCAAAATGAAGGTAGTACTGTCGATACTACAAGTGTCAAATGTGTGCTCTGTGTTATTTGACTTCTGTAGTATTTATATTTGGCAACGCCGCGTAAAAGCAAAAGAGAGAGAGAGAGAGAGAGAGAAGTATGCTTACAGTAACTCTGTTTACTGGTTAATTATCTTATTATAACATACAAATATGCCAAGTTTCATTTCATTCTGAACAGTAATTCTATAACCGACAGTATTAACTCAACAGTCATGGCTGAGGTATTCCCCATATCGAGTTGACAGACATCATCATCAATTCCCCCCGTAAAAATCGTACGTGGTTACCGAAGTAATAAAACAGATACACTTTACCTTCGGTAGTATTTAAACTCTCTAGGTAATGTATAAGAGCGAGGCAGGGAGACCTGACTCTCCAAGTCCGATCCAACGGAATGATGTGATACTCCAGTGTTTCCTCCCACCATTTCATTGGATTCTACTTGTTGCTGATTATTGGTGACGCTGTTGCCACCCACACAGTCGCAATAGAGGTACCGAGGTGTCAACAGTAGCTCGGGAGTCCTAAAAAAAACAAATTTATATATTTTTGAATCGTCCCACGGAGGGGTGACCCTTTTACCTATTTCTTGGTGCCCTTGGCGGGGGTCTACGGTTCAGGTTGACCCCGTAACTGGCTAGATTGTTCAGGGATGCCAAACTTAACAGTTGAGGTTCTACGTGTTTTTTGGTGCGCGGAATCGGTTGGCGATCATCGAAATCCGCGCTTTCCGGACCCACCAGCTTGCCCTGCTTGATTTCCTCTTCGATTATCTTCAATTCCGCCAGTTGCTTTTGTTTTTTTTCCTGCAATTTCTGGTGGATATTTACCCTGGAGCCGACGCTACTGCCTAAAAATTCTGAACATTCAGTAAAAAATCGAATCTAAATCGCAAGGGCAGTGTGAAAAGTTCTCGGTCCACTGTGCCACGGAAGATAAACTCTACGGCACTTGTTTGGTATATTATAGATCGAAAACTGTTCAGACCACCCTCAAACACTTACGAACCTTCATTCTCGCTGCTCGAGGGTAAAGGTCGTCGCCAGAACGGGACCGCCATCGGGCCCAGGGCTGCTCCATTGGACGGTGGTGGGACGAAGGTGGTTGGTTTCTTTTTTTTCCTGTACAGCGCGGAGGCAGACGCGGGTCCCGTGCAAGCTCCGAACCTGCAGTTAAAGACTCCTCCGGGCGGCCCTGCTGATGTCGTAGCAGGTTTCTCCACCAACCGTCGGACGTGAAAGAATCGGTAATACAATAACATAAAGCAGATTCCCAGAAAAAATAGAGATACCGTGAGAATCGGAACTGCAACCAAGTATTATTTTAGAGGATGATACAACTATAAAGGTTCTGTATGAAAAATTAGTTCTAATAAACATAGTGAGACAGATAATAGTACCATAGGTCAATGAAGGAATGTGTGGATATCAGACAGGGTTTAAGAGGGGTTAAAACATTATAGTCTGATGTTTCTTTATACCAAACCTTGATACACTTCAGATAGATATACGATCGCGTACAAAAAGCAAGCCCTCAGGGTATGGAGAAAACGGAAATAGCAGAAATTCAGCAATGGCAGAATTTCAGATCGGAGAAGGTTTGCCAAAGGGGGCGGATGGATCGGCATATATCCTGTTTAACACAGTATTGACTAGTTATATGCGAAACAGATATAAATTGGACGTTGCTAAATAAAAAAAAACAAACAGGTCGGGTATGCAAATGACCCAAACATATGAACACGAACGAAAAGATCATTAAGAGAGACATATGATGAAATAAAGGCGAAAACCAAAAGAGCTGGCCTAGAAATAAATATAAACAAAACAAGGCCGAGGCCCACGAGCTATAGCATCACAGGAAGAAAGAAGAGACCTACTAACTAGACTAGACCATTGTCTTCTGCATTTAGGACAGTAGCGGCTCGTGAGGGAGGATGTTGGGGCGCCGCCCCTCCAGCATTTATCACAGTAAACAATTTTTCAGAGTAAAACACCATATTTTATTTCCGTTCAGTGTCTTTCCTTTAAGTCATTTTCATAGTTCACCTCCTGTATGGGGTTTCAATAGCACAAAAAGTAAAAAAGGAAGAAGGGGGAAGCAAAAAAAAGTTTGGTTCTACGCCCTCCCACTTTAAAAACCCACGAGACGTCAATGATTTAGAATTATCATAACCTTCAAAATTATATCCTTGTAACAATAAATTATAAATGATTCGAGCAACCAGCCCTGTTTTCTTTTATCTGGCTGTGTAGAGTCCAAACTATTGACTTTACCCATCTATTTTAAATGCTCTTGAACTATTGATCGGGATGAATTAAGTCTACACTATAGTAAATTTGAAGAGATTTACCACTAAACACCAAATCGCTTTTTTTGAAATCCTGATGATTTAAATCATCTCCTGATGATGCTAACGTGGTTAGCGAAACGTGCGTCGAGAAGTTCAAAAAAAGTGATTTGGTGTTTAGTGGTAAATCTCTTCAAGTTTAGTGTTTCAAACCAAAGGTTCCAATAGAAGAATTGATTTACCCTATAGGTCTTTGAGGATTGCTTGTAAAAAAACTCCATTAATTAGAATCACTGGCCTTCCAATAAAATCTACCAACCATCTTTGGCATTTACGAACCATCTAACGCTTTTGGATACACATAACAAATATTTTTTGTAGCTGTTGTTGGACTATTTCACTTTGGAAACATAAAATACACAATATCAAATAAATAGAAATTTCCAATAAGAGTACCAAAACTTTGAAAGGTAATAGCGGCAACACTGTGCCAATTCCCTATCGAAATATACACACACACCAAATCTGAACAGCATATTTTGGCCTGTATAACTTGGGATATAACTAACATCAGTGGGAATAACTAACATCAGTGGGAAGAGACAAAAAAATTAGATAATATTAGTTACTATGGATTCAGACAAAAAAAATGAGTAAACATTTTGGAATCTGGTCTAGGAAAGGGCTCATTAACATAACTATGACATTGACAGTTAGAGACTCTAAAGAGCATAGCGGAAACTACGATGGGATTTCCTCAGGCATCTCCTCATGACTCAATTTTAGCAATCAAGTTAAGATACCTTATTGTTATGAAAGCCCTGATAGAAATATCTTTAAAGAGTAAAAAACGGAAGCGCCTCACAAAACTTCTGGATAGCTACTAGTTTATATTTGTACCGGTGCTTTTATCTAAATGAGCACGTTCACGCACATGAATGTTGCTTCGAAATGCCTTCCAAGAACAGATTTTGAAAGAGTAACAGTAGTTCTACGAAACATTGTTTCTAAATTGAATATGCTGCAGCGATTGCAGCAAAATAGAATATAGAAGCAATGTTTCCGGTTAGTAGACAGTTGAAGAATATAAGACACTGGCGAGTTAGCAGAAGATTACAGGGTTTGTGATGGTGAACACAAATTCAAAGTTTTTTTCCTCTCTTGAACACTGTAAATGGTCAAATTACTGAACTTTTTTTATCTTTTCAAAATTTAACGACACATTTTTCAGTTTTATTTCCTCAAAAATGTCTTTCTTTATCAGAAGATGATATTATGTGTCAAGGGCTGCAAGACTGCAAACCAAATATAAATCTGATATTGGTCCCACTCTACACTTAGAAGTAGTTTCACTCTGTATAGGCCTACAACCTGAAGTAGCACAGATATAATGATAGCACAGATATGATATTTTCAATCTTCTATATACAAAGCTGGACACGTTTTGGTAAGTATCAAAATAATCGATTAAGTACTCTTGAAAATTTAGTCTTTTTTATAGATCCGGTCCTGTTTATAGCTATTGGTGTGATATTTTCAATGCCCTTAAGATTATTGATCATAAGCGGTCTTTTGGTTGCAGAACTGATGTAAAATTTGTTGGGAAAAAATCCATTTTAATGAATTTGAGTCATAAGATGCAGATGAGCAGGGCAGCTATCAACAATCCATAATATGTGCCTATTTTCTCTTATCAGTTGTTTGTGAGTAGACTCATAGACTGCTTTGGTAAGCTTATATAGTAAGGATGATCGCGTCAACAATTTTTCTGTAAAAGCTTTCAAAGCAGTCAATTAAAGTCAATTTGATTTTAAAACAGCAAAATGGTTTTATCATAATGAGCTAAATAAGAGACCTCAGTACATCTGCTTTGATAAATCTATCACTAAAGAGCTATGCAGAAACGGTGCCATAGGAGCGTCAGTTTGATATTTTTGTAGGGATGGTTGTGAATCAACTGCTAACGACGGAAAAAATTCTAGTTTTGCTGGCAGAAGATGATCTGAAAGAGCCTCAGTTACAATTTCGTAACTGGAGCTAGTCGGTTCTTTTTTTATCATACTGTAAACCCTCCACCATTTTTTTTAGATTCAGTATAATTTCAATAGCGCGAACAGCAACAACCCCCCAGAAAGGCGCCTCGTTGTTTAGATTCAGATTAAATTGTTTTAGTTTATTCTGTGTTCATTTTATTCAACCTGCTAAAAATTCCCAGATTGAAACAGTTACGCCACAATTTGTTATTTAAAAAAACGCAAGAACTTATGGCCATCATAATATAAAATGTATTATGACATAATTTTCATGATTACCTAATTCCCAATGTTCAAATCGAAAATTCCAGATCGCCGCCATCCACGCTCCTACCAGAAGACAATTCTCCAACAGCATGACTACATAAAAAATGGTCATGGTTCTTCCGTGCGGTTTTCCCTGCAGGTTTATATAAGCCAACACGTATATGGCAGCCATGAGGGCGCACAACCCCAATTTACGCCCTCTCTGTCCATGAAACGGACTGCGCGGACTCAATAACCACAAAAACATGCAGGCCCAATGCAGACCTAGGACCTGTAAGATATGATAATCTTGATTTTGTATATTTTTATGTTTCTGTATACAAACCAGAAAAATCCATGAGTGATACATGGCAGTATAAGCAGATAGAGCCAGAGCTCTGGATGTAACTGTCCCAGCTCGCCAGAGCAACTGAGAAACAACTCCTAACCATGTCAGAACTAACCTATCTACACTTTGTACATGTTTGCTAAATGATGCCAATGCCCAACATACTGAGAACAGGGACAGAGAAGCTGACACTGTAACTAGATCTGAAGGTACTCCATGCGATTTAGGTGTATCTGCAAAAAAAAGATCATTTAGAGTGTTTGGTGTAAAGACTAGATGAAGAATACCTACCAGCTAATAAGCTTAGTTGCAAGAGCAACATGGGGGCAGCCTGTAAAAACCCATGGACCAGTCTTAATATGCAGAGATCTCTTACTTCTCTCTTTACAGTGGATAACTGAACAGGTACTAAAAGCCGGGCGTAACGCCACAATACTCCCATTTGCAAGCAGTGTAATCCCATTACGATTATTTTTGAACAATCTGATGAACTTTTAGATAAATACCTAAAATTTAATTTATTATTCACTTTGGGTTTTTTTAAAAATACAGATTGCTTGCCTTACCATTTCAGAGATAAAATTTGCGAAATTAACATTGTAATAATGATCGCACTGATGCACTGGGCAAATAGTAAGGTGGGCCCGTGTTCATACAAGGCATAAACAACCAGGAAATCAAAAACAAGATCGCAGAAGTATGCGGCTAGCGATACTACGTTGAATAGCAGATCGCATAGCGGCAAAAATTCTGCCATGACTCGAGGTAAATCATCTCATTCTAAAATTACAATAAATTAACTCAATTTTAACTTTCTATTTTCTTTTTCACACCTTTAAACACATCTTAATAACAAAAATACTATATAAGAATAATAAAGAAAGTGTTATTATTTGAAGTTAAATCAAGTACACAAATCTATCGGCTAATCTAAGGTATTATTAGTGCTACATTCCTCGTAAAGTTAAAAAATCCTATTAGTTTACATACTTGCTTTTGACTACTTCTCTGGGCGATTGCCCGCATTCCTAACCTCCTTTCATTTTTATTTGGTATTTATATCGCGCTGTTTACACTTTTTCGTAATTGAATTATCTTTATTCATTCTACACTCCAAAATCTAACACATGTCTCTTATACGAACTAAAAAATCTTTCAAAAACACCATACAATTTGAAAAAACGAAAAATATTTTAAAGAGCTGCTGTGGCGGAAGGTTTTTAACTGTCAAACTGAAATGGTGGCTATGAATACCGTTCGCATTCCATAAATATTATTAAATTAAACATATTGTGCATTACAAAATCTAAAACAAATTAAAAATTATGAAATGTAATAAATATGTCAAGTAAAAAACTTGAAATCTTATTATATATTCTACAAAATTTTATGCTAAACTAGGAAATGTTAATTGTGCAAACTTTAGACACTTTCAGGAATGTTTTTGTTTTCCATCCTTTTCTCAGGTGTTTCATGTTGTCCGGGTGTCATTTTTAAAAACTTGTTTTGAACATAGTACGATGGACATAAAAGCGATATTAAAGGCAAAAATTAAGAAACTAGATGGTAAGTTTATTTTTACTGATAAATACGTGTAATAAAATCGTTTTCTTTAGAGGAAAATGCTCTTACGTCGGAAGAATCTCTTAAAATCGAGGATGAAATGTTTCAAAGTTTACTGTCCCAGTGGGGAAAAATATCAATGAAAAATAAAAGGATTCCCAAATTTTTTAGTAAAATTCCGAGCGAAACAGAACCGCTACGACAAAAACTGCGAGAGGAAAGTCGTTCAAATTTGTTGAAGAGGAAAAGTTTGCCTCTGCTGGATAGAAATGAATTGAATGACTTGTGGATATTGTTGGATCAACATCAAAGTTCTCCAGACGAACAGTTAATAACATATAATGATTTTCAAGTAAGTTTTTCTTAAAGAGGTTGCAAGTGCATAGATTCATGGTTTCTTTCAGAAAGTTGCTCAGTTAGCTGGGCCCAAAGTTAAACCATATTTTAAATCTGCTATGTTTGCAAAACTTCAACAAGGAGATCCACAGGGAAGGGTCTCAATTATTTCTTTGTTTAATTATGTCATGCGAAAAGTTTGGCTTGATCAAACCAGAGTGGGGTTATCTGTGTATGACAGTAATGGTCAAGGTGAATATATTGCATACCTTCCAAATGCAGCACTTGACATTAAGGGTTTACAGGATATTTGACAGAAACAGAACTTGAAAATTATATTACAGATTTGTTACCTACATTATGTCAATTGGATGGTTTAGAAAAATCTTTTCACAGTTTTTATGTGTGCACAGCAGTGAGGAAATTTTTGTTCTTTCTGGATGTAGTCAGAGCAAACAGGGTGAATAATGTTTGCTTGCATTTTTGACATATTCTAAGTCGATGGACTAATATTTTTAGGTGAGGATATTAGATATCTTGGCCTGTTCATTTTTAGATGATTTGTTGGAGCTGAGAGATGAGGAACTTAGTAAAGACTTGCAAGAACAAAATTGGTTCAGTGCCCCATCAGCTTTAAGAATTTATGGTGCTTTTATTCCATTATTTCATATTACATTAGTAGGGTTTTTTTTTTCTGTTAGGTCATTATCTAAACTTGGATCGGGATCATAATGGAATGCTTAGCAAGTCAGAATTGTCAGGTTATGGTTCTGGAACCTTAACTCAACCATTTTTAGACAGAGTGTTTCAGACCTGTCTTACATATGGCGGCGAAATGGATTATAAAACCTACTTAGATTTAGTACTAGCTTTAGAAAACAGATCAGAACCACAGGCTTTAGCCTTCTTGTTTAAGATTTTAGATATAAAAAGTTGTGGATACCTAGATGCCTTTACTTTGAATTATTTTTTTAGGTGAGTTGACATTTGGTTTGAACTAATTTAATTTTCATTTAATTGTTGAGAGCAATTCAGGAACAGATGAAAGTTTGAGTTGAACTAATTTTATTTTCAATTAACTGTTTAGAGCAATACAGGAACAGATGAAGGTGAATGGTCAGGAGCAACCAGTATCATTTCAAGATGTGAAAGATGAATTATTTGATATGGTGAGACCAAGAGATCCAGAAAAAATCACGTTGTCGGATTTGATAACGTGCGGACAGGGCGATACATTTGTCAGTATTTTAATAGAGTTCCATGGATTTTGGGCATATGAACATAGGGAAGCGATATCATCTGAGCCTCAAGACTCGTTATAGTACTGTTTAAATTCTTAATTTATTATTCATTTACTGTTAAGTATAGAGGTAGTTTTAAAATTATGTAGTTTTATTACCCTCAGTATTTTTCCAGTACTTCTTGTTCTTTTTTAATGGATTATTATTATTGCTTTTCACAACTTATAAAGTTCTAACAGAGTAAGGCAGAAAATGGTACTATATAAGAAGCAATGAGCAAATATCAAAACTTACATAATGTTTAAAAAAAAAATACAAACTTTTGAACGTTAACATTTCGGGAGGTCTCCTCCGTTTTCGAAACTAATCTAAAATATAACATATTAATATAACATTCTATATAATGCTGTAAAGATAGTAAGTATATTTTTTTGGGTATGTCAATGACACTTGCATTGACAATAATATTTTTCACTGACAGTGATATACTATCAAAAATCTTATATAAGTCAGGTTTACTGTATGATTATTGTGTATTGAAATACTTAAACGTTTTTAATTGTATTCTTTAAAATCGTGAACCATATTGAATTTAAATCTATCGAAGGCATAGTGATACATTTATTTTTATTTAAATTAAGTATAGTGGTTTCTTTTAATCTTCTGCATTTTGTTACCGATTATTTTAAAACTGTTTTGGAAGTATTCCAATTGTTTTTATATCCCGATTCCCATACGTGTTGGCAAATTCTAGATTTATTAAAATCACCCTTTCTAAGAAGGTTTTTATGTTCTTTTATTCTAACATCTAACGGCCTAGATGTCTCACTTATATAAAATTTGCCACATTCGCAGGGAATTTTATAAACCACATTTTTGGTATTCTGTTGTATGTTGTTTAGTTTGGTTTTTGTCAGTATAGATCTAAGATTTTTTTTTGTTTTAAATGTCGTTCTTATATTGTATTTATTTCCTACTCTTTTAATTGTGTCAGAAATACCGCGGATGTCAGGAATTGAGAGGTTAATTGTTTGAGAGTTATTATTAGTAAGTAGTCTGTTTTGTCTGATATCAAAAGTTTTAAAAGATCTATCTATGAAATTTTTGGGGTAATTGTTTTTTATTAAAATGTCTTTAATGTAATTTGTTTCTTTTTTATAGTACTCCTATTTTAGCTGATTTTGAGTGATTAAAAAAAAAATTGAGATACCTATCTGTGTTTGTAGGTTTTCTGTAAACCGTAGTTTTTAATGTGCTGTGTTTTATTACTAAAGTGTCGATGAATGGCAATTTATTCTCCCTCTCCATCTAAAGTAAATCTAATTGTTGGCTCTCGAGAATTTATATCTTGTAAAATAGTATTTAGATCATCAGTGCTATGTCGCCATATAGCAAAAATATCAACATATCTATACCATTTTATTGGCTTTTTAAGAGATTTACTTAATATGTTATTCTCGAGTTCCTCCATAAAGATATTACTTATCAAAGAAGATAGAGAAGAACCCATTGCCATTCCGAAATTTTGTTGATAACAGGTTTGTTCTAGCAAAGATTTCAAACAGTTTCAAATCGTCCGGAGTTAGCGCAGGCGAATGTTTCGGTCATCTGCACAAACTCCGGACGGTTTGGAACCGTTTGAAATCTTTGCTAGAACAAACCTAATAATCATTTTCTAATTGAGAATATGTGGTTTTTAAACAGAGTTAATAATTCCAAAATTGTATTTGTTTAATTTAGTGTGGTCTTTTATTGTGGTGTCATGTTCTAATCTATTTCTAATTATTAAAAGTGATTTATCAACTGGTACATTAGTAAATAAACTCATCACGTCAAAACTAACCATTAAACTTTGGTTTGTAATTTTAATGTTGGAAATTTTATCTAAAAAATCTGACGTATTTTTAATATATGAATTTGTTTCACCCGAAAGTAGATTTAAAATGTTTAATAAAAATTTTGCTAGTTTATAACATGGGGAATCTATACTACTAACTATAGTGGTATATTAGTTTTGTGTATTTTTGGTAGACCATAGAAATTAGGTGGTTTACTATAAAACTTAAAAAACAGAAGAAAAAAATATGAACACGCCACAATCATTTAGACAATAACTGATCAGTTGTTTGTAGTCAATCAAATAATGGAGAAAGCAACAAGATAGGGGAAGGGAACGGATTAACATATTCATTCATAGTCATCAACGAAACAGACTGACGTAAATGGAATAGTGATTAATAAAGAAAAAATTTAACTCTTTCACTGCGGGAACCGTCCGGAGCCGCAGCAGAAAGTGGCAATCGACATGCGGGAACCGCCTATAAACGCATAAGTTTCCTGAAACTTCTGGGCGCACGTTTCGCTAACCATGTTAGCATCATCAGGAGATGATTTAATCAGATTAACCCTATATTCACAAAAAAGTTGAAATATATTAGCTTCAAGAAAAACAGATCATAAATGGTCAGAACATTGCACTATCAGGACTGTTGTACTATTTAAATGCTGAGCCAGCTTCACTGGGTGTTGTGAATGCATTTTCAATACTAGATAGAATAAAACCAAAGATAAAGTTTGTCCTTAAGTGATGGAGACGGAGCTCAAGGTTCGCTAAGACTACAGGAAGTAGATGAAGAAATCAAATATAGTGTTTTGAGTATATATGATTTATTACTAAATATTTGCAAAATACAATGCATAATATACTCATTAAAAAAATGATACAAAAATATATTAGCTTCGAGAAAAACAGATCATAAATGGCCATGGAACGTTGTACTATCAGGATATTATTCTTACAAAACTAACAAGTAAAAATATATACAAAAAAAATGTGATAAAGCAATAGTTCAAAATGTCTTTACAACAGTCTGATAATTAAAATCGAGAACAATTCTGGTTAGATATAATAAATGAGAAAATTTGGGGTTTTAAAATATTTTTCTGCAAATGCTGAGCCAGCTTCGGTGGGTGATGTGAGCGCAATATCGTTATTGGATAGAATATAACCAAAGATGAAGTTTGTCTTTACCGAATCGAGTAAAGCCGTGGCTATGCCTTGTTTCCTGTAGTTTTTGGCCACCCAAATGTGTGAAATGCCGCATTTGATGGGATAAGTCTCTTCTGAACACAAAGCTATGTTATTGATCGGACTCAGCATCTTGTGGCCGGGATCCTTTGGCACTGTCGCAACGACACATCCGGCTATTGTGCGGTTCTTTATGTAGAGGAAAACTTGAGATTCAGCTATGTCGTAATCCATTTCGTAACAGCCCAGATCTCTTTTCACCACTTCCATCAGATCTTTTACCTTCTTTAGCCAAATTTTGGAGTCTGTAGGGATGACACGTATTATGCGCCCCTTCTGATTAAAGTCTGCTACAACGTGTTCATTCTTCCAGCCCTACAAAAAAAATAATGTCATGTTACAGTGATATTTAACAAGGCTTGTACTTTTAACTTTGTACTAAACATTATACAGTAAACTTGGAGGTGGTGACAAAGATAATCGTAACTGATCGCCTACGACGTGAATTTGACTATGAGATGGATAGCGGAGGAACTAAATACGACGAAAGACATGATTAATGAAATTTTGACAAAGGATCTAAACAAACAGAGACCTGTGCTCGATTGTTTGAAAGTCTGTGTCGCTGTTTGAGAATTTTTGGCGAAAAATCAAGTCTGTGTGCTTCAACATCCTCCGCATTCGCCTGATTTATCTCCGCGTGACTATTCCTTGTCCCCGAAACTCAAATTGGCCATGAAGGAACGTTTTATGACAGTGTTAGTCAAGTTCAAGAAGCCGGGATGAGGGTGAGGCGATTCCGAAAAAAGACAAAAAAATCCATGCTAGCATTGTTTGATCCTGCCCAGTGGTGCGGAAACAATTACAATCTGTAAAAACATTGATTACGTCGGAAAAATTTTATTGTAAAACATCCGACGTTTCTGTTGAAAATTTGACATCGCACTTACCAAAATTTCTTTGATGCCATTCAACTGTAAGGACGCGTGTAGTTTGAAAATTTTAACTTACCGCAAAGCGCAGAATGTGACTGGAATTGTGGTAGTTCATATGTTCAATTTCGTCTCCTGGATCGCCCATGTGATACACAATATTACATTCATTGCAAAGAGTATAACCGAACTTCTTTTGCCCAGCGTCTAACAACATCTGATCAGCAGACAGACCTACAAATATACAAATATATACAAATACATATATAAGTATCATACGAACAAGCCGTATTTTATGTATATGGTAATTTAGGGACATATATTTAATGATAATGTGCAAAATTATATATTTGCTGCAGTCATTCTTATCAGTATGGCTGTTATATAAGAGCTGCAGACCTCCCAAAAATTATATTCTTACTTGCTTACAATATCTGGTAAGTTTATATCTACTGCTATGCAGAACCTCCATATTTCAAACTAACGAACCGCCACTGATTCCTATGCATCGCAAATGCCGTTAAAAGTAATGTGGGATACTGATATTCCCCTGAATTGCTTCCTAGGCATCGAGAGACCGTGGACAATCTGATCTTCCCCTATCTTCAAAACTCAAGTCTCCGTCCCGGAACTTTTTGAAGAGGCCAACAAGGAGTTAACGATCGGAGATTTAATAAAAAAGCTATGCTGACCTGTTAATAAAAATTAATTCACTTATATTACCAAAATTGAAGTTAGACTGAATGTCTCATTACATGCGTTTATGTGTTAGATTATGTAAATAGTGAAGACGACAGATTTTATGTAAAGTGTAGTGTTATTGTGTATGATAATTTATTAATTAAGCTGTTTGTGCTATCTCAGCTGGAGAAGATTCTTGCAAGATATGGCATGGAAAGTCCTGGTGAGTTTCCATCACAGCATTTTTATTTGAATAAAGCTATACATTACATTGATAAAGCTATTTCAATGAGCTCAAATAGTGTTGGAGACAATTGTGAATCAAAAACTGGTTCTCATAAAAGATCAGCTTTGTAACATGGTGAACAAAAACATCATCATGATTACTGTTTTGTTTGCTTTTGTTATGTATTGCCAGTCCAGTTCAACACATAATTTAGTAAGAAAATATTTATGTTTACCAACTAAGCGATATTTAGAACATGTCTTCTTCACTGAACATTTCGCCTGGGTCATGCAAATCAGCAGAACATTGTTTGTTCCACATGGTAAAGACATTAAATGATAGAGAAAAATATGTCAACTTACTAGTTGATGAAATCTATATTAAAAATGGGCTAAACAACAAATCATCTAATATATCTGGATATACTCATAATAATGCAAACTTTATGGCCACAACAGTACAAACTTTCATGATTTCATCAGCATTCGGTCACTTTACTGAAATAGTAAAGCTATTGCTAGTAAAATCTTTATCGGGTAAAGATTTAAAAGAAGTTGTCTTAGATGTAATCACATTTGTTCAGGGGTTAGGCTTTCAAATAATAACTATAATCACTGATAATCACTAAATCTACTTAAAAAATTTTCCCCGTTCAGCCCTGAAATCTCATAATTAAAGAGGTAAAGAAGGGTGGATCCCACAAAGATGGGCCACAGCCCGGGAAGTACCTATAACCTTCCCTCTTTAAAGAACCCCAGAAAATTTAAACTATTAATTTGGAAAAGTGCTCGCAAAGGGGTGAACTTTGCACAGAAAGCAATAAAAAATTTTAAGCAAATCTTAACAACTTACTAACAGTAAAATAAAACGATACAATAACAAAATAGTAAAAATAAACTTAGCCTAAGACCCGAACTAAAAATCTTATTATAAATCAAAACTAAAACATTTATGCTCAAAACAGTCCAAAGTCCAGTCCTTTCCAAAGAGCAATTTTCTTTTTATCTATCAGTGTCCGTAGTATGCTTTCGGGTGTTGTTGTTGGCCAGTTCGGACTAAGAACCTCTGCTAAGGCGAGTCTCGGCACATCAAAAGCGCTGCAATTCAAAATCCTATGAATCGAATCATCCTCTGCTCCATTTGTACATGCTACACAGCCCGCTTCCCCGATCCTGCCAATCCCCTTCAGGTGTTTCAGGAACTGACCATGTCCGGTCACCACCTGAGAGAGCTTCCTATTAAAAGGAAAATGGGCTCCAAGCCAGTCCGATAAGTTTGGCACAAAGCTAAACGTGAGCCTTCCTGTTTCTTCTTCCTCCCATTCGGCTTGCCATCTAGTAATGGTCCTATTCCTCAGAGCACCTTTAATTGTTTTCCTGTTAAGCCGAGGCTCACCAGGCATCAAAAATCCATGTCTATTTAGCTGTCTACCAGCCATGTGTGCCCCGAGGTCTAAACCCTCATAAATAAGCTCCTCAATCGGAGGAATTTCGGCCAAGGTCGAAGCAGCAGCCGTGGAAGTGGAGACTTATGCCCCAATAATAGTTCGGGACACCATCCCTCTCACAGACTGCAGTTTGGTTTGCTCGATTTCTGGCATGCGTTAGCTTATCCGCAAAAACATCGGAACCATAGACTGCTTGGAAAAACGATTTGGTAGATATAGGTCTCTTTCTGGCTGTAACTATAATATATCCCACATTCAAATAATTGAGTCTGAAAAAAAGGTCCGCATTCAACATATGCTGAAATTAAAGGATTGTAAAAGTGTAATAAAAGAGTTATCAGACAGTTCTTGTGAGGTGCTAAATACTGAAATTGTTGATATTTCAGCCTTTATGTTTATAATAACTGAAAGTAACTACCTTGAAATTTTTGAAATTGATGAAGATACAAAACTTTCATGTATGTGGTTATGTAGCCAACAGTGTAAAAAATAAATTATACTGTCCACTATGTGAAATATGTGTATTGAAATCAAAAGGTACTGATACAAATTAAAAAAAATTCAATTACATACAGAGGAGTGGCTTAACTGTACCTACTGATTCAGTATTTTTTATCACTTATGTAGTATATTTGAGTATATAATTAATAACAACATTTTAGAAGGCAGGATTCTAAAATATGACAACTAACAATTTAACTAATAGCTAGCTTAGAGTCAGATTTTTTGTACAATTTATTTGATAGACAAATGCCAATGTACTAACTTTTGCCCAATTGTTTCAGTCCATTCTCAAAATAATGTGTAATATTTTTTTTTTCTAATTATCAGAAGATGATGAACAATAATGAATGTAATAATGATAAAAAGAGAAACATTAAGCAACTAGTTAATAGCAATGTGTCACAACACAAAAAAAAACAAATAAATGATTTTTCTAAAAAAAATTATCTTTTCAGATGAAACAATTTTGAAATTGGTGGCTATGTTAATAAATAAACTTGCCGTATTTTGGATACGTGAAATATCTGGATTTTTGTGGACTGAATTAAATAATATTCATATGAAGAATATGTAGTTCCAACAGGACGGCGCTGTACCTCATTCTGCTAATGAAACAATTGATTTATTGAGAGAAAAATTTCCTGGACAAATTATTTCAAGAAACGGTAATGTTAATTGGTCACCAAGATCATGTGATTTGGCACCATTGGACTATTTTTTTTGGGGTTATGTAAAAAGCCAGGTCTATAAGAACAATATAATTCAGAATCAAACGCCGAGCATGGTACAAGTACAGAAGGACTAGAATAGAAGTACATTATAAAAAATATAGGATAATCTCCAACAGGCTCACGTCAGACATACGAACAAAAAGAGAATACGAAGATCAAGTTATGCATAGCTAAAAGATTTTACTCTTATATTCAGAAACAAACCGCCTGCAAACTGGGTTCACCTAGAATCAGCCTAAGTAAAGGGCTCACAATATCTAATCCTGTGGAAATTGCAGAACTTTTTGCAGACTACTTTGAAGAGGTATACACGATAGAACCTACAGACTATTTACCAAACGTTGGAATCAGATACATCGAATTAATTGAAGATGTTGAATTCACAAATATAAAACAGCTCAAACTCTTCTGGGACTGAATATTAGTTCATCGGTTGGTCCCAATAGAATCCCGACAATTTACTTGAAAAACTGCGCAACCCAACTGGCCGCAATGAAAAAAAAGTACAGAAGCAAGTCAGCAGAACAGAGCAGCAGAGCAAGAACAGAGGAGAAATAGAAACGACATTATAGAGACATATAAAATTCTAAATGACCTCTATAACGTTCCATGGCACGATAACTTCTTCACAAGATCTATAGACACCAGACTGAGAGTACATATGATGAAACTGAAGAAAGAAACAACGAGGATTGGACAAAGATCACAGTTCATCGAGTCTGTCCCTCAACAGAGTCGTGAACGCTTGGAATAAACTCCCAATAGGCTGCATCGAAAAAGAGACCTTGAATGCGTTCAAAACTACTTTGGACAAACTCAAATTCGCAAACAATCAGTGATACAACTAAAATTGTGATAACAAATGTGATATGAGATATGATAAAGAAGCATTATGTTAAAACATTATATAAACAGATATGTATTAACTATATTCACTATATGTACATTATTATGAGATATTATGAGTAAAAAAATAAAATTTGTGAGATATAGCCACAGTTATGCCAAAATGTCATCCAAAATTTTTACAAGAGTGGAGCTGTAAGAGGTGGTTATTTGTTCTTTCCTGATTAAATGTCATACACTATCCTTCAATTGTCAATAAGTTTGTTGAAATCAACATAAGTTCTGTATTTTATTCAATAATTAAAAAAATGTTTAATTTGAAAGATCCTTTATATATACAATAATAAGTTTCAGGATTAAGAAATCATAATATAAAGAAGCGTTTGAGGGCCAAAAAAAAGAGTAAATATTTACTAATAATTGTTTAATATTCTGATCAAGGTCAATTAAACTTTTTCCTTTTTTCAATATTATAACTTGTATAAGAAACAAATAAAAACTAAGAAAGAATAATAAAACCTAGTTTTATTATAAATTTCTTGAAATTCCTATGATGTGTCTAAAGTTGGGTTCACACGAATAAAATTTTGCATGTGTGTTGAATTTACTGGAACAATTTATTTGAATTATCTGATGGATAACAGATGGTTCGTGTGCGTGCTGTGCGGTGACAATATTTGTGTGTCAGAGGGAATACATTGCCGCGCAGGCACACCACATACAACACATACAGCCCGCACAACGCAAATTTGTATTGATGTGAACCCAGCTTAATATAATCAATAAAAAAATTTACCTTTAAATCTTTTGACGCTGCGCTTAAGTTCGCTCCTTTCCCTTTTCTCTCCTCTGTTTGGTGGCATCTTTTTACTCCCACAAAAAATAGGATAGACCTTTTCCTGATGGGCCATATCTGAAGTACCAGACGAACTGTTAGGAAACAAAGAAGCCGACGTGCTAGACATACTGTTCAGAATGGAAGTTAAGTTTCTGGCCTTTTTCGGACTGTTCAAGGCCAAACCAGACGTCACATCGCACATCTGTGATATAGGAGACAGAATCATATTGGCGATATTCTTAGGAGAAGGCTGAATTGCGATTTCCAATCCCTGTCTGTTTGATGTTAGAGTACTGTTCACGGCGTCTTCATTTAACGTTTTGGAATAGATATTATTATCTAAGATAGATAAAATACCTTCAATGTTTGTTTTAGGTTCAGCATCATCATCTTGAAAATCACTAGTATCAAAAGTGATTTCATTACCGTTAGTTTCAATTTCAGTTGATAAACCAGGTGCAGTATCTGTTTGATTCTCACAAGGGTTATACTTTAATTTAACCCTAGAACTTTTAAAAAACTTCTTTTTCACATCTTCTTTCGGACTTGAAATTATACAGTTTTCTTTATCTTCCTCTGTAAACACAAATTCCTTTACAGGACTTTTAACAGTCTTTTTAAATTGAGATTCTTTTTCTATATTTACTTCCTCATTAAAATTATCCTCTGTGACCTCCTTCTTTGACCCAGAGATGCTTATGAGCTTATCTGTTTGTGTTTTTTTTAGTTCGGACATATCTTGAATGTATTCTGCCAGGGCATTGCCAGTTTCCAAGAAGTTTTTTGTCAACCTCTCAAAATTCCTGCTAGAAACTTTTTTCTGTTTCGGTTTGCGTATCTTGTGCCCCACCCCATTGTTGATTTGTCCATATTTCCTATTATTTCGATGAATGTGTTTTGCTGTAGGGAACCGAACAGGCTTAACAATAACTTTTTCTCTAGTCCAGCTAAGTTTTTCTAATACGTTTTCTTGTTTTTTCGAGTAAAATGATTTTGTAGACAGTGAAATATTCAAAGAATTGTCAGGAGGGAAAAGAGCTGTCCTAACCTTAGAATTTTTAAGGTCAAGTTTAACAGAGTGGCTTTGCTCAGGTGAGTTCTCTAATGAACTTTTCCTTTTCAAACTCTTGGATTCTTCCAACAGGGTCTTTTGTTCCCTTTTCAGCATGCTGTTTGACTTTGTAGATGTGTCGTGAGGTGTTTTCCAACTGTGAGATGGAGACAGCTTTTTTGGAGTCTCCTTTATTATATTATTACACGTGAAAGGACTCAGTATCAAAGGCGACATTTCATCAGAAGCAATAATGTTACTTCTGGGTGTCGCACAGCATTCATTCTGCACAATTAATTTATTTTCACCTTCACAATCTGAAGATGTATCAGAGCATAATGGACTAATATGACTTAATTCTGAATCAATATCAAGATCTTCTGTCGGAAATAGTTTACGTCTACGTTCTAAAATAAAAGGGGAGTGATCATGATTGAATGTAATTCGGTTCCTCCTTGAAGTTGTGGCCATTGTTGTGCAAGGAAATTCTAAAAATGTTGACCCTTTAATTTCATGTTAAAAGAGTTCTTTAAAATCTACTACAGGCAGATTAAGCATGCTGAATATACTACAATGGCCTTAGAAAATAGCAGGAATATCCTAATAGGAACAGCAGAAAAAAAAAAACCAAGTTATTTTGTATAAGCTTACTTGTAGAAGTCTGCAAGTAATTATTAACTAGATGATGTAAAATAGCACTGAAAAAATGTGATCACTTCTCGCCTGCCCAACGGAAAGGCAAACACCAACCGTTAAAAAAACGGCAAACACAATAATAGATTTTGTCATAAAGTCATCTGTTTTCGCTCGCTTTTTATGGCGCCAATGTCAAATGTCAGCTGGTGTGAAAAAAAACTGTAAAACATAATTCCTCTTATTGTCCAATTTTTAATTCTAAATATATTTTTTCTATTACTTCATTAAAATTCAAAATAATTTTTAACGATGTATCACGTGATGTTATTGTTATTAAAATAAATTAACAGTCATATACAAAGTCCAAAGCAAACGAAGAGATTGTGACATTTCTTCTTCCTCATATATTTATATTAATTTTTTTTAAATCCAATATAGGAAAAAAAGTACATAGCAGAGTTATCCGATAGAGAGTTATTAGTATATATTATAGTTAAAGTAAGGCAGTTTTATGAAAGCAAAGGACGAATATGTGACAGTTCTCTATAACCCCCAACTGTAATAAAGAAGTAGAACTGAGGGGCAACCTAGTTTGTTTGACCGCATTTTAAGAAGTTTGTTAATTAAAAAGAAGTGAGATAATATGGCTAATACTTTACTATCAGTGTTCAGAAGTTGTTCCAGCTTACATTCTTCGTCTCGAATTAATAAATTTGGTTTAGTTCCTCTTTTCTCACATAGTAAGTATATACTCTGTGTAATAAAATCGTTCTATCAGCCCTATCATTTAGAAATTCGTTGCCTATATGCAAAGGCAGCTCTGGGCATAGATGGTTTTGAAGAACAACGGGAGAAAACTAAGAGCCAAATGTCAAATATATCTGAAAAGTTTAAGGAGAAAATGTTAGAATATTCTGCTGAAGATTCAAGAAATATGATCTTTACTGAGGATTTGAAAAACATGGTTCATATTTCCGAAAATGATAAAGATGTAGAAATTGTAGTTAAAATGTTGAAAAGGTTCATTAATACATGTGACTTTTCTAGGTTTTAATATAACTTTTATTTTAGGTACAATAGTCAAAATAAGACTTTAAGGTTTGGTAGCTATATTTTTGGACCTGTTGTAATGAGAATGTTTTATATTCACAACAAGCCTGATTTGGCTCTGCAGGTAACCAGTTGTACTTTATTTTAATTTAATGCTAACTTGACAATTTCCAGTGTTTTATGTCAGATGAATTTAGTGGTATTTTTGACCAGTTTAATACCTATCAAATATTAATGGATCTTTTGTACGAGAATGAGAAATATAATGAAATACTGAAAGTTACAGATGTAATAAAAGATAAGCAATTCCAGGGTAATAAATTTCCCAGAAATGTTGTGGTATTAGCTCTAGCTGCTTGTTATAAGCTGGTAAGAGTTCTTCTTAAAGTTTATTTAGAAAATACTTAACGTGTTTTTAAGAATTCAAAAGAATCTTTCGAATATGCTTTAAAATTGTGGACTGAATTGCAAGATGTTGGCCATTATCCCATGAGGCGGGCCAGCACCTTTTGTGCTGCATTGTCATTGAACCAAGGTAGACCTGATGTTGCACTGGAAATTATTAGTACATGTAGAAATCAAAATTATACGACAGTTAGGAATATAAAGATTGCAGCACTTTGTGATATAGGTAGAATTGATGACATTATTCCAATATTAAAAAAGGTTATTAGTGATGATTCACCAAAGGGTATGTAGAGAAAATTAATTGTTGTTGTATTAATTGTTTGGTTTTGTAGATCACATTGATACCTTCAACAAAGACATACTAGATAAGGTGAAAACCTTCATTCAGGCATCTGACAATCCAGAATTAACATTGGAAATCAACAGATTGGAACAGATTTTCCAAAGGGAAGGCCACATTTCTGAAACTGTATGAATTCAAGTTGAACAACGTGTTATATCACTGCAAATTAATTTTTGTTCTTTTAGAAACTGGAAGAGCAACTCTGTTCAGAAATTCAAAAACCTCCTCAGTTTTCAAACAGGAACTCTGA
Organism: Cosmopolites sordidus; assembly: GCA_031761425.1. Lineage (NCBI taxonomy): Eukaryota > Metazoa > Arthropoda > Insecta > Coleoptera > Curculionidae > Cosmopolites > Cosmopolites sordidus. The sequence goes on along the minus strand of JARFXV010000476.1, from coordinate 1,946,505 downwards.
ACAAAGACCATTTCAAGATAGGAGAATGGGTAGACCATTTCAAAGACAGAGGACTTATAACAGACCAGGTCTAAGTGAACTTGTGTAAAATCTAAGATAAACATTTTAAGTTTAATTTAATAAAAATATATACTGAAAGTATCTTAATTTATTGCTGGCCCACTTCGTAAAATGTACTGAATTTTTATTTTGACACTAACAAATCATATAGTTCTCTCTATCTTTAACTTTTTTGTTTTTCTGTTATTCTAAGCGATAATTTGAAATTGAACTACCACAGAATCAGATAATTTACTTAAGAATTATGTTTAAGACATACACTTATCTTCTTTTTTTCCTGCGATGACATCTGTTCCGATTGAGTTTTTTTTTTCCTTCAGGTTTAAAATAATGAAGGACTCATTATTCAAATGTTAGGTTTATTTTCGATATTACCATTAAACTGCGTATGCAATTCAAAGAAAAATATAAAAACTGAGAAGAACCAATACACATATACTGCCATAGGTAGAAGAAAACAAATATATCTATATATACTTTAATAAAAAAGAAAAAAAATCCACTTGTTAATTTAATAGTCTCCTACCAAATTTATTATTTACTCTTTTTTAGCACTCTTTTTCATAGAAGTTTTCTTTTGAGCCGTTTTGGATTTGGCAGGTGGTTTTGCAGGTGCTTTTCTCAACAACTTGACTAGAATGGAAGTCACCAAGCCCAGAATAAATGTAGCAACACCAATTTGCCACAAATATGGATTTTCCTTCAATATTGTTACTGTCAAGGCTACTAAGTCATCAAAAGGTGCCTTAGGTACTGGAATAGGTTCTGGCTTGACATTCTTATGCCAATCTTGCGCGAAGGCCACCAAAGAGCTAACGTCAAAATCCTGATTATGGTATTTGTACATTTTCCCTCTTTTAAAAAGAATGAATGTAGGCACGTCAAAAACGTCGAATCTTCTGGCCGTTTTGGCTCCCGCGGTTCCACGGTTCACCCTTGCAACATTAATTCTACCTTTGAGCTGAGCTCCAACTGCCTCCCAACGAGCTTGAAGTCTTTGACAATCTACACAATCTGTAGTGTAAAACTGAACAAACCAATCCCCTGAAAATACATCAATTACAATATTGAATGAAATTTTTTTCAATTTACCTGTAGTAGCTCCCGTGGCGGCTTGAGTTAAATGTTCAAAAGTTTCATCAGTTAGTTCTTTAACAGCAGGATCCTTGTTGTTGGTAAAAGTATGCAATATTAACTCGTCATTCAAAGGACCGTCATATAACAGAGGTACGCCATGTCTGAAAAAAACTATAGCTGGTTCCTAGAACAAATAAATAAAAATATATCAATTTATAACACACATTATTACACTTACTAATTTAGGCGCGTACAAGCGAGTCATTGAACTATCAACCAATTTCACGACCCACGCATTAAGCGTTTCGACTAAATCCTCCCTTAAACTAGTCAATTCGTTTTCAAACTGTACACATTCTTGCGAGTACCTTTTTGTAAAAAGAGCCACAACATATTTCTCACTTCTAATTAAATTAACTAGATCTTCGTCTTGCACCACTTCTAATTCAGATCGTATATGAACTATTAACGACAACACTAACAATAAATGTGTATAAAAATGCATACTTAACACAATAATGTTAAATAATTTATATTTAACGTGGAATGTTATTTGAAGTTGGAAGACAAATAACCTAAATTCTTCTTTTATTGTGATTATCTTCCTTCTAGTTTGGTGGGATTAGCAAATGAATAAAAGTTAAAAGAAATGAATAATACAGGTTAAAATATAAATATCATAAAAAAATATATATTTAATTAATTGAAACAGTTGTAATCTCTTTTAAACTAATGAACTATTAGACCACTGTAGAACTTCTGTTGGTAATCCTTGGAATTTGGTAACTGCTTCAGAAATTTGTTGTGGTGTTACTAAAAGCTGAAAGAACTGATACTCTTTTTGTACTCTTGAGTTACCTTGATTAATCAAGGATATAAGTTCTAAATTCTGAAAAACACAACGAAATTATACAGGGAAAATAAAAAGTACTACTTTACCTCTATGTGTTCAAAAGCTTTCATTACAATGGCCCTTTGTACATTTTGTATGGTGGCGTTTTTATTGGCAAATTTTATATACCTGTTATAAATCATTTCAAAATTCATAGGCTGATTATCATATATTTCTGTGTGGTGTTTCATTGCAATAATAAGACACAGCTCAAGAACATTCAAGTCTTGTAAAACACCAACAATTTCATCAGTCTCTAACAGATCCAGTTCTGTTTCAAACATTCGCACTGTTAACGTTTTATTAGCGTTAGACAATGAACATATACATTTAAACTAAAACTGTCTTATTTTAGTCAGTTTGATAAAAACAATATAAGCCTTACCAAAACATTTTTCAAAATATTAATATTGAGTTCTAAATCGACAAGTCTTTGGATCATATTTCTGAATTTTTTGTCTTTAAACAATATATCAATGCTTTGGTTCCACTGCTTTTTAGAATTAGCACTTATTTTTAGAGCAGCTTTTGTAGGGATTTCTAAATACCACTTCAAATTAGCCAGGGCAAAATCTTAAATGAAATGCAACTGTACTATTCACAAATATGTAATATATATTTACCTAATTCACATGACCCAATATTTTCCTCAGGCCCTGGATGTAGAAACATTTGCCTATGGGAAAATCTTGATTTTACACGTTTTTCCAGTAATTGAATGACATCAAGCCGATATGTGATACCTAAAGGGTCTATAATAGATAATGTATATATTAAAACCACTATACATACCCAAAACACAAATAGGAGCTTGTGCACTTTGTGAGATATCAAACAGGTTATATAATAATGTCTGATTGTGGTGCGAACAAAACAAATCAAAACCCTCCAAGATAAAAATTACACTTTTTGAACTCTGTTTCTCTCCTGCAAATTCCTACTGGCAAATAAAAACAACACAATATAAATCATGTTGGCAATACCTTTTCTGAGACAGGCAAGTAGGAAGGCCAGATTTTCAGCAAAGCTTCCAAAAACTTTACCATCAACTGCATTATCCAAATTCATTTGAAAAGTGATACTTTTTAAAGCCAATTTATCATCGGTATGTATCAATCCATGGAGTTTAACAAGTAAAGAATCAGTTTTGAAAAAACCTTGATCAGTTAATTCATCAATAACACTATTTACTAACTAAAATGAAAAACATTTGTTCTGAAATTAATAATAATAAAACAGAAAAATATACTTTTGTTTTACCGACACCTGTCGGTCCTATAACCAGCATCGAATTTGACTCTCCATAGTCTATAGTTCGCTTCAATAAATCTGAAAGTTGCTTTCTTTCATTATCGAATTTGTATAATTCCTTGTTGAAAAGTCTTTCCTTTAAATAATATCGAACAGAATTTATTTCATTCGACATTGTTTATAGAGGTTATGAAATTTGTGCAAATTGGCGGGAAAAAATTGTCACTACTTTTTTTAGAAATTGATGGTTAATAAAAGAAGAGTTCTTCTTTTCATTGAGGTAGGCGCTTGGCATTTAGTTTAATAAACCAAGAAAAAAAATATATAAAATTTATTAACACACTTTATTTCGGATTAAATTAATAAGTATTTAAATATTTTAGATATATATTTCTATATTTCTATATATATCTTTTATATCTTTGAGTCTTCGAAATTGTTTGTTATTAGAAAAGGTGATCTCTTTATCGAACTAGACTTTCGGCATTACATTTAAGGAACGAACAAAAAAACGTTATTTAAATTAACACCCTTTATTTAGGAATAAAAAAAAAACTTTCCTATATTATTTGATAAATGTTCTTAGATTTTAGAAATAAACATATGCCTGTGATTTTTAGCTTTCTTTATGAGTGAGTTCAAGTATGTGATATATACAGGAAGTTAGTTTAATTAGTTATTTTAAAGAGTAATATTATTTGACAAGTACTATTATTTGGAATTGATAGAAATATCAACTGATTTTTTTTAAAATTAAATTGAGCGTTTCTAATTCAGCTTATTTTCTGACATGGTAATTCTATCAGCGAATAAAAATGTTTGGTGTTTAATTTTGGATTTTCCAAAATAATCAGTGGAATAATTTTTAGATTTTGTTCTATTGTATTATTAAATAAAACGAACATAACTGTAATAGAGTCAAATTAACTAAATATTATTTACTTTACATCAGTTTATGCAACAACACTATTATTATAGTTATATTTTCTACAATGAATTTTATTAATAGAAATATGTTTTTATTTTGATTTAAGAGTTTTCCACTTCTTATTTACTGAAATGTGGGTTTTACATAGATGTGTCTTCTTTTATTTAAATAAGGCGCTTTTATTTTGACTGGTATAATTTGTAAATTAGCTATGTAAGGAGACAGGGATTTTCCTGAATTTTATTGATGAATGGATTACAAATACAAATGTACTTATCTATCGTACAACAGACAACAATTTCTCTTAGTTAAATATTATACCCTTTAAATACAATTTTCATAAATATGAATTTGATAAAATATTGCGTTTTATTGCTAAAAATAAATGCGTTATCCAAACCGCAAACCATACAAGTGAATCACGATCCATATTGGATGAGGAAATGGCTGGAAACCACTAGGAACAATGTAATTTAAAACAAAACAGTCTATAGTTGGTGTGTACTGTGGACAAAAGTATGTTACGGTAAGAAGTAAAACCCACACACAGATGAAAAGTTTATATTTATCGATATGTATTAAAAAGTTATGGTTTTATCTATATCTATTACATTTTTAAAGATTTTCTAGTTGGTAAAATGTTAAGTGTATAATAATATTATCACAGCATTGTTCCATTTGGATGGTGTTGTTCCTTTTGAAAGATATTGTTTGAAGATAATTCTCAATGTGTGTAATAGTTTGTTTCCTCCCATTCTTATAGCTTCTGTGGCTATTCCATCATCCCCGGGAGATTTGTTGTTTTTCATCTCAGATAGTGCTCGTTTTACTTCGCCCAGTGTGATATTTGGACTGTCATCTGATTCTTGATTTAAAATTTTGACAATTTGGTTGTCTAAGAAGATTCCTTCTGTTTAGATTTTATTTAACTCGGCGTAAAATATTTCTACCATTTTAAGAAACTCTTGTTTGTCCACCAGTTTATAAATGTTTTTCTTGCCTTGAAGAAAGTTTTCGCCTGAGAACTTTTAGGTTCTTCTTCTATAATATTATAGAAGAAATTCTTCTCTATAATATTATTTACGCTCTCGGAGTTAAATTATATATATATATATATATATATATATATATATATATATATATATATATATATATATATATATATATATATATATATATATATATATATATATTAGAAGTTTTTTTTTGTCTGGGATAAAAATGGAACATCACAATATATATATATATATATATATATATATATATATATATATATATATATATATATATACTGCATATATATGCACATATATGCAGTGTGTAGCATTTAAGATGAAGACACCCCCACATTTTCGCTTTTTGAAGGAATACAAATTTGAATTTTTCCACAGTCAGACAGATGGATGGGTGACGTTTTTTAAGATACTCAACTGAAATCTGAACATTAAAGTAAGCCTACTACGAATTCACAAACAGGGTCAATTCTCGATATTTTGCTTCACGTTAGATAGTTCAGGTTTCAGTTGAGTATCTTAAAAATGTGACCCATTCACCTGTATGATTGTTCAAAAATTCACTGTATATATATATATATATATATATATATATATATATATATATATATATATATATATATATATATATGTATATATATATATATATCATCATCATCATCAGCCCGTATCGATCCACTGCAGGATGAAAGCCTCTTCAGCATGCTTCCAACTTTCACGGTCTTGGGCTTTCCTCTGCCACTCGGGTCCAATATATTTAACGATGTCATCAATCCATCGTGCTTTCGGTCTTCTTCGCGGACGTTTGCGATCAAGCGGTATCCACTCCAGGATTGCCTTGGTCCATCTGTCGTCCCATCGCCTCGCTATATGGCCTGCCCATCTCAATTTTAATTGCTTTACTATTCCGATGATGTCACAGACTTTTGTTTGTTCCCTGATCCATGCGCAGGACTTTCTGTCTCGTCTTGTAATGCCAAGCATACATCTTTCCATTCCCCTCTGTGCCACCCGAAGTTTTTGAATTGATTGCGATGTGGGTGTCCAGATTTCACTTCCGTATGTCGTAACGGGTAGAACGCACTGATCGAAGACTCTTCTTTTCAGGCAAAGTGGGAGTCTGCTTTTAAACACTATGTTGAGCCTACCAAATGCCTGCCAGCCACATTTAACACGCCGCTCCACCTCCCGGGCGGCATTCCCCTCTATTGAAATCCTCTGCCCAAGATATACAAAGCTGTCCACAATCTCTAAATCCCTTCCTAAAACTGAAATTTTTCTGTTCCGAGCGAAGTTATTGAACATAACCTGACTCCTTTTCAGGTTTATTTTCAAGCCAAATGGTTCGCCAGCCCTTTGCAGTTCTTGTATGCGTCTTTAAAGCTCCTCTGGGTCTTGTGAAATGAGAATATCTTCTGCAAATCTAAGATGGTTTAAGTTTGCAGTTTGGGTCTTGTGAAATGAGAATAATATCATCTGCAAATCTAAGATGGTTTAAGTTTGCACCATTGATCTTTACACCATCCTGTTCCCAATCCAGTTTACAGAATACTTCTTCAAGGCCAGCCGAGAAAAGAATAGGCGATATTGCGTCACCTCGCCGTACACCTCGTTCTACATTAATTCCCACTTTGAGATCATCAAGGTGAATTGTAGCTGAAGCTCCATCATATATCGATTTTAATAGGTTTACATAGGCTCTCTCTACACCTTGGCTAAGCAGTGCATCCATTATCGCATGCTTTGAGATGGATGATCATTATCGTCATCATTCAGCCATTGTCGATCCACTGCAGGATGAAGGCCTTCCAATTCGCATGGTCCTGAGCTTTCCTCTGCCATTCGGGTCCAATATACTTGATTATGTCATCCGTCCATCGTGTTTTCGGCTTTTTTAGTGGGCGTTTATGATCAAGCGGTATCCATTCCAGAATTGCTTTTCATACACCTTGCCAAATAATGCCAAGCGTACACCTTTCCATTCCCCTCTGTGCAACCCGAAGCTTTTAAACTGATTGTGATGTGAGTATTCATGTTTCACTTCCATTTGTCAAAACAGGCAGCACGCACCTGATTAAAAACCTTTCCCTTCAGACAAAGTGGGAGGTTGCTCTTAAATACTATATTGAGCCGGCCAAATGCCTACTAGCAATTTTGTCAGTATTTTATGTAGAGTTCGACCACCAGCCTTCAGCATTTCAAACGCTACATTGTTTTTTCCTAGAGACTTTCCATTCTTCATCGCTTCTGTGGCATTTGTCACTTCTTCCAACATGATATCTGACATTTGCTCTTCCGTGGGCATTGCTGTCTTTAACCGGTTCTGATTTTCATATAATTTTGAATAAAATCTTTCAATAACCTCTAACATTTTCGTACGCTCCCTACACACTGTGCCATCCTCACATATTAAGGTAAACATTATTTTATTTATCAGCTTATATTTGGCTTTGTTTATTCCTTTGTTTTTTTGCACTAGCTGCATGTTGAACCGACGCTGTACTCGACCCTGTTAAAGGGACTGTCTGCATTCTTCATTATCCTCCGTTTCTTCATTAAATCAATCGTTTCATTGGAGATTTTTGACTGTTTGAAACTTTTTTCTGCTGGTGCTATTGCAGCAGCCGTTTCAACCACATTTTCGATGATTTTTTCATACTGATCTGTTATTTCCATCTCTTCTAGGTCTTGCAACACAGTAAAGCGGTTCGACAAAGCAATTCCAAAATCTTTGCCCCTGTGCAGCAGCTTCTCAGAATTCACTTTACCCTTCTTCGATCTTACCATTCGTGTACGTTCTCTTCGACAGTTTATCTGAACCTTTGCTCGTACTATTCTATGGTCAGTTCCAACATTAAAACGGTTAAGGACAGTACAATTACAAAGTATTATTTTATCATTTGACATGATGTAGTCAATTTCACTTGTAAGACCAGATGGACTTTTCCATGTCCATTTTCTGCTGATTTTTTTCTTATAGAACGAGTTCACAATGTACAATTCTTGTTTTTCAGCAAAATCAACTAATCTGTCACCTCTATTGTCCCGCTCGCCATTTCCATATGGGCCAATTGCAGTTTCACTAGTTCTTGCTTTTCCAATTCTAGCATTAAAATCACCCATCAGGATTTTGTACCTGCATTTCTCGCTGTATAGAAGCTGAGCCACATCATCATAAAATACCTCAATTTCCTCATCGCCATGGCTTATACTTGTTGCATAAACTTAGACGATTTGAAGTTTAAACTTTTTATTCAACTGAATGACGCATTGGGCTAGTTGGTCAGATATACTTTCAAATTTTACGACACTATCCTTCAACTTTTGGTTAATGAGGAATCCAATTCCACCAGATCGCCCAATCTCCGTACCCCGAATGTAGAGTACGTGACCAATTGTTTTCAGTTTGATTAGCTCTTCGCTTTTTCTTCGTGTTTCGCATAGCCCTGTAACATCCCAATGTATGTTGTCAAGCTCGATCAACAGTTCTTGCAGTCGTTCATCCGTTTTCATTGTCCGAATATTTAGCGTTGCATTGTCCAAAGTCCAATGGCAGCCTGATCTAACCCGGTGATTCTTAGCAGGCAGGTCTTCCCGCTGTCGTAGGTAGTTGCCCCTTGGGCCCGGCCCACGGCCCGGGGAATGAGGGCCGTGTTTGAAATTGTAAAACCATGGGGGGGGGGGGTACCTTAATCTGCCACGCTGGTCCAATGCGGGTTGGCAGATTTTGGATCAAGTTAGTCTGAAGTCTCTGCTTTAACCTGTCCGCCATGGGTTATCCTTTCAGAAGCATATGCCCCAGACGGCATAGCTCAAAGTTTCATTGACTTACGGAAGCCACTTTACCACGCCAAGGTCTGATCCACAAAGAGGATATATACATATATATATATATATATATATATATATATATATATATATATATATATATATATATATATATATATATATATATATATATCTTAGATTTACAGATGATATTATTCTCATTTCACAAGACCCAGAGGAGCTGCAAAGACGCATACAAGAACTGCAAAGGGCTGGCGAACCATTTGGCTTGAAAATAAACCTGAAAAAGAGTCAGGTTATGTTCAATAACTTCGGTCAGGACAGAAGAATTTCAGTTTTAGGAAGGGATTTAGAGATTGTGGACAGCTTTGTATATCTTGGGCAGAGGATTTCCATGGAGGGGAATACCGCCCGGGAGGTGGAACGGCGTGTTAAATGTGGCTGGCAGGCATTTGGTAGGCTCAACATAGTGTTTAAGAGCAGACTCCCACTTTGCCTGAAAAGAAAAGTATTCGATCAGTGCGTTCTACCCGTTATGACATACGGAAGTGAAACCTGGACACTCACATCGCAATCAATTCAAAAACTTCGGGTGGCACAGAGGGGAATGGAAAGATGTATGCTTGGCATTACAAGACGAGACAGAAAGTCCTGCGCATGGATCAGGGAACAAACAAAAGTCTGTGACATCATTGGAAGAGTAAAACAGTTGAAATGGAGATGGGCAGGCCATATAGCGAGGCGATGGGACGACAGATGGACCAAGGCAATCCTGGAGTGGATACCGCTTGATCGCAAACGTCCGCGAAGAAGACCGAAAGCACGATGGACTGATGACATCGTTAAGTATATTGGACCCGAGTGGCAGAGGAAAGCCCAGGACCGTGAAGGTTGGAAGCATGCTGAAGAGGTCTTCATCCTGCAGTGGATCGATACGGGCTGATGATATATATATATATATATATATATATATATATATATATATATATATATATATATATATATATATATATATATATGCGACCGAATGCGACCCAAAAACATTTCACATAGATTGTCTCAGAATGTGATAAAGAAGAAGCATGCCTCAGGTGCGGAGGAAACAATCACGTGGCAAGAGAATGTACAAATTTTAACTTTAAATGTATGAACTGTAACGAGGCAAACACAACACAAAGTGTGAGATATGATATGGAGCACTCTGCTTTTAATATGAATTGCCCTGTTTACAAGCGTAGAATGGAAACAGAAAGGAAAAAAAATTGTTATTCTATTGATGAATAGCAATTAGCTGAAGAGCGGGGTAAACATGATCAATGTGCTATTGTGCTCTTACATCAGAATATATAAAGTTTGAGAAACAAAATCGATCACTTTGAATATATAATAAAATCAAGGAAGATCGATGTGGTCTGCATAACGGAACACTGGTTAACAGACAGTGAAATGAACTTGTACAAAATGAATCATTATCAAATGGGTACTGCTTATTGTAGAGAAAATTCAAATGGTGGTGGGGTCATGATACTTGTTAGTGATAAGCTGAGTTCATGCATTAAAGTGATAGAGAGAACAAATAAATATAGTAGTGATGGTATATTTGAAATTTGCGGCATTTATATTGAGTTTGAGAATGTCTTAATTTGTGTATTGAATTTGTATCGGGCTCCAAATACTAATATTGATATTTTTTTTCAAAAATTGAATAGCTTTCTTTATGAGTTACGCCTTCCAATAAATTGGAAATGTGTTTTATGTGGGGATAAGGAAAATACTAATATTGTTAGTAACTTAAAGGATGTACTACTTAGTTATGGGTTATGTAATACAGTAAAGGAACCAACTCGTACCACAGAAAGATCGGCTACTTTTATAGATTACATATGTACGAATTATGAATTAGATGGTTTGTCTTGTATTGTTTGGAGTAATTGTCTGTCTGATCATTCGGCTCAGTTGATAGAGATTCCAATTACATCAAATCTGCATGAAATAACAAAATTTAAAAGACATTATAGTGAAACTAATATGAAATTATTTCAGGTGTATCTGAGCGGGGAAGATTGGTATGACGTATTTCAGGCTGAAAGTTTGGATCGGGGATTTGAGGCATTTTCACATTGTTTGGAGTATTACATTGATATGTGCTGTCCCCTTAGAAAAGTAAGAATGTCTAATGAGGGTCAATTTAAACCTTGGTTGACAAGAGGTATTAGAATGCCATCTATTACTTTAAAAAAATTGTATCGAACGAAACTATTATCCGGGCTTTACAATGTGAAACAATATTTTGAATCGGAGAACAAGTCAAAAACGGCTTGGAAAATAATAAACAATAACATTCAAAAAAACCGCAATACAAGAACTAACATAAGCGCCATAAGGGATGAGGATAGAATTACTTTGAAAGACAAGTATGAAATTGCTAGTTGTTGTAATAAATACTTTGTTAATCTTCCTAAGAACGTGTTGGTGAGTTCAATGGCTGCTACTAGGGTTAGACAAGTGACTCCAATTTAAAACTCTATGATATTACGGCCAGTTAATCAATATGACATAATTAAAACAGTAAGGAAACTAAAAAATACAAATTCTGTGGGGCTAGATAATATTCCTTCAGTTGTACTGAAGAAGTCTATCAACTCATTAATAATACCGTTAACCTATCTGGTGAATTGGTCTCTGGAAACCAGTATTTTTCCAAGGGCATTAAAAACATCAAAAGTAATTCCTGTCTTCAAGAGAGGTGACCGGCTCTCCCTCTCCAACTATAGACCAATAGCTATTCTACCTACGTTATCTAAATTGTTGGAGCGTATAGTGTACGAGCAGATCATGTCCTTTCTTGTGCGCTTTAATATATTGAAATCATCACAGCACGCAGCAATCTGTGAATTTTTAAACAAGATATATGAAAACATAAACGATAATTGCAAATGTGTTGGTCTGTTTATGGATCTAAGTAAGGTTTTCGATCTGGTGGATCACGCAATACTGCTGGACAAACTTCATCACTATGGCTTGAGGGGTCGGGTGAGAGAGTGGTTGTAATCTTACTTGTTTGACCGACACCAAGTTGTACAGATTGATGAAGCAACATCTGAAAGATTAAGGATTATTTCTGGAGTGCCCCAAGGATCTGTTTTGGGTCCACTATTATTTTTAATTTTTGTTAATGATCTGCCAGATGTTTGCAGTAGCGGAAATATGGTAATGTTTGCTGATGATAGCAGCTATTTAACAGGAAATAGAAACATGCAGGGATCCATTGAAACGGTACAGGAAATGCTCAATAAATTTTATAGTTGGTTCACGAATAATAAGTTATCCCTTAACGTGGACCAAACCAGTTTTATTGTTAAGTTACTAAAACTTAACGGTAAGTCTATACAGCAAACATCCTGTACTAGATTTCTGGGTGTTCATCTCGATAACAGACTTTGCTGGGATGAACACATAGCTGAACTATGCAAGAAATTAGATGCTGTCTCATATGCTGTTTATAGGTTGAAACGGGTTGGTACCACGGATATTGTGCATTCATATTACTATGCAGAGTTTTACAGTCGCGCTAGGTACGGTTTGATATTTTGGGGTGGGTCGCCTCATCTGATGCGTGTTTTCAAAATACAAAAAAAGATAATTCGAATGATGGGTGGGGTGTCACTACTGGCAACATGTCGACCAATTTTTAAACAATGTAGAATTTTGACTCTACCATCACTATATATTTTGGAGATTATCATCTTTGTTAGGCGAAATTTTGTAGCATTCGTAAAAAATAGTGATTTTCATCACTATGACACACGAGGCTCTGATGAACTTGTTTTACCAATACATTCATGTAAGATAGTTGAACATAATGTTTACTATAGGGGTGTGAAGCTGTATAATAAGTTGCCACAACGATTTAAGCATGTTCAGAATGACAAGAAATTTAAAAAATTAGTCCGCGAATTTCTTATAAGTCAAAGTTTTTATAGTTTAGAAGAATATATGTCGTATCAATAATTAGATTCAATGCTTATTTATGTATACAATGTTTATTTGAGCAAGATTATCATTTCATGTATTATTTCTGAGGTCGTGTCCTTGAACATTCTGTCAGTTCTGTCAATCCGAATGTGTTAATCTTGTTAATCATGGATATTTTATTGTTGTGGGGATTGAATAAATACTTTATTAAATTATTAAATTATATACCTTATCAAGAATAAAATATTCATATGTAGGTTTATATATATATATATATATATATATATATATATATATATATATATATATATATATATATATATATATATATATATATATATATATATTAGACTTACTAGGTTCTCGGGTAGAACAGCGTTTTAGATTTATAAAATCTCGACGTTTCGGCTTCCAATTTAAAGGAACCACCTTTTCTGGTTGTGAACTCTGGGGAGTAGGCAGACTGAGGCCTCGGATTAAATCAACTAGATTCTCTTGAAAATGGCTTCAAAGTGGAAGAAGAAACGTCGAGATATTATAAATCTAAAACGCGGTTCTACCCGAGAACGTAGTAATTCTAATATTACCGACCGCGGAAGCCTTTCCGAACACACACACACATATATATATATATATATATATATATATATATATATATATATATATATATATATATATATATATATATATATATACATATATATATATATACCGATCGCATTCGCCCAACTGCCACCATGCGCCATCGTGTATCTCGCGGTTTCTAGCCTTTCAGCCGTTTCAGCCGTTGAACGCAAAGAAAGCAGTTGGGAGAGACGATGGCCTATCAAATGACCATTTTGATGGCGGGTAGTAATAATACACAACTCACCCCATCATACGGCGAATGTTCATAGCACTCAGAACTGCTCCTAACATTCTGCCTGAAACCTCGGGTATAGTACCAGGTATGCCCACAAGTTAGCTGAACGGGGCCGTGGAGGGAAATATTACAGAAATCTTTCACCCTTTCTCCACGTGGTGCCATCGATCGCCTTCGTGCATCATGTATCTTTAGGGACCGATTTCTAGCCTTTCAGCCGTTATCAGCCGAGCTCCAAATATCTTCAAATAACACAGGAATTGAAGCTACTAGATCATTCAAAACGTCGTGTATTCGTCAATTGGATCAAAGAACAAACAGATGATTTTTTTTTCAAACCATCATCTTTTCAGATGAAGCATATTTTGAAATTGGTGGCTATGCTAATTGCCGCATTCGGGATGAGGAAAATCCACTATTGATTCATGAGAAACCTTTACATCCTAAACGAGTTAATGTTTAGTGGGCATTATTGTCAGGAGGTGTAATTATGCCGTCTTTCTTTGATAATGCGGCTGGTGAAGATGTAACTGTGAACGGAGTCGGATTTGTTGAAATGAAAACTGGATTTTTATGAACTTACTCTGCTAATTATACAATTGATTTATAGAGAGAAAAATGTGGATGAGTTATTGCAAGAAACGGTGATGATAATTAAACACCAAGTGATTTGGTCACCACCAGGTCACCACCAGGTCTATAAGAACAATCCACAATCGATTGTGGCAATCGAGTCATTGGCGAGACACGGTTATGGTAAAATGTCATAGTACATTTTGAAGTTAGGGGTATATAATTTCCAACTACTGTTGTCTCATTGGACGCAGTCCAAAGAAATAAAAAAACGGCATGTAGAGGAGAGTTGCCGAATTTGGACCACTTTAACATTTTTATATATACGAGCTTGTTAGAGCATTTTTAATAAAAACATTTAGATGGAAAATAATTGTACTATCGTAATCTTCAAACTAACATAACTATGTAACTACAATTAAAACAAAAATACTTCATCTTTGGACTCACACCGGCACATTTTGTATGGACCCAAGCGTGACATGTAATGCATTGAATGTATGTAATGTACTGTAATGTTGAATGCACTGAATAAAAAAGGTTAATTGCCATAATAAATTTCAATAAAAATATTTCTGGTTTCTCCAAAGATGCCAGAGTCGGAGTGGTTACTTCTGAATAATTCTGGAAAAGTAAAATGTTTTTAAATTATTATTATTATTATTGTTATATATGTCTAAAACATTGTTTATTGGTTTGTGTATTTTGTATTTATTAGTACAATAAAAATAAAGAAATAAATGTATCTATTAGTACAATAATAATTATAACTTATATTTAATTATACATTTAATTCGGTTTCGTTCTCACTGTCACTTTGATCTACATTAATAATAACTGGTATTATATTATTAGTAAATGACGCATACGAATCTTCTATTTTAATAACACGGTTAATCGAATTTATCCAACTTTCTTTGGGAATACTATCTACAAACTCCCTAATTAATGTTGCAGCATTTGACTAGAGTTGGATAAATGTTTTCTGCTTTAACATTGGATTTTACCTGATGCCACATATGCTCAATTGGATTAAAAATACAGTAATACGGGGGAAGGCGTAGAACCGTATGTCCTAAATCGGCAACAATGGTATCACATCCATATTTCTTTTTAATATTAAATGTCTTTAATATTTTTAGATCACATTGTTTATATGTATTTTTGAAGTATATATCGCTATACAATTACGCTTTCCTTAGGCACATTGGGCCAAAGGCTATTTATAAACCAATCTTCAAAAAGTTCTACTGTGGTGTCATCATGGTAGTCCAAAGATGAATGTTTAATATTCTTGGAGGACAAACGTAAACAATTTGGAACCCATCCATCCTCGGAACCAGCATGTAAAATTGTAATTATTTTTCCCTTGTTTGCTGGGGGCTTTGGTTTGGCATTTTCTTGATGTATCTACCCATCCCTTTGCTGGCGTCTCATGTATATCGAACCATGTTTCATCAATGTAGATAATGGGACGATTTTCTAATCTGTATTTTTTTTATAGAGTTTAAGTAGTCAAATCGCCATCGTCGCAATCGTTGTGATTCCATTAATATTTGTCCCCATCCTTTTGCTGGCATCTCAAGTGTATCGAACTATGTTTCATCAAGGTAAATAATGGGACGGCTTTCTAATCTGTATATTTTTGTAGAGTTTAAGTAGTCAAACTGCCATCGTCGTAATCCTTGTGATTCCCTTAATATTTGTCTTTTATTAATGGTCCGATATGCAAAACCCATTAGAGATAATATTCTCCGGAGGCTAGTTCTGCTGTAAAGAATGTTGGTTTCATCTTTCCTTAGTCGATGTGGCAATGAATGCAATGCAGGCACAGTTTGCTCTTCATACATAGCATAAATTTTGCTTCGAATTAAGTGTTTGTCGCTTTCGTCAATACATTTGCTTTTACCAGAATAACTACGAACTTTTTTGGCTTTAATTAGCTTCGTCACAATATCTTTAACTGTAGATAACGGCGTTTCCGTTAATGAAGACGTTTCTGCTGCGGCTGCACTTATATTAAGTCCCATATTCAATAAAGAAACAAGTTCAATAAATGTTTTCTTTTAAAATTAGCACTACTGGAGGCACAATGATCATTATCTTGCCAAGAACGCCACATTTTTAGCACATTTGGAATAATAAAAATACGATCGAAATTATAGAACTGCACTGTTTAAGAAAATAATGTGAACTAAACTAAAATATTTCGAAACTACTAAACCAGATATAAAATTAATTTTATCTTTTTACTTGTTATTTTATTAGGCCCGACCCTGTTTACGGTTTTTTGCAACTCTGCCGGGTTTAGTTACGACAGGGATTGTTAACAGTTTATTACAGCCATTCGGTCAACGATATATCTTGAACCGCATTATACCGGCGGTTTTTTCTAGGCAACGATTGCGTGTATATTTTTTTTATCTGATATTTAAATTTTATTGATTTGTTTAAAATTTATTTGCTTTGTTGTAGTTATTGGTATTAAATTAGATTTAAGTTATAGATAAATAATATCTAATAAACTAGATAATTTGCGATGCCCAAAGTACGGGGAATTTGAAATGTTACTCACCTTACTTAACTTGTAAGAGGGTTCAAAAAATTGGAGGTGAAAGTCAGAACTGTTTTTATTTGAAATTGTTACTAGTCTGTATTTAACTCCACATAAAAATTATCTTTTTTCATTGCTTTAAAAATTTACTCACTTCACTTTAAGCAGAACAACTCAGAAACTAGTACACAGACTGTCATCAAATTTTGACACATGACGTTTGAAGGTAGGCACAATCGACCACTGGCAAGGATTTTTCGAAAGTGACGCCATCTACATGTTAGACCGGGGACTTATTGACCGATGTGTTATTATCAGATCAGTGTCTAGACCAATCAATTAGTATATAAGTAATGACCAGTCATTACTGGCTAGTTCACTAGGTGAATTATCTGAAATTATTGATGGTTTATTATTTACTTTTGAAACTTTCAACCAAAAATTAATAAAATGAGATTTTATAATTGATTCTCGATGAAAGTTTTAACACTGAGTGTTAAATGAAACAAATAAACTAAATGATAAATAATATTGAGATTAATATATCTTACGAGCTAATAGAGTTATTGTTCTAAGTAGATTTGATCGTCTTATGGTAATGTTGAAACCTTTCCCTAGGTTTCGTTTACTTCATCTGTTGCTTTTGATATTGTGCAACCGATATGCGGTTCAGCAAACGATACTGACCGCCATCCACAATAAATGCATCACCAGTACCAGCCAGGCCATGTCCTGGATTTACAACATTTCAAATGTACCACCTCAAATCCAAAACCAAATACAAAATTATGGTATTATTTTCCGTCATTTAAGATCGGCGTTAAGAATTATGATAAATATTTTTTGCAGAAGTACCATCGCAATTTAGTCCCTTGCCTAATAACAGTTTGGAATTTAAATGCGACTGGGATGAAAGCTGCCGAAATTGGGTCTTGGTGGACTCCACAAACGTAACAGATGTTCCTAATTTGATTACAGATAGACGTTGGGAAGGTAAATTTAGAGCTTTTATTTTATTATTCTGTGCCATTCCGTGTCAGTTTGCAAAAAAAATTATAAAAAATTATAATTATTAAAAAAATTTAATTTTTATAATAAATATTATATATATATATATATATATATATATATATATATATATATATATATATATATATATATATATATATATATATATATATATATATATATATATTTTGACGAATGTTTCTCATCCATCATTTTCAAGCGTTTACTCGACGGTGTTTCGACGACATCCGACCAACCAACAACAAGAAACAGAGGAAAAGACATACACCAACAAAGCCTTCCTACCATATATCAAAGGCACCACGGACAAAATTGGAAAACTTCTAAGGAGACATGACATTGAAACTATTTTCACCACCGACAGGAAAATCAAAGACATTCTTCCAACCGCCAAAGACAAAATTCCCTTAGAAGACCAATGCGTGCATGAAATTCCGTGTCAGGACTGTAACCTGTCATACATAGGCCAAACAAATAGAAAAATAACCGCCAGAAGGGACATTAACGACAGAGCATATTAACGCCGTCAAGCAGAAAACCACCATTTCCTCCCAACTTCCTCAACACCGGACACAAAATTAATTTTGGGAAAACAAAAACCTTAGCGAGAAATGAAAATTTCTCCGCTAGGATTATTAAAGAGGCGATAGAAATAGAAAAAAGGCTCAACAACCTAAACAGCCGAGATAATTCAAAAGATTACCACATGCTTGGAAACACATTTTATCGCACTTCCGAGTGGGATCAGCAGAGAGCCGGAGACAGCGAGATAGTTCTTCATCCATGCTAGCGGTGCTACTGACAACGGGTCCGCAAACACGTAGCCATACACGGGCTCTCATTGGCGGAAATCAACCGACCAATGACGGCGCGCCGCCAGCACACAAAACCTGACGCGACAGACCGACCAGCTGCATTTGTCGTCGAAGCACTGTCGAGTAAACGCTTTGAAAATGATGGATGAGATTCCATCGAAACGTCAGCGAAACCGTCCACCAATGGACATTCAGCTAACACGGGATACCCGAGAAACTATCATGACATTTATATATATATATATATATATATATATATATATATATATATATATATATATATATATATATATATATATATATATATATATTATTTTTTACTAAAAAATCTTTTGGAAGTAAGAAAATAAACATCGAAGCTAATTAGACAAACTAAAAGAAAATATGAAAACAATCAACTTAATGAAATAGAAAAAGATTTCCAAAAAAATAACACCCGAAAGTTTTACAAAACATTTAAAACTAAATTAAGAGGCTATCAATCCCAAAATCTTAACTTCCAAAAGGAAAACGGACAATTAGCTCTAAATAACCAAGAGATTTGCAAAAAACTTGCGAAATATTTTGAACCACTACTAAACTGTCCTGAGCCTTTAAACAGATTACCAACATTAAACCCTAAACAAACAAACCCAGATTCAATACCACCGAATTAAGATGAAATAATCAGGCAAATAAAAGACTTAAAAATAACAAAGTTTCTGGTGAAGATGGAATCATCGCTGAACTTTTGAAATCCGCTGGTCCAGGTACAATCAAGGAAATAACCAAAATTCTACAAGAAGTTTGGCGAACCGAACGGATTCCGGAAGATTGGAAAGATACTCTAATCCATCCACTACACAAGAAAGGAGATAGAATGGATGCAAACAACTACAGAGGGATATCTCTTCTTCCAGTTTGTTACAAGATTCTATCTCAATGTTTGCTAGACAGAGCACAGGGTCAGTTAGAACCTAAAATTGGTGAATATCAAGCAGGTTCTCGACCGGGCAGATCCTGCCAAGAACAGATCCTGAATCTAAAGATGATCCTAAGAGACCAAAAACTGTACAATAAAAATCTCGTCTGTACATTTGTGGATTTCAAAAAAGCATATGATTCCATTAACCGCAAATCTTTATTCCGAATCTTGAAAGAACAAGGACTAGATCTGAAAACGCTGACAATTATTAAAGCAACACTAACTAACACAAGGTCAAAAGTTAAATTCATGGGTGACATCTCAAAGCCTTTTGAAATTAAAACTGGAATGAGACAAGGGGATGGACTCTCGCCACTCTTATTTAACTGTGTTCTAGAAAAAGTAATACAGGAGTGGCGTGAAAAAAGTCGGCCTTGAATATTGATCAACCCATTAAACTGGGGGGAACCAACATCAAAATTGATTGTCTGGCGTTTGCTGATGATCTAGCAATTTTGGCTCAAGATATATTAACGGCACCAAAAAATATTGAAATCCTAAAAGAAACAGCAGAAAAGGTAGGACTCCCATTTTTTTTTGAAAAGACACAATACATGACCTGCAACAGACTTAAGAACACCATTTGTAAAAACAAAATATGCTAACATCAGACGAAGTCTCTCAATTCAAATATTTGGGTGAAATAATCATGGAAAACGGGTTGGAAAAAGCAGCCAATAAGGGTAGATGTCAAGAAATGGAAACTGCATTGGGACTTACACAAAATATTTACAACAAAAAATGTATATGTAAAAACACAAAAGTGAGACATTACAACACAGTTATTAAACCAGACTGTCTATAGACGCAGAAACGATCATTTTGAATAGGAAGAGAGACATCGAGGAGATTGAAAAGAAGGAAAAAAAATCATAAGAAAAATCTTAGGCCCCAAACAAATAAATAACACAACATACCGACTTCACGAAAACCAAGAAATCAAATAATTCACAGATATACATAGCGATATAAGAAAAAGAATACTTAAGTTTTACGGACACATAAAATAGATGAATCCGAGTAAGCTAACTAGACAAATGGTCGAATTTTATGAAAATAGGAGTAGAGCTAAAGTAGAAATAATTAAATGGATTGCTGCAATTAAAGGGGACCTATAATCAGCAAATATTACACAAAGTGAAATTCAGGATAGAGGCTGTTTCAGACACAAGGTTAACGTTTGGGTGGTTGGCCAGAGAGAAAAATGTAGGAAGATTGGAACAACTTGGTCTGAAGAAAGGAAAGAAGCTCATAGCGAAATAATGAAATCAGTATGGGCGCAAAGAAAGGCTAACAACAACAAACGCCTCTAACTGTACTTCGTGTGGTCCACCAGGGCCCATACGTGATTAATAGATAATAAATTATTTATTTCACCAGGCTCGTGGGTTTTTTTTGTTTTCCTCTTTCTCTTTTTTACTTTTCGTAGTATTGAAACCCTATACCGGAGAACCTGTGGTGTTTTGCTCTGAAAAATTGTTTATAGTGATAAATGCTGGAGGGACGGCGCCCCAAAGCCATCCCTCACGAACCGCCACTGGTTTTAAGGCCATTGAGTATTTGTGGTTTATTGGTGTAAATCAATAACTTCACGTAACTCCAGAGAAAAAAGTCCACTGGAGTTATAGCGGATAATCTCGATAGCTAGATAACATCGGTATTTCTTGAGACTACACGGCCATTGAACTTTTCTCTCAATAAATTGATTATAGATCAAACCAAAATCATCCAATTGATGCCAGAAAAAAATCAGTAATCATGTTTCTGTAGTGTTCTCTATTGCCAATAACTGCATTTCCATTTTTCGTTTTCAAATAAGTACGGTTCAATTACACCTTTGGTATGGTTTATGGTCTAAACCATTCCAAATTGTTCATTTTTGTGGATGTAGATGTGTTTCAAACAGCATGCGGGTTTTCTTCACTCCAAATGTGACAAATTACGAAGCAATTTCTTGGGTTAACTTGGGTATTTTTTACCCCTTGAAATGTAAATTTTTATGAAGAACATTCCATGTAGTGCCATAAGAAAGCCCAAATTCTTGAGAACAACATAGGTCAATTTTGGCGGGAATAAAAAAAAATTGCTATGATATTTTACAAAAATATATAGTACTAGTTTGATAACCCTTCTCTGTTGCCCTCCACCTTGTTTTCTGTCATCCTCTTCTTTCCTCACTTATTAATCTTGTCGTTACCAGTTGAGTTGATCTGAAACCTGTATCAGTCTTTGAGCTCTTATAAGCCCAATGTTCTTGTTTTTTTGGCACAGTTATTCTATATCTATGAATATTTTTTTCTGATTGATATAGCGCCAACGTTCCTTCCTTTAAATAATTTTGCGAGTGCTTTCTTTTCTCACACCCAACTATGCTTAGTCTATCTTATTTAATTGTAAGTAAGTTTCACATGTATCTTTAACTTAACATTTATTTCCAACCATTATTCTGGTTTTCATCAGAATGAATGATTAGTGCTCTTTAAATATAGTTCATTAAAAAGTAAGACTGAATGAATTAAATGGACAAGAGTTTAATTTACACAAGAAGAAGCAATGTTATTTATGCCATGAAGGTTGAGGTGAAAAGTTCAAAAAATGTTTTATGTAAAATTAAATTAATTCATTTTAAATCCTGTACCAGCAAAATGTTGTGAGGATGCAGTTTAAGGTCTAGTTATTAAGTCAAAAATTTATTGATCTACTCTGCACAACAAGTTGATGTTTTATTTTGGAAATTCTTCAACCTAATCTTGTGAATTTTATTTAGTTATTTTAAACAATTTCTATTTCAGATTTCCCCATGTTTGCTACCACGGTCACAGATATAAAGGAGACAAAGTTGGAATATTTACAAATCCTAAAGTTGCCAGAAAATGATTTTGATATAGCGTTTTCACTGCGAATAATGAAGGAAGCTCACATTTTTCTCTGTGAATCGGAACCAGTTTACAGATCCAAGTGTTACTGGTTTCTTCTCGGCGCATGGAACGGTGAGGCTACAGCTTTCCGCGAATGCAAGGACGGTAATATTCAGCAAACTTATGATGGAAAAGCACCTACAGGAATCTGTAACAATCCTACACTAAAGATGCAGGTGAGCAAGTAGAAAATTAAACAGGGAACAAGTACAATTACACAGGTCACCAAATTTAAACTTTTTTGATTTAACATTGATGAAAATAGGTGTATATGACGTATTTTGTAGTTCTAAATCCGAAAATGATAAGCTAATTGCTGCAAGACGTACAGTTTTTTTGTTACAGAGGGTCGGTGGTGGGAAAAAAAGGAGACGATACATTTTTACAGTCTAATTAAATTTATTCAAATACATTAGTGAGAAGCCTTATGTGAATAAACATATATTACAAAAGATGTCGTACAGCGACACAAACTGTCACTTTTTTCTCTTGTGTTCTGTAGCATCGTCCCTTTTGCCAGCAGTAGTCGTCCAGTATAGTCGGGTCCATCGCCCTGATGTCCTGGTGAAACCTCTCTCCTTGTTCATCGCTTACTGCATCCAAATTTTCTGGAAAAAAATCCAAATGAGAGTGTAAAAAATGCCTTTTTAAGGATACGCGACACACTAGTATTTCATAGGATTTCAAGACGTCATATTAGGTTTTTATAGTTTTCATCTTCTTGTTGCCCAGAAATCATTTCACTATACTTATAAAACACTTCCAAACCAATTCCTTTTTATTTAATTTTTCATGAAAACTTTATCCATGGCTTTGACAGAGTTTTTCATTAGTCCAAGCTTAATATGGAGAGGACAAAGAAGCACTTTTTTTGGGTTACTGAACTTGGATACTGAAATTCCTTTTTTGAAATCCCTTCTTTTTTAGTGATACAAAAGCAGCAATCACTTACATGGTCAGTAGGTTCTCTCCACACCATAGGAACAGCAAACGGCATAGATTTTTTCTTGCGATGCATCCACTGCACTAAATTTGCGTGACAACTTACAGAGCAAACATGACGAGCCCAACTTTTATCTTCATTTCCAGTTTGGCTCTTGAAATATACTAGGCTAATTGAAAAGTTAGCGGAGTGGAAATGATAAATCAGGGTTATAGTTGAAAAAATCACTTTATACTTCTGTATATTCTCCCTTAAGCTCAATACATTTTTCCCAATGGGTCTTTGATTCATTTATTCCATCTCAGAAGTGATTTTTTTGGACGACCTTCAAAATACTCACTTACAGGCTGCCGTAACTTCTTCATTTGATGAAAAACGCTTGCCACATAGGCATTTTTTGAGGTTTAGGAACAGATGAAAGCCAGAAGAGGCCAGATCTGGTTAAAATGGTGGATCCTCCAAGAATTCGTGGTGTAACTTCTTGAATTTAGCCAGTGCGGTGCCGGTGCATTATCTTGATGAAAAATGATTTTTTTCTTCGCTAAACCACGTCTTTTCTCACGAATTTTTGAATCCAATTAATCCAAAAGGTTTGAGTAATACTGTCCTGTTATTGTTTTATCGGTTTGAAGGTAATCAATTAACCAAAATGCCTTTTGTATCCCAAAAAATTGATGCCATAACCTTTTTGGTCAATTTTGATCACTTTGGCTACTTCGGAGCTGAACAACCGGGCTCAGTCCACTTTGCAGTTTGTTGTCGCAGTTCAGGATCATAGTGGAAAACCAATGTCTCATCCATACAAAACTACGTTTAAAATATATTTTATTTCTTCGAAAAGATCCAAATGGCGGTTAGAACGTTTTACTCGAAGTTGTTTTTGATCAGAATTTAGCAAATGCGGCATTGACATTGTACATAACCTTTTCAAGGCCAACTGCTTTTTCAAAATATAAAACACCCATTCAGTTTAGATGTCCATGGCCTTTCCAATTTCTCTCAAAATCAATTGTCTGTCATCCATAACCATATCATGTATATAATTAATTATTTGTTTAGTAATTGCACTTAATGGATGCCCAGAACGAGGATCATCATCAAGGCTTGTACCACCACGTTGAAACTCACCTGTCTACTTACAAACCACTGTTTTTGAAGAAGCAGATTTCCTTAGCACATTTACGATTTCACTATTAATTTCCATTGCCTTTAAATATGTTTTACAAAGAATTAAATCACTGCATGATTTTCAATATCTTCCATTTTAAAAAATATCACTGATACATTTACTTTAAGCTGCTGTTTTTGTACGAATGAATTGACAGATCGACTTGAAACTTCACACCTGTTCATATGAAGGATGAAACGTCAAAATGTAGTAGATTATATAGTTCTTTTACTGCTCTATAGGTGGCGCTCCGCGAAATTTTCAATTAGCCTAGAAAAAGATAGTTTTTTTACTTCCTCGGATATAGATCTAATTTGTGATTTTAAATCTTATCCGGAAATCTTATCCGCTAGATTTTTGCAAAATCTAGTACTAGAACTCTTTGGCTACTGGAACCATTTTATATAAAATCGACTTAAACACATGACTGTACTGTAAACGAGACAAAAATAAACTAAACTATAGAAAACAATAAAACTGCTCTTAAAAGTTCCTAGAAGACTGTGGAAATATCCCTGTACGGTTTTGTGGTAATTCCTACATTGTCCAGTCCAAAGTCAGATACAAATAATTTCAATCATCCCATGATATAAAGGAGAAGCAGGTACTTCAAAATAGGTAAATCTAAGGTGCACTTTTATAAACATTTTGATGTCCATAGCCTTATCAATTTCACTCTTGAAAGTATAGTTGTATTGTATAGTTGTAAGTAAAGCATGTCTTCATTTATTCTATGCATTAATTGTCATATATTTTCTGGCTTGGCCAGCATGTGGTTATCTTTGACTCAAAATCCCTAGCTCTTAGTTCTTTGACATTTGGTTCTAATCTTCATCCTTTGTATTGTTAAGGTTTCTTACTCCCAACTCATTACTATATCTCACTCTCAACTCATTACTATATTGGTAATCCGATTAAAATAGTATATATTGTTATTACCCGCATTTAAAAGTAGTTGTAGTAGTTAGTATGTCATTTAAAAGAAAGTGTCACTTCCTCGAGCTAGGATGGCCCTTAAAACTGCAAATACAAAACTGTCACATCTAATTTGTCCCAGTGGTGCCCTGGAACGAAATACGCTATATTATTTTCAATATTACATGTGTATTGGTCTCAATGTTATAAAACAGTGTTCCAAATTAAATAGATAACTTTTGGTGAGTTAGGTTTTTGATGAACTCTCGATGATGTTGATGTGGATAGAAAAACGTACGTCGAGACATCAGATTGATTTGGGCCTTTGTGCATAGTTTACTTGCATTAAGTTTTTATAGTAAAAAATAAAATTCAGTTTTACATTATTTTTGGTAGCACGCCGAACATTTTCCATTATTTATGAGCGATGTCGAATGGAGCCATTTGAGAATCACCAAAATCGGAGAACTGTTTAGTCTGATGAAAGAGGCGCAAAATTTGTTCCAAATTAAACCAGAAAAGCTTCACTTTCAACCCAAATTTATGTATATCCATAGTAAGAGGAACGAGGGTCTTTGGAAGTTACACAAATGTAAGTACATAAATATATCTTCAGTTTTCTTCTGAGTTTCCGTCACGTCAGAAGATAATTTTTCCATTAATCGTTCATTAAATATATGCGTTATCTCACAAAACTTCATGAAGAATTCTTAAATGAATTTCATAAAACCTCTGAATGGCTTTCCATTCAGAAGTAAAGAGTCGCAAAACTAAGAGAAGTTCGCCGGAGATTATAAGAAACGTTAAACAAAAATTAATCACAGACTACAAGCATATAAATGCAAATTATCAATTCCAAGTATTAGAAAATGTCCCAATAACTAACCGAGATGATACAAATAAACAAGAACCCCCCAATCCTATTTTTTTATCAGGAATTGTAAAAGATGATGTACTAATTAAAACTTTAAACAGCTATGAAGGATTGAAGGATAAATATTCCCTTAAATTAATAAATGATGAAATCAAATTAATGACCGAAAATGAAGCAGCTTATAAAGTAGCATGTCAAATCCTGAAAGAAAAGGACGTAAAGCATCATACATACATGCCAAGAGATAAACGAAGTTTTCGAGTTGTTATTAAAGGGCTTCATTACACCATCAATATTGAGCTGCTCAAAGAAGAAATCTCTATACTCAATCATAAAGTTAGAAATGTATATAACGTAAAAAGTGGTAAGGAGAAGAAACCTCTAAATATGTTCTTCCTGGAACTGGAACCAAACGATAATAACAAATAAATTTATCAAATAACGAATTTGCAACATTACAAAGTAAAAATTGAAACTGTAAGACAAAAAAGACAGATACCGCAATGCGGCAGATGCTTGAAATGGGGACACACTCGAAACTATTGCACCCGACAGCAGAAATGCAATAATTGTGGATGTCTACATAGTAGCAAAAACTGCACAATAAGTGAACGACAAGATCTTCGGTGTGCATCATGTGGCAAAAATCACCCCGCTAATTATAAGGATGGTAAAATTTATAACGAACTTCAACAAAGAAACTTTCCGTCTCTAAGACCTAAAATCCAACAAGGCCAACAAAACAATAATACCCATATTGCTGATAATAAAGTGAGAGAAGCTACTTCATTTGCTTCAGTCACTAATGGACTCAAATCGTCTAATAGTAACTTGGATGTTACTAACATCCATGTTGCAAACCCTAATCAATCGAAAGAAAGGATTAACAGACTGCTTGATAAACTCAGTTAACGTTCATGCATTTAAAAATAGCCCTTTGGAACGCTAATGGCCTAGTTAACCATGGCCCTGAAATATCAGTTTCATATCATTTTCCGAGATGTTGACAAAATTGAAGCTCGATCTTTCATAAAATAATTGGTTTCAGAGAGTTTAACCTCAACAGATATACGAACATGGAAAAAAATAGAATCCACTTTAAAAGTTTATTCCACTTGGTTCCCGACGGTATAAAAGTAGACTGTTTAATTAAAACCGCGTTTCTTACATTTTATATGGTATTTTGTGCATGAAAAAGCTTGCCACTCGTGAGTGTTTCAGTTATAAATGCCCGTTTTTTCGCAAAATTTGATCATTTATTTCCATAACAAAATAAATTATCTTAATAATCAAAGTATTGACCATCGTTAGTTTACTTCTTCCTACCTTTCTGTCAAAGAATGCATTCCGCACCAAAAAATTTTCCACGCCATTTTTCTTCTAGAATCTATGTATTGTTCTGAAAGTCCGTGCTACATCGATCGAAATTATTGGTAGTACGAAGGAGCTAAGTCCGGTGAATACGGCGGGTGCGGATTGCGTTTCCTTCAAATGAAAGAAAGTTATTAAATTTCCCTGCAAAATGTCTTTTTCTAGTAAATAGTGCGATATATTCAAAATACCACAGACGTAATTAGTATATACCAACAAATGTATTAGCAACGGCATCTCTTAGCAAAATTGACATTATTAACCGAAACGCCTATTACATTCGAATGAGCACTTTTCAAGAGTATTTAGACTTATTTAAAAATGCATGTGCTGAGTTTATTCGATGGTTAATAACAGTAGATGAAGCATGGATTCACCATAAGATGCCAGAGATGAAGCAATAGAGCAAAAAGTGGGTGGCCGCAGGTGAAAGTGTGCTATAGACAATGAAAATGGTTTCATCTTTAGAAATAATCATGATTACAGTTTTCTGGGATTCAGGGGTACTAACAGACTATTGGGAGAAGTTAAAAATATCACCAAAGAATATTACGCTTAACTACTGGACCAATTGCATGGTGCAAATCAGATTGAACATCCATATCTGACCGAAAAGAAAGTGCTGTTTTACCACGATAATATTCCTTCACACACGTCTCGTATTATTTCTGCAAAACTACATGACTTATGCATCGAAATGCTTCCTTAAGTACCGTTTCGCCGGATTTGACTTGCGGGCAAAGCTGAGACAATCGCTTACTTAACAGGGCTTCATAAATCACATGATACTGCAAATATTAAAAGACCGGAACGTTGTTGGTCTAAATATCAAGTTGGTAAACTGCCATGTCGAAAACTCTTCGAATGACCCTTGCTATCATTTTATAATAGAGGGTTACATACTACAATTACAACAATATACCTTATTAGAAAATTTATATATCTAATTTTTAGTTAATTATTTATATTCGAATATGTATTGGGCGAATCAACGTATTTATGAATGGACAATTAGTTTTTCGAATCAGATGGAGAAACATGTATGTTTGGCTATTTTTCTGGTTATGTGTAAAACCTGTCAATTAAATATTGAAATTATCGATACCAACAATAATCTCCTTTATACTCAAAGAGTGGATACTCGGGTAAAAATCAGTAGATCACTTGATGGCATTTTCCCAAAGCTTTTTTGTTGATTTGTAGGACGAAAGGTGGATCGAACTTAAGATTACGTTGGATTTTCCTGGCGAACCTAAAGGAAAATTTCGATTACAAAAAATCACTAATCCTTTAAATAAACTAGAACCTTTATATTGGGCCATAGATAAACCTCGAATTTGTCTCCTGAATGGTATGTTTAATAAATACTATATCAATATCTGATGGGCTGTTCGGAGAGTAATTCCTTGATTTATAAACGTCTGAGGGTGCCAAATCAGACCAATATCTTCACGTTAAGCCTGCACAATTCTGCTGTTACTATTGCTAATAGTAATTTCAAAGAATTTTTCGCATTTGAAGTTTATTTTGGGACGTAAAAACATTTATTAGAGGCCAGGATAAGACTTATCATCATCAGCAATATCAACAGATGATTTGTTACGCAATATTGATATAAAGTGGTGTGCTTCCTGCTGCGCCATTGTACCTCATATAAAAACAAACAAGACACAATCGTTTCCTAAACTATTTCCATGTGACAAAGAACATGGGAACTACTCTCCAAACAACCTAACTGATTAATGGAAATAATTGATAATATCTTTATTCTAGAACTGAGAGTCCTGATGACAAAAAAACAAAATCCAAAGTGTATTTTGATGGGAACCAAAGCGATGGTACAGGTGGATACAGCATCAGAGCCAGGGGTGCTTGGTAAATTCTTATTATAAGTCGTACTTGTATTTCATTTCAATTAAGTTAAATTGGACATCCCTTATGACTTTTTTTACTTCTATTTGTATAAGAATTTTAATATGTACATTACTTGTTACTATAATCAAAAAGTAAGGTAACTATTGTTTTAAAAAACCGTACGCTTTACCTATCAATAGGACCATTCGTGCTGTCTGTTCCGCCAAAATCTCATTTGGCATTTTTAAGTGTTGTTTGCTTCAAGTGAAGAGTCCAACTGTCCAAAGACTCTCCATCCATCTGGACTCACAAGTGAAATTGATCACATCATGACCGGCGATAAAATAATATTTTGCAATTGTACTATCCTTATCAATGTTAATGTTGGAAGTGACTACCGAATGGTACGAGCAAAAGTTAGGATTAACTGTCGAAGAGAACGCGGAAGAATGGTAAGGTCAGAGAAGGGTAAAGTGGATTCTGGGAAATTGCTGGAGAGAGGCAGTGATTTTGAGAATGCTTTGACGAACCGCTTTGCTGTGTTCCAAGACCCGGAGGAGATGGAAATAACAAGTCAATATAAAGAAATCACCAACAATGTGCTTTAAACGGCTGCTTCAATAGCACCAGAAGAAAAATGTTTCAAACAGACAAAAATATCCACTGAGATTATTGATTTAATGAAAAAACGACAGACAATAAGAAATGCAGGGAGACTTTTTGGCAGGGTCAAATACGCCGAGCTCTGCAAAACTATAAGAAAACGTATTAGAGATGAGACGCGCCGGTTCAACATGCAGCTAGTGCACAAAACTCTGGAAGAAAATAAGGGAATTGACAAGACTAAACAATAGCTGAGAAAGAAAAGAACGCAAATGTATGCCTTAATGCGTGAGGATGGCACAGCGTGCAGAGTTGTCAGAAAAGTTTATATACAATTTATATGAAGATCAGAACCAATCAAAGACCATAATACCCATGGAAGCACAAATGCCAGATATCCTAGCGGAGGAAGTGACAAATGCCATAGAATCGATGAAAAACGACAACGATCTAGGAAAGAGCTGTGTAACTGTTGAAATGTTAAAAGCTGGTGATCGGATTTTTCATAAAGCATTGGCAAAATTATACTCAACATGCCTCAAAGAACAAAATGTACATGACTTGTGGAAAAATGAAGAAGTGATTCTTTTGCAAAAAACAAGAGCACAGGAATATTTAAATAACAACCGTCCAATAAGCCTCCTATCAGTAATGTACAAAGTTTTCACCAAAACATCTAAAAGAATATTAAGAAAACTGAATGAACACAACGAATACACCATGCCAGTGTGATTGGCTTTTATCGACTTCGAAAAAGCATTTGACTCAATCTCGAAACAGGTCATAATGGATGCATTGCTTAGCCAGGGGGTAGACAAACCATATAGTAATTAGGGCAAGGTGTACGGCAGGGTGGCGCAATATCGCCGATTATTTTCTCGGCCTGCCTTGAAGAAGTATTCCGTAATCTGGATTGGGAACAGGATGGTATAAAGTTCAATTGTACAAACTTAAACCATCTTAGATTTGGAGTTGATATCGTTTTCCTTTCACAAGACCCAGAGAAGCTGCAAAGGCACATACAAGAACTGCAAAAGGCTGGCGAACCATTGGGCTTAAAAATAAACCTGAAAAAGAGTCAGGTTATGTTCAATAAATTTGCTGATAAGCGAAGAATTTCAGTTTTAGGAAGGGATTTGGAGATTATGGACCACTTTATATATCTTGGGCAGAAGATTTCGATAGAGGATGATACCGTCCGGGAGGTGGAACGGCATGTTAAATGTGGCAGGCATTTGGCAGGGACAAGATAGTGTATAAGAGCAAACTCCCACTTTGCCTGAAAATAAAAGTCCTCGATCAGTGCGTCCTGCCCGTTATGACATACGGAGGTAAAACCTGGACACTCACATCGCAAGAAATTCAAAAACTTCAGGCAGCACAAAGGAGAATGGTAAGATGTATGCTTGGCATTTCAAAACGAGATAGAAAACCCTACACATGGATCAGGAAAGAAACGTATATGTTTGACATTATTGGAACAGTAAAACAATTAAAATGCGCATGGGCAGGCCATATAATGGGGCGATCGGACGACAGATGGACTAAGGCAATTCTGGAGTGGATACCGCTTGATAGCAGACGTTCGTGAAGAAGGCCGAAAACACGATGGTCTGATGATATCGTTAAATATATAGGACCCGAGTAGCAGAGGAAGATCCAGGACCGTAAAAGTTGGAAGCAAGCTGAAGAGGCTTTTAGCCTGCAGTGGATCGACACGGGATGATAGGGACGGGTAGTTCGAAGGGGCTAAGTCCGGTGAATACGGTGGGTGGGGTAGGACTCCCATTTAATGTTTTTCAAATAATTTTTACTGCATTTTGCAACATTGTGTTTTAGGGCGTATTCTGGTGATGTTTCTTTCAATTCTTGGTCCACTTTTATCAATTGTTGTCTGTATGGATTGCCAGTAATTGTATCCCCAGGTTTCAACAGTTTATCATCCACAGCTCCCCTACTATCCTACCAAATACACAGCAAAGCCTTCTTTCCCTATATATCACGCACTGGTTGTCATATGAAGGCTAACTTAGGTCTACCCATAATTTTTTCCACTTGAGATCCACCATGAGATCCACTTTTCATCACTTTTCACAACTGGATTCAACCTTTTCTTTTCTGTTCGGCAAGCAAAATTTCAATTTTTTTCATCGTTTCTTTTCTTCAATTCAAATAGAACCCATTTTCCTTCCTTCTGGATCTTTTCCAATGTATTTAGACGTTCGGAAATTATGGATTGGGGAACATTCAATGCTTTTGCCAATTGTTTCAATGTATGAATTGAATCTTTATCCAATAATGCTTGTAAATCCGCATCTTCAAACTTTGTCGGCTCTTTTGGACGCTACATGTCCTTTATATCGAAATCACAACTTTTAAAGGGTTTAAACTATCGTTCACAAAGTTTTTGGGTTAGGTCCAAATGAATAATCAGTATAAGTAAATATATTTATTTTATTTTTTTATTATTTTTAGCTAAGTCAGAAGCATGCAGTGAAAATCAATTTGGCGAAACGTGTCTGGATTGTTCAGCGGTCTTCAATGACAGTTGTCCTAAAAGAACAAAATATTGTCAATTGCACCATTATGATACTGAAGCTCATTGCTACTGTACCATCGGATATATGGGGGCGCAGTGCCAAGGTGAATTAACACATGTATAAATAAGCATATAACAAAATACAATTTTTTAAACTTTGCTCAATTACACAAACAATATTTAAACATCTCGGTTTTCAGAAATCAATGTCTTTGATACTTTAGTAGTCATTTAATGTCAATGTTGAAATTACTAGCACTAATTTATCACAGCATAACTCGTTTTAAATTATTTAAGAACACATTAAGAAACACACTATTAATTGTTTTATTAAATTAAAAGTTCAAAATGTCTTCTATTTGAGTAGATTCAAGCTAGACATCATTTTAACCAATTTTTCTGAACTCGTTAAAAAGTCCTGGTTGGTAGTCGCTTCTCCGTAAATAATAAGCATATCGATATATTCACGTAGGTAGATTGCTTAAGCGCGTATTGCTGCGTATTGCACACTGCAGAAGACTTGAAGCCGCGCCTGGCGAGACCGACCGTAGCGAGTGCATGAGTATTAACGTTACAGGTCGACGCCGAACCAATTCATTTCCAAACCATTTTACTCTTTTATTGTTCCTGGAAAATTCATGAGTGAAAACCCATAGGAAATGGACGCGTTATTGGACTCGCAATTTAAATCTTGAACGTGAGACATATGGAGAATCTCTTACTTTAATGAGGATCTAAGGAACAATGAAGAACCAATTTGGACATACTTCCGGATGAGTGTGGACACTTTTGACTGCATACTGAACGCTATGCGTGGATTGTATTTTTGAATATATAGCGTTACCAACTTCACGCTGCTGTAGCTCTCGAATAGCTGATCACGGCACTCTCAAAATTTGACAGACTTTATATCTGTTTATTGTTTACATGTGTACGAAAGCATATCGTTCGCATATTTGTAATGGAATTCAAAGGCAATAGGGTGATTGGTTTGTATTTGGCAGGAAAATCATGTTTTCTGATGAGAACGTTTTCACTGTTCAGTAATGCATAAATAAACAAAGAGATCCTGTGTGGTTGAAGGGTAAGTTTAGAGA
This sequence comes from Cosmopolites sordidus, assembly GCA_031761425.1. Lineage (NCBI taxonomy): Eukaryota > Metazoa > Arthropoda > Insecta > Coleoptera > Curculionidae > Cosmopolites > Cosmopolites sordidus. The sequence continues at coordinate 1,912,441 of JARFXV010000476.1, read as the reverse complement.
CAATTTGGACAACTCAGTTGCTATGCGTAAACAAGAGCCTGCTTCTGTGATGGTTTGGGCTCCTATAACTGCAAATGGTTGCTCTCCGTTCGTTTTAGTTGATCAGGGCGTTAATGTGAACCAGAAAGTATGCCAACAAAAAAAAAAAGTGTTAAAGGATACGTTGATACCTTGGACACAATTGGAATTAGATCGGACAACAAACAATTTGGTTCCAACCGTTGAACATTTCTACAGGACTCGGCACCATACCATAAAGCTAATTTGACACAATTTTTACAAAATCACTTTCCACAGTTAATTTTTCGCAACAATGACCTCCATACTCACCAGACTTGAATCCAATGGACTTTTCCATATGATCCATTTTGGAGACTAAGGTGTCAACAACAAAATATGAGAGTTTGAACACATTGAAGTCAGCGCTTCGTCGGGAGTGGCAACGAATTCCACAGACTCACAATCGTGTAGCATGGGGTGCATTCATAAGAAGACTTGATCATCCACGCCAAAGGAACAGAAACTCCCGTATTGAACAGAAAGATGTTTTCTGAAATTATTAAAGATTGACAGATAGAGAGATTGTCTGAAAATATTAAATAAAAATATTCATAATTGACAAAACTAGAGGTGTGGCTGTTAAATAAAGAGACTGACGCTGCTACAGAAGAAGTACTCATGTGCCAAACGCCAGCGATCAACAGCTGTTTAGCGTGAAGTCTTCTGTTTCGAATGCAGTACCTCTCGCTCCTGTAAACAAATCCGTATAACTGTAGCCTTCGTTCGCATTAGGCCGAGGCCGCACTACGGTTTGGTTAGCAGTTATAGCGGTTAACCGCTCGAGACGCATACACTGCAATTTAAAAACCGCAAAACTGCCCGCGATTTTCTCAGTTTGAAGATGGATTTCCAGAGAGTAGTATGTATTGTTGCTCTAATACTAAGAAATAGAAAAAGAAGACGTCAACACAAATTGCTAACTAAGTTCTATTGGTTACAAATTGTGGCGGGGTTTTTACCTGCGAGTCATATATAAAAGTCGTTCATATAAAATCAGTCGCGGGAAAAAACCGCAAGTGCGGCCGCTTTTATTAGTTTCCTTGACTCACAACATCACGCGGTTAAAAACCACGGCGGTTTAGCCGTAGTGCGGCATCGGCCTTAGAGTTGTTTTTTTTTGTTTCGCCGGAAAAATGTTAAGTGTATTAATAGAGTAACGAATTGTTGCGAAATATCACTTGAAACTTGGAAGAACAAAGCACCAATACATGCACTGGAAGAGCCCAAATTCACCGAGAGCCAAAAAGCTCGAATGAGCAAATCAAAATTCAAAGCAATGATTGTTGTTTTTTTCGATATTCATGGGATTGTGTACCTTCACTGGGTTTCTGAAGGTCACACTATTATTCAACATTACTACCTTTACGTTCTTGCTGAACTCCGTGAAACAATAAGGAAAAAACGACTCGAATTGTTGAAGTACAGGTCATGGGTTCTCCACCAAGACATTACGTCAGCTCTATCCGCATTGTCTGTCAAGAGGATCTCATTATTCGCCGAATCTTGCGCCGTGCGACTTTTATCTGTTTTCTAAGGTAAAATTTGTAGTAAAAGGAACAATATTTGAGTCTGTCTTCTGTGTAGCTGAAATTGTTCAAAGGCATTGCAGTAGCCCTTTGAAGTTGTTCTGAAGATTCATTCACACTATTCATAACTTGTGACAAATTTTTTTGCCATTTGGCTATTTTGTCATAATTGTTGGACTAGGTAAAGCGATCTGAAACGTTTTAGTAGCTCTATAAATGTATATTTATAAAGGTAATTTATACATTAATTTTGAACTACTAAAGAGTTTGATTGTATAATGGCTCATATAGAAAAAACCTTTTAGAAGTTTGTCAACGGCAGAAATATGGACATGGGTGTCAAAAATCATGTTATAACTGTCAAAATAGCTGCTCAATGGACAATATATTCGGGCATTGCGATACAGAATATTGTACGGATAACTATTCGGGGAAGAAATGTGATATTCGTAAGTTAAATATTAAGTTACATTATAAAGAATTGCATAAGTTACTTTATATATATATATATATATATATATATATATATATATATATATATATATATATATATATATATATATATATATATATTATATATATACCCTCATTTAATCGGGTAACCACTAGTGAATTATTTAAGCTTAGAAGCTTTAATTTTTTTATGTTAAATTATTTTGACATTTGTCACCAAAAATGTTACTAAAATTTCTCGTAGACCTGTCAGCGAGATTTGTTCGCCGTGTTTTTCACCTCTTCTTTTTTCCTTCCATGGTATCAGTTTGGATGGCGTTATTTTAACGTTTTTTTAACTTTAAGTTGAAAGTAATGTAGGATTGGTTGAATGTTATGTTTATTTTTGTTATTAGTGTTAAACTCTGTATACAATTCAAAGCAAAAATTATTTATTAAAACTGAATAAAACTAATGAGAAAAAGCTTTAAGAAAACTAGCGATTTCGTGTTAATCATTACCAACTTGGGCGTTTGGGTTGCCTATATTTGTAGGTCACGTGGGTTTTGGCAATAAATGAAAGCTCTATATAATATATACCTAATCCTTTCCAAATAAAGAAAACTTGTTTAGCACAACCACGGTTAAATAGTAATATCCACTAGAAGCTGTCTTTAATTAGAAAGTTAAAAAACTCAAGATTTACCACTAAATACTAAGTCATCTGAAGATTGAATCATCTCCTGGAAGTTATCTTATTTTCTAAACCAACGTAAAAATCACAATCGAAGTAAAAAAAAAATAAAGAGGGAAGTTGTGAAATGCCTTTCATTAGTTCTTTCCAACTATTGGCTCTCTCCATCTCCTAGTCTTACACGCTTACAAGGTCCAATTGATTCAACATTTATAGCTGAGACTACCGCAATGCCGAACGTTTTCGTTTCAACGTTTCGTTCAAGTAAGTCTTAGAAACCTCGTTATTAAGAACTCGGAAAGATTCAAGAGAAGTTAAAGTCCCCGGCACCAGTAACTATTCAAAACATCAGCACCCACATCAAAGTAAAACGAAAAAAAATGGCGATGAGTTCGAATGGTTTGAAAGAGAGAGGATGCTAAATTAGCCCTATATAGATTATGTATTGGTAGAAGACGGAAAGGGAGACCGAGAAAGATGTGGCATGGCAATGTAATGGAAGAGTTAGATGTCAAGAACTGGAAGAATAAAACGCCAAACAGATACTAATGAAGAAGGACTATATGAAAATTCAAACAAAAATGAAGAAACATGTACGAATTGTTAATGTCATATGGAACTTTTATAATTATCCCTGGGCCCTTATGGCCTGTAGTTTTTTTTTAATATGTGACATACAAGTGGTAAATCAGCCATTATTTTGTACATTTTAATTTGATCTAAATATTTGGTGTTTTCATTATAATTTATTAATTAAAAGAATTACATGAAGTTTCAAAAAAAATATTGTCGATGACATTGTAATTGGTGATCCTAAAAGTTATATTTTTTTGTAATGTTTCAGCAGTGGGAATCTTTATTTTCAAAAACCCACCAATCATGGAGCCCAATTATACGACTTGTCGTATCAGCATGAAATCTATGGACGGACGTGGGCAAAATCCACACTGGTACATCTTCCAATACAAACCTGTAAGTGTCTCGAATACATCAGATTTTCATTATGCTTGCTTCAAATACTTTTTTTATCAGAAAGGACAAAATAATTGGACTGACACAGAACCAATACAGTTCAACGACAGAAAACCCATTATGCTGCAGAATTTAGAGATAAATCGCCTCTATGACATCAGAGTCGTTGGGTATGCAAACAAAGGAGATTTGGAGGATATAAAACAAATGCAAAATAACATCGAGACTTATCAATTTAGAACAAAATGCAAAGGTAATCGTTAAATGGCCATTCATGTTCACTGTCAGCTTCTTGACGACTTAGATCTGATTTCACTAGTCTTGAATTTTTGTTTTCCTTTAAATTAGATATCCTGTCATCTGATATTGAACTCTTTCCTGCCGAATACTCTGTTAATTACAATATAAATATGGTATATTTTAAATTTTGCCAAAAACCAAAAAGGTAAACATGTCTTTTTTATAGAATGATTCATTAAACTGCCCCAAAACACTGTACAACTTTGTCGTAAATGATACTGTTTCTAATGATGGACATTTAGAGGGTTTACATCCGTTCACGATGTATAATTTTGTTGTAACAATAAAATCAACTAATGCCATCCTGTTTTTGAAGATCTTTCGCACAAAAGAAACAAGTAAGTCAAAATTATTGATCACAGCTAACGTGATTTTTCCGCTTCTTTTTCTGCAGCGCCGGGATCAGTTGCAGATTTTAGGTATAATCTGACACCAGATCCCTCCATCGTGGACTTAAATTGGGACCCACCCAAGAAGCCCAATGGTGTTATTCTCGGTTACACCATTTCGTATAAGGTAAATTTTGTTTTGTAACAAAAATGTTTTATTTTTCTTTTCTGCAACAAACGAGAGAAAGGGGGTGTGGGGGTGAGAGAATATACGATTCTAATATATCCTGCGAAATCAGTTGTAGTTGTTCGAAAAGTAATATTTGTTTAAAATGATGGTAGAAAAATAGTGATTGAACAATAAATGGGAAATACAAGTGAAAATAATAATAAAAAAGTATAGCCTTTATCCTTTGTGGTGTTGTTTAAATATACGGCTATTGAAAAGTCCCGTAACTAAGATGGGCGGTTACTACCCCGCATCAAAAACGTCTGGTATCTAAAATTTCCAGGGTCTAATATCTGGATTCTAAAACGCCTGGTTCTTAAAATGTCTGGATCCTAAAATATCCGGTTACTAAAACGTCCGGATCCTAAACCCTCTAAAAAAAAAAATACAAAAAAATATAAGCCTGTGCAGGGCATGGTCAAGTAATAAGCATACCTCTAATGAAGGGATTACTTAACCGGTACTATCAGCAGCATAGACTATTAGGTCTTATTTTTGGTATGGAGACAATTGTTCAGTACGAGGTGAGGTTTTCGACTGCTTCGGCACCCACCGCGGAGTATACCGATCTGCTTTGAAGCAAGATATGCGCAAAACAATACTACCTGTAGTGGTCAATAATTTTTAAACGCTACAACTTGGCATTCTCAAGTGTTATTTACTTTGAATGAACAGTCCAACAGTCAGGATGGACACTGATGAAGTAATGCTGAGTACTGAAGCTGATTTGTTTCAAGCTCGGTAAAAGTTTTACAGAAACATTTAAAATGATGAAAACAGTTTATGGTGATAATTGCTTATTCCGTATAGGTGTGCTGGAGTGGTATAGACGATTCCTGGATGGTTATGATGCTTTGGAAGACGACCCAAAGTCAGGCCTGCAAAGAAACAAATTTTCGATGAGGGCGTGAATGTGTGATGAGTTAGTGGAAAAAGTGCGTAAAACGATAACCTACGATGCGAATTCGACTGTGAGATGGAGATAGCTAATATCCAGCCAGTAAATAATCGACTTATGACACTATTCCTCAAGTGTACTAACAAAAACTATAGATTAATCAATGCATACGTCTCGGTTAACGAAGAATGTAAATCTAATTCTGAAAAAGTAAATAAGTCCTGGGAAATTCTGGAAAAGACTATCTCTAAAATTCCTTCTAACTATGTAAAAATTCTATTGGATGATTTCAACGTCCAACTTGGGAAAAAAAGAAAGTACAGAAGAACATTCGGCAGTTTTCACGCTCATAAATGGACCAACCATAATGGCAGAAGATTGGTTGAACTATGTTCGCAGTTTAATCTAAAAATAATATAAACCAATTTAAAGAGAAAATAACAAAACAAAAAATCTGGTGATGCCCAAACACGTACATGGGTGAATTTCAAATTGACCATGTCGCCACTTCGTACCCCAATTATAAAGAGATTTTGAATGTTCAAGTCAGGAAAGGAGCTAACATAGACACGGATCACTTCTTGACTAGAATCAAACTTAGCTTAAAACATTGAAATCTTATTCAAAAGAGACTACTAATCCCAAAGTTCAACTCTACGAAAATAAAACCAACCTTAACAGAAGAGCTTGATAAACAACCAGCACAGAACTGGCAAGAACTGAAACAAAAAATTATTAAAACAGCCCTAAAGTTGGTCCCTTTGCAAAAACGTAGAAAACATCCGTGGTGGGATGAAGTTTGCGAGCAAGCAGTATTAACCCGAAATAAAGCATTCAAAGAGTCAGGCAAAAACAGTCAAAAAACAGAATTAAACTATAACATCTTTTTGAAAGTAAGAAAAGAAACATCGAAGTTAATTAGACAAACTAAAAGAAAATCAACTTAATGAAGCAGAAAAAGATTTCCAAAAAAATAACACCCGAATTTTTACAAAACATTTGAAACTATATTAACAGGCTATCAACCGTATAGTCTTTGCTTCCGAAAGAAACAGACAATTAGCTCTAAATAACCAAGACAATTGCAAAGAACTTGCCAAATATTTTGAACAACTATTAAACTGTCCTGACCCCTTAAACACATTACCAACACTAAACTCTAAACAAACAAACCCAGATTCATTACCACCGAATGAAGACGAAATAATTAAGCATATCGAACGACTTCAAAATAACAAAGCTTCTGGTGAAGATGGAATCACTGCTGAACTTTTAAAATCCGCTGGTCCATGTACAATTAAGGAAATGACTAAAATTCTACAAGAAGTTTGGCGAACCGAACGGATTCCGGAAGATTGGAAAGATGCTCTAATCCATTCACTACATAAGAAAGGAGATAGAACGGATCTACCATAAACAACTACAGAGGGATAGCTCTTCTCCCAGTTTGTTAGAAAATCGTATCTCAATGTCTACTAGACAGAGCACAGGGACAGTTAGAACCTAAAATTGGTGACAGATCCTGAATCTAAAGTTGATCCTAAGACATCAAAAACTATTTAATAAAAATCTCGTCTGCATATTTGTGGATTTCAAAAAAGCATATGATTCTATTGACCGCGACTCTTGATTCCAAGTCTTGAAAGAACAAGGACTAGATCTGAAAAGGCTTGCAATTATTAAAGCAACATTAACTAACCCAAGGTTAAAAGTTCAAATTTATGGGCGACATCTCAGAGCCTTTCGAAATTAAAATTGGAGTGAGACAAGGGGATGGACTCTCGCCACTCTTATTTAACTGTGTTCTAGAAAAAGTAATACAGGAGTGGCGTGTAAAAAAATCGACCCTGAATATTGACTAGCCCATTAAACTGGGGAGAACCAACATCAAAATAGATTGTCTGACGTTTGATGATGATCTAGCAATTTTAGCTCAAGATGTATTAAAGGCATAAAAACAGATTGAAATTCTAAAAGAAACAGCAGAAAAGGAAGGACTCCAAATTTCCTTTGAAAAGAATTAATTTAAATATTTGGGCCAAATAATCATGGAAAACGGGTTGGAAAAAGCGGCCAATAAGGATAGATGCCAAAAAATGGAAACTGTATTGAGACTTACACAAAATATTTACAACAAAAAGTGCATATCTAAAAACACAAAACTGAGACATTACAACACAGTTATTAAGCCAGAATGTCTATATGGTGCAGAAACGCTCATTTTGAATAGAAAGAAAGACACCGAGGAGATTGAAAAGAAAGAAAGAAAAATTTTGGGCCCCAAACAAATAAATAACACAACATACTGACTTCGAGAAAACCAAGAAATCAAACATTACACAGATATACATAGCGATATGAGAAAAAGAAGACTTAAGTTTTACGGACACATAAAACTGATGAATCCGAGTAGGCTAACTAGACAAACAGTTGAATTTTATGAAAATAGGAGTAGAGCTAAAATAGAGACAATTAAATGAATTGCTGCAATTAAAGAAGACCTAAGATCAGCAAATATTACAAAAGTGAAATTCAGGATAGAAACTGTTTCAGACACAACGTTAACGTTTGGGAGGTTGGCTAGAGAGATAAATGTAGGAAGACCGGAAGAATTTGGTCTGACGAAAGGAAAATCATCATAATGAAAGAATGAAATCAGCGCAATATGGGCGCAAAGGAAGGCTAAAAAACAACCAACGCTACTAATTGTACTTCTCGTGGTCCACTAGGACCGTACGTGAATAATAATAATAATGATAATAATAATTATATATATATATATATATATATATATATATATATATATATATATATATATATATATGTGTTACAGATTTGTTAAATATATCAAAGTCAAATATATGTCATTTAAAAATGTCACGTATTAGATGAAAAAAATTGAAAAATTAATTGTTTAATTAGATATTGGTTAAATGTAAATTTGTGTGTTTTATAAAAATAATGTTTATTGTAGCAATGTTCTAAAGATGGTTCGTTATTGAACCGAAACGTCAATAAAACGATAAAAACATTAAAACTTATTAACTGACTGTACCACTTACAGAAATAAAACCCATATCTTTTACACGAGCTTTTTGAAAAAAATGTATAAAATTCCTAGTGTTTCAACATTTTGTTAATTAACTGAAACAGATAGACAGACACATGGCTTGCCCTAATAGAGTACGACGTGATAATGTAACAATTAAGTACTTTTCTGCAACTGAGGTAAAGTATAGACTGAAGGATCTGCTTGCATTTTCGATATATTCAGTTGAAATTAAAGCCAATACCAGTATTGGTTATGGACCTTCGTTAGACAATATGGTTGTGACAAACAGTTTGGGTAACGTAATTTTTTCTGATTTCAGCGTTGTTATTTTAATTTTTCAATTTTTAGATCGCATCGCAAGGGGGGAAATTGAATTCAAGGACGTACAAATATATTCGACCAGAGTAACTTTTTTATATTCACTGGCTGAATGTGAATTAATTAAAGGTCCAATTTATGCCAACCTAAGTTTGAGTGGGATGAGTTTTTGGTGTTCAAGATCAATCACCAAACAATTTAATATCACTTGGAAATCAGAGGGAAAATTAGAACTTTCCGGACTTGACCCGTACTGCAATTATACCTATCAGATTCAAATATATCGAAGCGATAATTTTATTGATATAACAAACCAAGATATTCTCCAAACCAAACCTGTTGGTATGTATACAGACCATGTATGGAAATGTGTATGAAAATAAAAAAACCATCAAATATATTGTAAGCGAATATGTGAGCCATGTTCGTACCAACAATTTGGTATGAACCATTTCATCGGCAATACATAATTTAAGACGTAACTCTTTTCCTGACTTATATATCCACCATGAAAATCGAAAAACAGTATCACAGCTTCTGTATCCATCATGGATTTTAAATACAGTGCTGCCAATTTTGTTATAAAGTAAATTTTAAATGACATATCCCAGATACTTTTTTGACAAAATTATAAATGTAATAAGTTCTGTAAGGTAGTTTAAATGATTTTAGAATTAACCTCCGAATGTTACAAGAAAGAGATAAATATACTTGATGTTTAAATAAAAAATTCAAGTCAACCCATGAAAAACTAGGTTTTACTCTTCACAGGTACTTTGGTTTTCAATGCAGTTCATTGCAGTAATACAGTAGTAACACAGCAATAAAAAAATGTACATTAATTCTTTTTTCGTTTAATATTTGTGGCTGATTAAATCCTTTTTGATTTATCCACGTAGATAAATACAGAGCCTTCATTTAATTCCGAAATTCACGTGAGCTATAAATGTGGACAACCAGCACGACAACTTGGTAATGATTAACACAAAATCATTAATTTCCTTAAACTACGACATGCGTATATTTGTTTTATTTCAGTTTTTATAAATAATCTTTTTCGTTTCCTACGTTATTTTAAACCTAAAGTAAAAAAAAAATATTAAAATAAGTCCATCGGAGCAGATGCCACGGAAGGGAAAAAGAAGAAGACAGGCGCATGTGGATTTTTTTGTAAAATATTTTTGATGCAATGTAAACAACGAAAACGATTTCTTTTAAATAATCTAATGTGTTTAAGAGGTGCTTTTAAAATATTTTTTATGCTCAGGAAACATAGAAACTATTAAAAATCTTATAGCGGAAAATCAATAAATTGAAAACATGACCAACAAATCTCGATTACAGATCGAGGGGAAATTTTAGTAATGTTTTTGGTGACAACTGACATCTTTAAGTAGCTCAACATAATAAAATGAAAGTTAATAATAAATTTAATAAAGCACTAGTCACGTGAGCTACAGGATTAAGCGAAGGCTTTGTATTCATGTAGACTATTCGTATAAGATTGTTTAGTTTTATTTTGTATCCAGATGAATATCTATTTAATTATTCTGTTATTACTAATGATTTTGAACCGATATATTTACTTTTTGTTTCCAGTTTCTGAACGACCAACCGATCTGGACGTTACGTCCAAGGGTGCAGATTACGTTGCTTTACGGTGGAAACCTCCATATCCTCCCACAGGAGAAATAGAAACTTATGAATTATGTTATTATTGTTATTATTATGCTTCCTCATCGTGGTATTGTGAAAAATCTAACAAATTTGCACCTACAACATGCAGATTATGGCCTGAATATCACTGCTACAAGATTGAAAAGTTACAAAAATCTTACTACCACAATTTTCAGGTACCATAAAATATACAAATTATGTAATTGATAATATATTATAATCAAACCAATAATCACATAGCAGGCTATGTAAAACTTTAATAAGACCTTTCTATAACATAAAAATTTGACCATTTTTGTTCATATAAATATTTAAAGTAAACATAGGATTCGTTAAATATACCAGGTATAAGCGAAAGTAGTTTTGTAAACTTAACCAACCACTTTTATCATGAATTTAAAGAAAAACAATCCTTACAAACATTAAAAATGTAAGGGTACCCGTAAGAAAATTGTAAAGTTATTAAATCGCTAATCTGAAAGCTACGCTAATAATTATCATTTGAAGCAGGTATGTGTAAAACATATTTGACAAATATTAATCGGATATTACTTAACAAATAAATTATAAATAAACTATTTATTTGATTTTTTGAGAGGCCTAGGATTATGACATTATCAGCCAAGTTGTCCGAACTTACAGGTAGTTGTATGGTAAAAGTAGCAACTCACTCTTCTTATCATGGGCTCCAGGAGTGTGATAGGAGCACATACAAATTTTAACACTTGGAAATAGTTGAAGAAAACTTTCAACATGGTTGTGATAATCCTCCAGATTAGTCCAGCATCACGTACACCGACTGTTTTTAGTACATCAACAATATATATATATATATATATATATATATATATATATATATATATATATATATATATATATATATATATATATATATATATATCATCATCATCATCATCATCATCATCATCAGCCCGTATCGATCCACTGCAGGATGAAGGCCTCTTCAGCATGCTTCCAACCTTCACGGTCCTGGGCTTTCCTCTGCCACTCGGGTCCAATATACTTAACGATGTCATCAGTCCATCGTGCTTTCGGTCTTCTTCGCGGACGTTTGCGATCAAGCGGTATCCACTCCAGGATTGCCTTGGTCCATCTGTCGTCCCATCGCCTCGCTATATGGCCTGCTATATATATATATATATATATATATATATATATATATATATATATATATATATATATATATATATATATATATGTAGTATTAGATTTTCTTGGACTGCGTCCAATGAGACAGCAGTAGCTGAGTGTCATCACACACCCAACCGTTGGGTTCCACAATCTCATGTGGAACACACAACAACCTGCGTCTCCGCCTAAATGAACATTTTTGTTGGTTGCTTGACCGGGAAGGAGCCCCACATGATGTGATGTGGGTGACACTCAGCTACTGCTGTCTCATTGGACGCAGTCGCAAGAAAATCTAATACTACATATATACGCCACCCGACGGGAAGTCGGCGAAAACATGGGTTGTTGGTTGTGGATAGGGTCTCCCTATTCTTGATGGTATGGTGTATGTCGGCGCCCTGATGAGTCTGAACCTCGAGAGATGAAACATATGTCATGTGGTTAGACTCATCAGGGCACCGACATATGCTCTCTTGTCAAGAATAGAGAATCCCCTTCCACAGTCAAAAAACCCATATTTTCGCCGACTTCTCGTCGGACGGCTTATACATGCAGTTTTTTTATTTCTTTGGACTGTGTCCAATGAGTAGTCAGTAGTGATACATCCCTGTCCGCTGGGTTCCGCAATCTTATGTTGGACACGGATTCCGAAGATTCAGTATAATGGATCACATCTAGATTGTACAGCAGGCCATAGAAAGGCACAACGAATACACCGTACCACTGTGTTAGGCTTTTATCCACTACGAAAGATCATTTGACTTAATCTCAAAGCAGACCATAATGGATGCATTGCTTAGCCAACCAAAATAAACCTGAAATAGAATCAGGTTATGTTCAATAAATTTGCTAAAGACCGAAGAATTTCAATTTTATGAAGAGATTTGGAGATGGTGAACGGCTGAACGGCGTGTTAAACCCGGTTGTCAGGCATATGGTAGACTCAGCATAGTGTTTAAGAGCAAACTCCCACTTTGCCTAAAAAGAAAAGTCTTCGATCAGTGCGTCCTGTCCGTTATGACATACGGAAGTGAAACTTGCAAGGCATTGCAAGACGAGACAGAAAACTCTGTACATGGATCAGGAAACAAATGAAAGTGTGTGACATTATTAAAAAAGTAAAGAAATTGAAATGGAGATGGGCAGGTCATATAGCAATGCGATGGGACGATAGATGGCCCAAAGCAAACCTGGAGTGGATACCGCTTGATCGCAAACGTCCACGAAGAAGATCGACAGCACGATGCACTGATGACATCGTTAAGTATATTGTATCCGAGTGGCAGGGGAAGGCGCAGGACCGTGAAAATTAGAAGCATGCTGAAGAGGCCTTCATCCTGCAGTGGATCGACACGGTGATGATGATGATGATCTGGTGGACTGGTGATGGTGATGATCGAAAGAAGTCTTGTTCTCATTCAGTGGTTACCGTAAAAGTGATTATGCACCCATTAGAAGCGATTCTAGATATGACATAACCCACTGATTGAATTGTGCTTTTTTCATATACTGCTAAACGATTATTGTATACTACTTTGGGTTTCCCTCCAGTGGTTTTCTTGATACGGCAGACAACTTCGCTTATTCGCCCTACGATTATTTAGCAGAAAAGCCACGATATCTTTGAATATTATATAACAGATAGACCAGATCTTCAGTATTACATCCCAATATTCCATTTTCCAGAATACTAAAGTAATCTTATTTGATCGCATCAACATCTGGAGGACTGTGGAATCTCAGGTCACAAGGTAGCCGAAGTTCTCTATCCATTACTAGATTGAGATTGGCCTGCAATAGTTAGAGATTAGCCGGTCGTCTCATGTACCACTGTTCGGTATATCAGCAGAAACAGATGGAGGAAATGATCTGCCTCCTTGGTTATCAGGGAATTTCTTAAAAAAGACATCACAACTCTACAAATTATTGACGTTTCGAAGAGTAAAATAATGTTCGGACGTTGGTTCTCTTAATCTCACATCTTTATTCTTTCCAGGACGATACTCTCAGGCTTCATGTTTCTAAATTATAATATGAATACTAATTTAAAATTGATTATAATCTATAAAATGTATATTCTCTAATTTTCATATGGAATCATTTTAGCTTCGAATGAAAAACAAAATTGTGAGACAGTATTCCGAACCCGCCAAGCTAGGCGGGATTGTAACAGAAGAAGAAAGTATAGCGAACGAAATATTTCCGTTAAATTGTCATAAATGATAAAATAATCTTTTAGAACCAGAAAAGCCATATGGTTTAAGTATTAATTGGACGGACGAAAATTATATGGAACTTAGTTGGTACCATCCGAACAGAACTAATGGTCGACTCACGGATTTTGTTGTCAATGTAAATGATGCTACTCACATATACCCAATAGTTTCTGAGGAACAGTATACTCTGAAATATAATCATAAGGTAAAAAAACAACATTTTGGGCGTGATATCTCCATAGCTAGTTAAAAATGCTTAAAAATGTATGCTTAAAAAGGTGTTTTAATTAGTACATTATTTTTCGCCTAATACAGTAGATCATTTTGCGTTTTCTATTTAATGAAAAGTTATTAGTCCAGTGAGAAAGTTCCTATGGGCGTAGTCAATGTGTAAGAAAACGTCGTCAAGGTTACTGCTTTTATGTTGGCTTATCAGCTATCTCCCATATGCACCTAATATGTGATTCAATTGGTACATTATTTTTCGCCTTATACAGTAAATCATTTTGTGTTTTCTATTTAATGAAAAGTTATTAGTCCAGTGAGAAAATTCGTATAGGCGTAGTAAATGTGCTAGAAAACGTTGTCAAGGTTACTCCTTCTATGTTGGCTTATCAGCTATCCCCCATATGCACCTAATATGTGATTCAATTGGTACATTATTTTTCGCCTAATACAGTAGATCATTTTGCGTTTTCTATTTGATGAAAAGTTATTAGTCCAGTGAGAAAGTTCCTATGGGCGTAGTCAATGTGTAAGAAAACGTCGTCAAGGTTACTGCTTTTATGTTGGCTTATCAGCTATCTCCCATATGCACCTAATATGTGATTCAATTGGTACATTATTTTTCGCCTTATACAGTAAATAATTTTGTGTTTTCTATTTAATGAAAAGTTATTAGTCCAGTGAGAAAATTCGTATAGGCGTAGTAAATGTGCTAGAACACGTTGTCAAGGTTACTCCTTCTATGTTGGCTTATCAGCTATCCCCCATATGCACCTAATATGTGATTCAATTGGTACATTATTTTTCTCCTAATACAGCAGATATGTTTTTGTGTTTTCTTTTTAATGAACAGTTATTAGTCCAATTACTGCTTCAAAATTGGCTTATCAGCTATCCCCCATATCCACCTGATTTGTCTCCGTGTAACATTTTAGAGGCGATTACCAAAAATAACTTTAATACTACCATGATCAAAAAACACTCATCCAAATTTATTTTGTCGCCCTCAAAATCATTCTCTCTCAGTACAATACATTTATTCCAGCCTTCGAAACTTCTTAGTCCAAGCTTAATATGGAGAGGCGGAAGAAGCATCTTTTTTGGGTTAACAAGAGGGACATATTTTATTTTTTTTTTGTTTTGAAGTACCATGTTCAAAAAAAGTTCTGTGATGCCAATTTTTTTAGTGGTATAAAAGTAGCAGTCACTTATATGGCCAGTAGGTTTCCTCCACACCATAGAAACAGCAAACGGCCTAGAATTTTTCTTGCGATGCATCCGCTGTACTAAATTTATGTGACTACTCACACAGTAAACATGAGGAGTCCAAATTTTATCTTCAACTTCTATTTGGCACTTAAAATATAAAAGATAGGCTTTGCTTGTGACTTTAAAATAAATCTTCCGCATATATAACAAAACTTATCCGGTAGATTTTTGTAAAATCGACGATTGTAACTCGCCATTTTATATAAAATCGAATTAAACACTTGACTGGACTGTAATCTTTGCATATTTTTGTTGCACAAACAAAACAATGTCCTTCAAAAAAATTCTCTACCATCACTAAAGTCCTTGTACCAATTTTTTAACCTTCATATTTTTTTGACATCACCTTAATACTTTGATAAGGTTTTTAATGCGTCTGTGTGCGATAAATTAATCCATTTTACAAAACAATGAGTTTTCACAACTATGAAAGACGCTAATGAAGAAAAAGACCACACCTTGTCGAACACCAGTTCTCGATAATTGAAGTTAAGCGACGCCGGGCCGCTGTTTATATCTGGAGAGTGACCGTATGAAAATCAGTCGAAAGCTATCCTTGACATTTACGGTTAAAAGAAGACTACAGATGGTAATTTTTTTTTAGTTTTTCACGACGATCTAAAACTCAAAATTATCAAAAATACCTGTTCTTATGTAAATAAAAGAATCATTGGGTAAAAACAAAACGGTGACTAATTTCTCAGTAATTCTTTTTCTGCAATAAATTTGCCTAACGAAGAAAAATTTAAAAAATACAAAATTTTCTCAAATAAATACAAACTTTTGAACGTTAACGTTTCGGGAAGTCTTCTCCTTTCGTTTTCAAAACGAATCTAAAAATAATCTATATCACCAGCTGTATTGTGTAAATGGTTGTAGCGTGTTTATTTATTCTTTTCTTTTCTCTTTGGGTTTTTCACCACGATCTAAAACTCAAAAATATCAAAAATATCTATTTTTATGTAAATAAAAGAGTCACTGAGTAAAAAACAAAACTGACACTATTTTCTCGGTGATTCTTTTTCTGCAATAAATATGCCTAAGAAACAAAAACTTAAAAAATACAAAATTTTCTCAAATAAATACAAACTTTTGAACGTTAACGTTTCGGGAGGTCTTCTCCTTTCGTTTTCAAAACGAATCTAAAAATAATCTATATCACCATCTGTATTGTATAAATGGTTGTGGCGTGTTTATTTATTCTTTTCTTTTCTCTTTGGGTTTTTCGCTACGATCTAAAACTCAAAAATATCTATTCTTATGTAAATAAAAGAGTCACTGAGTAAAAAACAAAACTGAGACTACTTTCTCGGTGATTCTTTTTCTGCAATAAATTTGCCTAAGAAACAAAAACTTAAAAAATACAAAATTTTCTAAAATAAATACAAACTTTTGAACGTTAACGTTACGGGAAGTCTTCTCCTTTCGTTTTCAAAACGAATCTAAAAATAATCTATATCACCAGCTGTATTGTATAAATGGTTGTGACCTGTTTATTTATTCTTTTCTTTTTTCTTTGGGTTTTTCGCCACGATCTAAAACTCAAAAATATCTATTCTTATGTAAATAAAAGGGTCACTGAGTAAAAAACAAAACTGAGACTACTGTCTCGGTGATTCTTTTTCTGCAATAAATTTGCCTAAGAAACAAAAACTTAAAAAATACAACATTTTCTAAAATAAATACAAACTTTTGAACGTTAACGTTACGGGAAGTCTTCTCCTTTCGTTTTCAAAACGAATCTAAAAATAATTTATATCACCATCTGTATTGTATAAATGGTTGTGACCTGTTTATTTATTCTTTTCTTTTTTCTTTGGGTTTTTCGCCACGATCTAAAACTCAAAAATATCTATTCTTATGTAAATAAAAGAGTCACTGAGTAAAAAACAAAACTGAGACTACTGTCTTGGTGATTCTTTTTCTGCAATAAATTTGCCTAAGAAACAAAAACTTAAAAAATACAAAATTTTCTAAAATAAATACAAACTTTTGAACGTTAACGTTTCGGGAAGTCTTCTCCTTTCGTTTTCAAAACGAATCTAAAAATAATCTATATCACCATCTGTATTGTATAAATGGTTGTGGCGTGTTTATTTATTCTTTTCTTTTCTCTTTGGGTTTTTCGCTACGATCTAAAACTCAAAAATATCTATTCTTATGTAAATAAAAGAGTCACTGAGTAAAAAACAAAACTGAGACTACTGTCTTGGTGATTCTTTTTCTGCAATAAATTTGCCTAAGAAACAAAAACTTAAAAAATACAAAATTTTCTAAAATAAATACAAACTTTTGAACGTTAACGTTTCGGGAAGTCTTCTCCTTTCGTTTTCAAAACGAATCTAAAAATAATTTATATCACCATCTGTATTGTATAAATGGTTGTGACCTGTTTATTTATTCTTTTCTTTTTTCTTTGGGTTTTTCGCCACGATCTAAAACTCAAAAATATCTATTCTTATGTAAATAAAAGAGTCACTGAGTAAAAAACAAAACTGAGACTACTGTCTCGGTGATTCTTTTTCTGCAATAAATTTGTCTAAGGAACAAAAACTTTAAAAATATAAAATTTTCTAAAATAAATACAAACTTTTGAACGTTAACGTTTCGGGAAGTCTTCTCCTTTCGTTTTCAAAACGAATCTAAAAATAATTTATATCACCATCTGTATTGTATAAATGCTTGTGACCTGTTTATTTATTCTTTTCTTTTTTCTTTGGGTTTTTCGCCACGATCTAAAACTCAAAAATATCTATTCTTATGTAAATAAAAGAGTCACTGAGTAAAAAACAAAACTGAGACTACTGTCTCGGTGATTCTTTTTCTGCAATAAATTTGCCTAAGAAACAAAAACTTAAAAAATACAAAATTTTCTAAAATAAATACAAACTTTTGAACGTTAACGTTACGGGAAGTCTTCTCCTTTCGTTTTCAAAACGAATCTAAAAATAATTTATATCACCATCTGTATTGTATAAATGCTTGTGACCTGTTTATTTATTCTTTTCTTTTTTCTTTGGGTTTTTCGCCACGATCTAAAACTCAAAAATATCTATTCTTATGTAAATAAAAGAGTCACTGAGTAAAAAACAAAACTGAGACTACTTTCTCGGTGATTCTTTTTCTGCAATAAATTTGCCTAAGAAACAAAAACTTAAAAATACAAAATTTTCTAAAATAAATACAAACTTTTGAACGTTAACATTACGGGAAGTCTTCTCCTTTCGTTTTCAAAACGAATCTAAAAATAATCTATATTAATTTCTATATCTATATATATATATATATATATATATATATATATATATATATATATATATATATATATATATATATATATATATATATATATACTATAATACTCTCTAAAAGGGAGTAAGTAAATATATTTTGTATATGTCAATGATACATTGACAATCATATTTTTTATTGACATTAAAATACTACCAAAAAATTATATAGGTTAGGTTTGCTGTGTGATTATTGTTTATTGAAATAATTAAACGTTTTTAATTGTTTTCTTTAGAATCGGAAACCATATTGAATTTAAATCCACTGAGGGTATAGCAATACAGTTATTTTTATTTAAATTAATTAATAGCAGTTTCTTTTAATCTTCTGTATTTAGTTACGGATTCTTTAAATACCGCTTTGGAATTATTCCAATTGATTTTATGCCTCGATTCCCTTGCGTGTTGGCAAATTCTGGATTTATTACTTATCAAATCTATTATTTATCAAAGAAGAGAGAGAAGAACCCATTGCTATTCCGAAATTTTGTTGATAATAGTCATTTTCTAATTGAAAATATGTAAAAATATTAAAACATTCTAAAAATTCTTTTAATAATTAGAAAGAGATTAGAACATGACATAACCTTAAAAGATGGCACTAAACTAAACATAAATACAATTTTGGAATTATTAACTCTGTGCTTACGAACTACATATCTTCAATTAGGAAACGATTATTATCAACAAAATTTCGGAATGATAATGATTTCTTCTCTCTCTCCATTGATAAGTAATATCTTTATAGTGGAACTCGAGAATGACATATTAAGTAAATTTCTTAACAAGCCAGTAATATGGCTTAGATATGTTGATAATATTTTTGCTATATGGCAACATAGTATTGATGATCTAAATATTTTTTATAATATATAAATTCTCGAGAGCCTACAATTAAGTTTACTTTAGAGATGGAGAGGGAGAATAAATTGCCATTTCTCGACACTTTAATAATAAAACACAACTACACATTAAAAACTACAGTTTACAGAAATCCTACAAATACAGATAGGTATCTCAATTTCTTTTCAAATCACTCAAAATCGGTCAAAATAGGAGTAATTAAAAGTTTATATGACAGAGCAAAACTTGTTTGTACCGACAGTGATACACTACAAAAAGAAACAAATCACATAAAAGACATTTTAATAAAAAACAATTACCCAAAAAATTTTATAGATAAATCGTTTAAAAATTTTGATACTAGACAAAACAGGCAAGTTATTAATAACAATAATAATAACTCTCAAACAATTAACCTCACAATTCCTTATATCCGCGGTATTTCTGATATAATTAAAAGAGTAGGAAATAAATATAACATAAGAACGACATTTAAAACAAAAAATACTCTTTGATCTATATTGACAAAAACCAAACTACACACAACAGAATACCAAAAATTTGGTTTATAAAATCGCCTGCGAATGTGGCAAATTTTATATAAGCGAGACATCTATTCTTAGAAAGGGTGATTTTAATACATTTAGAATTTGCCAACACGCATAAGAATCGGGACATAAAATCAATTGGAATAATTCCAAAACGGTATTAAAAAAATCTCTAACTAAATACAGAAGATTAAACGAAATCGCTATAATTAATTTAAATAAAAATATTTGTCAATTTTTCTATTGGGACCTTCGGTGTGAAACACTAAACTCAAAGAGATTTACCACTAAACACCTAATAACTTTTAAAGTTCTTGACGCAAGTTTCGCTAACCATATTAGCATCATAAGGAGATGATGTAATCTAATCAGATTGAATAAGTGTATTGCTATGCCTTGGGTAGATTTAAATTCAATATGGTTTCCAATTCTAAAGAATACAATTAAACGTTTAATTATTTCAATACACAATAATCACACAGCAACCCTTACCTATATAATTTTTTGGTAGTATTTTAATGTCAATAAAAAATATGATTGTCAATGTATCATTGACATATACAAAATATATTTACTTTCTATCTTTTAAAGTATTAAATTGGAATTAATATAAATTATTTTTAGATTCCTTTTGAAAACGGGAAGAGAAGACTTCCCGAAATGTTAACGTTCAAAAGTTTGTATTTATTTAAAAAATTCTGTGTTTTTTTTAAATTTTTGTTTGTTAGGCAAATTTATTGCAGAAAAAGAATCACCGAGAAATTAGTCTCCGTTTTGTTTTTTACCCAGCGATTCTTTTATTTACATAAGAATAGACATTATTCATATTTTTGAGTTTTAGATCGTGGCGAAAAACCCAAAAAAACAGAAAAAAATATATGAACACGCCACAACCATTTAGACAGATGATGATGATAATGATAACGATGATCACAAAAGACGCTGTAATTTCTAATATAACAAGCGAAATGATTTGAACCTACTGTTAGATGTCAAGACCAGTCATACCAACTTTAAAAACATATGATTTGGGTAACTTCCACTTTTGCATGATTACTTACGCTATGAGGCAGCAAATACAGGGAATGTAGTCGATTTAACCCTACTTAAGACGCGCAGGAAATTTGAAATTGGAAATAGCCTTTATGACCAGCAAATAGCAAATAACAATATATTCCTTTTTCGTTTTCTTGGTTAATATCTGTGTGTTTTTCGTAGATATCTGAAGGTTTAACGTTTCCCAGCCTTTATACTGTTTCGATAAAGGCGAAAAATCGAGCAGGTTTATCACAACCTGCTACTAAATCAAACATTGATAGTCCACCTCCACTTCCCATACATTCTACTCAAACCAGCACTCATAACGGCAATATAACTATTCAGCTTGGAGAATTATTGGAAACAACATCTTTCCAACGATACCTGTATATTTTAATATCGGTAATAAGAGACAAATATGTTTTAGCAACTATTCTTATTCTGTTTTCTTATTGTATTCAGGAATTCGATACAAACGCACCAAGCAAGCTTAAGATATTCAGTGGATTGTTATCTACACATCACCAAAATTCTTCGAAGATAAAAGAATCTTTTGCAGGTTCTAGCTCTTGGCAAATAATGAAAGCTGTGGATTTGAACTCCAGTCCACCGTCTGTCGTTCACGTCGACTACGAAGAAACAAAAAAATACGTTTCCAGTAATACCAACTACAACATTAGTCTCGTATGGGTTTATAAGAACAAAGAGTACGTGAGGACTTATATTGAATACTGTTGTGGTAGGTTTAAATTTGTTTCTAAAAATACGAGTTATTTGGTTGGGCCTTTCTGTTCTAGCAAATATATCAGATGCAGCTACAGCCTCCGTGTGGGTTTACGTATTTTCTATTTTAACACTTTTTGTAGTGGTACTTGTAGTCGTATATTTGTATTTAAGGTACAGTACAACTACGCAAAAAACACTTTTTCTTTTTAAATAAACGAACTAAGATTCATTTATATCTAAATATCTATTAAACACAGTGCGTCCATTAAGCATGAGTAGGGTAGAGCGGGGCTAATTGAGCAACTTTTCGCTTGATCTCCCATAACTTTAAGAATATGCATCTGATTTAACTTACTGGTTAGTTAATTACTGCTTCGAATGTGTGTCCTCCAGTGTA
Source organism: Cosmopolites sordidus (assembly GCA_031761425.1). Taxonomy (NCBI): domain Eukaryota; kingdom Metazoa; phylum Arthropoda; class Insecta; order Coleoptera; family Curculionidae; genus Cosmopolites; species Cosmopolites sordidus. The sequence goes on along the minus strand of JARFXV010000476.1, from coordinate 1,890,250 downwards.
ATGGGTGAGCTTTCCACCCGGTCAAGCACCTAACCAATGCTCATTATGACGGAGACGCAGGTTGGAGACGCAGGTTGGAGACGCAGGTCCACGTCAGATTGTGGAACCCAATGGTCCAGGGTGTACAACTCCTGACTACTGTTAACTAAGCAGTCTAAAGAAGTAAAAAAACTCCATGTATAACCCATCCGACGAGAAGTGGGCGAAAATATGGGTTGTTTGATTGTGTACAGGGACTCCCTATTCTTGGCGAGAGAACATATGTCGGTATCCTGATGAGTCTAACCACCAACAGATGAAACATGTGCCCCCCAATGTAAAGGATGGGTGGGACTTCCTACCGGTCAAGCAACTAACCATCGCTCATTATGGCAGAGACGCAGGTTGTTGCGCGTTCCACATGAGATCGTGGAACCCAACGGTCGGGAGTGCATAACTTTGGACGCAGTCCAAAGAAGTCAAAAAACACCATATATATATATATATATATATATATATATATATATATATATATATATATATATATATATATATATATATATATGAATATTCAGAAAATTGTATCAGAAAGGCCATTCGCCGTCAGGAAACCCAAACACGAAGAACAATAGAGGATCATAAACCAAATAAACCAAAGGTCCTGCTACCATTCGTAAAAGGAGTCACAAGATCAGAAGCCGCACAAAACTGTTGCAAACATCCTAAAAACCCCAAGGATAAAGTTAGACAGGAAAATCATGGGGTGTATATTATATCTTGTTCCGACTGCAACAGAGCATACATAGGAAAAACAAACAGACGAATATCGGTCAGAATACAAGAACATAAAAACGACTTAAAAAACAAACAAACCACTTCCGCTCTGTTCCAGCACCATCTACATACAGGACATAAAATCAATTTTGAAGGAGCCAAAGAAATAGCGAATATTGAAAACTACAAGGTCCGAAAATCAGAGAAGCCCTTGAAATAGAAGAAACAGGTGAGCTAAATACGCGAAACGACTCTCGCAATATTCCAAAAGTATGGAAATCTTTTCTGAAGAAAGAAAAAACGCGGCAACGTGGCGGCGTGGTAGAAAAATCAATAACCGGACGCCCGACAGCGTTGCCGAGCGCCGCAAATGGTGCCGACCTACCCCGATATAATCTGCGCAGTCGCTTTTGTAACCGGTCAGCTATAAAAGCGAGCACAGCGACCCGTGCACGTCAGTTGGACTCTTCAGTCGAAGCGGACAACACTTGAAAATGCCAAATGTGATTTTGGCGAAAGGTCGTGACTTCACAGAATCAACGAATCGACACCCGCAATGATTTAGAAACATTATCTACCATCCGTGAATATATATATATATATATATATATATATATATATATATATATATATATATATATATATATATATATATATATATATATATATATATATATATATATATATATATATATCGACACCCGGAATGATTTAGAAACATTATCTACCATCCGTGAAAATAGTATATATATATATATATATATATATATATATATATATATATATATATATATATATATATATATATATATATATGTATATGTATATATGTATCATCATCAGCCCGTATCGATCCACTGCAGGATGAAGGCCTCTTCAGCATGTTTCCAACCTTCACGGTCCTGGGCTTTCCTCTGCCACTCGGGTCCAACATACTTAACGATGTCATCAGTCCATCGTGCTTTCGGTCTTCTTTGCGGACGTTTGCGATCAAGCGGTATCCACTCCAGGATTGCCTTGGTCAATCTGTCGTCCCATAACCTCGCTATATGGCCTGCCCATCTCCGTTTCAACTGTTTTACTCTTCCAATGATGTCACAGACTTTTGTTTGTTCCCTGATCCATGCGCAGGACTTTCTGTCTCGTCTTGTAATGCCAAGCATACATCTTTCCATTCCCCTCTGTGTCACCCGAAGTTTTTGAATTGATTGCGATGTGAGTGTCCAGGTTTCACTTCCGTATGTCATAACGGGTAGAACGCACTGATCGAATACTTTTCTTTTCAGGCAAAGTGGGAGTCTGCTCTTAAACACTATGTTGAGCCTACCAAATGCCTGCCAGCCACATTTAACACGCCGTTCCACCTCCCGGGTGGTATTCCCCTCCATGGAAATCCTCTGCCCAAGATATACAAAGCTGTCCACAATCTCTAAATCCCTTCCTAAAACTGAAATTCTTCTGTCCTGAGCGAAGTTATTGAACATAATCTGACTCTTTTTCAGGTTTATTTTCAAGCCAAATGGTTCGCCAGCCCTTTGCAGTTCTTGTATGCGTCTTTGCAGCTCCTCTGGGTCTTGTGAAATGAGAATAATATCATCTGCAAATCTAAGATGGTTTAAGTTTGCACCATTGATCTTTACCCCATCCTGTTCCCAATCCAGTTTACGGAATACTTCTTCAAGGCCAGCCGAGAAAATAATAGGCGATATTGCGTCACCCTGCCGTACACCTCGTTCTATATTAATTCCCACTTCAAGATCATCAAGGTGAATTGTGGCTGTAGCTCCATCATATATCGATTCTAATAGGTTTACATAGGCTCTCTCTACACCTTGGCTAAGCAGTGCATCCATTATCGCATGCTTTGAGATGGAATCAAATGCTTTTTCGTAGTCGATAAAAGCCAAGCACAGTGGCATGGTGTATTCGTTGTGCCTTTCTATGACCTGCTGTACAACCTGGATGTGATCCATTGTACTGAATCCACTTCTGAATCCTGCTTGTTCTCTTGGTTGTGCGTCATTCAGTTTTTTTTAAATATTCTTTTAGAAATTATCTTAGTGAAAACTTTGTACATCACTGATAGGAGGCTTATTGGACGGTAGTTCTTTAAATCTTCCTGTGCTCCTTTTTTATGTAAAAGGATCACTTCTGCATTTTTCCATAAGTCAGGTACTTTTTGTTCTTTGAGGCATTTTGAGTATAATTTTGCCAGTGTTTTATGTAACGTCCGACCACCAGCTTTTAGCATTTCGACAGTTACACTATCCTTTCCTGGAGCCTTGCCGTTCTTCATCAATTCTATAGCATTTGTTACTTCCTCCACTAGGATATCTGGTATTATATATTGTTCTTCCGTGGGTATTGCTGTCCCTGACTGGCTCTGATCTTCATATAACTGGGAATAAAACCTTCTGACAATCTTTAACATTTGGGTACGCGTCCTGCACACTGTGCCATCCTCACGCTTTAAAGCATATATTTGCGTTCTTTTGTTTCTCAGCTTCTGTTTAGCTTTGTTAATTCCTTTGTTTTCTTCCAGGGTTTTTTGCACTAGCTGCATATTGAATCGGCGCGTGTCCTCTCTGATACGTTTTCTTATAGTTTTGCAGAGCTCAGTGTACTCGACCCTGCCAAGAGGACTACCTGCATTTCTCATTGCTCGCCGTTTCTTCATTAAATCAATGGTCTCACTGGAGATTTTTGTTTGTTTGAGACATTTTTCCTCTGGTGCTGTTGAAGCAGCCGTTTGAAGTACATTGTTGGCGATTTCTTCATATTGAACTGATATTTCCACCTCCTCTGGATCTTGTAACGCAGCAAACCGGTTTGACAAAGCAATCTCAAAATCGCTTCCTCTCTCCAGCAGTTTTCCAGAATCCACCTTGCCCTTCTTTGATCTTACCATTTTTTCGCGCTCTTTTCGACAGTCAATCCGAACCCTTGCTCGTACAATTCGGTGGTCACTTCCAACATTAAAATTGTTAAGGACAGTACAATTGGTAAATATTGTTTTATCGTTGGTCATGATGTAGTCAATTTCGCTTGTGAGCCCAGATGGACTTTTCCATGTCCATTTTCTGCTGATATTTTTCTTATAGAATGAATTCATAATATATAGTTCTTGTCCTTCAGCAAAATTAACTAATCTGTCACCTCTATTGTCTCGCTCACCAGTTCCATATGGGCCAGTTGCACTTTCGTCCGTTCTTGTTGTTCCAATTCTGGCATTAAAATCACCCATCAGGATTTTGTACCTACATTTCTCCTTGTATAAAAGCTGGGCCACATCATCATAAAATTCCTCAATTTCCTCATCTTTATGGCTTATAGTTGGTGCATAAGCTTGGACGATTTGAAGCCTAAACTTTTTATTCAGCTGAATGACGCATTGGGCTAATCGGTCGGATGTACTTTCAAATTTTACCACACTGTCCTTCAGCTTTCGATTGATGAGGAATCCTATTCCGCCACATCGGCCATTTTCCGTACCTCGTGTGTAGAGTACGTGTCCAGTTGGTTCCAGTTTGATTAACTCTTCACCCTTCCTTCGTGTTTCACAGAGACCAATAATATCCCAATGTATGTTGTCAAGTTCGATTAACAGTTCTTGCAATCGGGCCTCTGTTTTCATAGTCCGTATATTTAACGTTGCAATGTCAAAAGTCCAATGGCAGCCTGATCTAACCCGGTGATTCTTAGCACCCTCTGCCTTGGGGCAGGTCTTCCCGCTGCCGTAGGTAGTTGCCCCTTGGCCTCCGGGGAATGAGGGCCGTGTTTGAGGTTGTACTGTCATATTTCAACATATTGAAATACCATGTTGAAGGTATGGACCGTAATCTGCCACGCTAGTCCAATGCGGGTTGGCAGATTTTGGTATATATATATATATATATATATATATATATATATATATATATATATATATATATATATATATATATATATATATATATATATATATATATATATATATATGATAGTCTATGGCGCCTCATTAAAAATAATAAAAGTTAATTCATTGAAAAAATCGTAGAAATAGACAAAAATGAAATTCCCGATATTGTCATTTATGGTAATATTAGATCGATGGGCCTTTTAGGTAGTGACTACTTTTCTTTCTGTAAACTTTAAAATAGTTTTCGAATTTGAAAAACGCACTGTGTGTCGAACCAATGGTAATGCTAGACTTAAATATATTGAAAATTTTGACACAAATCTTAATTCGATTATTTAAAATGAATTTCTATCCGCTGCTTCACTTGGATATTTTTTCTTTTTAGGTATCAAAACCTAATTCGCAACAATACGGAAAACAATTTGATTCCCTTGAAAGATGTACAGTGTAAGTGCCCAGTAAATTTACTACGTAGGTTGCTATTTATGCATTCGGATTAATAAATAAAAACAAATATTTATCATTGAAAATATTTTATGGGTTTTTAAAATATCCTCCGTGATGATCAATACACTTTTACAAACGTTTGAACCAATTTTCATAGCACTTTTTCTATTGCGATTGTGGTATCTCCAAAACATGAATTTTGAACGCATCTACCGTTTCTTCGGCGTCGAAAATCGTTGACTATGTTCTTAGAGTGTCGTTAATCGTAAAAAGTGAAAAATCTCGAATGAGGCCGCCAGTGAATAAATGTTCATGGCGTTTTTTGCACTATACTGCTAAAATCTAATACTAAATCGTCATCAATCGAAAGCTGAAAGACAGTGTAGTAAAATTTGAAAGTACATCTGATTATAGGGGTGCGGAAATTGAGGAATTTTATGATGATGTGGTCCAGCTTTTATAAAAGGGGAAATGTAAGTACAAAATCCTGATGGGTGATTTAATGCCAGATTTGGAACAAGAACTGGTGAAAATGCAACTGACCCATATGGAACTGGTGAGCGAGACAGTAGGGATGACCGATTAGTTGATTTTGCTGAAGGAAAAAACACTTTATATTATGAATTCGTTCTATAAGAAAAATATCAGCAGAGAATGGACATGGAAAAATCCATCTGGACTCACAGGTCAAATTGATTACATCATGACCAACGATAAAATAATATTTTGCAATTGTACTGTCCTTAACAATTTTAATGTTGGAAGTGAATAGCGAATGCTACGAACAAAACTTAGGATTAACTGCCGAAGAGAGCACGAAAGAATGGTAAGGTCAAAGTCGATTATGGGAAACTGTTGGAGAGAGGCAGCGATTTTGAGATTACTTTGTCAAACCGCTTTGCTCCGCTACAAGATCAGGAGGGACTGAAAATATCAATTCAACATGAAGAAATCACCAACAATGTGCTTAAAATGGTTGCTTCAATAGCACCGTGAAAAAAATGTTTTAAACAAACAAAAATTTCCAGTGAGACCATTGATTTAATAAAGAAACGACGAAGAATGAGAAATGAAGAGAGTCCTTTTGGCAGGATCGAGTACGCTGAGCTCTGAAAAACTATAAGAAAACGTATCAGTAGACACGCACCGATTCAACATTCAGCTAATGCAAAAAACTCTCGAAGAAAACAAAGGAATTAACAAGGCTAAACAAAAGCTGAGTAACAAAAGAACGCAAATGTATGCCTTTAATGTGTAAGGATGACACAGTGTGCAAAGCGCGTACGCAAATGTTAGAGGTGGTCAGAAAATTTTATTCCCAGTTATATGAAGATCAGAACCAATCAAAGACAACAATACCCACTGAAGAACACATGCCAGAAATCCTAGTAGAGGAGGTAACAAATGCTATAGAATTGATGAAAAACGGCAAGGCTCCAAGAAAGGACAGTGTAACTGACAAAATGCTAAAAGTCGACGGTCGGACATTACATAAAACTTATGACTGATGGAAAAATGCAGAAGTGAACCTTTTACATAAAAAAGGAGCACAGGAAGATTTAAAGAACTACCTTTCAATAAGCCTCCTATCAGTAATGTACAAAGTTTTTACTAAGATAATATCTAAAAGGATATTAAGTAATGAAATCTGAATGAGGCACAATCAAGAGAACAAGCTTTCAGAAGAACAGAAGAACAAGGATTCAGAAGTGGATTCACTACAATGGATCATATTCAGGCTATAGAAAGGCACAACGGATACACCATGACACTGTGCTTGGCTTTTATCGAAAACAAAAAAGCATTTGACTCCATCTCAAAGCATACCATAATGGCTGCAGTTCTTAGAGAGGGGGTAGATAAAGCATATATAAACCTACTAGGGCCGATATATGATGGAGTTACAGCGACAATTCACCTTGATGATCTTGAAGTCGGAATTAATGTAGAACGAGATGTAAAGCAATATCGCCTATTCTTTTCTTGGTTTATCTTGAAGAAGTATTCCTTAAACTGGATTGGGAACAGGGTGATGTAAAGATCAATGTTTTAAACTTAAACCATCTTAGATTTGCAGATGATATCGTTCTCATTTCACAAAACCCAGATGAGCTGCAAAGACGCATATACGAACTGCAAAGGGCTGGTGAACCATTTCGCTTAAAAATAAACCTGAAAAAGACTCAAGTTATATTCAATAGATTCACTAAGAACAGGAGAATTTCAGTTTGAGGGAGGGATTTGGAGATTGTGGATCACTTTATATATCTTGGGCAGAGGATTTCAATAGAGGGGGATACCCCGCCCGGGAGGTGGAACAGCGTATTAAATGTGACTGGCAAGCATTTGGACATAACATAGTGTTTAAGAGCAGACTCCCACTTTGCCAAAAAAGTCTTCGATCAGTGCGTCCTACCCGTTATGACATACGGAAGTAAAACCTGGACACTCACAAAGCAATCAATTAAAAAAAGACCGAAAGCTCGACGGACTGATGACATCGTTGAGTATATAGGACTCGAGTGGCAAAATAAAGCTAAGAACCGTGAAAGTTAAAAGCATGCTGAACAGCATCGGCAGTAGATCGAAAATCAAAGATTGAAAATCGAAAATTATTTATTTAAAAAATTGAAAAAATAAAAAGCAAAAAAATAACATATAAACATTTCAGTAAGTTGTTGTAGCGTTCAAAAATTCTTGATCGCTACTGGTAGGTTTGTTTCGGGCGAAATTTTAAATGAAGGTGCTCCTGTATCGTTAGGATAAGGCCAAGACAGTCTAACTCCAAATCTCCCGGTGAGCGGACGTTTTCGCCCCTTCCGACAGAGAGGGTTTTACGACCTGGCAGTAGAGAATCCGATCAACAGAGACCAGGTCATTGAAAGAGCACCTATTTCAAAGCCCGACCATTGTGAAACCTTACTCTTTTTGGGTCCACCTGGCACAGTAACCGGTTAGTCAGATCGAGATTATTTCTGGACTCCCGCATAGGGATACCGGATTGCCCGTAGTCGTACGCAAGGTTTTTTGGACACCCAGTACGGGATAAGCAAGAAGAAGAACATAAGGAAATAAGGCCAGATAAACACATTTTTATTATATTTGCATGTACTGATAAAGATCACAGTTACCTTTTATTTTTTAATGTGCTTTGTGTCGTTTTTTTGAGTGTGTTTTTTTGTGAAATATATGTGTAAAATCTATTAAACAGTTTTATTTAAGTTAGATCCCTTCCCGGTTCCAGGGTCCTTTCTAAATATCAGATAAATTAACGAATCGGGTGGCGCTCATTTCGTATCGCAGCTTTATTCTGTCCTGGACCTGCTTCCCGGTGCTCCCGGAGTACAGCTGCCGTCGCTGTGATCTGTATTTTTTAATTTTGTTCTAAAAGGAGGGCGGACGGGAACAAAAAGAAATCATTGGGTGCCCAATACTCCCGCCGTCGTACTTACAGTCCTTCTGTATGGCGGATGACCCATCAATTCGATGTTTTGACCGGTCAAATATTGAATTGTTCGGTCCGCTGGTTGTTTTTGTAATTTCTTCAAAAACTTCTGACAAACAAATGTTTGTGTACAATGCAAAATTGACTATTCTACGATTCTCTAGTGGCACTGTAGCCACATGCCCATTAATCCAAAAAAAAACAGGCGACCAATTGCTTTGAAGTGCTTCTTGCACGAACAACTTTTGTTGGGTTTGGTTTATTTTGAAAAACCCATGCAGTCGACTGATATTTACTTTGGAGCTCATACGTAAGATTCGTCACCTACGTAGATATTATATACGGCTTTTGACGAATCACGATTGTATTTTTTAAGTATTTTTGAGCACACGAATCTTATTTTTAAGTAATTGTCAAATTATTCGAAATCCAACGAGCACAAATCTTTTTAACGGCTACATGTTTATGTAAAATATTGTGGATGTTTGTCATACTGATACCCAGGGATGCCTCAATCTCATGGTATGTTACATGACGATTCTGTTTTATCAGTTTGCGCACAGTATTGATGTTTTCTGGCAAAAGAACCGATTTTGGATGACCTTCGTTAAATTCACTCGTGAGCGAACGACGGCCACGATTAAATTCACTAAACCAGTGAACTTCTCTGACTTTCATCTCCTGTTGATGTTAACATGGTTAGCGAAACGCTATAATGCTTATCAGTAATATTAACACTTATATGTATATACAACGACTTATATTTAAAATAATTTATATGTTTAATATAGATGCGAATCAAGAGATTTTAGAACACCTTGTCTCAAGACCAAATCTTGTCAAAAAACCCGATATAATCGTTCCGGTAAGTCGTTTTTATAACAACAAGCAGAAGATAAATATTTTTTTTTTGTTTTTAGGGCACACCCCTCTTCAAAACTGAAAATTCTCACTTGATAAGACTGGAAAATTTCGCAGAGTATTTAAAAACAGCCATATTAACTAACGAACTGAAAATTCAACATGAGGTAAGTACATTTAATAGGGAGAAACATCATTTAAAAAAGAATAGGATACAACATTCAGAGAACATTCTCATGAAAAAAAGGTGCCCTTGGTCAATATCCATATCACCCGCTGTTTGCGAGATCGTGTTGGAATATTCCATTGTACATGTTATCGATAGATGAAAAATCTGAAATTCAAGTGTTCCTTGATTATGAGAAAAAAAACATTCAGATGTTAAAAATACAACGAACTTTATTTAAAATAACAGTTTTTTGAAATCTACTTCAATAAGTGTTAAAAATGTCCACAGTTTACTTTTATACACTTTCGCAGGCTCTTTGTTAAATGACGCCTCACATTTGAGAAGATATTTTCTTCATTTCTAATATCTCTAGCCGCTTGTAGGATTTTTTGTAAAAGTTCGTCTCGTGTATTGATTTCATCATGGTAAACAAAATACTTCATATGACCCCACAAATAAAAGCTTAACGGGTTAATGTATGTATCAAGCAGTTCTAATTATGTTAGTTCATTGTCGTGAGAAGCTATAACTTCTTCAACAACTTGTCGAAACCATCGCCCTGAATTTAGTGTAAGATTCTTATGATGTCTTTAATTTCTGTTGCTTTGTCAGGAACTGTTGCTTTGCCAGGACGTATCGGACACAACCTATGGTCATAACTTTCTCCAACAGAAATTCTATGTTGCTAAACCCTCAGTAACAGTGAGAACAGTTTCTCTCCCGACTTTAGATTCTTGAAAAGACCACTAACTTGTTCTTAAATAATCCAGCTGATACTGACATTCTTCTTATTGTTTGATCTTCAATTCAAATTCCAAGCACTCTTTCCATCTTTTCCATCGTTAAAGGTCGTGAGAAACACCTAACTTTATTGCTGGTACTAGTATCGCATGAAGCATTGCCCCGAGTGAATTGCTCAGGCTTTTTTATTGTTCTCACTGTGAATTTTTGCTTTAAACACTTTGAACTTTTTAGTTCAGTCTAACAATTTTTGTATCAAGAGTCATTACATTTAGCTTCCTGTTAACAAAATCTTGGTCTGTGGACCCCATTATCTATACTAATATATAAATCTACAGTGGTTTTTATGGATGTTCCGTTTTAACTACTGAACCATGCATGCGATTGACTTGAAACTTTGTATCCATATAGAAAATACATGTACTTAATGGATAGGCTAATATTATATGAGAATCGCTAATTGGAATGGAATTTTGAGAATCGCTAATTATCTGATTTTATAGCTTTTATAAACTTATTATTAAAATAAAAATTTAAAATTAATTTTTTCTTTCTTGGACTATATTAAGACTAATTAAGAACGTCTGCAACGGAGTTCAAACTCCTAAAGCGGTTGTGAGGGCGCTAATGATCAAAAACGCTAAATTTAAAATTTCAGCTTTTATCAACTTATTATTGATTATTATTATTATCATGTACATTAACTACTATTATTATTAATTTTAATAAATTAATTATTAATTAAACTATTAAATTAATATTTTTCTGTAGCATTTTTAACCTAAACCTAAACAAATTTTTACCAAATGTCAATTGACTGATTTAAAAAGATATTAAAAACATGTATATCTATGTATATGTATATGTTTATATTTATTAATTAAAGAAGAAAAGAAGGAAGCGTGGAATAATTAGATTAAAACGAAAAATTAGTTTCCCAGCATTAAATTAGTAAGATATTTCAACTTTTTATATTGAATTTTCGGTTGTTAATCTCCAAAGTCCAAATTAAATTTGGTAACGTCTAAATCAAAGTATATGAAAGCTAAGCGTGCATGTGAAAGTCAAGATGAAACGGAAAATAGATTACAAAAAGAACAAAAAAGGAAAGATTTACCACGTTTGAAATTAAAAATTCGTTGGAAAGTAAAAATAAATTGTGGTTTTTCGTATGATCCTACAGTTGATTATAAACAACAATCAAAATTAAGTTCAATGACAAACATTTGTAGTTATTGTAAAGCATTAAAGTGGATTGGAGAATGTGAAGGTTTATGCTGTTCAGATGGCAAAATAAAACTAGAACCTTTGCGACAACTTCCAGAGCTATTAAGATCGCTACTCCATGGAACACATGTAAAATCAAATGCATTTTCAAAATCTATCAGACCTTACAACAATGCTTTCCAAATGATATCATTCGGTGTAATGAAGATGTCGTTTTAACTAATAAGTGCATGGGGCTCATGAACGATTTGCGGCCAATCGAAACTATCATCGAAGAAGATGAGATAGACGACAAAGATTAAATGTTAGGAAGATTAAATACTATATTTGAAGGCACTATATGTAAGCTTGATTTAAGACGGGAAGGGGAAGTTAAATTTTTTTTAATAAAGAAACTGTAATAATGACAATAAATAATAATGTTAATTTTAAATGCCCAGCGAAGCAGGCGGGTACAGCTAGTTAGATTCTAAAATTAGGACATGTCACGGGCGTAGCCAGGATTTAGTTGGGGGGGGGGGGTTAGTTTGAAGTAAATAAAACAACAAAAATATACTTACATGAAATGAAATGACAAGAGATGGCGTTACTGTGCGCAATGTCAACTAGTTCGGATAAATATTCAATTCAAATGTAATAATTTAACTCTCTTCACTCCTCGTATTTTTTCGGTATAATATTAGGTAATATTTGGCTTATTTCGGGGGGGGGGGGGGGGTTGAACCCCCAAAACCCCCCCTTGGCTACGCCCGTGGGACATCTACATATAACTACGTAATTAACTCCTGACAATGACAATATTCTCCCTAAATACCAACTTCGGTTGAATAATGATACATACAAACTATGTAAAAGCATAACCAACAGTCGTTCGTCATACGAAAAAGGCAATAAAACAATTCCTGGAGATTAAAGTAGCAAATCGCATTAGATTGCGATGAAAACACATCACGCTGCTAATCAACATTCAAGCTCGACCCAGAGGATGGCATTTGAATTTGAAAGACCCCTTACTTTCCGGAGAATCCAGATTCCGGGTTTATCTTTTCACTTTTTGAAATGTTTTTCTTTTTAACGTCGTTATTTAGCTGTTTCCAAGAGGACTTCTGAAACCCTGCGAGTACGGGGCCATTCCAGAAAACAAAACGAAAAATAGATACAACAATCTGATCGCTTGTAAGTTGAATTTCCTTCTTCGTTAACAGTTTCAGTGTTTTTTTTGTGTGCTCTTTTAGATGACGCATCCAGAGTGCATCTGAAGAAAATCAATGACGATCCTTATTCGGATTATATTAACGCCAATTTTATCGATGTAAGTTAATTTTTCTTCTTGTGAGATTGGGAATTGAAAATGCGGGTTTGTAGGGGTACAGAATGCCCAAGGCATATATAGCGACACAGGGTCCTAAGAAACATACGGTTTACGATTTCTGGAGAATGATTTTGCAAGAAAATGTGTCCTGGATCATCATCGTGGCTAATGTTATTGAGGGAGGAAAGGTGCTAAGCTTTAATTTTTCATTAGGTAAAATTGAGGAAAGTGACTGTTTTTTTTAGAAAAAAACGGAACAGTATTGGCCCAACACTGATGAAGAATTGGTTGTGGAAGATTTGAAAATAGTTTCTGTAAAATCAGAGTTGTACGCTGGCTACGAATACAGAAGTTTTGCTTTGGTGAAGCAAACTGGGGAATCCAGAGAGGTAAGTGCAAGGGTAGAAACAATTATCGCACGAGAACTATCTAAATTATTCTACTTTGCCTTCATAAAGTGCCAAGTAAATATAAAGAGAACTAAACAAATAACTAAAAATAAAAAATAAGAGATATTTAGTGTGAGAGACAAAAAACGTAAAAAATCACAAAACATAGTGATAAATATTAATTACACAACGAGTGGTACCTCAGCTGTTGGCGCGTACACCTACAACGCGCGCATGCGCGACGCTATCTTATTCTATCGCTTTGTATTGTTGTGTTTATGTCAATCTCTTTTGCTCCCCTCCCCTGACGTCGGAATGTATAGCGACTTTTCTTCTTCTCTCTACATTATATCTTTCTTCTCTTTCATGTAACGAAATGTGCCTAAACGTGACGCGTCCTTGAAATTTCACTCTCAATTCTCGACTAATTATCGATTATCAAATCGCCGCCTTAAAAGTTTCACTTGAAAAAAGCTTAGAAACTTTTAGGTCTATTTTTTTTGGCCTGATATTTAAAGTTTAATCAGGCTTCACACACATTATGTCTCATGGCCAAGCTTATGCTTGATCCAACATTAGATATACGTTCATACATTACAACATTCATACATTAGGCTACACACTTGTCACATCATCAATCCACAAGAAGCTGGACCATCGTCGACATGTCACACATTGCCAATGAGTGAAGGGAGAGCTTCACACACGAGAGCATGCGCCAGTTTCTTTGATGTGGGGCAAAAAACCGATAACTTTTAGCAAGTGGCAAGCGCCCTCACAGGCACCAGCTTCACGATCCACACGTTGGCCAAGTGACGCTTCCCGTATCATATGACCAACGTGTGGAGCCTACATTAGAGTTATTAATAAGTGGTAAAACTTAACAGATCTTTCGGTTAATAATCTCCATTTTTTTGCTAAATTTGAGCATGGTATTTGATTTTTTGAAGCTAACCATGCATCAAGCCAAATTATCACATCTTCCCAACAATGTAAGTGTTATTCTCAAAACCCGTGCTGCATTGATCGAAATCCGGTGAATATGGCGGGTGGGGTAGGATGCTTCATTTAACGTTTTCCAAACAGTTTCTTGTATGTTTGCAACTTGGGGTCGAGCATTATCATGTTGAAAAATGACTTTATCGTGTATTCTAGTTATTTTCCCTTCAATGCTCGGTTCAATTTTATAAATTGTTGCCGATATCGACTGCCAGTAATCTTTTTACCAGGTTTCAATAATTTGTGATGGGTGAGGTGTCACTACTGGCAACATGTCGACCAATTTTTAAACAATGCAGGATTTTGACTCTACTATCACTATATATTTTGGAGATTATCATGTTTGCTAGGCGAAATTTTGTAGCATTCGTAAAAAATAGTGATTTTCATCACCATGACACACGAGGCTCTAATGAACTTGTTCTACCAATACATTCATGTAAGATAGTTGAACATAATGTTTACTATAGGGGTGTGAAGCTGTATAATAAGTTACCACAACGATTTAAACATGTTAAGAATGACAACGAATTTAAAAAATTCGTCCGTGAAGTCAAAAATGTTTATGGTTTAGAAGAATATATGTCGTATCAATAATTAGATTCAATACTTATTTATGTATACAATGTTTATTTGTGCAAGATTATCATTTCATGTATTATTTCTGAGGTCGTGTCACTGAACATTCTGTCAATTCTGTCAATCCGACTTAATTATGGATATTTTTATTGTTGTGGGGATTGAATAAATACTTTTTTAAATTATTAAATTATATACCTTATCAAGAATAAAATATTTATATGTAGGTTTAAATGTTATATATTCTTTGTATGCACAGAAGTGTGGCAATGTGCATGATCTTGTTTTGACTTGATCCATGCATATTTGTATTGTCTTGAGGATTTAATAAATTATTATTATTATTATTATTATTATGTTCATCTTATATTTTATTCATATCCATGGTAGCCGGAGTTTATAACCCAAGACTACAATGTTTGCACTAAACAAGAGGGTTCAGCCGAGGCTCAATGCAAGCTTAAAAATTTTCTGACTATATTTGCTGTACCCAGTAAAGCAGCCTTCTGCATGGCTGCCATATGTCTATCATGTAATTCAAGCTTGTCTTTGGCGATTTTCCAGTCGTTTGTTATCAGCCCATTTGTAGATATTACTACTGGTATAATGTCGACATCTCTGAGTTTGTATATGTCTGTTAGTTCTACAGCTAACGGTTGATATTTTCGTTTTTTCTCGGCAATGGTCTTGGTCAAATTGTGGTCCAACGGTACCACCACATCGATAATAAGTCCTTTGCGAGCCTTTGTGTCGATTATAATAATATCGGGCAGATTAGCCTCCACCGTCCGATCAGTAATCATTGCCGTATCCCACAAAATCTTTACAGTTTCACTTATATACACCTGTTCTAGTTTCCACTTATAATAAGGTATCTCTACGTCCAACATACCATATTTTTTCAATAATGCTTGATGTATCACCTTAGCAATGTTGTTATGCCTCTGCATATAGTTTGTTTGAGCCAACGCAGGACACCCACCGCTTATATGCTGTATTGATTCTAAATCTTGTTTACATAAACGACATTTTGGATCGATATTTTGTCCTAATATGTTTTTTATATGCCCTGGTACTTACGACCTGATCTTGGATAGCACATAGGAAACCTTCTGTCTCTCCATAAAGTCCCGATGTTCGGAGCCATTCTGTAGAGTATTTTTTATTAATATGTTCAGAATCGAGGAGAGCTGCAAAGCGACCATGGAGCTCCTTTCCTTTACAAACTGAAATACGTCCTTGGGAAGTTATATGGCTTGCCTCATTAGTTGCTTGTGCTAGACGGAGGGGACTATAATTACTATCCAGTGTACAGGCAGCTCTATGAAGATTACTATTTTGGCTGAGAAAATAGGATCTTAGCCGATCCTCCTGTTGACGGCACATTACTTCTACGTTCTGTAAGCCTCTTCCTCCCATATGTCGAGACAAATACAGCCGCTCGATGGAACTTCTTGGGTGATGCATATCATGTTTTGTTAATTTGGTTCTTATTTTCTGATCAAATGCTTTCAGAGAGGTGTCAGACCACTTTATTACACCAAACGTATAAGCAGCCACAGGCAAAGCCCAGGTGTTGATTGCCAATATTTTATTTCTGGCGCTGATCAAAAATTTACATATTCTTTCAACTCTAGTTATGACTCTATTCATAATCATTTCCCTAGCTGTTATATGAGATATTCCTAACAACTGCATCATACCAAGATACTTATAATTTTCTCCACTATTGAGACTACGAATAACAATATCTCCATTTAATTGCATGTTTTCTGTATGTTCCAATACCTGCCCCTTGCGGACATGGACAATTGTACGCTTATCAAGGCCAAACTCCATGCAGATGGTATCGCTAAAACTTTTGACAAGCTCTATTTCACTTTGAAGATTATTAGAGTTTGATGCATATAATTTTAGATCGTCCATATAGAATTGATGTGATACCTGAATGTTTGGATTTCTCTTATTATTATTATCCTCGTACTGAACTCAGCATCTCAGTCTAAGCTGGTCTATATTACAATGCCAAAATGAGAAAGCAATTCAACTCCTCTCACTTAGCATAAAATTTTACGAACAATGTGGCACGTCTGCAAGAGCACTGCACGTTGTCCCACTATGGCAATCGATTTTGAGATACCAAGGTTCTTCAAATTTTTTGAAAAGTTCTTACTTATTAGGCCTTCGGCGGATATAACGAAAGGCACTATCTCCACCTTATGCAGTTTCCACTGGTTTTTCAAATCGTACGCAAGGTTTTCATACTTAGTGGTTTTCTCCAACTCGGTTTTCCTGATATTATGAGAGAGTGGCACTGCGATATCAATTATAAAAGCCCTTTTCTCCTTTTTACTAATTAGAACAATGTCTGGTCTATTATAATCGACCGTTCGATCTGTTGTGATTGGTCTGTCCCAGTATAGGATTGCATCAGATGATTCCAATACGGGAGAAGGTGAGTACTTATAATATGGAGCAGGTGCGTTATCTAATAGCGAATACTTTAATGCAATTTGCTGATGTATAATTTTCGCCAGCTGATTATGTCTTCCTAAATAAGCATTAGGGGCTAGAACTGCACACCCACCGATAAGGTGTTCAATCGTTTCTCCCACTATACCGCACTTCCTACATCGGTCGACAACATCCATGTGTAGTATATGCTTTTCATAGTTCCGTGTTCTTACTACCTTATCTTGAATAGATGTCGCAAAACCTTCTGTTTCTGGGTACAACAGCCCATCGATCAGCCATTTTAGAGACAATGGTCCATCAATGGTATCATCCTCGAGTGACTTTGGATACCGTCCATGCAGTGTCTGTTGTTTCCATTCACGGACACAATCCGTAAGTGTTGTTCTACCATCAACACGATTCAATTTATCTAGGTTCAAAGGGGTGAAACCCCGGTCCTCCTTAGCAACCAACTTCATTAGCGTGCTGCTTGAATTAATGAAGCGTTCTCTCATCTTACTCTCCTGGTTCAGACAAAGGTTCTTAATGTTCACGAGGCCTCTGCCTCCCAACTTTCTTGGAATGTACAGTCGCTTCATAGATGAATTTGGATGCAGACATCGGAATTTTGTCAATGTTCGACGTGTTAATCTATCCAGTCCATCAAGGTCTGTTTCTGTCCATTTAACAATACCAAAGGAATAGGTCAGAGTTGGCACTGCCCATCCATTGATCGCTCTAATCAGGTTTCCACTGTTCAGTTTGGTATTTAAAAGTTTTGTAAGCCTCTTTTCGTACATAGTAGAAAAGTCTTTCTTTAACTGGCTATGGTTAAATTTCTCGTTTTGAGGTATACCTAAATATTTATAGGATTCTTCTGGTGCCAGTTGTTGTATGTTACAGTGTGTTGAATGTTGATTGTTGACTATTCCTTTTTGAATGCTAATGGTAGAGCATTTATCAAGTCCGAATGACATCTTGATATCCCTACTAAATTCTTCGACCATTTTTATTAAGGAGTTTAGTTTTTCTCTAGTTTCTCCATAGAGTTTAAGGTCATCCATATATAGTAGGTGCGAGAGCTTTCGTGGATTCCTCATGTTTAGTTTATATCCTATATTACTGTTGTTCAGTAATGTAGACATAGGGTTTAGGGCTAGACAAAACCAAACTGGAGAAAAGGAATCTCCCTGAAAAATTCCTCTCTCGATATTCGCAGTTGTAATGCATTGTTGGTCGATAAAGAGATTTGTTTTCCATTTCCCCATTAGGTACCTTAAGGAGTTAATGATGGGAGGGCTTATTTTATAAATCTTCAGGACTTCTAGTAACCAATCGTGTGGAACACTATCGAAGGCTTTCCTGTAGTCTATATAGCAGATGTTTAGGTTGCGTTTTCTTTTCCGCGCTTGTTCGAGAACTACAGCATCAATCGTTAGCTGTTCCTTGCATCCCATACTTGCTCTTATACATCCTTTCTGCTCTTCTTCAAAAATATTGTTTTCATCACAATGTTTGTAAATTTTTTCATTGATTAGGGCTGTCAACAATTTATAAAATACTGACAGACACGTGATGGGTCTGTAGTTATTGGGTTGCTTAGCATCACCATTTTTGTACAGAAGATATGTATTGCCTTCCATTAAAAAATTCGGGAAAGTATCAGGATTTATCATTACCTCTTTAAATGCACTAGCAAGTGGGCGGTGGGCCGCCGTAAAGTTTTTAATCCAGAAGTTATGTAGTCCATCTGGTCCAGGAGCCTTCCAGTTATGAGTTTTCTTGACGGCGGTGCAAATGTCAGTCGCCGTGAAATCGTTAAACTCCATTTCTGGGAGAGCAGTTGTGTGCTGTTCAATTGTTTTAATCCAAGGTGCCGCTTTTTCATAGTCATCTGATCTTTTTCAAACCGATTGCCAATATTCTGCAAAGGAGGACATGTCCACATTCTCAAGTTCTGACCTGCTACTGCCTTGTTCGAGCTCTCTATAAAATTTCTTTTGACTATTTATGAATTCTGAATTTTGGTGCTTTCGTTTTTTTAGCTCGTTATATCTTGCTAGCCTAGCCCCTTTAGATTTAGCTTTCTGTCTAAACCGATCTTTAAGATCCAATAATTTTTCGGAGAAGTTTGGATCGTCGAAGCCAATGCCAGATTTATTGGCAATTGTTTTTATTTTTTTCATTACTTTACTTGATCGATTACCAGAAAGGTATTCTGAGATGACGTCGACTTTCCTTCGGAAATCATCGATATTATTTTCAAGGCGTGTTTCCCAGGCAGGCGTATTTTTCTGGAAATTATGCCTGCTCGCACTGGCGGTGTATGTTTTTTGGCCTGAAATTTCGATCGCAGTCACTGCTGCACAGTACAACGCAAGATGTATATCACACAGATCTAGTATCCCAGCCAGATGTGATTCCAGAACTTTATTGATCTGCATTAGAGTAATACGAGCTTTTGTAATATTTCGCAGTATTGGAATTTTTGGTCTATTTAGTGGATTTGACCCAATAAAATGGGCCAAATTACTGTAAAACTTCTCTCGTACATTAGACAAGTTCTGTTGTAAGGTCACTTCCTCATTGTTAGACGGTGAGGCCTCCGGTGGAAAATTAGGAGTTTGTTCTATAGGCTGGGCCTCTGTGGTTAAGGTGAGGACGCCTATATTATCTTCTTCATGTTGCTGATATGTAACGTTCTGGTGTAATTCATTACCAACTTCTCTCTTGACATTCATTAGTTCTGTTTCGGTGAGATACTTTTTATTTAAAATTATATTTTTACGGTCGGCTAAATTTTGCTCAGACAGCCGAGTTCCAGGGAACCTCTTCTTATATTCTTGATAGAGTGCATTTCTCCATCCAGGAAGCGGCTTATCTCCGCACTGGTTCACGTAATAGTAGGTAGGCATTACCTCAATATTCATTTCGCGTGTCCATCTGATACGTGGAGTGCGTTCAGTTCTAGTGGCAGCCCTCCTTATGGGGGGCGAGCCAGCAAGAACCGGGACATTTCCGTCTTCCATTTCATTATTAATCTGCATTCTGCATTGATCTTGTGATGAAGTGTTCGGTGGTGCGAGTCTTTGATTTTCAAATTGTTGCTCGGGTACCTTTTTCGTTGCCATTCTTGTGGTGCCATAGAGTTGAGAACTGCCACTCGCTCCAGATTCACCAACCCCGGACAAATTCTGCCGACGGTTCCGAAGGGTTCTTGTCCGCAAAACCCTACCGCCTTGTATAATACCATTTTATTATTATTATTATTCTGCTCATCCTTACTGTAGAATCTCAGCTCATGCTGGCCGGTATTCCAATGCCAAGATGAAAAAGCAATTCAGCTCCTCTCACCCTAGCATAATATCTTACGAACAATGTGACACGTCTGCAAGAGCACGGCACGCTGTCCCACTATGGCAATCGATCTCGAGATCCCGAGGCTCTCGAGGTTCTTTGAAAATCTCTTACTTATCAGGCCTTCGGCGGATATAACGAAGGGCACTACATCTACCTTACTCAGTTTCCACTGGTTCTTCAAGTCGTATGCCAGATTTTCATACTTTGTGGATTTTTCTATCCCAGTTTTTCTAATGTTGTGAGATAGTGGCACTGCGATGTCAATTATAAAAGCCCTCTTGTCCTTTTTGTTGATTAGAACAATATCCGGCCTGTTATAATCAACCGTTCGATCAGTAGTGATTGGTCTGTCCCAGTAAAGAATGGTATCGGACGATTCAAGTACAGGAGAAGGCGAGTACTTATAATATGGAGGAGGTGCATTTTCTAATAGCGAGTATTTTTTTGCAATTTGTTGATGTATAATTTTTGCCAGCTGATTATGCCGTCCTAAATAAGCATTAGGAGCAAGGGCCGGGCAACCGCCAATAAGGTGCTCAATTGTTTCCCCCAAAGTACCGCATTTCCTGCACTTATCGACTACGTCCAAATGCAGTATGTGTTTTTCATAGTTTTTTGTTCTTGTTACCCTATCTTGAATAGATATCGCGAAACCTTCTGTTTCTGGGTACAAGAGTCCATCGGTCAGCCACTTCAGAGACAATTGTTCGTCAATGGTGTCATCTTCGAGTGACTTAGGAAACCTTCCGTGCAATGTTTGTCCTTTCCATTCTCGAACACAGTCCGTGAGTGTTGTTCTGCTATCAATACGATTTTGTTTATTTAGGTTCAGTGGGGTGAAACCCCGATCCTCATTTGCAACCAATTTCATTAACGTACTGTTTGAATCAAGGAAGTGTTTTCTCATTCTATTTTCTTGATTGAGACAGAGATTTTTTACGTTTACAAGGCCTCTACCCCCCAACTTTCTTGGGATGTATAGTCTTTTCGTAGATGAGTTTGGATGCAGGCATCGGAACTTTGTCAATGTTCGGCGCGTCAACCTATCGAGTTCATCAAGGTCAGTTTCTGACCATTTAACTATGCCAAAAGAATATGTCAGAGTTGGCACCGCCCAACCGTTGATCGCTCTAATGAGGTTTCCTCCGTTCAGTTTGGTGTTTAAAAGTTTTGCAAGTCTCTTTTGGTATAGAGTGGAAAAGTCCTTCTTTAACTGGTTATGATCAAGTTTATGCTTTTGGGGTATTCCTAAATATTTGTAGGATTCTTCTGGTGCTAGTTGTTGTATGTTACAAAGTGTTGAATGTTGACTCTGAACCTTTCCCTTCTGTATACTAATGATAGAGCATTTGTCCAGTCCGAATGACATTCTGATATCCCTACTGAATGTTTCAACCGTTTTTATCAATGAGTTTAATTTTTCTCTAGTTT
This sequence comes from Cosmopolites sordidus, assembly GCA_031761425.1. Lineage (NCBI taxonomy): Eukaryota > Metazoa > Arthropoda > Insecta > Coleoptera > Curculionidae > Cosmopolites > Cosmopolites sordidus. Next base: position 1,868,185 of record JARFXV010000476.1, on the reverse strand, counting down.
CTCCATATAATTTAAGGTCATCCATATATAGTAGATGAGAGACCTTTCTTGGATTCCTCATGTTAAGTTTATATCCAATATTGCTGTTGTTGAGTAGTGTGGACAAAGGGTTCAATGCTAAACAGAACCAAATTGGAGAAAGGGAATCTCCCTGAAAAATTCCCCTCTCGATATTTGTAGCAGCAATGCATTGTTGGCCGACAAAAAGATTCGTTTTCCACTTCCCCATCAGGTACTTTAAAGAATTAATAATCTGGGGGCTAATTTTATAGAAATTCAGAACCTCAACCAGCCAATCGTGAGGGACACTATCGAATGCTTTCTTGTAGTCTATATAGCAGATATTTAAGTTGCGTTTTCTTTTTCGCGCTTGCTCAAGAACTACAGCATCGATCGTCAATTGTTCCTTGCAGCCCATACTTGCTCTTATACATCCTTTCTGTTCTTCTTCAAAAATGTTGTTTTTATCACAATGTTGGTAGATTTTTTCATTGAGTAGGGCTGTGAACAGTTTATATAACACTGACAGACATGTGATTGGTCTGTAGTTATTGGGTTGCTTAACGTCCCCTTTTTTGAACAGTAGGTATGTATTGCCCTCCATTAGAAAGTCAGGGAAAGTGTCTGGATTTATTAAAACCTCTTTAAATGCATTTGCAAGTACGGGATAGGCGGCTGTAAAGCTTTTTTTTTATTATTATTATTATTGTTATTATTATTATTATTAACTCCCCTGTCATTCCACCAAATACACAACAAAGCCTTTTTTCCATGTATATAACACACTGGTTGTGATGTTGAAAGCTGGCCTAGGTTTACCCATGCTTTTCTGCGCTTTGGGTTGCCAAAATAGATCCATTTTTCATCACCTGTCACAATTCGATGCAAAAGACCTTAATAAGAATAATAAATCTTTTCTGAAAAGCAAAATTTCACAACTGGTTTTTTGCCTTTCAATGTATTTTTCCTTCAGTTCATATGGAACCAATTTTCCTTCCTTCTGGATCTTTTCCAATGCGTGTAGACATTCGGAAATAGTAGATTTCAACATTCAATGCTTCTGCCAATTGTTTTAACGTATGAGTTGAGTCTTCATTCAATACTGGTTGCAAATATGCATCTTCAAACTTTTTCGGCTATCATGGACGTACCTTGCTTTTTATATCAAAATCACCACATTTAAAGCGATTAAACCATCGTTCATAAGTGTTTTGGGTTAGAGTAGGTTCACCATAAGCTTCAACCAACAATCGATAAATTTTTCAGCAACTGCTTTTTCTTCAAATGAAAGAAGGTTATTAAACTTCCTCGCAGAACGTCTTCTTTTGGTGCATAATTTGCCATGTTCAAGGCTCTAAACAACTGTGTTTTTTGCACAGTGACAATTAATAGCGAACTGGCTTTTGATGACGTATGTTTACCCGGCAAAGTGCCATAGACGCCATTAGTCACTACCAACAAACGTATTAGTAACGCCATCTCTGAACAAAATCGACATTATTACCCGAAAATCTACGAGGCTAGAATGAAAAATTAGAGTCCTTTAGTTTCTTCTTTTACGTCAATAATCAAAAGCATTTTCGATATATTACCTAAAGATTTTTTATTTTTCTATGCTTTTCAAAAGGTACGATTTTTCGAATTCTACAAAATAGTCCTCTTTTTCGCCGATGATCTTTTCAATGAATGGACATTTCTTTCCAGCCAATCATTTCTTCGTGTTTCGAAAAGGAAAGAAGACCGAGGGAACCAAGTTTGAATAATATGGTCGATGCAACTTCAATTTGACTAATTTTGTTGTTGCAATAGCGGAAAAATGCAGGGAACACTATCGTTTTCTTTTTTCCATGATAGCAAAATTATCGAACTTATATGCTTTCGAAGACTCGCAAAACAAAACTAAAATGTCATATCGACAGAAATGCAGTCACCTTTGCGATCGTACCGCCATCTGTGGGAAAAGTATCTGTAGTATTTTGACATGTGACTTGTAATTTTTAAGGGAGAACATTTTTCGATTTATAACTAAATAACTGAATAATATAAAATAAATATATTACTTTGATTGATTTGTCGGTTACTCTGTGATAGTGATACAGAAATAAATTTAAATTGGCCTAATTGTTAATTATGTTTCGAAAAGGAAAGAAGACCAAGGGGACCATGTTTGGATAATAAGGTGGATGCAACGTCAATTTGTTGCGCAAATTGATTAATTTCGTTATTGTTATAGCGAAAAAATGTGGGGAGCACTGTCGTTGTTTTCTTTTTTCCATGATACCAAAACTATCGAACTATCAAACAAAATAAAATCAAAATGTCATATCGACAGAAATGTAACAACCTTTCCGATCGCACCGACATCTATAAGAAAAGTATCTGAAGTATTTTGACATGTGACTTACAATTTTTAGGGGAGAACAAATATATAACTGAAATAAATTTAAATTTGCCTGTCAATTTTAGATCGGACAGCTTCACTTTAAAGCCTGGCCGGATCATGGGGTTCCGCTGTACCCCCAGACTCTGGTACCTTTCCTCCAAAAGATGTTAACTCTGCGATCTGGAAACTTTCCCATCGTTGTACACTGCAGGTTGTTTCAATAACAAAACATTTACTGAGTGACATAAAATGTGCAATGTTCGATTTGATCTTGGAATATTTCTTCGCAAGCTATTTGTTCCTAATGTCTTACCTCCAATGGATAAACGATCTGGACATTTTGGTAGTCCAGACAAAATGTAAATTCCAAAGATATATTGTTTTACTATTGAAAAATGAGGTTGCTGCTGATGATCACATTCCTTTATTCACACACCTCTTATTAATATTCTGAAATATTCTTGATGTTCACATTTTTTGTCATTCAGTGTATCTTGTCCCTATCCTTATTGATGATCTTGTGTTGGTTTAGTGCTGGTGTTGGTAGAACTGGGACCATCATTCTGTGCGACCTGTGTTTACGTATGGCAGCATCAGAGGGTACCATCGACGCCTTAGCCATGCTGGAACATCTACGCAACCAACGACCCAATATGGTGGACAACGTTGAACAATATAAACTCGCCCATCTGGTCATATTGAATTGTCTGGAAGGTATACATGGTATGAATATTGTAATCACTATTACTCCTATTGATATTTGAAGGAATGAGGACTGAAATTCCTACCAACAAGCAATTCTGTCACGAAGTAAATCGAATTCTGGAAGATAATTTGACCGAGTATCAGTTAAACTACATCAGAGAATGCGAATGGCAGGACGATTCAATGAAAACAATATTTTTCGATCGTCACTCCAATGTCTCTACTTTTCCCGAGAAAGACAGATTTCCCGAGATTCAACCAGGTAAAGTAAACCGTTCTCTATAACTGTATTGTAAGCCAATAATAAAGATATAAATGCTTATTGAATTATATAAAGACATTTGTAATGTATATTCTCTATTCTTTTGAGGTAAATTAATCTCTAGAAAGGATATTTTTATTTCCTTTAAAACAAAATTCGCGTTTCAACAATTTCCTTTAAAACAAGATCAGTCAAACATATTAATTTTTCCCCTATTCTCTATACTCCTGGATTAAGTCTCAAGAATAATACTTTTACTTGGCTTTAACTTATTCGTAATGTTTTAAAATGGCTAATCGAAAAAGTATAGGCCTGCAATCTGCAATTGTTTATATTAAAAAAAATCACAAATATATGTACTATTTGGTCATTTCTATTCTCTAATCTTGTACGTAATAATATTGAGTCAATTGTAATTTCTATTCTCTATTCTCCTGAGGCAAAATAGGCTTTAAAATAGATATGTTTAAATTTTCTTTAATACCAATTCTCTAAACCGTCATATAAAATTAACTAAAGAAAAATTCGTTTTCCCTTTTTTGAACTATTCTCTAATATTTAAGATCGGTCAAAAAGCAATTTCTCCCCTATTCTCAGTGCCCCAAGATTAAAGCAAGTCTTAAAAATGATATTTTCACTATGCTTTTGATTATTCGTAAAGTTTTGAAATGGTTAATTGAAAAACTATATGACTGCAATTGTTTATAACAAAAAAGTTGTCACAAATATATAAAGCATTCGGTTTTTTATATTCTCTAATTTTCTACGTAATATTATAGAGATATATGTAATTTCTATTCTCTTTTCTCTTGATGAAAAAAGGATTTAAAAAAGATATGTTTAGATTTCCTTTAATAAAAATCTGAAACAAAAATTAAATTTCACTTATTTGCACTATTCTTATTCAACCGAATCAAAAAACATTCATAGCCAAATCTGTAATTGTTTGGGCCAAAAAACCTTACCACAGTTATTACAGTGGTATTAATAATTAGTCAGATATGGTAAAATATTTCTCCTCAATTCTCTATACTCCTAGATGAAGCCACGTCTCAAGAATTATATTTTTACTAAGCTTTTATCGATTTGTATTATTTTGAAACTGTCTATTGAAAAGCTGTATGCCTGCAATCTCCAATTGTTTATATCAAAAAAGTTTTTATAAATATATTAAGCATTCGATTAATAATATAGAGTTATTTGCTATTCTCATTCTCTTGAGGTAAGACTTAAAAAAAAAGATATGTTTAGATTTTCTCTAATAACAATTCGCTAAAGCGCAATATAAAATTAACGAGAGAAAAACTTTACTTTCATTTTTTTACATTATTCTCAGTTGAATAAGAATAATGTAAAAAAAGCTCATTCAAGTCAGACAAAAAACATACATACCTAATCCGTAATTGTTTGAACCAAAAAATGTTTCACAATTATTACAATAACTTTAATATGCAGTAAGATATGGTAACCTATTTATTCCCTATTCTCTATACTCCTAGATTAAACCAAGTCTCAAGAACTATATTATCCTGAGGCTAAATAGGCCTTAAAAAAAGTTATATTTAAATTAATTTTCTTTAATAACAATTCTCTAAACCAACATACAATTAACCAAAGAAAAATTAACTTTCACTTTTTTATACTATTCTCATTCAAGCCACACAAAAAACATTCATACCTAATTTGTAATTGATTGGGCCAAAAATGTTTCACAATTATTATAATAATATTAACAACCAGTAAGATATGGTAATCTATTTTTCCGCTATTCTCTATACTCTTAGATTAAACCAAGTCTCAAAAATTATATTTTTACTAAGCTTTTACTTATTTGCACCATTCTAAATGGTCAGCATGCAATCTGAAATTGTTCATATCAAAAAAGTTTTTACAAATCTACAAAGCATTCGGTTATTCCTATTCTCTATTTTTCTACGTAATAATATAGAATCATTTTTAATTTCTATTCTCTATTCTCCTGACTTAAAATAGGCTTTAAAAAAGTTATGTTTAGATTTTCTTTAATATCAATTCTCTAAACCGACATATACAATTAGCTAAAGAAAGATTAATTTCACTTTTTTATATGATTCTCAATCAAGTCAGATAAAAAACATTCATACCTAATCTGAAATTGTTTGGACCAAAAAATGTTTTCACAATTATTACAATAGTATTAATAACCAGTAAGATATGGTAACTTATTTTTTCTCTATTCTCTATACCTCTAGATTAAACCAAGTCTCAAGAATTATATTTTTCCAAATCTTTTACTTATTTGCACTATTTTGAAATGGTCAATCGAAATAGTCAGCATGCAATCTGAAATTGTTTGTATACAAAAAGTTTATGCAAATATATAAATCATTCGATTATTCCTATTCTGTAATCTTCTGTGTAATAATACAGAGTCATTTTTAATTTCTATTCTCTATTATCCTCAGGCAAAATAGGCCTTAAAAAAAGTTATATTTAAATTTTCTTTAAAAACAATTCTCTAAACCAACATACAATTAACCAAAGAAAAATGAACTTTCACTTTTTTATACTATTCTCATTCAAGCCACACAAAAAACATTCATACCTAATTTGTAATTGATTGGGCCAAAAATGTTTCACAATTATTATAATAATGTTAACAACCAGTAAGATATGGTAAGCTCTCAAGAATTATATTTTTACTAAGCTTTTACTTATTTACACCATTCTAAATGGTCAGCATGCAATCTGAAATTGTTCATATCAAAAAAGTTTTTACAAATCTACAAAGCATTCGGTTATTCCTATTCTCTAATTTTCTACGTAATAATATAAAATCATTTGTACTTTCTATTTTCTATTCTCCTGAGGTAAAATAGGCTTAAGAAATTTACATTTAGATTTTCTTTAATACAAATTCGTCATATGATGTTAACGAAAGAAAAATTTACTTTGACGTTTGTGCACCATTCTCTAATATTCAGAATCATTTAAAAAAAATTAATGGTAATCTGTAATTTTTGCAGCAAAATTTATTAACTTAAAAATAAGGCTTTTTGTTATTCTCTGAACTTCAAAGTTAATATTATATAGTGGATAAGAAGATTGTTGTGTTTATAATTTTAATTATTTTAGAACGACATTCTCGAGTATTTCTCTATCCATATCCACCAGCAGATCCAGCTCCATCATCCGTTTATATAAATGCGATTCGCGTGGATGGGTATGGAGAACAAGGTCGATATTTGGTAACATCTTACCCATTACCAGACTACATCGGCGACTTCTGGCGTCTTATAATCGAGCAAAACGTCTATGTGGTCGTATGTCTCAATGAGATTAACTCGCACGACCAGGTGAAGGAGTGGAAAGGGAGAAGGGAGAATTGATATGATGTTTGTTCCTTTTGTAGACTTGCAAGTGTTTCTGGCCTAAAGGAAAAGCCAAGATGAGTCCCACGGATTTTGTCACAGTGACACACCTAAGGAGCTCTACTTTGCGATTTTATACTGTCATGACCTTTGAGGTTAAAACTACTCCACCATATATGGAGGTAAATGTGAGAATTAGAAAGAAATGACAAAGGTGATGATATATTTTTTTCTTTCTATACAGGAAAAAACTATGACTGTTGAAATAATAAAATTTAAAGGTTGGAAAATTTCGGACCAGTTGCCCGAATTCGAAGATTTCATCTCCCTAACCGAGGACGTGATCAAGATTAGTAAGAAATCGACACCGGCCTTGATAAGTTGCTAGTAAGTTAACCTACGCATTTAATAAGCACAGTTCTGACATATACTCTAAATTTTTCCTATTTTCTACTTCCCAGAGTTTGCTTCTTCTCCTCTGCGCTTAACTCCTCTAAACTTACATACAATATATATAACGAATCTTTCAAATTGAGCGGTTTTTTTCAATCTACATATATAAAAATCAACTGCTGTTCGTTAGTCTCACTAAAACTCAAAAACTTGACCAAAGGCTTGACCGATTTGAATATTTTTTTTGCTTTGTTCCTTCCAATACAGGGGTGGTTTAAAAAAAGAGAAAACCCATAAGAACAGCTAAAAAATCGAAATATTCAAAATTGGTAATGTAGTATGGAAATCGCCACTTCGTATTACTTTTAATAGATGGCGTTCGTGGTGGACCTATCGTCTATTTACTTTGTATTTAGACATAACCACAATTTTTACCGTAATTCTCATTTTAATCGTAATCTCACTTTTTTAAACTGCTCGACGCACGTTTCGCTAACCATGTTAGCATCATCAGGAGATGATTTAATATTGAACTGTTGACCAGGATGAATTAAGTCTACCCTATAGTCAACTTGAAGAGATTTACCACTAACACCAAATCACTTTTTTTAAACTCCTGATAATTTAAATCATAGTTTTTTTTTAGTAATTAAAAATTATTAATATTTCAAAATTTAAAAAAAAAAAGCTATTAAAATTTCATAGTAATTTTAATAGTTTTTTTTATATGTACGCATCCTCAAATGTAATAATAATCATTAATACAATTATAAATATATAAGTAATTTAAATTAGTAAACTTTGTGTAGCATTATTACATGCACAAATTAATTGATGGTTATTAATTTATTAAAGAAATATTTGATTTTTTTACATTGAACATCTAGTGGGGCTAGTTGAGCAAGCATTGAACGCGTGTTGCTCAACTAGCCCCAGTTGAGGCAACCAAATAAAAATTAGGTTATAAAAAATACCAAGAGTTAAAAAGAAATAACCATCTATAATCGATAGAACAATAATTAAGTAATCTTATATACTTGCGTGGTCCTTATTAAGTGTTTATATACGAGTATAGTAGAAAAATTATGATGATATGAAAAAAACAAAGCGTTCTCTTATTTTATCGGAGCACTAGACAGCAATTAACAGTCTCGCTATGTATTCCCCTCCCATAACCCCTTCTTTTCGCCATTTACACTTTTGTTGTAAGTTGCTTAGTTTTCGAGATATTTCGATTGCACAACTTGCCCCTATGATCAACTAGCCCCGCTCTATCCTATTACATTTTGATATTTAAGAGAAAAAATAAATTGAGCTTTGTCGTTCCATACATGCCTTGCCTTTTTTCTTGGTAAAGACAGTGTTTTTGAAGACGTAGCTAAATCATTTTTACAGTGATGGGGCAACGGCGTCCGGACTGCTCATTGCAATGTCATTTCTGATAGAGAAAATTAATCTTGAACAAGAATGTGATGTATGTCAGGCGATCAGAAGCATCAGGACCAGCAGAAAAGAATTTACCAACACCAGGGTACAAGAATTAATAATTAAATTGATCTATGTTAACATTTTTTTTGTTTCAGGAACAAATAGAGTTTTTATATAGAGCTTGTATGCTCTATGTGGAAGAAAAATTTTCCCAATATTCCAATATGGATTTTTAAAAATAATTTAGCAATATAACCTTTGTTTCCTTATCAGGATATATTAATATAGCTTTTTCATTTAGACTTTGTTTTTTTTAAGTCAGTCCCAATAAAAACACTATCGAAAAATAATTCCCGATAATCTTTGACCCGGATCCTGAAATATTTCTGGTGTTAACCGAGCCAGACATTAGTCTCAAATAACGAATTAAAAAAAAATACAGTGGGATTCACAATAACTTCTCTACCAAGACGATCCGTAAGGTGCGTGTAAAAAAATTAAGAACAGCTATGAGTTGATGCGATGATTAATAATTCCTATTTTTTTGTAAGAGGGGGCGTTGGAAACAAGAAATGTCTGAATGATTGTGGCGTGTTCATATATTTTTTTCTTTATTTCGGTTTTTCGCCACGATCTAAAACTCAATAAATATCAAAAATATCTTGTAATATTGTCAATGTAAGTATCATTGACATACACAAAAAATAGATTTACTTTCTATCTTTTCATAATTTATAGAAATTAATATACTTTATTCTAGATTCGTTTTGAAAACGGGAGGAGAATACTTCCCGAAACGTTAACGTTAAAAGTTTGAATATTTTTTTAGAACATTTTTTATATCTGTAAAATTTCGTTCGTTAGGCAAATTTATTACAAAAAAGAATCACTGAGAAATTTGTCTCTGTTTGGTTTTTTGTTTTTACCCAGTGATTCTTTATTTAGATAAAAACAGGTATTTTTGATGTTTTTTGCGTTTTAGATCGTGGCGAAAAGCTCAAATAAAGAAAAAGAATATGTTGGAAACAAGAGTCGCTTCGCAGTCTAATCTCTTATGTCATTTTGTTGCTATGACAGTACCATTCAAAACCCCATTGATGTTTAAACGATTTCGAGTTAGAGTCAAATTTTTTCGTGTGGTAAACATCGAACATCGGAACGAGTTTCAAGCTAAACAAAGGCCGTTTTTGCTGCACGTATTGCTTATATTAGTCAATCAAAATAATATCGCAAGTGAAAGCCGTCAAGCACTTGTGGAAACCTAGAGTGACAATGTCCAAACGCCAGCCGCTTGTGACCGTTGGTTTCGACGATTCAAAAGTGATGATTTCGACTTGAAAGATAAAGAACGCCCAGATCAATCGAAAAAATTTAAGATGCCGAGTTGCATACATTGGTGGAAGAAGAAGACATGCAAGCTAAACAACAAGCGGCAGAGAGGTTAAATGTTCCAGATCCAGGAAAATGGATACCACATCAGCTAAACACCACACAGGTGAAAAAGCGAAAAACGGTGTGCGAAGTTTTGCTTTCTCAGCACGAAAGAAAGATTTTTTGCATCGGACCGTGACTGGAGACAAAAAATAGATAGATTTCGAGAACTCAAATCGCAGAAAATCATGGGTTGACCCAGGGCAACCATCGACATACACCGCAAGCCCAATCGCATTGGAAAGAAGGCAATGCTTTGCGTTTGGTGTGTTCAGAAGGGTGTCGGGTACCCTTAGTAGTACCGTGGGGAGTTAATACCGTTCTCTAACGTTAACAAATGGTCAGTTTTTAACATGCATTAGTAATAATAATAATAATAATAATAATAATGGGGGATAATAATAATAATAATAATAATAATTTTCGAGAGCCTCGGTATCTCGAGATCGATTTCCATAGTGGGACAGCGTGCCGTGCTCTTGCAGACGTGTCACATTGTTCAAAGATATTATACTAGGGTGAGACGAGCTGAATTGCTTTTTCATTTTGGCATTGGAATATTGGAGAGCATGAGCTGAGATTCTACAGTAAGGATGAGCAGAATAATAATAAAATAAACTAATAATAACAACACATAGAGCACAGAAAAATAAAACAAAATTTAAAGCAACAATATATATCACGCTTGGAAAAGATATTAAAAACAGAACTTTCAGGTCGAAATAAAGTAAAAGCCATAAATACATATGCTATACCGATACTAACATACTCATTCGGTATAATAAACTGGAGTGATACAGACCTTAATGCACTTAATATACTAACACGATCAAAATGTATGTGACAGAATCCATCACATACACTTCGCAGTGGAGAGATTTATACTTACAAGAAAGGAGGGAGGAAGAGGAATTACAGATATCAAAACTTCTAACTACACACAAATAGACAAGCTAAGAGAATATTTTTTGCAAAAAGCAAACACAAGCCGAAACAATCGACCACATCACATGAGGTTGCAGGATACTGGCTCCAAATGACTATACATACAGACACAACAATGTTGCAAAAATCATACATCAACATTTAGCATTCAAATATAACCTTCAACAACAATATTTACCCAATTACAAATACATACCCTCAAGCATTCTAGAAAACGATACAACAAAACTATACTGGAATAGAGAAATTATCACAGACAAAAAAACAAAAAATAATAAACCTGACCTCGTAATTATACATAAGAAAAACAAAACAACATACCTAATCGAAACATCAGTCCCTAACACAGCCAACCTCCAAATGAAACATGAAGAAAAATGGAGAAATACCTTCAACTGGCTGAAGAGATCAAGCAAATATGGCACCAGGACAATGTGTTTATAATACCCATAATTATCTCCACCACTGGTGTTATACCAAAGTCACAGCTGAACATGCCTTCAACCATATATATACAAATGCAAAAATCGATAGTCATAGATACATGTTCAACAACTCGCAAATTTCTAAATATTAAATAGAAAACGAAATGCTTGATTATATCCGCATTCCGGAAAAGAAAATCCAGGCATAGTCCTGAGCAAGATATATATAATAATAATAATAATAATAATAATAATAATAATAATATCACAGCCCTACTCAATGAAAAAATCTACCAACATTGTGATAAAAACAACATTTTTGAAGAAGAACAGAAAGGATGTATAAGAGCAAGTATGGGCTGCAAGGAACAATTAACGATTGATGCTGTAGTTCTTGAGCAAGCGCGAAAAAGAAAACGCAACTTAAATATCTGCTATATAGACTACAAGAAAGCATTCGATAGTGTCCCTCACGATTGGCTGGTTGAGGTTCTGAATTTCTATAAAATTAGCCCACAGATTATTAATTCTTTAAAGTGCCTGATGGGGAAGTGGAAAACGAATCTTTTTGTCGGCCAACAATGCATTGCTGCTACAAATATCGAGAGGGGAATTTTTCAGGGAGATTCCCTTTCTCCAATTTGGTTCTGTTTAGCATTGAACCCTTTGTCCACACTACTCAACAACAGCAATATTGGATATAAACTTAACATGAGGAATCCAAGAAAGGTCTCTCATCTACTATATATGGATGACCTTAAATTATATGGAGAAACTAGAGAAAAATTAAACTCATTGATAAAAACGGTTGAAACATTCAGTAGGGATATCAGAATGTCATTCGGACTGGACAAATGCTCTACCATTAGTATACAGAAGGGAAAGGTTCAGAGTCAACATTCAACACTTTGTAACATACAACAACTAGCACCAGAAGAATCCTACAAATATTTGGGAATACCCCAAAAGCATAAACTTGATCATAACCAGTTAAAGAAGGACTTTTCCACTCTATACCAAAAGAGACTTACAAAACTTTTAAACACCAAACTGAACGGAGGAAACCTCATTAGAGCGATCAACGGTTGGGCGGTGCCAACTCTGACATATTCTTTTGGCATAGTTAAATGGTCAGAAACTGACCTTGATGAACTCGATAGGTTGACGCGCCGAACATTGACAAAGTTCCGATGCCTGCATCCAAACTCATCTACGAAAAGACTATACATCCCAAGAAAGTTGGGGGGTAGAGGCCTTGTAAACGTAAAAAATCTCTGTCTCAATCAAGAAAATAGAATGAGAAAACACTTCCTTGATTCAAACAGTACGTTAATGAAATTGGTTGCAAATGAGGATCGGGGTTTCACCCCACTGAACCTAAATAAACAAAATCGTATTGATGGCAGAACAACACTCACGGACTGTGTTCGAGAATGGAAAGGACAAACATTGCACGGAAGGTTTCCTAAGTCACTCGAAGATGACACCATTGACGAACAATTGTCTCTGAAGTGGCTGACCGATGGACTCTTGTACCCAGAAACAGAAGGTTTCGCGATATCTATTCAAGATAGGGTAACAAGAACAAAAAACTATGAAAAGCACATACTGCATTTGGACGTAGTCGATAAGTGCAGGAAATGCGGTACTTTGGGGGAAACAATTGAGCACCTTATTGGCGGTTGCCCGGCCCTTGCTCCTAATGCTTATTTAGGACGGCATAATCAGCTGGCAAAAATTATACATCAACAAATTGCAAAAAAATACTCGCTATTAGAAAATGCACCTCCTCCATATTATAAGTACTCGCCTTCTCCTGTACTTGAATCATCCGATACCATTCTTTACTGGGACAGACCAATCACTACTGATCGAACGGTTGATTATAACAGGCCCGATATTGTTCTAATCAACAAAAAGGACAAGATGGCTTTTATAATTGACATCGCAGTGCCACTATCTCACAACATTAGAAAAACTGAGATAGAAAAATCCACAAAGTATGAAAATCTGGCTTACGACTTGAAGAACCAGTGGAAACTGAGTAAGGTAGATGTAGTGCCCTTCGTTATATCCGCCGAAGGACATACAATCTTGGATGTTGTTTACAACTCTAAAAAGTTTCAAGTCATCTGCAAACATGAGACTTTCACAATCCAAAAGCCCGGAGTGAGATTAGTCGACTATTAGACACTGCAAAAGCGGTCAGAGAAATCATTTCTGCACTTGGATAGGTACTCTTGCTCCACCCGCCGTATTCACCACACTTACGAGGTCGAAAAATTGGCCTGGTGACTGGACTGGCTCAAAAAATACATGATTATTCTGGAAGGTTTCTCTGGTTCACAAACAGAGAGATCAGAAAAATGTGCAGCTATATTTTGCAGTTATATTTTGACGTTTTTTTACTCGTGCAAAAAATTTAAAGTTTAAAGAAAAATGAAAGTGAGGCATCGAACGCATCAGTCGATATGAGATTGGTTAACTCAAAAATTCGCAAGGACCTAAAATCAAACCAGAATATAAAAAACCAACTAAAAAACAAATTTTAATAAACAATTTTGACTAGATCATAAAACAGGCATGTAAGAAGGTAAATACTTTACGTAAAATTATTGATGCTAATAAAAATTCGCCGTGTAATTAATTAATTTTTTATGTCCTCAAGTTTATGCTTAATATTCAAAATAACTAATTCTGTACGGTTTACTTTACACCCTGTTTACAAAATTTAATTAGCAGTATTATTAATGGCTTGATACGAAGTATTCATCACATTCAAATGTCGACGTTGACCGCGAACACTGGTATTTTGTTTGTTTAGTTTCTGTCTCGCACCAAACATGAAGCGACTTCGAGATACTCTAAGTCCTGTTTTCCACTTGGCCTTTCTCGTTCATCATTTCATAGTGATCGGATACTCACACAAAATTCACGAAACAGTGCAGCAAATGGACTCTCAAAATCTGGATCAGAGAATTGTAGATATGAAAAATTTCGGATCGATTTTCTTCACTAATTGGAACTTGGTAAGTGATAGACATTTTAAATGATGCCACCGACGTACAATTCCCATCATACGGAGCATTTCTTGGATACAACGGTAATTGTTGGACTATTTGTTGATTATTTTCACTCCAAATGCTATAATTTTATTTATTAACGTAACTATTTAGCCAAAAATGAGCTTTGTCGCTGATTTTGAGCCCATTCACCGAAAGCACGATGTAAACGATGATCTTGTGGCTTGTGTTGTTGGACATGTCGGATTTTCTAAGGTTCCTGAACAAGATTTTTAGACAAAATATTTCACTTATTCAAATTACAAAGCCTAACTTCCTGTGAACGACGACGAATTAATCTCGTTTCGCTAACCATGTTAGCATCATCAGGAAAGAATTTTAAACAAGTGTTTCGGTAAACTTGAAAATATTTACCACTAAACACCAAAACGCTTTTTTGAACTGCTCGACGCACGTTTCGCTAACCATGTTAGCGTCATCAGGAGATGATTTAAACTAATCAGATTAAATCGATCGCGAAACGTGCGTCGAGCAGTTCAAAAAAGCGTTTTGGTGTTTAGTGGTAAATCTCTTCAAGTTTAGTATTTCACACCAAAGGTTCCAACAGAAAAATTGAAGTGTTTCGGTGTTTAGTGGTAAATCTCTTTGAGTTTAGTGTTTCACACTGAAGGTTCCAATAAAAACGACGAATTGATAAATTTAGATCTCCTTTAACATTGGCGATATTTTCTTCGGAACGTATAGTTTTTTGTGTTGTTTTTAGTAGTTCTTCCCCTCCATGTTTAGTTAGTTCTGCGCACATTTCCTCACATCCCGCAGCTCTTTTATTTTTGAGTTTTTTTTAATAGCCTGAGCAACTTCCACGTACTCGGGTTCTCTTACCTTCTCATTTTCTGTCTGTTCCTCCTCCACTTCTGTTTCTCTCGTCACCTCTTCATGTTTTTTTTTCATCGTACATTTCTTTGAAATGTTTTTTCCATATATCGTTTTCAATTACTACTTTTGCTTTCTTTATTTTGCGCTTATTTACATATTTCTTCGTTTCTTGTTTTCTTCTTCAATTTAATTTATTATTTTTCCGGTCCAATTATTCTTTTTTATTGTACACAGCTTTGTGCTCACTTTTCTAATTTCTTTATATATCTTATAATCTTCCGGTTTTCTGGTTTTAAGCCACGTGTTCCTTGCTTTGTTGTTGTTTTCGATCATATTTTCACATTCTTCATCGAACCATTGCTTCTTTCTGTTGTTTTTCCTATATGATATGGTGTTTTCTGCCGCCTGTGTTCCTTTTATCGCTGTCCAGTCTTCTTCTATGCTATTGCTTTCATATATTTGGATTTCTTTTGCTTGATCGTATTTCTGTATTTCTCTCTCTATTCTGCTTGTTCAAATTTTTCTCTATTCTATCTCTTTTTTATATTCACAGTTTTTCCGTGTTTGTTTACCTTGATTTTACATTTTACCATAACCATAAAGTGATCTGAATCGATATCGATAGCCCCTCGGTATGATCTTGTATCGTAGATTACATTCATGTCTTTTCTGGTTTCGGTCGCCAATTCCAGGTATGGTCCATATTACTTTATGTATCTTTTTGTTCTTAGATATTGTACTAGCCAGAAATATATCACTAACTGCCGCCACATTGTATAACCTCTCGCCATTGTTGTTCGTTTCATTATGAATTGTTTGTTAACCCACTACATCCTTATAGCATTGTTCTTTTCCAATTTTGGCGATGAAGTCCCCAGTACTATCCTTATGTCATTAGTTAGTGTTTTGTAGAGTATTTCTTCTTGTTTCTCGTAAAAACGTTTGCTTCTCTTCGTTATAGTAATTTTCTGTAGGGGCGTATACGTTAACTATCGATAAGCCTCGTGCCTCTTGATTTAGTAGTTTTGACTCTTCAGGGTACCGACATATACCATACCATCAAGAATAGAGAGACCCTATCCACAGCCAACAATCCATGTTTTCGCCGACTTCCCGTCGGATAGCGTATATATGTAGTAAGTAATGTCTGAATGATTGTGGCGTGTTCATACATTTTTTCCTTTATTTGGGTTTTTCGCCACTATCTAAAACTCAAAAAATATCAAAAATACCTGTTCTTATGTAAAGAGTTGTCAGTGATTCTTTTTTGTAATAAATTTGCCTAACGAACAAAATTTTAAAGATATAAAAATGTTATAAAAAATTTTACAAACTTTTAACGTTAACGTTTCGGAGGGTACTCTCCCCCCGTTTTCAAAACTAAACTAAAAAATAAATTATATTAATTTGTAATATATAAACTAACGAGTGAAAGTAAATATATTTTTTTGTATATGTCAACGATACTTACATTGACAACAATAGATTTTCATGACAGTGACATACTACCAAAAAATATATATATAGGTAATGTTTACTGTGTGATTGTTTATTGTACTGATTGTATATTCAAATATTTAAATGTGTTTAATTGTATTCTTTAGAATCGGGAACCATATTGAATTTAAATCTACCGAAGGCATAGCAATACAGTTATTTTTATTTTAATTAATTATAGCGGTTTCTTTTAATCTTCTATATTTTGTTACCGATTCTTTTAATACCGTTTTGGAATTATTCCAATTGATTTTATGACCCGATTCCCATGCGTGTTGACAAATTCTATATTTATTAAAATCGCCCTTTCTAAGAAGGTTTTTTCTCTTTTACTCTATCATCTAACGGTCTAGATGTCTCACCTATATAGAATTTGCCACATTCGAAAAAAACAAATAAAGGAAAAAAAAATATATGAACACGCCACAATCATTCAGACATTACTTAAAGTTAACCTATGTCAATAATAATTACATGAACACTAACACTAAAGTATAAACACAATATTAAAAAAAATACACAAATATTTTTAAACCAAAAATTCTTACAGAAGTATAAAACAGGACAATCAAGGTCAGCGATAGATGACGGAAGATCTAAATGATAACCAAACTACAACTAATAATTAATTATTATGTTATGTCTTCACAAAATTTACACTTAATATTCAAAAAAACAAGCCTTCGGTTTTTTTATTATGCAGAATCCTGTTTACACTATTTAATAAGTACTTTTATTAATGAACTAATACAAAAAAAGTAAATTTCTGTACTCACTTGATAAAGATTTTTCTCTTTTCCAGATAATTCAGACGGCTTATTTCTTTTTGGCTATAATTGATGATATCGTAACTATTTTTGGATCGAATCAAGCGTTGAAGCAGAAGCTGGATGCTCGGAAGGGTTTCCTGTTCACCAGCTTCGTGTTTCCTTGTTCATTGTTCGTCTCCACCATATTCTGGAGCGTTTATTTGATCAACAGAGAGTGGGTAAGGTAACTGAAGGCCTGTATCAAGATATTTCGTTACACTTCGGCAAAACGTTAATTGCCCCAGTAAATCTCAATAAAAATATTCCTAGTTTCTTAAAAGGCGCCAGAGACGAACTTCTAAATATTTTAACTAATTAATGTTGCAGCACTGGCACTTAGAGTCGGAGAAATGTTTTCCACTCTAACATAGGATTTTACCTGATGCCACATATGCTCAATTGGATTAAAAATACAGTAATAGGGGGGAAGGCATAAAACCCCATGACCCTTATCAGCATCAATGGTATCACATACATATTTCTTTATACTTTTTCTTAAGCACAATCGGCAAAAGGCTATTTATAAACCAATTTTCAGGAAGTTGTACTGTGGTGTCGTCGTGGTGGTCTAAAGATCAATGTTTAATATTTTTGAAGGACAACCGTAAACATTTTGGAACCCATCTATCCTCGGAACCACCATGTTACATTGTACTTTTCCCTTATTCGCTGGGACTTTGATTTGACATTTTCTTGACGTATATATCCATTCGTTTACTGGCGTCTTATGTGTATCGAAACATGTTTCATCAAGGTAGATAATAGGACGATTTTCTAATCTGTATTTTTTATAGAGTTTAAATAGTCAAACCGCAATAGTTGTAATCGTGAATCCATTAATATTTGCCTTTTAATAATGGTCCGATATGCAAA
Organism: Cosmopolites sordidus; assembly: GCA_031761425.1. Classification (NCBI taxonomy): domain Eukaryota; kingdom Metazoa; phylum Arthropoda; class Insecta; order Coleoptera; family Curculionidae; genus Cosmopolites; species Cosmopolites sordidus. The sequence goes on along the minus strand of JARFXV010000476.1, from coordinate 1,849,785 downwards.
ACCTTTTTGAAATAATATTCTCCGGGGACTAGTTCTGCTGCAAAAAATGTTGGTTTCATCTTTCCTTAGTCACTGTTGCAATGAATGTAATATAGGTACAGGTTGCTCTTCATACATAGCATACATTTTGCTTCGAATTAAATCTTTGTCGCTTTCGTCAACACATTTGCTTTTACCAGAATCACTACAAACTTTTTTGGTTTTAATTGGCTTCATCACAATATCTTTAACTGTAGACAACGGAGTTTTCATTAATGAAGACGTTTCTGCATTTACATTAAGCCCCCTATGCAATAAAGAAACATACACATTTTTAACAATTTGTTTAGCATCGGGCGATAAATGTTTTCTTTTAAAATTAGCACTACCGGAGGCACATTATCTTGCCAAAAGCGCGACATTTTTAGCACGTTTGGAATGCAAACTAAACTAAAATATTTCGAAACTACTAAACCAGGTTTAAAATTCACTTTACCTTTTTACTTTTTCTTGCAACTTTGCCGGGTTTCGTTACGGCAGGGGTTGTTAAGAGTTATTGCAGCCAATCGGTCAACGATATATCTTGAAACGCACTATACCCAATGCGGTAGATACTAATGAAGCATTTGTAGGTGTTACCTGAGGTTTTGGATGAGTACGTGCCCAAATGGTTGAACCATGCTGTGCATACAAACGTTACAATTTTTCTTGTAGTAGAGGTGTTGCTGGCTAACCAATTATTACCATCCTTCAAAACTGCGTTTGTTGCTTTAACCATATTGACTTTTATTTATGATACTATGTAAGTATTTGGTATCATATTTGATTGGTCTTGTCCATTTTCATCTCAAGTCATACTGAAACACTATTTATTTATACAGAGCCTTCATTTAATCTCGTAATCCACGTGCCTAGTGACTTATTTCAACTTAGGAACTTAGAAACAATTATCAAAAAGTAAAGTAAAGTAAAGTGTATGGGTTAGAGGCGCATCAGCAACTAGGCTATTTAGCGACTGGACCTACAGCTTAACGTGGGTTCCGAACCACGGTCATCAGCTTCCGACCAACCCAGGCCAGCACCCCCCTCGGGCTATAAACCCTTGGTTATGTGCCTACCCATAAGTCTATCAGGAAACCTACCGACTGGCGAGTGACCAACGTAGAACACTTCTCAGAAGGCATCCGGCCTTACCCAGCCTTTAACTGGCGTGACTGAGGGGTAATTCGTAGTCGGATTTTACACTCTTGCCTAGAAACAATCACAAACATTTAGGAAAGATAAACGGACAGAAGAAAGAAAAATAACCATCCGAGCGCTGGAATCGAACCAGCTACCGCTCCAGCGCGGATTCGGCAAAGCAGACGCTCTTACCGCCGCACCAACGCGACCGGCTACAATTATCATTTGTCACACAAATATTACTACACTTTTCCTTAGATCTGTCATAGAGATTTCTGATTTTTATTAGTGTCAACGCTTCCTAAGCAACAAAAAATATTTTAAAACCCGTCTTAAACACACCTGATTATTTAAAAGAAGTCATTTTCGTTATTTGCTATCCATCACCAATAAAATCCAAAAAAACTCGACTCGACATGCACTTCCCTTCTTTTTTTTCCCTCCATGGCATGCATGTGCTGAGATACAGTTATTATAATTTTTTTATTCCTTGTGCTCAATCTCTTGTCTTTCAGTAATTTCTTATTGCTATGGATGCTCTATATCCTTTATGTATCTTCTCTTCTATATCAAGTCCCTCATTCCTTCTATCTATTATGACTCCCAGATTTTTAAATGTTTTTACTTCTTCAAATTTATAGCTTCCGCACTTCAAATTTCTCAGTATTCTTTCATTTCTGCTGCAGTACATATACTTTGTTTTTTGCTCACTTATTTCCAGCTCTTTTTTCTTAGACTCGCGGTCAATTGTTTTATATTATATGTCAATTATTATTTATGTTACATTTATTTTCGTTATCAGTACTAAACTGTGTACATAATTCAAAGAAAAAGATTACGCCGGGCGACACGATTGTTGTGTCTGCCTTCTGCATGTGAAATTTTGGTTTCTCCTACGTTACAAATAAAGGAAAAAAAAAATCTGATCAAACTTTGCTTTTGTTGAAATTAGAGTAATTTTTCGAATTTTCAATAAAAATGACTAATTTTTATATTTTTTATATTATTTTAAATTACGATTAGAAAAGTTTTTGCTGAACGTCAAAGTCTTTTTAATTCAAGAATTGTGATAAATAATAGTAACAAATGTAAAATAAGTAAGTTCAAAAATGAATATTTTTAGTGCTTCTCTTATGTTTGAATGGGCTTTTTCGTATTAAACCCCAAATGTAATCGCCTTGGAAACGGCGTTCAAAGCCCATAACATCTTGATGAAAACGTTCTTGTTACTCCTATGAGATAGTACTGGGGGACCTCAACGCTAAAATTGGAAAGGAACAATGCTACAAGGAAGTAGCGGGTGAACAAACAATTCATAATGAAACGAACAACAATGGCGAGAGGTTATGCAATATGGCGGCGGCTAGTGATATGTTTCTGGTTAGTACAAGATTTAAGCACAAAAAGATACATAAAGTAACATGGAACATACCTGGAATTGACAACGGAAACCCGATCGACCATATACTGGTTGCAAGAAAAGACTTGAATGGAATCTACGATACGAGATCATACCGAGGGGCTAATATCGATTCAGATCACTTTATGGTTATGGCAAAATGTAAAATCAAGGTAAACAAGCACGAAAAAACTGCAAATATAAAAAAGAGATTGAATAGAGAAAAGTTTGAACAGGAAGAATGGAGAGAGAAGTACATAAATACGATCAAGCAAAAAATAAATCAAATAAGTGAAAGCAACAGCATAGAAGAAGACTGGATAGCGCTAAAAGGATATATAACACAGACAGCGAAGACACCACGTCATATAGGAAAAACAACAGAAAGAAGCAATGGTTCGATGAAGAATGTGAAAATATGATCGAAAACAAAAACAAAGCAAGGAACACGTGGCTTAAAACCAGAAAACCGGAAGATTATAAGATATATAAAGAAAGGTGAACACAAAGCTGTGTACAATAAAAAAGAATAATTGGATGGGAGAAATAATAAATAAAATTGAAGAAGAAAACAAGAAACGAAATATGAGTGCTATTTTCAAACATCTAAATAAGTGCAAAATAAAGAAAGCAACAGTAGTAATTGAAAATGAGATATGGGAAAAACATTTCAAAGAAATGTACGATGAAAAAAACCATGAAGAGGTGACGGGAGGAACAGAACTGGAGAAGGGTCTGACAGAAAATGAGAAGGTAAGAGAACCCGAGTACGTGGAAGTTGCTCAAGCGATTAAAAAACTTAAAAATAAAAGAGCTGCGGGATGTGATGAAATGTGCACAGAACTAATTAAACATGGAGGGGAAGAACTACATCAAAGAATCTACCAACTTATTTTACGGATATGGCGCGAAGAACACATACCTGATGAATGGAAAACAGGTATTATAATACCGATACCAAAAAAGGGTGACTTGACACAATGCAAAAACTATAGAGGAGTTACATTGCTGAATGCGGCATACAAGGTACTTACACACATAATAAAAGAACGACTGGAGATATACACAGAAAAACGTATAGGAAATTATCAATGCAGTTACAGAAAAGGAAGATCGACAGTAGATGCCATACATATACTAAAACAAATCACGGAGAAGATATATGAACATAATATGGTAGCACATATAGTTTTTGTGGATTTTAAGCAGGCGCTCGATAAAATCAACAGAGAACAACTCATGGAAGACTTAAAAAACATCGAAATTCCAAGAAAGATTAGAAGATTGATAGGTATGACAATAAATGAGTCTGAAGCAAGAATATATACAGAACAAGGAATGACAAATAACATAAAAATCAAAAAAGGGGTTAGACAGGGAGATGCGTTATCGGCACTGTTATTCATAATATCATTGGATGGCATAATACAGAGAATTGAAAATATAGGAACATTAAATAAACATCTTGTACAGATAGTGGCATATGCGGTTGCAATAATTGCTAGAGAGCAGAGAGAGCTAAAGCGCGTAATAAAAATAATTGACCGCGAGTCTAAGAAAAAAGGGCTGGAAATAAGTGAGCAAAAAACAAAGTATATGTACTGCAGCAGAAATGAAAGAATACTGAGAAATTTGGAGTGCGGAAGCTATAAATTTGAAGAAGTAAAAACATTTAAAAATCCGGGAGTCATAATAGATAGAAGGAATGAGGGACTTGATATAGAAGAGAAGATACATAAAGGATATAGAGCATTCCATAGCAATAAGAAATTACTGAAAGAATAGGAATAAACAAAACAATAATAAGACCAATAGTAACATTTGCCGTAGAAACTGTAACACTCGTAGCAAAAGAGGATGACAAACTAAATATTTTTGAACGCAGGATAATGAGAACCATAATGGGTGCAAGGAAAGTGGGAAACAACTAGTACAGAAATCTGATGAACTTTGAAATCGATAACTTATTGGAAAGGGAAAACATAGTGAGAGCAATTAAAGCACAAAGAATAAGATGGTATGGACACGTAATGAGAAGAGACAGAGATACGCCAATAAGAGAGATAACAATATGGAAACCAGTACAGAGCAGACCGAGAGGGAGACCCAGGGTCAGATGGAGACAGCAGGTGGAGGAAAATATAAAAACAGTAAACGCAGAGGGATGGAGAGGACAGATCGCAGACAAGAAGAGATGGAGGAAAATAGTCGAACAGGCGAAAACTCATCAACAAGTATGAGAAGGGCAACAAGAAGAAATGTGGACTGATCCACCACACTAAAAGGATTTGAAGAGTTCCTTAGAAAGGAACAGCTACAATTTCAAATATGAAATGTATTAGCTAATATATACTCCTATGAGTATGCTTCCATATTATGTTTAAACTGGTCCAGGTGAGAATGTAGCATAGGAGGTTTATGGGACATTCTGCAGTCCATAATTGTAAAGCTTTCAAGCTTTTCAATCAATTCTTCATAATTGTCAGCACTGTTGTTTCCAAGAAAACCATTTCCAACAACTTCCTTAAGACTCTCCAAGGCTTGTTTTTCATGTATGCACTTGCACTTGCACACGACGATATTCTGATTACCTGATTGTACTGTTATACAGTGTGTTTGGTGCATCATTTACCAAATTAAAATGGCCAAAAGTTATTGGAATAGCCTGCACATTTTTTTTTTAATATGTAATGTTATAGGGTTCTATGAAAATGAAAATTAGATACAAGCGACATCTTGAAAAAGAATTTGTAGAACTCAAGAAGTTGAGCTTTAAATTAATTTTTATTCCTTCCAAAAATTTTACGAACTTCAACTAAAACCACTTGGAAATGAATATATTCAATTTATTGTTTTTTTTGCAAGTAAATTGATTCTTTAATGTTACTATCTTTTTTATATCTTCTGAATAATTATTATTTTATTATTCACGTATGGGCCCTGGTTGACCACGCGAAGTACAATTAGAGGCGTTTGTTGTTGTTAGCCTTCCTTTGCGCCCATACTAATTTCATTCTTTCGCTATGAGCTTTTTTCCTTTCGTCAGACCAAGTTATTCCAGTCTTCCTACATTTTTCTCTCTGGCCAACTTCCCAAACGTTAACCTTGTGTCTGCAACAGTCTCTATCCTGAATTTCACTTTGTGTAATATTTGCTGATCTTAGGTCCTCTTTAATTGCAGCAATCCATTTAATTATTTCTACTTTAGCTCTACTCCTATTTTCATAAAATTCGACTATTTGTCTAGTTAGCCTACTCGAATTCATCCGTTTTATGTGTCCGTAAAATTTAAGTCTTCTTTTTCTCATATCGCTATGTATATCTGTGTATTGTTTGATTTCTTGGTTTTCTCGAAGTTGGTATGTTGTGCTGTTTATTTGTTTGGAGACTAGTATTTTTCTTTCCTTCTTTTCAATATCCTCGATGTCTCTCTTTCTATTAAAAATGAGCGTTTCTGCCCCATATAGACATTCTGGCTTAATAACTGTGTTGTAATGTCTCAGTTTTGTGTTTTTAGATATGCATTTTTTGTTGTAAATATTTTGTGTAATTCTCAATGCCGTTTCCATTTTTTGACATCTACTCTTATTGGCCGCTTTTTTCAACCCATTTTCCATCATTATTTCACCCAAATAATTGAATTGAGAGACTCGTCTGATGTTACCATATTTTGTTTTTAGAAATGGTGTTATTAGTCTCTAGCAAGTCATGTATTGTATCTTTTCAAAGGAAATGTGGAATCCTACCTTTTCTGCTGTTTCTTTTAGGATTTCAATCTGTTTTTGTGCCGTTAATATATCTTGAGCCAAAATTGCTAGATCATCAACAAACGCCAGACAGTCAATTTTGATATTGGTTCTCTCCAGTTTAATGGGCTGGTCAATATTCAGGACCGACTTTTTTTCACGCCACTCCTGTATTACTTGGTCTAGAACACAGTTAAATAAGAGTCCATCCCCTTGTCTCACTCCCGTTTTAATTTCGAAGGGCTCTGAGATGTCACCCATGAATTTAACTTTTGACCTTGTGTTAGTTAATGTTGCTTTAATAATTGCCAGCGTTTTCAGATCTAGTCCTTGTTCTTTCAAGATTCGGAATAAAGATTCGCGGTCAATAGAATCATATGCTTTTTTGAAATCCACAAATGTACAGACTAGATTTGTACTGTACAGTTTTTGATGTCTTAGGATCAACTTTGGATTCAGGATCTGTTCAGAGCAGGATCTGCTCGCTCGAAAACCTGCTTGATATTCACCAATTTTACGTTCTAACTATCCCCGTGCTCTGTCTAGTATATTGAGATAGAATCTTGCAACAAACTGGCAGAAGAGATATCCCTCTATAGTTGTTTACATCCATTCTATCTCCTTTCTTGTGCAGTGGATGGATTAAAGCATCTTTCCAATCTTCCGGAATCCGTTCGGTTCGCCAAACTTCTTGTACAATTTTGATTATTTTATTGATTGTACCTGGACCATCGGATTTCAAAAGTTCAGCAATGATTCCATCTTCACCAGAAGCTTTGTCATTTTTAAGCCGCTTGATTTGCCTAATTATTTCATCTTCGGTAATAATGAATCTGGGTTTGTTTGTTTAGGGTTTAGTGTTGGTAATTTGTTTATGGGCTCAAGACAGTTTAGTATTTATTCAAAATATTTCGCAAGTTCTTTGCAATTGTCTTGGTTATTTAGAGTTAATTGTCGGTTTTCCTTTTGGAAGCAAAGACTTTGCGGTTGATAGCCTGTTAATTTAGTTTTAAATGTTTTGTAAAAGTTTCGGGAGTTATTTTTCTTTTGGAAATCTTTCTATTTCATTAAGTTGATTGTTTTCATATTTTCTTTTAGTTTGTCTAATTAGCTTCGATGTTTCTTTTCTTACTTCCAAAAAGATGTGATAGTTTATTGCTGTTTTTTGACTGATTCAATCTTTGAATGCTTTACTTCGGCTTAATACTGCTTGCTCGCAAACTTCATCCCACTACGGTTGTTTTCTACGTTTTTGTAAAAGGACCAACTTTAAGGCTGTTTTAATAATTTTTTGTTTCAATTCTTGCCAGTTCTGTGCTGGTTGTTTATCAAGCTTTTCTGTTAGGGTTGGTTTTATTTTCGTTGGGTGGAACTTTGGTATTAGCAGTCTCTTTTGAATAAGTTTACGAGGTTTTAAGCTAAGTTTGATTCTAGTCAAGTAGTGATCCGTGTCTATGTTAGCTCCTTTCCTGATTTGATCATTCAAAATCTCTTTATAATTGGGGTACGAAATGGCAACATGGTCAATTTGAAATTCACCCATGTACGTGTTTGCGCACCTCCAGGTCTTTTGTTTTGTTATTTTCTACTTAAAATGGGTTGACATTATTTTTAGATTAAACTGCGAACATAGTTCAACCAATCTTCTACCATTATGGTTAGTCCAATTATGAGCGGGAAAACTGCCGACTGTTTGCCTGTACTTTTTTTCTTTTCCTAGTTGGGCATTCAAATCACCCAATAGGATTTTTACATGGTTAGAGCGAATTTTAAAGATAGTCTTTTCCAGAATTTTCTAGGACTTATTTACTTTTTCAGGATTAGATTTATTTTCTTCGTTAACTGAGATGTGTCTGAGATGTGGTGTATTTTTGAGTATTCTTTTGTCCGTTTTACTTTTAAAAAGTCTGTAGTTGCCAAATTCCAAGATGTTATCATCTGTCAATCTGGTTTCTTGCAAAGATAAAATTTAAATTTTTTGTTGATTCAATGTTCGCCCCAATTCGTGTAGTTTTCCTGGATGCAAGAGAGAATTGATAATTACCGTTCCAAAGAAAGTTTTTGTTTTCGGTTTCAGACGTTGGCCAGAGGTCTCCGACTCCCTCTGAAAGATTTTGCGTTTAAGCCCGGACGCCCCAGAATCCGAAAGTCCGGTTGTACCAGCAAAGCTGCCAGAGGATTGTCTACCTCCTGGAGTAATTTTGTAATTACTAGAACGCTTCATCTTGTACTTTGAATTTAAGGTTTGAACCATGACGGCTCAGAGGTTAAGACTGGAGGGGTTAATTCCAGAATTTAAATATCAGCCGCAGGCTGATATTTAAACCCGTCCCATCCGTCCAGTACCTTATCCGAGGTATACTGGAATTTTCTGAATAAATTATAATATTATAATTATAATATAAATTATAATAATTAGAATTATTGCAGGTTTTTTCAATTATAAAACAAATGTGTATGGTAAATGACGTACATTTTTTTATTTTACTAATTATAGAGACTGAAAAAATAATTCACAACTTAATAATTATTAGAAATTAATAATTTTAATACAATTTTTGAACAAATAAATATATAGCAATGGTGAGGATTTGAACCCCAAAACTGTTAAGTCGCTACTCTGTAAAATGTTTAAATTGATGCTTTGGATATACGTGAGATGGCGCCACCGCTTGATACATCTCTCATAATCCTTTGTAGAATTGGAATACCTTCTTATATATTATCTTAGACCACTGGTAGGGTTTTTCGTAGTGACGCCATCTATAAGTCAGATCGGAGACTTATTGACCGATGTTATAAAAACTGAAAAACCCGATAGAAGTCGTAATTAAAAAAAAAATATTGATTTCGTGTCAATCACTACCAATTTGTCGTGTGTACTGGACACATTGATAGGTCACGCGGATTTAGGGATTAAAAGAAGTGTTTGTATCACATTAACTAGATTATATTTTTAGATTCTTTGTTGCTTATTTCATCTCCGGACGATGGGCGTACGGACTATTCTACGTGCTGAACTGGCCGGAGAGAATATTTCTGGTCCTTTTCAACTACTGCCTCTCCATCTTGATAATGAGAATCGGTCTTACCATTGAGAATTTCAAATACACGGTCACGAAAAAACAGAAAATCAATTAATAAAGAAATCGTTTGAAAACCCATAGTTGTTTTAATTATTTTTAACATTTATTGTAGTTTTTAAATAAAAAAAAATTATTTCCATTTAAATATGTGGAAGGAAACTTGAAAAGTAAGCCTGCAATGTATAAAGTGTTGCCTAATGTCATACACCGAATTTACTGCTACTGTTATTATCACTGTTACTGTTTGGTTGCCGTCGTGACAATGATTGATTGAAGTTTAAAGTTTGATCGCCATTTATCCAGCTTCATGTTTCATACAACGGCTGATTTTTTTAGTATATCCGAACTTTCGATAGGGGTCGCTGTCAAACGAAGAATAATGATCTCGTGGATATAGCTAGAGAAAATCATGTGATCATAATATTGCTCCCACCTAATGAGGTTGCACCTAATAATGTGCAATGGCACGCACAAAATCCAGCCGATTGACGAATACTTCATGGGTCCCCTTAAGTCCTATTACAGCGAAGAAATTCGTGTATTGTTGCGTGCAAACAATAGACCACTAATAGCTTACGATATTGCAGAATTGTTAGGAAACGCATATCACAAATGCCAGACTGGAGAAATCGCCGTTAAAAGGTTCAGTCTTTGTGGAATATATCCATTCAATAGGCATGTTTTTAGGATATCAGATTATCTTGTTGCAGCTCAAGAATCGTCAGTTTGTATTACAGAAGAATTACTTGAACAGGATCAATCTGACCTAAATGCAAATGGCAGAGAAACACAGGAACAATCTGCAAGTGTTCAACCAAATCTTAAAATCAAAGAATGCTAGAGATATTCCAGATTCCTCGCTCGACCAGATCAGACGCTGCCCGAGTAACTTCAAGCCCTGTTAGCAGCAGTCCGCTTATAAGGCCATTTCTGAAATTATATCCAGTTCACAGTTCACAAGAAGGAGCTGCAAGAAACAGAAAAAACAAACCTTAAGAAACTGAAAAGAACAAAATGTAGATAAGGACAAAAAGAAACGAAAGGAGAAAGACAAAGAGAAAAGTAAGGAGAAAAACAAAGAGAAAAGTAAGGAGAATGGTATGGGTAAAGGCAAAGCGAAAGACAAAAGGGATGATGAAGAGAATGCTAAGAAGAAAGATAAACGCAAAGCCAAGGGTGCTAAAAGACAAATTCTACGGGAAAACAAACTGACTCTGATAGTGATGGTACTTTTATTTCTTACAAATCAGAAGAGGAACTGCCTTCCTGTTATGGTTTAAGACAACCTTCAGAAGATAATTGTGATTGTTTCGTTTACAATGGAAAATATAGCGAATGAAGATAAAATAAGAGAGGAGCTGATGCAATGCTTTCTGTGTTTGAAATCTGTAAATGTTTCAGATTTATGTGCGAAGTCTGGGTATACAACGAATGCGCTCGCTATGACACTGGGTATTATGTCTGTGAGTATGGGAAATTACAAACTGTATATTAGATGTAAGTTTAGAAGTACAAAGAGATAGTTATTTAAATATGAATATAATTTGGAATATTCCAAATTACATTTATATTAGCTAAACCATACAGCTCTGTGATTAATCTGAACTTGCAAAAGTGTTAGTTAATTATAGAAAGTAGATAACAATATGTCCAGTTCTAGAAAGTATCTAAGGGGAGCGAAAAATTAATGAGAAAGAAGTCTGAAGAAAAAAATAAAAAGTAATCTAAAATAAGTCAGTACTTTAAGAATGAAGATTTTATTGACGAAGAATCAAATGAACAGTGCGGCGGAAATAAAGAAAAAGACGTCACTAAAAGTGGCACTATTGTAGAGCCCGACAATAGTGAATATCAGAATCCGAAGCAACCACATCCAGGTACGAGCAAAACTCAAAGTTAATCCTTTTTTAATGTGGAAAAAATTACATAATTGCTTCATGTTACTGAAATGGGTAATTTGAAAAAACTAAATGACCAAGTGAAACGGTTTGTGTTCGAAAACGGATACTGTAAACCTAAAGGCCCCTTCTTAAAAGACAATAACAATAGATCGTTCTTGGAAAAACATTATTATATTGTTTCTAAATATGGCGTAAAACTAGAACGTACATGGGTGTCCTATTCTCTACTGTTTCAAAAGGCATATTCTGAATCATGTTGGTTATTCTATAGAGCCGTAGAAAGACACGAGACATCGAAAAATGATTTGCATTTATGTCTTGTATATCAACAATGGTGGTCACATGGCACACTAGATGAAGAACACGAGTCCATAATCAAGAAAGAAAAAAATGTTTTTTCGCGTCAAGTTACCACCAGACTGCTTGATGTTACTCTGACACTTTCAATCTGTAATTTAGATTTTCGTGGCCATAGAGAAAAAGCATACAGCAATGATTCAAGTCCAAGAGGAAATTTTTCGAGTATTGTTCAGTTATTAGCGAAAGACGATTCTGTTTAACAAGAATTGTTAAGTAAGCCAAAGGGCTAGACAAAATACCTATGTGTAAGTCCAAAGATATAAAATGCGTTCATTGCTGTTCAAAAAATAGAAAACGCGCTGGAAATGAAATAATAACCTCACTATTTTACTCCATTATATTTGATACGACTCAGAATATTTCGAAAATAGATCAACTGTGTGTACCGTTACTGAGTGATCGAGAAAGATGAAAATGGAACTTCAAATGCTGTCTTAGCAATGTCCAATCAGATTATAAAATCTATAAAGGACAAAAACATTCCTCTGAATAAGTTCCGTGAATAAGGATATGTCGGTGGTGATAACATGAAAGGCACTTATGATGGAGTTCAAAACTTCATAAGAGATATCGATCCAAATGCGGTGTATGTCGATTGGGCTATTCAGAATTTAAATCGGATAGTTAAAGATGCAATAAAATAGCTTTTATAAATGCAAACATTTTTTGAAACTGTGCAACAAATTTATATTTTTTTTGGGCATTGTATCAAAAGATGGAATCAAGTTTTATATCTAATAAAGAAGATGAATCTTCAACTTCGGCAACATTAAAAACATTAACTCCAATTAGATAGGCAACTAGATAGGCAGACATCAACTAATGAGATTTACATGTATATAATACTATTATATTGCTAATATCTGTAAGTGGAAGTGTCACGGATTAAGTGAGACAGCAAACGTCTGCTTCTATGTATTTTTCTACTACTCGGCCCGTTGTACGCAAATATGCAACTAATGACATTTATCTAATTGTGATTTTCCATTGACAATAGTTTGTATTTGTGGACCAATTTTACTTGTACCAATTATTAAAAGAGATTTAAGATCGGTTAACTTAAATCTGTAAACATTATTTGTGTACTTCATTTTGGAGAATGTTTTCTAACACAGGTAAGTAGTATCAAAAACAACAGCCCACGAGCAAATTTAAGCAAATTATCGAATTGTACCAGTGGAAGACTTATAAAACTCGCAACAAAGATGAGTTTTGATATTTGTTCTTAATTATATCACTGCACTGTAAATCAATAATTACCAAGTTCCGGGGATAGGGTTTCAATGCCAGTATCAAAAGGATTTTGAAAAATCTTAATTGCATTCGCAATGACATCAAGGTCTGAGAAACGAATATCAAAATTTATCTTCAAAACTCAGTCTCAGTGTGAAACATTTTTTACGTAATTGTGATTGAAACAGTATTGTTTTCTGCCGGAACGATTTGATCTTCAATATACGAATTTCAATTCAAATTGTGAGTAATTTCGAAAATATTTCGTTTTATAATGACGTTTAATGTTATATTCTTTGAGAACGGCTATGATTTCATTGCAAATCAAACATAGCGGCTTATTATTGGACTCAATCACGAAATATTTAAAGTTCCATTGTTCTTTGAATGTTCTGCATTCACTGTCTATTTTTCGCTTCTTTTCCATACTAGTAAATCACAGACAAAAACAACAAGTCAAATCAAAATACTGTTACGTAAGGGCGTTGGTCGGTTGGAAGAGGTCTTTTAAACGGAATTACGCACTACTTTATTCCACAACAGACAGTTTCGCTTCTTTCGCCTTCCCTAGGCAGACTGAGTCGAGGTCTCGCCGCCAGCCTTTTTATACTTCAATTATTACTACCATCTCGAAGTAACTGGAATACACCAGAACTTTCTCGAACCAACTAGGTTATTCACGAATGTTTAATTGTTACTGCGCTTTCAAAAGTACTACTAGCGCCATCTGTTAGATATAGAAGGTACTCTATATACACTACCGATTTACGCTTTTGACCACCAGATTTCGTCACGTGTCACGGTCATAACAATGCACAATAGAAATTGAACTAGCGAATTTAGCAAGCATATGCTCGTTTAGGGAGCGTACTCGGCGACTAGTTTAGAAATTACAGATAATGGCAGGAAAATTGAAACGGTTTTGGCCCTTGGAACTTACTGGAGTAATCAGTAAGGCCCTACTGGAAAATTTGGAGACCCCTGTTGTAACACACCTTAAATCTTCATTAAGATAATTTTTCTTAAAAATAGTATTCCAAATTATCTTCCTTTCCTCTATATTTTAAAGAAACTTTCTGTTCAAAAAGCTGTAAAGATTGGTTGGATACATTTTCGAAAGTACTTTCTCTTACACCCGTATAGTAAGAGTTAAATATCAAAAGGATAAACAATATGAAGATATGCAACCAAAATTTCGTTAGCTTTAGCGAAAGCAACAACACAAAGCCATTTGGCTCAAGACATGCTACAAACCGTCGACGCTGACGTAAAGTGAAAGGTACAAGAACCTGGTGATTCCTCCATGGCCTCGGTGACGTTGTCAATCGCACAACACACAATAGGAGAGTGGGCAAATTTATCTGCAACAAGGCCTGTTCAACGGTTCTTGACATTTTGCGTGCAGTCGATCTTCTACCGTACCATCGACCACGACGAACCTGAGGAATCTTTGATTTAGCACCATGATTCATCAGTGGGGTATTGTTTTGTGTCTGTGGACGATATTTGGAGTGCAGCATGGAATTTCAGCCCAAAGTACAGGTATTTAATTTTGTCTTCTTTAACAGTCCCCGAAAGAACACGACCTTGTCGACGGCCAACTTTCTAAAGAGAAAAAATAAACAGGTTTCGTTCGAAATTTACTTCTTTTAATTTTTATTTTGACACAGAACTACAACGTATCAAAAAAAGTGCGGTTTTCGATGTTTTTCGATTCTAAGAATTTTTATGACTTGACGATACTCGCCAGGTTCTTGTTATTATGTGTATGTGTATTATCAATAATGAGAACAGTTTGTTTTTGTATTATTCCTCGAACTACAAAGCCTAAAAAATAACACAGGCAGAATCACCGGAAACACATATACCTACACCCACTATAAATGCTTCGAATATGTATACATACGAGGACTGGTTCAAAAGTCGGTGGAGTCGCAATAATAACGCGTGTTTCAAATTGAGCGGTTTCTTTAATTCATGAATAAAACACAGATGACGTTGTGTCTCATTTCAACAGTGTAATGTATGATATTTATAATAATGGGGTCGTACATAATTAAAAAACAACGTTAAAATTGTTGAATTATTTTATGAAAATGAGTGTCCAGTTAAAAATATTTGTAGAAAATTGCCCGATGTTTACGGTTTGCACAATCGTCCATCTGAAACGCTCCATCACGCTGGAACCCGCTTTTAAGAAAACTCGATTTTTGTTGCTTATTTTTGCTTACAAACGATGCTAATAAATGTAGTATAGTTAATTTTTTTGTAGTGTGTAGCAGTAAATATTGATAATAATACGAAAATAGAAATGAAATTCGTGCTAAATTGTTTGTAGTTTATTGTAGACACAAGAATTTTATTTTTATTCTATTTAAGTAAATAAATATCGAATAAAATCGAAAATAACGAAGTTTTCGGAAAAAACCACACCAACCCAGAAACTACAAATGATATAAATGTTTGTGGTAGTATGCGTACATTTGTAGTGACTGTTAAACTCTTGTTATAACTGCAAACAAAAGAATCAACTGATCAAAAAATGATTATGATTAAAAAAGTTAAAGCCTAAGAAATTACAACATTTCTACCTTCTTGAATTAGTATATATATATATATATATATATATATATATATATATATATATATATATATATATATATATATATAATATATATATATATATATATATATATATATATATATATATATATATATATATATACATATATATATATATATATATATATATATATATATATATATATATATATATATATATATATATATATATATATATATATATAGATATATATATATATACATATATATATATATATATATATATATATATATATATATATATATATATATATATATATATATATATATATATATATATATATATATATATAGAGTTCACGTATAGGCCCTGGTGGACCACGCGAAGTATTTCCTTTACGCCCATACTGATTTCATTCTTTCTCTATGAGCTTTTTTCTTTCGTTAGACCAAGTTGTTCCAGTCTTCCTACATTTTTCTCTTTGGCCAACCTCCCAAACGTTAATCTTGTGGTGTTTGAATCTGAATCTCTATCCTGAATTTCACTTTGTGTAACTATTTGTCTAGTTAGCCTACTCGGATTCATTCGTTTTATGTGTCCGTAAAACTTAAGTCTTTTTCTCATATCGCTATGTATATCTGTGTATTGTTTGATTTCTTTGTTTTCTCGAAGTCGGTATGTTGTTTGGGGCCTAAGATTTTTCTTATGATTTTTTTTTCCTTCTTTTCAATCTCCTCGATGTCTCTGTTTCTATTCAAAATGCGCGTTTCTGCCCCATATAGACATTCTGGCTTAGTAACTGTGTTGTAATGTCTCAGTTTTGTGTTTTTAGATATGCATTTTTTGTTGTAAATATTTTGTGTAAGTCTCAATACTGTTTCCATTTTTTGACATCTATCCTTATTGGCCGCTTTTTCTAACCCATTATCCATGATTATTTCACCCAAATATTTGAATTGAGAGACTCGTCTGATGTTACCATATTTTGTTTTTAGAAATAGTGTTCTTAGTCTGTTACAGGTCATGTATTGTGTCTTTTCAAAGGAAATTTGGAGTCCTATCTTTTCTGCTGTTTCTTTTAGGATTTCAATCTGTTTTTGTGCCGTTAATATACCTTTAGCCAAAATTGCTAGATCATCAGCAAACGCTAGACAATCAATTTTAATATCGGTTCTCCTCAGTTTAATGAGCTGGTCCATATTCAGAACCGACTTTTTTTCACGCCACTCCTGTATTACTTTTTCTAGAACATAGTTAAATAAAAATGGCGAGAGTCCATCCCCCTTGTGTCAGTCCAGTTTTAATTTCGAAGGGATCCGAGATGTCACCCATGAATTTAACTTTTGATCTTGTGTTAGTGTGGCTTTAATAATTGCCAGCGTTTTCAGATCTAGTCCTTGTTCTTTCAAGATTTGCAATAAAGATTCGCGGTCAATAGCCTTTGAAATATGCAATATGCCAATATGCCTTTTTGAAATCCACAAATGTACAGACGAGATTTTTATTGTACAGTTTTTGATGTCTTAGGACCAACTATAGATTCAGGATCTGTTCAGGGCAAGATCTGCCCGGTCGAAAACCTGCTTGATATTCACCAATTTTAGGTTCTAACTGTACCTGTGCTTGATACATTGAGATAGAATCTTGTAACAAACTGGGAGAAGAGATATCCCTCTGTAGTTGTTTACATCCGTTTTATCTTATTTTTTATGTAGTGGATAGATTAGAGCATCTTTTCAATCTTCCGGAATCCGTTCGGTTCGCCAAACTTCTTGTAGAATTTTGGTTATTTCCTTGATTGTAACTAGACCAGCGGATTTCTAAAGTTCAGCAGTGATTCCATCTTCACCAGAAGCGTTGTTATTTTTAAGTCACTTGATTGGACTAATTATTTCATCTTCATTCGGTGGTAATGAAGCTGGGTTTGTTTGTGCAGGGTTTAGTGTTGGTAATCTGTTTAAGGGCTCAAGACATTAGTTTAGGACATAGTTTAGTAGTTGTTCAAAATTGTTCGCAAGTTCTTTGCAATTATCTTGGTTATTTAGAGGTAATTGTCCGTTTTCCTTTTGGAAGCAAAGGCTTTGGGGTTGATAGCCTGTTAATTTAGTTTTAAATGTTTTGTACAAATTTCGGATGTTATTATTTTGGAAATCTTTTTCTATTTCATTAAGTTGATTGTTTTCATATTTTCTTTTAGTCTGTCTAATTAGCTTCGATGTTTCTTTTCTTACTTCCAAAAATATGTTATAGTTTATTGTTGTTTTTTGAATGTTCTACTCTTTAAATGTTTTACTTCGGCTTAATACTGCTTGCTCGCAAACTTCATCCCGGCCCGGGTGTTTTCTAGGTTTTTGTAAATGGAACAAATTTAAGGCTGTTTTAATAATTTTTTGTTTCAATTCTTGCCAGTTCTGTGCTGGTTGTTTATCAAGCTCTTCTGTTAGGGTTGGCTTTATTTTCGTAGGGTCGAACTTAGCAGTATCTTTTGTATAAGTTTTCGAGGTTTTAAGCTAAGTTTGATTCTAATTAAGTAGTAATCCATGTCTATGTTATCTCCTTTCCTGACTTGAATATTCAAAATCTCTTTATAATTGGGATACGAAATGACAAAATGCTCAATTTGAAATTTTCGCATGTACGTGTTTGGGCACCGCTAGGTCTTTTGTTTTATTATTTTCTTATTAAAATGGCTTGACATTATTTTTAGATTACACTGCGAACATTTATTAATTTAATATTTATCAATTTAACTAATCTTCTGCTATTATGGTTAGTCTATTTATGAGTGGGGAAACTGCCGACTGTTTTTCTGTACTTTCTTTCTTTCCCTAGTTGGGCGTTGAAATCACCCAATAGGATTTTTACATGGTTAGAGGGAATTTTAAAGATAGTCTTTTCCAGAATTTCCCAGGACTTATTTACTTTTTCAGGATTAGATTTATTTTCTTCGTTAATTGGGAGGTGTGCATTGATTAATGTATAGTTTTTGTTAGCACACTTGAGGGATAGTGTCATAAGTCGATTATTTACTGGCTGGACATTAGTGATAGAACCAAGAATAGTTTTTGAGATAGAGAAAGCAACACCGAGATGTGGTGTATTTTTGAATATTCTTTTGTCCGTTTTACTTTTAAAAAGTCTGTATTTATCAAAGTCCAAGGTGTTATCATCTGTCAACCTGGTTTCTTGCAGAGCTAAAATTTGGTTTCAGACGTTGGCCAGAGGCTCCGACTCCCTCTGATATATATATATATATATATATATATATATATATATATATATATATATATATATATATATATATATATATATATATATATGGATAGAAATAATAATAGATAGAAATATCGATTACATCGAAATACAGATTTCGTAACTTATTAGCTGCTGAGTTATTGCATCTGAGACTGCTGAGTCTATTGCAGTATGCATTGGAGTATCAACTAACTGGTGATTTTTAGGTAGCAAAAGGTTCCACACTTGATAAAATCGTTTGTAGTTGAAGATTCTTGGACAACAATTTTCTGAAACTTTATTAACTTCAGTGCTTCCCAGACATAATCTTCTATGGATTTTATAATCTGATTACACATTGCTAAGGCAGTTTGATCATTAACTTCATGAAATCCTAACAATTACTATTTAATTACGAGCGCATTTGGAGTTCCATTTTCATCTTTCTCGATCATACAGTAACGGTAAAGTTCACAGAATTGATTTGTTTTCGAAATATCTTGAGTCGTATCAAATATAATGGAGTAAAATGGTACGGTTATTATTTAATTTATTCTCGCATTTTCCACTTTTTGAATCAGAACAGCAATGAGCTCATTTTGTATTTTTGGACTTAAGTATTTTGTCCGGCTCTTTGGCTTACTTAATAATTCTTGTAAAACATGATTGTATTTCGGTAATAGCTCGACAATACTCAAAAAAAATCCTCTTGGACTTGAATCATTGCTGTATGCCTTTTCTCTATAGTTGCGAAAGACTAAATTATAGGTTGAAAGTATCAGAGTAACATCAAGGAGTCTAGTAAGCACTTATAGTCAGCCCTAAAGTCTAAACACATGCAAAGGGGTAACGAAAGTTATGATCTATAAAACACTCATTCGACCAGTAATTATTTATGGCTGCGAGACGTAGCTAGTAGACATTTAAAATACAATAAAAGCATTATTTCCTAAACTGTAAGTCAGTTTTCTTGTACGTAGGACGTAGCGTTGTTCAAGTAGTTTGTCTATTTCTGCCTATAGATAATAACAAAGAAATTCTTTCTTAATTACCAATTTTAAACCACGCAATTACCATAATTAAAATGAACTACCACCATAATTACATTAAATTTCAAACAAATTTGGTCAATACAATTGATAAGAAATAATTTTTAAGTACGAGGTGTGCTAATAAAGTAATGGGGACTGGTGATGTAGCATTTGATCTGGCAACACCGATGGCTTCCCCTTTGGAGATAAGGCGAGCTGGCATCTGATGCGTCTTCAGCTCGCGTGTGACCTCTCTAGAACAGAGGTTCCAACCTTTTCTGGACCACTGCCCCCTTTACAACAAAAAAAAATCCAATGCCCCCTCTTCCATAATAGTTAGTTAATATTAAAATATTGTTGCACATCATCTACATATACTTTATTTATCTATCGATCTATTAAGAATCATAAAGTATAAATTAAGGTTGTTCCAGCGTGGTATAGTATAATCAGAGCATTTACTTTTGTCAGAAATGCGAAGCTGCGGCAACCAGATATTCACGTATACTAACAAATATGTTTGGTTATTATGATCTGACAACGTTGTTCTGAGCACATATATAACACTGGTAGTCTTTGAATATAAAAGTACAGGAAAGAGCATATGATTCTGTAAGTGGAACCGACTACTGTTTCCGTTTTGGCATTGGCGTAGGGCAGTATGAATAAAAACAAGAAACTGATAAAAGTTACAGTTGAAACAATAAATTATTGTGTAATTATCGTTACTGCATTAAATTAACGAAAACTTACTAGATTCGACAGAGAAATGTAAAAATTTAAATTAATTAAAATAAAATCTATTTTTTCAAAGAGTAAAGCGTCTTTTATGTGGCCAATATGACAAACCGTTATTAAGAAATTGGAATCTCCTCTCATAAAATCACATAATTTCCAAAAATTGATTCGGTACCTCTGTTTCATCTTGCACTGAAGTTTTTCATCTACTACAGCGCTTTCGTAAATATAATTAATTCTTGTAGTGTAAATAGTCAATAAATAAACTAAAGAATTAGATATAAACTCGAGTATAAATTCATTTTTTACAACAACCAAAAAAGCTAAATTTCAAGAGTAAATGCTATGAAAGATGTTTATCAAAATGATAAATTAAAAGATTACATATTTTAAACAGTCAACTTCAATTGTTGGACCAAAAAGGAAAGGATTTACGGTTAGAGGCGCATCAGCATCTCAGGCTATATAGCCACTGGACCTACAGCTTAACGTGGGTTCCGAACCACGGTCATCAGCTACCGGCAAACCTAGGCCAGCACCCCCCTCAGACTATAAACACTTAGTTATGTGCCTACTCATAAGTCTATCAGGAACCCTATCAACTGGCAAGTGACCAATGTAGAACACTTCTCAGAAGGCATCCGGCCTTACCCAGCCTTTAACTGGCGTGACTGAGGGGTAATTCGTTGTCGGATTTTACACTCTTGCCTAGAAACAATCACAGACATTTAGGTGTGGATATGTGTGGGCGCGTGTGTGTGTAGATGTGAATATATATAAGTGTGTGTATGTAGGGTAGGAAGTAAGACAGACAGAAGAATTAAAGAAAAACATCGCAAAACAATCCTCATCAAAATGATGGGAACCTACTATAAGAACCTACTACGGTTTGGAATACAGTCTGGCTTTTGAATAAAATTAATCCACTGTGTTCTTCTATTTGGAACTTTGGTAAATCTCGAAAAAATATAAACTGGTTTAATAACATGAAATCCAAATGGAAGTAACATTTACATGTATTAGTACAATAATTTGTGAAGAAAAGGATTGTAAAAAAGGTAACACTCTGTATTATTAATTATATTTCATAGGTTTTTTTATATGAGTAAAGCAACATGTTTTATAAGTATGAAACGAAATGTAAAAAATAATGAATATTAAATTAATAATAGCTGAAGCTTTGATAGCTAAATCCAAATTTGTTTCTTTATTAGAAACCCCTTGACTACACCACTTTTTCCAGTAGTCCATACCTTTAAGTTTATTACCCTTCCTTTTTTTCCCCTCCATTTTTCGACAGTAATAATGATTCACGTATCTATTCTTAACAAGGTCACCGAATAACACTGCACTAAAATTACTCACTTACATGGTACACTTAATTTTCTTCACTATTCGTTCACCACTTTTCACTTATATTCGCTTCGAGTTCGCATGGAATAATACTGCCATAAGCGCGGTCACGCGCCGCTTATATAACAGCCCAGTAGTAGCCGTCCAGAAACTACCACAAACTTCCACAAAGCTCCGTTCATTCCGACCGAGGGGCGTGGCGAATAATCGAGAAACAACGCAAAGTTTCCATACGATACAAAATAGTTCGACTACTCGACAAGAGATGGCGTTACTGGCCGTTTTCGTCTCGATTTATATGGACATAAAGATAAGCAAGGCTCTTTCCTGTTAGTTTTATATTCCATGGTAAAATCCGACAACGAATGACCCCTCAGTCACGCCAAGTTAAAGGCTGGGTAAGGCCGAATGCCTTCTGAGAAGTGTTCTACGTTGGGCACTCGCCAGTCGGTAGGCCTCCTGATAGTCTTATGGGTAAGCACATAACCAAGGGTTGATAGCCTGAGTGGGGTACTGGCCTGGGTTGCCGGTGGCTGATGACCGTGGTTCGGAATCCACGTTAAGCTGTAGGTCCAGTCGCTAAATAACCTTGTAGTTGCTGATGCGTCTCTAACCCCAACCGTTAACTTTAACCTTAAACAGAGAAATAATTTTCGGAAACATTTCCAAGCAGATTTTCTTCATCTCCAATTAATTGGCTAAAATCTGCTAAACGATTCTGTAAGTCAAATTTTACTCTTCCCTGATAATTCTAACCATCAACCGACGATCAGAACGAAACTTGTGTTTTCTTTATCATATCAGTAACTTTTCGAACGATCCTCGTATATGTCAATGTCGTGCGTTTCCTTTTTCTAGACCTGGTATTTCGAGGAATTTTTTTACGCACTCTCTAAATTTCTACTTAATATTTCTAGTACAAAACGAATAAATTTCATGGAGAATTTTATGAGAAAAACAACGCAAAATGGCCAGTCGTACAAATTCCTTATTATCTGAATCCGCGTTTCTA
Source organism: Cosmopolites sordidus (assembly GCA_031761425.1). Taxonomy (NCBI): domain Eukaryota; kingdom Metazoa; phylum Arthropoda; class Insecta; order Coleoptera; family Curculionidae; genus Cosmopolites; species Cosmopolites sordidus. The sequence continues at coordinate 1,826,968 of JARFXV010000476.1, read as the reverse complement.
TAAAATCGAATTTACACGCTTTCAATTAACTCAAAATAGTTTAAATAAAACAAAAAAAATCAAACTTATTTCTTCGGGTCGTTGTGTTATCTTATGGGTTTTCTGAATTATCGGACGAAGAGCCACAAAATAATCAGAGCATCGTTCTCCAATTACGTAAACCGCAATTTCTCAGTTTTGCTAAATCTGCGTCTGTTGAACGAGAAAATCACTTTATGTCCACAAACCAACAAATAATCAAAGAAGATTACAAAACAATTAACATAACCTAATTCACTTTTCTCTAATTAGGTTCTAATCTTGGTAAAATGGTGGTTTGTTTTATAATTAGTGTTTCGGTTGAAAACCCCGTTTAGCCGACGCAAGCGCCATCTGAATAAGTATACGCGTTATACACAGCCTTGTTTTAATCCCGAAACCCACGTGACCTATAAATGTGGGCAACCAACACTTCACGTTGATAATGATTAACACGAAATCACTAATTTACTTAAACTACGACATACATTTATTGGATTTTTTGCATATAGACCCGGTTGGATCACGCAAAGCATTCTGACTGTGTTCTTTCTGATTCACCACACCTCCCTCATCCTTTCTCCGTGGATTCTCTTTCTCTCCTCCGTCCACTTTGTTCCCGATCTCCTCGAAACTTCGCTCTCTGATACAACGTTCCACATATATATTTTGTTTCTGTACGTTCTTCTATCCTCAATCTCTGTCTCTGACTTGTGTGATCCATGCTACTGTTGACTTAACTCCTTGTATGTATGTAAGAATTGTGTTGGTGAGTCTTGTCGGTGAGAGTCTACTGATATGTCCATAGAATTTCAACCTTCTTTTTCTTATGTCCGCCGCTACATTGGACATTCTCTCTGTGGTCTTTCGAGAATGTAGTCTGTATCCTTCCTCTGTCAGTTTTGGGCCGAGAATTTTCCTCATAATTTTACGTTCTTCTTTTAGTATGTTTTCTATGCCGCTTTTTGTATGGAGTGTAAGTGTCTCACTTGCATATAGTACCTCTGGTTTGATTACTGTGTTGTAGTATCTTATTTTTGCGTGTGTGGATAGGCATTTCTTATTGTAGATATTGTGTGTCTTGCCGTATGCCCTCTTCATCTTCTGTAATCGAGTCTTTTATGCTATCTTTTCTCCTCCTGTGGGTTCGAGGATCTCGTCCAGGTATTTGAAGTGAGTGACCCTATTTATTTTGCCGTACTTGGTGTTCAAATTTTGGACATTTAATTTTGAGCAGAAGAATTCGGTTTTTTGAAAAGATATTTGTAGGCCAACTTTATCTGCACATTCCTTGAGGACTTCGATCTGTTTGGTTGCCCTTTTTTCATTGTCTGCGAGTATGGATAGGTCGTCCGCGTCTTATTGGTTTCCAGTGTCCTTGATTTTTTAGTTCCTGTTCCCATTCCCTTATGACTTTGTCCAGGACCAGGTTGAAGAGGAGTGGGGATAACCCATCTCCTTGGCGTACTCCGGTTTTAATCAGGAAGGGTTCGGAAATGTCTCCCATAAATTTCACTTTAGAGATTGTGTCAGTCAGTGTCTGCTTGATCAATCGTAGTGTTTTGTGGTCGAGTCCGTGTTCTTCTAGGATGTTGAACAGAGATTTTCGGTCAATGCAGTCGTATGCTTTCTTGAAGTCAACGAACGTGCAGGTGATTGGGACGATCCTGATAGCTTTGTATTTCAGTATTGTTTTTAAGTTAAAGATTTGTTCAGTGCATGAGCGACCAGGGCGAAAGCCTGCCTGGTACTCGCCAATTTTGTGTTCTAGTTGTTTCTGTGTTCTCTGGAGAAGGCATGTTGAGAAGATTTTGTAAGTGCCTTGTAATAAGGAGATTCCTCTGAAATTGTTCACATCTGTTCTGTCTCCTTTCTTGTGCTGCAGGTGTATAAGAGCACATTTCCATTCATCTGGTAATTTTTCTGTTTGCCAGATGTTCGTGATAATTTGCGTGAGTTCCCGCAGTGAGTTTGGTCCGAGGTTTTTCACAATTTTCCTTGGGGAATCTTGTGCCGCGTTCGGGACAATTGAGGAGATAAGAGAAATAGTGTGCCAGCTCCTGACAATTCTCCTGATTGTTTAGCGCTAATCTGCCTTTCTAAAGCAAAGATTTTGTGGTATGTACCCATGGATTTCTCTTGCGAAAGTCCTATAAAAGCCTCTCGTGTTATAATTGCGGAAATTCTCCTCTATATATATACATATATATATATATATATATATATATATATATATATATATATATATATATATATATATATATATATATATATATATATATATATATATATATATATATATATATTAGGTGATTACGCAAACTCACACTTCGTTTGACAGCGACCCCTATCGAAAGTTCGGATACACCAAAAAACATCACCCTTTATATGAAATAGATTAGATCTACGAAAGTGGCATCACAAAAATTATGCAACTTAATCTATCTAATTCACTTCAATAGGTCCCAGTCATGGCAAAATCGTGGTGTGTTACGTGGGGACTTGGTCCGTCTACCGACCGGGTCGCGGTTCCTTCACCATCGAGAATCTAGAACCGTCTCTCTGCACTCACATCATCTACTCATTTGCCGGTCTAAACCCGAAAGAAGACTCCATAAAATCACTAGGTAGGTCGTATCAAATATTATTAACAGGATTATTCAGTATATTTTTGCTTCAGATCCTTGGCAGGATCTCACGGAAAACTACGGGAAAGGAGGGTTTCAAAGAATCACCAATCTTCGACTGAGGTACCCTCATCTGAAGGTTTCACTAGCTATAGGGGGATGGAATGAAGGGTCGACGAATTATTCGAAGATGGTGGCTGAACCAGCACGAAGAAGCAAATTCGTTACCAGTGCAGTGGATTTTATCAAGTAATTTTTTTTCATATATTAGACTAATTGAATAGTTCGCGGAGCGACACCTATAGAGCAGTAAAATAACTATATAATCTACTAAATTTTGAAGTTTCATCGTTCATATGAAGATATGTGAAGTTTCAAGTCGATCTGTTAATTCATTCGTACAAAAACAGCAGGTTAAAGTAAACATATCTGTATTATTTTTTATTTTTTAAACTGAAAATATTGAAAATCGTACAGTAATTAAATTATTTCTAATAAAGGTTTAAATGCAATGGAAATTCATGTATTAGAGCTCTGCTCCTTCAAAAACAATGGTTTGTAAGTGAACAGGTGAGTTTCAACGTAGTGGTGCAAGCCTTGATGATGATCCTCGTTCTGGACATCCATTAAGTGCAATTACTGAACCAATAATTAATTCTATTCATGGTATGATTATGGAATACAGACAATTAACTTGAGTGAAATTGTTAAGGCCATGGACATCGCAACTGAACGGGTGTTTCATATTTTGAAAAAGGAATTGGGCTTGCGAAAGCTATATGGAAGGCGGGTGCCTCATTTGTTAAATTCTAATCAAAAACGACGTCTAGTAAAACTTTTCAGTCACATTTGAATCTTTTTCGAAAGAATAAAATAGTTTTTAAACGTCGTTTTGTAACTATGGATGAGACTTGAGTTTACCGCTATGATTCTGAAGTGCGACAACAAACCACAGAGTGGACTAAGCCCAGTTGTTCAGCCCCGAAGCAACCAAAATGGTCAAAATCGACCAAAAATGTTATTGTGTCATTTTTTTGGGGTGCGAAAGGCATTTTGTTTGTGTTACCTTCAAACCGGTAAAACAATAACAGGATAGTATTACTAAAACCTTGTGGATCAGTTGGATGGAAGAATTCGCGAGAAAATACCTAGTTTAATGAAGAAAAAATAATTTTTCATCAAGATAATGCACCTGATTACAGATGTGTTCTTGCTATGGCCAAATTAAAGGAGTTACACTACGAATTGTTGGAGCATCCATCATATTCACCAGATCTGGCCCCCTTTGACTTTCATCTGTTCCCAAATCTCAAAAATTCATACGTGGCAAGCATTTTTCATCAAATGAAGAAGTTATAGCAGCCGTAGATCAGAGTATACGGAAGAATAAAGTCATTCTTTTAATTAACCTAGTACAGGTGGTCTAAAAAGAACCATATTATTCTGAGGATAATACTTCTAAACCATATTCATTTATGTCAATGGCATCAAATGTATAAAGGTTATTAGAAAAAGTTATTCGGAATATTATTTTAATCCCATAAACCTAGTTTCATGATAAAATTCGCATTTTTAATTTTTTCATTATTTTGGTCTATACACAAAATTATTACAAGTTTATTTGTTTAATTTGATAACACTGGAGAACAGTAATTTTGTTGAGTTGGATCTGTGACTTGTTTTTGACAAATTTTTCATCTCTGAATTCAAAAATATTCACAGTTTTTTTCTATCACGTTAAAAGTGTACATACGAAAGGAAATAAGGTGAGATCTGACCAAATCGATTAGAATATTTTATTCATACAGAGGTTAACATATTATTAAAAGTTAAATTGTGTTTATACAAAAAATTAATAAAAGATATTATGGTAAACATTTCTTCTTATAGCTTTTCCTGGAGTGTTCAGTTTGTGGACATTCTCGCTTGATGCTCCAACAGTAGTCAGCCATCATACTGACATCCCATCTACCTTGATACCGCGCTTCCATAACCTTTAGATCTTGGTGGAATCGCTCGCCCTGTTCATCACTAACAGCACCAAGATTTTCTAGGAAGTTAGCAAGATAACTATGTAAGAAATGCAATTTGATGCTCATGTTGCAACCAAGCTTTTTAAAGCTCTCCAAGAGTTGTTGAACAATTTGGATGTAATTCGGGGCTCGTGTATTTCCAAGAAAATCTTTTACACTATTTTTAAAAGCCAACCAAGCATTCCTTTCAAGTTCGGTCATTGTTTCAGTGAAATTTTCATCTTTAACGAGTTGCCGAATCTGTGGACCATCAAACACATCAGCCTTTATCTTTTCATATGACAGGCCGGCAGGCATAAGGAATGCCGAAATGATATACTTAAAGCAGTCTCCTTCAATTGACAAAGCCTTAACAAATTACTTCATGAGACCTAGTTTTATATGCAAAGGCGGAAATACAATGTTTTTTCTGTCAACAAGTGGCTGATTTAAAATGTTTGCATCACCAGGTCTTAGGTCAGATCTTGGCAGCCAGTTCGATTGCACCCAATGCTTCTTACGAGCTCTGCTGTCCCACATGCACAAAAAACAGGGATACTTGGTATACCCGCGTTGCTGGCCAAGAAGGAAACAGACCATTTTAAGGTCAACACAGATGATCCATTGGTGCATGTTATATTGCAACAAGTCAATGACTTTCTTTATGTCGCCATATTCTTCACGCGAAGAAACTGAATGACCTATTGGGACTGAACCGTATAAATTTCTATTATGTAGGCGAACACACTTCAAGCTACGCTTTGAGTTATCTATAAACAATCGCCATTCAGTTGTGTTATAGTTAAAAATGGCCAATTTTTCATTAAACCTGCTACGTTCTGGTAATATACAAATCCGTCATTATTTCTGAAGTACTGCGTAAATTTACTTTCTTTGGATCGACAGTAAGTGACTTTAGCTCCTTTGTCAAACAATTTTTTTTCATGCAGTCTTGATGCTAATAATTCCGATCCTTTTTTGGATAGTCCCAAATCTCGTGCTAAATCGTTTAATTCATGTTGATTGAATCCTTTACGAACAGAATCATTGGAAATTTTGAATTCTTCGTCGGTGGAGTCACTTCGATCTTCACTTGATTCACATTCTTATATTTCTAAAGAAGGTAATTCTTGAAAAACTGGCACTGGAATTTCAGCTGAATGAGGCACAGGACGTATAGCTGACGGTAAACTAGGGTACTCAATTTTATGTTTGTTTTTCTTGTTGAATCCTGATGTTTTCACTATGCAAAAGTAGCAATCACTTAAGTGATCTTTGGGCTCTCGCCAAACCATTGGTATACCAAACGAAAGTTTATTACGTGTTCTCTTCGTCCACATTCGTAAACTCTCTACACACTGCTTGCACGCTTTATAAGGGGCCCATGATTTATCTTGGTCACCTATTTTCACTTTAAAATAAGCAAAATAGGCTTGCCTGACAAATGTACTAATATCAGTCCGTTAAATGGGGATGGTAAAACTGCCACGTATATAACAAAATGAATCAGGGCTGTTTAAGCATTTACGACGAGAACTACCAGAGGCAGACATAACGAAAATCTGTAGTTGTGTATGTATACTTTGACTTTACTATATCAGAGCGACACAGACCCACGTACTTTAGCATCTCATGCGTAACTGACCGAACTAGTTTTGGATGACGCAACGTCACTCCCGCCCCCTCTCCTAGGTTGAAGAAGGTTCGCCGGTAGGAGAGCAGTAGTGACTTCTGTGATTCGCCAAGCTTAGTCGGATGCGCAACAACTGTAGAGAAAGAACACTTGACGTAATAGAAAAAAACTAAATAAAGTTTTGGAATTAGCATGTCAATTTACGTATAAAACAGCGTAAATATCGAACTCAACAGAAATTATTTTTCAAATTGTTCCCCTGTGTAATTAGTGTGCCATGGTGAGTAAAAAATTGACACACTGTCAAGAGTGTCATGTATTCAAATATTTCAGTAAAATAAATAGCACTTACAAAGGAATAATTATTTTGTTATTATAGGAAAACAATTTTTGGCAATTGATCAAATTTAGGAAAAAGTATATAGTATATAACAATAATTTTCGTAATACAAATAATTAACTATCAAATATGATCTCTCACAGCTATTCATCCGCCTATTCGAATACATTTTTCGATTCTTTACGATTCTGTTGTAATAATTTTGTGTATAGACCAAAATAATGACAAAATTAAAAATCCGAATTTTGTCATGAAACTTGGTATATGGAGTTAGAATAACATTCTAAACAACTTTTTTCGATATATCTAACGCGAAGCAAAATATCGAGAAATGACCCTGTTTGTGAATTCGTAGTAGGCTTAGTTTAAAATTCAGATTTCAGTTGAGTATCTTAAAAAACGTCACCCATCAAGTCAGATGTCTCACTGCACAAAAATTCAAATTTGAATTCCTTCAAATAGCGAAAATGTGGGGTTGTCTTCATCTTAAATGCGACACAGTGTATAAAGTAACCAAAAAAAGTTCGTATAAAAAGAGTTCGGAAACCAACAACATCAGTTCTTGCGTTGGCACTTTTCGTGCGAATTATTAACCTCAAAGAGGTTACCAACCTCAGATTGAATCATATTCCCATGACGCTAACATGGTTAGCGAAACGCGAGTCGTGAAATTAAGAACAAGTGAGGTGAGGTGTATTAGAAAAATGTTTGGTCTGACAAAGAAAATTTTTCGAATCCAGCAAGGCATTTCCTTCTGGCTTAGGAACAGCTGGGAACCAAATCTGGCAAATACAGCTCATATGGAAGGACTTTGAAGCGTATCTATTTTACAGGGTTTTACAGCAACAATATTAGGGTAAGAATGGGCATTACCGGTCACTTAAGGATAAATAATCACAAATCAGATGATAATCAATATTTCTTTATTAATCTTTTTGCTAATTAAAACTTAACTATTCTTCTAACAACATCACAATAATTGAGATCAATAAGTAAAACAAATTTGACATAATCAATATTTAAAAAATAAACGACCGGTATTATGCACCATGGCAGGTAATACTAGTCACTACGTTGGTAATACCGGTAAAGCCTTGTTGAGGCATAAGTCGCAGATATAACCCTCAGGAGAGTCATGCCCGAAGCAGTCATCGAGAGCCCAGAGACCACACAGCACACACCTACACCACATCTCGTTGTTATGCCCATAATCATCGCAGATTATACATTTATTTTCCAAGTCCTTATCAGCCTCATTATCTTCATCTTCACGCAGATCTGTCATTTCATCTTTTTTGCTTTTGTCTCTTTTTAGCCTTTTTCACATCAATCGATTTTCCTTTTCTTTTCCTTGTCTTTTTTTCAGTTTTGGTTTTGAGAGTTACTTTTATCTTCCCTTTTGTCATTTTTCTATTTTCCTTCTCGACCAGAACTTCTTTATTAGGAGTTCCTGTTAGGACGGTTGCATGTTGTTTCCGAGATAGTACACATTTTTTCTTGCTTCTTGACTTATTTGGCAGCGACAGAAGATCCTTAGCAGTGGTAGTTTTATGAACTCCTGAAGTTGAAGGAATGGGGTTGTTATAAAAGTTAGCCCGTTGCTCGAGTTTGGATGTCGTTGGTGTATTATTTATCGGGGCTTGTTCAATTACATCACAAGAAGTGATGTCTATTGAGGTGAGTTTGTCTGGAAATGAGTTGGTGGATCACTAGGTTTATCTAATATTATTTGGGCATCTGGGGTCTTATTATCCCGGTCTCGTATTTCTTCTACCAAAACTACCACTTTGTTGCTGTTTAAAATATCAACAGCCACAAAACCTTCATCTGTAAACACGTCCAGGTTTAAAGGATATATTCCTCTAGTAGCAAAGCCTGCTTCAGCCTTTGGAATGGTTGCTACTTTTTGAAAAGTTTTCCTGAACAGCGAAGCCAGATCATTTTGTGTGATCTTTTTTCCCAATTAATTCTTCATGAAAAGGTTACATTCTTGTTTATAAGCTGCTTTAAGTGGACCGTAGATAGAAATATCTAGAGGCTGTATCCTATGCGAGCGATGTGGTGGCAATGATAACATCAATATGTTCTTGCTTTCGCAAAATTCGTAAGCTCTCCAAGAGATGTGGTCGATTGTCGAGAACAAGCAATATGGTCTCATTTTCTAAAGGTTTGGTTAAATCTACGAACTATTTCAGCCAATCTACAAACAGATCTTCATTAATCCACCCATTTTTTTAGCACCGACAGACAATTGTACGAGGGCAATCTGCTTCTAAAGCAGATGCATGCCTCTGTCGTAGATAAATTAACATTGATGGGACGTAGACTCCGGTAGCATTCACAGCTCACACAGGTGTGACTGTCTTTCCTCTTTCTCCGCTGGTTATAGATCCCACACGTTGTTGTCCTTTTGTCAGTCATAATTTTACCAGGGTCTTGCACTGAGGAAATTTCAGTCTCGTCTACATTCAATATATTCCTTGGCAGAAACTTATATTTATCCATTAGCTCTGTAAGAAGTTTGAAAAATAAAGCAACTTCTTTCTTGTTAAAGGTCCTATTCAGGCTCATGCCTTGAGCTTTCCTGATGGACAAATGATTTATTTTTATGAATGCTTTGAGCTAGTCCTTGCCAGCTAATTCAAAAGTTTCGTTAAAATTATGCTTATTATTTTATTTTTTATTTTTATTTAATTATGTTATTTTTTTCCAACATATTCTTAAGAAAATTATTATTATTCTTCTATTATATTCTTAGAAAGATGTTCTATTCTTATTATTATATTCTTAGAAAGATGTTCTAATTTGAAGCAAAGTGTAGCCATAAAATATTTTACCGAGGAACTTAACTTGGGAAGCCATTTCATCTTCTTTTTCCCTTGTGAAGACTGGATTTCTTACCAGCTGTGGACTATCAAGGTTTTTGTTCTTCATTCTTTCTTGAAGCGTTGAAAACGGCACGCCAGTAGATCAAGCTGCTTCTCTAATAGATTTCCTTTCATCCACTAGTTTAAAAGCTCTGATCTTGGCCCCATGACGCTTTTGAACGTGCTTGGCTTCTTGTATTGGACATTCTAAAATAATATACAATTGTTAAAATAAACAAAAAAAAACTGACCATGTAAATTTGAAATTTGAAATTCGCGCCAGAATAGAACTCTAACGGAAACCACGCGAACTTTTTTTGGTTATCTGGTAATGGCAATTTTTTACAACGTTTGTATCCTTGTAGGAAATACCAATTTGACGGTTTAGATCTCGACTGGGAATTCCCAGCTAAAAGAGGAGGTGCCCCCGAAGACAAGCAAAACTTTTTGCTTCTAGTAAAGGTAAACAAAGCAAATACATTTAGTTTTAAATAGTTTAAATTTTATAGATATTACGCATATTAAACTGAACATTTTAAAATACTATGTAACGGTTAGATGCTTTAATTTTTTAAATGTAGGATTATTGAAATAATGGTTGTTTACAATATGTATATATAAATACAATGATAGAATTACTAGGTTCTTGGGTAGAACCGTGTTTTAGATTTATAAAATCTCGACGTTTCGGCTTTGAAGCCATTTTCAAGAGAATCTAGTTGATTTACTCCGATGCCTCAATCTGCCTACTCCCCAGAGGTCACAACTAGAAAAGAAAGTGGAACGTGGCCAGAAGAAGGGATGTCATAGACACCATGTTACTCTTGTGGAATATTATCCTTCACTAGTCTGAGGAAACTGGATATATTTCTTTCTGTTATAAATATCGTTTCGATATTACGGGATCTGAATACGTGCCAAGTTTTTAATAAAATTTGCCATGTATTCCAGAACTATATCCAGTTTCCTCAAACCAGTGAAGGATAATATTCCACAAGAGTCACATGGTGTCTATGAGATCCCTTATTCTGGCTGCTCCCAAGCATATATCGGCCAAACTAATAGACATACCCAAAATCGCATATACGAGCATTCTCTCGCCGTCCGAAAATCGGATCTCTCCTCGACTTTAGCAGAACATCATCTTCAAACGTGTCACAAAACAGATTTCGACAAGGCCAAAGTAATTCCTACAAACTCCGCATAATTTGTGAAGCAATTGAGATCGAAAAACGTCCAGACTGCTTAAACAAGAGGGACGACGGTCTTAGAGTTCCAATTACATGGAAACCGCTTATTTCCAAATTACCCATCCGAAACCCTTCTAGTCAAACGTCCACCTCCCGTCTCACCCCCTCCCTTCAACCGAGCGCTCCACCTACAATCTCACCTATTAATACAGAGGTCGCGCCGTCCACGTTCTTTTCTGGTTGTGAACACTGAGGAGTAGGCAGATTGAGGCCTCGGAATAAATCAACTAGATTCTCTTGAAAATTACTTCAAAATGGAAGCCGAAACATCGAGATTTTATAAATCTAAAACGCGGTTCTAACCGAGAACCTAGTAATTCTAAAATTACCGATCGAGGAAGCCTTTCCGGACAAATACAATATAACTACAAATACAATATACAATATAACTACAAGTGAAAATTTGGTATTTTTTTATCTTGAAGAACATTGAGCTAACATTACTAGATTATCAGCAAACGCCAGACAATCTATTTTGATGTTGGTTCTTCCCAATTTAGTGGGCTAGTCAATATTCAGGGCCGATTTTTTTACACGCCACTCCTGTATTACTTTTTCTCGAGTACAGTTAAATAAGAATGGCGAGAGTCCATCCCATTGTCTCACTCCAGTTTTAATTTCGAAGGGCTCTGAGATGGCACCCATAAATTTTCTTAATTGAACTCTCGACTTCTCAAGGATAGACACAGGGCTCTATGGCTTCACTGGTCGGCTATCTTCCCTGCGCTGCTTCTCTGGTGGTCTTCTCAGTACTCATTCTCTGGTGGACCTCGACTCTATTCTTCCCCTATGGATACAATCCCGACGACGTTGACTCCCCACTTTTCGTGTCGTTTTCGTTTCCTAATCCTAATTGATGGTTGCCTACCTATACGAAGATTTAGGAATAGAAATAAAAATTATTTACAATATTCAGCCGTCCTAAAATTTGTTTATCCTCAAACAAATCTTCTAGGTGGCGTTGCTTCATTTGTCTTAGGGGTTGGATATTTCTATTTCCTTTTCCTGCATATTTTCCTTCTTCTTCTTCTTCTTCTTCTTCTTCTTCTTCTTCTTCTTCTGTATCCGAATTGGATTTCCAACTTGTAGGTATCTCGTGTAGAATACCTTTCTCCTTCACATTCAATTGTTCCGGTATTTTTTGTATTCCTTTTTTTTCTTGAGTTACTTTTTTTCTGACTTTTCTGGAAGAGATTTTGCTTTAAACTCGTTTCGTTCTGTTTTGGTTTCTTTGGTGCTATAAACTGTTTATTTCTGTTCTATGAACTTTGGGATAGCGGTCATTTCTTCAACTTTCTTGGATTGAATCTCATTTTTTGGCCATAATCTTCTCGCTTCCTCATCTCTCTTTCCATCCCTTTTGTTTTTGTTTTCTCTTCATCAGTCTTTATCTCACTCTTTTCGATGCCTGTGCTTCTTTTCATCTTTTCAACATTTATTTCCGTCTTTTCGTCTGTTTTAGTTTATGGTTCCACAGCACTGTCAACTTTCAAGGTTTCATCTGCAGCTTTCAGCTCTTCTTTCTTCTTTTCTTCAACCTCTTTCTCTGCTCCTACAGTTTCTTTTCTCTATTTCTGCAAATGGCATTTCTTCGTCATATCCAAATTGTAAATTTTCTTTCAACTTGATGTATGCTATCTTTGGCTTCTCTGTAAAACTACTTCCAATAATAGGTTAGGTCACTGTTCGTCACTAGTCAAAGCTCTTCTTCTTTAACTTTTCAGTCACAGGTATTCATTGACAAATATTTGTCCTTTTTCGTCTCCCTTTAATATCTGCTAACTTCACACCAACGCTTCTGAATCTGGTATCAACCGAACAAAGTTGCTTAATGGTCACTATTTTTCTTGTTGGGTCTACGGCTTTCGATTTTCAATTTTTCGTCCTTATCGTCTATCATCATTTCCCGAAACTGAATGTTATTATGTTTCTGTTTGTATGTATCCCTCTTCTGAATTTGTTGTATATTTTTGCTATGTAGAGATCACTAAAACACTTTCACGGACATTTAACAACTTTAATAAAGGAAAAATACTACATATGGGTTTCTCAGGTATATATAAAAGATGTTAACTAAACTCTCGACTTCTCACGGATGGAGACCTGGCTCTATGGCTTCACTTTCTACTCTTGCCCTATGGATACTATCCGGACGACGTTAACTCCCCACTTTTTGTGCCGTTTCCGTTTCGTCGTCTTAATTGTTAACCTATACTAAGACTTAGGATAACTCATAAAAATGATTTACAGCACATCTTTAAATAATTCACTATAAATAAATTAATGTTTAAATAAATCACTAGTCACGTGGGTTACATGATTAAAAGAAGGCTCTGTATATATTTTTAAGGAACTACGGGCGGCTTTTAGCAAACACAAGCTCCTGCTGACAGCTGCATTCGGCGCAGGAAAGGATACCATCGATGTAGCCTACGATGTTGAAGGTCTCTCCGTCTACCTCGACTTTATTCACATGATGTGTTACGATTACCATGGCGCATGGGATCAGAAAACCGGAGCCAACGCACCCTTGACTAGTTCTGATGTACTCAATGTTGTAAGTCGCTTGGTATTTTTTTTTTAGATCATACAAATTAATATGGATGGACTAACATACAAAAACCTGCAAGAAATACCAATTAACTGATTACTCTCAGTTTCATCCATGTTAATTCAAAATGCGTTAAATTGTTAAAAAAAAACAATTACTTTGTTGTTTTTAGGAATACTCGATCAATTACATGCTAAAATTGGGAGCAAAAGCAAACAAATTAGTTATGGGAGTGCCTCTCTATGGAAGAACCTTCGTATTACCAGAAGAGGTCGATTTAACGTCAAGGAAGAAGCCAAAACTCGGCATGGTAGCTACAAATGTTGGTTTCCAAGGACCGTTTACTCGAGAGAATGGTTTCATGGGATACAACGAGATCTGTTTGGAACTGGGGAACAAAACAGCTCCCTGGAAGAAGTTTTGGGACACCGACAGCAAGACCCCTTTTCTGGTACGCGGGAAACAAGTCATCGCCTACGACGATGAGTCTTCCATTAACGATAAAGTACGATTCGCCATGGAGAAAAACCTTGCTGGTATAATGGTAAGTTTTATTATTCTTCCACATCTCCCATATATTTATGTCTCCTAACTCTCACGCAACACATTAAATAATGTGTATATTAGGTTGCATAGCAAAATTTGAATTAACTGTAATACCAATCAGGAAAGGCGTCACTTATTTTTTACGCTTGTTTTTTTAAATTGGTTGACTGATTACAATAAATCAGATCTCCAAATTGTTGCATATATTTTAAGAAGACACCTTATGGCGCTAAAAATAACTATAGGTTTTCACAAAAATCTTTTAAAAAATATTGAAATTTAAATATCGTGGTTGTCCATGTCATATTTCTACTAATGCATGTATGTTGTTAATTCAATAAACACCACGACGTTTTTCATTTCATTATGAATAAATATTTTTAATATCTCAGAAAATCACAAAGTATAAAATCAAGCCAAAATGATCTTTACTACAAAGCTTGCAAATATGTAATTGTATGTCTTTTGTGGCACATTTTTATATGCTGAACATTTCAGGTATGGTCCATTGACACTGACGATTTCCAAGGAGACTGCGCAACCTCAGAAGAAGACATGAACTTTCCTTTAATGAGAGCGATCAACCAAAGCATCCAAGTAGCATTGGAAGACATTAAAAACAGAATTATTGACGAAAAAACTAACAAAGTCAACGCTGCACCAGTTACCACTAGCACTGCTATTTTCTTGTTATGTAGCGTCATTTTTGTCTTGAAAAATGTGTTTTAACTTTAAATGCAAAGACTCAGATTATCATCAAGTCACCAGGAAATTGGCAGAAAATATCGTTTTGTATGTACAAAATATTAGCCATATCCTCGTTTAGAATTTTTTTATAGAATTATTGTTCCTTTTGGAGTAATTTTTAATGTTTGTTCCACTTTTTTATATAATAGTTTATGAATAAAATATATTTAAGTATTAAAACGTCTTTTTTATTAATCCCAATATTCCTAAAAGAATACGTACTAAAACTTCGAGGAAGAAGATAACATCACTAACCTGACTAACCCATTGTTATTTTGGATGTTTTATTTAGGTGTTTACATAATTATTGTAAGTAATAATTCCTATTTACAAACAGATAATATCCATTACATTCTAAGTAAAATTGCAGCATAATGGGGGATAGATATAATATCCACAGTCAACTGGAACATTTGCAATCTAAATACATCGGAACGGGTCACGCAGATACCACAAAATTCGAATGGCTGGTTAATCAACACCGTGATAGTTACTCCAGCTATTTAGGGCATCCGGACTTGCTTAATTATTTCGCTATTGCCGAAAATGAGGCAAAAGCTCGTGTCAGATTTAATTTGATGGAAAAAATGTTACAACCTTGCGGCCCTCCACCAGACAAACCGGAAGACTAATTTTTGTTGTGTTTTATTTATTTTACTGTCAAATTAAAAGAAACAGGTAACAATAGTTATTTAATCACAGTGTTTTCAGACTTTTGTATAAAAATGTCAAGTTTTTTATGTAATTGAAACAATACCAAATAGATATTTCTAAAAACAAAAATAGTGTGTGAATACTCTCAATGAACAATTTTGGAGCAAACACAGACCAAATGAAAAGATGATGCCTGAATATTAATGTTATAATACAAGTAAAGGTGACCACTGAAGTTCTGAGTGCAAGCAAAGTTATCCAGAAAGTTTGTTGCTTCTTGTTAACAAAATGCTGCAGCGTTATTAAGTGAAATAATACTTGGAATGTATATGTATGTATCAAAACCTGAGATGTAACAAGTAAAGGGTAATAATCTCCCAAACCTATGTAACCTATTGAAATGTCTACACTCGCAAGTGTATTTCTGTGTCCTTGAAGGAAGTAAAAACAATTTGAAACCATGTACATGGCCACTGTTATGGTAGGTATATTATACTGCATGATAAAACTAAATAACTTGATGCTAGTATATACGGCTATTGGTATTAGTATCACATTGTGAGGCTTCATAAGTAGAGTAGTTACTAAAATCCAGAAAGAAACCCAAGAATCTTTAAAAGCTAGTTTTTGAACAAATATTAACAACCATATAGATTTTCCCAAGAAAGTATTGTGATAAGGTAAGAGTTTTAAAAATAATATTAAAAGCAAGATTATAAATCTTAAAAAGGCATCTGTATAATTAGTAGATGCTTTAAAATATGTTTGCAAAGTAAAAAGAACCTGTACCAGACCAATAATAAAGAATATTAAATAATACCAGCAATTTTCTTTACTGCTAAGAAAATTGGCCCAATTATTTGTGTTTTGTACTGAATTTTCAATGGTAGAATTCAAATCCATTGAAAATCTTATCAATGTTAATATCAAGACAATATTTAGTGCATTATTACTTAGGAAGTTATTTTGTTGTTTCCCAATATTCACTGCCAGAAATATAAACAAAGTAATAGTAAAATATATCCAGAAATAATGTTCTTCCTCGATGAAACTTGTGGAAATAAAGGTTAGAGGATGTAAAATGCTTGAGAACAAGAAAAAATTAGTCAAATTATTAGAGAATAATGAAACTGGCATTCTTTTCAGGATTTTTAATGCAGTTCTTGATATCAGAACACATGAAATGGAAATAAATATGTAACAAATAGTACGTTCACATATAAAAACTTGTGCAACCATTATAGTAAAATATAATACTGTTTCTAGTCGAAAATTATACATTTGGGTAACTACCAATTTATATATGCATATAAATAAAATATTAAACATAATGCAAAGAGCAAGCCACAGCAAAGTTATATTTTGTTTACTAGAACTATCATATATATCTTTGGCTAGTTCAGAAGAACAGCTGGTGTATAACTTTATAGATTCACTTGCAAATATTTGATCACCTTTCTTTAAAAACTCCTTGTAAAAATAAGTAGCCTTATCACAAGATTCAGGAATCATTTTTGCCTTTTTTAACAGCAAGCCTGTATTGTAGTTCGATGCATATAAGTACTGGTCTAAAGATAGAGTTTGGAGTAATGCTTTTTGTAGATTTCCTATACTAGTAGATGGAATATTTAAACCTAAAAGTGCAGCTAAATTAGCTGGTATATCAGTCTGATGGAAAGTTGAGTTTTCACAGTTTAATCCTAGTGATACTAGAGGTACTGTAACTTCAGGCTGTGTAGTACCTCCATGCCCTGAAATGTATAACGTTATTCCCTATAAAACTAGTAAACAACCATTCTACCTCCAGTGTCTCTCATCCCATGATCCCCAGTGATAAAAGTTGCAACACGCCCTTTCTTGGAAATTGTCTCATGTATTTTATAAATAACTTCATCCATTTCTTGTAATTTTGGAACCATTCTAGATGAAAATGGCCCTAGGACATGTCCTATATGATCTAAACCTATAAAATTATGCATTTGGATGCAAATTATGCATTTGAAAAAATATTTTTTAATTTTATTTTACCTAAATAATGTAGAATCATGATATCCCAGTCTTCTCTGTTTAGTTCTAAATTTACATTTCTGGTCACATTGTTGTCAACTTCAGTAAAATCCCACACAAAAAATGAAGTAGTTCCTTCGGATCTTGTGAAGAGATCAGGAAAAAGCTTTTCCCATGTATTATCACCATAAAAGACAATTTTTAAATGGTTTCTTTGCGCGGAATGTAACCACGAATCGGCTAGAATTTCAGAAGATGCTAGATTTCTGACAAGGTCAATGTACTGAGGGATATTTCCAGTAGTTAAAGCTTTAATCCTCGGTAAAGTAACTGTAGGGCTTTCAACCAATACTTTGCTTAAACAACCCTTTTTATTCATGAGGTCTACTGTTAGTGGCATTAGTTTTGGAGTGATAAAATCCCATCTCAAAGCGTCGATAATTATTAGGACACTTTTATCAACATGGGAATGATATATTTCAGTTAAATTATAAACATGATTATCTATATTTTTTGGTGGCTGAGTTTCAACGTCAACAATGCTGTTAGATATAGGAAAAAATCCGATAATAAATAAACCAACAGCAGAAACTAATAACACAATAAATTCAATCATAACTTAAAGCTAAATAAAAGTAACATAATTATCTCCTCTTGTCATTTTGGGGTTAACCTCATTTTATAGCAAATACAAGAAAACATGACAATTATCGGTAAGAAGTTTTGATTTACGGCTTTTACTTGTCAAATCTGCTTCTGTGGCTTCTAACTATTTTAGTTGTCAACAAATCTAAAACTTATTAAAATCCGAATAGTAATTAATTTTACAATTTTGTTATAATTTAATTTTAATATAATGTTATAATTAATTTAATATAACATGGTTTTTCTCCAATTGTTAGAAGTTGTGGAATAATATACAGAAATCTGCAAGCCAGATTATTGTAAGTAGGTTTAACAACTGTAGGAAATAAGTTTTGACCAAAGTATTTAATAAAAAAAAGAAGCTGTGACTTCTAAAGACTGTGTGACTTCACTCTTCTGTAACTAAAACAAGTCTGACCAGTTTATTAGTTTTTATAAAAGTACCGATTTTTTGGAAATATGCTATTAGTATACTATTTGAAAATCCTGTGCTATAGTCCTACAGGCCAAACAAAATTTAAAGAAGATTTGATATTTAAATTTTTCATAAAAAAGAAGTAAGTTTTGATTACTTCTAGTATTATTTCCATATAAATATCTGATTCTGTAGTTCTCAATTATTTACATAGATCAATTTTTAAATTTGAGAAAAAATGTCTTCTGATCTAATTGCTTGGTAATATTAAATGATTATATGATATAATTGTGCACTGTTCATGCTTTAATTTATAGGAAAATATTACGTTATGATACAGAAAAGCGAAGAGCTTTCTCGGAGGGTGTTCAGGACCACCCCCTTAAAAATATTGTGGTAAACTTTAATAATACATAGATGAATTTGTGTAAGAGTCCTTAGTTTATAGGTAACAGAAAGGATTCCACGACGTATATTGGGGTCAACTCCAAGCACAGGACGAACAACACCTGTTTCTGCACAAACTAATATCTCGGAACCCCTGGCCCTGGCTTTAAAACAATTGGATCCTTTGACTGAATTTGCAATACATGAAGAAATGGATCCTTTATCTAAAATGGCTGCAGAAATGGTAATGTTATATCTTGTAATTTTTGAAAAATCATATGAATTTTTTTAAGGATGTTGTTGATAGTGCCGCAGTAGCAGCAGTAAATGAAAAGAAAGAAGATAACATTTTGAATAAATCTGATTTGTGGTCCCATAGAAAAGCTGCAATATTACAGAAATATACCACATCAGAAAAACTGTCTATGGTAACAAGTTTTTTGTTAGAGGGTGAGAAAGGTAAGAATTATTTTGTTACATAGAGATGTTGCTATCTATGATGTCTTTGTTAGTGGTAGTCAAGGCACAAAGTACAGCTGTTGATAAAGTTCAGCATAGATTAGAGCAGTTGGACAGTTTTGAAGAAGGTTCACAAAGAAAGTTAGATTTATCTCAAACAGAATATATTTCTCGCATAGAATTACTAAATAGGTATGATTTTGTGTTTTTGGAATTGAAGAATTTGAGAGGATTTTGTATCTAGGGAGCTTATATCAGCTTGGAATAGTGAACAGCGGGTTAAAGCTTTGAAAATAGCCATACAGTGTGCTAAAATGCTTACTGATACAGATGTACTCACATTTTACCCTAGTAAATTTGTTCTAATTACTGATATATTGGATTGTTTTGGAAAATTGGTATATGAAAGGCTCAGAACTAAAGCAGAATATTACAAGTAAGTTTTAATGAAATATATTTTGCAAAACTCATTTTTTTTTATTGCAGACCAGGTTCTAAAGTTCCCACAGCATTACCAGAAGATTTTACTCCTGATATAGTTCCAAGTACAGCAAAAGAAACATGTTTGAACTGGTTTTATAAAATAGCCTCTATCAGGGAATTAGTGCCCAGATTATATATCGAAATGGCCTTATTGAAGTCGTACTACTTCATATCTTCTAGGTAACACAGTTTAATACTTAAAAAGTTACCATTACTAAATAAACTTCTTTGTATTGTTAATTTGAAAAAGGAAACTTTTAGTGATTGTCCAGAAGCACTCTTCAGACTCACTGAAATGATACATGGCATAGGGAATCCTCTGGTAGCAGTTTATGCCCGTTGTTATTTGTGTAGAGTGGGATTGAATGTGGCAGTGAAATGTCCAAATTTAGGTTATTTACGAAGGAACTTTGACTGTTTTCTTGAGTCGTATCAACATGTATTTTACCATTATTAAATAAATAAACATTGAAATGACAGAATGCTTTTAGATATTTAGCCGAAGTGTTAAAGGACAATTGCACAAACAGAAAATGACTCTGTCCATGTACATGACTTTGTATACACCAGCTTTAGATTTTATCATGGAAACAGTCACAGTACATTCCCCAAATACTGTTTTAAATGACCTTCTGTTGAAATGTAAAAGATATAGTAACAGGTGCGGATTTGATAATGTTATAAACAATAATTTTTTCACAGATTGATTTTTTTTCAGTTCGCTTATTTTAAACACAATAATGTCCGGTTTTAAACCGGCCTATATATCAGAAAGGTGTCTGCAGTTTCTTAGTATGATAGGACAATGCACAGATGATGGTAAAGGTCTTAAAAAGAAGCCGAATTTTTCACGTAAAGATGCAATTAGCATCAAGTTAGAATGGACAGAACTGAAATTCTTGAGTTGCGAAAAGCTCAGTTTCTTTTTGGATCAATTTGTATTATGTGTATTTTTCATCAGTGTTTGTTTGCAGGAATATCATTATCGTCATTGTTGAGAACTTTGGGTTTATGCATTAGCGTTTGCTCACCGCCTAAAGAACAAAGACCTCAGGTCCTTAACAATGTTTATCTGAATATAGCACTGTTAACAGATCCTGCTGAATATATATCCTGTTTTGAAGTATGGATTCAGTTTGTTGCTAAATATTTTTCAGTAAGTTTTTTTTGTCACATATTAACCCTCAAGAGAAGCACTAGTACTTCCTGATTCATGAGCACATGTATGTCTTTGATTATTAATACCTTTTGATTAAGTTATCCAATTTAATATATTTTTTATAATTTAATTCTCAATCAGTAGTAATTTTCAAAGATTATATCTATAGAATGTTCTAAACAAATAATAGTATTCCTAATACCATCGAAAACTCAGTAAAAATTAAAAAAAAAATGTTAAAATGAGGTGTTCTATTTAAACTATCATATCTAGGCGAAATTAATAGATAAGAACTTCCAACGGCATTTGAAAGGGGACTTAATGTACTTTCAGATACTTATTACATAAATTAGCTTTATTTTAAAAAATACATTTATTTAGTTAGGTAAAATTCACTGGTTATAAAATAATAATGCTTAGTTAACCATATGAGACATTAATTTTTACTAATACAAACATTTAAATTACTTCACAAAACTTGCATTATAAATGTATTAATGCTACAAAATATTAAGAAGATAATTGAATGCTATATTTTACAATTTTTTTGTTACAATTTTACACAAATTTTAGCTGTATGTTTTTTACACATAGGATTATCACACCTTAAACACCTATGACATGTTTTCGGTGTAATGAACTCGGACAGCCGGTCGCGTTGGTGCCGACGGTATGAGCAACAGCCTGCCGCTGCTGTGCCAAAACCGCATCGAAGCGGTAGTTGGTTCGATTCCAGCTTTCGGATGGCTGTTTTTCTTTCTTCCTTCTGTCTGTTTACTTCC
Source organism: Cosmopolites sordidus (assembly GCA_031761425.1). Lineage (NCBI taxonomy): Eukaryota > Metazoa > Arthropoda > Insecta > Coleoptera > Curculionidae > Cosmopolites > Cosmopolites sordidus. The sequence goes on along the minus strand of JARFXV010000476.1, from coordinate 1,805,386 downwards.
TAAATGTTTGTGATTGTTTCTAGGCAAGAGTGTAAAATCCGACAACGAATTACCCCTCAGCCACGTCAATTAAAGGCTGGGTAAGGCCGGATGCCTTCTGAGAAGTGTTCTACGTTAGTCACTCGCCAGTCGGTAGTTTTCCTGATAGACTTATAGTTAGGCACATAACCAAGTTTGTTGGAAGCTGATGACCGTGTAGGTCCAGTCGCTAAATAGCCTAGTTGCTGATGCGCCTCTAACCCCAACACTTTAGTTTAGTTTAGAACTCGGACAATATCCACAAGGTTTATATTTTTCTAGTTTATGTTCAGCAAATAAATCTCTAGGATCTTGGATTTCAGGTATATCTTTAGCATTTAAGAAAGCTTCTATTTGTTAGCGTAATGACGTTTGTAAAATAGGCAGTTTAAGCATTTTATCACAAATATCTTAATAAGCGATAAAGATAAATCTAAAATATAATTATTACGAGTTATCGTTTTATTACCACTTATTAAATTATAAATGATTAAAGCAGTTTGCGAGCAGTGTTTTTATCAAAACTGTCAGTACCTCCTTTTGGAGCATTATAAAACATTACAATTTCAGATTTTTCCAGTTTCTGAATTGATATTAGCACCATGATAATAAGTGGACAATAATAAAACAATCTTTTTTCCCTTAGAATTAAACGAAACAAGAATTTTTTTGTCATTATATGCAAACCGGATTTTATCTTCTTTGGATTTAACAGTTTTAAACAAAGGAATAGATGTAAACCACCCATCACATGTTATATTTCTACCCGTATTGTAAATTGATTCTGATAATTTTGTGACATAATAAGATGGCACTGATTCATTTGGATCTTTATCAGCTATTCTACCACAATAAGTTGTATTTGCTATTTAATCGGAGTCGTTGCTTGATAACTGGCTTTCAACAGATTCTACCTGCTCCTTTTCGCTTTCGTCTTGATCGGTCTCGTTATGATGCTCTTCAAAAACCGATTCGGTCTCGCTTTCGCTCTTTGTCGTCGAAAATATCAGCTGCTTGTACTTCAGGTGCACAGCGAATACGATAACGCGTGTTCATTTTGAGCTAAATTAAAAATGAAAGAAACTGATAAATAAATGTTAAAAAAATCAAAAATCAAAGTTTTCAATAAAAATACTGTAGAAAATATAATATTTAGAATTAAAAAATACCACAAACTGTGTCAAAATCGAAAAAAAAACCCTATGTGTGCAAAAATGTTATTCAAATAAATTGACAAAACACTGACACAACAGCACTGGGTGGCGTATACCCTTAGACTGACTACGGTCGCTTATATTTTTGTTAGTATTCACATCTTAAAATAGCTATGGTGGGGGGATCTGTAGTGGGGATAGTAATTTTTATTCCCCACTCAACATCATCCCCTCAACGTGGCCATTTCTAAGGGAAAAACACTTTTAATTCACACCTGGGTATCCCTTAACCAGTGCTAATCTTGAGGGAATATACACTCACTGTCCATATTAATGGACATGACCACTTGTAATAATTAAGTAAAATCACTTTTTTTGCTTGATGTTTATAAAATATGTGTGGATGATAAAAGTTATTCAGTATGTTAAAAACTTCTTTATTATACTGATCACTTAGGACAATAATACTCATAGGCAAAAAATCTATGTTTTATTTAATATTTTGTATTATCGCCATTAGTTTGACTGCGCGTACTCGTCGGGACATACTTCGAATGTGTTCATTGATTCCAATGCAAAATTATTCTCTCTATTAACTGTGTCTTATTTGTGACTTTTTCCTTGCTAATCTCACGTTTCAAAATTTCCCAGACATTCTCTATTGGGTTCATGTCTGGTGAGTTTCCAGGCTAGGCCAACAACTGAATATTATGTTCGTTAATTAATTTTTTCACCGATTTCGCAGTATGACTATTGGGTGCTCCATCTTGCATGACATATTATATTATATATATTTTCATTATTAGGATACCATTGTCTCAGTTGAGGTTTTTATCATACAGTCTGAATGATATTGTTTGGAAGGTCCTTGAATGGTGCTCTCATTACTAAAGCAAAGCTGTTAAATAAGATAAGCAATTTATTAATTTTTTTTAAAATAATAAAAAGTTTTTTATCCTGCTAAATATTAGCACCACGTACCTTTACCCAATCGTCCTCAGTAAAACTTTAATATTTTTTAGCCCATGCTAAATGTTTTTTCTTCCATTTTATGCTAATTTTATGCTACTCATTCGGTCAGTAGTCACTTATCAAAGTGACCTCACAGAGAAAACAGAAGAGGTGCTTGCCATATTTGAAAGAAGAGTACTCACAAGAATGTTTGGTGCTGTGGATGAGGCATTTGGAAGATCAGGTATAACTTCGAACTCAAACAATTGCATAAAGATCTGGATGTAGATTATGTGAGAGGGACTAGAGACAGCGAGAATGCTAGAAAACCGAGTACCAAGGAAATCATACTAGAGGAGCGAATAGGCAGCAGGGGCTGCTGGAGATTAATCTTGTTTAAGGCGAAGGTTGAAGAAGGTCGAACGTCACAGACTGTAGCACCACAGGAAGACGATATTTAGATATTAATAAAAGAAACAATACCATACTGTCATAAACGTGAATCTGTTCTTTTTTCTAGGTCAAAGAAGTAGATAGTCTTTTGAGCGATCTTTTAAGTCATCTGTATAAAAGCGAAAACGACCTAAACTATTCTGCAGAGCTTCAAAACATAATGGAAAAAATAGTGGCGCACACATCAGCCATTGAAAGTTTTCTCACGATGGTAAAAAAAATGTGTCTCTCCTCTCTCTACACAGGTTTGAAATGTGCTCTTTTCAGGAACACTTTTTTCCCATCATGGAATTGTTTCACGAAGAATCAAAACAGGTAGATGTCAGCAAGTCTGTGCTTTCCAAATATATTGCTCTAGTTGACGAAACTAATGACCCTGTTGTGACCAACGTTCTGATGTATCTTGGAGGTATTTTGCACGATTCTGTAAATATGCTGACCCCAGAAGATGAAAAAAGGTATCATAGTTTCATAACAAAATAGAATATAATAATATTTATCATCTTAGGTTATTCAAAGGAAAAGGTGACTGATACATACTGAATTGTATACTCTACAGTTGTTGAGTGTTTCTCAACTCTTCTAAACCCTACATGATATTTCCCAATGCTTTCATATGCATCCAAAACCCTATTATTATTTACACTTTTTACTAGTCTTAAATTTCTAATATCTATATTGCGGTCATGTTGGGCCACACAAGATTTTCATTTCTCCCATATTTAATGTGGGCAATGTATTCTTTAAATCTCGTTAATATTGATATTTTTGTTTGCCCAATATACCCCTTCAATCACAATATTGATTAACTAATTTCGTAAGTCCCCGACATTTTTTGTTGATTTACTTTATCCTTTGGATTATCTAGGACTTATCTTAATTTATTATATGGTTTCTATATAACCTTAATGTCCACTTTTTTCAAAATTTTGTCTAGCCTTGTTTTTGTTCTGAAAATTTTGTTCTGATCCTTTTGAAGAGTTGAAGATTCTTTCAATAATTTTTTGAACTTATCTTTTCTAATTAATTTATCCACAATGTTCTTATTATAACAGTTTACTTGGGATATCTCCCTAATTAATTTTAATTCTTTGTTATAATTATCTTTGTTTAAAGGAAATGTATGAAGCAAAATTGTTTGGACCTATTCCTTCCGTTCAGTCAACTTTTTCAATTATTAATGTAAGGCTCAGTAAACTTCAGGGTTCATGATTTTTGCACGCTTCATTAGGTAGGGTTATCAAATAAATAGAACATAGTTTAATTTTAGAATTAGATTAAATCATCTCCTGATGGTGCTGACATGATTAGCGAAACGTGCGTCGAGAAGTTTCAAAAAGTGATTTGGTGTTTAGTGATAAATCTTTTCGAGTTTAGTACTCTCACTCTATAGACCTCTGGTCACCTCACTATTCTAGATGTTGATTTTAATTGAAAAATTGCTGAGTCAATTCTTTGCCTCCAAGCTTCAGTAGAAGAGGGTAGCTTGCCTATTCTGGGATCTTTATTGCTTTTGCGTTTCATTAAACTTTTCTCCACCTCTTTCACTCATGATATTTAGGCTATCAATGGTCGGGCATCATTTATAAACGGTGGTCTGTTACTTTGGGATTTTCCATTTAACAACTTTGTAAAATATGTCTTCCATGGCTCTAGTATGCATCCAGTCCCCATCTGCCTCCTCGATCAAAGCTTTTCACTGTCTTAATATTCTGGTAAAATTTCCGGACTACCATTACTGTGGTGTCATCATGGTAGTCCAAAGATGAATCTTTTTACCTGTTATTTTATTAGGCCCGGCCCTATTTATGTTTCGTTACGACAGGGGTTGTTAAAAATTTATTGCAGTCAATCGGTCAACGATATATCTTGAACTGCACTATACTAACGTTCCTTGGACTTGAAGTAAAAATAAAATCTTAATAATCAATGTTTTAATAAACTTAAAGAGATTTACCACTCAGGAGATGATTTAATATCATCTCCTGATGATGCTAACATGGTTAGCGAAACGTGCGTCGAGGGGCTCAAAAAAGTGATTTGGTGTTTAGTGGTAAATCTCTTCAAGTTTAGTATTTCACACCAAAGGTTCCGATAGAAGAATTAATCAATGTTTTAATTAATCACAAATCTTCCTCGAACACTAGAGCTTAACAGTCAGGGAGTGTTTAAATAATGTTTTCCCTAATTCGTGGATTGGGAGCGATGACCCTATTCCGTGGCCCCCAGACCAAACTCTGTTGGATTTTTATATCTGGGGACGGACAAAATAACTTGTATACGTCACAGAAGTTGAAACTACAAAAGATTTATTCCAACGCATAGAGGCGGCTTACGTCATAATTAAAGAAGAATTTTTTTACGTATTACTACGGTAGAAATGAGGCGAAGACAGCGCGCGTCCATACGCAACGGAGGTCAGCAATTCGACCTCTCCTATCGGTCATTTTAATGTGGCAAACGGTGCACCAAACACCCTGTATATCAAATTTTTGTCTACAGTCACGATCCGATTCAAAAAGTTTTTTTTTCATGCCATAAAGCAAGCAAACTTCGCACATTGTTTTTTGCTTTTCCATCTGTCTGTCGTTCAGCTGATACCCATTTTCTGGATCTTTCCCATGGCATTCATACGATCACAAATGGTTCGGCGATCACAATGGCGGTTTGAAAGGTACTACCGCCACACGGTTAATAATTCTGTTTATGTCCTCTATTTGCGTCTTTAGTAGCGGTTCCGTTTTCTTGCATATACGTTTGGCCTTCCTTCTCAACCTCTCGTATTGTTCTCTTTTTAAGGTAGCGGGAAACCCGTTTTCGACAAATTTTGTCCATTTTTTGTCACAGATTAGCAATAATGCTTACTAATAAATCCTGAAGTTTAAGAATTTTTGGCCGTTTAGAACGCGAGATATTTTAAACAAAGTTTGCAATTTTCAACTTCCTTTGCACGCAACTATTTTCTGTTGTATTAAAAAAATCTCTCGACAGAATTAAAAAAAAAATGGGAGAGTAAAGAAAAATGTTTTTGAAATAAATAAAAGAAGTAGCACTTTGCCGTTTCGTTTACGAGATTAACAATTTAAAAAATTAGTAATTTTACAATTGCAAGGCGTTATTTTTATGGTTAACAGTGATCTGGCAACGCTGCGCGTATGGCTGTCTCGAGTAGTGTAGAATAAAGAGAGATTAAGTTAATTAAGAGATTAGAGTAAAGAGAAATTTATGTTAATACAAACTTACCGAAAACACTTTTCGAATTTATATCAGAGAGCTGTGATTTTTTATCTCCTTCATGTACTTTACCTGTCATAACTTGAGTAACACAAGAACAATTTTTACATCTAACCCACAGTTTGGAATTGAGGCCCAAATTTTTTCTTTTTCTAAATTTTCTAAACATAAAACTTTTTTACATTTAAAACATTTTAAATTTTTTCCAAGCTCTAGTAACTCTAGGATACGCCATCCTTCTCAGAGGTTAGTATTGACACTTTCATTTTTTTTTCTTTTGCTTTATGCATGGCAGAAATATAATTTAATGTCTTAGATACATTTTTTTCTTTTATAAAATTGTCCTGTATAACGTAATTGCTTTGGCGTTTTTTAAATTAACATTAACAAATGTTATAAATAACGCGATACTACCAGTGATATATTATATATATATATATATATATATATATATATATATATATATATATATATATATATATATATATATATATATTTCAGACACACAACGGTTGGGTGTCTGATGACACTCGACTACTGCTGTCTCACTGGACAAAACAAGAAAAGGACAAGACAAGGACAAGAAAATCTCACACTACATATATATATATATATATATATATATATATATATATATATATATATATATATATATATATATATATATATATATATATATATATATATATATATATATACACTCAGAGCAACGTTGCCAGAACATCATAACCAAAAATATTTTTTAGTATGCGTGAATATCTGGTTGCCGGGGCTTTACATTTCTGACAATAATAAATGTTCTCATTACTATACCACGCTGGAACTACCTTAACACGCGTTTATTAGCTTCACCTGTATCTATCTATTTAACGGAATCTCTGAACGTCATTTTCACCCACTTCAAAACGTCAGATTAAATTTAAATTTTGCACACTTATCAAGGACCGATGACAATACAATAATTTAATAAGTTCGTCCCATTTTCCTGAACAGGATCGTCAGGATGAAAAATTTTCTTTCGGAGAGGGAGCCTGAAACACGATTACAACGCCCAAGGAATACAGGTCGAACTGAAAATTTTCGAAAAAAAAAACTAAATAAAGTATAGTTTAAAAAAACACGCTTTAATGGTAAACCTAAAAAATATTTTTTAGTATAAGAATAAAGTGATGAACGAGAAAATTAATATCATTGTAAAAAAGCGTGGGGTGCTTTGTACCATATTTTCATACTAACTCTACTTATACAAACGGTACTGATGGAATATTTATGACAACTGACATCGAGCGCCCCACGGTTTTTTCACAATGACACATTAATTTTCTCGTTCATCACTTTATTCTTATACTAAAAATAATTTGTTACTTTTTAGCCCGGTTTACCATTAAAGCGTGTTTTTTAGTTTTTTAAACTATAATTTATTTTTCATTTTTAGTTCGATATGCTCTAAAAGCGTATTTTTTAGATTTTTTAACTATTATTTATTTACTCTTGTGGATCCTTATGCGCATTTCAATCGAGCAGAGTTTCTATTCACGACATTTTTTACATTTATCTCCCATGTTTAATAATCATACTATATATGCTGAGAGAAATTCTGCTATGTTTAATTGTCTGTCTAATTGTTTTTAATTTTATTTTACAGGCAGATCGGTGATATATTGAGCAAAACAATAAGGAAGGTCAATTATGGACTGGATTTTGAGCATCAGCTGGAGTTTTTTGTTGAAGCCAGGGGGTGTTTTTCAAATTTGGACGTCGTGTTAGCGCAGGCTGTACAGGTATAGGTTTTCTTTATTATTTTCTGGGAATTTTTACGGTGATTTGATGCTGCTCTGAAATATACTGAAAGGGGTATGTAGAAAGTTCTCCAGCCGATTTGTGGTACTAGACTACAAGTTGTAAGGCCTGTGAACGTGCATGAAGCACTGTTAGAACCTGAATGAGATGTTCTCCCCCATCCAGACTGATGCCATTAAAGTACCACCTTGTTCGATCAAGCTCTTGTTGAGACCAAATTTTCTATATATGACGTCAAAAAAACTTCAAAAACGTCAGAAACCAATTTTTGCCACCATAAAATAAAAAAAAAGTATTAGAGTTTTTCACAGGTGTTTTGCTTACTTTTGTTCTTGTTGATGATTCTAGTGTGTCAATAATTTGGCGGTAAATACAAGACAAGTGGTGAAAGGTCTTCATACCAGGAAAACCGCGGATTTTGTGCGTGCTTGTGCAGCGTACTGTTTTATCACAATACCGTCCATAGATTCTCCAAGGACCAGACTAAAAATGTATTTGTTCTCTGGTCAAGTAGCTCTTTACAATTCTTGCCTGGGACAGGGTAAGTACTGTGCATCTTTCGAATATATTCTCTTACAAAAAAATTTACAAATTTGACCAGTGCTGATTAATAATGCTCAAAATTGACGAACTATAAAGATATTGTGCTCCATCATGAAAATATGGATTCTCAACTGGATTCTCGTACCCGGCATATTCTTCAAACTTGGCCTCTTTAGATTTTCATCTCTTCCGATCCCTGCAACATCACATAATTGATGGCCGCTTCACATCTTTTGAGGCAGTTGAAAAAGTCCCATTGACTTTTTTTTGATCCAGGATTGGGACAGTTGCCTGAGGGTGGCGAAAAGTCTATGAAGTGAGGAAGGTTATTTCGAATATTAAGTTTGTATAATTTTTTTCATGAATAAATGTAAAAGGTAGTCAAAAAAAGCCGAAAATTACGTTGAGGACCTAGTAGTTCTGACATTGTACCATCAGTTTTACCTCGTTGTAAAACTCAACTCGAAGAGATTTGCCACTAAACACCAAATCACTTTTTGAAACTTCTCGACGTACATTTCGCTAACCATCGTCAGGAGATGATTTAATCCAATTCTAAAATTAAACTATGTTCTATTTATATGATAACCCTACCTAATGAAGTGTGTAAAAATCATGAACCATAAAGTGTACTGAGCCTTTCATTAATAATTGAACGGAATAGGTCCTTTATCTCAGTTCATGATTTTCTTACATTTTTCTATTTGAATGCTTTCATATGCATCCAAAGCCCTATTGTTATTTAGACTTTTTAAAAGTCTTAAATTTATAGTGTCTATGTTGTGGTCATGTTCAATTGCATGTTGGGCAACACAAGATTTTTCATTTTTCCCATATCTAATGTGGGCAATATGTTCTTTAAATCTCGTTAATATGAATCTTTTTGTTTGTCAAATATACTTTCGATCACAATCTTGACAACTAATTTCGTAAATCCCCGACTTTTCATATTGATCTACTTTATCCTTTGGTATTACCCAGCACTTCTCTTAATTTATTATTTTGGCAACTATGATTGAACATTGATGAACAACATGAATGAACATTAGATACATTATTGTATCTCGAGGTGGTGGTGTTTTTTCCTAAATGCTAAAACTCTTTTGTCAGGACATGAATTCGTAAGTTCCTTCTACGAATTTTTCATAATGACAACTTTTACAAAACATAAAAATAATATTTATAAATTACTTGTTATTGTATTTTTTGTACATATTAACCAGTTGTTTTCAATATTTTAGCTGATGCCTGTTTCAAAGCTATATTAACTACAATACCTGAACTACTCCCCAATACAGATTCTGAAATGTTCCTCCTGCAATTCGTGAGACAGTTTTTGTCGCTTTTGCTGGTGGTACCTGATAATCCTGAGAGAGGAGTACTGAGCCTTCTCAAGTCACTTTTAAACACTTTAAGAAATTTCAAATGGCAAGAAAACAATTGTGTCTTGGGTCTAATTTACGTCCAGGTGATTGATCTTCTGTCTGTTATGGGTCAAGAGATGTATCCTTATCACATGGACAAAGGTAAAAATCTACCAGCAAAGGATGGTAATAAATTTTAAGTTATGTTGTTTTTAGTTGAGTCCAATGATTCTTTATGGGGATCAGATCCAAAATTTATCAAAGAAGTAAACAACGTGATATGTATTGTGATAGCAGAAATATTCTTGGTGCTTCGAAATTTAGGACCAAGTCCTAAACAATATCAGATGGCGTTGGAACTTTTCATACGAGTTACATTGAGATCTGGTAAGTATCATTGCCTCAGTCACCTTTTTAGTTTTTTACAGAATCTCTGCTATGTAATAGAATCCTAGATTTCCTTACGTGTTTCGTAAGTGTCGCTACTATTTTGCTTTGTTTTAGATCTAAGTAATAAAGAACTAAATAGTTTAGCGTTAAAACTGTGGAATTTGTGTTTAAAAAACGACCATGCTGACATAAAATATATAGTAAGGACTTTTATTTTACGTATTTCGGTACATTTTCTATTATTTTTTGTTTTTTTTTTTCAGGCAAGAACCCGAAATTACCTGCAAAGTAAGGCACAGCATTCGGACAATCTTTATTTAGAGAAGTTAACAGAAAAACTCTTGTTTCCTTCACATTAAGCGAGAGAAGATAACATAAATACATAAGTTATCAGAGATTTTGTAATTTTTTTTATTTGTACAAATAGAAATAAAAACTTTTTATTTTTGCGGATAATTCTTTTTTTTAAATAAATGTGTGTTTACTTACAGTGAGCGTCTTTTCATAATTGTTACATGTCAACATATGTACTTGTGTGTAAAAAAAACAAGACTTTAGTTAATGTCTGTAGATATCGATTATTCATTTTTTTTCTTAAATACATACATGGCATCGAAAGCGACAAAGAAAATCACGAAACTAAAAAAAATACAAAAAGTATTTTTTAACTTCTAAATAATAAAAAAGTTTCATTCGCAAGTGGTAATTAAAAAAAAAAACGTGTGTACTTATGTACGCACGTAAGGTCTTATACTTCTTTGGCGTAATTAATAAAAAAACAAGTCTTGATAAATGGCGAAGATAATTCAATTATAAAAAGAAAATAAATTGCGTCACATGCGCGCGCAATTTCGTCCCCCGCTAAAAATACACTCCGATCTGTTTTTCCAGACGCACCATAAGAAGTATAACTTCAATACATTATGTGTTACATAGACGCGCGCAACTTCGTCCCTCGCCAAAAATACACTCTGATCTGTTTTCTCAAACGCATCATAAGAAATATAACTTCAAAAAACAAGTCTTATCAAATGGCGAAGGTGTCATAATTATAAAAAGATAATAATAAATTATGTATTACATCAGCGTTACTTGTGTTACAGTGTTACTTCGTCCCCCTCTAAAAATACACTCTGATCTGTTTTCCCAAACGCGACATAAGAAGTATAACTTCAAAAAACATGTTGCCGACTGCGGTGGTCTGATGGGGGTTAGTCGTCTGCCTGGCAATCCAATGGTCCCGGGTTCAAATCCTGGTGCGGGCACGGATGTTCATGTGCATATTTGTGTGTTTGTCGGTGTTAATAAGTCACTAAATAACGACTAGAGCGTTGACGTGACTTAAAATTAAAAAAAAGTCTTGACAAATGGCGAAGGTGTATTAATTTTTAAAGGATTAATAATAAATTATGTTACATCGACATGCGCAACTTCGTCCCCCGCTAAAAATAAACTCTAATCTGTTTTCCCAAACACGCTATAAGAAGTATAACTTCAAAAAAGTAAATTGTTACATCGGCGCGCGCAACTTCGTCCCCGCTAAAAGTATTCTCTGCTCTGTTTTCCCAAACGCGCTATAAGAAGTATAACTTCAAAAAAGTAAATTATGTGTTACATCGGCGCGCATAACTTTGTCCCCCGCTAAAAATGCACTCTGATCTGTTTTCCCAAACGCGCTATAAGAAGTATAATTTTAAAAAGCGTGTGTGTACGTGCGTAAGAAGATATACTTCTTTGGCGTAATTAATAAAAAACAAGTCTTGAAAAATGCACCTTCGCAGGTGTCATAATTTTAAAAAGAAAATAATAAATTATGTGTTACACTGGCGCGCAACTTCGTCCCCCGTTTTTTACTTCTCAATATTTCCTGAACAGTTGTTGACAGTTTTGATAACTAAACGCATATCTACAGGGTTCGATTATTAAAAATAAGACGATTCATTTGCCACTGCTAATTAAGAAAAAGTCTTTAGCTAATGTTTCCAGATATCGATCATTAATTTTTTTTCTTACAATATGCATGCCTCGAAATCGACAAAAAATAATATTAAGATTATTTATTAAAAAAACCATCTTTGTAAACAATCAATATTTTCAGAATACTTGTTGAAACAGGAAAACAATTTCGATAATTAAACGTATAACTATTATTCTATTCCTATTCTAAATTCTAGTTATAGAATTATAGAATTATAGGTTCTATTATTTTTAATATGTTTCTTTGGTTAATATCTTTGGTTAATGCTTTCAGATATCGATGATTTCATTTTTTTCTTAATTATATACATGCTATTGAAAACGTCAAAAAAGTCAGAATATTAAAACTATTAAAAAAACCATCTTTGGAAATAATTTAAGGAATGTACGTATAAAAAAAGAGTACCATTAACTTGCGCTGCTAAAAGAATATGAAAAAGATCTGGAAAAACATTGTTTTTTTGATATAATTCGAAATATAGTCAACTAATTTAATAATTTCCTGAGGAAATTAAAAATTCAACGATATAAAATACAAAAAACAAGTTTATTTCTTGTGAAAATATAGTTGATATAAATCATCTCGATATTAGAATAGAAATGCAATCTTTACAATTTATGAGTAACTTTACTTCGAAGTATTCTATGAACGGTTGTTGTCCGGAAGAGAATTTTGGCATATATCCAATTGGGTATTTTTGAACTACATACCGAGTTCGATCAATAAAAATCTAAACAAATATAATTTTTTTAATGTCTGCTAATCTAACCATTTTATGAGATCGTTTGAAGTAAAGTTAAAAATAAGTTTAACGAGTGATTTAATATTGATTTATTTAAAGGTGGTGTCATTTGTCACCAAAAATATTACTAAAATTTCCTTTAGATCTATCATCAACGTTTGTTCGCCGTGTGTTTTCAATTTTTGTATGCCTCCTAAGCAACAAAAGACAATTAAGCACTTCTTAAACACATTTGATTGCTTAAAAGAAATAATTTTCGTGGTTTTCATTCATCAACACTATCATACAAAAAAAATACAAAAAAAATGATGCAGGGCTGGTGAAATGTTTAGTTTATTTTCATTATTAATGCTAAACTGTGTATACAATTAAAAGAAAAGATTATTTATAAAAACTGAAAAAAAATAGACGTAGTTAAAGAAAATTAGCGATTTCGTGTTAATCATTACCAACTTGTCGTGTTGATTGTCCAGATTTATAGATCACGTGGGTTTAGGGATTAAATGAAGGCTCTGTACCCACGTTCAAATAGAGAAAAATAAAGCACAGTAAATACATTGACGAAACATTTATTAAAAATCGTATTTTACATTGTACAATATAAAAAAAATATGTTAAACTTTATTACTTCTAACTGAACAGTTAGAACGGTGTGTTTTCTAATCACTTGAGCAAAAAAACATGCACATAATAATGAAAAACAATCGAGTGTTCTTCTCCGCCTACTATTATTTGGCACAACCACAAAAAATACTTTCAAAACCCTATCGATATAGAAAATACATTGAGTATATATACGGCAGTATATATAGAGACATTTCATAAGAAAATCATCTTTTTTTAATATATTTTTATTTACAGCGGACGTATTCAGTTACTTGTCACATGTCAATATATTAAATATATATTTTTTCATATTAAATGAAAGAAAAATGGACAAATTGTATACAGTTGCCTTTAAATCACAATGTTTTCAAATACCCAGTATTTCCTCTGAGTATGTAGATGCCCTGTGAGAACAAATAACCTACTAAAAAAGCACAATATTAATTAAAACTAAAAAAAAAAGCTATCTTTGGAAATGCGTTAAAAATTATATGTACAATATAAAAAAGTCGTTTACTTCTCGATATTCTCCGAACAGTTGTTCGGAAGACAGTTTTGATTACTAAAACCATAGCTACCGGGTTCGATCGTTACAATAATCTAATATTTGTAAATGGCACCTTGCACAGCATAAACGCTGAAAAATATCATTTATAAAAGAGAGCCTGGAGAAATTAGGACTGTTAAGTAAAATGCATGTTAAAATAATTCAGCAAGCAGTCTTTATATTGCCATGATTAAAATAGAAAAGTTGCCGAGTTGAAAGTCAATAAAGTTTAGAGTTCTTCGGTGGGCGGGGGAGGGGTCTCGTCGGCGTTGTGTTCCAAAAGTACCGCCTTCTCTTCCCGCCCACTTGTCGTACCGTTGTACACAGAGTCATAGACCGGATTAACAAAATTCCCCGACTAAAAAAAAAATAATAATCAAAATAAAATTATTTTTCCTCCCTTCTTCATATCTTATTTGGACTACAAATAAGTCTTAAAACCCACATTATATGTTGATAGGGTTTGGTACAAATTGTAAACGAAATCGGACATGATCGGAATTAATCGTTATCTGGTGCGAGTAAAAAATTCGACATAAAGGTTATATTTAACAACAAAGGTTCCAAAGTTTTTGAAAAAAAAAATTCTATACTGTTTTTTTGGATTGTTTTGAGATGACGATGATCAAATTTAAATGTTACATGTTACAATTTAAAACTTATTTGTTGACCAGAATCATTCACGAAAAAGAACCTACCTTATCAGCGTCTAATGTAAAAGGCTCAGCATCTCTATCTTGATATATGGGATTAGCAAAATCATTCTCTTGCAGTCTCTCGTGTGAGAACACCGTTCTTCTCTTGAAGACATACTGGAATCCTATGACGCCGATGGCCAGAACGATAAGAATGACGGCCAAAGCGTACCCAATGGGTACCCATATACTTCTTCCCTCTTCTCTAGTCCTGCTGCTGTGTTCAATAACCTCCGGGTTCTTCAGAATTGTACAATTGCTACCTTCGTAATCCGGCAGGCATTCGCAATAAGGCTCGTTTCCTTTCAAGACGCACGTACCTCCGTTTTGACAGAGCTTGTGACAGGCGGGTTTGGCGCAAGTGGGGCCAGCCCACTGATTAGGACAACTGAAACGGACAAATCTTATAAATAAAAATGAAATGCTATTCGTTGGTAAGCGCATCACTTGAGAACGGCTCTACCGATTTGGCTAATTCTTTTTTTTAAATATTCGTAATAGTCCGAATAAGATTTTTTGGGGAAAGAAAAATTGGAAAAGTTGCCCGGAAAATTGGAAAATTCTGGAAAAACTGAATGTGCATTTTTCTATGGAATTTTTCTATGAACTCAAGACCATAACTCCCGATTCGAACGATGGATATCCGAAATTCTTTTTTTGTTTTATTCGTTATGGTCTTGGAAACATTTTTAAGAAAAACATATCGAGACAATTATAAAGGAAAGTCGGAAAATTCGCACAAACTGCAAAAAAACCATAATTTTTGTATGCACTCTCGATCATAACTGACGATAGGAACGACCTATTTCGTTGATTCTTTTTTGTTTTGTTCGTTATGTAAGTATCATTGACATATACATGAAATAGATTTACTTTCTATCTTTTCAGTATATATAGAAATTTATATAATTTATCGTTTTGATTTGTTTTGAAAACGGGAGGAGAGGACCTCCCGAAACGTTAACGTTCAAAGTTCGTATTTATTTTAGAAAATTTGTGTTTTTTTTTAAATTTTGTTCGTTAGGCAAAATTATCACAGAAAAAGAATCACTTGAGAAATTTGTCTCCGTTTTGTTTCTTTGTTTTTTACCCAGTGATGCTTTATTTACATAAGAACAGATATTTTTGATATTTTTTTGAGTTTTAGATCGTGGCGAAAAACCCAAAAAAAGAAAACAAAATATATGAACACGCCACAATCATTCAGACAATAAAAACAAATTTATTGAAATTTGGACAGGGCAACGTCTGTCATGTCAGCTAGTGGTAATTAAAGTCTTAATTGATATAATTAAGAATACTCACCGGCATCGTGGAGTGCTACTTGGAGAAATGATCTCGCAAACACCTTGATTCTTGCAGTATCCTTTGCAGGGATTGTCGTTGCCCATGTATTGGGTGCAGTTTGTACCGCCCCATTGATTCGTGCAATTGCAAACCTGCTTCGCTCCAAGTGAAACGCAACGTCCACCGTTCATACAACCCATGTGTCCGCAGCAAGTGTCCGGGGGGTTCACGGTGGCGCAGAGATTGTGCTCACAACGGTCGCCTGGAGATTTACTCGATAAAACAACACCACTTTGTTTTGGTGTAACATAAGGATGGTTCATAAGTTCGAGCGTTTTTTTTTGTATCATTTATTTTAAAAACTTTTAATTTTTAGTTAAAAACGCGTAAACTCATGTACCACTTCAAATAATGACCTACCCGAATAGTGAAGTGGACATGTACATTCCAAAGTAGACGAATTACAAGTACCGCCGTTCTGGCACAATCCTTCGCATCTGTTTATCTCGCAGAAATCTCCGGAGTAGTCGGTATGGCAGTCGCACTTTACCTTTTTAGATATAATGGTTACCTGTCCATGCTCTCCGCACACTGATTTTTCACAATGTACCCCGCTATAACCTTAAATCGAAAACAATAATAGATTAGATGGAGAATCAGCAGTCAGCTTTGAACCTTTGCTTTCTCGGCATGAAGGAAATAGTTTTTTTTGCATTGGATAGTGACGGGAGACGAAAATTGGATATATTTCCAGAACCCAAAATGCAGTATATCACGGGTTGACCTAAGATAACCATCAAACATAGTCTGTGGCGGCAACACATAAGGGACAGCAAAACGAAGCTAAACTCGAAAAAAATGGGCACCAATCACTAAAAAAAATCAGTGGCACATACGATACTTTTGATGACTTTAGGTTGGTTAGGTTTCTTCATTAGGTCCATGTCTTCAGTCTTTTGGAGAAAATTCAAAGCCTTTAGGTTCTAGTTGACAGATAGGTAACAGAACTATCAGTATAAATTTGGTGAATCAAATTGTAAGAAATATTTTTGTTTAGTATATATTTTCCCGATTCCGGTTTCATCTCAAATATAACGATAGGTCTATCGTTTGTTTAGAAAGTATCTGTATTAATAATTATTATCTGTAATTTAATAAATATTGGGAGATCATTGTTGAAAATATATGATCTGTAATTTAATAAATATTAAGAGATCTCTATGGTACTGTCGCGAGCTCTCCCTTCAATACCACGAAGTGAGTAAATGCTGTTTTGGTACTCTGGTATCTGAAGCGGGTACATCGCGCGTTCTCCCTTTGTACCCATTGCACAACTCAGTACCAGAGGTTACATCGTAGGGTGTGGTTGGATAACCATACTGTTTTGTTTAGCTCTTTGGGTGGGTATCTCGTGCGTTTTCCCTTGATACCCCGTTCATACCTAAAGCTGGCACTGTTGCGCGTTCTCCTCTCAGTGTCAGGATCAGTACCCAGTTTGATATTTGATTATTGGCCGATCATATTATCATTGTAGGAAGTTAGGTAAAACATCTCTATTTGAATCCATGTTAATTGCTATCATGCATTATAACTGAGGTTATAATGAGGGTTATATCTCGTTGAGAATGTGAAAAATTTTGAATTAAAATGTGATTTGTATCGATTTGATAAATTTAAAGTAACAGACAGTAAACAGAGAATCGTTTGATGGATTCAGAGTGTTCAGGGTTACTTTTATTTCCAGGTAGTTAAAGCTGTACTGACTGGAAGCCGCCACCATGCTCGTCAAACTCATGTACGCAACTAGCCGCCCAGTTAGAGCAATTGCAATAATAGCAATAATATTAGGGAGATATGTATATATATCTTTATATTATGTATATTATATATATGTTAAAAAAAAATCCTTCCATTTTATGGCAAGTGATTTTTATCGTTTCCTTACAAAATAAATTCCTTTTAAAAATGAATCAGTTTGCTAAGCAAGGTAAGCAAGGCACAAAGCTCTGCGTGTGCCTCACATCCTGGTGCATTGAAAAACTGCGGGCGGTAAATAAAGTACATAAATAAATAAGATAAGATTAAAAATTTTGGCACTCTTTTAAGGAAACTTTTTACAAATTTTCTCCTCCCATAATTATTTACGACCAAAAAAAAACGTTTAACAACATTTTCGGGAACGAAAACAGAACGTTCCATATATACGGGACATATGGCAATCCTAATTATACAGCGTAACGACGATCACTATTTCATTTATCAATTGTCGGTCCAGATTTATATACTTTTTATAGGGCACTGCTTTTATCTGCGCGATGTGACTGGCGCTTCGTTGAAGCCAAGGCGGTAAAGATTAAAGCACTTTTTAGCAAATCGCTTTTTTCAATTTTCTTGGACATAAATATATGAAATTGGAAATCATTGTTGGTTTAGCATTCTACTCAGTAAGCCACTGTAGAATAGGGTGTTTAATATAAATTAGATTTTGTGAAATAACGCACAAGAGATATATCGTTGACCAATTGGCTGCAATAAACTCCTAAGAACCCCTGCCGTAACGAAACCCGGCAAAGTTGCAAGAAACGTAAACCTAATAAAATAACAGGTACAAAGATAAAATTAATTTTACACCTAGTTTAGTACTTTCGAAATATTTTAGTTTAGTTCACATTCTTTTCTTAAACAGTATAGTGCTATAATTCCGATCGTATTTTTTGTTATTCAAACGTGCTAAAAATGTAGCGTTTTAATTTTAAAAGAAAACATTTCTCGCCCGATGCTAATTGTTAAATTGTTAAAAATGTGTATGATTCTTTATTGAATAGGAGCCTTAATGTAAATGCAGCCGCAGCAGAAACCTCTTTATTAACGAAAATTTGTTGTCTACAGTTAAAGATATTGTGACGAAGACAATTAAAGCCAAAAAAGTCCGTAGTGATCCTGGTGAAAGCAAATATGTTGACGCAAGCGACAAAGACTTAATTCGAAGCAACATTTATGCTATGTATGAATAGCAAACTGTACCTACATTGCATTCGTTGCAACAGCGACTAAGGAAAGATGAAACCAACATTCTTTGCAGCAGAACTAGGCTCCGAAGAATATTATCTCAAATGGGTTTTGCATATCGAACCATCTTCTAGAAATATTAAAAAGAAATATGTATGTGATACCATTGCTGCCGATATGGTTTTATGCCTTCCCCCGTATTATTGTATTTTTAATTCAATTGAGCATATGTGGCATCAGGTAAAATCCAATGCTAGAGCAGAAAACATTTCTCCGACTCTAAGTCCAAGCGCTGCAACATTAATTAAGAAGGTTGTAGATAGCATTCCCAAAGAAAGTTGGATACATTTGATAAACCATGTTATTAAAATAGAAGATTCGTATATATCATTTACTAATAATATAGAATCACTTATAATTAATGTAGATCAAAGTGACAGTGAGAGCGAAACCGAATTAAATGTATAATTAAATTAATTAAATTAATTTAATATTGGTATGTTTTTAAATGTAAGTTTGTGTTTTTTATAAAAGTTATATGTATTGTAGAATAATTCTGAGGATGGTTCTTTGTTTGAAAAGAAACGTTAATAAAAAAATTAAAAATTAATTACTGACCGAAAATCCCAATAAATAAAAAATATAATAATAATAATAAACGGTCAAGAGAATATATGTAATAAAATTTATAAATAAATTTATTTATTTACTTATTTTTATTGTACTAATAAATTTAAAATACACAAATCATTAAACAATCTTTTAGTCATCCATAATAATAAAAATAACAATTTAATCATAATTTAACCTTTTTTTTTCCAAAATTAGAAGATTCGGAAGTTAAACCAGATTCAAGAATAAACCAGATTCAAGAAGGGCAACGAAATATCTTGAAACATACTATGTACCTAATAATTCATATTAAGTATTTCAATCCGTTCGTGAAACTTGAAAATAAAATTGGAATGTTACATTTCTGTATGCATAAGACTTTTATTGGTTGTGTCCTACGCTAACTGTTGTCCTAAACGAGTTTGTAGTACAGTGCGACAAACTCTATCTTACACCTGCGCCGAAAATTTTGACTTGCACCCGGGGGGAAAATTTTGGCTGGTACCCGGCCTTGGACGTGAATCCTCATAATCCTCTCTGCTTGTAGTATTTGAAAGAAGAATACTCGGAAAGAATGTCCTGTGAAAGCAATTGTAGCAACTGTATAAAGATCTGGATAGACAGAAAGTAAAATGAGAATCATGAAAGGGTGAATAGAGAATAATAGAAATAGAGGTAAACCAGGAACACGGTGGCTGAAGAACTACTGCACAATAAAAACTGACTGTGTCGAGATCGATCCGGATGGAGGCTAAGACTAAACGAGGTCAAGAAGAGTTTTGCTCACTGACGGGCTGTAGCACCACAGGAAGGAGATAATGCTCCATGCCACTTTCCCAGATGCACGAAACATAAACTTGCAGAGTTGGATTTACAACTTACTGAATGAGCCGCGCCCTCTCCTGACCTAAACTCTATCGAAAATTACTCACAGTGATTCTCCGAGCAAGTCCCGTCCATGCGAGGAAAAAAAATCAGGATTGTTTGGGCCGAGTTTCGAGATCATTAAATATTTTTCTTGGGATTTAAGAACAGAAATCTTTTAAGGGTTTAAACAAAGCTAGCAGGATATATTTACCTTGAGAACAGTTGCATGAGCGTGTTTCATTAATCATTACGCAAGTGCCAGCTTTACCGCAGTCAAAGTTGGTGCAATGTTGACACCTGAATCCCGTATACCCGGCGGGGCAGAAGCAGTGAGGCAGGCTCACAAACAAACTACAGGTGCCGCCATTCTCACAAAAATCGAGGCAAAGTGGGAGTTGTTTTTCGCATCTCTTGCCGTACCATTGCGGTGGACAGAAGCATTGCAGTGGCGGCTGATTCTGCGCTTCGACGGACGAGGTACTGTTTACTGAGTCGTCCAATCTACACACGCCCCTATTTTTGCAATACTGAGAGCATCTGTAGTGCTGACAACGATCTCCAGCGTATAACGGGGGACACTCGCAGTAAGGCGCAGCTCCTTCTGTTACCTGAAACGTAAACAGTTTAAAATAATGATACACAGTATAAAATTAAAACTCAAAGAGATTTACCACTAAACATGTTTTTTTTAATTCCGCAACGTACGTTTGGCCAACCATCTTAGCATCATCAGGAGATGATTTAATCTTTAATCTAATTATAAAACTAAACTATGTTCTATTTATATGATAACCCTACCTAATGAGGCGTGTAAAAATCATGAACCGTGAAGTTTACTGAGCCTTACATTAATAATTGAAAAAGTTGACTCAACGGAATAGGTCCTTTATCCCGGTTCATGATTTACTTACATTTTTCTATATTGCATGCTTTTATATGCATCCAAAGCCCTATTGTTATTCACAGTTTTAACTTAAACCTCTTAACATTAACTTAACAGTCGTAAGGGGGGAAATAGAATAGGGATTCCTATAGAAATTTCAAAAAATCAATTTTTTTCTCATATTTCGAAAATATAATATGTTGACAGTATACTGGCAAGAGTAAAAATAAAAATATTAAATATTTACGGAGTTTTCGCAGATACAGTCGAGTGGGTCACTGTCGAACAGAGACAGAGAACAAAGAGTTCTGCGAATGTACAGTACTTAACCGATGTTAGCACGACAAATGCACTGCTTCGAATGAGCTCTAAGGCGTTATAACTTAGCAATAGTTAACAAAGGAATTTGAAAATCCTATTCAGTGATAAAGTCAACAAAATTCATAGAAAAAGTCGAAAAACACACATCTACAGAAAGGTGAGGTCTTGATTTCCTTTGACGTATTATCGTTGTTTCCGAGTGATGATTCTACATACTTTGAAATAACTCGAGTTAAATGGTCTTAATAACAAGATTGTTTCTGAGTACATCTCCTTAATGAGATTATGTATGAAACAAAATTGTTTTCAGTTTAATAATAAGTTTTGTAAACAAGGAGAAGGAACGACAATAGGCAATCCTCTGTCACCGTTCTTAGCCAACTTATTAATGAGTAAATTTGAAACCGAGGCGAAAAATGAATTCAGTTACTTTCCAAAGGAATGGTTAAGATGACGTTTTTCCAATTTTCGATTCAAAAAATGAAAACTTAGATGATTTTATTAAGAACTTAAATAGTAAATCCCACAACATAGTATTCACACATGAACTCGACAACAACAGATGCAGTCGAGTGGGTGACTGTCGAACAGAGACAGAGAACAAAGAGTTCTGCGAATGTACAGTACTTAACCGATGTTAAGCTTCGGCGATTACAGCTTCGAATGAGCTCTGAGGCGTTAGGTCGTTAGGCTACTGTACATCCAAACCTTAGATGTTGAACTGTAAATATCGACAGGTAAAAACCGGGCTATTCAATTACAATATGATTTTATCTACTACTGGGGTGTTTTGGAAATTTAGCTGGTCATTCGTGTTTATTATATGACCATTTCTTAAGGATATTTTTATTTCTAATATTTCTAGTAGGTCTAATATTTTACTTTTTTTTCTGAATATAGTAATTTAACATTGTTTATATCTATAAAATGATGGAATGTGCAGACATTCCAGTGCTTTTTATATTATCGCTTTTTATAATATCGCTTGAAAAAATTTTACAAAAACATTATCAAGGTAAACTATTTACTGATAAACACGTATAAAGTTTCGGGCCAAGTACAAGTGATAGTGAAAGTGTATTTGTGCTTATAGTACAAGTATAGTTATTGGTACCTAGGCCAAAATTTTCACCGAAACCACAGATGAGGCGCGAATAACGCGACAACCGGAGGAGTCTTTCCGAGACAAAAACAGCTCATACAGCCCGAAAACAGCAGCAGGTTGAAAAAAGACCAGCTTTTCGAAGAGGCTGAAGGTCTATTATATGCACCTGGGATCGCTGATTCATCGGTAAGTCACTAAAACTAATGGTTTTATCGTACTGAAACTTTAAAGGCGATTATTTCGAAACCGTGTTTTCAAAAATTGCTCGCTCTGTAACCCCAAAAGTTATCGATCAAGTGACCTGAAATTTTGGGAGGCTCTGCTATATACCATTATCGGAAGGATATACCTATGGTTTTAAAGATTTCATGTAAAGAAACTACTTTTTGGGATAAAAATGTCGAAAAAATAGTACAAACTTTTAACATGTTTTGTTTTAACGCTTACTTAATTTTTAATTTAATACTTTTTTTATAGTTTTATAGGTTTATCCTTCCGGTGCACATATCAGAAACAAAAATAAATATTTTTTTGTGTTTCAGATGAATAGAAAAATAGTGACGAGTGCAGCACTTTTGAACCTCCCGCCAGAGACGGCAAAAAAAATTACTGAGCCGCTATTTTATAAAAAAAAAATAATAATAATTTTAAACTCTTCAAAGATCAAATAAAATGATGTTAAAACTTTAAAATGATAAAATTATTTTATCACCTTTAAAAACACTTCTGAAAAATGACTCATTTCGATGCGTCTAAACGGATTTCCCCCCTTAAATTGCTAATATCTATATTGTGGTCATGTTCTTTTGCATGTTGGGCAACCCAAAATTTTTCATTTCTCCTATATCTAATGTGGGCAATGTGTTCTTTATATCTCGTTAATATGGATCATTTTGTTTGCCCAGTATACCTTCGGTCACTATCTTGATAACTAATTTCGTAAATCCCTAACTTTTCTCGATTATCTACTTTATCCTTGGATTACCCAGAACTTCTCTTAATTTATTATATGGTTTGTACTCAAACTTAATGTCCACTTTTTTCAAAATGTTGTCCAGCCCTCGTCTTAATTGGATATCAAATGGTATTACCACGAATTTATTTTTGTTCTGATCCTTTTGAAAAGTCGAAGATTCAATAATTTTTTCAACTTGTGTTTTCTAATTATTTATCTATAATGTTCTTGTAACCGTTCACTTCGGATATCTCCCTAATTAATTTTAATTCTTTGTTATAATTATCTGTGTTTAAAGGAAAATTTAAATCTAATCTAATTTTGAATTTCTAATCTAAAAGTGTCAAAATGTCCTACCAAAAATTCATAAACCAGAAGAGACCAATTGTATCAGCCATTGATTCTCCAACATACAACTTAGCAATGGTTAACAAAGAAATTTGAAAATCTACCAAACCAACTACCTTCCTATTCAATGATAAATTCAACCAAATTCATAGAAAAAGTCAAAAATACACATCTACAGGAAGGTGAGGTCTTGATTTCCTTTGACGTGTCATCGTTGTTTCCGAGTGTCCTGATTCTACATACCTTGAAATACCTAAGGGAGTTACTAGAGTTAAACGGTTTTAATAACAAGATTGTTTCTGAGTACATCTCCTTAATGAGATTATGTATGAAACAAAATTATTTTCAGTTTAATAATAGGTTTTGCAAACAAGGAGAAGGAACGACAATGGGCAATCCTCTGTCACCGTTCTTAGCCAACTTATACATTAACAATATATAGTTTACTATTTCTGGATGTTTTAGTCAGTAGAAACAACAAAAATTTATATTTTCATATTTTTAGACAAAACACCACCAGTTTGAGATACATTTTTAACGATTCGAATGATAGCTTCCAAAATAAGATGGCTAGTTTAAATTTTATGGTAAATCGATTAATCAACTTTCCTTTAAACAAAGATAATTATAAGAAAGAATTAAAACTAATTAGGGAGGTATCTGAAGTAAACGGTTATAATAAGCACAATGTAGATAAATTGATTAGAAAACATAAGTTTAGAAAATTATTGTAAGAATCTTCGACTTTTAAAAAGTATCAAAACAACAATAAATTCATGGTAATACCGTTTGATTCTCAATTAATATGAGGGCTAGATAAAATTTTGAAAAAAATAGATATTAAGCTTGTGTACAAACCATATAGGTTCTGGGTGTACAAACCATATAGGTTCAGAGGTTCTGGGTAATTGAAAGGATAAAGTATAATGGGCAAACAAAAAGATCCATATTGACAAGATATAAAGAATACATTAGATATGGGAGAAATAAAAAAAATTGTGTTGCCCAACATTCAATCCAACATGACTACAATATAGATATTAGTAATATAAGACTCAAATAGAAAAATGCAAGAAAATCATAAATTGGAATAAAGGACCTGTTCCGTTTAGTCAACTTTTTCAATTATTAATGTAAGAGTCAGTAAACTTCACGGTTCATTTATTCTTTCTTTTGTTCTCTTTTCCACCCCTTTTTTCTTGAATCCTTTTTTTACACGCTTGATTAGGTAGGTAATACGCTTCCTAGGTAGTAGGTTAGCAATTGGGGTTCTCATATAAATAGAACATAGTTTAGTTTTAGAATTAGAGTAAATCATCTCCTGATGATGCTAACATGGTTAGCGAAACGTACGTCGACAACTTAATTTCTCGAGTTTAGTGTTTCACACCGAAGGTTCCAATAGAAAAATTGATCGGTACATTCATGTTTAAAATATCCTCGAATCGCTCCGTAAAACAGTATGGAGAACGACCAAGTGTTGGCAGCAAGTAAGTAAATCTTCCTGTTTTGCAGAGACTGTTGATATTGTGGACTGTGATATTGTAGATGCAGCCGCATCTAGTTCTACTTCATCTAAATTTCGTTTTAACACAAGAAGTTTTCCTTGCGATTGTAAACTGACTAAAATTGAATTGAGAAAAACTTATTCGTGGTATTAACTCCTTTTGTATCGGTTTCCAAATTTTTAGCAATTAATAACTCGACAATTCATTTCTTCCTTTATGAATGGAACGTATGATAAGAGTAGTGTTTCGTTATTTGGCAGAGTTGATTCATCGAGCTGAATGGAAAAGTTGCAAGTCTTTTAGTTATCGCTTAAAAATATTTTAACATTGGTGTGAAACACTAAACTTGAAGAGATTTACCACTAAACATCAAAACACTTTTTTTTTTAACTGCTCGACGCACGTTTCCTGATGATGCTAACATGGTTAGCGAAACGTGCGTCGAGCAGTTCAAAAAAGTGTTTTGGTGTTTAGTGGTAAATCTTTTCAAGTTTAGTGTTCTTTTTTGTATTGAATTATTACTCAGAGGAATTTTCCTGATGATATCTGACAGTGTCCTATGATGAAGAACAGTGTTATCACCTTTTTCATTGCCGGTATGATTAATTCCTTGTCAATTGTGTGTGGTTTTTCTGCATTTTGATCAATGAAAAATTGGGCTTTTGAACAACATTTTTTTTTATCATAAATGGAAAGATCATACATAAGTTTAATAATAAAACTATTTTTATTTTTTTACTTATAATTAAAAAGTCATATCAAATTGAAAATAAATTTTTAAACCTAGTACCGATGACGCGCCGACAGTTCCCGAAAAAAACCCGAACGTATGTGACATCACAATAGTAACGAAGGCCAATATATATATATATATATATATATATATATATATATATATATATATATATATATATATATATATATATATATATATATATATATATATATATATATATATATATATATATATATATATATATAGGGAAAACAAATTGACGTCCCAAATTTGTAAGAAGGAATATTCCTGCGTGTCCGCAAAGAATTTACATCTAGCATCACATTCGAGGGTTGTCAAAATGCGAACGTCCTGCAGGATCGCCTATTTTGTAAGATATGAATAATAATATTCAAGAAAGCGCGAACAGACAAGAATAAAACTATCGATTTGGAAGGTAATCGTATATCCAAAGTCTTATACTTATGAAAGTTTTGCAGGATAATCTAATTTGTAGATGGTCGAGGATCAGTTGGATGAACATTAGGGTTGGCCGAAAATCCGTTTTTTTTCGAATTTCTTTTAATAATATCGAAAATATTTCTCATTATACCAAAAAAATAAATTTGTGCTACGGAAATAAAATATTAAGTCGATAGCTGAGGCTTCTCAAGGTTAGTCAAAGTTAAAGTTTAAAAAAAAAAAATTCTTAATTTACTTTGATCGGAAATTTAATTCTCTACAATAAAAGCCCTTACACCAAATTAATAAAGAGAAAATGGTTGAAAAACTTGACTTGACTAACTTTAAGGATTTTTTTCTTTTATATGGGTTTTTCGCCACTATCTAAAACTCAAAAAATATCAAAAATACCTGTTCTTATGTAAAGAAGGAACCACTGGGTAAAAACAAAAAACCAAACGGAGACAAATTTCTCAGTGATTCTTTTTTGTAATAAAGTTGCCAAAGGACAAAATTTTAAAGATATAAAAAATTTAACAAACTTTTAACGTTAACGTTTCGGAGGGTACTCTCCCCCCGTTTTCAAAACTAAACTAAAAAATAGATTATATTAATTTGTAATATATAAAGTAACGAGTGAAAGTAAATATATTTTTTGTGTATGTCAACGATACTTACATTGACAACAATAGATTTTCATCACAGTGACATACTACCAAAAAATATATATAAGTAATGTTTATTGTGTGATTGTTTATTGTACTGATTATGTATTCAAATATTTAAATGTCTTTAATTGTATTCTTAAGATTCGGGAACCATATTGAATTTAAATCTACCGAACGCATAGCAATATATTTATTTTTATTTAAATTAATTATAGCGGTTTCTTTTAATCTTCTGTATTTTGTTACCGATTCTTTTAATACCGTTTTGGAATTATTCCAATTGATTTTATGACCCGACTCCCATGCGTGTTGACAAATTCTAGATTTATTAAAATCGCTATTTCTAAGAAGGCTCTTTTACTCTAACATCTAACGGTCTAGATGCCACACCTATATATAATTTGCCACATTCGCAGGGAATTTTTTAAACCACATTTTTGGTATTTTGTTGTATACTGTTTGGTTTAGTCTTTGTTAATAGAGATCTAAGAGCATTTTTTGTTAAAAAAAATATTTACTTTCACTCGTTACTTTATATATTACAAATTAATATAATTTATTTTTTAGTTTAGTTTTGAAAACGGGGGGAAGAGTACCCTCCGAAACGTTAACGTTAAAAGTTTGTAAAATTTTTTATAACATTTTTATATCTTTAAAATTTTGTTCGTTAGGTAAATTTATTTCAAAAAAGAATCACTGAGAAATTTGTCTTCGTTTGGTTTTTTGTTTTTACGCAGTGATTCTTTCTTTACATAAGAACAGGTATTTTTGATATTTTTTCAGTTTTAGATAGTGGCCACAATCAAATAAAGGAAAAAATATATGAACACGCCACAATCATTCAGACATTACTTAACTTTAAGGAGCCATTACTTAACTTTAAGATATCGACTTAAAATATTTTTCCTTGGCATAATGAAAAATATTTTCGCTATTAATAAAATAAATTCGAAAAACACAAATATTCGGCCCCCCTGTTGTAGAGAATTAAATTCCGACCAAAGTTCAGAAAGTTCCGACGAAAGTTCCGACCAAAGTTTTTAAACTTTGAACTTTGACTAACTTTGAGGAGCTAAAGATATCGACTTAAATTTTTTTCCCTTGGCACAATTTTTTTTTTTTGGCATAATGAAAAATATTTTCGGTATTATTAAAAGAAATTCGAAAAAAAAACGGATTTTTGGTCCACCTTAATGAACATCAATTAGTTAAATTAAGGACTGGCAAAGCAGTTTTCCATGGAATCGAAACAAACACCTGAAGGAATATGCAAAAAGAAAGTTTTATATAAGCATTATATGTATATTATAAGTTTTACTCCGAACTTGTTCTGGACATACACGTCCTTTTACCGTGCAAATACCATTTTTGGAGTTAAGTTGAACAAAACCTCTAGCCTTGTCACCGTAACTTTCTCGTGACACCCTACAAGTAGTTTAATTATATTTAATACAAATATTTTTTTTCTTATTTACATTTACATTATTACTATATTTTAAAAAACTTACATTGATGCTTTAGCACCTCGAACTTCAGCTGAATTGAACCGAATGTCATTTTTGAGAAAATCTACACCAGATATATAAATATCCATAAAAATGTCCACAGCAGATAAGTATATATCTATCAGAATTATCTCAAATCTATCAGAATTAGCCTTTATGAACCCTTTGTCACACATTACTGAACTAAATTAGTAACAAACAATATTTTAGTTTGCATTTAACCAACAATAATTTTGACAGTGTATATACACAGGTAGAAACCGTTGACAATACTGACGTGAAAACACTTTACTATTATGACGTCACAAACAAGGCAGCCAGTCGCGGGACGTTCGTAGTCACGTGATTTTTAAAAAATCTTTATAAATTTTAATTCATTCATAATTAATTGTAACAATGTTTTAAAACGATTTTCGCATCGATTGTCAATATTATTACACGATTATTAAGTTTTGAATAAAGTAAAAAAATCGATAATTATTTTTTATTCAAAAACCCAATTATATGAAGCTCGTAGGCCATGCAAAAATACAATATACATGGCTGTTTTAAATATATCTTTTTCGATCCTTTAAAATAAGATAAATCATTGTTCTATTTTATCAGAATGCATTTTATGCAACTGCTCATTTAGCCTAGAAAGCTTCATGGCTACATTTGAAATAACATTTTAGCAAATTAAACACATAAGTAATGATTGGGTTTAGGGTATCTGTCTCGCTTGACCAGGGTTCTGCAACTTGTCAAGTGAAATAAATGAGAATAATTGAAAGAAGAATAATGGAGGGACGAATATAATAACAAACAAAATGATAATTAGATCAAAGACACTGCATATCGAAAAATGGTAAGGAACCTTCTGGAGGAGAAGTTCAATGTTCAGTTACGGGGGCTAACGATTAGATTTCACTCACCTTACAAGTACCCGTATTGCAACTGAACGGGCATTCTCGAGCGGCAGGAACCACTGGCTTACAACTCAAACGTTCACTAACGTAACCGTCCGCGCAGAGACATCTGGCACCTTTCGGTGTTAACAGACAGAATTCGTTATTATTGCAGAAATCGCTGCAGGAATTGTTAATTTTTGGTCTCCGGTACTCGTGCAAGATCAAAATATCTGAGATCCTAAAACAAATCCCCCCGCACATTAAAATCCCCCCTTAATATTCAGATGTTTTTAATACCTATTTAAACCGTGCGCCAAGTAGACTATCTCGCCTCGTCCGAACTTGTCCAGGCGAAGAACATCGTGCTTCTGATAGGTGGACACAAAAAGGTTGTTCTCGAACACTTCCAGCTTGTAGGGCTTGATGTCTTTGGAGAAATGCCAGACTAGTTGTCTGTCTTTACCTTCGAACGTTATACTTTCGATTTTTAACATTTTCGAATCGCACCAGTACAAACGCTTGGTGGCGTAGTCGATGGTTAGTCCTGTAGGCCATACCAGGTCGCTGACCAGTGTCTTCCTGTTATAACCGTCCATGTCCGCTCGTTCTATCCGAGGAATCAGTCCTGCATCAATCCAGAACATCAGACCGTCAGCTGGTGACACCACGATATCTCTGGGTTGCTGCATGTTGCCCCTAACCACCGTGTAATTGAACTCTCCGTTCAGGTCAGTAGTTATGATGCGATAACCATCAGATACGTATAAACGTTTAGCAGTCCAATCCAAAGCTATGCCTGTAACAAAGATAACATCAATGTGTCAATAACAATCAAGATCTTTATTTTTCTTTTTTTGGGGGTTTTCACCACGATCTAAAACTCAAAAAAATATCAAAAATATCTGTTCTTATGTAAATAAAGAAACCCTGGGTGAAAAACAAAAAAACCAAACGGAGACAAATTTCTCACTGATTCTTTTTCTGTAATAAATTTGCCTAATGCACAAAATTTAAAAAAACACAAAAATGATTTAAAATAAATAGAAAGTTTTGAACGTTAACGTTTCGGGTGGTCTTCTCCTCCCGTTTTCAAAAAGAATTTAAAAAAATTAATTATATTAATTTCTACATATACTGAAAAATATAGGAAGTAAATATATTTTGTGTATATGTCAATAATATTTATTGTGTATTGAAATACTTAAAGATTTTTAATTGCATTCTTTAGAATCGGGAACTATATTCAATTTAAATCTACCGAAGGCATAGCAATACAGTTATTTTTATTTAAATTAATTATAGCGGTTTCTTTTAATTCTCTATATTTTGTTACTAGACTTTTTGTTATTAGTTATTCTAATAGATTAGAATAATTTTCACTTTCCAAAGGTAATCTTTGACAGACTTTACTGTCGATTAATATCTAATTTAGGAACATCTTTCGATGTAATATTATTACATATATATATATATATATATATATATATATATATATATATATATATATATATATATATATATATATATATATATATATATATATATATACATATATATATTTTTTTCTGTATATATAGAAATTAATATAATTTATTTTTTTAGATTCGTTTATAAAAGGGGGAAGAAGACCTCCCGAAACGTTAACGTTCAAAAGTTTGTATTTATTTTTAGAAAATTTTTCTATTTTTTTTAAATTTAATTCGTTAAGCAAATTTATTACAGAAAAAGAATCACTGAGAAATTTATCTCCGTTTGGTTTTTTCTTATTTACCCAGTGATTCTAAATTTACATAAGAACAGGTATTTTTAATATTTTTTTGAGTTTTAGATCGTGGCGAAAAACCCAAAAAAATAGAAAAAAATATACGAACACGCCACAATCATTCAGACAATAATCAAGATCTTTGTTCGATATTACCTCTGGGATCATTGAGATTGCTCAGGACGGTTCTGGCGACATCAGCATCCCTGTTGGTTCTTCTGTCATCGTGAACTTGTATTATTTTAGCTTGTACTCTTTTGTACTTATGATCCGTCCAGAAAGCTTCTGCTTCTCGATTAGTATAGTGTATGTCTACTGCGTCAACCTATAAATAAAATGTTTAGATTCCTCTAAATTCATTGAAAACTATTTTAAATTTTTGATGATATGACTCAATATATAACAGTCATTATATACAGTCAGAGTAATGGTACTTCGTACGGAATCATAAGGGGTATGTTCGAAGTTTATAAAAAACCGTTTATAAAAACGCGAATAAGGAGCTTTGATAGTATAAATAATTACCTTATAACCCGGTGCTGTAGCCAGAGTCTTCTTGTTCTTATCCTTATCGATTCCCATTTTGTACGGCGACAAGACCCTTAAATCTGCCTCTACCGCCAACACCAACTCAGCCAACTGTCCCTCCGCCTGACAAAAGCCGCCAGATGTCAGCCTGTACCCTTCCACACATTTACAGTGAGTTTGATTCTGTTTGACCTTGAAGACCAGCAAAAAAAAAGTTAACTTAACTTAGCTAGAGAGAAAACATTTCTTCGTCACCTCGATGCAAATCTGCGAACAAGTGTTCCACTTGCAAGCTGACGTTTTGCAGTCGAGTTCGTCACTGTTGTCGCCGCAGTCGTTGTTTCCGTCGCAGACGTCGGTCTCGAGAATGCAACGCTTATTTTGACAGGTGAACTGACCCACTGGACACACGCCGTAACTTTTACAGGTGTGGTTGTCTTCGTCGCTGTTGTCCCCGCACTGGGACTTGCCATCGCAGAGGGCGTGCAAAGGAACACACTTGTCGTTCTTGCATCTGGAACAAAGTAGAATTACAATGGAACAGTTTTGGCATAGAACAGTGATCCAAGAAGACATTGTTATTAAATATATGATCAAAAATGATGGTATAGATATAACTTTTGTTTTAAAAATTCGTGCGCTTTACTTATCGACGTGTAAAAACGTAAAACGCATTTAGATCGGTTATATCCAGGACGATGGATAGGACGTGATGGACAAGTGCATCGACTACCACGTTCCCCAGATTTAAATCCTCTCGATTACTTTCTGTGAGGATACTTGAAGGGATTGGTCTATGCTATCCCGATTGGCACTTAGAAGAATTACAGCAACGTGTCTTTACTGTTTTGATTATATCAAAAATAAGTCTGGTATTTTCGGTGGGGCAAGATCTTCCATGAAGAAAATTATTAATTATAGGGTACATTGAGATGAATAGAGGTCATTTGCAACATTTATTGTGAACAAGTGCTAAATCCTTAATAAAAATTAGTCTTGTTAATGCTGGCTGTAATTATAATGAGATTTTGAATGTTCAAGACAGGAAAAGAGCTAACATAGACACGGGTCACTACTTGACTAGAGTCAAACTTAGCTTAAAACCTCGAAAACTTATTCAAAAGAGACTGCTAATACCAAAGTTCGACCCTACGAAAATAAAACCAACCCTAACAGAAGAGCTTGATAAACAACCAGCACAGAACTGGCAAGAATTGAAACAAAAAAATATTAAAACATGCTTATTACCAACCATTCTTAGGACCAACTTATTAAGTTGGTCCCTTTACAAAAACATAGAAAATATCCATGGTAGGATGAAGTTTGCGAACAAGCAGTATAAGCCGAAGTAAAGTATTCAAAGATCGGAACAGTCAAATACAGCAATAAACTATAACATCTTTTTGAAAGTAAGAAAAGAAACATCGAAGCTAATTAGACAAAGCAAAAGAAAATATGAAAACAATCAATTTATTGAAATAGAAAAAGATTTCCAAAAAAATAACACCCGAAATTTTTACAAAGTCTTTGCTTCCAAAAGGAAAACGGACAATATGCTCTAAATAACCAAGACAATTGTAAAGAACTTGCGAAATATTTTGAACAACTGCTAAACTGTCCTGAGCCCTTAAGCAAATTACCAACACTAAACCCTAAACAAATAAACACAGATTCATTACCATCGAATGAACATGAAATAATTAGACAAATCAAGCGACTTAAAAATAACAAAGCTTCTGGTGAAGATGGAATCACTGCTGAACTTTTGAAATCCGCAGGTCCAGGTACAATTAAGGAAATAACCAAAATTCTAGAAGAAGTTTGGCGAACTGAACGGATTCCGGAAGATTGGAAAGAGGCTCTAATCCATACACTACATAAAAAAGAAGATAGAATGGATGTAAACAACTACAGAGGGATATCTCTTCTCCCAGTTTGTTTCAAGATTCTATCTCAATGTCTACTAGACAGAGCTCAGGGACAGTTAGAAACTAAAATTGATTAATATCAAGCAGGTTTTCGACCGGGCAGACCCTGCTCTGAACAGTTCCTGAATCTAAAGTTGATCCTAAGACATCAAAAACTGTACAATAAAAATCTCGTCTGTACATTTGTGGATTTCAAAAAAGCATATGATTCTATTGACCACGAATATTTATTCCAAATCTTGAAAGCACTTGAAAGGACTAGATCTGAAAATGCCGGCAATTATTAAAGCAACATTAATTAACACAAAATAAAAAGTTAAATTCATGGGTGACATCTCAGAACCCTTCGAATTTAAAACTGGAGTGAGACAAGGGGATGGACTCTCGTCACTCTTATTTAACTGTGTTCTAGAAAAACTAATACAGGAGTGGTGTGAAAAAAAGTGGATCCTGAATATTGACCAGCCCATTAAACTGGGGAGAACCAACATCAAAATTGACTGTCTGGTGTTTGTTGATGATCTAGCAATTTTGGCTCAAGATATATTAACGGCACAAAAACAGATTGAAATCCTAAAAGAAACAGCAGAAAAGGTAGAACCCCAAATTTCCTTTGAAAAGACACAATACATGACCTGCAACAGACTAAGAACACCATCTCTAAAAACAAAATATGGTAACATCAGAAGAGTCTCTCAGTCAAATATTTGGGTAAAATCATCATGGAAAATGGGTTGGAAAAAGCGACCAATAAGGGTAGATGTCAAAAAATGGAAAAGGGATTGAGACTTACACAAAATATTTACAACAAAAAATGCATATCTAAAAACACAAAACTGAGACATTACAACACAGTTACTAAGCCAGAATGTCTATATGCTGCAGAAACGCTCATTTTGAATAGAAAGAGGGACATCGAGGACATTGAAAAGAAGGAAAGAAAAATCGTAAGAAAAATTCTAGGCCCCAAACAAATAAATAGCACAACATACCGACTTCGAGAAAACCAAGAAATCAAACAATACACAGATATACATAGCGATATGAGAAAAAGAAGACTTAAGTTTTACGGACACATAAAACGGATGAATCCGAGTAGGTTAACTAGACAAATAGTCGAATTTCATGAAAATAGGAGTAAAGCTAAAGTAGAAATAATTAAATGGATTGCTGCAATTAAAGAGGACCTAAGATCAGCAA
The DNA here is from genome assembly GCA_031761425.1 of Cosmopolites sordidus. Taxonomy (NCBI): domain Eukaryota; kingdom Metazoa; phylum Arthropoda; class Insecta; order Coleoptera; family Curculionidae; genus Cosmopolites; species Cosmopolites sordidus. The sequence goes on along the minus strand of JARFXV010000476.1, from coordinate 1,770,358 downwards.
ATATATAGAGGCTGTTTCAGACACAAGGTGAACGTTTGGAAGGTTGGCCAGAGTGAAAAATGTAGGAAGACTGGAACAACTTGGTCTGACGAAAGGAAAAAAGCTCATAGCGAAAGAATGAAATTAGTATGGGCACAAAGAAAGGCTAACAACAACAAACGCCTCTAATAGTACTTCGCGTGGTCCACTAGGGCCCATACGTGAATAATAATAATAATATATATATATATATATATATATATATATATATATATATATATATATATATATATATATATATATATATATATATATATATATATATATATATATATATATATATATATAATGATAATAATTAAAACACTTGGTATTTGTTTCACAATATATTCAAGATATGCTCTAACATGTTTCGGCCTCGCGACCATTCTCAAAGAGAGTTATGTATAAACTAAACTAAAATTTCAAAGTGCTGTCTAATGGAAGTCGGTTTTTTCATCTCGTTAAATTTATTACACTATCAATAATTGGAGTATTTCCGAAGTCTAGCTGGGTGTTTGTTAGGTTTTTGCCGTCGTATATGGCTTTTTTAATTTCGAAAATTTCCAGGTAATTTAACAGCCTGCTTTTATTGCAGCTATGTATTAATTTGGTATTATTAATGTTAAAAAAATGGTTCAGGTCTATACAATGTTCGGCAAAGCCCGTTTTTCTCTGATTGTGTAAAATTGAATATTTATGTTCTTTTAGCCTATCATTGAGCGATCGGCCCGTTTGGCCTATATAAATAGCGTCACACATATTACATTTAATTTCGTATACTCCAGATTTGTCACAAAATTTTGCTCTTTCTTTGTTATTGTTTAACATCGATGCAAGATTATTCTTATTAACAGAGATAATATTAATATTTTCGTTCTTTAACTGATTTGTGATTCTTGAACTTAATTTGTGAATATAGTTTATAGCATGCCAATTTTTAGAATCTTTTTCGGGTGTTGCGGCATAAAAATGTTTGGTGTTGTTTTTCTTAATCTTGTTTTTTATCATTTTATCTATGATGCTTGGCTGATATCCATTATTCCTTGCGATATTTTTGATAATATTAAGTTCTTTTTCATAGCTGTCTTTTTTAAGAGGAATCGTTAGAAGTCTGTGGGTCATACTATGAAAAGCGGACATTTTTACATTCCATGACTGATTTGAACTTGCGTGAATAATTGTATCGGTATACGTGGGTTTTCTAAATATTTCGAATTCTAATTTATTCGGTGTTCTTATTATTTTTAAATCTAAGAAATTTAATGAATTATCCGTCTCTGTTTCTATTGTGAACTAGATTTTTGAGTTTACCCTGTTTAAATATTCAAGAAATTGACCCAATAGTCTTTCTGTACCGGTCCATATGCAAATAATATCATCGACATACCTGGCCCAAAAATGTATGTGTCTTGTATAATTAGTGTCGCTAAATAAATTGTTTTCAAAATTAGCCATATAAATTTCTGCCAGGAGGGGGCTCAGGGGGCTTCCCATTGGTAATCCATTCGTTTCTTGGTAAAATTTTGAATTGAACAGAAAATAATTTTGTTCGGTACATACATTGATAGCTTCTATGAGAGCATTTTTGTGTACGATTTCATGATTGCATTCATGAATTCTTTCAGTGAGGATATTTTAAAGATCTTGTACCGGAATGGAAGAAAAAAGGCTTTTTATATCGAACGAAACTAACTTTGCATTGGGAGGTATCTGTATGTTTTTTAGTTTTATTGTTAGTTCTATTGTATTTTTGATTGCTTTGGGCGAGTTGAAATCGATAAATAATGGTAGATCACTGTTGAGTTGTTTGCAAAGTTTATATGCAGGAGCATTTACATAAGAAACGACTGGTCTCATTGGAATGCCATCTTTATGCAGTTTAGGCATTCCGTATAAGACTGGAGATTTTGGGTTTTTTTAACATTAATAATACCAAATTAATACATAGCTGCAATAATAGCAGGCTGTTAAATTACCTGGAAATTTTCGAATTTAAAAAAGCCATATACGACGGCAAAAACCTAACAAACACCCAGCTAGACTTCGGAAATACTCCAATTATTGATAGTGTAATAAATTTAACGAGATGAAAAAACCGACTTCCATTAGACAGCACTTTGAAACTTTAGTTTAGTTTATACATAACTCTCTTTGAGAATGGTCGCGAGGCCGAAACATGTTAGAGAATATCTTGAATATATTGTGAAACAAATACCAAGTGTTTTAATTATTATCATTCTTACTACATAAGACTTTTGCAGTTTCATCGGCTTTTGATATAAAATATATATATATATATATATATATATATATATATATATATATATATATATAATGTATAAAATATAAAATATATATAAAATGAAAGGGAATCTTAAATAACCTTGATGTCCATATATATATATATATATATATATATATATATATATATATATATATATATATATATATATATATATATATATATATATATATATATTATTCTGTATTTTCTTACCTGAATCTTCCTACTGGACAAATAAAAGGAGCACATTGATGTTCGTCGGAACCGTCCGGACAGTCTTCCTGTCCATCGCATCTCCACGAACTGCTGATGCAGATGCCATTGCGACAAGCGTACATGTGAGGGGGGCACGTTTCCGTGCAGTTGGCTTCGTCTGAACCGTCAGAGCAATCCATTTCTCCATCACACCTGAAGATACAGACCAAGTGCAACACATTGCGGTTTAGAGAGTTATGTCAGTTTTTACCTCCAACCCAAAAAGATACAGTTTTGGGAATTGACACATTCAAACTCGTTTTGTTTGCATTGCAGAGGGCAATCGTGCTCGTCAGATCGGTCATCACACTGATACTCCCCATCGCACTTCATTGACCCTCGGATACATTTACCATTACCACATCTACAAAAAGTAAAAATGTGTAAAAATTAATGTTTCGCCTATAATGTCTCTTCCTTTTTCTCTTTTTTTTCCCTCCCTCTTCCCCTCTTTCGCTCTACCACTCTCTCATTCATCCACTCTCTCACTCATTCACTCTATTTGTTTACAGAAAAAAAATCTAGCAGATGAAATACTGGAAAACCAAACCAAACTTAGTCAAGGAAGCGAAAAGGGAGAGGTTGGACTTTGGATAACAAATAGAAAAGAATAGTACAGAAAAATATTTAAGAAATATCAAAAATATAATCCAAAAACAGACAAAGAAGGTAAACTGCTGATGAATGCATACTCGAATGATCGATACAGTACTATGGTAGACCAAAATGAAGAAGAAATGGACAACACTAATCCATTAATATTTACTAGTAATTGTTTTATATTTTGATCATGGTCAATTAAAATTATTTCCTTTTCCACTATTTTAATTTGTATTTGAAACCAATAAAAAACATATAAAAATAAAGTTGTTAAAATTAGACGACAAAAAAAAAATAATAAAAGTTAATTTTATTATTATTCTTAAATTTGTATTAAATATATTACGTCCCAAACTACCCTATATTCCTCTTTTAATATATTTAGTTATAATAGATATTTACACCGACTTCACCTACTCGAAATAATACCGAACCAAAACTATATATACGAGGTATATTTTTTAAATAAGGTCCGTTTTTAAGTGAGAAGAAAAATACCAGAAATATCATAAAATTATATTTCTTTCCATATTCTACATACTTTTATCTACTTTTCTACATAATTTCTATTTTTGTTCAAACATTCGTCATGCCGCTCAACAAGTTTTTGAATTCCGGCCAACCCAGAACTGTAATTTTAACTTCTTCGTCGTCGTTAAACCGTTGACCGCCAAGAAACTCCTTTAAGTACCGAAACAAGTGAAAATCACTGGGTGCAAGGTCTGAACTGTAAGGTGGATGATCCAGTTATTCTCATCCGAAAGACCTGATTAGACTTTACGTCTGTGTAGAAACATGTGGCTTTTCATTGTCATGGAGCAAATCCCCACCGGAAGACAAGAGGCAACGCCACTTGTTTTGTACTGTACGCCGGAGTTTTCTCAAGCTTACACAATACGCATTAGAACTGATTGTAGTGCCTCTCGGCAAAAAATCCACTAACAAAATCGTTTTACTGTCAAATACTGTCATGATAACTGTAGAAACAACAGTTGCCATGATCTTTCGTGCTGAAATTGTCTGTTTGGATTTTACCCTGGTTGGAAACGATGTATGTCGCCATTCTATTGATTGGACTCTGGATATATATATATATATATCCAGTATACCTCGCCTAAGGTACTGGACGGGTCACGGGTGGTGGATAGTGAAAGTTCCATTAGATATTAATGGACAGCTGCGAATATCTCAAAATAAGCAGCCCCGAACCAAGGCAAAAAAAAAACTAAATCCACTTAGCGTCTGACTTGTATCAAGCGGCTGAGTGGTCAGCGTCTGTTCACCAGTGGTGCGGCTGATATTTAAATTCTGGAACTAACCCCTCCAGTCTTAACCTCTGAACCGCCATGGTTCAAACCTTTAATTCAAAGTACAAGATGAAGCGTTCTAGTAATTACAAAATTACCCCAGGAGGTAGACAATCCTCTGCCAGCTTTGCTGGTACAACCGGACTTTCGGATTCTGGGACGTACGGGCTTAAACGCAAAATCTTTCAGAGGGAATCGGAGACCTCTGGCCAACGTCTGAAACCGAAAACAAAAACTTTCTTTGGAACGGTAAATATCAATTCTCTCCTGCGTCCAGGAAAACTACACGAATTGAGGCGAACATTAAATCAGCAAAAAAACAAAATTTTAGCTTTGCAAGAAACTAGATTGACAGATGATAACATCTTGGAATTCGGCAACTACAGACTTTTTAAAAGTAAAACGGACAAAAATACTCAAAAATATACCACATCTCGGTGTCGCTTTCGCTGTCTCAAGAAACATCCTTGGTTCTATAACAAATGTCCAGCCAGTAAATAATCGACTTATGACACTATCCCTTAAGTGTGCTAACAAAAACTATACATTAATCAATGCACACCTTCCAGTTAACGAAGAAAATAAATCTAATCCTGAAAAAGTAAATAAGTCCTGGGAAATTCTAGGAAAGACTATTTCTAAAATTCCCTCTAACCATGTAAAAATCCTATTGGGTGATTTCAACGCCCAGCTAGGGAAAGAAAAAAAGTACAGGAAAACAGTCGGCAGTTTTCCCGCTCATAAATGGACTAACCATAATGGTAGAAGATTGGTTGAACTATGTTCGCAGTTTAATCTAAAAATAATATCAACCCATTTTAAGAAGAAAATATCAAAACAAAAAACCTGGAGGTGCCCAAACACGTACATGGGTGAATTTCAAATTGACCATGTTGCCATTTCGTACCCCAATTATAAAGAGATTTTGAATGTTCAAGTCAGGAAAGGAGCAAATATAGACACGGATCACTACTTGACTAGAATCAAACTTAGCTTAAAACCTCGAAAACTTATTCAAAAGAGGCTGCTAATACCAAAGTTTGACCCAACGAAAATAAAACCAGCCCTAACAGAAGAACTTGATAAACAACCAGCACAGAACTGGCAAGAATTGAAAAAAAAAATTAATAAAACAGCCTTAAAGTTGGTCCCTTTACAAAAACGTTGAAAACATCCGTGGTGGGATGAAGTTTGCGAGCAAGCAGTATTAAGCCGAAGTGAAGCATTCAAAGATTGGAACAGTCAAAAAACAGCACTAAACTATAACATATTTTTGGAAGTAAGAAAAGAAACATCGAAGCTAATTAGACAAACTAAAAGAAAATATGAAAACAATCAACTTAATGAAATAGAAAAAGATTTCCAAAAACATAACACTCGAAACTTTTACAAAACATTTAAAACTAAAGTAACAGGCTATCAACCGCAAAGTCTTTGCTTCCAAAAGGAAAACGGACAATTAGCTCTAAATAACCAATACAATTGCAAAGAACTTGCGAAATATTTTGAACAAATACTAAACTGTCTTGAGCCCTTAAACAAATTAGCAACACTAAAGCCTAAACAAACAAACCCAGATTCATTACCACCGAATGAAGATGAAATAATTAGGCAAATCAAGCGGCTTAAAAATAACAAAGTTTCTGGTGAAGATGGAATCACTGCGGAACTTTTGAAATCCGCTGGTCCAAGTACAATCAGGGAAATAACCAAAATTCTACAAGAAGTTTTGCGAACCGAACGGATTCCGGAAGATTGGAAAGATGCTCTAATTCATCTACTACATAAGAAAGGAGATAGAACGGATGTAAACAACTATAGAGGGATATCTCTTCTCCCAGTTTGTTACAAGATTCTATCTCAATGTCTACTAGACAGAGCACAGGGACAGTTAGAACCTAACATTGGTGAATATCAAGCAGGTTTTCGACCGGGCAGATCCTGCCCTGAACAGATCCTGAATCTGAAGTTGATTCTAAGACATCAAAAACTGTACAATAAAAATCTCGTCTGTACATTTGTGGATTTCAAAAAAGCATATGATTCTATTGACCGCGAATCTTTATTCCGAATCTTGAAAGAACAAGGACTAGATCTGAAAACGCTGGCAATTATTAAAGCAACGTTAACTAACACAAGGTCAAAAGTTAAATTCATGGGTGAGATCTCGGAGCCCTTCGAAATTAAAACTGGAGTGAGACAAGGGGACTCTCGCCACTTTTATTTAAATGTGTTCTAGAAAAAGTAATACAGGAGTGGCGTGAAAAAAAGTCGGCCCTGAATATTGACCAGCCCATTAAACTGGGGAGAACCAACATCAAAATTGATTGTCTGGCATTTACTGATGATCTAGCAATTTTAACTCAAGATGTATAACGGCACAGAAACAGATTGAAATCCGAAAAGAAACAGCAGAAAATGTAGGACTCCAAATTTCCTTTGAAAAGACACAATACATGACCTGCAACAGACTAAGAACGCCATTTCTAAAAACAAAATATGGTAACATCAGACGAGTCTCTCAATTCAAATATTTGGGTGAAATAATCATGGAAAATGGGTTGGAAAAAGCGGCCAATAAGAGTAGATGTCAAAAAATGGAAACGGCATTGAGACTTACACAAAACATTTACAACAAAAAATGCCTATCTAAAAACACAAAACTGAGACATTACAACACAGTTATTAAGCCAGAATGTCTATATGCTGCGGAAACGCTCATTTTGAATAGAAAGAGGGACATCGAGGACATTGAAAAGAAGGAAAGAAAAATCATAAGAAAAATCCTAGGGCCCAAACAAATAAATAGCACAACATACCGACTTCGAGAAAACCAAGAAATCAAACAATACACAGATATACATAGCGATATGAGAAAAAGAAGACTTAAGTTTTACGGACACATAAAACGGATGAATCCGAGTAGGTTAACTAGACAAATAGTCGAATTTTATGAAAATAGGAGTAAAGCTAAAGTAGAAATAATTAAATGGATTGCTGCAATTAAAGAGGACCTAAGATCAGCAAATATTACAGAAAGTGAAATTCAGGATAGAGGCTGTTTCAGACACAAGGTTAACGTTTGGAAGGTTGGCCAGAGAGGAAAATGTAGGAAGAGTGGAACAACTTGGTCTGACGAAAGGAAACAAGCTCACAGCGAAAGAATGAAATCAGTATGGGCACAAAGGAAGGCTAACAACAACAAACGCCTCTAATTGTACTTCGCCTGGTCCACCAGGGCCCATACGTGAATAATAATAATAATATATATATATATATATATATATATATATATATATATATATATATATATATATATATATATATATATATATATATATATATATGCTTTAGAGCGTCGGTGATTGTTTTGAGCTCTTTTTCTCGGTTGATGTCGTCGGATAGTCGGAGAGACCGAGAAATCAAGGTGTTGACAACCCCTTGAAGTTGTGCTGGATGGTGATGGGACCTTGCATTCAGGTATCTGTTCGTGTGGGTTGGTTTCCGGTAAACTGTGTGTTGTAAGCGTCCATCTTGAGACTTGGTTATTAGGACATCTAGGAAGGGGAGTTTTTTGTCTTCTTCGATTTCTACAGTGAACTGTATTTTTGGGTGGACGGAATTTAAATGGCTGTGAAATTTGGCAAGTTCGTTTTTACCAAAGGACCAGATGACAAAAATGTCGTCGACGTATCGGACCCACAGTTTAGGTTTGAGGTCAGCGCTCTGCAGTACCATCTTTTCAAAATATATCATGAAGAGTTTGGCCACTACTGGTGATAGAGATGAACCCATTGCTGCACCATCTGTTTGTCTATATATGTCTTGGTCAAACATGAATTAAGCATTGTTTAAGCAATGTCTGGCCAAATCTATTACGTGGTTGGGAAGGTCTTTATTCTTCACTATCAATTGCAATGCTTCTTCTATTGGTATGCTCGGATAAAGGGATTTGACGTCGAAACTGGCTATGATGTCCTTTTGATCTATTGTGAGTTTATCTAGAGTCTCTGTGAAGTGTTGAGAGTTTTTAATGTACGAATCGGCTTTTTCTGTAATAGGTTGTAATATATTAGCCAAAAATTTCTCTAGATTTTGTAATGGCGAGTTGAAGGCGTTGACAATTGGACGTAGGGGAGCCAACAGCTTTGTGGATCTTTGGCAGGCCATATAGTTTTGGGCATCTGCTTGACTTTTCTCTTGGGATGAGTTGTTTTTTGATACTGTCGTCGGTTGGAGATTCTTTGATTTTGGCTTTGGTCGTTTTTTCCAGATACGTTGTGCGGTCTCTGGTAACTTTTTTATAACTGGGGTCGTGTAAAAGTTCTTTGATTTTTCTTTTGTATTCTTCAGTATCTATGACTACGGTGGCGTTTCCCTTATCGGCAGGTAGTATGGTTATTTCCTTTGTTTTGTTTAGTTTCTTGATGGCTTGATGTTCTGCACGGGTTAGATTTGCTGCGGGTGCTTTAGAATGTCTTAGAATGCTGGAGACGTCCTGTCTAATTAGTTCGGCCGTCTTTTGATCTAAATATGATATGCTTGTTTCGACATTTGCAATTATTTCTTCTGTTGGAATTGATTTTGGTGCGATTGCATAGTTGAAGCCTTTGCTTAGAACGCTTATCTCGGCTGTTGAGAGCTGATACTTTGATATGTTGTGGACTGTGTTGGTGTTGGTTGCTTGCGGCTGTGCTTTTCTGGATTTTATCCTGAGGTTATTTAATTTATTTTGGAGTCTTTTGAATGTGATTCTTTTGCTTGATTCAATGCGCCAATGTATTAAAAGTTCTATTTTATTCCAAAGTAGGTAGTGGATTTGTTAGTAGGTAGTGGAAACGTCTGCACGTTCCCAACAAATGGGACACAAACGATCGGATGTACTCCCGGACTAATAGTCTAGCATATATATATATATATATATATATATATATATATATATATATATATATATATATATATATATATATATATATATATATATATATATATATATATATTAATCAGTCACAGCAGCGAATCGGATCACAATCTTAAAACGGAAAAATAAAAAAAGAAGTTCGCTAATTTAAAACAAATAAATTCTGAACGTCCAAAAGAAATCCGAGACAACAACAAATTAGTTATAAATGTATCTAACCACCACTTATCCACAGATGAAGAATCCATACTAAGCAAAGGCTTCAACTTTGCCATTGCCTCAAAATATATACCAATAAAAGAAATAATTTCGAACGTTGAATCAGCCCTAGACGACAAGCCAGATGAAGAAGCGGAAATAATCAGACAAGATGTAACGCGAATACTGGGATCCAACAAAATACCAAAACTAAATGTTAATAAGACTGAAATCAGAGCGCACGAAAGTTTAAAAAGAAACGAGAATATCACTATATTACCGGCGGGCAAAGGAAACGCAACAATCATAATGAACAACGAGGACAATATGGCAAAGATGACGAATATTTAACTGGAAAAGACATATAAACCAGTGAACAGAGATTCAAGAACCTATCTAGAAAAAACGACCAAAAACAAAATCAAAGCATGGAAACTAGAACCGGACATTGAACGAAGAATAATTCCAAGGGAAACATCAGGCAGATGTCCTAAACTTTATGGTCTACCCAAATTACATAAACCAGAAATCCCATTAAGGCCTATAGTAAATGCCTTTGGTTCTCCAACACAAAATTTGGAAAAATATCTAGCAAGTATCATGCAACGAAGCGTCAAACTTGCAGAGTCCTATGTTCAAAACTCAGAACATTTGATAAGGACACTATTTCCAAGTATCCCCATAGACGAGGCCGTGGACCTAATTTCGATGAACGAAGATTTTCCACCATATGTGGGAGAACTCTCCGAACACTGCTTGAAGAATACATATTTTTCCTTCAACCAGCAGATCTACAGACAGATGGACGGTGCCCCAATGGGATCATCTTTATAACCCATTATAGCCAACCTGTTGATGACCAACTTCGAAACCAAGGCATTGACCAACGCACCTTTAAAACCCAAACTTTGGAAATGCTAAGTGGATGATATTTTAAATGACCTAACGGAAGCGAAGTTCTAAACAACTTCCCAAACCGGTTAAACGGAATCCACCCCAGAATACAGTTCACTCTGGAAGTCGAACAGGATACAAAATTGCCGTTTTTGGATCTCCTTATCACAAGGAAACTTTCTGGAATCTTCGAATACACAGTGTAGAGAAAACCAACTCACACCGATCGATACCTCAACGTTAAATCCCATCATCATATTTCTCAAATCCAAGCAGTAGAGAACACCTTGATTTCCAGATCCTTCCGATTGACACTACCAGATACACGAAGCGAAGAACTATCAAAAAATTCTACAGCCCTTAGACAAAATGGATGTTCAGAAAATGGTATCAGGAAGGCCATTCGCTTTCACGAAACCCAAACACGAAGTACAATAGAGGATCATGAACCAAATACACCAAAGGTCCTGCTACCATACGTAAAAGGAATCGCAGATAGGATAGGCAGACTACTAAGGAAACATAAGATCAAAACAGCCTACAAGCCGCACAAAACTCTCGCGAACATCCTAAAAAACCCCAAGGACAAAGTTAGACTGGAAAATCGTGGGGTGTATATAGTATATCTTCTTTCAACTGCAACAGAACATACATGGAACAAACAAACAGACGGATATCGGCCAGAATAAAAGAACATAAAAACAACTTAAAAAACAAACAAACCACTTCCGCGCTCTGTTCCAGCACCATCTACAAACAGGACATAAAATCAATTTTGAAGGAGCCCAAGAAAAAGCGAATATTGAAAACTACAAGGTCCAAACAATCAGAGAAGCCCTTAACATAGAAGAAAGGGGTGAGCTAAATACGCGAAACGACGCTCGCAATATTCCGAAAGTATGGAAATCCCTTCTGAAAAAAGAAGAAACGCGGCAACGTGGCGGTGAGGTAGAAAAATCAATAAACGGAAGCCCGACAGCGTTGCCGAGCGCCGCAAATAGTCCCGTATTACCCCGATATAATCTGCGCAGTCGCCGGCCAGCTATAAAATATATATATATAGATATATATATATATATATATATATATATATATATATATATATATATATATATATATATATATATATATATATATTGAGCTCTAGATAGTGGCGAAAAACCCAAATAAAGGAAAAAAAACATATTACAGTTTCTTGCATAAACTAATATTTTGATCAAAACGGAACTGTTAAGAAACTTCCTGCTCAGCATCGTTCTCTGAATTTCGACCAACTTAATGAAACACTAATATAATATAATTTATATATATATATATTTATATATATATATATATATATATATATATATATATATATATATATATATATATATATATATATATATATATATATACATATATATATATATATATATATATATATATATATATATATATATATATATATATATATATATATATATAAATTATATTACGTCCCAAACTACCCTACATTCCTGTTTTCGACCATTTTTCACCGACCTCCCCTACTTGACATAATCCGGAATAAAAAAGAAATAGCAAAAAAGTTTACAATATTGTTGCCTTCTTATGTGTAGTATGATTCAGTTTTATATTGTATCCCGACAGTGATGGTTGTATTTAGGCGTGAGTAGTGTTCGTAGCAGTGCACCACCCGTAGAAACTTCATTGATAGTGATATAATGTAGGTGAATTATTTTGATGCAATTGAAGTTAAACATATGGTGATATTTGAAACAGTTTTATATATATTTTTTAATGTCTGTCATTTACTATACAGGATGTGTAAAATAATAAAAACTAATAAAACTGAGTTTATTAAATCATAAATCCATTGTGTCGTATTTTCCATATACAAATCGAAAACAAATTAGTACTTTTATTTTTATATAGAAGAAAGTAATATTTGATTGGCTGTTATACTAATTGACTTTCTTCAAGAAGTTTTTAATAAACTGTTTTTATTTCAAAATGGAATAAAAAATCCATTTTCGAAATTTCAGTACGGAGACATACATTTTACAGTACCCTGTATACAAAATGAACACATTATTTTCGTATTATTTAAAAAGTAAAAAAATGCATTTTTTTAAAACCTCTCAGTAATAACTGTCCCTTTTTTCTAACAAAAAATTGTTTATCAGTATTTTTGCTTTCCTTGTTATATGAGTCAGTTCAAATACAGCCATCATTCCGTCGGTGCGTAGCTATCGCGGTCGAAACTTGTAGTGAATATAGTGTGTGTGTACATGGATATAAGATCAATTCAATTTCCAGTAAGGTACGCGGATGGCTCATTCCAATTTATTTCGTTTTATTTCATTTCTTTTCTATATGAATCATTTCAAATAAATATTTCAGTGGATAATGTGTCTTAAAAGTTTTCTTCTTGTGAAAATCGTGGTTAGTATATGAGGAAAAGCTCCATAGAAAGTGTAATACGCCAACTGATACTTTAGGGTATTACATAGTTAAGTTGATTTTCGAATACAGTGGAGGAACAAAAGGTTTTTGAAAAAACTTTTCTCATTTTTTGTGTTCTAACTACCTAAAATTTTCTATACTTCTATACCGTGAGCTAAAAAAGAATGTATATATATGTATGTATATGTATATATGTATATCTATATATGTATATATATATATATATATATATATATATATATATATATATATATATATATATATATATATATATATATATGAAATTGAAATTGAAATTCGTAAGTTTTATTTTTTTATAGTGAATTTTTGGTTCCAGGTAGGTGTGCATAGTTTAAGGCATCATGGGATTCATAACAGCGAGGGCTTCGTTGATTTAAACTAGTGGTGAGTCAGTTGTTATTCGTGTGTGTAGGTGTCATGTATTAATACATAACATTAATTTCAGTAAAGTGCGGTGCGCGAGTGTATTAAAGACATACCGTTGCGAATGGAAGTGTGCTGATGGACCATGGCTTGCAACAAGGATTAGAGCTTCATTGATATTCCAACAAGGTGAGTGGAAATTGAAATTCGTAAGTTTTATTTTTTTATAGTGAATTTTTGGTTCCAGGTAGGTGTGCATAGTTTAAGGCATCATGGGATTCATAACGGCGAGGGCTTCGTTGATTTGAACTAGTGGTGAGTCAGTTGTTATTCGTGTGTGTAGGTGTCATGTATTAATACACAACATTAATTTCAGTAAAGTGCGGCGCGCGAGTATATTAAAGACATACCGTTGCGAATGGAAGTGTGCTGATGGACCATGGCTTGCAACAAGGATTAGAGCTTCATTGATATTCCAACAAGGTAAGTCGAAATTGAAATTCGTAGGTTTTATTTTTTTATAGTGACTTTTTGGTTCCAGGTAGGTGTGCATAGTTTAAGGCATCATGGGATTCATAACGGCGAGGGCTTCGTTGATTTGAACTAGTGGTGAGTCAGTTGTTATTCGTGTGTGTAGGTGTCATGTATTAATACATAACATTAATTTCAGTAAAGTGCGGTGCGCGAGTGTATTAAACACATACCGTTGCGAATGGAAGTGTGCTGATGGACCATGGCTTGCAACAAGGATTAGAGCTTCATTGATATTCCAACAAGGTAAGTCGAAATTGAAATTCGTAGGTTTTATTTTTTTATAGTGACTTTTTGGTTCCAGGTAGGTGTGCATAGTTTAAGGCATCATGGGATTCATAACGGCGAGGGCTTCGTTGATTTGAACTAGTGGTGAGTCAGTTGTTATTCGTGTGTGTAGGTGTCATGTATTAATACACAACATTAATTTCAGTAAAGTGCGGTGCGCGAGTGTATTAAAGACATACCGTTGCGAATGGAAGTGTTCTGATGGACCATGGCTTGCAACAAGGATTAGAGCTTCATTGATATTCCAACAAGGTGAGTTGAAATTGAAATTCGTAAGTTTTATTTTTTTATAGTGAATTTTTGGTTCCAGGTAGGTGTGCATAGTTTAAGGCATCATGGGATTCATAACGGCGAGGGCTTCGTTGATTTGAACTAGTGGTGAGTCAGTTGTTATTCGTGTGTGTAGGTGTCATGTATTAATACATAACATTAATTTCAGTAAAGTGCGATGCGCGAGTGTATTAAACACATACCGTTGCGAATGGAAGTGTGCTGATGGACCATGGCTTGCAACAAGGATTAGAGCTTCATTGATATTCCAACAAGGTAAGTCGAAATTGAAATTCGTAGGTTTTATTTTTTTATAGTGACTTTTTGGTTCCAGGTAGGTGTGCATAGTTTAAGGCATCATGGGATTCATAACGGCGAGGGCTTCGTTGATTTGAACTAGTGGTGAGTCAGTTGTTATTCGTGTGCGTAGGTGTCATGTATTAATACACAACATTAATTTCAGTAAAGTGCGGTGCGCGAGTGTATTAAAGACATACCGTTGCGAATGGAAGTGTTCTGATGGACCATGGCTTGCAACAAGGATTAGAGCTTCATTGATATTCCAACAAGGTAAGTCGAAATTGAAATTCGTAGGTTTTATTTTTTATAGTGACTTTTTGGTTCCAGGTAGGTGTGCATAGTTTAAGGCATCATGGGATTCATAACGGCGAGGGCTTCGTTGATTTGAACTAGTGGTGAGTCAGTTGTTATTCGTGTGTGTAGGTGTCATGTATTAATACACAACATTAATTTCAGTAAAGTGCGGCGCGCGAGTGTATTAAAGACATACCGTTGCGAATGGAAGTGTGCTGATGGACCATGGCTTGCAACAAGGATTAGAGCTTCATTGATATTCCAACAAGGTAAGTCGAAATTGAAATTCGTAGGTTTTATTTTTTATAGTGACTTTTTGGTTCCAGGTAGGTGTGCATAGTTTAAGGCATCATGGGATTCATAACGGCGAGGGCTTCGTTGATTTGAACTAGTGGTGAGTCAGTTGTTATTCGTGTGTGTAGGTGTCATGTATTAATACACAACATTAATTTCAGTAAAGTGCGGCGCGCGAGTGTATTAAAGACATACCGTTGCGAATGGAAGTGTGCTGATGGACCATGGCTTGCAACAAGGATTAGAGCTTCATTGATATTCCAACAAGGTAAGTCGAAATTGAAATTCGTAGGTTTTATTTTTTATAGTGACTTTTTGGTTCCAGGTAGGTGTGCATAGTTTAAGGCATCATGGGATTCATAACGGCGAGGGCTTCGTTGATTTGAACTAGTGGTGAGTCAGTTGTTATTCGTGTGTGTAGGTGTCATGTATTAATACACAACATTAATTTCAGTAAAGTGCGGCGCGCGAGTGTATTAAAGACATACCGTTGCGAATGGAAGTGTGCTGATGGACCATGGCTTGCAACAAGGATTAGAGCTTCATTGATATTCCAACAAGGTAAGTCGAAATTGAAATTCGTAGGTTTTATTTTTTATAGTGACTTTTTGGTTCCAGGTAGGTGTGCATAGTTTAAGGCATCATGGGATTCATAACGGCGAGGGCTTCGTTGATTTGAACTAGTGGTGAGTCAGTTGTTATTCGTGTGTGTAGGTGTCATGTATTAATACACAACATTAATTTCAGTAAAGTGCGGCGCGCGAGTGTATTAAAGACATACCGTTGCGAATGGAAGTGTGCTGATGGACCATGGCTTGCAACAAGGATTAGAGCTTCATTGATATTCCAACAAGGTAAGTCGAAATTGAAATTCGTAGGTTTTATTTTTTTATAGTGACTTTTTGGTTCCAGGTAGGTGTGCATAGTTTAAGGCATCATGGGATTCATAACGGCGAGGGCTTCGTTGATTTGAACTAGTGGTGAGTCAGTTGTTATTCGTGTGTGTAGGTGTCATGTATTAATACACAACATTAATTTCAGTAAAGTGCGGCGCGCGAGTGTATTAAAGACATACCGTTGCGAATGGAAGTGTGCTGATGGACCATGGCTTGCAACAAGGATTAGAGCTTCATTGATATTCCAACAAGGTAAGTCGAAATTGAAATTCGTAGGTTTTATTTTTTTATAGTGACTTTTTGGTTCCAGGTAGGTGTGCATAGTTTAAGGCATCATGGGATTCATAACGGCGAGGGCTTCGTTGATTTGAACTAGTGGTGAGTCAGTTGTTATTCGTGTGTGTAGGTGTCATGTATTAATACATAACATTAATTTCAGTAAAGTGCGGTGCGCGAGTGTATTAAACACATACCGTTGCGAATGGAAGTGTGCTGATGGACCATGGCTTGCAACAAGGATTAGAGCTTCATTGATATTCCAACAAGGTAAGTCGAAATTGAAATTCGTAGGTTTTATTTTTTTATAGTGACTTTTTGGTTCCAGGTAGGTGTGCATAGTTTAAGGCATCATGGGATTCATAACGGCGAGGGCTTCGTTGATTTGAACTAGTGGTGAGTCAGTTGTTATTCGTGTGCGTAGGTGTCATGTATTAATACACAACATTAATTTCAGTAAAGTGCGGTGCGCGAGTGTATTAAAGACATACCGTTGCGAATGGAAGTGTTCTGATGGACCATGGCTTGCAACAAGGATTAGAGCTTCATTGATATTCCAACAAGGTAAGTCGAAATTGAAATTCGTAGGTTTTATTTTTTTATAGTGACTTTTTGGTTCCAGGTAGGTGTGCATAGTTTAAGGCATCATGGGATTCATAACGGCGAGGGCTTCGTTGATTTGAACTAGTGGTGAGTCAGTTGTTATTCGTGTGTGTAGGTGTCATGTATTAATACACAACATTAATTTCAGTAAAGTGCGGCGCGCGAGTGTATTAAAGACATACCGTTGCGAATGGAAGTGTGCTGATGGACCATGGCTTGCAACAAGGATTAGAGCTTCATTGATATTCCAACAAGGTAAGTCGAAATTGAAATTCGTAGGTTTTATTTTTTTATAGTGACTTTTTGGTTCCAGGTAGGTGTGCATAGTTTAAGGCATCATGGGATTCATAACGGCGAGGGCTTCGTTGATTTGAACTAGTGGTGAGTCAGTTGTTATTCGTGTGTGTAGGTGTCATGTATTAATACATAACATTAATTTCAGTAAAGTGCGGTGCGCGAGTGTATTAAACACATACCGTTGCGAATGGAAGTGTGCTGATGGACCATGGCTTGCAACAAGGATTAGAGCTTCATTGATATTCCAACAAGGTAAGTCGAAATTGAAATTCGTAGGTTTTATTTTTTTATAGTGACTTTTTGGTTCCAGGTAGGTGTGCATAGTTTAAGGCATCATGGGATTCATAACGGCGAGGGCTTCGTTGATTTGAACTAGTGGTGAGTCAGTTGTTATTCGTGTGTGTAGGTGTCATGTATTAATACACAACATTAATTTCAGTAAAGTGCGGCGCGCGAGTGTATTAAAGACATACCGTTGCGAATGGAAGTGTGCTGATGGACCATGGCTTGCAACAAGGATTAGAGCTTCATTGATATTCCAACAAGGTAAGTCGAAATTGAAATTCGTAGGTTTTATTTTTTTATAGTGACTTTTTGGTTCCAGGTAGGTGTGCATAGTTTAAGGCATCATGGGATTCATAACGGCGAGGGCTTCGTTGATTTGAACTAGTGGTGAGTCAGTTGTTATTCGTGTGTGTAGGTGTCATGTATTAATACACAACATTAATTTCAGTAAAGTGCGGCGCGCGAGTGTATTAAAGACATACCGTTGCGAATGGAAGTGTGCTGATGGACCATGGCTTGCAACAAGGATTAGAGCTTCATTGATATTCCAACAAGGTAAGTCGAAATTGAAATTCGTAGGTTTTATTTTTTTATAGTGACTTTTTGGTTCCAGGTAGGTGTGCATAGTTTAAGGCATCATGGGATTCATAACGGCGAGGGCTTCGTTGATTTGAACTAGTGGTGAGTCAGTTGTTATTCGTGTGTGTAGGTGTCATGTATTAATACATAACATTAATTTCAGTAAAGTGCGGTGCGCGAGTGTATTAAACACATACCGTTGCGAATGGAAGTGTGCTGATGGACCATGGCTTGCAACAAGGATTAGAGCTTCATTGATATTCCAACAAGGTAAGTCGAAATTGAAATTCGTAGGTTTTATTTTTTTATAGTGACTTTTTGGTTCCAGGTAGGTGTGCATAGTTTAAGGCATCATGGGATTCATAACGGCGAGGGCTTCGTTGATTTGAACTAGTGGTGAGTCAGTTGTTATTCGTGTGTGTAGGTGTCATGTATTAATACACAACATTAATTTCAGTAAAGTGCGGCGCGCGAGTGTATTAAAGACATACCGTTGCGAATGGAAGTGTGCTGATGGACCATGGCTTGCAACAAGGATTAGAGCTTCATTGATATTCCAACAAGGTAAGTCGAAATTGAAATTCGTAGGTTTTATTTTTTTATAGTGACTTTTTGGTTCCAGGTAGGTGTGCATAGTTTAAGGCATCATGGGATTCATAACGGCGAGGGCTTCGTTGATTTGAACTAGTGGTGAGTCAGTTGTTATTCGTGTGTGTAGGTGTCATGTATTAATACATAACATTAATTTCAGTAAAGTGCGGTGCGCGAGTGTATTAAACACATACCGTTGCGAATGGAAGTGTGCTGATGGACCATGGCTTGCAACAAGGATTAGAGCTTCATTGATATTCCAACAAGGTAAGTCGAAATTGAAATTCGTAGGTTTTATTTTTTTATAGTGACTTTTTGGTTCCAGGTAGGTGTGCATAGTTTAAGGCATCATGGGATTCATAACGGCGAGGGCTTCGTTGATTTGAACTAGTGGTGAGTCAGTTGTTATTCGTGTGTGTAGGTGTCATGTATTAATACACAACATTAATTTCAGTAAAGTGCGGTGCGCGAGTGTATTAAAGACATACCGTTGCGAATGGAAGTGTTCTGATGGACCATGGCTTGCAACAAGGATTAGAGCTTCATTGATATTCCAACAAGGTAAGTCGAAATTGAAATTCGTAGGTTTTATTTTTTTATAGTGACTTTTTGGTTCCAGGTAGGTGTGCATAGTTTAAGGCATCATGGGATTCATAACGGCGAGGGCTTCGTTGATTTGAACTAGTGGTGAGTCAGTTGTTATTCGTGTGTGTAGGTGTCATGTATTAATACACAACATTAATTTCAGTAAAGTGCGGCGCGCGAGTGTATTAAAGACATACCGTTGCGAATGGAAGTGTGCTGATGGACCATGGCTTGCAACAAGGATTAGAGCTTCATTGATATTCCAACAAGGTAAGTCGAAATTGAAATTCATAGGTTTTATTTTTTTATAGTGACTTTTTGGTTCCAGGTAGGTGTGCATAGTTTAAGGCATCATGGGATTCATAACGGCGAGGGCTTCGTTGATTTGAACTAGTGGTGAGTCAGTTGTTATTCGTGTGTGTAGGTGTCATGTATTAATACACAACATTAAGTTCAGTAAAGTGCGGCGCGCGAGTGTATTAAAGACATACCGTTGCGAATGGAAGTGTGCTGATGGACCATGGCTTGCAACAAGGATTAGAGCTTCATTGATATTCCAACAAGGTAAGTCGAAATTGAAATTCGTAGGTTTTATTTTTTTATAGTGACTTTTTGGTTCCAGGTAGGTGTGCATAGTTTAAGGCATCATGGGATTCATAACGGCGAGGGCTTCGTTGATTTGAACTAGTGGTGAGTCAGTTGTTATTCGTGTGTGTAGGTGTCATGTATTAATACATAACATTAATTTCAGTAAAGTGCGGTGCGCGAGTGTATTAAACACATACCGTTGCGAATGGAAGTGTGCTGATGGACCATGGCTTGCAACAAGGATTAGAGCTTCATTGATATTCCAACAAGGTAAGTCGAAATTGAAATTCGTAGGTTTTATTTTTTTATAGTGACTTTTTGGTTCCAGGTAGGTGTGCATAGTTTAAGGCATCATGGGATTCATAACGGCGAGGGCTTCGTTGATTTGAACTAGTGGTGAGTCAGTTGTTATTCGTGTGTGTAGGTGTCATGTATTAATACACAACATTAATTTCAGTAAAGTGCGGCGCGCGAGTGTATTAAAGACATACCGTTGCGAATGGAAGTGTGCTGATGGACCATGGCTTGCAACAAGGATTAGAGCTTCATTGATATTCCAACAAGGTAAGTCGAAATTGAAATTCGTAGGTTTTATTTTTTTATAGTGACTTTTTGGTTCCAGGTAGGTGTGCATAGTTTAAGGCATCATGGGATTCATAACGGCGAGGGCTTCGTTGATTTGAACTAGTGGTGAGTCAGTTGTTATTCGTGTGCGTAGGTGTCATGTATTAATACACAACATTAATTTCAGTAAAGTGCGGTGCGCGAGTGTATTAAAGACATACCGTTGCGAATGGAAGTGTTCTGATGGACCATGGCTTGCAACAAGGATTAGAGCTTCATTGATATTCCAACAAGGTAAGTCGAAATTGAAATTCGTAGGTTTTATTTTTTTATAGTGACTTTTTGGTTCCAGGTAGGTGTGCATAGTTTAAGGCATCATGGGATTCATAACGGCGAGGGCTTCGTTGATTTGAACTAGTGGTGAGTCAGTTGTTATTCGTGTGTGTAGGTGTCATGTATTAATACACAACATTAATTTCAGTAAAGTGCGGCGCGCGAGTGTATTAAAGACATACCGTTGCGAATGGAAGTGTGCTGATGGACCATGGCTTGCAACAAGGATTAGAGCTTCATTGATATTCCAACAAGGTAAGTCGAAATTGAAATTCGTAGGTTTTATTTTTTTATAGTGACTTTTTGGTTCCAGGTAGGTGTGCATAGTTTAAGGCATCATGGGATTCATAACGGCGAGGGCTTCGTTGATTTGAACTAGTGGTGAGTCAGTTGTTATTCGTGTGTGTAGGTGTCATGTATTAATACACAACATTAATTTCAGTAAAGTGCGGCGCGCGAGTGTATTAAAGACATACCGTTGCGAATGGAAGTGTGCTGATGGACCATGGCTTGCAACAAGGATTAGAGCTTCATTGATATTCCAACAAGGTAAGTCGAAATTGAAATTCGTAGGTTTTATTTTTTTATAGTGACTTTTTGGTTCCAGGTAGGTGTGCATAGTTTAAGGCATCATGGGATTCATAACGGCGAGGGCTTCGTTGATTTGAACTAGTGGTGAGTCAGTTGTTATTCGTGTGTGTAGGTGTCATGTATTAATACATAACATTAATTTCAGTAAAGTGCGGTGCGCGAGTGTATTAAAGACATACCGTTGCGAATGGAAGTATGCTGATGGACCATGGCTTGCAACAAGGATTAGAGCTTCATTGATATTCCAACAAGGTAAGTCGAAATTGAAATTCGTAGGTTTTATTTTTTTATAGTGACTTTTTGGTTCCAGGTAGGTGTGCATAGTTTAAGGCATCATGGGATTCATAACGGCGAGGGCTTCGTTGATTTGAACTAGTGGTGAGTCAGTTGTTATTCGTGTGTGTAGGTGTCATGTATTAATACATAACATTAATTTCAGTAAAGTGCGGTGCGCGAGTGTATTAAAGACATACCGTTGCGAATGGAAGTGTGCTGATGGACCATGGCTTGCAACAAGGATTAGAGCTTCATTGATATTCCAACAAGGTAAGTCGAAATTGAAATTCGTAGGTTTTATTTTTTTATAGTGACTTTTTGGTTCCAGGTAGGTGTGCATAGTTTAAGGCATCATGGGATTCAT
The DNA here is from genome assembly GCA_031761425.1 of Cosmopolites sordidus. NCBI lineage: Eukaryota > Metazoa > Arthropoda > Insecta > Coleoptera > Curculionidae > Cosmopolites > Cosmopolites sordidus. The sequence continues at coordinate 1,748,244 of JARFXV010000476.1, read as the reverse complement.
AACGGCGAGGGCTTCGTTGATTTGAACTAGTGGTGAGTCAGTTGTTATTCGTGTGTGTAGGTGTCATGTATTAATACATAACATTAATTTCAGTAAAGTGCGGTGCGCGAGTGTATTAAACACATACCGTTGCGAATGGAAGTGTGCTGATGGACCATGGCTTGCAACAAGGATTAGAGCTTCATTGATATTCCAACAAGGTAAGTCGAAATTGAAATTCGTAGGTTTTATTTTTTTATAGTGACTTTTTGGTTCCAGGTAGGTGTGCATAGTTTAAGGCATCATGGGATTCATAACGGCGAGGGCTTCGTTGATTTGAACTAGTGGTGAGTCAGTTGTTATTCGTGTGTGTAGGTGTCATGTATTAATACATAACATTAATTTCAGTAAAGTGCGGTGCGCGAGTGTATTAAACACATACCGTTGCGAATGGAAGTGTGCTGATGGACCATGGCTTGCAACAAGGATTAGAGCTTCATTGATATTCCAACAAGGTAAGTCGAAATTGAAATTCGTAGGTTTTATTTTTTTATAGTGACTTTTTGGTTCCAGGTAGGTGTGCATAGTTTAAGGCATCATGGGATTCATAACGGCGAGGGCTTCGTTGATTTGAACTAGTGGTGAGTCAGTTGTTATTCGTGTGTGTAGGTGTCATGTATTAATACATAACATTAATTTCAGTAAAGTGCGGTGCGCGAGTGTATTAAAGACATACCGTTGCGAATGGAAGTGTGCTGATGGACCATGGCTTGCAACAAGGATTAGAGCTTCATTGATATTCCAACAAGGTAAGTCGAAATTGAAATTCGTAGGTTTTATTTTTTTATAGTGACTTTTTGGTTCCAGGTAGGTGTGCATAGTTTAAGGCATCATGGGATTCATAACGGCGAGGGCTTCGTTGATTTGAACTAGTGGTGAGTCAGTTGTTATTCGTGTGTGTAGGTGTCATGTATTAATACATAACATTAATTTCAGTAAAGTGCGGTGCGCGAGTGTATTAAACACATACCGTTGCGAATGGAAGTGTGCTGATGGACCATGGCTTGCAACAAGGATTAGAGCTTCATTGATATTCCAACAAGGTAAGTCGAAATTGAAATTCGTAGGTTTTATTTTTTTATAGTGACTTTTTGGTTCCAGGTAGGTGTGCATAGTTTAAGGCATCATGGGATTCATAACGGCGAGGGCTTCGTTGATTTGAACTAGTGGTGAGTCAGTTGTTATTCGTGTGTGTAGGTGTCATGTATTAATACATAACATTAATTTCAGTAAAGTGCGGTGCGCGAGTGTATTAAAGACATACCGTTGCGAATGGAAGTATGCTGATGGACCATGGCTTGCAACAAGGATTAGAGCTTCATTGATATTCCAACAAGGTAAGTCGAAATTGAAATTCGTAGGTTTTATTTTTTTATAGTGACTTTTTGGTTCCAGGTAGGTGTGCATAGTTTAAGGCATCATGGGATTCATAACGGCGAGGGCTTCGTTGATTTGAACTAGTGGTGAGTCAGTTGTTATTCGTGTGTGTAGGTGTCATGTATTAATACATAACATTAATTTCAGTAAAGTGCGGTGCGCGAGTGTATTAAAGACATACCGCTGCGAATGGAAGTATGCTGATGGACCATGGCTTGCAACAAGGATTAGAGCTTCATTGATATTCCAACAAGGTCAGTTGAAATTGAAATTCGTAGGTTTTATTTTTTTATAGTGAATTTTTGGTTCCAGGTCAGTGTGCATAGTTGAAGGCATCATGGGATTCATAACGGCGAGGGCTTCGTTGATTTGAACTAGTGGTGAGTCAGTTGTTATTCGTGTGTGTAGGTGTCATGTATTAATACATAACATTAATTTCAGTAAAGTGCGGTGCGCGAGTGTATTAAAGACATACCGTTGCGAATGGAAGTATGCTGATGGACCATGGCTTGCAACAAGGATTAGAGCTTCATTGATATTTCAACAAGGTCAGTTGAAATTGAAATTCGTAGGTTTTATTTTTTTATAGTGAATTTTTGGTTCCAGGTAGGTGTGCATAGTTTAAGGCATCATGGGATTCATAACGGCGAGGGCTTCGTTGATTTGAACTAGTGGTGAGTCAGTTGTTATTGGTGTGTGTAGGTGTCATGTATTAATACATAACATTAATTTCAGTAAAGTGCGGTGCGCGAGTGTATTAAAGACATACCGTTGCGAATGGAAGTATGCTGATGGACCATGGCTTGCAACAAGGATTAGAGCTTCATTGATATTCCAACAAGGTAAGTCGAAATTGAAATTCGTAGGTTTTATTTTTTTATAGTGACTTTTTGGTTCCAGGTAGGTGTGCATAGTTTAAGGCATCATGGGATTCATAACGGCGAGGGCTTCGTTGATTTGAACTAGTGGTGAGTCAGTTGTTATTCGTGTGTGTAGGTGTCATGTATTAATACATAACATTAATTTCAGTAAAGTGCGGTGCGCGAGTGTATTAAAGACATACCGTTGCGAATGGAAGTATGCTGATGGACCATGGCTTGCAACAAGGATTAGAGCTTCATTGATATTCCAACAAGGTAAGTCGAAATTGAAATTCGTAGGTTTTATTTTTTTATAGTGACTTTTTGGTTCCAGGTAGGTGTGCATAATTTAAGGCATCATGGGATTCATAACGGCGAGGGCTTCGTTGATTTGAACTAGTGGTGAGTCAGTTGTTATTCGTGTGTGTAGGTGTCATGTATTAATACATAACATTAATTTCAGTAAAGTGCGGTGCGCGAGTGTATTAAAGACATACCGTTGCGAATGGAAGTATGCTGATGGACCATGGCTTGCAACAAGGATTAGAGCTTCATTGATATTCCAACAAGGTCAGTTGAAATTGAAATTCGTAGGTTTTATTTTTTTATAGTGAATTTTTGGTTCCAGGTAAGTGTGCATAGTTTAAGGCATCATGGGATTCATAACGGCGAGGGCTTCGTTGATTTGAACTAGTGGTGAGTCAGTTGTTATTCGTGTGTGTAGGTGTCATGTATTAATACATAACATTAATTTCAGTAAAGTGCGGTGCGCGAGTGTATTAAAGACATACCGTTGCGAATGGAAGTATGCTGATGGACCATGGCTTGCAACAAGGATTAGAGCTTCATTGATATTCCAACAAGGTGAGTTGAAATTGAAATTCGTAAGTTTTATTATTTTATAGTGAATTTTTGGTTCCAGGTAGGTGTGCATAGTTTAAGGCATCATGGGATTCATAACGGCGAGGGCTTCGTTGATTTGAACTAGTGGTGAGTCAGTTGTTATTCGTGTGTGTAGGTGTCATGTATTAATACATAACATTAATTTCAGTAAAGTGCGGTGCGCGAGTGTATTAAAGACATACCGTTGCGAATGGAAGTATGCTGATGGACCATGGCTTGCAACAAGGATTAGAGCTTCATTGATATTCCAACAAGGTGAGTTGAAATTGAAATTCGTAAGTTTTATTATTTTATAGTGAATTTTTGGTTCCAGGTAGGTGTGCATAGTTTAAGGCATCATGGGATTCATAACGGCGAGGGCTTCGTTGATTTGAACTAGTGGTGAGTCAGTTGTTATTCGTGTGTGTAGGTGTCATGTATTAATACATAACATTAATTTCAGTAAAGTGCGGTGCGCGAGTGTATTAAATACATACCGTTGCGAATGGAAGTGTGCTGATGGACCATGGCTTGCAACAAGGATTAGAGCTTCATTGATATTCCAACAAGGTGAGTTGAAATTGAAATTCGTAAGTTTTATTATTTTATAGTGAATTTTTGGTTCCAGGTAGGTGTGCATAGTTTAAGGCATCATGGGATTCATAACGGCGAGGGCTTCGTTGATTTGAACTAGTGGTGAGTCAGTTGTTATTCGTGTGTGTAGGTGTCATGTATTAATACATAACATTAATTTCAGTAAAGTGCGGTGCGCGAGTGTATTAAAGACATACCGTTGCGAATGGAAGTATGCTGATGGACCATGGCTTGCAACAAGGATTAGAGCTTCATTGATATTCCAACAAGGTAAGTCGAAATTGAAATTCGTAGGTTTTATTTTTTTATAGTGACTTTTTGGTTCCAGGTAGGTGTGCATAGTTTAAGGCATCATGGGATTCATAACGGCGAGGGCTTCGTTGATTTGAACTAGTGGTGAGTCAGTTGTTATTCGTGTGTGTAGGTGTCATGTATTAATACACAACATTAATTTCAGTAAAGTGCGGCGCGCGAGTGTATTAAAGACATACCGTTGCGAATGGAAGTGTGCTGATGGACCATGGCTTGCAACAAGGATTAGAGCTTCATTGATATTCCAACAAGGTAAGTCGAAATTGAAATTCGTAGGTTTTATTTTTTTATAGTGACTTTTTGGTTCCAGGTAGGTGTGCATAGTTTAAGGCATCATGGGATTCATAACGGCGAGGGCTTCGTTGATTTGAACTAGTGGTGAGTCAGTTGTTATTCGTGTGTGTAGGTGTCATGTATTAATACACAACATTAATTTCAGTAAAGTGCGGCGCGCGAGTGTATTAAAGACATACCGTTGCGAATGGAAGTGTGCTGATGGACCATGGCTTGCAACAAGGATTAGAGCTTCATTGATATTCCAACAAGGTAAGTCGAAATTGAAATTCGTAGGTTTTATTTTTTTATAGTGACTTTTTGGTTCCAGGTAGGTGTGCATAGTTTAAGGCATCATGGGATTCATAACGGCGAGGGCTTCGTTGATTTGAACTAGTGGTGAGTCAGTTGTTATTCGTGTGTGTAGGTGTCATGTATTAATACATAACATTAATTTCAGTAAAGTGCGGTGCGCGAGTGTATTAAACACATACCGTTGCGAATGGAAGTGTGCTGATGGACCATGGCTTGCAACAAGGATTAGAGCTTCATTGATATTCCAACAAGGTAAGTCGAAATTGAAATTCGTAGGTTTTATTTTTTTATAGTGACTTTTTGGTTCCAGGTAGGTGTGCATAGTTTAAGGCATCATGGGATTCATAACGGCGAGGGCTTCGTTGATTTGAACTAGTGGTGAGTCAGTTGTTATTCGTGTGTGTAGGTGTCATGTATTAATACACAACATTAATTTCAGTAAAGTGCGGCGCGCGAGTGTATTAAAGACATACCGTTGCGAATGGAAGTGTGCTGATGGACCATGGCTTGCAACAAGGATTAGAGCTTCATTGATATTCCAACAAGGTAAGTCGAAATTGAAATTCGTAGGTTTTATTTTTTTATAGTGACTTTTTGGTTCCAGGTAGGTGTGCATAGTTTAAGGCATCATGGGATTCATAACGGCGAGGGCTTCGTTGATTTGAACTAGTGGTGAGTCAGTTGTTATTCGTGTGTGTAGGTGTCATGTATTAATACATAACATTAATTTCAGTAAAGTGCGGTGCGCGAGTGTATTAAAGACATACCGTTGCGAATGGAAGTATGCTGATGGACCATGGCTTGCAACAAGGATTAGAGCTTCATTGATATTCCAACAAGGTAAGTCGAAATTGAAATTCGTAGGTTTTATTTTTTTATAGTGACTTTTTGGTTCCAGGTAGGTGTGCATAGTTTAAGGCATCATGGGATTCATAACGGCGAGGGCTTCGTTGATTTGAACTAGTGGTGAGTCAGTTGTTATTCGTGTGTGTAGGTGTCATGTATTAATACATAACATTAATTTCAGTAAAGTGCGGTGCGCGAGTGTATTAAAGACATACCGTTGCGAATGGAAGTATGCTGATGGACCATGGCTTGCAACAAGGATTAGAGCTTCATTGATATTCCAACAAGGTAAGTCGAAATTGAAATTCGTAGGTTTTATTTTTTTATAGTGACTTTTTGGTTCCAGGTAGGTGTGCATAGTTTAAGGCATCATGGGATTCATAACGGCGAGGGCTTCGTTGATTTGAACTAGTGGTGAGTCAGTTGTTATTCGTGTGTGTAGGTGTCATGTATTAATACATAACATTAATTTCAGTAAAGTGCGGTGCGCGAGTGTATTAAACACATACCGTTGCGAATGGAAGTGTGCTGATGGACCATGGCTTGCAACAAGGATTAGAGCTTCATTGATATTCCAACAAGGTAAGTCGAAATTGAAATTCGTAGGTTTTATTTTTTTATAGTGACTTTTTGGTTCCAGGTAGGTGTGCATAGTTTAAGGCATCATGGGATTCATAACGGCGAGGGCTTCGTTGATTTGAACTAGTGGTGAGTCAGTTGTTATTCGTGTGTGTAGGTGTCATGTATTAATACATAACATTAATTTCAGTAAAGTGCGGTGCGCGAGTGTATTAAAGACATACCGTTGCGAATGGAAGTATGCTGATGGACCATGGCTTGCAACAAGGATTAGAGCTTCATTGATATTCCAACAAGGTAAGTCGAAATTGAAATTCGTAGGTTTTATTTTTTTATAGTGACTTTTTGGTTCCAGGTAGGTGTGCATAGTTTAAGGCATCATGGGATTCATAACGGCGAGGGCTTCGTTGATTTGAACTAGTGGTGAGTCAGTTGTTATTCGTGTGTGTAGGTGTCATGTATTAATACATAACATTAATTTCAGTAAAGTGCGGTGCGCGAGTGTATTAAAGACATACCGTTGCGAATGGAAGTATGCTGATGGACCATGGCTTGCAACAAGGATTAGAGCTTCATTGATATTCCAACAAGGTAAGTCGAAATTGAAATTCGTAGGTTTTATTTTTTTATAGTGACTTTTTGGTTCCAGGTAGGTGTGCATAATTTAAGGCATCATGGGATTCATAACGGCGAGGGCTTCGTTGATTTGAACTAGTGGTGAGTCAGTTGTTATTCGTGTGTGTAGGTGTCATGTATTAATACATAACATTAATTTCAGTAAAGTGCGGTGCGCGAGTGTATTAAAGACATACCGTTGCGAATGGAAGTATGCTGATGGACCATGGCTTGCAACAAGGATTAGAGCTTCATTGATATTCCAACAAGGTAAGTCGAAATTGAAATTCGTAGGTTTTATTTTTTTATAGTGACTTTTTGGTTCCAGGTAGGTGTGCATAGTTTAAGGCATCATGGGATTCATAACGGCGAGGGCTTCGTTGATTTGAACTAGTGGTGAGTCAGTTGTTATTCGTGTGTGTAGGTGTCATGTATTAATACATAACATTAATTTCAGTAAAGTGCGGTGCGCGAGTGTATTAAAGACATACCGTTGCGAATGGAAGTATGCTGATGGACCATGGCTTGCAACAAGGATTAGAGCTTCATTGATATTCCAACAAGGTAAGTCGAAATTGAAATTCGTAGGTTTTATTTTTTTATAGTGACTTTTTGGTTCCAGGTAGGTGTGCATAGTTTAAGGCATCATGGGATTCATAACGGCGAGGGCTTCGTTGATTTGAACTAGTGGTGAGTCAGTTGTTATTCGTGTGTGTAGGTGTCATGTATTAATACATAACATTAATTTCAGTAAAGTGCGGTGCGCGAGTGTATTAAAGACATACCGTTGCGAATGGAAGTATGCTGATGGACCATGGCTTGCAACAAGGATTAGAGCTTCATTGATATTCCAACAAGGTAAGTCGAAATTGAAATTCGTAGGTTTTATTTTTTTATAGTGACTTTTTGGTTCCAGGTAGGTGTGCATAATTTAAGGCATCATGGGATTCATAACGGCGAGGGCTTCGTTGATTTGAACTAGTGGTGAGTCAGTTGTTATTCGTGTGTGTAGGTGTCATGTATTAATACATAACATTAATTTCAGTAAAGTGCGATGCGCGAGTGTATTAAAGACATACCGTTGCGAATGGAAGTATGCTGATGGACCATGGCTTGCAACAAGGATTAGAGCTTCATTGATATTCCAACAAGGTAAGTCGAAATTGAAATTCGTAGGTTTTATTTTTTTATAGTGACTTTTTGGTTCCAGGTAGGTGTGCATAATTTAAGGCATCATGGGATTCATAACGGCGAGGGCTTCGTTGATTTGAACTAGTGGTGAGTCAGTTGTTATTCGTGTGTGTAGGTGTCATGTATTAATACATAACATTAATTTCAGTAAAGTGCGGTGCGCGAGTGTATTAAAGACATACCGTTGCGAATGGAAGTATGCTGATGGACCATGGCTTGCAACAAGGATTAGAGCTTCATTGATATTCCAACAAGGTAAGTCGAAATTGAAATTCGTAGGTTTTATTTTTTTATAGTGACTTTTTGGTTCCAGGTAGGTGTGCATAGTTTAAGGCATCATGGGATTCATAACGGCGAGGGCTTCGTTGATTTGAACTAGTGGTGAGTCAGTTGTTATTCGTGTGTGTAGGTGTCATGTATTAATACATAACATTAATTTCAGTAAAGTGCGGTGCGCGAGTGTATTAAAGACATACCGTTGCGAATGGAAGTATGCTGATGGACCATGGCTTGCAACAAGGATTAGAGCTTCATTGATATTCCAACAAGGTAAGTCGAAATTGAAATTCGTAGGTTTTATTTTTTTATAGTGACTTTTTGGTTCCAGGTAGGTGTGCATAGTTTAAGGCATCATGGGATTCATAACGGCGAGGGCTTCGTTGATTTGAACTAGTGGTGAGTCAGTTGTTATTCGTGTGTGTAGGTGTCATGTATTAATACATAACATTAATTTCAGTAAAGTGCGGTGCGCGAGTGTATTAAAGACATACCGTTGCGAATGGAAGTATGCTGATGGACCATGGCTTGCAACAAGGATTAGAGCTTCATTGATATTCCAACAAGGTAAGTCGAAATTGAAATTCGTAGGTTTTATTTTTTTATAGTGACTTTTTGGTTCCAGGTAGGTGTGCATAGTTTAAGGCATCATGGGATTCATAACGGCGAGGGCTTCGTTGATTTGAACTAGTGGTGAGTCAGTTGTTATTCGTGTGTGTAGGTGTCATGTATTAATACATAACATTAATTTCAGTAAAGTGCGGTGCGCGAGTGTATTAAAGACATACCGCTGCGAATGGAAGTATGCTGATGGACCATGGCTTGCAACAAGGATTAGAGCTTCATTGATATTCCAACAAGGTCAGTTGAAATTGAAATTCGTAGGTTTTATTTTTTTATAGTGAATTTTTGGTTCCAGGTAAGTGTGCATAGTTGAAGGCATCATGGGATTCATAACGGCGAGGGCTTCGTTGATTTGAACTAGTGGTGAGTCAGTTGTTATTCGTGTGTGTAGGTGTCATGTATTAATACATAACATTAATTTCAGTAAAGTGCGGTGCGCGAGTGTATTAAAGACATACCGTTGCGAATGGAAGTATGCTGATGGACCATGGCTTGCAACAAGGATTAGAGCTTCATTGATATTTCAACAAGGTCAGTTGAAATTGAAATTCGTAGGTTTTATTTTTTTATAGTGAATTTTTGGTTCCAGGTAGGTGTGCATAGTTTAAGGCATCATGGGATTCATAACGGCGAGGGCTTCGTTGATTTGAACTAGTGGTGAGTCAGTTGTTATTGGTGTGTGTAGGTGTCATGTATTAATACATAACATTAATTTCAGTAAAGTGCGGTGCGCGAGTGTATTAAAGACATACCGTTGCGAATGGAAGTATGCTGATGGACCATGGCTTGCAACAAGGATTAGAGCTTCATTGATATTCCAACAAGGTAAGTCGAAATTGAAATTCGTAGGTTTTATTTTTTTATAGTGACTTTTTGGTTCCAGGTAGGTGTGCATAGTTTAAGGCATCATGGGATTCATAACGGCGAGGGCTTCGTTGATTTGAACTAGTGGTGAGTCAGTTGTTATTCGTGTGTGTAGGTGTCATGTATTAATACATAACATTAATTTCAGTAAAGTGCGGTGCGCGAGTGTATTAAAGACATACCGTTGCGAATGGAAGTATGCTGATGGACCATGGCTTGCAACAAGGATTAGAGCTTCATTGATATTCCAACAAGGTAAGTCGAAATTGAAATTCGTAGGTTTTATTTTTTTATAGTGACTTTTTGGTTCCAGGTAGGTGTGCATAATTTAAGGCATCATGGGATTCATAACGGCGAGGGCTTCGTTGATTTGAACTAGTGGTGAGTCAGTTGTTATTCGTGTGTGTAGGTGTCATGTATTAATACATAACATTAATTTCAGTAAAGTGCGGTGCGCGAGTGTATTAAAGACATACCGTTGCGAATGGAAGTATGCTGATGGACCATGGCTTGCAACAAGGATTAGAGCTTCATTGATATTCCAACAAGGTCAGTTGAAATTGAAATTCGTAGGTTTTATTTTTTTATAGTGAATTTTTGGTTCCAGGTAAGTGTGCATAGTTTAAGGCATCATGGGATTCATAACGGCGAGGGCTTCGTTGATTTGAACTAGTGGTGAGTCAGTTGTTATTCGTGTGTGTAGGTGTCATGTATTAATACATAACATTAATTTCAGTAAAGTGCGGTGCGCGAGTGTATTAAAGACATACCGTTGCGAATGGAAGTATGCTGATGGACCATGGCTTGCAACAAGGATTAGAGCTTCATTGATATTCCAACAAGGTGAGTTGAAATTGAAATTCGTAAGTTTTATTATTTTATAGTGAATTTTTGGTTCCAGGTAGGTGTGCATAGTTTAAGGCATCATGGGATTCATAACGGCGAGGGCTTCGTTGATTTGAACTAGTGGTGAGTCAGTTGTTATTCGTGTGTGTAGGTGTCATGTATTAATACATAACATTAATTTCAGTAAAGTGCGGTGCGCGAGTGTATTAAATACATACCGTTGCGAATGGAAGTGTGCTGATGGACCATGGCTTGCAACAAGGATTAGAGCTTCATTGATATTCCAACAAGGTGAGTTGAAATTGAAATTCGTAAGTTTTATTATTTTATAGTGAATTTTTGGTTCCAGGTAGGTGTGCATAGTTTAAGGCATCATGGGATTCATAACGGCGAGGGCTTCGTTGATTTGAACTAGTGGTGAGTCAGTTGTTATTCGTGTGTGTAGGTGTCATGTATTAATACATAACATTAATTTCAGTAAAGTGCGGTGCGCGAGTGTATTAAAGACATACCGTTGCGAATGGAAGTATGCTGATGGACCATGGCTTGCAACAAGGATTAGAGCTTCATTGATATTCCAACAAGGTGAGTTGAAATTGAAATTCGTAAGTTTTATTATTTTATAGTGAATTTTTGGTTCCAGGTAGGTGTGCATAGTTTAAGGCATCATGGGATTCATAACGGCGAGGGCTTCGTTGATTTGAACTAGTGGTGAGTCAGTTGTTATTCGTGTGTGTAGGTGTCATGTATTAATACATAACATTAATTTCAGTAAAGTGCAGTGCGCGAGTGTATTAAATACATACCGTTGCGAATGGAAGTGTGCTGATGGACCATGGCTTGCAACAAGGATTAGAGCTTCATTGATATTCCAACAAGGTCAGTTGAAATTGAAATTCGTAGGTTTTATTTTTTTATAGTGAATTTTTGGTTCCAGGTAAGTGTGCATAGTTTAAGGCATCATGGGATTCATAACGGCGAGGGCTTCGTTGATTTGAACTAGTGGTGAGTCAGTTGTTATTCGTGTGTGTAGGTGTCATGTATTAATACATAACATTAATTTCAGTAAAGTGCGGTGCGCGAGTGTATTAAAGACATACCGTTGCGAATGGAAGTATGCTGATGGACCATGGCTTGCAACAAGGATTAGAGCTTCATTGATATTCCAACAAGGTGAGTTGAAATTGAAATTCGTAAGTTTTATTATTTTATAGTGAATTTTTGGTTCCAGGTAGGTGTGCATAGTTTAAGGCATCATGGGATTCATAACGGCGAGGGCTTCGTTGATTTGAACTAGTGGTGAGTCAGTTGTTATTCGTGTGTGTAGGTGTCATGTATTAATACATAACATTAATTTCAGTAAAGTGCGGTGCGCGAGTGTATTAAAGACATACCGTTGCGAATGGAAGTATGCTGATGGACCATGGCTTGCAACAAGGATTAGAGCTTCATTGATATTCCAACAAGGTGAGTTGAAATTGAAATTCGTAAGTTTTATTATTTTATAGTGAATTTTTGGTTCCAGGTAGGTGTGCATAGTTTAAGGCATCATGGGATTCATAACGGCGAGGGCTTCGTTGATTTGAACTAGTGGTGAGTCAGTTGTTATTCGTGTGTGTAGGTGTCATGTATTAATACATAACATTAATTTCAGTAAAGTGCGGTGCGCGAGTGTATTAAAGACATACCGTTGCGAATGGAAGTATGCTGATGGACCATGGCTTGCAACAAGGATTAGAGCTTCATTGATATTCCAACAAGGTGAGTTGAAATTGAAATTCGTAAGTTTTATTATTTTATAGTGAATTTTTGGTTCCAGGTAGGTGTGCATAGTTTAAGGCATCATGGGATTCATAACGGCGAGGGCTTCGTTGATTTGAACTAGTGGTGAGTCAGTTACTAGTCGTTTGTGTAGGTGTCATGTATTAATACATAACATTAATTTCAGTAAAGTGCGGTGCGCGAGTGTATTAAAGACATACCGTTGCGAATGGAAGTATGCTGATGGACCATGGCTTGCAACAAGGATTAGAGCTTCATTGATATTCCAACAAGGTGAGTTGAAATTGAAATTCGTAGGTTTTATTTTTTTATAGTGAATTTTTGGTTCCAGGTAGGTGTGCATAGTTTAAGGCATCATGGGATTCATAACGGCGAGGGCTTCGTTGATTTGAACTAGTGGTGAGTCAGTTGTTATTCGTGTGTGTAGGTGTCATGTATTAATACATAACATTAATTTCAGTAAAGTGCGGTGCGCGAGTGTATTAAAGACATACCGTTGCGAATGGAAGTATGCTGATGGACCATGGCTTGCAACAAGGATTAGAGCTTCGTCGATATTCCAACAAGGTGAGTTGAAATTGAAATTCGGAAGTTTTTTTTTTATCGTGAATTTTTGGTTCCAGGTAGGTGTGCATAGTTTAAGGCATCATGGGATTCATAACGGCGAAGGCTTCATTGATTTGAACTAATTGTGGTTAGATATCGTCACATCCTGATGTATTAACGGTTCTGTGATATGGCTGACAAGAAAAGTGGGGTGGTTTTTTAGTGGGTATGCCTCCGGGAGAGTCCCACACTCCGGCTATAAAAGCTTTTTCCACCCTCCCAAAAAAAAAAAAAAAAAAAAATACTGTTTCTATTGAAAGTATGCCGATGGGCCATGGCTTGTCACAAGTATTAGAACTTCATTGATATTCAAACAAGGTGAATTGAAATTTAAATCCGTAAGTTGTAAATAAAACAATTTATGTTTATCTGTTATTACCTCGAGGGAGGCTCAGAATCATTGAAGAAGGATAAATCTGCGATTCTACAATAACTTGGAACGAAGCAATGAACATTAGATGCTGGAAACGTATTATGAATGACTACATCCCCCAATTTATTTACATATTTCATGATGCCATCTTTGCATCAGATCGAGAATTTTTCCTAGTCCTAGATTGGCTGGTATCACTCAAACGTCAACTTACCGAAACTCAGATTCGGAGCAGTTCCGTGGCACGCAGTTCACTTCATCCGAATCATCACCACAGTCATTGTCATAGTCGCACTTCCATCGTCCAGGGATACATTTGTTGTTCTTGCATTTAAAATAGGTGGGTTCGCAGGTATGGAACTCTGACTGGCTGCAAGTTGGTGGTTCATCTTCTCCTCCCACGCAATCCGGATCACCATCACATTTCCACGATTGAGGAATACATCTATAAAAAATCGTTTTAGGAAAATATGTAAAAAAATTATATTTAAAAGAAAATAGGTTTTCTCCAGGAAAAATATCATCTTCCTGTTCGACAAAGAACAGTACGTGATGGGGTAAGTGTCTCGCTGCCATTTTGTTTTGGTGCCTTTTTTTTTCAAGATCTTTGTTACAGTTTGAGTTCGGCTTTATGTACATTCTGTCAAAATGTTTACTATTTATCAAAATTTATTACATCGTCTTCAAAGTACGTCCCTCCCGAAATAATACGCTTGTGCCAACGAATAATTCAATTTTCAAAACATTTTTTAAAAGCATTTTTCGGAATTGACTTCAGTTCTCGCCGCGAAACTTCTTTTAAGTCTTCTATCGATTGAAAACGGGTGCCTCGAAGTGGTGATTTGAGTTTTGGAAAGAGAAAGAAGTCGGACAGAGCCATATCAGCCGAATACGGTGGTTTTTTGATGGTGTTTGTTGAGTTTTTAGCCAGAAATTCGTTCACAATGATAGCCTTGTGAGATGGTGCGTTGTCACAAATCTGGCCTTTTTCGACGAATTTGCTCTCTCAAATGCCGCATGACGCTCAGATAATATTTTTTATTTACCGTCTGGCCTTCTGGCAAGCATTCCGAGTGCACAACACCGCGATCATCAAAAGAAAATAATCAACATCACCTTAACTTTTGATCGACTTTGACGTGTTTTTTTCGGTTTCGGCTCTGTTGGAAGACACCATTCCGAAGCTTGTTGACTGGTTTGAATGTCAAACTTGTATGCCCATGCTCATCACCAGTTACAATGCATTTTATGAATGTGGGGTCGGAATTGACTCGTTCTAGCATGTCTTCAGCGACCTTTACGCGACTGAGTTTCTGAAAAAAATTCAGGACTTTCGACACTAGTCGGGCGGTAACGGGTTTCATGCCCAAACAATTGCTTAAAATGGTACGAATTGATTCGTGTGACACAGAAAGATCAGCGGCTGTCTCTCTAAAACATAAATGACGATTTTCAGTTACAATTTCATTCATTTTAGCGATGTTAACTTCAGTTGAAGACGTTGATGGCCGACTAGAGCGAGGCAAATCTTCCACTACATCTCGACGGCTTTTGAATGCACCACTCATATGAACGTATGTTTGATAAAGTCGATTCACCGTCAGCCTTCTGCAATATTTTCAGCGACTCGGTACACGAAATTCTATTTGCAATGTAAAATTTAAGACAAATTCGGTGTTCGATGTTTTTATCCATTGTCAAACTTAAGATGAACTGATAACATCGAGCTCTGTAAACAAACTAAATGACAGACGACGTTCAAACTACGCGTCAGTATAAAGGACAGTTGTGTCAATTGAGCAATAAAAAGAATTTTGACAATCCCTTGAAGCGGGCTTTTCAAATGATCAATTCCTGGTAGTTTTTTGACAGAATGTAGTGTAGGCGTGCAAGTTTTAGTATGGAGAAATATACATTAAAAGAACGCAATAATGTTATTTTACAATATAATTTATCGTTTCCACGAGCAGTTTCAAGACATATTTTTTTGAAGGCGATAGTGTTTAGGCAAATGATTCTAAACTTTTTGGTACTCCAATTGGATGATTGGAGCACTAATGGATTGGGGAATATGTGGTTCCAGCAAGATGGTGCCACAGCACCCACCTCGTGAAACAATCAACATTTTGATGAATATTTTCCCTAATCATTTTAGGATTTATTGTTCACCTAGATCTCCTAGAAACCTAGATCACCTAGAAACCCTATCCACAGCCAACAACCCATGTTATTACCGACCCATCGGATGGCGTATATATGTTGTGTCAGATTTTCTTGGACTGCGACCAATGAGACAAAAGTAGCTGGGTATCATCGTACATCCAACTGTTGGGTTCCACAATCTCATGTGGAACACACAACAACCTGCGTCTGGGTGTACGATGACACCCAGCTACTGTTGTCTCATTGGACGCAGTCCAAGAAAATCTGCCACATCACAGAACAATAAATATATACACTTACAAATAATGTCTATGGCCTAAAACGTATGTATATAAATAATATTTTTGAACGATACGGGCCCCAAACAGGAATTAAAAATATTTTTTAAACACTAATGTTTAACCTTAGAGATTAAAAAGGCTGCAGCAGTTTCACACAGAACATCATTTATTTGGTATTATTTGAGAAGATGACAATAAATACTACTAAGACGACTAGTATCTAATAGTATCTGATTTGTATTCAGTTATTGTATGTTCATTACATTGTTGAAAAATCCATACTATGTCCAGTACTGAGGAAAGGGTCAACCACAGTACATCTGTTGTTGTAGTTACGGCAGTCACTCTTGCGCAGTGTCATTCTCTGTTGTCACAGTGGCATATATATATATATATATATATATATATATATATATATATATATATATATATATATATATATATATATATATATATATATATATATATATATATATATATATATATATATATATATATATATATATATATATATATATATATATATATATATATATACAAAATACACACATTATATTAAAAAATATGCATTCTAGATACAAAGGTCAATTCTGTAAGAAAAATAACTTTTTTAAGCTCAAATTCAGAAATGTCATACATAGTAACCTCTCTTTTTAGCTATAACTCTATCTCTTTTTTTTCTCAGCTGGTTGCGCGGTGTTGCCAGACCTTTAATCGAGAGTTTCGTTATTGGTAATCAAAAGCTGAAAAAAAGTTTGACCTCAATTATTTAAATAATTATATCGGCAACTCGATATTATTCATATATGATAACCTTCAACAAATATTAAACTTTGTCATGTGATATTTTTTGTTATATATAGTTGAAAAATTAATAGTGAAAAAAGAGACTGTATAAGAACGGTTGAAAATATAAATCCTCAGTCTCGATTACCGAATTTCAAGCCTTAGACTTGGAAACTCATTTTTTTCATAAGATTCGGTCGTACCTCCTTAACCAATACAAAATTTAAAACCGAAACAAAGATGTTACAGAAAAAAAAATCTGTCTTGTTTCTTTTGAAAGGTACAAATAAATGTACGACACTTGCCCCAATCTGTAGAAGCAATATTTTTTGTACCTTTAAATCCTGCTTTGTTTCGAAAAAGAAATTGACCAGAATTTATTTTACCTTCCTGACTTGCATCTGAAATGATCCTCGGTGCAGTTTCTCGCTTTGCAATCCTGCTGTTCGTCGGAGTTATCGCCGCAGTCGTTGTCGTTGTCGCACACCCACACGGCAGGAATGCATTTGTCGTTGTCGCACTTGAACTGACTGGTTTGACACGTAACTGGGGGACAATGGAGCTCGTCCTCGCCCAATGGACAATTTTTCACTTTGTTACAGCGCATTGAATTTGGTATACATATGCTTGAGGTAGTACCGTTACCTTCACATCTATAAAAAAATGCATGTATATCAGATTATAGGATTAAGATTTATACGCTTACCTAAACTGAGTATTCAAACATGTGTATTTATCACAATCTTTCTCATCTGATCCGTCTCCGCAGTTGTTCACGCCATTGCATAAATCTCCTGGATGGATACATTGTCCGTTTTGGCACTGGTATTGTCCGGGCATGCATTTGAACGGTCTACAGTCTGGGGGTTCGTCGCTACCGTCACCACAGTCATCCTGGGTATCGCACTTCCACCAGAACGGTATGCACTTATAACTGTTCTTACACTCAAAGTGGGAGGACGTGCAGTTAGCCTCACACGTTTTACCATCTTTACCTACAATGATTTTGTTTTATTTTGAACTCCTGAAGAGTATATAATAGGTCTTTCAAATTCAAAGCGGTTTTTTAAATTCTTGAATAAAACACAGATGGCGTTGTGAATTTGCCTAGGTCTAGCCTTATTTCAGAAATTTAATTTATTTATTTAGCGCTTGGCTCACATGGATTATCTATCTATCTATCTATCTATATATATATATATATATATATATATATATATATATATATATATATATATATATATATATATATATATATATATATATATATATATATATATATATAGAATATTAAAAAGACTGAATGACGCACAACCAAGAGAACAAGCAGGATTCAGAAGTGGATTCAGTACAATGGATCACATCCAGGTTGTACAGCAGGTCATAGAAAGGCACAACGAATACACCATGCCACTGTGCTTGGCTTTTATCGACTACGAAAAAGCATTTGATTCCATCTCAAAGCATGCGATAATGGATGCACTGCTTAGCCAAGGTGTAGAGAGAGCCTATGTAAACCTATTAGAATCGATATATGATGGAGCTACAGCCACAATTCACCTTGATGATCTTGAAGTGGGAATTAATATAGAACGAGGTGTACGGCAGGGTGACGCAATATCGCCTATTCTTTTCTCGGCTGGCCTTGAAGAAGTATTCCGTAAACTGGATTGGGAACAGGATGGGGTAAAGATCAATGGTGCAAACTTAAACCATCTTAGATTTGCAGATGATATTATTCTCATTTCACAAGACCCAGAGGAGCTGCAAAGACGCATACAAGAACTGCAAAGGGCTGGCGAACCATTTGGCTTGAAAATAAACCTGAAAAAGAGTCAGGTTATGTTCAATAACTTCGCTCAGGACAGAAGAATTTCAGTTTTAGGAAGGGATTTAGAGATTGTGGACAGCTTTGTATATCTTGGGCAGAGGATTTCCATGGAGGGGAATACCGCCCGGGAGGTGGAACGGCGTGTTAAATGTGGCTGGCAGGCATTTGGTAGGCTCAACATAGTGTTTAAGAGCAGACTCCCACTTTGCCTGAAAAGAAAAGTATTCGATCAGTGCGTTCTACCCGTTATGACATACGGAAGTGAAACCTGGACACTCACATCGCAATCAATTCAAAAACTTCGGGTGGCACAGAGGGGAATGGAAAGATGTATGCTTGGCATTACAAGACGAGACAGAAAGTCCTGCGCATGGATCAGGGAACAAACAAAAGTCTGTGACATCATTGGAAGAGTAAAACAGTTGAAATGGAGATGGGCAGGCCATATAGCGAGGCGATGGGACGACAGATGGATCAAGGCAACCCTGGAGTGGATACCGCTTGATCGCAAACGTCCGCGAAGAAGACCGAAAGCACGATGGACTGATGACATCGTTAAGTATATTGGACCCGAGTGGCAGAGGAAAGCCCAGGACCGTGAAGGTTGGAAGCATGCTGAAGAGGCCTTCATCCTGCAGTGGATCGATACGGGCTGATGATGATGATGATGATGATGATGATGATATATATATATATATATATATATATATATATATATATATATATATATATATATATATATATATATATATATATATATATTATGGAACACTTTGAAACTCAACCCATTAACACCAGTCCGTTGAAACCTACTTGCTGGTTCAAATATGATAAGATCTGTATAAAGTATGATAAGATCAAAGAATCCAACATAACAGAGGAATGGAAAAAGGAACAGGCAGATACATTGAAAAAAGAACACAAAACACCCTTGGTGGGACTCGGAATGCGAAACTGCATTGCAGCGACGCAAACAAGCATTTCAGGAGTACAACAGTAAAAAAGTCCCCAGAAAGTCAACAGCTTTTTGACATGACTAGAAAACAGACCGCAAAGATTATCAGGCAAATGAAGAGGAAGTACATGAAGGAACAACTAGACTCTATAGAGGAGAATTTCCGCAATTATAACACGAGAGACTTTTATAAGACTTTTGCAAGAGAAATCCGTGGATACACACCACAAAATATTTGTCCCATGTCCAATTTACAATGGAGACTGAAAACAATTCTGCTCTCCCTTTTCTTGACGTTCTAATATCAAAAAGATCAGATCAAAGCTTCTCCTATTCAGTCTATTGTAAACCTATCCACACAAACCGTTATCTAAATGCGAACTCACATCATCATCCACCCCAATTAAATTCGGTAGTCAAAACTTTAGTCACGAGATCCCTAAGATTGTCGGATACGGAACGTAGGCAAACATAACATAATTCCCTAGAAACGGCACTAATTCAAAACGGCTATGACATGCCTCAAATCAAAAGGCATATTAATAAAGTTCAGGCATTTGGTCATACCAACCAATCCACTAGAGAATTGTTCCAAAACCCCAAAGTTCTTCTGGCATACATCAAGGGAGTTACTGATAAAATTTGCCACGTATTCAGATCCCTTAATATCGAAACGATATTTACAACAGAAAGAAATATATCCAGTTTCCTTAGACTAGTGAAGGATAATATTTCACAAGAATCACAGGGTGTCTATGAGATTCCTTATTCTGGCTGCTCCCAATCATATATCGGCCAAAGCAACAGACATATCCAAAATCGCATATACGAGCATTCTCTCGCCGTTCGAAAATCGGATCTCTCCTCGACTCTAGCAGAACATCATATCCAAATGGGTCACAAAATAGATTTCGACAAGGGCAAAGTAATCGTACCTGCATATTTCGACAAGGGCAAAGTAATCGTACCTACATATTTATACAAACGCCGCATAAGTCGTGAAGCAATTGAGATCAAAAAATGCCCAGAGCAGTCTGGGCATTTTTTGATGCCCAGACCATTTTTTTTGATGGTAGATAATGTTTCTAAATCATTTCGGGTGTCGATCCGTTGATATTGTGATGAGTCACGACGTTTCGCCAAAATCTCTCGCGTGTATGTTATTATTATTATTAAATGTGTTAGTTCGTAGTGTTTCGCGGATGGAAGAATACGCTAGACTATTAGTCCAGGAGTACATCCGATCGTTTGTGTCCCGTTTGTTGGGAACGTGCAGACGTTTTGCCAAGGTCACACATGGTATTCTGAGAGGCATTCATTGAGACAAGCATTGAGAATGCCTAGCGTGGCCTTGGTGAAACGTCTGCACGTTCCCAACAAACGGAACACAAACGATCGGACTAATAGTCTAGTATATATATATATATATATATATATATATATATATATATATATATATATATATATATATATATATATATATATATATAAATATAAATAAATATAAATATAAATTATATTACGTCCCAAACTACCCTTCGTTCCTGTTTTTGACCATTTTTCACCGACCTCCCCTACTTGATATAATCCGGAATAAAAAAGAAATAGCAAAAAAGTTTTATATTGTATCCCGACAGTGATAGTTGTATTTAGGCGTGAGTAGTGTTCGTAGCAGTGCACCACCCGTAGAAACTTCATTGATAGAGATATAATGTAGGTGAATTATTTTGATGCAATTTTAGTTAAACATATGGTGATATTTGAAACAGTTTTATATATTTTTTTTAATGTCTGTCATTTACTATACAGGATGTGTAAAATAATAAAAACTAATAAAACTGAGGTTTATTTAATCATAAATCCATTGTGTCGTATTTTCCATATCCAAATCGAAAATTGGAAAATTGATTGGCTGTTATACTAATTGATTTTCTTCAAGAAGTTTTTAATAAACTGTTTTTATTTCAAAATGGAATAAAAAATCCATTTTCGAAATTTCAGTACGGAGACATACATTTTACAGTACCCTGTATACAAAATGGACACATTTTTTCATATTATTTAAAAAGTAAAAAAATGCATTTTTTAGAACCTCTCAGTAATAACTGTGTCCCTTTTTTTCTAACATAAAATTGTTTATCAGTATTTTTGCTTTCCTTGTTATATGAGTCAGTTCAAATAAAGACATTCCGTCGGTGCGTAGCTATCGCGGTCGAAACTTGTAGTGTATATAGTGTTAGTGTTCACATGGATATAAGATCAATTCAATTTCCAGTAAGGTACGTGGATGGCTCATTTCAATTTATTTCGTTTTATTTCATTTCTTTTCTATATGAATTATTTCAAATAAATATTTCAGTGGATAATGTGTCTTAAAAGTTTTCTTCTTGTGAAAATCGTCTTTAGTATATGAGGAAAAGCTCCATAGAAAGTGTAATACGCCAACTGATACTTTAGGGTATTACATAGTTAACTTGATTTTCGAATACAGTGGAGGAACAAAAGGTTTTTCAAAAAACCAACTTTCCTCATTTTCTGTGTTTGTTCTAACTACTTTAAAAGTTCTATACTTCTATTCAGTGAGATAAAAAAGAATGTATGTATATATATATCTATATCTATATCTATATATATATATATATATATATATATATATATATATATATATATATATATATATATATATATATATATATATATATCGGCATATCTTTTTGACTGAGAGTGTATGTGATAATTTAAGTAATACACAAAAAGAAACAACAAAACTTGAAGGTATCATATATATAGATGGAATGAATTGAGACTCAACAATTGCAACTTGTCAATTGTCAACACTCCTAGTAGTAAGAGTTGACGCAGATTTCATTTAAGGATTAGAATGTGAATAATAGCAAATATTTATAATTTAAAAGTTTGTAGAATAAATAATAACATATTAATTTATTGGCATATCTTTTTGCTCGAGAGTGTATGTGATAATTTAAGTAATACAAAAAAAGAAACAGTAAAACTTGAATGTATATATATATATATATATATATATATATATATATATATATATATATATATATATATATATATATATATATATATATATATATATATATTATTACTACTATATTGCTAACATCTGTAAGTGGAGGTGTCACGGACTAAGTGAGAGAACAAACGTCTGCTTCTATGTCTTTTTCTACTACTCGGCCCATTGTACGCAAATGTTCCGATAAATAAACGGTGACACAAAAACAAAAATATGCAAACTGACGCACGTTCATAAGCATACTCGATTCTCGGACATGCGCATAAGACTCAAAATAGTAGTGAGAGAAACAGACGCATATATGTCTGTACCGTAATGATTTTGCCGATCTCCAGACCTTGCTAGCAATATAGTAATAATATATATGGAATGTATGGCTCATTCAGGGAAATAATGGTTGCACATCATCAATCTAAAGAAATCTATTGCCAATTTAAATCCATAAGAAAGATAAAATTATTTAAAGTTCAAAGCACTCTCTTTCCTTCTTCCTCTAATCCTATTAGAATGGGATAAAAATACGGTGAGCCGACGGATTACATTCTGTGAATTCGCTGTCAAGATAACATTTAGGTTTCTGGTTCTGGACAGTGTTGCCGAACCTAACACATCTTTCTTCTTTTGCCTTCAAACGTTTCTGAATTATTTTTACGGTATTCTTTGCTGTTTTAGCTATTTTCTGGTTTAGTTGAGTTGATTTTCTGTTTTCGTGAGTTCTGTAGTAAAAATGCCAAAACCGTTAAGGGATCGGTGTAAGCAGCTTGTCTCGTCACTTATCAGTTATTTTGATCAGGAACGAGATAATAATCTTTTGCCATTAAACGCTGTGAGAGAGGTACGTATTAACAAAAAAGGTGATTATCATGGAGAAATGAATCAAGATAATTTTCTGCTTTGGTTTGAAAACCAGCTGTTGAAAATCTTAGAGAAGCCATCAGTTATTATCATGGATAATGCACCATATCACAGTACACTGATGGATAAACCTCCAACTAGTGCATAGACCAAAAATTGCAGAATGGCTGACGAAGCATAATCCTCTTTTTGAAAACACTATGTTTAAAAGTGAACTGTCCAAGAAATCGTGATATAAAGACGAAGAGTTTCTGCTCTGAGTGCCAAGTACCAATGTACAAAGCACATATGATTCCAATATGTGAAAAATGTGATTCTCAACTTAGAACTGTAGAGGATTAATACTATAACCTTTATTGAACGTACATTTTTAGTTTATTTAAAAATGTTTATTAAAATTCTTATATTTTTAACGTGTTAAATAACATCTGTGATGTTATTTTTAAATATATTTGCTGATGTTTTGTGTTAAAAAAATTTATTATGTTAATGTACTTAAAATGTATATGAGGATTTATCAAAAGAGTGCAATTTCAAAGTGCCAAATAAAAATGTTTCTATTCTAATAGTCGATTTCTCTTTTTTAATCTTTCTCTTCAATAATTTATTTAAAATAATTCAATTTAATAAATATAAACAATATATATATATATATATATATATATATATATATATATATATATATATATATATATATATATATATATATATATATATATATATATATATATATATAATGTAAATAATCGCCTAAAAGAAGATATTATTAAAAACAAAAAAATTATTTTTAATATTATCTATATTTTGTTTGGGGTGTCACAATTTTTTGTTTGGGGTGTCAATACATCCCACGCGACTTCTTATGTCCCAAATTCCGACGTGACAAACGAAGGGTTAAATTCGTCCGTGAGCGAACGACTTATATTCACTAAACCAGTGATATATAGTGGTTTTAGATGGTGCTTCATCGTAAAAAGTCAGAGTAAATAATCGCACGAAAATTCTCACTAGTTAATTCCATTTTTTGACCGAGATGAAATTTTCAAGTCACTAAACAACACAAATAGCGTCCGTATGATAACACGTTCTGAGTACATTTATACAGTCAACAATGTCAAACTTTACGATGTATATGTCAGATGGCGCCTAGAACCACCAATGCTGTCAATTCCGGATACATAAATAGCAACCCTCGTACTTTAAAATTGTGTTAACTTACCTAAAATATAATTCTCTGGACACTGGCACGTGTAGTACGGCGGGACTGGCGATAAAAGACACAAAGTAGAACAATTCGCCGTTTCACAGGGATTGTCCGTTTGTGGTTGACGTAAGGGATGAACCACTCTCACGTCCATAGGTCTGTGAACTATGTTAAGTAAAGAGGAGCAATTTTTTCCCGTATATTTATGGCATTTTTCTATTGTTTTCGTTTCCCAATCCGTCCAGTAGATGTAGTCTTCCCAAATATCGATGGCAAACACGTGGTGCAACTGAATTTCGCTATTTATTTCTCTGTTTGCCACAATTTTGATGTTGCCCCCTAAAAAGAAAGAATAAATAATGGAACGAATCACATGCGTGTTGACAAATTCTAGATTTATTAAAATCGCCCTTTCTAAGACGGTTTTTATGCTCTTTTACTCTAACATCTAAAGTTCTAACAGCTAACGGGAATCGGGTCATAAAATCAATTGGAATAATTCCAAAACGGTATTAAAAGAATCGGTAACAAAATACAGAAGATTAAAAGAAACCTCTGTAATTAATTTAAATACAAATAATTGTAAGTAATGTCTGAATGATTGTGGCGTGTTCATATATTTTTTCTCCTTTATTTGGGAAAAAATTTGTTTTTCGCCACTGTCTAAAACTCAAAAAATATCAAAAATACCTGTTCTTATTTAAAAAAAGAATCACTGGGTAAAAACAAAAAACCAAACGGAGACAAATTTCTCAGTGATTCTTTTTTGTAATAAATTTGCCTAACGAACAAAATTTTAAAGATATAAAAATGTTATAAAAAAATTTACAAATTTTTAACGTTAACGTGTCGGAGGGTAATCTCCCCCCGTTTTCAAAACTGAACTAAAAAATAAATTATATTAATTTGTAATATATAAAGTAACGAGTGGAAGTAAATATATTTTTTTTGTATGTCAACGATACTTCCATTGACAACAATGGATTTTCATGACAGTGACATACTACCAAAAAAAAAAAAAATATATATATATATATATATATATATATATATATATATATATATATATATATATATATATATATATATTTATATATATATATATATATATATATATATATATATATATATATATATATATATATATATATATATATATATATATATATATATAGGTAATGTTTACTGTGTGATTGTTTATTGTACTGATTGTGTATTCAAATATTTAAATATTTTTAATTGTATTCTTTAGAATCGGGAACCATATTGAATTTAAATCTACCGAAGGCATAGCAATACAGTTATTTTTATTTAAATGAATTATAGCGGTTTCTTTTAATCTTCTGTATTTTGTTACCGATTCTTTTAATACCGTTTTGGAATTATTCCAATTGATTTTATGACCCGATTCCCATGCGTGTTGACAAATTCTAGATGTATTAAAATCGCCCTTTCTAAGAAGGTTTTTATGCTCTTTTACTCTAACATCTAACGGTCTAGATGTCTCACCTATATAGAATTTGCCACATTCGCAGGGAATTTTATAAACCACATTTTTGGTATTTTGTTGTATATTGTTTGGTTTAGTCTTTGTTAATAGAGATCTAAGAGATTGTTTGAGAATTATTATTATTGTTATTAATAACTTGTCTGTTTTGTCTAGTATCAAATTTTTTTAGCGATTTATCTATAAAATTTTTTGGGTAATTGTTTTTTATTAAAATGTCTTTTATGTGATTTGTTTCTTTTTGTAGTGTATCACTGTCGGTACAAACAAGTTTTGCTCTGTCAAAAAAAAAAAAAAAACAAATAATTGTATTGCTATGCCTTCGCTAGATTTAAATTCAATATGGTTCCCGATTCTTAAGAATACAATTAAACACATTTAAATATTTGAATACACAATCAGTACAATAAACAATCACACAGTAAACATTACCTATATATATTTTTGGTAGTATGTCACTGTCATGAAAATCTATTGTTGTCAATGTAAGTATCGTTGACATACACAAAAAAAATATATTTACTTTCACTCGTTACTTTATATATTACAAATTAATATAATTTATTTTTTAGATTCGTTTTAAAAACGGGAGGAAAATGCTTCCCGAAACATTGACATTAAAAGTTTGTATATTTTTTCAGAACATTTTTATATTTTTAAAATTTTGTTCGTTAGGCAAATTTATTACAAAAAAGAATCACTGAGAATTTTGTCTCCGTTTGGTTTTTTTGTTTTTACCCAGTGATGATTGATTTTACCCAGTGATGATTGACTTTTAGATCGTGGCGAAAAACTCAATAAAGAAAACGATATATGAACACACCACAATCATTCAGGCATTACTTAGATTACAAATAAATGTATCCTGGATTTAATCATAAACATAAATGTCCGTCTTTCGAGGCACCAACCGCGTCCATTATGAAAGTTAGCACTGATTTGACTAATAATTTTTGATTTGATTGATATGGATACAAATTGATGACGCATGGGTATTCTTTTGACGGTTCAACTGTATGTATACACAATTAATTAGTTATATTAATATTAATACAATTATCGTATATACAACATAGTTAATAACTTACCATCAAGGTCAGCTACAGCAATGTAATCTTCCTTAGCATCCGCCCAAAATATCTCTTCTGTCTCAAAGGATATAGTTAACGCGTTGGGCCAGCCCAAATTCTTGGTGACTATCATTTTTGGATTGGACCCATCCATCCCAGACTTTCCTGCAACAGAAAACTTATAACTATTGACTAATGATCGTCCCAGCTAGATTTATCGCTAACCAAAAGACAATCGCCATAAAAAATACTGTCGTACCTATATGGGCTTTTTCTCCCCAATCCGTCCAGTACATGTATTTCTTTAACGGGTCCAGCGCTAAAGCCCGTGGTTGCTCCAGATGTTTCATATGCAAAATTTTCTTGTGTTTTCCAGCTAGCGTGGACACTTCTATAGTCCGGATACCCCTTTAAACAAAAGACATTTGTATTAAATACAAGTAAAAATATAATATGGTGTTAACACTATATGGTTTTTGTCAATTCGAATTCGTACACACGCACATAAAAGCACAACTAGCGCCGTCTATCTTTGACAAAAAGGGAAATACTTACTTGTCACACCAGTAGAGATTCCTCCCCACCCAATCCACAGCCAGACCGTCCGGATTGTGCAGAGTGGTAGAGTGTATCATTTCGATGTCGTCGGGTGAATTATTTTTCCTGTAATTGCATAAACGTCTAATGGTACTGCCCAGGTGAGTCACATCCGACCAATAGATGCACTGACTCAACCAGTCGTAATCCAAGGCTACCGCATTGGTGAGATTATGAATCAGCATGTTGGAGAACCCGTGGAGGTCGATCTCTCGAATGTAATATCTTAAAAACAAGAAAATCTAAAATGAGAACGCAAACTTAACATTAAAAAATCGAAAAATCATAAAGTACTTGGTAACGAAACGTACAGAGTAGGGTGGCGTAAGATGACGCGGGCGATAAGTTGGCGTATTAGCGATTGGCTGGGTCTAGTGTGACGTATGCATCTAACTT
The DNA here is from genome assembly GCA_031761425.1 of Cosmopolites sordidus. Lineage (NCBI taxonomy): Eukaryota > Metazoa > Arthropoda > Insecta > Coleoptera > Curculionidae > Cosmopolites > Cosmopolites sordidus. Next base: position 1,720,302 of record JARFXV010000476.1, on the reverse strand, counting down.
CAGTCGGGCTTTGTTGATTATCGGCGCCGCCACGTAGTCGCAAAAGATAAACAATTTGCAGACAAAACAACCACTTCTTTCGACTACTTTTGATCTAATTTTATTATAATTTGAAAGTAGTGTCGTGCAAAAAATTGGTGGATATTCAGAGTTTCGACTGACTTTTTGATGAAAATCTTATTTCACCTTAACAATCGACATATTTCCAACATTTCATAAGAGATGGGGCTGGCATATCGATCGCTGCATTACAGGAAAGTATGTAAGATGACGCGCTAAGTGCGAAAGGAAAAGTGACAGACAAACATGGGCACCTTCTGTTATGGAAGAAGTACGCAAACTCCTGAACCAAGCAAAAAGTAAAAGATCTGTCGCAAAATCTTTAGGAATGCCAGAATCTACGCTGAGGAGGTTATTCAAAAAAACTGTATGTCCAACTAAACTTGGTAGATATTCAAACAGAGGTTGAAAAATCCTTCTGTGATTATTTGACGACTGTAGATGCAATCAATTCTTCTATTGGAACCTTCGGTGTGAAACACTTCGGTTAATCTGATTAGATCTGATTAAATCATCTCCTGATGATGCTAACATGGTTAGCGCAACGTGCGTCGAGAAGTTTTCAAAAAGTGATTTGGTGTTTAGTGGTAAATCTCTTCGAGTTTAGATGCAATGTTTTATGGTATGACCGCGAAAGATTTAAGGACACTTGCTTATGAAATCGCTGAAAAAAAACATATTCCACATCTGTTCGATCGAGAAACAGAGACTCCAGGTAAAGAATGGCGACGTGGTTTTTTAAAGCAACATCCAGATTTGTCAATTAGACAACCAACATCAACAAGCATTGCACGTACTGTTGGTTTTAACAGGCCACAATGCGAACGTTTCTACATTAATATGAGTGCGGTGTTGGATAAATATAACTTTCCCCCACACCGTATTTACAATATGGATGAAACGGGTTTATCCACGGTACCTAACAGGCCACCCAAAGTTCTTACAATGAAGGGAAAACGATCAGTCAACAAAATAGCAAGCTGTGAGAGAGGCATAAATGTGATTGTTGTAAATGCTATGTCCGCTACTGGCCACTTTGTTCCACCCGCTTTTATATTCGGCAGGAAACGTATGAAATCTGAAATACTGGATGAAGCACCTGCTGGATCAATAGGAATGACTTCTAATTCTAGCTTTATTAATGCAGATCTCTTTATTGATTCGTTAAGTCATTTCAGAGATCATACTAAACTTACTGAAAATGACCCCATTCTTGTCGTGCTAGACAATCACTCCTCACACTGCTCAATTAAAGCTGTGAATTTCTTCCGGAAAAATAATATTGTTGCAATGACTCTGCCACCACATAGCCAGCCATAAAATGCAGCCCCTTGATACAGGTAAGAAGTACTACGCTTAAGAAGTACTACGCTGGGGAGTGTGAGAAATGGTTGGGGAGTCATCCAGGATGGGCGATAACAGTATTCCAGATAACATTTTCATTTACACCTCAGTATAACAGAGCTGCGAATATTCAAACTGCTGTTGAAAGTTTCAGAGTCACAGGGATTTGGCCTTGGAATCCAGATGTTTTTAATAATGCCGATTTTATGGCAAGTACTGACACAGAACAAGAAAATCCAGAAGATTCTACAGGAAATACGGTAGAAACGACTAGCCAGGCCGCTATTACATCAGAAGATCCTCATTCAAACAAAGAAGTGACTGATCAGACCGAAAATTATTCTCAGTGCATCAGGACTGAACTATAAATGGTGTTTGAAACTCGTAGAGTCGCCACTCACCATGGTATAACTGGAGCAAACATCTCAACATCAAGTGAAGCCAAAGCCATAAATCCTAGTATCATTCAAGTATCTACGTTCCATCTTAAGGCAACCACTGTTGATGCCCAATTTCCCCAATCGAATATATGCGCGAACTACAAATACGAATATAATGCAAGCTTCTACTTCAACAAATGTAGAATGGTCACACGATGTGTCAATCTGTTATAAAATACAAAATATTAAAGCTTTCCTTAAATCTCAAACAAAAAAAGCACTAAAAGAAAACGCATGAAATCTGAAATAATTAGTAATTCACTTTATAAATCTAAATTAGACGAAGTAAGTACACAGAAAGCTGAAGCAAAACCCAAAAAGCCTAAGAAGCCTTTGAAAGCATCGAAGAAAAGTAAAACAAACAAGGTGTCTCGGATGTCAAGAAATATTTAGAGAACCAGCTACGGAAGACTGATGTAAAAATGACATCGCATAACCTACGTCATCTTATCGGTTTTGCTGCCAACTTACCCAATGATTTATGTAAAAGTGTGCATTTCTATTTTTTTTTTAGGTTTTGGTACAAATTAATACAAAGAAAAAAGTTTTTTTTTAGTTACCAATTAGTCAAAGATTTAAAATATACAGACTTGATTTTGAAACGTTGATTTTTATTTTGTTTAAGACCGATTGTTTCAAAGATCCTTCATTTTACACCACCTTACCCTACTATAATCATAAAGCGATAGTCACGGAGTTGACTGTCTTGAAAAGGGAAAAACAATAACAGGGGCACAATACGCATCATTATTTGACAAGCTGAATAAAAAGAAAGTTTTGTTCCACCAAGACAAAGCACCATCTCAGACTTGGTCGCTACGAAGATTCGCTTGAGATTCGAATTGATTGACCACCCGCCGTATTCACCAGATCTGACTCCCAGTGACTTTTTTCTTTCCTAGGCTCGGAGGGCAGAGATTTTCATCGAATGCCGAGACCATCGCATTCATAAACAACTATTGTGCAGAAGCGCATTGCTGGGAAAATATTTTTTTTTGAATATATATATATATATATATATATATATATATATATATATATATATATATATATATATATATATATATATATATATATATATATATATTTTTGTTTTTTTTTTGGGAGTATGTCACTGTCAGTAGAAACTATTATTGTCAATGTAAGTATCACTGACATATACACAAAATATATTTACTTTCTATCTTTTCGGTATATATAGAAATTAATATAATTTATTTTTTTAGATTCGTTTTGAAAACGGGAGGAGAAGACCTCCCGAAAGGTTAACCTTCAAAAGTTTGTATTTATTTTAGAAAATTTTTGTATTTTTTAATTTTTGTTCGTTGGGAAAATTTATTACAGAAAAAAAATCACTGAGAAATTTGCCTCCGTTTTGTTTTTGTTTTTTACCCAGTGATTCTTTATTTATATAAGAACAGATGTTTTGATATTTTTTTTGAGTTTTAGATCGTGATGAAAACCCCAAAAAAAAAGACAAAAATTGTTGTTTAGTTTAATTAATTTTGTAGAACAATTAAGATTTGTCTCGTGTGCCTTCTCATAAACATCTTGCCCCTGAAGAAAATACCAGAAAACTGGAAAAAACAGCATCGGAATAAGTGTACTGTAAGGGAGGATTCTTTAAAGGAGACAAAATAAATATGAATGAACATATTAGCAACTTTACGAGATCGTGGTCCATTATATTTTCCTGATTTAGTATCATCCGATAATTATTTATTTCCGAAACTGAAACAATCACCGAAAAGGCGAACATTTACTACCGAGAGGATCTTCCTGAAGTATAGAGTCGAAAAATGGTCATGTTACAAAGGAATAAAACAATTTTATACTTTGTTTTTAAATTTGTGTGACTATAGTTTCGTAAAAAGATTTTACATTCTCAAACACTGTTTTTGTAAAGTTTTCACAAAAACAGTGTTTCTTGAGTTCACAAATTTCACAGTCACACAAATTTAAAAATAAATGTGATAGATAACAAAGTATAAAATTGTTTTATTCCTTTTTAAAAAATGAATTATCACAAAGTAACGGACAAATCAATCAATAATGGTCATGTTAAACAAAAATTATGTGGTATTCTTCAGTTAGTACCTGTTGGCTACCAAAAGAGTGGTGCTGACCGGCGATTTAGCAATGCAGGATTGATTTTTAAGGATGTAGTCTTTGCGGCACTTGCAGTGATATGATCCCCTGGTATTCTTGCATATCTGGCTGCAAGGTCTGTTCTCGCACTCGTCGATGTCATCGCAGTGATGAGGGTTTTCACTGGAAACCTGAAACAAAACGATCAAGTCAGACAAATAAAATTAAATTATTACAATTTGGATAAAGTCAGCTATTGGACGCCGTGTTTTCAAGGTCAACTAGGGAAATCCCTCTTTAGAGCTTACTCTACAAACTTAATATAATCAAAATAATGAAAACACAAAATGACTTTTGGAACAATATGTAAGACAATGAATTTCATTCTAAAAGGGATAACAGCTATAAAAGAGGTGGAACTCATCATGATTTTTTCTCAGAAATCTAAAAATGAAATAATATACCGGGTGTTCCATTTATAATAAGTCAAAAATTCAGAATTCTAAGTTTTTTCTACCAACGAAAACTTCTAACGAACGTCTACCGTGAGAAACCGTGTATATATATATATATATATATATATATATATATATATATATATATATATATATATATATATATATATATATATATATATATATACCAGGTGTGGCGGCTAATAACTAATAGCGGCTGTAAACAAAAGTTGGTTGACAGTTTAATCTGTCAAGTCATTTTATTGCTGTGACAGTACCTTTAAGACTTACCTTGTAACCTGGTCCACACTTACATTGGTACCCCACCAATTTATCGATGCATGTCTGATGACAGAGTGGTGGAAATGCAGCGCACTCGTTGATGTTACACTTGAGCTCATCGGAAAAGTCGCCGCAGTTGTTTTCGCCATCACAGAGCAACGTTTCATTGACGCAGACGCCGTTGTTGCAGTGGAACCAACCTGAAAACCCGTAAAATTAATAAACAAATAAAGTTTTAAGAATCGTACGGTGTTCTTGCCTTCGTTCTGGCAATATTCCTTGCTCTGGCACCTTGTTTCATCACTGTTGTCACCGCAATCATCTTTACCATCGCATTTAAGTAAATCCATAATGCATTTGCCGTTGGAGCAGTGAAACTCGCCCACCGAACACGTCCCATAACACTCATCAGGTTCATCAGACCCGTCAGGACAATCCTACAGAGCAGAAAATACAGCATAAGTAAAAACATCGTGCAAACAAGGAAGCAGGTGTAACCCGCACTCTCCTGCTGTGGCAAACCTATTCATGGTCTATTTTGAAAAGCAGGCCATTGAAAAGGCCCGTCTCAAACCAAAGCTCTGGTTAAGATACGTCGATGACATATTTGTCATATGGCTTTTCGGAAAAAACGGAGCTCTACAACTTCCTAGAACATCTGAATTTCCAACACCCAAAAATACAGTTCACACTCGAAATTGAAGAACAAAACAAGCTACCGTTCCTGGACGTTCTAGTCACCAAAACAACAGAAGGGCGCCTACGACACACGGTATACAGAAAACCAACACTCACAAAAAGATATCTCAACGCACAGTCACACCACCACCCCAGTCAAATCCAGGTAGTAGCAAACACCCTAATCTCAAGATCCATCCGCTTTACGGACAGCGATGCACAACAGGCAGAACTCAACAACATAACGAACACTCTAAAACAGAACGGCTACTCAAAAAAAACAATCAACCGTGCAATACAACAACACCAAACACAAAAAACGACAGAACAGGCCGAAGAGACATTCGTAATACTGCCATACATTAAAGGAACTACGGTGTTTTAAGAAAACACAAAATAAGGACAGCATACAAACTCCCCGAACAATAGGCGCATCCTTGAGAAACCCGAAAGATAAGGTCAGATTAGAAAATCAAGGAGTTTACCGCATCCCATGCTCAGGCTGTAATAAAATCTACATCGGACAAACAAACTGAAAAATATTCGCCAGAATCGAAGAACACAAAACCACCATACGGAATAAGCAAACAACATCGTCATTATTCCAACACCAACTAGAAACAGGCAACAAAATTAAATTTGATGATTGCAACGAGATAGCCAACAGAAACCTTTTTCGGACACGTCTGATCAGAGAAGCTATAGAGATCGAAACGCAAGGAAGTCTAAACACAAAGGACGACGCTCTACACTTGTCACTAACGTGGAAAAGCGTTCTCAGAACAGCAGACCCGCACAGTACGATCTATTGTTGAATGTAATGCCACCTCGCGGTTTTAATAAACTAAATAATTTATCTCCCAGATTATCTGATTGTCCCAGCAATTGCCTTTTAAATGAATCCAAATTGAGGAAAATCGGTTTAGCAAACAGACATTAGACGACTTTTTATCTAAATAGGAACCCCCCCCCCCCCCTCTTTATTGGCGAAGTTTCGACAAAATGTCATAAAACAAAGTTGTAGGAGACAGTTTGCTAACTATAACTGAGAATTTTTCTTACTCGGTTAACACTTGAAAATACACAAAAAAAAAAGATTTTTAAAAATATTTAGCTCGTCACGCCCTCTTCCGGTTGTTTTAGAAGCTTAAAAATATTTTTGGTGAATTTCTCACAGTCAATTTTAGTATAATATTTTTTTCCGCAAAGCTGTGGGATAAATAGTTTTCAAGATACGGCCGCGATCCATCCTTAATGGGACACCTGATATTATATATATATATATATATATATATATATATATATATATATATATATATATATATATATATATATATATATATATATATATATATATATATATATATATATATATATATATATATATATATATATATATATATATATATATATATATATATATATATATATATATATATATATATATATAAATATATATATATATATATATATATATATATATATATATATATATATATATATTTATATATATATATATATATATATATATATATATATATATATATATCTAAGAAAACTTATATTAAAAACACAAATAGAATAGTAAAAAATGTTATTCATGTAAAATAAATTATCGAAGAATTAAGCCAAGATAATTAAATGAAGAACCCCCGGGGGACATTTGTCCGAAATTAATTTCAAACATTAATGCCGTACAATTAGTTGTTTTACTTGAATTTAAAGTTAGGATGCAATAAAAAAATTACCCTATATTTTCTATTACACACTGTATAATAGGATGGACCGAATATCCGTTTTTATAGAATTTCTTTTAATAATAACAAAACTATTTTTCATTATGCTAAAAAAAATTGTGATATCTTAGGCTCCTCAAAGTTAGTCAAGGTTCAAAGTTTTCAAAAACAATTTTTCTGAACTTACTTTGATCGGAAATTTAATTCTCTACAATAAAAGCAAATTAAATATAAATAAAAAGAAAATTGTTGAAAAACTTTGGACTTTGACTAACTTTGAGAAATAAATGAAATGAAAAATATTTTCGATATTATAAAAAGAAATTCGAAAAAAAACGAATATTCGGCCCATCCTATTGTATAGTGTCAAAAATTAAGGTATTAAAAGAAATCCCCCCTTAAAGTGAGTATAATTGAGGAAAAAACCTTGTATCCGTCGCAGTAGGATGCTTTGTTAATGCATGGGCCCTGATTGCATTGAAACTGTTGAGGAGTGCAGGCTATCGCCTTCCCCTGGCAGCCCTCATCTGGAAATTCGTCTTGTCCATTGACACAGTCCATATCGCCATCGCAAACCCATGACTTCGGAATGCACCTTCCGGTGGCGTTGCACCTGAAACAAACATTTGCTACATTCTTCAGACCAAAAAGGACCCATTTTTACCTAAATTCCAGTACACCACATTCAGTTCTGTTGCAGTGTTCGGTTTCGTCCGAAAAGTCCATACAATCTGGCGAACCGTCACATTCCCAAGACTTGGGAATACACTCTCCATTCATGCATTGGAACTTATTGAATCTATAAGGAAAAACGTCCATGTTTAGTTCATAAACAAGCGTTAGGACAAAATTATGGTGATCTACAATTATTTTTTAAAGATTTAAGTTTTTTTTTGTTTTAAAAACACCTCTTAAATATATCTGATCAACTAAAAGAATAAATAAACAAAGATAAATATCTAAATGTATGTATGTATAACAATTGTTTCGACATACAGTGCCTTTTTCAAATATAAACTATGATAAACTAACAGTGAGAAATGTAATTACAACCTAAAGTCTCCATCGAGTTAATAATAACATAAAACACGATAGCAGGGCGATAGTTTTTATTAATTAGTAGGCTCTCTAAAAGATTTATTTTTTTGAATTTATTCTCATTATGTAACACTGTAAAATTGTCATTGAAAGTATGCTTTTTTAACATTAAGTGATTAGCATAATGTGAATTATTTTGTTGTTTAGTGTAACTTCTTGTAAGAAATATTTTTGTTTAGTATTTATTTTTAAGACATCGGTTTCATCTCAAATAAAACGATAGGTCTATCGTTTGTTTAGGTCTGTTAGCATAAAAATGTTTGTTTAATTTACCGGTCTTCCGGTCTCTTGTCCCATCTCAGGCAAAACGATAGTTTTATAGCCTTTTTCTTGGTAAAGATGGTTTTATCACATTAGACCAGATGCCAACTACATTCCATTTTTCGCTAAAATTGACTATGGGTTGTGTTGTGTTTATACTCAATATAAGTTCGCTTATTCTATCTAAAGCTTGGATAACACTCAAAAGGTAGTTAACCGCCAGATGTTTGATAATGGTGGGGCATCTTTAGAGATGGCTTCATCTTCAGCATTTGAAACCAACATTTTCATCAATACTGTGAACGAGTGAAGTATTGTGTCGTTCCCGAATAATTCCAGGGGTGAGTGTATCACTGATCAGTTTGTTATTAGTTGTGAGTGTGTCACTGAACACTTGTCTTCTAGTATTTTAATAGTTTCGATAAGTATTTAAAGAGTATTTCTATTTCTTTTTCTCATAGAATACTGTTCTGATCACTACCAAATATTCAGGTACAATTGAATTAAATCTGTTACTGTTCATTTTAAATAATATATAAAACAGTGTCTCTTGATTAATGTTTTGATCAATATTAAATGATTTCTATTTAAGTAAATATCCAAACATTGTTTGAGTAGTGGCATCAGCATATTAATATGGCTTATAATTTAACTGAAAGAGAGATCCATGGTATTGTCGCGCGGGTTTCCCTTCAATACCATGAAGTGGGTAAATACTGTTTTGCTTTTCTAGTATCTGGAGCGGGTACATCGCTAGTTTGCCCTTTGTACCCATTGCACAACTCAGTACTAGAGGTTACACTAGAGGATATTTGAATGATCTGCATCCACTGTCTATTTTTCGCTTCTTTTCCATCCTAGTAAATCACACACAAAAATAACAAGTCAAATCAAAATACTGACCGTTTCGGTTTCTTCGCCTTCTCTAGGCAGACTCGCGGTTGCGCCGTTAACCTTTTTATATTCCAATTACTGTCATTTCGAAGAGAGTAGAATACAACAGAACCAATGAGGTTATTCGCCATCTGTTAGCGATAGAGACTATTACCACTAATTCCGCTTTTCACCACCAGATTTCGTCAAGTGTCACGTTTATAACCGTTTTGGCCTTTGGAACTTACTGGAATAATCAGTATGGCCCTAAGGCTGGAAAGATTAGAGATCCCTGATCTAGGATTTAACAGGGGCTTAAGAGGTGGAGAAGTGAGGGGGAGATTGTCTCGAAGATTATATTTTTAATACTTTTTTCGCAAATAAATATGAAAGGTAATTAAAAAAGGGCAAAGGGGAATGAAACCGAAGACCTAATATAAAAAATATTAAATTATTTTTAGTTTTTTTTCTGTACTTAACTTACCCGCAAAGGAATTTGCATTCCATCTCGTCACTCTCATCGACGCAGTCATTTACTCCATTACAGTACCAAGATTTCGGAATGCAGTTACCATCGCTGATGCACCTGAAGCTCTCGGGACCGCAGGAAGTCGTAGCCGGGCAGTGCATCTCATCAGAAATCAAACCGTCCTAGAAAAAAATCATTCATTGAATATTCCACATGAGGTAACGTGTACGGCTTATTTACTTCACAATCATCCTGCCCGTTGCATCTCAACGTAGCGTTGATGCATTTGCCTGAAGCGCAATGCCACTGATCAGGAAGCTCGCAGGTATTATTGATTTTGGGACAATCTAGAAAGAAAACTTAAAATAGAAACAACAACGGTAAATAAAATATATTTTGTACTGATTTCGTCCGAATTGTCCCAGCAATCGTCTTCGCCATCGCAAAACCAATCTTTATGAATACAGTTCGTGGTGAAATTACAGTTAATAAAGTCACCGCTGTGCAAATGAGTGCAGTTGGGCATTGGGCATCCCATTTCATCAGAATTATCGCTGCAATCAGGATCGTTGTCGCACCTGAACGAATTCAAGACACATTCTCCATTGCTGCATCTTTAACAAATAATTTTGGGAAAATAGCACTATTTATTCAAAAAGGGGATATAGTCTTACCGAAAATAGGAATCTTCCGAACAGTTACAGTTGATTTCGTCAGTGAAGTCACCGCAATCGTCGACACCGTTGCAAGTGGCCTTTGCAGGAACGCACTTCTTATTGAGACACTTGGTCCAACCCAGGGGACACGATCTATATCCGCAGTAGCCCGGTTCCTCGTCGGATCCATCAGCGCAGTGAGCAATTCCGTCGCAAGTTAGGTGAAAGAGAACACAGCTGCCATCTGAACATCGAAAACTACACATTTCCTTAGTTAACTCTTGTTCAATCTTACTTTCGTATTTGTTTATAAGACTTTCTGACAAGCTCTCGGTATTATAACAATAAAATATTCCTGATAGTGGTTTAGTACAACCTTAAAAATTCTGAGTAATAGAACCACTGACGCCAATAAGTTATACTAGAAGAATATATGCGCACGCACCAATGAAAGCAGAAAGTCGACGTGGTTGGCTTAGCGGCTATTTACAAGTATCTTTGAATATAAAACTACAGCCTATTCACCGAAGAAATACAGTCGACATAAACAATGATCAACGCGTGATCAGCACGTGATATTTTAGCCAGAAACACTAAGCGCCCCTGCTATTGGCAGGAAGCGGTAGAGCATCTTTAAACCACCAATGAAAATCCAGATGATAAGCTGGTTGCCGATCTACAGAAACACAGGGTTGGTGGCAGTAACTTAATACACTGCCCTTTTGATTGCCCCCCCTGATTTTTTTTCATTTATTGAAGTGCATTCGATTTATTAAACTTGAAGAGATTTACCACTAAACACCAAAACGCTTTTTTAAACTGCTCGACGCATGTTTCGCTAACCATGTTAGCATCATCAGGAGATGATTTAATCTAATTGTAAAACTAAACTATGTTCTGTTTAAATGAAAACCATACCTAACGAAGCGTGTAAAAATCAGGAACCGTGAAGTGTACTAAGCCTTACATTAATAATTGAAAAAGTTGACTGAAAGGAATCGGTCCTTTATCTCGGTTCATGGTTTTCTTACATTTTTCTATTTGAATGCTTTCATATGCATCCAAAGCCCTATTATTATTAACACTTTTAATTAGTTTTAAATTACTAATATCTATCCTGTGGTCATGTTCGATTGCATGTTGGGCAACACAAGATTTTTCATTTCTCCCATATCTAATGTGGGCAATATATTCTTGATATCTTGTCAATATGGATCTTTTTGTTTGCCCAATATACCTTCGATCACAGTCTTGACAGCTAATTTCGTAAATCCCCGACTTTTCATGTTGCTCTACTTTATCCTTTGGATTACCCAGAACTTCTCTTAATTTATTATATGGTTTGTACCCAACCTTAGTGTCCGCTTTTTTCAAAATTTTGTCTAGTCCTCTTGTTAATTGGGCATCAAATGGTATTACCATAAATTTCTTTGTGTTCTGATCCTTTTGAAAAGTCGAAGATTCGTTCAATAATTTTCTGAACTTGTTTTCTAATTAGTTTATCGACAATGTTCTTATTATAACCATCCACTTCAGATACCTCCCTAATTAATTTTAATTCTTTGTTATAATTATCTTTATTTAAAGGAAAATTAATTAATCTATTTACCATAAAATTTAAACTAGCCATCTTATTTTGAAAGCTATGATTTGAATCATTAGGAATGTATCTCGAAGTGGTGGTGGTTTTTCTGCAAATATCAAAATCTAACCTATTTTTATTATTTCTGACTAACACATCCAGAAATGGTAAACTATCGTTGTTTTCAAGTTCATGCGTGAATATTATATTTTGGGATTTACTATTTAGGTTCTTAATAAAATTTTTTTGTTTTGGTTTGGTGTTTAGTGGTAAATCTGTTCAAGTTTAGTGTTTCACACCAAAGGTTCCAATAGAAGAATTGATCTTCGATTTATTACCAATTGTATTTTGTTTCCATAAAAGGTCTGATATGGACACAGCTGATGAAGTTTACGATATTAATTATACTCCACGCAAAAAGAGGACAGTTAGTGCGGTCTTGTAACGATCACGTGCAACATGCGTGAATATGTTAGTTTCTTTCTTCAATAAATAGGTTATAAATGGAAAAAGCCTTGCCTACCTTTATGCACATGTAAATGTGGACGGAAACGGTCATATTGAAACACCACAGATGACTCATTGTTTTGGAATTTTGGTAGTTGGTGTCAATAACTTAGAAGTTTAATAGTAGATTTGAGCAATTTCATTGTGTTTTAATCAATAATAAGTGTACTGGAATACTCTTTTTGTATATTCTAGTGTAAATACATATTAATACTTAATATATTATCGGAAGTAAGGCAAACACAGAAAATAAGGTTAGTTGTGAGTCTTGTGGTTGTTCCCTGACACGGAAAAATCAAAATTACATAGGCAAGTGCTTTTAATTCTAAATTTGTCAATTATTTAGAAATAAAAACGTATTTTATTTGAATGAAATTTTAAGGTTATGATGCCAACAAATCGCCTGGTATGCATAGGCGTAGTCAAATTGATTTAGGTAAAATAATATAATTATAATGTTATTCAAGGATAGTGATTAACTTTTTTTAGAACTTAATTTTTTAACGTATGTTTTACTTTTACTTATATAAAAAACTTATAAAATATAATATATATGTTACTTTACTTATATAAAAAACCTATAAAATATAACTAATAAAGCAGAGGATTACCTTTTTTACAATCTATTTTTTCAGAGGTTATTGTACTAATAAATGTAAATGTTACTTCTTTTTGATGCTATTAAACAAATTTATCCTTTTTCAGAGGTTCCCAAAAATCCAAATAGAAGAACACAGTGAATTAATTTTATTAAAAGGCCAGACTTTATTCCAAACCGCAGCAGGTTTTTATGTTCCCATAATTTTGCTGAGGATTGTTTTGATCGAACATCTAAGGTAAAAGTGAGACTACTACCAAATGTTGTTCCAGCAATTGAAGTGGACCGTTTAAAATATGTATTTTTAAAATTTTATCATTTTGATAAATATCTTTCATAGCATTTACTCTTGAAGGTCAGCTTTTTTTGCTTGATATGAAAAATGAGTTTATATCGTAACACTTTAGTTTATTTATCGACTATTGTAAATTGAAAAAAATCGTAGTACGTATACAAAGTTAATTTTGCTTAAGGGACACACTGAATAACCAATTACATAAAGGATATATGTATTTTAATAATAAATAATTTACAGAATATTACTGCTTTTTATTTAATTTACGAATATATATATATATATATATATATATATATATATATATATATATATATATATATATATATATATATACCTAATTTAAATATGAACATTAACTCGGTGCAAGATGCAACTGATTACCTAACCAAGTTTTGGAAATCATATGATTTTTTGACAGGAGATTCCAGTTTCTTAATAACTTTTTGTCCTATTGGCCACATAAAAGACACTTTACTCTTACAATAATTTATTGTTTTAAACAACTGTAAAATGTGCAGCTATAATTCTGGCCCCACTTACAGAATCATATGCTCTTTTCTGAAGTTTTATATTCAGACAAAACAAAAGAATAAAACGTTCTGATTGGTAGATACTTCGCATCTGGAATACGCACGAACCAATGAAAGCAAAGAATCATCTTGGTGCGCTATCGGCAATTTACAAATACCAAAAACAGAATAAATGATTCTGATTGGTAGATATCGCGCATTCGGGATGCGCACCAATCAATGAATAGCGAACTGGTACATAGACATCGAAGAGTGAATCATTTTGATTAGGTAACACTAGATGTCGAAGAACTGTTAACTTTTTTGTTTGTAATATTTTTTAATTTCTTAAATGAAATTATTGAATCGCAAAGATTTTTGGGTAAAAAAAGATCCTCTTATTTCATCTCGCTAGGCTAAACCGTTTTCCAGAAAATCGACTTTTTCTAAATCGATGCACGATTACACGGATATTGAAATGCATTTTAATAATCAAGTAGCCGGCTGTCACTGTTAATCTTTGTCTTTGACGTTTCGTAAACCTGGACCATTTACGAAATAAAATCTAGATTTTCAATATTTAAACTGCAAAACGGCGCATTGTTCCTTCGAAGAAATAGCGAATATGAATTTTATGTACGGGAGGGCGAATGGGAACGCGTGTGAAGCTAGAAGATTGAATGCAGAGGCTCTTCCAGGAAGAGTATTTCCTTGTACAGAAACATTTATAAACCTGCATAGAAGATTAAGCGAAAAGGGATCTTTCATACCTTCCAAACATGACTTGGAAAAAGCCGGAGCATCAAAATTGTAGAAAATGAAGAAAGAGTTTTAGAAAATGTAGCAGAAATCCAGGAATAAATGTCGGACGAATTGCTGTTCAAGAAGGCATTCCTAAAAGTACCGTGTGGGAAATTGGTAGAGAGCAAACGCTCTATCCATATCATTTGCAGAACGTTCAAGCCTGAAAAGGTTGAAGATCTGTCACAAAGAATCCAGTTTTGCCAATTGTCAAGAGAGCATTACATATAAGAAGGATATAGTATATCTTATATCCAGGACGATGGATATGACGTAATGGACCAATGCATTGACCACCACGTTCCTCAGATTTAAATCCAGATTACTTTCTGTGGGAATACTTGAAGGCATTGATATATGCTATCCCGTTGGAACTACAGAGGAATTGCAGCAACGTGTATTTACTGCTTGTGATTATATCAAAAATAAGCCTGGTATTTTTAGCAGGATAAAATCCTCTATGAAGAAAAGAATTACAAGGTGCGCTAAGATGAATGGAGGTCATTTTCAACATCTGTTGTGAATACGTGCTAAATCCTTACGATAATTACTATTAATAGTAGTTTTGTTATTGTTGGCTACTAAATAAATATTTTCGTACAGGGGTGTTCGGTTTGTGTCAAACCGAACACTCCATGAAGACCTGAAAATCCCATATGTTCAGAATGTAATCTCGGAAAACCACGTCAACGTTTTGCTCCAACCACTTCTGGAACCCCAAAATGCAAGAAGACTTAAGAGAAACTGGGCAGCCGACCTAATAAATGGTTGAAGAGGACTTGTCTTTGGAGTAGACCTCATCACGCCAAACAAAGGCATAACTTGGTTTCAAGCCAACACATTAGCTTATAGAACTAAGTTTGTTTTGATTGCTAATAAATAAAAAAATAAATAAATAAAAATATAATAGGGTTGCCTACTTAATTCTTAAGATGCATTTCGATATTCATGTAATCGTGCATCGATTTAGAAAAAAATTAGTTTTCTGAAAAACGGCCTATCCTAACGAGATTAAATAAGAGGACCTTTTATATCTAAAAATCTTTGCGAATCAATAATTTCATTTAAAAAATTTAAAAATATTACAAACAAAAAAATTATGGCAGCATTTACCAAGGAGACGCCCCTGACTAAAATATTCAATTATTAACACAACAAACGTTTTTCCATTCCAACTTATTGAAGTATACAGAATTTCACGACTATAGCATAAACCGTTTCGAAAATATTGCGAAAAAACCATCTTCGAAGTTTCCCCTTTAAAGGGCTATAGTCCCTTTAAGAAGCAATTTTTGGGGTATGTTTATAAGAACTTTGTTTTATTTTTTATACTTTAGAATCACCAAATCGAATTATCAAATATTTCGACATTATTTCCGGACTTCTTATATCCAAAAGAGGACCTAAGATCAGCAAATATTACACAAAGTGAAATTCAGGATAGAGGCTGTTTCAGACACAAGGTTAACGTTTGGGAGGTTGGCCAGAGAGATAAATGTAGGAAGACTGGAACAACTTGGTCTGACGAAAGAAAAAAAGCTCATAGCGAAAGAATGAAACCAGTATGGGCGAAAAGGAAGGCTAACAACAACAAGCGCCTCTAACTGTACTTCGCGTAGTTCACCAGGGCCTATACGTGAATAATAACAGTAATAATAATAATAAGATGCAGCCAAATAACTATCGACCTATAACTTGTCTTTCAGCACTCTATAAGTTACTTACATCATTAGTAAACGAAAAAATATATCATCACTGTTTAGATAATAATATCCTAGAAGAAGAACAAAAAGGATGTGTAAGACAATCTGCGGGATGTAAGCACTAACTTACCATAGATGCAATTGCCCTGAAGCACGTTCAGAGAAAAAAGCGTAACCTTAACTTATGTTACATTGACTACAGTAAGGCCTTCGACTCTGTCCCTCATGATTGGCTAGTTAAAGTTTTGAAAATTTACAAAATCTGCCCTAAAATCAGAGCAATGCTTACTCACTTAATGAAGTCTTGGAAGACGAATATATGGATATCGGGAGAAAATGCTGGAAGAGTCAACGTTGAGAAGGGAATTTTCCAGAGAGACTCTTTGTTGCCAATGTGGTTTTGTCTGGCCCTAAATCCTATGTCCACGATTCTCAATCAGTTTGCAAGCGGGTTTAGGTTCCAGTTAACAAACAGCAGAAGGTTATCACATCTGTTATATATGGATGACCTAAAACTGTACGCAGAATCCCAGAGCAAACTCTAATCGCTTATTAAAACCGTAAAAATATTAAGATGTACTTTGGTCTAGATAAATGTTCTATCGTCAGTATACAAAAAAGGACAAGTTAAACAAAAATAAGGAATCATTCTGTCAGATTCACTCATTGAAACTGGATGATACCTATCGGTATCTGGGAATAGCACAAAATCAAATGCTAAACCATACTCAAGCACGAGTTCCAAGATAAATACAAGAAAATAATAACGAAGCTTTTTAATACAAAACTCTCAGGGGGAATATATGTAAGGCAATCAACATATGGGCATTACCGGCGTTAACATATTCATTTGGAGTGGTCTAGTGGTCAAACACAGAACTGGAGAGCTAGACCGCATGACTAGACGACTTTTAACAAAATTCTTCTATGTTGAGATTATACATTCCTCAAAAATATGAAGGTAGAGGGCTTATTAATATCAAAGAATTGTGTCTTAGTCAGGAAAAGAAACTTCGCCAACATTTTCTAAGTTCGAAAGATCAACTTATGAGACTCGCAACTCAGTTTGATCACAATTATACACCACTAAAACTGAGCCATGCAAACTACACTATCGAAACAGGGACAATACAAAACAACATAAATCTCTGGGAATATTAATCAATTCATGGTATGTATGTAGAATTATTAAATGGCAATACTATTGATAAGAAAGCCTCTGCTCTGGTTAAACGAGAATCAACTATATCCGGAAACTGAGGGTTTTGTTATTGCTATCCAGGATAAAGGCATCAAAACCAATAATTACAACAAATAAATCCTTAAAGAAAACACTGAAGATGTATGTCGAAAGTGTGACAAACTCCGGGAAACTGTTGAGCACATAATTGATGGATTTGCTACTTTAGCAGAAAATGCATATTTAGGAAGGCATAATCAGTTTGCTAAAATAATTCACCAAAAACTGATACTTAATCATGGTCTTTTACCAACAACTACTCCGGCGTATTATAAATACAGTCCTCAAACTGTTCTGGAGTCTGACGATGTGCTGCTGTACTGGGATAGACCGATAATAACTGACAGGGCTGTCGACTACAATAGACCAGACATAGTCTTAATAAATAAAAAAGAAAAGCGGGGAACAATTATTGATATTGCCATACCACTGTCTCACAATATACATAAAACGGAGGTGGAAAAAGTTTCTAAGTGTGAGAATCTTTCTTATGAATTGAAGAACATCTGGCAACTTGAAAAAGTCAACATCGAACCTTTTGTAATTTTCGCAGAGGGATTTGTGAGCCATAGGTTCTCCAAAAGATTAACAAACTGCGGACTAAATAGAAATATCATAAAAGTGGCACAACGGGCTATATTGTTGCAAACCTGCCATATAGTTCGAAAAGTTTTGTCTAAATGGCAACGGAATACTGGGTTATAATGAAATTTATCCCCAGGCTCCGAGCCGAACTCCAACATCGCGAGGGAGGAATCGGTTTATGGTTTCCAGCTCTTTGAGCTGAGAGAAGAATAGTATGGAATGGTGATGTATCGCAAGAATTCGAGGTGAGAAGAGGTCTTAGGCAGGGAGACCCTCTGTCAACGACATCTCTTTAATCTGATACTGGAGGTGATAGTAAGGAATAGCAAGCTGAGAACTGATGGCACAATATACAACAGTGAATACCAATGCTTGGCCTTCGCAGATGACCTAACTACTGGCAAGAACCAAAAAGGAGCTAAAGAGAATTAAGATTAACAGAAAAAGAAGGGAAGAAGCTCGGCTTGGAAATAAATCAAAATAAGTCAAAATACATGGTGATGGGACAAATGCAAGATCTATCGGCAAAAGAGGGAAACATGACCATAGTAGCCAGTGATGGAAGAGAATATACTTTCGAAAGAGTTCAGAAATTCTGCTACCTAGGAGTTACAATCGAAGAGAGCGGGCACGAAGCGCACGAAATACAGGCCAGGATAGTAAAGGGTAATCGAAAATATGGAAGCCTGAAGGCACTGATGAAGTCCAACTATGTGTGTAGAAGCACAAAACAAAGACTCTATACAACAGTAATAAGACCCACAACAACTTACGCATGTGAAACTTGGACGCTAAACCGAACAGAGGAAGAGAAACTGAAAAGGTGGGAAAGGAAAATGTTACGAGCCATATATGGAGGAAAGAGAACTGAGGAGGGATGGAGGAGAAGAACAAAAAATGAGTTGGAAGAACTGTACAAAAGTCCAAATATAATAACATTTGCGAAAGCGCAGAGAGTGAGATGGCTTGGATACGTGGAGAGACTGGGCGGAGGGAGAATGACAAATCTAGTGTTACGCAGAAAGCCAATAGGGAAGAAGAGGAAGGGCAGAGCAAGAAAAAGATGGATGGGTCAACTGCAGGAAGATTTGGATACGATAAGGATGGGGGAAGGATATAGCAAACAATAGAAAGGAGCGGAGAGGGATAGTCCAAACTGTGCTGCAGAGGAACTGGTGAAGGATGGAAACCACATATGCAATGTTATAATTATAAGTAAAATAGTGATATGTAAAATACGATATTATAAACACTACGCCCTAGGCCTTCAAGGCCTGTAGAGCTTTTAAATAAATAAACATATATATATATATATATATATATATATATATATATATATATATATATATATATATATATATATATATATATATATATATATATACTAATATATACTAATATATACTAATATATACTAATATATACTAATATTTACTAATATATACTAATATATACTAATATATACTAATATATACTAATATATACTAATATATACTAATATATACTAATATATACTAATATATACTAATATATACTAATATATACTAATATATACTAATATATACTAATATATACTAATATATACTAATATATACTAATATATAAATCTACAGCGGTTTTTACGGATGTTCCGTTATAACTACTGAACCATGCATCCGATTGACTTGAAACTTGGTATCCATGTAGAAAATACATGTACTTAATAGATAGGCTAATATTTATATGAGTGTTGGACTCCCTACACCAGTTGCGGGGGCGTTAATGATGAGAATCGCAAATTATCTGATTTTATAGCTTTTATATACATATTATTAAAATGAAAATTTGAAATTAATTTTTTCTTTCTTGGGCTATATTAAGACTAATTAAGAACGTCTGCAACGGAGTTCAAACTCCTAAAGCGGTTGTGAGGCCGCTAATGATCAAAAACGCTAAATTTAAAATTTCAGCTTTTATCAACTTATTATTGATTATTATTATTATTATCATATACATTAATTACTATTATTATTAATTTTAATAAATCAATTATTAATTAAACTATTAAATTAATATTTTTCTGTAGCATTAAAACTTTGTTTGTTTTTGTCTAACCTAAATAAATTTTTACCAAATAATAATATATATAATATAATAATAATAATATATATATATAATAATAATATATATATATATATATATATATATATATATATATATATATATATATATATATATATATATATATATATATATATATATATACATATACACACACATATATATATATATATATATAAAGATGTATGCTTGGCATTACTAGACGAGATAGAAAGAAATCCTGGGATGGATACCGCTTGATCATAAGCGTCCCCGAAGACGACATAAAACACAGTGATATCATTGGAAGAATAAAGCAATTGAAATGGAAGTGGGCAGGCCAGGTAGCGAGGCGATGGGACAAAAGATGGACCAGGGCAGTTCTGGACTGGATACCACTTGATCGCAAACGTCCACGGAGAAAACCAAAAGACTATAGACTGATGATATTATTAAGTATATTGGACCCGAATGGCAGAGGAAAGCTCAGGACCGCGAGAGTTAGAAGCATGCTGAAGAGGCCTTCATCCTGCAGTGGATTGATACGGGTTGATAATGATATAATATATATATATATATATATATATATATATATATATATATATATATATATATATATATATATATATATATATATATATATATATATATATATATATATATATATATATATATATATATATATATATATATATAACTTATATCAGAAAACTCTTAAAACATACCTGTCTTCAGTTATAGTGCATTTGGTACTATCGGTACTGTAACATCTTCCGTTTTTCAGTATCCTGCCATCTCTGCAAGAACACTGTACCTCCCCACTAGCCGTCAAGTCGCAATATTCCTCGCAGTCACCATTATTCTTCAAGCAAGGATTCGAGAAACAGTCTTCTGTGTCGTTTGCTACCGCCACTAGACCCATCGGTCTGTAAAAAACATCAAAACGTTAACGAAACAAGGGTTTCCAATCAGTTGGACGGTGTGGTACTTGAGAATATCCTTCCGCAGTGTGACCAAATATTGTCCCGTGAACTTGTCGGCTCTGATCACGGCGTGCTGTATCCAATCAGTCCAATAAATAAAATCTCCGTACACCGCCAAGGCAAATGGATGCTGAGGAGTAATTTTGGCTAGGACAACCCTAAAGAAGATCACACGCACTATCAGAACAAAAAATAACATCGAGATTACGAGTACTAACCTTTTAGAGCCATCGTATTCGCATCTCTCGATCTTGTCCAGTCTGGCATCGCCCCAGTATAGTTTCTGAGCTTTGTGGTCCAGAGTTATGGCGTTGGGCATTCGGATATCAGTTATTATAATGGATTCTTTGTCGTAACTGCAATGACACTTTTGTTAATGATACTGAAAAATACAGTTTTTGTATCGGTTCTCTCCAGATCATTGTGATTTGGACAGAATAATGTCGCAGATTGATTTTTTACCTCACTAATACTAGGCTAATTGAAACATTCGCGGAGCGACACCTATAGAGCAGCAAAATAACTATATAATCTACTACATTTTGAAGTTTCATCCTTTATACGAACAAATGTGAAGTTTTAAGTCGATCTGTTTATTTATTCGTATAAAAACAGCAACTTAAAGTAAACGTATCAGTATATTTTAAAATGAAAAATATTGAAAATCGTGCAGTGATTAAATTCTTTGTAAAAAAACGTTTAAAGACGATGGAAATTCGTAGTGAAATGGTGAATGTATTAGGAGAGTCTGCTCCTTCAAAAATAATGATTTGTGAGTGAGCAGGTGAGTTTCAACGTGGTCGCGCAAGCCTAGATGATGATTCTCATTCTGGATGTCCAATAACTGTCACTACTGAACAAATAATTAGTTCTATACCTGATAAGGTTATGGATGACAGATAATTGACTTTGAGTGAAATTGCTAAGGCCATGAACATCTCAACTGAATGGGTGTTTCATATTTTGAAAAAGGAATTGAGCTCGAGAAAGCTATGTGCAAGATGGGTGCCGAATTTGTTAAATTCTGATCGAAAACAGCTTCGAATAAAACTTTCTAACTAACTTTTTGATCATTTTCGTCAGAATAAAATAGATCTTAAACGTCGTTTTATAACTATAGATGAGATTTGGGTTTATCACTATGATCCTGAGCTGCGACAACAAACCGTAGAGTAAACTGAGCCCGGTTGTTCAGCCAACGAGGTCAAAATCGATCAAAAAGGTTATGCCATCAATTTTTTGGGATGCAAAAGGCATTTTAATTGATCACCTTCAAACCGGTAAAATAATAACAGAACAGTATTACTCAAACGTGTTGGATTAACGGGATGTAAAACTTCGTGAGAAAAGACCTGGTTTAGAGAAGAAAAAAATCATTTTTCATCAAGACAATGTATCGGAGTTCTTGCGATGGTCAAATTGAAGGAGTTACACTACGAATTGTTGGAACATCCACCATATTCACCAGATCTGGCCACTTCTGACTTTCATCTGTTCCCAAACCTCAAAAATTACTACGTGGCAAGCGTATTTCATCAAATGAAGAAGTTATAGCATATACTCGATCCTCCTTTACGCTATAGTAGCTTCCACCCTTAATAAATACATGATCAAAAATCTTTTGAAATATATAAAACAATTTTTGACTTTGTTATCTATCACTTTTATATTTAAACAAAATTTGTGTGTCTATAGTTTTGTAAAACGATTTTACATTCTCAAACACTACTTTAAAACTAAGGTTTTACAGCTGTTTATCTATTCCTCGAAGACCTCGTCAAAATAAAAAATGACCCTACCACAATTCAAAATAAAAACAGTCAATAAAAAACTCGGTGGACCTTAGAAAAAAGCTTAGCAAACTATCTATACCAAAAAACGGGTTTCTAGCATCATGTTCCCGAATATTCCGAACAAAAATTGTATAGTAGATAATTTATTAGATATATAAATAGATAATTTACTCATAAAAAATAACATCAATCCAATTAAGCAAGATATTTTAGAACTCTTTAACTTATGCATTAATGAAAATTATTTTCAATTTAATAAGGTTTTTTACAAACAAAAGGATGGTCTAGCAATGGGTTCCCCACTAAGCCCTTTATTATCAGAACTGTTTATGTCAAACTTGGAACATAATTTTTTAAAAACGGATAAAGCAAAAAATATGTTGCTTTGGTTTAGATATGCAGACGACATTTTGGTTTATTATACTGGCAATGACAGACAAATAGAAGAAACATTAAAGCATTTAAATAGAATTTATCCACAAATAAAATTTACACTAGAAAAAGAACAAAATCAAACCATACATTTTCTAGACTTTTCAATATCCAAACAAAATAATAAACTAGAATTTAATATCTATAGAAAACCCACATACTCAGATATAACAATTACAAAACAATCAATCACCCCATTACACATAAATACGCTGTATATAAGTCCATCATCCAGCGAGCTTTCACAATTTCACTATCTGAAAATAATAGAAAAATAGAACTGCAAAAAATAAAACTAATAGCACAAAATAACGACCTCAAAGAAAAAGAAATTAGCTACTTAAAAAATAAAAAACGGAAACAATCACTAATTCATCAAGTATATCCAAAAGTAAAACAAACAAATGTTAAAAATGCTGTAAAATTTCATATTTCGGTCCAATTTCAGAACAAATAGCTCGCTCTTTGAGGAAACATAATTTCCAAATAGCGTTTAAAACCACCCAGTCAACCAGTAAATTCATTTTTAATGCCAAAGATAAAACATCAGCAAATACAAAATCTGGAGTTTATTCGTTAAGTTGCAACGAGTGCAGTAGAAACGAGTCACCAAGATTCTGAGTAAAAATCGCCGTAAAAACTATCAAAGAGATGGCGAGATGTCAATTTTGACACAGGAACAGAGGAGAAACAGAAACGACATTATAGAGACATATAAAATTCTAAATGGCCTCTATTACGTTCCATGGCACGATGACTTCCTCACAAGATTTATAGACACCAGACTAAGAGGACATATGAAGAAACTGAAGAAAGTAACAACAAGGATTGGACAAAGATCACACTTCATTGTCAACCGAGTCCTGAACGCTTGGAATAAACTCCCATCGAAAAAAGAAACCTTGATTGCGTTCAAAATTACTTTGGACAAACTCAAATTCGCAAACAATCAGTGATACAACTAAAATTGTGATAACCAATGTGATATAAGATGTGATTAAGGAGCCTTATGTTAAAAATTAATCACTATATTTACATTATTATAAGATGTATGTGCATAACAGCTTGTTGCTGCCACCATTATTCATTAAATTAAAAAAAAATAATAATAAAAATGCTATTGCAATGGTTGGCTTGGAGAGCATCCATAGCTCTCCAAGCCAACCAATTTCAAGAATCAAGCTGGTGTATTCGGTATAGAATCTTGGACCAAACCAAACCACTTACCCTGTGAAGAAAGCTCGATCTATGCTCGGCTGATGTGCATTCCAGTTGGTCCAGTAGATTCTCTCACCGCAAGAATCAACGGCTATACCCCTAAGCTTATCCTGCACTCTCAATCTGACGACAGTCTCAACCGCACTAGCATTCGTCATCTGTTCAGTTAAATTCACCCGGTTTATCGTGGCTCGGGTGTTACACGTGAAGTACACAGCATTTCCGATCTGCAAAGACACCACGCCACCTTTTGAAACAACTCCCAACATAAATCAAAGCAAACTTACTTGTTCATAAGCCAAACCTTCTATAGAGCCTTGCTTGTCCACCACAACTCTGTAATCCGTACCGTTGAAATAGACAGCATGTATGGAACCTTTCTGGATGTCGGAATAAAATAATCTTTGATATTTGTAGCTAAATGTTAAGCCTGGAAGAGATCGAGTTAAGGATCTATAGAAAGCGGAATAAAAATATTTTACCAATGGCATTTTTGAGATATGAAGAATTTTTGATGCTCGGATAAGGAGAGTTGTGTAAGTCCTTGTCTCCTTGCATGTGGATTGAATCCAGGCTCACCACTTTGGAGTAGGTGATGAACGTTTGGAACGGCTCGCAGGATTTTTGGTTTTCAGCCAACATTCCGTGAGAGCACACGCATACAGGGTGAGTACCGTTAAATAAACATAGTTGTTCACAACCTCCGTTGTCTTTCGCACAGGGATTCGCCCCACCTAGAGATGAAAGTCACGATCAATCTATTTATTAGGTTGCTAAGAAAGTTATTGCGGTTTTTAACGATTAAATTTGAAATTCACATGTCTCAACTCAAACAAAACTCTATTAATCGAAATAAAAACCATTACAATCAGCACACTTTTACCAACGAGAAAAAAGTTGATTTAAACCGGTTGCGTAAAATTCTGGAGGTGGAGGGCAGTCGATGAAGGCAGTTTTTTGCATCCTCTTGATTTTTAAGGGGGTCACCCCGTGCGATGGGTTGATAAAATCAATTTTTTTGCTAATTATTATTATTATTATTATTATTCATGTATAGACCCTGGTGGGTGGCCACGCGAAGTACAGTTCGAGGCGTTTGTTGTTCATAGCCTTCCTTTGCGCCCATACTGATTTAATTCTTTCGCTATGAGCTTTTTTCCTTTCGTCAGACCAAGTTGTTCCAAACTTCCTACATTTTTCTCTCTGGCCAACCTTCCAAACGTTAACCTTGTATCTGAAACAGCCTCTATCCTGAATTTCACTTTGTGTAATATTTGCTGATCTTATTTTCATAAAATTCGATATTCGAAAATTCGATATATTTTCATAAATACAGATATATATATATATATATATATATATATATATATATATATATATATATATATATATATATATATATATCTGTGTATTGTTTGATTCCTTGGTTTTCTCGAAGTCGGTAAGTTGTGCTTTTTATTTGTTTTCTTTCTTTCTTGTCAATCTCCTCGGTGTCTCTCTTTCTATGCAAAATGAGCGTTTCTGCCCCATATAGACATTCTGGCTTAGTAACTGTATTGTAATGTCTCAGTTTTGTGTTTTTATATATGCATTTTTTGTTGTAAATATTTTGTATAAGTCTCAATGCCGTTTCCATTTTTTGACATCTATCCTTATTGGTCGCTTTTTCCAACCAATTTTCCATTATTATTTCACCCAAATATTTGAATTGATAGACTCGTCTGATGTTACCATATTTGGTTTTTAGAAATGGTGTTCTTAGTCTGTTGCAAGTCGTGTATTGTGTCTTTTCAAAGGAAATTTGGAGTCCTACCTTTTTTGCTATTTCTTTTAAGATTTCAATCTGTTTTTGTGCCATTAATATATATCTTGAGCTAAAATTGCTAAATCATCAGCAAACGCCAGATAATCAATTTTGATGTTGATTCTCCCCAGTTTAATGGGCTGGTCAATATTCAGAGCCGACTTTTTTTCACGCCACTCCTGTATTACTTTTTCTAGAACACAGTTAAATAAGAGTGACGAGAGTCCATCCCCTTGTCTTACTCCAGTTTTAATTTCGAAGGGCTCTTTTGCTCTTTTCGAAGGGAAGGGAACTTTTGACCTTGTGTTAGTTAGTGTTGCTTTAATAATTGTCAGCGTTTTCAGATCTAGTCCTTGTTCTTTCAAGATTCGGAATAAAGATTTGCGGTTAATGGAATCATATGCTTTTTTGAAATCCACAAATGTACAGACGAGATTTTTATTGTACAGTTTTTGATGTCTTAGAATCAACTTTAGATTCAGGATCTGTTCAGGTAGAGAAATCTATTGCAACTATTATTCATTCATTCATTCATTCATTCATTCATTCATTCATTCATTCATTCATTCATTCATTCATTCGTTCGTTGTGATATGTCTTTCACTCAATCAAGTTTACGAGGCTTGGGTTTAAAAATTATTTAATCTTGCAAGTGTGAGAGGCGGCAGTTCATAAACTCGTGCCCTATGATTCTGAATGCTGGAGAAATACATCGTTTTGTTGTTGTGATGTGTTTATTAGGAATTGATCACGAAGGAGTGAATCTTTTTTCAGTAGCCTGTTAGACAATAAAGCATCATTCATTAAGTCATTCAATATTCATCCTGGAGGTCATAAGAAATGAAGGTCTAGTGGAAATCGTTATACAACGGAAAATGATACGGAATTTACATCAGCTTCTGCTAAGAAACTGATACAGTATGGATATAGAGGCGCCAGTCACTTCAAGTGTTGCCTATAGCATTCTGGAGTTTGCATCGATATTTTCTGCCATCTCTGCAAGTGTCATGTGTAAAAAATGTAAAAGTGACGTGTCTTTCACTCAATCAAGTTTACGAGGCTTGGGTTTTAAAATTATTCAATCTTGCAAGTGTGAGGCGGCAGTTCATAAACTCGTGCCCTATGGTTCTGAATGCGTATAAAATACATGGTTTTGTTGTTGTGATGTGTTTATTAGGAATTGGTCACGAAGGAGTGAATCTTTTTGCACTTTCATGGACGTATGTGGAAGTATTGGTAATTCTACATATTACGCGCTCTTAGAAAGTATTCATATAACCGCATCTGCAGTTTCTGATTCAGTGTTGACATATGCTGCCACACAAGAGAAAACCATGAATGAAGAAGCCGGAAAGCCACGGGATGGACTGACAATTTCAGGTGATGGCACTTGGAAGAAACGAGGCTTCTCATCTCTTTTTGCCGTCTCTACGTTGATTGGAAAATACACCGGAAAAGTTTTAGATACAATGGTTATGAGCAGTTTTTGCGGTGGATGTAATTGGTGGAAGCACAAAAAAACTGAACCAATAGAGTACGAAAAATGAAACCCACCAAAATGAATGCAGCATAAATCATTTTGGAAGCTTCGGTAAGATGGAAATAAATCCCATCACACAAATATTTTTAAGATCGGTAGATAGACATGGCGTAAAGTATCTGACGTACGTAGGTGATGGAGACAGTAAAACTTATAAAGGAATTGTAGATGCTAAACCACACGGAGAAATTTTAGTATCAAAAAAAGAATTCGTGGGCCATGTAGAGAAAAGGCTGGAAACGCGACTCCGAAATGTAAAAAGATATAAAAATAATAAAGCAATCGGTGGGAAAAGTGCAGGCGAACTGACAGACAAGGTCATCAATGAAATGGTAAAGTTCTATGGATTAGTTATTCGGCGACATTTAGATTATGTTGAAGATGTGAAGAAAGAAGTTTAGGCTACTTTCTTCCATAAAATTTTGCCTGATCAAAATCCTCAACATCAAAACTGTCCAGAATGGCGGCAAGCTAAAGCTAAAGGTGAGCTCAGTCAATTCCATGACGACAAGCCACCTTTAACACCAAAAGTCCAAGCTGTTATCAAACCTGTGTATGAAGACTTATCAAGAGAAGAATTGTTAACCCGATTTTTAGGAGCAGAGAGGCAAAACAATACTGAATCTCTGAATTCATTGATTTGGACTTTCGCTCCAAAACATCTCCACTTTGACGCCAAAATCGTTGAGATTGCGACATTTTTGGCATTACTTATCTTCAACGAAGGATTTCGAGAAATTATAAAAATATTGGCGACAATGGGATGCCAAATTTGCCGCGAAGCGCATGCTTACGTACAAAGTCGTGATGAAGCGCGCATCGCTCGCTCCGAGTGACGCATGACTGATGTCGTAAAACAAGGCTAAATTAAAGCAAGAGCGGAGCAAGCAGCTTTAAGGGACTTCCAAGAGGAAGAGGAAGAAATTCTCTATGAACCGGGTATTGCAGATTAATAGTGAGTTAAGATTTCATAGTTTAAATCGTACTTGAATCTTTAAACAGTTTTTCTCAAAACTGTGTTTTTATAACGTGTCTCCACGATATGTCAAAAACGGTTTGACCGATTGCTCTGAAATTTTAATGGTAGATTCGGCACATGTATAGTGGTAAGATGAACTAGAATCATTTGGAAATTCTGAGCGGTTCTAATTTTTTCGAAGCAAAATTATCGAAAAATTCATGAAATTTTAAAATTAATTTTCAAAAGCATGTCAATTATTCAATTTTCAATATTTTCTAATAATCCTAGTTCATTCTATTGCCACAGGTTTACAGATTAAAATGCCGTTTGATTTTTGATTTCAGATAAGCCAATCAGCCGGAATCATGGAGACACTCTATAACCTTTTTTCAAGCTGGGTATCTTCGAGGTGGTACAACTCATGTACTTACGGAAATGTATGCCTAACATTTTATTTTACACACTACTGAAATGTTAATAAACATATCATTAAAAGTTCAAAGTTCTATCTTTTTATTGGTCGTGAAAAAAATCCTCAAAAATACTTAAAAACCGGCCATTAAACCACTTTCCGTGCAGAAAGTTGAGATACTTAAAAAAGTGGTAGTCGGTAAGCGAGAAGTCAGACGAGTATGGTGGATGGTCGAGAATTTCGTACTAATACCCCAGTTAGATAGAACGAAAAACGCGCTTTAAAATGATATATAAAGTCAAAGAAATTTAATATAAATTGATTTGAAAATAGAGCATTTAAAATTAAATGAACAAAAACCGCAACAACTTTCTTAACAACCTAATAATAAAAATACCGTGCAGTGTCTATCAGGTCCTCAACTTGCGATCTGCACATAAAAGTGGATTTTCTACGATAATCCAGTGAGACAAAAATTGTTAAAAAAGTTAATCAACCAGTATCACAAAATCAAATATCAATTCCAAAAAAAAGGGCTGCTATGTATATGATGGGAAAGTTCATCGCACCCGGCGTATTTTCCAGACTTGACCCCTTCGGATTCTCTTCCAATCACCTTCTTCTTCTTCTTCGGATTCTCTTCCAATCACCTGGTAGATAATCGCTGCATATCTCTTGAAGAAGTCAGAAAAAAAGCCCCCAACCAACGGGTGTAGAACATGAGGGAGATTGCTTCTAATATTACTTTTTTCATAAACACACGTCAAAGGTACCCCCAAAAAGGCCAAGACATAAGTTGAGGACCCAATATTATGTGTATTACGCATCCACCATATAGTCCTGGTTTTACTTCATCAGACTTTGAATTCGTTCATTACCAAATTCTTAGTCAAATATTTTTTTTTCGTTTGAGCATAATAATTACTTACTTTGACGCTTGGAGGAATAAATTTGAATATCGGTGAGGGAAACACCCAAGTCTTGTGCCAGCACTGTGAAATCTGAAAGATTGTTGACCGGGGCTTTTCTAATGCTGCCCTTTCCAAATTCCGCATCCATCCAATACAGGTTTTCCTCATAGTACGTAAGCCCTAAAGGTTTTACCAGCGAATGGTTCAGTAAGACCTACAAAAACAACCTGATCTACTGCTTCAACAAACAAAAAAATAATCTAAAACTACCGAATGATTTCCACCATCATACTTGATTTTTTCGATAGTGTACACACTAGTATCGCAAAAATATATCATGTGATTTTCCGTGTCCAGCGTCAAATCTATGATTTGCTTCTGTTTGCTGAGCAGGATTTTCCTGTTACGACCGTCCAGCGTTGATATTTCTAATCTGAAAGAAAAGTAAATCAAATAGCAATATAATATATTTCAATAAGCAATATATATCATATACAGTGGCGGCTCGTGAGGAAGGGCGTTGGGGCGCCGCCCCTCCAGCATTTATCATAGTAAACAATTTTTTAGAACAAAACACTCTATTTTATGTCCGTTCAGTGTCTTTCCTTTTACTCGTTTTAAGATAACGTCTGACGACCTTTTAAAAGTCATAAACCAAATAATGCGGATAAAAATTCCATCCTCCCGCCACAATTTTTACATCGTTGGTCGGACGTTTACCTCGAGCGACCGTACGCCACGTCAACTTATCTCGTCGTTGGCGAGGTAGACTTCGGAGACCTAGTTGGCTGGGTTCTCGTAGGCCGATTGCAATGATTTTTGACTTAATCGATGTCTCTTAACTTGTTATCTAGTTTTAGCTTTTATTGCCCTCGATTTTTGATGCATCCCTTTTACTATTCTTCCATTTTGGGTGAGCCATGACTATTTTCCATAGTTTCCAAAGTTCAGGAGGCAGTTTTTACATTTATTATATCAATAGATTAACTATTTAATGCACTTTACGACACCTTATTTATAACTGTAACTCGACAATTAACAAAGTTAGCCTCGTTTGTAATTTTGTTCACAACGATTTTTTTCTAAAAAGTCACTTGTATGCGATGACTAATAATTTGTGAAGTCACTACTGGATACGAATTCAATTGTTCTTTGTGTGATTGCGCAATTCTCCTCTAGCGATAGACACGTGTGGCGCGGTGTTCGGCCTGCGGGCAACTGAAGGGGACGCGATCACGCTTGCTTACATATTTGGTGTCGGTTTCGTCAGCGCGACCCGGTCATATACCTAGGGTGGAAGACAGGGTTCCCTGTCAAAACCTCGTATCATCTCAAAATACCCAGCTGAATTAACATTGGCCGTTTTACCTCTGGCATTTTCAAAAAAATATGGACCTTGAACGACCGGCAGACGGTAAATTTAGAGTTGATCATGTAATTTCAAACTTTTTTATCGACTTCTTTATTAATGTCCTGTAAATTATACTCGGCCCTATAAAGACGACGAGCCGCAATTGTTGTCTTGATAATACGCGCGAACACAGAAAGCACGGAGAAACGCTCCATAGCAACTAATTTTTCCTGAACCGAGCTTCGATGTAAAGTTAACACGACCAGTGCGTTCTGCGCGGCCTAGGAGCAAACAAGTAATTAAATATATACGATATATCTGGGCACCTAATATATTACATCACCAAGCCAGAAACTATTTATAGCTAAACCTTCTAAGGTCTTATTATATCAACTCCTTATGATGCAACATGGTTAGCGAAACGTGCGTCGAGAAGTGTCAAAAACTGACTTGATGTTTGGTGGTAAATCTGGGTTGTCCCCTTCGAGTTTAATGTTTCACACTGAAGGTTCCAATAGAAGAATTGATGTTTATCACACGAAAAAAGGTACTGTCTTAGCAACAAAATGACATAAGAGGTTAGCCCAGCGCCATCTCTTAAAAAAATTAAGAGTTATTAACCACCACAACTGGCATAGCAGACCATGCCCCACGCAACTTTCATCTCTCGTTCATCGGTACACTTGAACGTTCATTGGAACCACGTCTTCTTCGAAAAGAAAAAGTTGATCATACCTGTTTTGTCCAGCCCAAACCAGCACACCACGAACAGGATCAACGGCGATAGCATTTGGTTTCACCGTATCATTAAACAGTACGTGTTCTTTGGTACCATCGCTGCGAGCAACGCTGATGATATTCCTCAAGGTGTCGCACCAGTAAATGTTGCTCGCGATCCAGTCAACTGCCATACAACTCAGCCAATCGAACGACTGAACATCCACCGCTTCTTTCTGGTCCAGAATCAGAGTTCTTTCTGTACCTGTGAGTAAGGTGACTAATAAGTTCCTAGATTTTAACTGACTTTGACGTTATACCATCTCTCTTTGCGCTGGTTATTTGGCCGCTGTCAGAGTCAGCCCAAAAAATGAGTTCTTCTTTAGCGAGATAGTCAAGAGATGTCGCGGTGGAAACCTTGGATATCGGACCCAGGACTTTGGTGATGTTGGATCCGTTCATCGCACGACCTTCGATCTCCCAATTTAGCGAAAAAAGGATAAAATCGTCTATGGCAATGCATTTGTGAAAATCTTCTGGATCTTCCACATATCCTGTTAAAGAAAGAGCCAATAAACATGACATGACATGATTTTAAATATTTAAAACATACCTGTGGCGCATCTGCATCTATAACTTGTCGGGGTCTTCGGCAAGCACAACTGCTGACAGCCGGCTTTGTTCTTCTGGCAAGGATGGTTACCTTAAAAATAATTTTATTTAACATATACACAAGTGTGCTTGACGTGATAAGTAATAGAGGGGTATCATCAGAGTCGGATCTCTGTCTGGTGGAAACCAGGTCACCAAAAAAGAAACAGAAATCGAAATAACGGCTGTCTCAGAATGTTTTTCGTTTTTGTTTTGATTGTTACGCACCAAACTCTGATAGCGGGGGAGGGGAGTGGTGTCGAAAGGCCTTTTTAAGTTTAGTAGCCATAGATCGTGTATTATTATCGTTACGAAATTAGCTATCAAGATTGTGATCGAAGGTATATTGGGCAACCAAAACGATTCATATTTACGAGGCATAAAGAACACATTGCCCACATTAGATATGGGAGAAATGAAAAATATTGTGTTGCCCAGCATGCAGTCGAACATGACTACAATATAGACATTAGTAATTTAAGACTGGTTAAAAGTGTAAATAACAATAGGGCTTTGGATACATATGAAATAATTAATATAGAAAAATGCAAGAAAATTATGAACCGGGATAAAGGAGCTATTCCGTTCAGTCAATTTTTTCAATTAAAAGGTATGGCTTAGTAAACCGTAAATTTTTTTATTTCTTTTGTTCCCTTTTTTCCTTTTTTTCTTTTTTGTCTTTTTTCTTGTATTCTTTTTTTACACGCTTCATTAAGTAGGTAATACGCTTCCTAGGTAGTAGGTTAGCAATTGGGGTTCTCATATAAATAGAACATAGTTTAGTTTTATAATTAGATTAAATCATTTCCTGATGATGCTAACACGGTTCGCGAAACGTACGTCGAGAACTTAAAAAAGTGATTCGGGGTTTACTGATAAATCTCTTTGAGTTTACTCTTCATTGTTGGCAAACCTTTTACCATCGAGTCATTTTTTCAAGTTGGGAAACAGAAAATAATCCGAGGGGGCTAAATCTGGAGAATGGGGTGCGCGAGAAAGCAATTCGAATTTTAACTCGTTGATTTTGACCATCGCGATAACGGATATGTAAACTGGTGCATTGTCTTGATGAAACAAAACTTCCTTTTTTGCCAAATGCAGCCGTTTTTTCTCGATTTCATCACTCAAACGCTGTAGTAAGTTTGCATAAGACTTGCCGTTGATTGTTTTTCCTTTCAGAAGATAAACAATGAAAATTATCCCACGCGCATCCCAAAAAACTGACGCCATGGCCTTGTCTGTAGACGAACTGACCGATTCTTCCCTTTCAGTCCATTGTTTTGACTGTTTGTTCGTCTCAGGTTCACACCTGGTGGACACATTCATGGACACATTAATGGACCCATTTTTCATCCATGGTAATGTATCGACGCAAAAACTCAGCTTTATGTCTGTGAAACGTCGCCAAACACTCGATTGAAATATCCATATGAGTAATCTCGGCGTACATCTTGCGCACAGCTTTTTCATGTCCAAATTTTCAGCCAATATGCAATGTAGAACACTTTTTGAAATGCCTCTCATGTCTGCTAGCTCGCGCACTTTCAGTCGACGGTCACCCAATACCATTTTGTGGATTTTCTTCCCCATTTCTGGCGTAGTCACCTCATTTGGTTGGCTGCGATGTTCCTTTTAGCAGCCCGTACAGCCTCGTTTAAACTCTGCCGCCCGACATTTTACTGTTGTAAACGGTTACTGTAATATCGGTTGGACTGAGACCTTTCAAATGAAAGTAGTGTATCACATAACGATAACCAATTTTTTTCGTGTTTATAAATTTGCTGAGAGCGTTCACTATTAATGACTGCCAAACAAATACTAAATAACGCACTGTCGTCAAACTTAAGCTTTATAAGGTTAGTACTTTCCACGGTAGGATTATTTTCAAATATAAACCGCCCTTTATACGTCAGGTCGGGTACTTCTGGAACTACCATCGTACACTTAATATACTAATTAAACTATTTGTTGGTAAAATATATGACAATCTACGGGTTCAAGAGTGCTCTATTAATTTGTTCTTATGTCAAATTCGCCAGAGATAGCAGTAACATGTAAAGTTCAAGAATATACTCGATACGTGTTTTAACCTGCGTGACTCGGTAAAAACTTGACTTGAGAAACTTATGTTGTTGATGAATAGTTACCATGTACTTCTTCATAATACAACTGATTATCGTTGAGCAAAAACTTGAAAAAGCGGGAAGCGGTTATCCGATTTGCATCAGGACGTTTAACTTTCGTTTTTTACCTTACTTCGAAAGTTCTTTTAAAAACTACCACACTTATAATTGTCAAAGTCGCGCCTGTAAAATGCCAAATCATTTAAATAGTCGTTATCAAAAGCTTGTAGCATATCTGATAAACTATTTTGAACAAGAACGAGCCAATTGGATATGTTTAGTTTAAGTCATATATGTTATAGAAACTAGAATATTTTTTTACCGTGTTCAAGCAGCCTTAGCCCCCTTTCACACTATCCACTCCACTCCACGCCATTCCACGCCACTCCACACCAAGTACACAGGAGTAGATGGGGGTTTACACACCTCTCCACGCCACACAATTATACTCAGCCACAAGGGTTCCACTCGAGATCAACAGCAGGCGGGCGCCACATGCACGCAACTCCCATATACGCCACACCACCTCTTGTCAACAGTAGGCCTGAAAAAACCAATGGGCTCTTTCATACTCTGCCACGCCACCAATATATATGGGTGTACCCAAAATTATCTTTTTTTTCCTGCGCCTTCTTAACTTTCGAAGGACAATTAAACTCATGCCAGCCAATTCTTCAGTCGAATAGTCCATGACGATGACAAAAACAGACTAAACAGAAAAGTCTCACTTTTCAAGTGGATCAGATGTTGATGGAACGTTGATAAATGTGAAATGACGAGTGGTGTGGCGTGGCGTGGACAAGTGTGAAAGGTACCAATATGTTGACGGCATGTGGTGTGGAGTGGCGTGGCATGAAGTGGATAGTGTGAAAAGGGCCTTAAGGTTGAGTATATCCACTGTTATTACTATTTCAGAAAAAGTGAAAAACAATGAAGTTTTAAAATCATCTAGAAAGCTTAGTTTTACTAAAAGGGTTACCAATACTGCACCTTTGTATACAAGTTCTATTCGTCACATCATTTATATCATGTATTAACATAGTAAGTATTCGTAATCTAAGAATTGCAGAAAAAAAATAACTGAGGTAGCTGATACCTGATGGAAATTCATTTCAAATAAACAAGCAATACAATTTCAAATATAATGGAATTTTTTAGATATTAATGTTTGCTGTTTGTGCTTTTAAACCCATATATAGTTTATACATAGGCACTCACAGTTTAATTTTCATTTTCATTTTCAGGACAGCGTGTAACTTTCAATTTCTTACATGAGCAATTAAAAGAGAAATAACTGAACTGAAAACAACAAGACGAGAGCTTATGGAGGTTCCCAATGTTGCCCTAAAATGTACAGATTTTTGAGAAGTTATATGAGGGAAAGAAAAATAGTTTTGATGAAATAATGAAATGGTATGACAGAGAGATAATACTTGAAAATATTGATTATATTAATGAAAATATAAGTGCAAGCAGATATTTAATTATGTTTTCTATTTTATACTTATATATCAATATTATATTATTATTATACATCAATAAGAGGAAGGCGCCACGTTAGCTGTGGTGTCTAAGGCGTCAGCCTTACGTTACGGCAGTTAATGTAGACCGGGTTCGAATCCCGTACTAGGCAAAAAAGTTTTTCTAAAATTCTTGTGAATGTTTCTAGGTAAGAGTGTAAAATCTGACAAGGAATCACCCCCCAGTCACGCCAGTTCGAGGCTGGGTAAGGCCGGATGCCTTCGAGAGGTTTTCTACGTTGATCACTCGCCAGCCGGTAGGCTTCTCGAGATACTAACCAAAAGGTTGATAGCCGGGGCTTTTCGGTAGCCGATGACCGTGGTTCGGAACCCACGTTAAGCTGTAGGTCCAGTCGCTTAATAGCCTTCTCAATTGCTGATGCGCCTCTAACCCCAAACTTTACTTTACTTTATCAGTACGTGTCACTGGTGACTATACATTTTTTTTATTTTAATGACCATTTAAATATTAAAAAACGGCAATGGTTTTTAATCAAAGCATTTTACATATGCTGAATACTAGAGGTACTAAAAGGACGACAGTTGCAAGACTTCAACATTTATTATAATTTTGATAGTTACATTGTAATTTGCATTTAATTTAGAGTTGATTTTTTTAATTGTTATTAAAGTTAAATTGTAAAAATGATTCACTAAAGTAAGGTTATGATGCTTAATCGCAATCTAACAACAAGACAGCCGAAATGTTGATCACGCGCTTAATGACGTGCAACGGTTTTAATTTTGTACGAGCTGTAGTAAGGCAGAGACTCAGTACCATATATGGAAGAAGAAATGGGTGAATATCTGGCAGAGCTTAGAAGGCTTCAGCCAGACGTACTATCGCGTACAGCACTTCTACTTTAGTAGCTTTGGATAACTTACCTGTTTGCTCAGCTGCGTCATATATTCTCAAGGCCACCACACCACTCGTGCTGTTTCTCAGTGATGTGAAGGAAGCGTTGTAACCTTTGGTTTTATCTACTACATAAATAGACTGATCGGCATCATCAGCATAGTAAACGTAACCTTTGTACACCGTTATGGTGGTAACAGTGACGTTTGAGGGTAAATCCAACATGGAAACGTTCGTACCGTCCAGGTTCGAGTACATAATCTCAAACCCGCTCACCCAGTACAAACGGTTTGATTCCAGATCCACCACGAGACTCTTCGACTCCAAATTTAAATCGGGTACCAAGACCTGCACGCTGGACCCATCCATGTCACTACTCTCCAAATAACAAGTACCGTTATCCTTCCTGATCCAGAAAAGTTTTCCCAGCGTCGGATAAACGGCCACAGAGAGAATTTTTTCATTTTCGATCAAGACGCTGCTATACTGCCCGTCCAGATTCGATACAACTGCGAATAATTAAAACAATTTTGATGTTTTGCACTCATAATGTGTTTTCTCACTCACCAATCCCATTACCGAAGCTGACAAACAACAGATTCGACACCCAATCAACTGCCAGTCCGGATATTTGACTCAAACCGGTGTCGATAAGGGTTTGGACGGGGCCTTGAGTTAAATTTACCCTCCTTACGGCGTCTGTGTTTGAGTCGGCCCAGTAAAGGCTTCTGTTTCGAGCGTAGTACTCCAACTGGACCGAGCTGAGACCCTGGGACACGCTTATCATCGGAATGATATGGTAATATGGCTGTTTAATGTCGACACCTCTGATTTCGCTGTTCCTGGCGATGAGCAACACTCGTTCGTTTGTGATACAGGTTTTGTTGTCTTCACTTAGCCTGGATATGTGAGGACAGTCACATCTGTAACTGTCATTCAGGTGTATGAGACACAAGTGGGAACAACCTCCGTTGTTCTTTCCGCAAGGATTTTTCCCACCTGGTTGTCTGCTAGGATGGATGATTTTGATATCGAACGGTTGTGTAAGGGTTCTCTGAAATTAGTTCAAATGTCCCGATAGTATTCGGTTGAAACAACTTGTGTTTGAGTACCTGTATGACCATGACATCTCCTCCCGTCCATTTGTTAGCTCTTACGACGCTGTTAGTTCTCCAATCCGTCCAGTAAACGTAATTCTCGTAAAGGGAGATCGCAAAGGGGTGAGAGAGGAACTCTTGATTGCTGATGACCAGGTGGTGATCCAATCCGTCGTAGCTGCAAGTGTGGATGGAGTCCGACCTGGCGTCAGCCCAATAGACTCTGCGTGAAAATAAAACTTTTACTGTAATCATAATTAAAGACAACAATCAGGCAGTTTTTAACCGACCCAAAGATGACCCCGCATTCACCCGATTTAGCATCTGTTGGTTAATTTTTGTTTCCAAAAGTAACAATTTTACTTGTCGGGTTCTTATTATTCAAAAATGATTCTAGTTACATTAAGTTTTATTCAAAACAGACCCGTTTCGAACAGTTCCAAGTCCCATGGAGCCAAATCCAGCGAATGTGGGGGATATATAAGCATCATAATACTTTGTTTAGTCAAAAAACGCGTACATTAAGTCACCTCTAACATGGAACAGGTTGTATATAAAGCCCAACTGTTTTTTAGCACGACATAGCGGAAAACTCCTTGGAACAGACATCTTATTTTCCCGATTTTATTAGGTCGAGTGATAAATAACTTCCGTTTTTTTCTTATTTGTGTTTTTTTTTTTTATAATGTGTTGACATTTATGCTGCTTTCATTAAATAACAAAAATATATGAATTTATTATGTATTCACCACTATCATGTGTGACCTTCTCCCATCTTCCTGACAGTTTATCAATTCCTTCCTTGTAAAATGTGATTGGCTTGGACTAGAAGAAATTTTCGACAGTCTGACTGACTTGCCTGACAAACGATGTACCAAACACCCTATATACTGTCAACAAGAAGTGTGTTTGTACAGGGTAGTTTTCTTGTTGAAATACTTGAGCCAGTTGATCGAAATTGTGAAGTATTTCTAATGAATTTTTTTCTCTTTTTTAAACAGCGCTGAATTCGTGTCAAAGCCACTACAAGTTTGCAAATTATTCATAATTATCGATTTTTTAGTGATTAATTACCTTTATACGACGTATTATTTACGGAGACTCACGGTTGACCTTCCATTATGCTATGTATGACAGAAAGCTGCGCGCTCACCGCGCTCTATCTCAAAAACGGTTGAGCGTATAAAAAATATTTGCAACAAAATTTGCAGAGAATTTTATGCTCTACAATTGTCATAATAGATGTAAATATCATAGAAATCATAGGAAGCGAGATATTTGCGAAAAACTTTTTTTTTTTAAACTTTGACCTTGAATATTTTAAGACGCTGACACGAGATTTTATGAAACTTTTGAGACAACTTTTAGAATGCCAAAATACATGTTTATACAAGTTTACACAGTGATGGTTGGTCCATAAGAGCACGTGCCCACGTACCCACGTACCTAAAAAATTTAAAAATAAAATGGAAAAATTTTATATTAATTTTTTATCTGTTCCGTGTATGATCACGCTTCTTGCGACTTCTATAGTCTAACATCCATAATGTCATTCGAGGTAACGAAATAGGTCGTGGGTTGCTGAAGCGCACCGATTCAAGAAGACGTGCTTTGGGCACAGACAAATTTGTGCCCCTACTGTTTTCTTTACTATCGCGTGTGAAAAACAAAGTCAGCGATGCATCGCTTTGGTAGCAACTCGGAGATTAAACGCATTTATGATGTCATATCTTAGGCGCCTCCCCATTCTCAATAGTTTTCGAGCGGTTGCAAAGTGAATGTTTTGAACGATTGCAATAGTGAAGATGAATTCAGTGTAATATATAAATAGAAATAATGTCGCATTAACATTATTTTTATAATCAGATATGTTAAAAATGGCGACATTTACGAGAGATTCTGGGGCTTTTTAATACCAAAAAGTCACACAGCAGATGGAATTGCAGACAAAATTCTGACGGTGCTAAGCTAGTTAGGGATAGACAAATAGCTTAAAAAACTCATAGCCCAAAGTTATGATGGTGCAGCCATTCAAAATATTAGAGACAATATAGAAATACAAATTAATCGAG
Source organism: Cosmopolites sordidus (assembly GCA_031761425.1). Taxonomy (NCBI): domain Eukaryota; kingdom Metazoa; phylum Arthropoda; class Insecta; order Coleoptera; family Curculionidae; genus Cosmopolites; species Cosmopolites sordidus. The sequence continues at coordinate 1,679,519 of JARFXV010000476.1, read as the reverse complement.
AATTTGGTAACTTAACTGGTGAAGAACCTACACCGATCATAAAGAATCGCAGAAAGAAACAGAAATTTACTGATAAGGAGGACCACAATCCGAATGTCATGATATGCAAGAAAATCTGTGATACCTTAACCATACAGGTTCATGAACGTTTCAGTTTCGATGTATATCTAACTGTTGCAAATTTATTTGAAACTGAAAAATTTGGTGAATATCGAGCCGTATTTCCAAATGAAAACATTAAAACTGTGTGTAACCTGTTTGCAAACGTAAATTACTTAAAATTAAAAAATGAACTCTCGGTAATATACTCATGAGACGATTTTATGAAACATAGTGGGGCTGTGTCGTTATTACAAATGTTTATCCAAAACAATTTAACATTAACATTTAGTGATCTGTGGAATAGCTGACTGTGTGGTGTATCGTCTCTACGACGACTGTGAAAAGGGAAAGATATTTCTTCACCCTCAAACGAATCAAAACATTTCTAAGAAACACTATGGGCCAGGAAATATTAAAAAAAAAAAACTTGTGAAGTCAATTTCAAATTTTAATGATCAAGTCATCGACCACTTTACTGTTCAGAAATTTAGGCGGATGAACTTCAACTACTCACACTTTTAATGGTCATGGTCCTATGGTGAGTTTAGCAAAATTTTATTATCTAGGTACCTATTTGAAAAGTTGATGTCTGTCTCGTATTTCTACACAGCAAAGTGTGTGTATGATATTAAGAAATGTAAAATTTTTGGTTGCGACGCATTTCCCTATCCCCATTCCAAAATTTGGTTATACGTGCCCCACCTGTTTTCCCCCACAAACAGCCGAAGAGTTCACAGCTTATTATCTCTCATTCCGAGGTGAAAGCCCTAAAGTGACTGCACTATATGTTTTAAAAAGGATCGCCGGTCGCGTTGGTGCGGCGGTAAGAGCGTCTGCTTTGCCGAATCCGCGCTGGAGCGGTAGCTGGTTCGATTCCAGCGCTCGGATTCTTTTCCTTCTTTCTTCTGTCCGTTTATCTTTCTTAAATGTTTGTGATTGTTTATAGGCAAGAGTGTAAAATCCGACTATGAATTACCCCTCAGTCACGCCAGTTAAAGGCTGGGTAAGGCCGGATGCCTTCTGAGAAGTGTTCTACGTTGGTCACTCGCCAGTGGGTATGTTTCCTGATAGACTTATGGGTAGGCACATAACCAAGGGTTTATAGCCCGAGGGGAGTGCTGGCCTGGGTTTGTCGGAAGCTGATGACCGTGGTTCGGAACCCACGTTTAGCTGTAGGTCCAGTCGCTAAATAGCCTAGTTGCTGATGCCCCTCTAACCCAAACACTTTACTTTACTTTTTAAAAAGGAATAAAACAATTTTTTACTTTGTTATATATCACTTTTATCTTTAAACAAAATTTGTGTGACTATAGTTTCGTAAAACGACTTTACAAATTTGAAAATAATACATACAGCGCCCAAAAGCAAAAAAATTAACATTTTAGAAGCTATTGAAATTTATAAATATAATAAAGATCTGTCTAGACAGCTATTAAATCATCAAACCTTAGTTTTAAAGTAGTGTTTGATAATGTAAAGTCGTTTTACGAAACTATAGTCACACAAATTTTGTTTAAAAATAAAAGTGATAGATAACAAAGTAAAAAATTGTTTTAATCCTTTTTAAAAAATGAACTATCACAAAGTAACGGACAAATCAATAAATAATTTGCACTATATGTATCTGCATTAATCGTTAAATTTGACATCTACAACTCGTGATGAATTATATCTCAACAAGCCTACCATACAGAAAATAAAATCTTTTTTCCATTAATATTTGATTTCGGATCTGATGGGGGTGGTTGATCTTTATCAAGCCACTGTCTTTTACGGATGATATTATCATAGATAACCCACTTTTCATCGCCTGTTATAATCTTATCTAAAAAAGGACCGACTTTAGCCGTGAGAGCAGACTTGCAGTGGCGATTGGCATGCGATCTTCTTTATTCCGTTCACCGAGATTCTAAGGTACCCATATCTGTCTAATTTGGTAATTTTCGTTAATTTTTCCAGGTGGTTTCCATAATTTCTCCAAACAATTTCTGGTTAGGTCATTCTGCCACATTTCTTAGTGATTGAGGTGGATTTTGCTTCAATATTACCTTTAAAAGACTGTCGCCAAGGTGAGAAGGATGTCCCGCCCTCGGTTCGCCTTTTAAGTTCGTGACGAGCACCACACAAAACAGTTGGCAGAGGTATAACTGAACCATTATCTATTTAGTGAAAGCAAAAACTTGTTTGTCCCGGTGGTTTCCATAATTTCTCCAAACCATTTCTGGTTAGGTCATTCTGCTACAATCCTTATTGATTGAGGTGGATTTTGCTTCAATATTACCTTTAAAGACTGTCGCCAAGGTGAGAAGGATGTCCCGCCCTCGGTTCGCCTTTTAAGTTCGTGACGAGCACCACACAAAACAGTTGGCAGAGGCATAACTGAACCATTATCTATTTAGTGAAAGCAAAAACTTGTTTGTCCCGGTGGTTTCCATAATTTCTCCAAACCATTTCTGGTTAGGTCATTCTGCTACAATCCTTATTGATTGAGGTGGATTTTGCTTCAATATTACCTTTAAAGACTGTCGCCAAGGTGAGAAGGATGTCCCGCCCTCGGTTCGCCTTTTAAGTTCGTGACGAGCACCACACAAAACAGTTGGCAGAGGTATAACTGAACCATTATCTATTTAGTGAAAGCAAAAACTTGTTTGTCCCGGTGGTTTCCATAATTTCTCCAAACCATTTCTGGTTAGGTCATTCTGCTACAATCCTTATTGATTGAGGTGGATTTTGCTTCAATATTACCTTTAAAGACTGTCGCCAAGGTGAGAAGGATGTCCCGCCCTCGGTTCGCCTTTTAAGTTCGTGACGAGCACCACACAAAACAGTTGGCAGAGGTATAACTGAACCATTATCTATTTAGTGAAAGCAAAAACTTGTTTGTCCCGGTGGTTTCCATAATTTCTCCAAACCATTTCTGGTTAGGTCATTCTGCTACAATCCTTATTGATTGAGGTGGATTTTGCTTCAATATTACCTTTAAAGACTTTCGCCAAGGTGAGAAGGATGTCCCGCCCTCGGTTCGCCTTTTAAGTTCGGGACGAGCACCACACAAAACAGTTGGCAGAGGTATAACTGAACCATTATCTATTTAGTGAAAGCAAAAACTTGTTTGTCCCGGCGGTTTCCATAATTTCTCCAAACCATTTCTGGTTAGGTCATTCTGCTACAATCCTTATTGATTGAGGTGGATTTTGCTTCAATATTACCTTTAAAGACTGTCGCCAAGGTGAGAAGGATGTCCCGCCCTCGGTTTGCCTTTTAAGTTCGTGACGAGCACCACACAAAACAGTTGACAGAGGTATAACTGAACCATTATCTATTTAGTGAAAGCAAAAACTTGTTTGTCCCGGTGGTTTCCATAATTTCTCCAAACCATTTCTGGTTAGGTCATTCTGCTACAATTCTTATTGATTGAGGTGGATTTTGCTTCAATATTACCTTTAAAAGATTGTCGTCAAGTTGAGAATGATGTCCCGTCCTCGGTTCGCCTTTTAAGTTCGTGACGAGCACCACACAAAACAGTTGACAGAGGTATAACTGAACCATTATCTATTTAGTGAAAGCAAAAACTTGTTTGTCCCGGTGGTTTCCATAATTTCTCCAAACCATTTCTGGTTAGGTCATTCTGCTACAATTCTTATTGATTGAGGTGGATTTTGCTTCAATATTACCTTTAAAAGATTGTCGTCAAGTTGAGAATGATGTCCCGCCCTCGGTTCGCCTTTTAAGTTCGTGACGAGCACCACACAAAACAGTTGGCAGAGGTATAACTGAACCATTATCTATTTAGTGAACGCAAAAACTCGTTTGGCCCGGTGAGTCATAGTGGGTAGATACAAACAATAGATTCTACTTAGCTGAATCGGAAGTTATTTATGACTCGACCTAATACAATGTGTGACGTTTGGTTATGAAAAAATATGAAATATAAACGTACCTTCTCATGGTGTAGTCCAACGTCAAGCCATTGGGCCAGCCGGCTTTATAAAACTGATTCATGTGAACTATGATTTTCCTGTCTAATCCGGCCAGGGAACAACGCTCGATTCTCGGTGCGGAGCTGTCCCAGTCAGTCCAAAACAAATATCTGAAGCAAAAAAGTCCCGACTGTTACGAAGAGAGAAAACAGAAAATGTATTTTTGAATACCCGTCACGGGGATCTACCGCTATAGCTCTGGGACTCTCCATTTCACCTGCAACTAGTGTTCTCCTAAAGCTGCCATTCAGTTTAGCTACTTCGATTTGATCCAAATTACTTTCCACCTAGAACGAAAACGTTCCCGAAAACGTTGATATGAATTAGGGTGTTAGAGACTCACCCAGTATAAGTTCTCCCCAATCCAATCAACCGCCAGTCCCTCTGCTGTGGAAAGACCCGTATGAACGACAACTTCGATGTTGCCCAGAGTGCCACCCACCATGTGACCCCTATAAATCTTATCGTCGATTACATCGGTCCAAAACAACATGTCTGAACCGTTCGAATGGTAAAAGTCTAGGGCGATTGTGTTTTTCAGACTGGAAATGAAAGCTTTTTGACTGAAGCTGCGCAGATCTATGCCACGCAGTTCGTGACGGTTGGAGAAGGCGATATAGGATGTGGCGCTATCCACGCTCTTGCAGGTAAATCTGTCCTTCTGAAGGACGTAACCCTCCAGACAAGTGCACAAATATCGTGATCCTGTGGGAGTGCATTTTTGGGAACAGACTCCCCAGGATTCGCAAGGATGCGTTTCCAAACAGTGAGTCCTGTCAGGCTACAAAGAAAACTGCTTTATGACTTATACGTTCTATCAAAAAAGTACCGGGAATTGGCCAATAAAACACAAAATGTTTATTGAGCATCCAAATTTACTGTATCGCCTTCAAAGTAGCCCCCTTCCGAAATAATACATTTATGCCAATCCAATGTCTTCCATCGACTGAAAACGGGTGCCTCGACGTGGTAATTTGAGTTTTGAAAAGGGAAAGAACTCGACCGGAGCCACATCAGGTGAATACGGTGGTTATTCGATGGTCTTTGTTGAATTTTTGGTCAGAAATGCATTCACAATGATAGCCTTGTGAGATGATGCGTTGTCGTGGTGAGATTTCTTTCCACAAATCTGGCCTTTTTCGACGAATTTGCTCTCTCAAACGCCGCATAACGCTCTGATATTCTTTATTTACCGTCTGACCTTCTGGCAAGAATTCCGAGTGCACAACACCGCGATAATCAAAGAAAACAGTCCACATCACCTTAACTTTTGATCGACATTGACGTGGTTTTTTCGGTTTAGGCTCAGTTGGAAGGCGCCATTCCGAAGCTTGTTGACTGGTTTGCATGTCAAACTTGTATACTCATATCTAATCACCAGTTACAATGCGTTTTATGAATGTGGGGTCGGAACTGACTCGTTCTAGCATGTCTTCAGCGACCTTTACGCGACTGAGTTTCTGAAAAAAATTCAGATCTTTCGGTACTAGTCGAGCGACAAGACGTTTCATGCCCAAACAATCACTTAAAATGGTACGAATTGATTCGTGTGACACAGAAAGATCAGCGGCTATCTCTCTCAAACTTAAGTGACGATTTTCAATCACCATTTCCTTTATTTTAGAGATGTTAACTTCAGTTGATGGCCGACTAGAACGAGAAAACGTGTTTTTAATAAAGTCGATTCACCGTAAGCCGTCTGCAACATTTTCAGCGACTGGGCATACGAAATTGCATTCGCAATACAAAATTTAAGACAAATTCTTGGTACGATCTTTTATCCACTGTAAAAATCGTAAAACACACTTGAGGTAAACTGACAAAATCGAGCACTGTAAAAAAAACGAAATGACAGATGACGTTCAAACACCGCGTCACTATAGAGGACAGTTGTGCCAACTTAGCAATAAAAATAATTTTGACAATCCAAGCGGGCTTTTCAAATGACAAATGGCAAGCGGGCTTTTCAAATGATAAATTCCCGGTACGTTTTTGACAAAATGTACGTCATCGATTATGTTTCAGTTGGTTGACCAACAATTAGGAATTAAAGATAATGGTTCAAATGACCAAAATGTTAACAATTGAAAGATATTCACCACTAAACACCCAATAATTTGTTTTTAATTAGACTTAATTTCCTAAAGATGCTGACCTGGTAAACGAAACGCGCGTCGAGAAATTATAAATAAGTCACTTGATGTTTAATGGTAAATTTCTTTGAGATTAATGTTTCATACCGAAGATTATAGTAGAAATGAAAAATGTTATTATTTTGAAAGGTAAGATGTACCTGTAGATGTAACTGAGGAGGGCAGGTGCAAACGACACCTTCAGGGGCATTATGACACTCATGAGAACAAACAAAACTGTGCTCGCACATTTCATCCATGCATCTCATTCCTTCATCTGACTGGTCCACACAGTCTGGATGGCTGTCGCAGAGCTGGTCCACTCCTATGCACTTGGTATCGTTATCACATAGTCTATAAAAACAAAGTAAATCATACACACATATTAATGGACTATGACAACCTACAAAAACCGAAAAGAAGAATTTAATAAATATATTACATTTCTAAGATTCTGAAGCTTGAGCATTTTTTTAGCAATATTAAAGAGATCAGAGATTTGGCCACGTTGTTTCATTCGGGTGAATGGAGTTATAAGAACATAATACTAAATTTATATCCAGAATATCCACGGCACAACAAAAACCTATAATCGGTCAAGCTCGCTTTAGAATTAACTGGTCTACTGTTAACGTGTCTGATATAAACTTAGCCATTGGCCTGAAGCCACCAATGACTCCTATTTAGCTCGCTTTAAAAAAAAATCAGGGTATGTACAGGCAAGGGGAGGTTAATTTCAACCACAGGACCGTAATTTGCATTAAAAATATTACAATCTGTGCATAAAATAGTTCCCAAAATATTCAAAATGTAACTGTGGTGCTAGGTACGCTCTTTCCGTTCATTCATAACAGGCAGTGCTATATATACGTATGATTTTAAAAATTCGCGAGGACCAATTCAAGTAATGCCAGATTAATTTCAATCATAGACCCGTAATCTGCATTAAAAACATTACAATTTGTGCATAAAATAGTTCCCAAAATATTCAAAATCTAACTGTGGTGCTCGGTGCGCTCTTTTGGTTCCTTCATAATAGGGCGTGCTAAATATACTTATCAATTAAAAAATTCGCAGGGCCGATTCAAGTAAAACCACCATAATATCAACTACATGACCATAATCTGCGATAAAAATACTACAATCTGTGCATAAAATAGTGCCCAAAATATTCAAAATGTGTCTGTGGTACGAGGTGCGCTCTTTTAGTTCATTCACGACTATAGATACTTATCAATTTAAAAATTCGCAGGGCCGATTCAAGTAAGGCCAGATTAATTTCAATCATAGGGACATAATCTGCATTAAAAATACTACAATCTGTGCATAAAATAGTGCCCAAAATGTCCAAAATGTAACTGTGGTACGACCAGAACTCTCTTAGTTTTTTCATGACTATAAATACTTATCAATTTAAAAATTCGCGAGTACCAATTCAAGTAACACCAGATTAATTTCAATCATAGGGCCGTAATCTGCGATAAAAATCTACAATCTGTGCATAAAATAGTGCCCAAAATGTCCAAAATGTAACTGTGGTACGACGAGCGCTCTCTTAGTTTCTTCATGACTATAAATACTTATCAAATTAAAAATTCGCGAGTACGAATTCAAGTAACGCCAGATTAATTTCAATCATAGGGCCGTAATCTGCGATAAAAATACTACAATCTGTGCATAAAATAGTGCGCAAAATGTCCAAAATGTAACTGTGGTACGAGGAGCGCTCTCTTAGTTTCTTCATGACTATAAATACTTATCAATTTAAAAATTCGCGCGTACCAATTCAAGTAACGCCAGATTCATTTCAATCATAGGGCCGTAATCTGCGATAAAAATACTACAATCTGTACATAAAATAGTGCCCAAAATATCCAAAATGTAACTGTGGTACGAGGAGCGCTCTCTTAGTTTCTTCATGACTATAAATACTTATCAATTTAAAAATTCGCGAGTACCAATTCAAGTAACACCAGATTAATTTCAATCATAGAGCCGTAATCTGCATTGAAAATAGTACAATCTGTACATAAAATAGTGCACAAAATGTCCAAAATGTAACTGTGGTACGACGAGCACTCTCTTAGTTTCTTCATGACTATAAATACTTATCAATTTAAAATTTCGCGAGTACCAATTCAAGTAATACCAGATTAATTTCAATCATATGGCCGTAATCTGCGATAAAAATACTACAATCTGTGCATAAAATAGTGCCCAAAATGTCCAAAATGTAACTGTGGTACGACGAGCGCTCTCTTAGTTTCTTCATGACTATAAACACTTATCAACTTAAAAATTCGCGAGGACCAATTCAAGTAATGCCAGATCCATTTCAATCATAAGACCGTAATCTGCATTAAAAATTGTACATTCTGTACATAAAATAGTACTCAAAAAGTTCAAAATGTCACTGTGGTACGACGAGCGCTCTTTTGGTTCCTTCATGACTATAGATAGTAATCAATTTAAAAATTCGTGAGGACCAATTCAAGTAATGCCAGATTCATTTCAATCATAGGACCGTAATCTGCATTAAAAATTGTACATTCTGTACATAAAATAGTACTCAAGAAGTTCAAAATGTAACTGTGGTACGACGAGCGCTCTTTTGGTTTCTTCATGACTATAGATAGTAATCAATTTGAAAATTCGTGAGGACCAATTCAAGTAATGCCAGATTCATTTCAATCATAGGACCGTAATCTGCATTAAAAATTGTACATTCTGTACATAAAATAGTACTCAAAAAGTTCAAAATGTAACTGTGGTACGACGAGCGCTCTTTTGGTTCCTTCATGACTATAGATAGTAATCAATTTAAAAATTCGTGAGGACCAATTCAAGTAATGCCAGATTCATTTCAATGATAGGACCGTAATCTGCATTAAAAATTGTACATTCTGTACATAAAATAGTACTCAAAAAGTTCAAAATGTAACTGTGGTACGACGAGCGCTCTTTTGGTTCCTTCATGACTATAGATAGTAATCAATTTAAAAATTCGTGAGGACCAATTCAAGTAATGCCAGATTCATTTCAATCATAGGACCGTAATCTGTATTAAAAATTGTACATTCTGTACATAAAATAGTACTCAAAAAGTTCAAAATGTAACTGTGGTACGACGAGCGCTCTTTTGGTTCCTTCATGACTATAGATAGTAATCAATTTAAAAATTCGTGAGGACCAATTCAAGTAATGCCAGATTCATTTCAATCATAGGACCGTAATCTGCATTAAAAATTGTACATTCTGTACATAAAATAGTACTCAAAAAGTTCAAAATGTAACTGTGGTACGACGAGCGCTCTTTTGGTTCCTTCATGACTATAGATAGTAATCAATTTAAAAATTCGTGAGGACCAATTCAAGTAATGCCATATTCATTTCAATCATAGGACCGTAATCTGCATTAAAAATTGTACATTCTGTACATAAAATAGTACTCAAAAAGTTCAAAATGTAACTGTGGTACGACGAGCGCTCGTTTGGTTCCTTCATGACTATAGATAGTAATCAATTTAAAAATTCGTGAGGACCAATTCAAGTAATGCCAGATTCATTTCAATCATAGGACCGTAATCTGCATTAAAAATTGTACATTCTGTACATAAAATAGTACTCAAAAAGTTCAAAATGTAACTGTGGTACGACGAGCGCTCGTTGGTTCCTTCATGACTATAGATAGTAATCAATTTAAAAATTCGTGAGGACCAATTCAAGTAATGCCAGATTCATTTCAATCATAGGACCGTAATCTGCATTAAAAATTGTACATTCTGTACATAAAATAGTACTCAAAACGTTCAAAATGTAACTGTGGTACGACGAGCGCTCGTTTGGTTCCTTCATGACTATAGATAGTAATCAATTTAAAAATTCGTGAGGACCAATTCAAGTAATGCCAGATTCATTTCAATCATAGGACCGTAATCTGCATTAAAAATTGTACATTCTGTACATAAAATAGTACTCAAAAAGTTCAAAATGTAACTGTGGTACGACGAGCGCTCTTTTGGTTCCTTCATGACTATAGATAGCATTAAAAATAGTACAATCTGTGCATAAAATAATGCCCAAAATATTGAAAATATAACTATGGTACGAGGAGCGCTCTTTTGGTTTCTTAATGATGGGGTTTACTATATATACTTATCACTTTAAACATTCGCGAGGACCAATTCAAGTAATGCCAGATTCATTTCAATCATAGGACCGTAATCTGCATTAAAAATTGTACATTCTGTACATAAAATAGTACTCAAAAAGTTCAAAATGTCACTGTGGTACGACGAGCGCTCGTTTGGTTCCTTCATGACTATAGATAGTAATCAATTTAAAAATTCGTGAGGACCAATTCAAGTAATACCAGATTCATTTCAATCATAGGACCGTAATCTGCATTAAAAATTGTACATTCTGTACATAAAATAGTACTCAAAAAGTTCAAAATGTAACTGTGGTACGACGAGCGCTCTTTTGGTTCCTTCATGACTATAGATAGTAATCAATTTAAAAATTCGTGAGGACCAATTCAAGTAATGCCAGATTCATTTCAATCATAGGACCGTAATCTGCATTAAAAATTGTACATTCTGTACATAAGATAGTACTCAAAAAGTTCAAAATGTAACTGTGGTACGACGAGCGCTCTTTTGGTTCCTTCATGACTATAGATAGAAATCAATTTAAAAATTCGTGAGGACCAATTCAAGTAATGCCAGATTCATTTCAATCATAGGACCGTAATCTGCATTAAAAATTGTACATTCTGTACATAAAATAGTACTCAAAAAGTTCAAAATGTAACTGTGGTACGACGAGCGCTCTTTTGGTTCCTTCATAACTATAGATACTTATCAACTTAAAAATTCGCGAGGCCCAATTCAAGTAATGCCAAATTAATTTCAATCATAGGACCGTAATCTGCATTAAAAATACTATAGTCTGTGTATAAAATAGTGCCCAAAACGTCCAAAATGTAACTGTGGTACGACGAGCGCTCGTTTGGTTCCTTCATGACTATAGATAGTAATCAATTTAAAAATTCGTGAGGACCAATTCAAGTAATGCCAGATTCATTTCAATCATAGGACCGTAATCTGCATTAAAAATTGTACATTCTGTACATAAAATAGTACTCAAAAAGTTCAAAATGTAACTGTGGTACGACGAGCGCTCTTTTGGTTCCTTCATGACTATAGATAGTAATCAATTTAAAAATTCGTGAGGACCAATTCAAGTAATGCCAGATAAATTTCAATCATAGAGCCGTAATCTGCATTAAAAATAGTACAATCTGTGCATAAAATAATGCCCAAAATATTGAAAATATAACTATGGTACGAGGAGCGCTCTTTTGGTTTCTTAATGATGGGGTTTACTATATATACTTATCACTTTAAACATTCGCGAGGACCAATTCAAGTAATGCCAGATTCATTTCAATCATAGGACCGTAATCTGCATTAAAAATTGTACATTCTGTACATAAAATAGTACTCAAAAAGTTCAAAATGTAACTGTGGTACGACGAGCGCTCGTTTGGTTCCTTCATGACTATAGATAGTAATCAATTTAAAAATTCGTGAGGACCAATTCAAGTAATGCCAGATAAATTTCAATCATAGAGCCGTAATCTGCATTAAAAATAGTACAATCTGTGCATAAAATAATGCCCAAAATATTGAAAATATAACTATGGTACGAGGAGCGCTCTTTTGGTTTCTTAATGATGGGGTTTACTATATATACTTATCACTTTAAACATTCGCGAGGACCAATTCAAGTAATGCCAGATTCATTTCAATCATAGGACCGTAATCTGCATTAAAAATTGTACATTCTGTACATAAAATAGTACTCAAAAAGTTCAAAATGTCACTGTGGTACGACGAGCGCTCGTTTGGTTCCTTCATGACTATAGATAGTAATCAATTTAAAAATTCGTGAGGACCAATTCAAGTAATGCCAGATTCATTTCAATCATAGGACCGTAATCTGCATTAAAAATTGTACATTCTGTACATAAAATAGTACTCAAAAAGTTCAAAATGTAACTGTGGTACGACGAGCGCTCTTTTGGTTCCTTCATGACTATAGATAGTAATCAATTTAAAAATTCGTGAGGACCAATTCAAGTAATGCCAGATAAATTTCAATCATAGAGCCGTAATCTGCATTAAAAATAGTACAATCTGTGCATAAAATAATGCCCAAAATATTGAAAATATAACTATGGTACGAGGAGCGCTCTTTTGGTTTCTTAATGATGGGGTTTACTATATATACTTATCACTTTAAACATTCGCGAGGACCAATTCAAGTAATGCCAGATTCATTTCAATCATAGGACCGTAATCTGCATTAAAAATTGTACATTCTGTACATAAAATAGTACTCAAAAAGTTCAAAATGTAACTGTGGTACGACGAGCGCTCTTTTGGTTCCTTCATGACTACAGATACTAATCAATTTAAAAATTCGCGAGGACCAATTCAAGTAATGCCAGATTCATTTCAATCATAGAACCGTAATCTGCATTAAAAATTATACATTCTGTACATAAAATAGTACTCAAAAAGTTCAAAATGTAACTGTGGTACAACGAGCGCTCGTTTGGTTCCTTCATGACTATAGATACTAATCAAATTAAAAATTCGCGAGGACCAATTCAAGTAATGCCAGATAAATTTCAATCATAGGCCCGTAATCTGCATTAAAAATACTACAATCTGTACATAAAATAGTGCCCAAAATGTTCAAAATGTAACTGCGGTACGACGAGCGCTCATTTGGTTCCTTCATGACTATAGATACTTATCAACTTAAAAATTCGCGAGGCCCAATTCAAGTAATGCCAAATTAATTTCAATTATAGAGCCATAATCTGCATTAAAAATACTATAGTGTGTGTATAAAATAGTGCCCAAAACGTCCAAAATGTAACTGTGGTACGATGAGCGCTCTCTTAGTTCCTTCATGACTATAGATACTTATAAATTTAAAAATTCGCAGGGCCGATTCCAGTAAGGCCAGATTAATTTTAATCCTAGGGCCATAATCTGCATTAACAATTATACAATAGACCTATAAAACAGTGTCCAGTTCTTTTACATTTTTTGATGACAGTTCTGCCCAAATTACAATTATTTTGATATGGCGAGAAGTAATGTACAATAACTAAAACTATATGTGCTTACCTTAAAGGATATTCACAGGACATTGGTGATAAGGGCACTGAATCACAGTGGCTGCCCTCGTCACTTCCATCTTCACAGTCTGAAATCAAGATATACATAGTCGTATTCGTATTTATTAAATTATTTCCTGATGACGCTAACATAGTTAACGAAATGTAATTGATACAGTTTACTCACCTTGCTTTCTATCGCATATCTGATCTTGTTTGAGGCATTTGGTGTCGTTGTCGCAGGCCTTATTAGGCGACGCACAGTCCATTTTCAGTTTGTATTCGGTGGTGTTGTGCATTTTTGTTGCGTCGCAGTTTTTTTCATCGGAACCGTCGGAACAGTCCAAGTCGGAATCGCATTCGAACAGCTAAAAGTAATAGTGTAACTACGCTTGATTCGATGAACAGTTGTTTGATTGGAAATTAATTTTGAATATTTGTGTTTAACATGGAACATAGTTTCACAATTGGCAACCGGTAAGTAAAAACATTAAGATAGTCCTCGTATATAGTAGAAAGTAGATTTGAGTATATATATATATATATATATATATATATATATATATATATATATATATATATATATATATATATATATATATATATATATATATACATATATACATATATACAGAGAGGGATTTTAAATAAACCAGGTATGATAAAAAAAAAATATATTTTACCTTAGGAATGCATTCGTAACTGTTGCATTGAAATTCGTTGGGTTCGCATTGTTTTTTATCACAGTCTCTTTCGTCGATAGCATCAGGACAGTCCAACTTACCATCACACCTTTAACAATAAGGATTAAAGTAGAAAAAAAGATGATTTTGGGAAGTTTAAAAATACCTAGCAACTAAAGGCAGACATTCCGATTTGGCCGGACAAAGAATTTCAGTCTTTGGGTTACATTTGATGCAGTCGACTTCATCCGAACCATCCTGGCAGTCGCTGATGCCGTCGCAATAAAAATTACTGGATATACACTGTCCGTTCTAGAAATAACAAATGTAAATAAGAATTTGCCTTTAAGCTTACGGCTTGTAACCTTGCAGGTAAACTGAGTAACGTCGCAGGTGTTTACGATGCAGTCTTCCTCGTCGCTCTCGTCGCCAGGACCGCAGTCTATGACACGGTCGCATCTCCACACCGACGGGATGCATCTTTTCGAGTGTTTGCATATGAACTGGCTGATGGGGCACATTTTGGAACAAAGTTTCGGGTCCTCGTCGCTACCATCCACGCAGTCCTTTTCTCCATCGCACACCCACTGGTGAACTACAATAAAAGTACGGGGTTTTATTAACACGAACTCATATTTTTTTCTTTTTTGGGTTTTTCGCCTCTATCTAAAACTCAAAAAATATTAAAAATATCGGTTTGTATGTAAATAAAGAATCACTGGGTAAAAAACAAAAAAAAACAATGACAAATTTCTCAGTGATTCTTCTTAATACATTTCTTTTTTTAAATAAATACAAACTTTTGAACGTTAACGTTTCGGGAAGTCTTCCCCTCCCGTTTTCAAAACGAATCTAAAAAAACTAATTTATATTAATATCTATACAATACTATAAAGACAGTAAGTAAATATATTTTTTGTATATGTCAGTGATACTTACATTAGCAATAATATTTTTCATTGACAGTGGCAAACTACCAAAAAAAATTATATAGGTGAAGTTTACTATCTGATTATTGTGTGTTGAAATACTTAAGCGGTTTTAATTGTATTTTTTAGAATCGGGAACGAAATTGAATTTAAATCTACCGAAGGCATAGCAATACAATTATTTGTATTTAAATTAATTATAGCGGTTTCTTTTAATCTTCTGTATTTTGTTGCCGATACTTTTAATAACGTTTTGGAATTGTTCCAATTGATTTTATGTCCCGATTCCCATGCGTGTTGGCAAATTCTAGATTTATTAAAATCACCCTTTCTAAGAAGGTTTTTATGTTCTTTTATTCTAACATCTAACGGTCTAGATGTCTCACCTCTATAAAATTTGCCACATTCACAGGGAATTTTATAAACCACATTTTTGGTATTCTGTTATGTGTTGTTTGGTTTGGTTTTTGTCAATATAGATCTAAAAGTGTATTTTGTTTTAAATGTCGTTCTTATGTCGTATTTATTTCCTACTCTTTTTTTAATTGTGTCAGAAATACCGCGAGTCTAAGGAATTGTGAGGATAATTGTTTGAGAGTTATTATTGTCATTAGTAAGTTGTCTGCTTTGTCAGATATCAAAAGTTTTAAAAGATTCATCTATGACAATTTTTGGGTGTAGTGTATCACTGTCGGTACAAACAAGTTTTGCTCTGTCTGTGTTGTTTGCTGTGTTACTGCCAACAAGTATACACTGATTTTGAGTGACTGGAAAAGAAATTGAGACACCTATCTGTGTTTGTAGGTTTTCTGTAAACCGTAGTTTTTAATGTGTGTGTTTTATTATTAAAGTATCGAAGAATGGCAATTTATTCTCCCTCTCCATCTCTAAAGTAAATTGTAGGCTTTCGAGAATGTATATATTGTAAAAAAATATTTAGATAATCAATGCCATATAGCGCAAAAATATCAACATCTCTTAGCCATATTATTGGCTTTTTAAGAGATTTACTTAATAAGTCATTCTCGAGTTCCTTCATTTTTATACATAGAGTTAATAATTTCAAAATTGTATTTATATTTAGATTTGTGCGGTCTTTTAATTTTGTGTCAAGTTCTAATCTCTTTCTACATATTAAAAGTGATTTATCAACTGGTACATAAACTCAACTGGAAAATAAACTCACCACGAAAAACTAACCAAAAATTTTACCGCAAAAAATCTGAAGTATTTTTAATATATGAATTTGTTTTACCCCAAAGTGGATATAAATTAAAATGTTTAATACAAATTTTACTATTTTATAACATGGGGAATCTATACTACTAATTATAGGGCGAAGTGGTACATTAGTTTTGTGTATTTTTGGTAGACCATAGAAATGAGGTGGTTTACTATAATGTGGTGTAAGTTGTGATCTTTCTAGATCGGTAAATTCACGTTTGTGATTATATAATGTATTGTAAATTTGTTTCTCTGTTTTTAATGTAGGATCTGTAAGTATTTTAGTGTAATTTCCCTCATCAATTAAAGATTTAATTTTGTGAACATATTCTGTAGTGTCCGGAATAACTGTGGCCTTACCTTTATATGATGGTAATATTTCAATAGATTTGTCTTTTTTTAACTTTTATGTAGCTAACCTTTCCTCATGGTATAAATTTGATTTGATTTTAAATGGTTTTTCTGAGATAAATTTTAATCTGATTCTGTATTCATTTGCACTTTCCAAAGGTAATCTTTGAGCAACTGACTCTACTGCCGAAATAATGTCTAATTTTGTCCAATTTTTTTCATTCAATACCTGTGAATGTGGGTAATTTTATATAAGTTAGACATCTAGACCGTTACATGTTAGAACAAAAGAAAGCGTGATTCTTCTTAGAAAGGATGATTTTAGTAAATTTAGAATTTATCAACACGCATGGGAATCGGCACATAAAATCAATTGGAATAATTCCAAATCGGTATTAAAAGAATCGGTAACAAAATACAGAAGATTACAAAAAACCGCTATAATTAATTTAAATAAAAATAATTGTATTGCTATACGTTCGGTAGATTTAAATTCAATATGGTTCCCGATTCTAAAGAATACAATTAAAAACGTTTAAGTATTTCAATACACAATAATCATACAGTAAACCTCGCCTATATAATTTTTTTAATAGTATGTCACTCTCAGCGAAAAATATTATTGTCGATGTCGAGGTAAGTATCATTGACATATACAAAAAATATATTTACTTACTATCTTTACAGTGTTATATATAGATATTAATAAAAATTATTTTTTAGATTCGTTTTGAAAACGGGAGGTGAAGACCTCCCGAAACGTTAACGTTCAAAAGTTTGTATTTGAAAAAAATGTATTTTTTAATTTTTTGTTCGTTAGGGAAATTTATTACAAAAAAAGAATCACTGAGAAATTTGTCTACGTTTTGTTTTTGTTTTTTACCTAGTGATTCTTTATTTACATAAGAACAGATATTTTTTGAGTTTTAGATAGTGACGAAAAACCCAAAAAAGAAAAAATATATGGACACGCCACAATCATTTAGACAATAACAAGAACAGATGATACAAGGTGCCAGATCGAAACACTTGATAGAAAGAAAGTATTTTTTACTTGTTTACTGATAGAGAGTTCTAACCTAAATTGTAAACAAGTTGGGTTAAGGTCCGGGTTTAATCATCTCCTGATGATGATAACTTGGTTAACGAAATACGTAATTTCAACAATTGATTTGGTGTGATGGGGAGGGAATAGACAGCTCACTGTCGAATACATACCTATGCAAGTGGTGTTATCGCATTTCGTTTGCCTTTCTCCGCATTTGAAGTTCTCGCACGGTCCACCAGGAGCGGTACTTTCGTCAGACCCGTCAGGGCAATTGTTCACTCCATCGCAAAGGAAAGTTTTGTGGACGCACGTGTTACTACACTGGAAATTATCCTAAAAACCTTCAAGTTAGATTTCAACCTAAAAAAGGGGAAACATTGGAACCTTTGGACAAAACATGGGTTCCTCATAGTTGGCCATTTTTAGACATTCTTTCTTTTCTGGTGAATACTCGTAGCCATCTCGACAGCTACAAGTTACGGTCCCTCCTTCTTTTCTCAGGCATAGCTCCGGACATAAGCTGCAGTTGACCGGAATGTCGGCTTTCTATCGACGAGAAAACACAAAGCAATCTTTAGGTTGTTTTTAAAAGGTTAATTCTTACCCTGTTTGTGTCAAAAATGTTCAGATCGTATATGAAGGCGTTTCCATCATACACTTTCTTCAGACCATTTTCTTTTTTATAACTCATGACTATACCCTTCTTCATACTGACGAAATATAGTGTTCGATCAGGACCAAAGATTAATTTGGCTGGATATTCACTAGTTTCGTCTAAAAAAAAATAAAAAACAACATAGCTACATATGTACATATCTACTTTTGAACAAACTTACTGATATCCACTCTTCTATCTTTCCCATCTAAACTGATACTTTCCAATGTTCTCAGCTGCTTGTCGGTCCAGTACAATCTTCCTCCTTTAGAGTCGATGGCGATACCGCTAGGCCAGTGAATGTTCTTGCTTAGGAACTCCCTCTGATTGGTCCCATCCAAGCTGGCCGTCATGATCCGGCCTTTTTCCGAATCCCTGGTGACCCAATCCACCCAGAACATTATACCTGAAAATCAACGCGTATACATCAAACAAACATTTGTTATTTCAGAAAATAATCTTTGAACATATACGACGAACGATCAAGATTATTTTAAACATTATGGCCTTTTTGAAAGTGAATTCGAATCCTGAAAATTAACTAGTGTACATCAAACGAACAGTTGTCCTTTGACGAAATAATATGTAGCTACAGTAATACCGGGACCACTGAAGATTATTTTAAACATTATGTACTTTTTGAGAGTGAGAACGTATCTTGAAGATTAAAAAGTATACATCATACGAAAAACGACATAAAAACGTAAATACAACATAAAAACGAAACAATCCAATTAGTCATAAAAAGTAGTTGAAATGGATTTCTAAATATTTTGGCGATACAGATATTTTAATAAATTGAAGCGATGATGCACGCCTCTACATAAAACGATTTATTCACTTCTGATCTCTAATTATGAACTTTTTGAGAATGAACTCCTATCCTAAAACAATAATGGGTATACATTCAACGAACAGTCGTTTCTGAATGTAATAATTTTTAGGTATGGTAATACCGGGACCACTCAAAATTATTTTAAACAGTGGTACTTTTTGAGTGAAATCGTATCTTGAAAATTAACACGTATACATCCAACGAACAGTTGTTCCTTGAGAAAATAATTTTTAGCTACAGTAATACCGAGACCACTCAAGGATTAATGTAACCATTATGAACTTTTTTGAGTAAATTAATAAATTAACGAGTGTACGTCCAACGAATGTTTACGTAGGAAATAATTTTTAGGCATACTAATTACCGAGGCTACTTAAAATTATTATAGGCATTCTGAACTTGAGGCGCGCTCGATCCTGACAATGAACCAGTATACATCCAACGATCAGTTGTTCATGGTGGACATAATGCTTTGCATAATACCGGGACCATTCAAAATTAATTGACACATTAACTTTTTGAGAATAAATCCGATCCTAAAAGTTAACGAGTATACATCCATGGAGTAGTTATTTTTACAGGAAATAATTTTTAAGTATAGTAATGCCGGGTCTGTTCAGGATTATCTTAAACTATATAGACTTTGTGACTACTGAATTTTAACATTTTTGCATTTCCAAAAAAAAGGAATATACTGACATACCTCTGGCGGGATCCAAGGCTATCGAAGAAGGACTTGAGGTAACTGCGCTGCGAATTAGGGTTTTAGTAACGGTAGAGTTAGACAGCTTAAGA
Source organism: Cosmopolites sordidus (assembly GCA_031761425.1). NCBI lineage: Eukaryota > Metazoa > Arthropoda > Insecta > Coleoptera > Curculionidae > Cosmopolites > Cosmopolites sordidus. The sequence goes on along the minus strand of JARFXV010000476.1, from coordinate 1,659,590 downwards.
ACGCCTATCAGTCCTTTCTTCCAATTGTTATAATAAAGATTGCCAGTGGTCCAATCAAGGGCAAGCGTCTCAGATTGGATATTGTTCATCAAGACTTTGGTAGTGTTGATCTAGAAATACCAAAAAAGATTACAGGCCTTTAGATGAAAAAAGAAAGAAAGTACATACAGAATCAATCTGTACACTCTCCAAAGTTTCATCCTGATCATTGGCGTAGATGATGGACTTGCCGGCAGCGTCAAATTCAACTACCCTGGGTCTTCCTACTTTCATTAAAGGCACCATGATGTCCCTGCCTGAAAAATATCATTATTTCTTCCTTAACATGGTCAAAAATATAGTCATTATAGCCAAAAGGTGTAACTAATTACTATTTATAGAACGTAAAAACGATTTATTTTTTAGAATAACCGTGAGTTAATTGAAAATACATTTTGAAGAAGGTAAAATTTTATGAATAGTCCTCTTTTCCACTTCATGAGTGGATGTAAAACCTATGAAGGAAGTCTACTGGAAATACCTGAAGTTAAGTCAATTCCTCTAATGGATTGGGGAGTGTATTTAGCCACCAGCATAAACATATCTGGAGTTTTGATAATGCATCTGTCTGCAAATGAAATGTAACCTGATGCACATATGCATTTCTTCACTGCAACCCCCGTGGGGGTCCATGAGGGAATACACAAGTGGTCGCAAGGCGAAGTTTTGCATGGGTGTGCAACTGAAATAAAAAGAAATTTTACTTCACTACCTTTACAACATTTGCATTTGTATTTGCAACATTTGCACAACAACATTGCATACAACATTGCGGTATGATGGAAATAGGGTGGGTCGTCTTTGCAAATATCACACAATCTGTTCAAAGGAAAAAGTGATTATATGAAGCTTACCATCTGGTTGACGTTGCCTATGAAAAACGTAGACGTTAAAAGGTCTGCTAATATTCGATATGACGCTTTTCACCATGAGATTTTTGTCTTTGTAAGAAAACTTGTCAAATTCTAGAATGCTGTTGTTGTACCACGAAGACAGGAACACTCTGAAACACATGGAAATTAGTTTATTATATGAATAAAGCCGCGGAAATTACAGATACCTGTTTTGGAAAACACTGACGTCATATGCGTTCCTGACATTAGCTCCTCTAGCTATGGTTTTCCTATTTCTACCATCATAGTCCACTTTTTCTACGTAATCCAGGTAAGTATCCACCCAGTAAACGTATTTCGTCGGGTAGTCTACAGTAACGCCTACAAACAAAATATTTTATTGAAAAATAACCAAAGGCCTCTTAAAAATTCCCACTAACCATATGGATACACGATTTTAACATCCACAATTGGTTTTCTTCCTGTTCCATCCAAGTTACACCTTTCCAACATAGGTGGTGAGGTACCCCATTTGGTAAAAAACATATAACCAGTAGTTGGATCCAATGCAAGGGCTCTAAATATGAATCATCAAATAAACAATATACAAAAGAACTAAAACTCACCTAGGCTTTCCCAGTTCATTTTCCACCAAGACATTACACCACTGAAGCACATTATTGCACACTACTATAGTTTCCTTTTGGTCCTCCAAAAAGTACCAATTTTCGGCTACCCAATCGAATGCCATCTGTTGAGTGGCCTCCACCTTACAAGAGAAAAAACCTTCTAGTAACCACCTATACTGAATAAACTGTCTTTTAAACGAAAAAAATTCATTTCTTGAAAGTTAACAAGTATACATCCCAACAGTTGTTCACTGTGGAAATATTTTTTAGGTATGGTAACACTGGGCCCGCTCACGATTATTTTAAACGTTATAAACTTTGTGAGAGAAAACGACCTCGAATCCTACAAAATTAACGAGTATACATCCAACGAACAGTTGTTTGCAGCCGAAATATTTTAGACATAATACCGGGACCACCCAAGATTATTGGAAACATAAAATTTGAGAATGTACCCGTACCTTGAAAAAAAAATAACGAGTATACATTCAACGGATAGTTGTTAGGAGGAAATAATTTTTGGTGTATAATACCGGGACCACTCAAAATTTATTTTTAAACATTACGAATACGGAGCGGATTTTTGCCCGAGTACGAGCTGGTCACTGCTTATGAGTGTGTTTAGTCATAGTAGTAGACTACTGATTCGTTCTACAGAAAAGTAGATTAATACTAACTTTAGCTTTATCGTTTTTAACTTAAAACATTTTGGCGGCATAGATTTTTTCATAAATTGAAGCGATGGCGCACAGCTCTGCATGAAACGATTGGTCACTTATTCATTTTATAACCTAAGTGAATCTTTCAATCATACTAAATAAACTGTCTTTCAAAAAATTCGGGCTGTTTAATAAATCTTTTCGAAAATATTTTTTAAATCCTATTATAAAAATGTAACACTCCCAGCATTCAATGAACAGTTTTCGAACAGACGGAAAATAGTTTTATTAAAATCTTATGTTCGTGAGAGTAGTTGAAATGAATCGCGTAAATAACAATGAGATAGAGTATAGGCTGAGAAAAAAATTAGAAGTAACATTAGATGATCGAATAAAAGTTTTATTCGATTTAAAAAATGAACTATCACAAAGTAAGGGACCAATCAATTAATAACATTAGAGGAACCACAACCACAGCAAAAGTCAATACTACTTTCCGCGTGTTCGGACAACTGTTCGTTGAATGACAGGAATGTCTCTTTTAAAATTGTGTTCAAATTTTACTTACCTCTAGCAATGGAGACTTTACGGACAGTTTCCATCTTTGTTCCAGATCATTAATATTAGCACACACTATAGATGAACGACTTACATTATTGTGTATGTAACAAACCGTGTGATTTCTAAAAAAATCTTTTTAAAGTTCAATATTGACGAGAAACAACAATGTTTACCTGTGAATGAACTCGAGGGCATTACTATTCAAAAGCTGAAGGGAGGAATTTCCCGGCCACGCCTTCCCGTCCAACGTCACGCGTTTTATCTCCATTTGGGTCGAAAAAATCAAAGATGGCGGTTCAGTTTCTGGCACTTAAAAATAGAGAAAATAAGAAATGAGGTTCGGATAGTTGAAACAAAGCCAGACTCTTCGAATGTAAACATCTCCTCTAATGCAGTGCCCCGATTATTTATTTTAGATCTTTTATAAGGAGGTATGAGTTAAAAACGGAATAAGGAAAATCTAACTAAATAATCTGGGAGACCTTCCGGAGTGCGACAGGCGAAATTAACATGAAATAAATATATTCTCATGATACTGAAATACGTTTCCTGGCAGTCCGTGGATTTGTCTACCAAAACTTACCATTAATGGCAACGCATTCGGTTCCGTTCTGGATATATCCAGACACGCAGGAGCATTTAAACGATCCAATCAAGTTCTCGCAAATTTGGGCGCACGCATCGTCGTATTCGCATTCGTTTGCGTCCACGCAGCTCATTCCTTCTGGTCTTTTACCTCTCGGACAGTAACAGCGTGGACCTGAAATTTCAAATAGGAATGCTTTAAAAAAAAAAGTTGCATTAAAAGCGGTTGTACTCAAACATATCAGATTTAGTGTCTTCTGATGAATGTTTTAACAACATTATTTTCGGCACTTAGGTTTCATCGATTTCAGAACCTAATCCAATTAGTATATTTTCCTGTCGTACAGTTATATAGGGCGCCATTTTTCAGATACTGCCTATGAACTTTACACTCTATACAAAGACCAGGACATTGCCTAGTACATAAATCGCGCACGTGTGAGATGGGCAAATCATCTCAAAGGAATGGATGATACTAACCAAACCAAGAACACTGATGTTCTGCTCAGAGAGATAAATTTTGAATAAACAATAACTTTAAAAACCCACCTGAAACAATATTAATTAGGATACACTTAAAAGTATCATTAAATTTTGAGACACTGTATACAAACTTCAAAACAAGATGTAATGTACGATCCTACTGCGAATATAACCTGAAAAATCAGTTGTAAGCACGATGTCGTTCGAAAGGCAACATTTGATTCATGGTCCATACTGCCTATGAACTTTACACGCTATACAAAGACCAGGACATCGCCTCGTACATAAAACGCGCACGTCTGAGATGGGCAAATCATCTCATAGAAACGGACGATACTAACCAAACCAAGAACAGTTTTAAAGCAATGACAGTAGTTAGACGTAAACGAGTGAGACCCAAGCTACGGTGGGAGACAAGAGACAAACAAGCTTGTGGAGGCCAAGACCCGTAGGAAGAGGTGGCCAAGACCCGGGATTGTAGAGCCATAGAAGAAGACAGAAATATGAACCGCCAACCCCACTGCAGAATATTCAAATATTTTCTATGGAAGGTTTATGATGTTCAGCTCAGAGAGATAAATGTTGAATAAACTCATTCCCTCAACTGCTTCAAAAAGCAATAACTTTAAAAACCCACCTGAAACAATATTAATTAGGATTCACTTAAAAATATCATTAAATTTTGAGACACGCGTATACAAAACTTCAAAACAAGATGTAATGTACGACCCTACTGCGAATATAACCTGAAAAATCAGAATCAGTTGTAGGCGCGATGTCGTTTGAGACATCGTCCATGCTGCCTATGAACTTTACACGCTATACAAAGACCCGGACATCGCCTCGTACATAAAACGCGCACTTCTGAGATGGGCAAATCATCTCATAGGAACGGATGATACTAACCAAACCAAGAACACTTTTAAAGCAATGACAGTAGTTAGACATAAACGAGTGAGACCCAAGCTACGGTGGGAGACAAGAGACAAACATCTTGTGGAGGCCAAGACCCGTAGAGGAGGAGGTGGCCAAGACCCGGGATTGAAGAGCCATAGAAGAAGACAGAAATATGAACCGCCAACCCCACTGCAGAATATTCAAATATTTTCTATGGAAGGTTTATGATGTTCAGCTCAGAGAGATAAATGTTGAATAAACTCATTCCCTCAACTGCTTCAAAAAGCAATAACTTTAAAAACCCACCTGAAACAATATTAATTAGGATTCACTTAAAAATATCATTAAATTTTGAGACACGCGTATACAAAACTTCAAAACAAGATGTAATGTACGACCCTACTGCGAATATAACCTGAAAAATCAGAATCAGTTGTAGGCGCGATGTCGTTTGAGGCATGGTCCATACTGCCTATGAACTTTACACGCTATACAAAGACCCGGACATCGCCTCGTACATAAAACGCGCACTTCTGAGATGGGCAAATCATCTCATAGGAACGGACGATACTAACCAAACCAAGAACACTTTTAAAGCAATGACAGTAGTTAGACGTAAACGAGTGAGACCCAAGCTACGATGGGAGACAAGAGACAAACAAGCTTGTGGAGGCCAAGATCCGTAGAGAAGGAGGTGGCCAAGACCCGGGACTGTAGAACCATAGAAGAAGACATAGAAATATGAACAGCCAACCCCACTGCAGAATACTCAAATATTTTCTGTTGAAGGTTTATGATGTTCAGCTCAGAGGGATTAATTTTGAAAAAACTCATTCCCTCAACTGCTTCAAAAAACAATAACTTTAAAAACCCACTTGAAACAATATTAATTAGGATTTATTTAAAAATATCCCTACATTTTGAGACACAGTGTATACAAACGAATGTGAGAAATAAGGTCAGAGTTTAAGAGTCCGGCTGGTTAAATTCGATTATGAAGCCTTCATTTAGTTATCGCTATTGGTAGAATAAACTATAAACTAAAATTTAAAAAAAACGATAATTATCCAACTGGTCTGACGTGTGAACATTGAAAAGGAGTGAAAGAACAAGTAATCAGAAATCAATAATTAGCAGTGTAATGGCGTTTCATTAGTAGTTTATATTTAAACAATGCCTCAAAAGAAAAAAGGCAGAAGAATTATCGTAACAAGAATTCTTGGTCTTCAAAAAATAAGGGTAATGAGACTAAACCCCTATATCAAGAAGCTCCATACACAAATGCTACAGTGCATTATTTGCAAATGAATCATTAATACATTTTACCAGTAAAACATCCTTTAAAAATCATTCTTTGAAAATATTTCCAGCTTTATGCCTCATTAAAGAAAAGGAAGAAGAAACCATTTAAAATTCGCCTAATTAAAAGAAATAGAAATAGAAAAAGAAATGACTTCTCTCTCGCCTATCTAGAACTTCTGAAGTTTGAGCTGGCAAATTGCCTAGCAGCAACGCCATACGCTTAGAAGAAGAAAAGCCTTTATTTACCCCTGTAAACGACGTGACTAATGATGACTAAAGATTTATTTATAAAAACTTAACAACTACTAATAAACGTATGTCATAAACCAGCTTGTCGTGTCGGTTGTCCACATTTATAGATCACGTGGGTTTCAGGATTGAATGAACGGTCTGTATAATTCTATGAACATATATCTAGCTATATGTCTCATTAATTAAAAAGAACCAAACTAATTCACCAAAAGCAAGAAAAATAAGAGGATACAGATTTAGAACAGATAAAGATCTAGACAATATTTACAAGCTTACCTTGAGGTGTTGGTTTGCAACGATAGGAACACTGAATTTTATCACAGGAGACTGTTTCATTCCTGCAAAAATCCCATTCGTCACTGTTTCCCGGACAACCACCCAATTTCCCATCGCAAAAGTCTTCTAACGGAGCACAAGCGGGTCCATCAGGGCATGGAGCTTCGTTCCATCTACAGCGCGTCGGTTGGCAATGCTTGGGATCTTCGTCAGACGTATCCGGACCTAGCTCAGGTGATGTCTGAAAAACGATCCATCAGAAACGGGGACGAATTATAAAACAAACTAAAGTATACCCCGCAGTCCGGTTCGTCGTCACATACCCATCCGTTGGGCAAACATTTCCCGGTGAGTGCGCATCGGAACTGCTCCGGATGACAACCAGAATTTTGACAGACACTCGTCTCGTCAGAGCCATCGTCGCAATCCACGTGAGAATCGCAGTGCCAATTTTGGGGGATGCACTGGCCCGATGTACATTTGAATTTATTAGGGCCACAAGAAGCTATTAAAAAATGCAGAATTCGTTGATATACACATATATAAACTATTTTTTTTCTTTATTTGAGTTTTTCGCCACGATCTAAAACTCAAAAAATATCAAAAATATCTGTTCTTATGTAAATAAAGAATCACTGGATAAAAACAGAAAACCAAACGGAGACAAATTTCTCAGTGATTATTTTTTGTAATAAATTGCTAACGAACTTTGTAATAATGCCTAACGAACAAAATTTTAAAAATATAAAAATGTTCTAAAAAATTTACAAACTTTTAACGTTAACGTTTCGGGAAGTATTCTCCTCCCGTTTTCAAAACGAATCTAAAAATAAATTATATTAATTTCTACAAATTCTGAAAAGACAGGAAGTAAATATAATTTTTGTGTATGTCAATGAGAAATTTGTCTCCGTTTGGTTTTTTGTTTTTACCCAGTGATTCTTTATTTACATAAGAATAGATATTTTTGATATTTTTTGAGTTTTAGATCGTGGCGAAAAACCCAAATAAAGAAAAAAATAGATGAACACGCCACAATCATTCAGTCATTACTTACATATATAAACTCTTATAACATATATAAACACAATAACATATATAAACATAATTTTGGCAAACATGTCATTTTGACAGAAATTTTTTGTATGCCATTGTCATGTTATAAAGAAAAATATGAAATATTTAATGTATTGTTCGTATTTCAAATTATGGCGTACCTCCTGGAGGTTCTCTACAATTCCTTGTTTCCTTCCATAATATTTTCACTTAATTTTAATATTACACAATTATAACACAATTTAACACACATTATAACACAATTTTGACAAATATGTCACTTTAACAGATAAAATTTACCGATAAAGAAAAATTTCATGTATATAAATGTCTTCTTATTTTAAGTTATGGTGTATCTCCTGGAGGGTTGCTTAACCCCATTTCGTCATCTTCTATAATTCCTTATTATTTTTATTTAATTTTAATATTTCGATTAATTGTTTTCTAGGCATTCGTAAATGATTTATTTACATGTTCAAGGGTAAATTTGTTTCTGTCATTTTTACAGATAACATTTCTTGAAATAATTTGAAAAAAAATTGGAATTATCTTCCTTATTCTTATTACTTTTTCTAAATATTCGTTAATCTAAATGACATGATGATAACAAAATTATTTTTGTTGTGGTTAGGGACGAGTTTACAGCGTTATTCTGTCGTGATTTCGTTTGAAATTGTTTTTGCTTTTCATTGAAATTAACGCCGATAAACACTCTTATAACATATATAAACACAATTTTGACAAACATGTCATTTTTAAAGATAAAAATTTACTGTTATAAAGAAAAATATGAAGTATTTAATGTCTTCTTATTTCAAATTATGGCGTACCTCCTGGAGGTCCTCTACAATTCCTTGTTTCCTTCCATATTATTTTTACTTAATGTTAATTTTTGTTTGCAATCGTAAAATATTTATTTACACGTTTAGGAGCTTTGTGTTCTGTCCCGATGTACATCTGAATGTATTAGGACCAGAGGAAGTTTAAAAAATGCAGGATTCGTTGATAAACACTCTTATAACATAATTTTGACAAATATGTCATTTTGACAGATCAAATTTACTGACAAAGAAAAATATCATGTATATAAATGTCTTCTTATTTTAAGTTATGGCGTATCTCCAGAAGGGTTGATCAACCCCATTTCATCATCCTCTATAATTCCATATTTCCTTCCTTATTATTTTTATATAATTTTAATATTTCATTAATTGTTTTCTTGGCATTCCTAAATGATTTATTTACACGTTTAGGAGTAAATTTGTTTCTGTCATTTTTACAGATATTTCTTGATATAATTTGAAAAAAAAAATATTTGGAATTTTGTTGCTTATTCTTATTACTTAATCTTAATATTCGTTAATCTAAATGACTTGTAGATGATAACAAAATTATTTTTGTTGTGGTTAGGGACGAGTTTACAGCGTTACTCTGTCGTGATTTCGTTCGGAATTGTTTTTGATTTTCATTGAAAGTAATTTGTCTATGCGAGCTATAAAAGGGGGCGAATCTAGTCGCGGGACCAAGTCGGCCGTCGGTGACCTTGAACCCGCCAGTACACAGCTCGAGGTGGTCGATCTATGGCCGTATATTGTTTCTTATTGGTTCTTTTTTTTTAAGTCATGGAGTTTTCGTACGAATGGACTACGAGAATTTTTTATATTTCATTTTATCAGATAAATTGGTACACAAATATATATCCTACTAGTTTGACAGATGACCTTTACTGTCACTAATTATTGCAACAATATAAATTTACGTGAAAAAATCTAAATTGCAATGTCATTGAAAAATGCGGAAACATTTCTTATGTCAATATTTGTTTTGTCATTTCAACAGCTGTCAAATCATTATCACTCGCGAGTAGTATCATAAGGAAATTAGGTTGTCATCCTTTAATACAATATGTCTCAAAAACTCACAATTATAAAACTACTGCCCGATTTTGACATTCATTTACTAACTGATGATCTATTATTGGCACTAAGACTTATTTTATTGAATGTCATTTAATATACTAATATAAAATATAAAGTTTGTCATTTGGACAGATGTCAAATCGATGTCACTTACGGATAACGTTTGAGTGAATTTCAATTTTCTTTCTGTTATGCCATAACATTTATTGTCTTCTGTTAGCAAGCCTTGGTATAAGAATAATTTTTATATATTTTTTTTCCTTTATTTGGGTTTTTCGCCACGATCTAAAACTCAAAAAATATCTGTTCTTATGTACATAAAGAATCACTGCGTAAAAAACAAAAAAAAAACCAAACGGAGACAAATTTCTCAGTGATTCTTTTTCTGTAATAAATTTGCCTAACGAACAAAATTTTAAAAAATACAAAAACTTTCTAAAATAAATACAAACTCTGGAACGTTAACGTTTCGGGAGGTCTTCTCCCGTTTTCAAAACGAATCTAAAAAATAAATTATATTAATGTCTATAAATATTGAAAAGATAAGAAGTAAATATATATTGTGTATATGTCAATGATACTTACATTGACAATAATTTATTTTTTAGATTCGTTTTGAAAACGGGAGGAGAAGACCTCCCGCAACGTGAACGTTCAAAAGCTTGTATTTATTTTAGAAAATGTTTGTATTTTTTAAAATTTTGTTCGTTAGGTAAATTTATTACAGAAAAAGAATCACTAAGAAATTTATATTTTTCTTTTTTTCGGTTTTTCGCCACGATCTAAACTCAAAAAATATCAAAAACATCTGTTCTCATGTAAATAAAGAATCAATGGGTAAAAACAAAAAACCAAACAGAGACAAATTTCACAGAGAAGAATTTATAGAAATTAATATAATTTATTTTTAGATTCGTTTTGAAAACTGGAGAAGAATATTTTCCGAAACGTCAACGTTAAAGTTTGTATATTTTTTTAGAACATTTTTATATTTTTTAAAATTTTGTTCATTAAGCAAATTTATTACAACAAAGAATCACTGATAAATTTGTCTCCGTTTGGTTTTTTGTTTTTACCCAGTGATTCTTTATTTACATAACAACATATTTTTTTGATATTTTTTGAGTTTTAGATCTTGGCGAAAAACCCAAAAAAAAAATATATATATATATATATATATATATATATATATATATATATATATATATATATATATATATATATATATATATATATATAGTAAAGTCTGAATGATTGTGGCGTGTTCATATATATATATATATATATATATATATATATATATATATATATATATATATATATATATATATATATATGAACACGCCACAATCATTCAGACATTACTGATAAATTTGTCTCCGTTGGGGTTTTTTTGTGTTTAACCCAGTAATTCTTTATTTACATAAGAACAGATATTTTTCATATTTTTTGAGTTTTAGATCGTGGCGAAAAATCCAAAAAAAAAAGACAAATATATGAACACGCCACAATCATTCAGGCATTACTTATGATCTATACTGTCACATATAAGGTCCACAATTGAAAATTATCAACAGGATAGTCACCCCGAGATCTCTTCTTGAAGGTGAAGAAAATCTCTCGCGATTTCAAATCTAGGTCGTGGGCTATTGAGACAGAGAATGGTGCTTTCATTGAGGAAAAAGATGGAACAGGTATTACTGCGCATTGAAAGATGGAACAGGTACTACGATACTCTGTATTCAGATATAAGTTCAGATAATGACCGTAGTAACAACATCCAGTCCATAGAAAAGGAATCACCACGACTGAGGAGTGAAATACAAAGAGCGATGGAGAGAAAGAGAAAAAGAGAGCAGAGGAAAAGCTAGTCCATCCTAGTGTTTTCAAGTTATTTAAATTTTCAACTTTTGGTTTGGTTTTTGGTTTTTTTTATTGTATAAACAACTCGGTCAAAAGTTTAAAGTTTTTTTGTCCATTTGAAGGTCATCGGGCCTAGATTTTGAGGTGATTTAAGACATTCTCAAAAGGCCAAGACTCGATTGAGACCTGATCGAACTCCTTTGAAGGAGACAATGTAGAATTATACTTCCAATTAAATAAAAGTTATAAAAAGTTAGTCTTATTCTCTATTTATAGACCTCGCGTCAGGTTTCGCAGCAACAATTGTTTTCCGGGGTGGAACTGCAAAACTCACGCCCAAACATAACAGAATCCAGAACTAATAGTTTTGACAAATGACATATGCTGTCACATATAATTTATTAAGTATTCAATTTAATTTATAGACAAAAAAAAAAGAAAAAAAGATGACACATAAAAAATTAGAGTTTGCTTGGCCATTTTAATAATAAAATCGTGGGACTGCAAAACTCACGCCCATACAATACACAATCCAGAACTAATAGTTTTGACAGATGACATATGCTGTCGCATATAACTAACGTCAAAGTTATTAAGTATTTAATGTTATTTATAGATGAAAAAAAAAGAAAATAGATGACACATAAAAAATCAGAGTTTGCTTGGGCATTTAATATTAAAATTGTAGGACTGGAAAACTCACGCTCATACATAACAGAATCCAGAACTAATAATTTTGACAGATGACATGCTGTCATATGTAACGTCATTAAGTATTTAATGTTATTTATAGATGAAAAAAAAACAGAATAATAGATGACACATAAAAAGTCAGAGTTTGCCTGGGCATTTTAATAATAAAATCATGGGACTGCAAAACTCACGCCCATACATAACAGAATCCAGAACTAATGGTTTTGACAGATGGCATATGCTGTCAGATATAACTAACGTCAACGTCATTAAGTATTCAATGTTATTTATAGATGAAAAAAAAAAAGAAAAGTAGATGACACATAAAAATTCAGTTTGCTTGGGCATTTTAATAATAAAATCGTCACTGTCATGTACGATAGACAAAATAAAAGTTAAACATTATCATAGATTAAATTAGTGACAATGCGAAACATACCACAAAAAATTTGTGCGGATTATTTGCCCATTATACACATAGTGCTCTTTTTTAATATAAAATAAAATACTTTTTTTGCAATGTTGCCAGTTAACAATTTGAATGGTTAAAACTATTAGTTCGCGTCAAATGTCAAAAATGACATTTGCTACGATTTATGACAAAATTAAAAAACATAAAGACGTTAACAAGATCACCGGATTCAACTACGTTCAATTCACAATAAACATTTTAGCAGGTCAACTGAACAAATTTGACCTCATCAATAAGACAAAAAAACAATTAAAAGTTTACAATATGACCTTCTGAACCACGTGTATCTCTATTAACATGACCATTAGGATCCAGCGACAGGAGTCCATCTGTAAGTTAATTATGCAAATAATATTAATGGCATAATCATTATTTTAGTCGATTTTATCGCCGAAGTATTCTTAAATAGCGTTGAAATCATTAATAAAATAAATTACGATAAACACTAGTCATTATTAATTGGTATGCTTTATCTGCAAGTAGCTAGGCTATTTAATAAAAACAGTAAAATTATGCAAATTTATTTAATTCTTCTATGCCACCAGTAAAAAACGTGAACGGTATAGCATAGAGAGCCTCTGTTCTCAATGTTTTGTCAAATAATATCTGTTGACAGGTAACAGATAAAACGTCAAATGTGTGACAGATAAAGATGTGTTCCTCTGTAATCACCCAAGGTTAAAAGTCACCTAGTCATGACTTTTCCTGCATATGAAACTCGTTTTCGCTTTCTTTGATGTTTTTTCACCTGCTCTCATCCCCTGAATCTATATTGCTTCATCTACTGTTATAAAACGCGGAAGAAACTCCAAGAAACTCCGTAGAATTGCGTTATAATAACATAAATAACCAACTAAATGTACGCGTAAGAAACTTTCAAGACGCCATCTAACGAATCATACTTGAAAAACACCACGGTCATACTTGCGTCATCTGTGACAGGCCGACAACCTTTAGAACGACCCTCGTATCTTATAGAGAAACATTATTGCAAGTATTTATGAATCACGAATATTTCTGTATAACTTCCGACATAAAAAGAAATTAAAAATACTTCGATCTTTGACGTAAGATATTACTTCCAATCAATGTCAGATATTGTTCTGTCATTTTGCCTGTTTCGTACTGTATGACATAATTTCTATAAATCGTAAATATTCAAATTCTGACAGCGAGACCACCAAAAATTATATGTGTACTAGATTAACTATTAAAAAAAAATAGTAGAGGGACCGCCGGGAGTTTTTCTTATATAGACAACTCCAAAAAAATTAATGCAATGTTATTAGGTTATATTACGGGGTTTGTACATAAAGTAATCAGATTGGCGGCATATCATTCGACCTGGCAACACTGGTGACATTGGAGGAGAGGCGCGTCAGCATCTATTGCGTCTTAATTCGTCTGAAAGTCCAGACTCGATTGAAAATAAGCCTCACAGCGGAAGACGTAATGCAACTACAAGACTTAATGAAAATATCCGCGCAGTCGGGATCTTGTGTGTTTTGATCGTCCGTTAGAATGATCTGGGAAGAGTTGAATTTGACTCGCATAATCGTTCATCTGATTTTCACCAATGATGAAAAAATCTGCGCATAAGAATACTTCAGATACTGAAGGCGACTTTAGTATCCGACTTGTGGACAAAACGTGTTATTCACATCGAAAATCGACATAAATAAGTTGTTAACTGCATTTTTTCCTTGACGTTTATGACCCGAAAATTAAACGCTTTCTCAGAAGCGTCATCACAGTTTTCCTCCGTTTATTGAAAAACACATCTTCTACCTAACGTTCCGATAAACTAATTGGGAGTTACATCAACAAACCGTACAAATCACTTGTAATATCAAGACGTGCAGAATATCAGCTTCTTTATTCTAAAAAGAAAAAAAAAATAAAACGTGTAAAAGATATAACTTTTAAAACCAGGATCCCGCTTTAGAAGGAAAACCACTATTTTCGCAAAGAAAAAAAAGACGCCTTTATAGTCATTATAACAGCTGGAAAAGAGAGGGAGAAATTAACTCCACCGGCAACTTGATGTGGTTCTCGCAAAATGGCCGTCAATTTCTGAAAAATCCTTAAAAAAATTAAATAAACCCTGATCTCCGTCCTTTTGTTTATCGCGAAAATAATTAACATCAATTGACTGTAATTCAGTAGTTGTCTTAATATTGACAATATAAAAAAATGCAGTTGATTAATTGATTCAATCAACGGAAACAAAATGCACTCGCACAAATTAAATTAAATTATACAAGGCGGCTTTACAACCTGGTTCTATGGTAACATCGGGTTTGGGTATTTTTAAAAACTAAACTGGCTTGTTATCAAAGTTCAGGTAAATTTTAAACTGGACCCTGTCCAGTACATCTAAACAAAAACAAGTGCTACTTTGTTACCTGAAGAAAAAAAAAAATTCCAATTAGAGTCTGCCTGACATCCAGTGATAATCAACCCGAATAAGGGTAATAAAAGAAAGAATTGCTTCATCTTCACTATATTTATTTGATTTATGTCCACACGGGAAGATATAAAGAGTGTTTCACTTCATTTTCTCGATTAAATAACGATTTTCAATTCATCATGAATGGATCAGTATAAAAATGGCAATTAAGCCGTAGGCACTTCCAACACACCAGGTCTTTGGCTTATTTCACTCCACGGGACGGAATTGCGAAACCGCTTCTAGTTTGAAAGGAAATCAAAAAAATATCAACAATCACAGGTCACAACAAAAACGATTCACAGCAGTTCTGCGTGTACTCGAACGAACATAAACGAATGGGAAGACTGAATATTGGTAAATCCCTCTCATTTAACTAGCAAATAAAAAATCAAACCAAACAAATATTCTTTTCTCTCTCTCTCTCTTACACAACCGCCCTTAAAAATGATTACGACAGTGACAGATATACTACCGGTGTCATGTAGCAGTGATGCTGTAATTGCAGTAGGTTCGGAAATAAAACGCAGAAATCCTACCATCAATTTTTTAAATCAATTAAGTTAAGCATTATTATTAATTGCAATATTCCGGTAATTTCATTGTGTTCCATCAGTTTAAGTTGCATATTAAAAGAATAAAAAATAAAACATATCTGAACATATCTCTTACTGGAAACGTCAACTCTCAAGGCCGATGTTGTCAGTCTGTGATTTGTTGTCAAATGCTAATATGTCAGATTTATTCATGTTTTAGATGTTTTTTCTAATTTTTTCATCTCAAAAATCTCGTATAAATCTCTAAAACTGTCTTCCGGGTGTCCGTGAACGGGAAAATCTTTGACGGAATAAAAGACACGCATGAGGTAGGTGGTAAAACGCCCAAACTGGAAAACTAGAACGAGATAAATCGGAATAACGGTATCTGAATGCCCTAAAAAATAATCTGATCGAATTAAGTAGCGTTTAACATCAGTAGAAACATTTATACTTCATGGTAGGACCATGTTATAATAATATATCTATAATCTTTGTTATATACTTTCAATAATATCATTAAATTTATTTTAGATAAAGAAGTACTGTAATTATTTACAATGGATGATCAGGGACCAGAAGTAACTTTTATGTTTCAGTTTGGATTTATTAGAGATGCTATTACTGTTCCTCAAGTAACTTTGAATTTAAAAACCATTAAAGATCTTGCCTGTGACTTTCTAAACTCTAAGGTTTGCCCTAAATACGATAGTAATTATAATTGTAGTAAGGATCTTTTTTTAGGTTCCTGATCATGGAATTAATCGCCTCCAAGATAGACTTTTACTTTTCAAACATGAATATAACTCTAATAATATTTTACAATTTATTAATTCTGCTTCTGATATAGTGGATGAGACACTTATAGAAATAGTTTTAACTGCTAAAGGTACACGATTGATCAAACAATATTATTTCAATAAATTAAAATGACTATGCTTTAGTTCCAAATGCACATCATACTTCGGATGCCAATATAGTCAGACCTCATGCCTTAAATGTTCATTCATATAAAGCACCTACTTTTTGTGATTTTTGTGGGGAAATGTTGTTTGGACTAGTAAGACAAGGTCTGAAATGTGAAGGTAAGTCACTTAAACTGTTGTATTTTGATCTAGGTGTGTAAATCAGGATTTTTATACAGGTTGTGGACAAAATTATCACAAAAGATGTGTTGTTAAAGTGCCAAATAATTGTTCTTACATCCTATATGACAGTAACAAGTCAGAACGTAGAAGATCAGCCAATTTACAAGTACCAAGAAGTCCATCAGGAGGTAGTAACACCTCTTTGGCTTCAGGAAACTCTACACAGACAGAAGATAGTGGACTGGTAAGACTGGCAAACTTTTTTACTGGAGTTAAGCTAGATGATTAAAGAGTATTTTTATATATTGTATTAAATGTTCTTGATAATTTATATATTTTTGTGATATATAACATTCCGTCCTGATGTAGCTGGTGAAGGTTTTTTGATATTTTTTATTAATTTTTTTGTAAATATTTTATTTTAATATATATTTCTTTTATATTTAATTAAATTTTGTTTTATTTTTTTTTGTTCTTTCCTTTTATTTTAATGTTTGTGTTCACTTGGGAAATATCTTAAACCGTTCATGAGCTACAAGAATCGCGATATATGCTCTGTATAATATGGGGGGGACTAAGCGATAGGACAGGGTGGTATATCTGGAGACTAAGTGATAGGTCACCCCATGTTTTGTTTGAACTCTTCTTGTATATTATAACTGAACCTACTAAACAAAAACGGTGTCTTTCAGTTTATTTACAATATAGATTAGTATCCATGAAATGTTTACAAATATTAATAAAAACGCAGGACACTTGTTTATTCTGGAAAAACAGCCTGTTGATCTTTCTTCGACCTATAATTTTAATACAGTTTTAATGCCTCATGAGGAAAAAACAACTTTCAATCTTATCTGTACTTTGATCGTTTGTCAGGTTACGCGTAAAGCAGGTGTGATTACCAACGTTAAAAAGTGAGAACAGTCCTTCATTAGCTTCACATTTTCAGAGGAAGAAAATGAAAACTACCCCACCATTCAGAGGTGATCGTGAAGAATATCGAAAACAGTTCACTAGCGACCATTTTCGTTGGGACCTAAAAGAAATTTCTGGAAGCCCCGTCGACTATTCTTACTACATCGGGTTTGAAAAAAAGATGACATCCTTTACATTTCTGGCCGGATGAAGAGTCAGCACAGCTTAAATATCTACATCCACATCCGCAACTAGGAAAATATTTAAAAACAATTATTGCAGTTTTAGACAAAGGAGAAGGGGTTTACAGATTATTAAATCTTTTAAATACAGTTCCTTCGAAGAATGAAAACTGTCCTGTCTTTTTGGTTCACCTTAAAATCATTATTTGCAAACATTTCATTTGTTACACCCCTCGTCGGTTCAGTACGTGCATTTTTCGGTAAATAAACCAAGATATTAAATACAAAAAGGCATGAATAATATGGAACAAAAATTTAACAAAAAACAAAAACAGGGTTGTCCCATATTTTTCTGTCGGGTTTTAGATGTAGTTCTCCTTTATAGATTTCGCAACAAACTCAAAATAGATCTCCATCGCTCGGTGGTAGGTCGTGTGACAGAGACAACGGTTCTAAATTGCGTATTCCTCACACCTTTGTTATTCATTCCTACACCAGACCCACCGTGTGTCAGTACTGTAAAAAACTGTTAAAGGGATTGTTTAAGCAAGGACTGCAATGTAAAGATTGCAATTACAATGTACACAAGAAGTGTTTAGATAAAGTGCCGAAAGATTGTACAGGTGAACTACCACGAGATTCTGCTGGTAATACTGTTGATTTCATGTTGCAAGGACTAGTAGTTTTAAAACTTTTTTTACAGTTCATTTCGAATATGCCGAGAGTTCCGGTAGCGAAAGTCACTCATCAAATCTGGCTCTTGGTGAAGATGATATTGAACAAGATAAAAACATTTGTTACGGTCAGGAGAATGGTAACAAATATATTGAAGTTATACCTGTGCATGATGACGATAACGACTATTCTCCTTCGACGTAAGTTGAACTTTATTATCTATAGAGATTTAAAATAAACACTAACATAGGATCTAATAAGTGTTTCGGATAATAATGTCGACTTTGCTAAAAGATGGCGTTGCTAATATATTTTTTGGTATAGATTAAGGACGTCTATTTAGTTTTGGAGGGTAACATACGCCATCAAAAGCCAGTTTGTCATTAATTGTGGTTGTGCAAAAAACATAGTTTTTCCTAGCTTTGAATATGTCGAATTGTGTACCAGAAAAAGAAAAAGCCGGGAAGTTCAATATCTTTCTTTCATTTGAAGAAAACGGCTGCTAAACGTTATCGATTGTTGGTTGAAGCTTATGGTGAACATATTCTAACTTGTAAACGATTGTTTTAAGGGCGGAAATCCCTTTAGACGCCTCAAAATGAGTTTTTACCTAGTGATATTTACAGCCCAGTATCTAAAACCATAGACTTCGTTCTTTTTCATCCGTTCGAATAGCTACGATTCAGAACGTCGTTCCAAAACGCCAAAAACCAATGTGTATGGAGAAAAACCGTCGTATTGTATCGTCGAAAATATCTGTAAAGCCGGCCACAGACTTCGTTCCTTCTCATCCCTTCGTATCGTCGCGATTCGGAACATCGTGTTGAATCGCCAAACTTTTTTGCCCACACACTACAGGTGATTTAAAATCTAGCCCTGCACTAATTTTCAGTTGTTCTCAGAATGACTACATCATGAGGAGGACTGTTGTTGGTTGAGGGATTGCTGTTTCAAGTAAAAATAATAAAAACAAGCAGCGCACAATATGAATGAAAGAATGGCTTGTAAAGCAAAAAACATATTTTCATACTCATTTATTACATGAGTTGAAATTGGAGCTGGGAGATTGGCTTAATTACTTAAGGGTGGATGAAGAACTTGCCATATCTGTCAAATCTTCATCACTGATATCGATACCATAAACAGCTCCTCGTGGAGCTTCTTGATTTATTAAAATTACCCCAGCTCCAGACCTTTGCAAATCTTTGATTTATTCGCTTCTTATTGAGCCAATTTCTCTAATTTCTTTCTTTCTCTGTATAATTTGCACTTATCGGCGTTAGTTAGTTTCTTGGAGTTACGGTTCGACCCGATGACGTCATTCCACTTGTACTAGGGCGTGGCTCTAAATTTTCCACGCGGGCCGCAACTTTCGGAGTCTTTTTGGCTGAGTTCTCGTGGCCTGATTGCGATGAATTTTGGCACAATCGATTCTTCTTGTTTCGTTTAGTACTAATAATTGTTATTCGAGACGAGGATGACGTCACCCCACTTGTACTGGGTTGCGGTTCTAAATTTTCATCACAGAAAACAACTTCTGGGTTGGCTGGGTTCTCGTAGGCCGATTGCAATGATTTTTGACTTACTCGATGCCTTTTAACCTGTTCTCTGTTTTTAGCTTTATTTGCTACGATTTTTGATGCATCTCTCTCAGTATTCTTCGATTTTGGGGCGCCATGACTATTTTCGAAACTTCAACGGCTCATAGTTTCCAAAGTTCAAGGGCACGCGAGACTGAAGGGAACTCGGTCACGCGTGCTTACATATTTGGTGTCGGTTTCGTCAGCGCGACCCGGTCACAGACCGAGCGTGGAAAACAGGATTCCCTGTCAACAGTTTGGCGATTCAGCACGATGTTCCGAATCGCGGCGATATGAAGGAATGACAAAGAACAAAGTCTGTGGCCGGCTTTAGCGCTTGGTTTTTGGAATGACGGTTCATCGGTTATCGTTTCGAACCGGCAGTGTGTGGGGATTTCTTTCAGAATCGTCGATTTTTTTACAGTAGCGTAGAGTAGTGCTTTGGTTTGTAAGGCATACGGGTTCGGACGTGTTTAATGTAACGTTAAACGTCTGGAGCTGGAGCAAATGGCATTTACCAGCCACATTTATGGAACTTTAAATATTTAACATTTTTAACAGATCAAGAAACTCCGCGAGGATATGTTTCAAGTACAGATATTAATGATGGAGACTTGGCAGATGTGGTAATTACATTACTATACAGGGTTTTCCAACAAAGGTTGTTTAGTTTTGCACATATTTTCAATTTACTATTAACTTTTTGATCCACGGAAAGTAAAAAGTTGTTAAAGATTAAATCATCTCCTGATGATGCTAACATGGTTAGCGAAACGTGCGTCGAGCAGTTCAAAAAAGCTTTTTGGTCGCAATTGCTGAACATTTCGATTTGAACGTGGTGTCCCCTACTTCTGCAATGACAGAATAACTAGCCGAAGCATTAGAATAACGAATGAAAAAGAGTTATCGTCTGTAACCTCACTATCCTCATCCGTAAGCCAAAAAAGTGTAGTTTCATTAAACAGAAGACGACATTGAAAATGGAAAACAACCAGTCTGGCAGATGAAGTCTTGTAAAAGGTATCTGCACAGCTCGATTCTGCAGATGAAGATAAATTCCATATAAGTGCCAAAAATATTGCCAATGAACTTAGATCATTGTCTCCTGAAATAGGAATTGTTACGGAGAAGCTTTTAACTGATATTCTATTTGAAGCTCAAATGGACAATATAATGAGATACACCAAAATTATTCTGCAGGATTCACATTTTCAATATCAAAATACCCAGTCTTCCCAATCGTAACAATTATATTCTACACGCCATTCTACACGCCAAAACATTTGGCCAACGTTTACAGAATATAAATGATTAGGTTTTCAATTTGATAGTTCTGTTATTACATTTATTAATTTATTGTTTAGAACCATTTTTTTATTTGTTAAATATTTATTTTTCTCTATAATTGTATATTTCATTATTTCAGTACGAATTATTGTTTGTTATTAAACCAATTTACAAAAATTTTCCAATTTTTAAAAGCCATTCTTTCACCCATATTGTACGCTGCTTTTTTATTATCTTTACTTAAAACAGCAATCACCACTGGCACTGCTAGTACTTGTTTCATCCTCACGACGTAGTAATTCTGAGAACAACTGAAAATTACTGCTGAGTCAGATTCTAAATCACTCGTACTCTGTGGGCAAAAAAGTCTGGCGATTCAACACGATGTTCCGAATCGAACGGATGAAAAAGAACGAAGTCTGTGGCCGGCTTAAGGTTTGGATGCGCAGTAGTATAACGCCTCAGAACTCATTCGAAGCAGTGCATTCGTCGTGCTAACATCGGTTAAGTACTGTACATTCGCAGAACTCTTCGTTCTCTGTCTCTGTTAGACTGTGTCTCACTCACTCTTTCGTTGCGCATCTCAGAGGCCAATATGCTCGACAATATGCTGCGCGCTCGACTGTATGTGCGATAACTCCGTAAATATTTAATATTTTTATTTTTCCTCTTGCCAGTATACTCTCAATATATTATATTTTCGAAATATGAAAAAAGATCGAGTTTTTTGAAATTTCTAAAGGAATTTCCCCTCTTAAAAGTGGGGATTTTGATATAAAAGTCAAGGAGCGTTCAGGACAGCCGGAAAACTTTGAAGATACAGATTTGCAAGCATTATTGAATGAAGTTTCAACTCATACGGTGAAACAATTGGGAGAAGCATTGAATGTTGCCCAATCCACCTTTTCCGAACGTCTACAAGCATTGGGAAAGATCCAGTCCTACCCCACCCGTCGTATTGACCGGACTCAACCTCTTCGGGCTGCCACTTATTTCGATTGATGCAGCACAGACTTTCAGAACAACACTTACATCCTTACGGTAAAAATTCGGCTTGATGAATGGTTGCCCTCAGGAAACCAAAAGTTCTTTTGGCGCGAAATCCATTTTTTGACAGAAAGATAAGAAAAAGTAATAACTAACGATGAAACCAACACTTAAATTTTGCGAAAAAATCGAAATTATTATCCGAAGCACCTATAACTAAATTTTGTAACTATCAATTTCTGTTAGTCTCCTATAACAGTCTATTAATCTCCTATTATTCTAAAAATAAAACTATGTGCCCCTAATACAAGATTATTCTTCCTGTGATGCTACAGCCCGTGAGTGAGTCTTGAGCTCCAGATCAATTCTCAACAGTCCCTTTCACTGGCAAGGGACTGTTAACAATACTGGTTCGATGTGCAGTAATTCTTCAACATCTCTTCTTACATTGCCCTGCCCTGTGTTACACTCGATTTCCTTTTTTGTGATTCTCCAGGTATTCTCACCACCTATGTCACCCATTTAAGTGCCTGACCCTTCATGATCTGCAATATGCAGATCTTTGAGTGATTGCTTGATCTTATACCTGATCCTCCCATTTCCATTATCAATCACAAAACCAAAGTACGCTTCTTTCGAATACTGCAAGTATCTATTGTCATCGCCGGTGATCCAATTCTATTTTCTTCTTAGATTAGCTCTCTTTTCCCTCACCTTTGTTTTGTCTATATTTATTTTTCAACCAGCTCTTTTGGCTTGCTACTTTATTTCATCGTGATTCATCACACGTACTTTGGTCAGTTAGTTTTCACACAAAAAAATTCAATGCAATAACCTTTGCAGGTGCAGTTCGTCGTCGTCTCCAAGTGCTAACATTCCCCTACAACGAATAGTCCAATCTGTGAAGCACACTAAGAGAAGGGGCTCCAAGATAATCAAGGAAGGTTGGCTGGTACACTTTACCAACAAAGATAAAATGGTTAGTGTAAGGAACCGTTAATTCAAGCTAGTTATGTGATTGTTATGATGAATTGCAGGTGAGAAGACATTACTGGAGACTGGATACCAAGTCTATTGTTTTATTTCAAAATGATACCAGCACGAAATACTACAAGGAAATACCTCTGTCGGAGATTTTAACTATTGATATTGCAAGGATCAAACAAGGAGGTATGTACTGCTTACTTTGAGCTTTTATGGCCGTGACTTTATTTTGTTTATTGCGAAACTCGTTATTGTTAGATGTGATGCATTGCTTCGAGATCCGAACAGCTAACGTAGACTATTTCGTGGGGCAAGATCCTCTCTACGACCTCCAGGATGGCAACAACGTCAATCTTCCTCCTCCTGATAGTGGTGTGGGGGCATATTTGGCCAAAAGTTGGGAAACCACCATTAAGCAAGCCTTGGTACCCGTCACAGCCAATTTAGCAAGTAATTTCTGTATAAATCCTGTTTTATAGATGATAAACGAATCTTTGAATTGCTTTAAGAAGCAGAGGAACCTTCGGCACAATGCGAAGAACAAATAACCGACATGAGCCAGATATATCAGATATATCCCGATGAAGTTTTGGGTTCCGGTCAGTTTGGTATCGTCTATGGTGGTGTTCATCGTAGAACCACTCGCCCTGTTGCCATTAAGGTATATAATTTAATATTTAACCAATGTTAATCATTGAGTTCCCTCAAAAACAACCGATACATTTGACCTACTAGTCATTAAGTATCGGAAATATTTTTAATGATAATTTTCGTTGTCTCCTCATATTTTTTTTTAAATCTTTTTCGCTGTGTTATTTTAATGATCGAATGTGTGAAGGAAAAAAAGTTTTAGGTCTTAAAATTTAGTATCTTAAAACAGGTTATCGACAAATTGCGGTTCCCAACTAAACAAGAAGCCCAGCTGAAGAATGAGGTTGCCATTTTGCAAAACTTGTCCCATCCTGGTGTTGTAAACTTGGAGCGGATGTTCGAAACACCAGAAAGAATTTTCGTAGTGATGGAGAAACTAAAGGGCGATATGTTGGAGATGATATTGTCTCACGACAAGGGCAGACTCACCGAAAGAGTCACCAAGTTTCTAATAACACAGGTGAGATCCTCACAGGAAATTTTCCACGCATCTCCACTGAATCTCTCTCTCTCCTTTTTTTAGATTCTGATTGCTTTGAAACATCTACATAGCAAGAATATAGTCCACTGCGACTTGAAGCCTGAAAACGTGCTGTTAAATTCGGACGCGGAATATCCACAGGTGAAACTCTGCGACTTTGGTTTCGCTCGAATCATCGGTGAAAAATCTTTCAGAAGATCGGTCGTGGGTACACCAGCATATCTAGGTACCACCTTAAATGACAAGGTCATCGATATCTTCATGCGTTTATCGTGGTATCCAATACAAAAACAAAATAAAGTGAACAATGCTCTTTATTCTCCAGAATTGATCACTTAATATAAACGCACGAACTTACGGACCATCTTACTATTATCGAATTATTATCTTCATTATTGCTGACTTTCTTCTTCTCTTAGCTCCGGAGGTTTTGAGGAATAAAGGTTATAACCGCTCTTTGGATATGTGGAGCGTTGGTGTCATCGTGTATGTCAGTCTGAGTGGCACTTTTCCTTTCAACGAGGACGAAGACATCAACGATCAAATTCAGAACGCAGCGTTTATGTATCCCCCAAATCCGTGGAAGGAGATTTCGTCAGATGGTAAAGTAAAACTCTCAACAGCATAAAATGTGTGTCTAAAATGAACATTTTCTTGTTTTAGCTATTGACCTCATCAACAACTTGCTTCAGGTAAAACAGAGAAAGAGGTATACTGTTGACAAGTCTTTGCAACACATCTGGTTGCAGGTAAGGAACTTACTATTTCCTCTCTATTTTCGAAGAAAATAAAACGGTTCATTAGAACTGCCACTAAGATTATAGTACATATGAATAATAATGTACAGTAAATCTACCTAAAAGGCTAGACGTAGTTTTGAATATTGGAAGAATCAGTTACTAATCACGACCAGTTTCGAAATCTCCATTTTTCATCAGGTCGATTTTCCGAATAGCAAACGAGATATAGCAGGAACATTATCAGTGTCGAACCAATAACGCTATGTAATATTCGCTATTGATGATTTTATCTTTCTCAAACTACTTGATGAACAATATCCCATGGCAACCCAAAATACAGAGGCCATAACCTTGCCTACCGATGGTTGTATTTTTGGTCGCTTCGAACGGCTTTTACCGGCTGGCGTCTACTTAGCTGACTGCCGATTTGATTCAGGGGTGTACATTTACATACCGTTACATACCGCTTGAAAAAAATCCTTTTTATTGCGCTTAAACAGCTCCAAATATTGCACAGAATCATCAATACGTTGTTGTTTTTGGTCCGCTTCGATCAAATGTGGTACCCACTCGATAGCAATTTAGGCATTCCCAAATGTTCATTCAAAATGGTGTAAACACTTCCTTTCGATATCTTCATATCATCTATCTCGTGCACATTTACTTTACGATTTTGCGAAATAATTTTGTGAATTTTTCTAATGTTGTGTGGTGTAACCACCTCATTTGGACCCCCAGAGCGTTCAGCATCTTTGGTGCTTGTACGGCCAAGTTTTAATTCAGCATACCAATCAATTATGGTTGATTTTCCTGAGACGGAATCCGGATAATGTTTATCAAGATATTGTTTTGCTCCAACGGTATTTTTCTTCATCAAAAAGCAATGCTTAATCAACATGAAATTTTTCTTTTTTTCGAAAATAACAAAAGTAGTGTCATTTGAGACACGACAACTCGCAAACTAGTACATGAAATTTTGACATATGACTTTTGAAGCTTGGTACAATCGACCATTGGTAAGAATTTTTCGTAAGTAATTAAATCCATCTATATATAACGAAAAACCATCTATATGTGAGACCGAGGAATTGTCCGACGTGTTAGCTCGCTCATTGAGAACCATTTTTCCAGGAATTAGAATTCCTCATCTGGAATTCATCACAAGAAGGTTACGTTTTAAAGTTGGTAGAATTATTATAAGAAAATTGCTTGTTTTCAAATTTTCATCCATGTATGACAGAATTGACAACAATAGACACATCTAAAATTCATCCTACTGTTTTTTTCTTTTAACAACAGACATGCAAAAACCTTGGCAATATAAATAACACCCTTCATTTACAAGATCAATGTAAGATTTAAATATTACTAAAAATATTAAAATTACTCTATAGCAATGGTTTCAAACTTTACTTTATATTTATTCAATATAAAAATTGAAAGAAATTTGCAAGTCACAAACTAACGTATTGTCAGTTTGTTTCATATATTTTTTTCTTTATTTGGGTTTTTCGCCACGATCTAAAACTCAAAAAATATCAAAAATATCTGTTCTTAGGTAAATAATCACTGGGTAAAAACAAAAAACCAGAGACAAATTTCTCAGTGATTCTTTTTTGTAATAAATTTGCCTAACGAACAAAATTTTAAAAATATAAAAATGTTCTGAAAAAATATACAAACTTTTAACGTTAACGTTTCGGGAAGTATTCTCCTCCAGTTTTGAAAACGAATCTTAAAATAAAGTATATTAATTTCTATAAATTATGAAAAGATAGAAAGTAAATATACTTTTTCTATATGTCAATAATACACTGACAATTAGTTTTTAATGACAGTGACATACCACCAAAAAATATATATAGGTTAGGTTTACCGTGTGATTGTAATTTTTTATTGAAATTCTTAAATGTTTTTAATTGTATTCTTTAGAATCGGACACCATATTGAATTTAAATCTACCGAACGCATAGCAATATATTTATTTTTATTTAAATTAATTATAGCGTTTCTTCAATTAATTATAGCGTCTATTAATTATATAGTTTCTTTTAATCTTCTGTATTTTGTTACCGATTCTTTTAATACCATTTTTGGAATTATTATTAATTATTAAATTATAATTTAGAAAAGGCGATTTAAATAAATCTAGAATTTGTCAACACGCATGGAAATCGGGTCATAAAATCAATTTGAATAAGACCAATAAGAATAAGACCAGATTTTTATTGTACAGTTTTTGATGTCTTAGGATTAACTTTAGATACAGGATCTGCCCGGTCGAAAACCTGCTTGATATTCACCAATTTTAGGCTCCAACTGTTCCTGTGCTCTGTCTAGTAGACATTGAGACAGAATCTTGTAACAAACTGGGAGAAGAGATATCTCTCTGTAGTTTACATCCGTTCTATGTCTTTTCTTGTGGAATCCGTGTGTATCTTGCGGAATCCGTTCGGTTCGCCAAACTTCTTGTAGAATTTTCGTTATTTCCTTGATTGTACTTGGACCAGCGGATTTGAAAAGTTCAGCAGTGATTCCATCTTCACCAGAAGCTTTGTCATTTTTAAGCCGCTTGATTTGCCTAACTACTTCATTTTCATTCGGTGGTAATAAATCTGGGTTTGTTTGTTTAGGGTTTAATGTTGGTAATTTGTTTAAGGGGTCAAGACAGTTTAGTACTTGTTCAAAATATTTCGCAAGTTCTTTGCAATTGTCTTGGTTATTTAGAGCTAATTGTCCGTTTTTCTTTTGGAAGCAAATACTTTGGGGTTGATAGCCTGTTAATTTAGTTTTAAATGTTTTGTAAAAGTTTCGGGTGTTATTTTTTTGGAAATCTTTTTCTATTTCATTAAGTTGATTGTTTTCATATTTTCTTTTAGTTTGTCTAATTAGCTTCGATGTTTCTTTTCTTACTTACAAAAAGATGTTATAATTTATTGCTGTTTTTTGACTGTTCTAATCTTTGAATACTTTATTTCGGCTTAATACTGCTTGACCAACTGTAAGGCTGTTTTAATATTTTTTTGATTCAATTCTTATCAGTTCTGTGCTGGTTGTTTATCAAGCTCTTCTGTTAGAGTTGGTTTTATTTCCGTAGGGTCGAACTTTGGTATTAGTTTTCGAGGTTTTAAGCCAAGTTTGATTCTAGTCATACTATATAGTGATAGTCATGATATAGTGATACGTTTCTATGTTAGCTTCTTCCCTGACTTGAATATTCAGAATCTCTTTATAATTGAGGTACAAAATGGCAACATGGTCAATTTGAAATTCACCCATGTACGTGTTTGGGAACCTCCAGGTCTTTTGTTATTTTCTTCTTAAAATGGCTTGACATTATGTTTAGATTAAACTGCGAATATAGTTCAACCAATCTTCTACCATTATGGTTAGTCCATTTAAGCGCGGGAAAACTGCCGACTGTTTTCCTGTATTTTCTTTCTTTCCCTAGTTGGGCGTTGAAATCACCCAATAGGATTTTTACATGGATAGAGGGAATTTTTGAGATAGTCTTTTCCAGAATTTCCCAGGGCTTATTTACTTTTTCAGGATTAGATTTATTTTCTTCGTTAACTGGGAGGTATGCATTGATTAATGTATAGTTTTTGTTAGCACACTTGAGGGATAGTGTCATAAGTCGATTATTTACTGGCTGGACATTAGTTATAGAACGAAGAATGTTTCTTGAGATGGCGAGAGCAACACCGAGATGTGGTGTATTTTTGAGTATTCTTTTGTCCGTTTTACTTTTAAAAAGTCTGTAGTTGCCGAATTCCAAGGTGTTATCATCTGTCAATCTGATTTCTTACAAAGCTAAAATTTGGATTTTTTGCTGATTCAATGTTCGCCCCAACTCGTGTAGTTTTCCTGGGTGCAGGAGAGAATTGATATTTGCCGTTCCGAAGAAAGTTTTTGCTATTAAGCCCGGACGCCCCAGAATCCGAAAGTCCGGTTGTACCAGCAAAGCTGGCATAGGATTGTCTACCTCCTGGGGTAATTTTGTAATTACTAGAACGCTTCATCTTGACTTTGAATTAAAGGTTTGAACCACGACGGTTCAGGGGTTAAAACTGGAGGGGTTAGTTCCAGAATTTAAATATCAGCCGCACCACTGATTGAACAGACGCTGACCACTTAACCGCTTAATACAAGTCAGACGCTAAGTGGATGTTTTTTTGCCTTGGTTCGGGGCTGCTTATTTTGAGATAGTCGTAGCTGTCCATTAATATCTAACGGAACTTTCACTATCCACCACCCGTGACCCGTCCAGTACCTTAGGCGAGGTATACTGGAAGAATATGTATTGTATTTTTTCCAATATTGATTCGTTCTTTAGTTAGAATATTTCAAATTTGAAAACTAAAATTGTAAAAACAGATCAATGTTCAAGGCACGATTACATGGCAACAGCTTGTTTGGTGTAAATTTATAATGAGACCTTTTCTTTGTAGAGAATTCAATTCCCTTCAAGAAAGTTTTGGAGGAAAGATGCGATTGCTATTAAAAAAACCGAAAGTCGCGATGATACACTTCTTAATATAACTAATTAAGGGCTTTAACTTTCACAATATTTTTTTTTTCTGTCATCACAATAATATTTTCGAAATCCCTTTCAAAAAAAAGGGCATATTTTGTATAGATATTATATTATGTATGGCAGCAGTACTTGCATTGCTTTATTTGACAAAGTGTTACATATATGTTCTTTCTGTTTAAATTTAGCGTTTCAAGGAGTTATTTTTTCTCTAGGATTACCAGACGTGGTGCGACTTGAGAACACTGGAGAACCAGATGGGCGTTAGGTACATTACTCACGAATCTGATGATGCCAGATGGGAAAAGTAAGAGCCCGAAACGTGAACATACGGTAATAAATATCGCGCCGGACATTTTTAGGTATCGATCGGAGCAATGACGAGACAAAAGCTGGCTCCATAACGTGAAGAGATGCTTGATCGGTATCAAATCTTGAAAGTGACCAGATATTAAGAGGAACAGATTCCAGATCACCCAAACTGGAACTGGCTGTGACTTTGGTTATTTTAACAGATGTGGAGCTTCGAGATAACAAATGTCGCGTTATTTTGAAAGGAAAAAACACATTTTAACACTTTATTAGATAGGAAACCTATGATGCATCGAAACATTGAGCAATATATAAGATATGTTATGTATAGAAGATGTTTGTGCTCAAAGGGTGTTCTTGATTTTCAAAATGACAAGAGGTTGGTGAAAAATACTCGATTTTTTGCATTTAAACGGTACTTAATCCCCGAATACTTTTTTTTTGTTGTTATATTTGTTGAAAACGTTTTATATTTATATATTTTACAGAGCTTTATTTTTATATACACTTTAGTTTGTAAGTATATATATGTTATTTACTTGAAATACTCCTATTTTTTTAACATTTATCTATATTTTTATTTATTTTTTTACTAATTTTGTAACAACCAGGTATTGATATATTAGAAAAGAAATAGAAACGGCTCTTTGGTTTTTTCTTAAATTTCAACTGCGTAGTGCTGCCATAAATTCTGTGCCTTGTACATAAGTGTGTAGGAGAATTCAGTTTCTGATATTTTATTTCTTACTTAAGACATAGTTCAAAAATATATATCTTCTTCGAAAGTCATTCCATTCATTGCTTTCACACACTTCTTGAAACGGTCGCACGTTTCCAGAGGTTTGAAGCTGCTACTTTCACCATCATCATCATCAGCTTAACAACCTCAGGTGCCACGTTAGCCGCGGTGTCTAAGGCAACAACCTGACAACATGGTAATGGGTTTGATTCTCATACTAGGTGTGGACTTTTTCTAAGTATTTGTGAATGTTTTTAGGCAAAAGTGTAAAATCTGACGAAGAATCACCCCTCACTCACTCCAGTTCGATGCTGGAGATCCCACGTTAAGCTGTGGACCCAGTTAGTCCTTGGCCTGTTCAAGGTGCCGGTGGTTCCCATCTCTTGCCTTGTCGTTCCATTTTCTCACGTTTTTTAGTTCTCTCAAATTTTTCTCTACGTGCTGTTTTAGCCGGTCTGTTGCCCGGCCGGTTGTTGGTAATATATATGTTTTGTAGGCTCTATCTCGCCTCTTCGGTCGATGCCAGGTTTGTACATATGAAACCGGATTTTTTTTTATAGAAAATACACGTTTATTGTACGAAAATGATAAAAAATATTTTATTCGAAGTATTGCCCATCGATAGCTATACATTTTTTTCTACCTGTCTGACAATTTGTGGATGCCACGCCAAAAAAACTGTTACTTTTTTGAGGCAAACCAGTCATCTAGCCATTTTCGTAAGAAGTGAAGCGCTGCTCAGCAAGTGCGTGTCCCATCGATGAAAATAAGTAGTAATCGGACGGAGTCAAGTCTGGTGAGTAAGCCGCATTCGAAAATATTTTCCAACTAAACGCCTCAATCGTTTCTTTCACCAGTTTTGCTGTGTGTGATGGTGCATTATATTAACGCTTTCGCCGGGTTTGAGCAGCTCATAATAGATCACACCCTTCTGATTCCACCAAACGCAGAGCATTGTCTTCCATCCATAGGGATTTGACCTTGCAGTCGATGTCGATGGAGAAATGACTTTCTTTTCAATCTGTAGCAGCATTTCGCAAGCGGTTTTTGGGTTTTCCTGAGTGTCTTTCATTCAGTTCATGTGGAACCCATTGAAACCCACCTTCTGGATCTTTCCCATGGCTTTCAAACGTATAGAGACGGCTTCTCGTGTCATATTTAATTGATACACAAATTATTGTTTCCGTTGTTCGGTGGTCTTCTACGTTCTTCGTAGAATGGTTTTTGATTTTTTTAAACCACTCAAAGCACTGTGATTTACTGGAGTGATTCTGCCGCAGTTTTCGTCAAATGGTAAGGTAACTACATTGACAGCTCAAGCCATCTATGAGCAAATTCCAATAGACCTGATACCCTCTATCTATCACAATAACTTATCCCAACCCTTCAAAATAAGTGTTCGTTGACTATTCGTTTCGTGTCTTCGTACACTTTCGGCCTTCCACTGCGTTCTTTGTCTTCCACGTCAAACTCACCAAATTTAATCTTTTGAAACCACTCACAACAACATCTTTCACTTAAAGCAGCCTCACCATATTCTTCTTCGAGCAATCGATGTCCTTCAGCTGCAGATTTCTTCAAGTTGAAAGAACTAAATCAAAAGTTCCCGCAAATGACGCTTATTCGGCGCAAAACTTGAGAAAAAATATGTTATGCTGATACGACGTCACAATTACTTTAAGGTTATGTTGTTACCAGATGACCAAACTTACGATATTACGTTTTACATCTAACAAGTTCAACATGACCTTCTGGTAGAGCCATCTTTTGTCAAACGGTGCGGAAACTTATTTATATACCTTTTAGATTCTACTATCACCTCTCTTACGTATTTTTGTCACTTAATATGTTAGACCCTTCACCTCCAACTTTAAGCTCCATCACGCTGGAACTCGCATTAAAGAATACTCGATTTTTTACAGAAAGAAGAGATACAGAACATAGAAATAAACAGATTTAGTAGTAGTTACTATCAACTAACTGGTGATTTTTAGGGAACAAAATATTCCACACTTACAATCGTTTGTAGTTGAAGATTCTTGGACAACATTTTTCTGAAACTTTATCAACTTCAGGAGCCACATTAGCTGTGGTGTCTAATGCGTCAGCCTTGCGTTAGCGGGTTCGAATCCCGTACTAGGCAAAAAAGTTTTTCAAAAATTCTTGTGAATGTTTTTCTAGGTAAGAGTGTAAAATCTGACAAGGAATCACCCCTCAGTCACGCCAGTTCGAGGCTGGGTAAGGCCGGATGCCTTCTGAGAGGTTTTCTACGTTGGTCACTCGCCAGTCGGTAGGCTTCTCGAGATACTTTCGGTTAAGCACAAAACTAAGGGTTGATAGCCCGAGGGGGGTGTTGACCGGGGTTTTCGGTAGCTGATGACCGTGGTTCGGAACCCACGTTAAGCTGTAGGTCCAGTCGCTAAATAGCCTTCTCAGTTGCTGATGCGCCTCTAACCCCAAAACTTTACTTTTTATCAACTTCAATGCTTCCCATGCATAATCAGTGTCATTGTATGTAGGTTAATTTTTTCTGTAACTACATAAAACTGCAAACAATTTCCATTAAGAAACAATTCACTCGACACCTTACCCATCATAAACTCGCTGATACAAGTTTAATCGTTTCAGTAGCACATGTTCTCTATAATTTGAAAATGGACAAAAGGATCTACATTCGATATAATCGTTTGTAGTTCATAAATTGTTAATAATCATTCAATCGAACTCATGTTGAAAAGGGTGTTGTTATACTTTTGAAGATTATGTTGCTTCCCTAAAGAATCAACTGAATTTTGGGGTTATTTTTCTATGCTATCCAGGTTTTTGGATGGTATATTTAGAATATATATATTATTGTACATATGTGTATATATATATATATATATATATATATATATATATATATATATATATATATATATATATATATATATATATTATTATTATTATTTTATTTATTGGGATTTTCGGTCAATGTAAATAAGTTTTAATTTTTTATTGTTTTATTTACGTTTCGATTCTACAACGAGCCATCATCAGAATACTTCTAAAATAAAAATTACTTTTATATAAAAAAAAAAATACAAAGTTACATGTAAAAACCTACCAATATCAATTAAACAATTAATTTTTTGAATTTTTTAAGTAATATGTGTCAATTTTTTATAAAATTATTAAATGGCATATTTGACTTTTGACATATTTAACAATTCTTCCACATTTTTTGTTTTTTATTATAACCTAATTGTTTTGATTTTTTTATGTGGAATGATATTAGATGCAAAAATTAAAAAAATTATGAAAATTTTAGGCAGTTTAAGCAATTAATTTTGTAAATTAAATTTGTTTGTTCCATTTTGGGTGTTTGTGGTTTTAATTTTGTAAATATTTGTTTAGTGTTATTATTGGGTATTTCTTCGTATTCCCAAGCTATATATTGGCCAAACGAAACAATATTTAAAAAACAGAATTAATGAACACAAAAAAAGCATTAGAAACTTAGAACCAAACATCACGGCACTTTCAAAGCATGCTATAAACAATGAACATAACTTTACTGTTAACAATATAAAAATCTTAGATTTTGAAAAACAATATAAAAAAAGAAATATAAAAGAAATGATTTACATAAAAAAACAAATACCATTAATTTCAGAAATGATACAGATAATTTAAGTTGTATATATAATAACATTATTAATTAATAGATTTTCATAATTTTTTATTTTTGCATCTAATATGATTCCACATAAAAAAATCAAAACAATTAGGTTATAATAAAAGACAAAAAAGGTGGAAGAATTGTTAAATATGTCAAAAGTCAAATATGCCATTTAAATTTAAAAATTTTATAAAAAATTGACACATATTACTTAAAAAATTCAAAAAATTAATTGTTTAATTGATATTGGTAGGTTTTTAAATGTAAGTTTGTATTTTTTTTTATATAAAAGTAATTTTTATTTTAGAAGTATTCTGATGATGGTTAGTTGTAGAATCGAAACGTAAATAAAACAATAAAAACTTAAAACTTATTTACACTGACCGAAAATCCCAATAAATAAAAAAATAATAATACTAAACGGTATATATATATATATATATATATATATATATATATATATATATATATATATATATATATATATATATATATATATATCTGGCTTGTCGTTTTTTTGTGTTTAGTGTTGTTTTATTGCACAATATTACACGGCAATACATGTTTTTCCATCCATGAAACAGTATGCACAAACATTGTCTGATATTGCTATATCCGCAAATCTTAGGTGGTTTAAATGTTTACCATGTATATTCATTCCAATATCATCCCAGTTTTTATCCCCCATTTTAAAAATATCTTCCAAGGTCAACGTGAACA
This sequence comes from Cosmopolites sordidus, assembly GCA_031761425.1. Classification (NCBI taxonomy): domain Eukaryota; kingdom Metazoa; phylum Arthropoda; class Insecta; order Coleoptera; family Curculionidae; genus Cosmopolites; species Cosmopolites sordidus. The sequence goes on along the minus strand of JARFXV010000476.1, from coordinate 1,624,550 downwards.
GTTTTGTCTTACCCCTCTATATAATAGGTATTATACCTACATATCAATTGTCTGGAAGTTTCACTTGTTTTCATGTTAGACTGATTAAATGATAGATGTAGTTTTCTAGAAGACCTAAACCGTCCGTTAATAATTTTGATGGTATTGCATCAATAGCCGGAGCTTTATCGATTGTTAGTTTTTCTATTGACTCTGGATTCCCGTCAAAGCGAATAAATATTTCGCCTTTACTAAAAGTTTTTCTATTGCGAATATCCTATGCCGTTAGTAAATATTTTTCTCCATCATCTGTCACATCCTAGTCTAGTTAGCCTTGTTAAAAAACACACGACATTCACCTTTAGGAACAGAATTTATAGCATGACTGCGTGGATAAAAAAAAACACATCTAATAAAAATGCCTTAAGATCTGATCTTTTTTTAGTGACATTAACGGTTGTGTAATCTAAAAGTTAGTCTAGTGTTTTAAGTGTTATCTGTAATGGTAAAACACAACGGAGAAAAGTAAAACGTAAGCTGGTTCATTTGAACTACCACTACAAAAATTTTGATAGAATCAGGAATTGTATAGGTGTTTCGTGTCAATAGCGATCAACAAATTGATAATCTTTGTTTTGTACAAGACGAGGTACAGTGGTGGCCGATAAAATGAGAGTGGGGGAGTCATATTAACATTTTATTTAAACTCATTTTTACGACAATATAAGTTTTCCAGAATGAATTTACCGAGCATTTATTAGGCATACATGAAATTGGTATGAATATAAACAATTAGTTTATTCGTAATTATTGACGTATGATGAGATAATTCAGAAAAAAATGCGTCGTCAAAATAATAAGACTAATTTTTATTACAGATCATAAAAAAACGAAAAAGAGTAATTCTCTAAAACTTCTTAATTCTTCTTAATTACTGATTGACATGTTGGCATGTAGTCGATTAGATGTCGGTATGGTTCTACAGGTACTGAAAACCAACCGTCCGAATTTCAGGTCACGTCATTTCAAGTCACGTCATTTCAAGTTTTGTGTTTGCCATTTTTTTTTACCAGCAAGATGTTTTAACTCTTTCCCAAGTTTTTCGATCGGATTTAGATCGGGGAGTTCCCCGATCTAATTCTTCACATTTGGCCTTCACAGTTGTGAAGGCCATATTTTTCCTCTCGAACAACTGCTACACCACACGAGCCATGGTTTGGGATCATTGTGTTGTTGGTAGACCTACTGTAAAGGCATATTATCTTCAGCGTAAGTTAGCATAGTTGTCTTTAAGATTCCAAAGTAAATTTCATGTGTCAGATATTCTTTTATCCAAAATATTTGATCTCCGTTACTTAGTACACGTCTATTTTCTTCAGCAGCACGGGATCCAGCACAACCCATGTTTACTTTAACCTTTAAATGGACACACTTCGGAAAAATTACCTAAAGAGCACAGTGGGTGTCTGACACCCGAGTCTTTAAACTGCGTTTTGTGCAGACAGTTTTGAATGCTTTCTTACACCAAAATTATTTGATGTAGTTTAACATATTTTCTTTAAAGTAGAATAGTTTCTATAGCTATTTATTTAAATTAAATTACTTTAAAAAATATTAAAAAGAAAAAAGCTGGGAAAAATTAGTTTTCTCGCTTAAAAATTCATATCACGTATTTTTTTATATTTTTACCTAAGCTTTTATAATTATACTCCTAAAACATAGTACTTTCAGAAAAAAAATAAGTGCAATATTGATGCTTTCAAAAAAGGTGTTTATTTTGGGAAATCAAAAGTACCCGTATTTTTGAAGTGAAAAGTTCCTTAGGCGCGTTTTTGCTGAGGATGGAGCGAGGGAAAGTGAACCGTCACGCTGAATCGGGTTTACTCGGCTCCACTCGACATCAAGCGCGCTCGGGTCGGGGACGAAGTTAATAATATTAATAATTTTAATACTTATTTAAATAAACTTGAATTTAAAGTATTTATAACATATTTTAGCTTCCATAAGCCTATTATTTCATTCTTAGAATATAATAGCAACGAAGAAGACTAATAATATGACTAATATTACTTCACAGGTGCAGAGATAAGAATAAATAATTTTATATAACAATATTAATATCACCTTGTTGTTGATTCACTGAACTAATCCATTATATAACATATATATATATATATATATATATATATATATATATATATATATATATATATATATATATATATATATATATATATATATATATATATATATATATATATATAGTTAGATGCTTGACCGGAAATGAACCCCACACATCCCTGCAATTGGAGGGCACATGTTTCGCCTCTCGATGTTCAAGCTCGTCAGGGTACCGACACATGCTCTCCCGTCAAGAATAGGAAGACCACATCCACAGTCGGCAACCTATACTCTCGCCGACTTCCCTTCGGATGGCGTATATATGCCGACGAGCCTGAACATCGAGAGGCGAAACATGTGCCCTCCAATTGCAGGGATGGGTGGGGCTCATTCCCGGTCAAGCACCTAACAAAAATGTTCATTTGGGCGGAGACGCAGGTCGCTGTGTGTTCCACCTGAGAGATTATGGAACCCAGTGGTTGGATGTACTTGACACTCCACTACTGTCGTCTCATTAGACGCTGTCCAAAGAAATCTAACATTATACATATATATAGTGTGGTCATAAGCGCACACCCATTTTTTTATATATATAAATCAATTTATTTGACTTTAATGTAAGAAAAATCTTATCAAAAGCAAAAAAAAATATTAGAGGGAAGTACACAATAAGTTTTTTTTTCATATAAACGTCTATTCAAAACACCCACAGTCGCTACAAAGACCTGAACGGTGTCTGGGTGCAAGCACGCTGCACAGCGTGTCTTTGTCTTCCGGTCTTTTTTAGCAGTACATATGGTACAACGAGCATAGGTATCTGCTATAATCAATTGTGGTTCAGTAGACGCTTCCGTCACTTTATCGAGACCCAAAATTCCAGCTAATGCATAGCGAATATGTGGAGACCTATACATATATCTATATATTATTTATTACCTGACCGACTCGTCGACTTATTCTTGCCCCAAGCATAACCGTTTTTTCCCCTCGATGTCGGCCTTCCACGAGCATTACTTTGTTGGATTCGCTCACTTAGCGGAATATCATTAAGTCGTTCTTCATTTAGACGCATTATTTTGGTTAGAGAGGCATTTTCCAACTCTTCCTCAAGCGCATTTTCTTTTTCCTCTGCTTCGGACTCATCCTCAAATTAAGAGACATTATCTCCCGTATCCCTCGGTTTCCCGCCAAAACTTTCTTCCTCGGCTAAGTCATCTAACAGCGTTTCACGCAGTTATCACTGCCGTAGATTGTAAGGCATCTACAAAAGCAAAACACTGTAAAATAATGTATAAAAAAAACTTCAGATAATATACTTACATTTAAAATTGATAATAAAACAATAATAAGATGAAAAAAATGGGTGTGTGCCTTATGAAGACACGATAAAAGTGAAGACTTCTAATATGACAGCTGACATCAATATATATATATTGATGTCAGCTATTTAAGGCTTGCGGTTCTCAGCAGTTTCCTGGAATGGGTCGAGGACCTCTGCACATAACTCCTCCGTCCCTAAACGAAAGATTGTCCCTCGGGGTTGAAGAACGTTCTGGGCGTTGGTTGTGATTCTTCGGCTTCGGTCCTTGGATCGGCTTGTGGCTTTCTTCTTTTCAGTCGATAGAAGACATACCATACTACAGCGGCGATCAGAATAAGGTAAATTAGCATGGTCCAAAAGCTGTGTTGAATATGTGAGAGACCAATTAATTCAATGGGTGCTATTTTATTTTGCTCCCTTTGTAATTGATGAATTTGGTCCAGCGGTATATTTTCTAAGACGAGCTTCGCCCTATACTTTGTTGGTGCTTGACGCTTATTGACTGATATTTCTTCTAATAGTAGAGGTCGGCTGAAGGATTCTTCGTTATGATTTTCATACGTAGAGTCATTAGTACGAAATTTGCAATCAATTGGTATTTCGATTAAATAAATTCCTTTTAACTGCACAAAATCTGTCTTCAATTCTCATTTAATTTACGGTAGTCGACTACAATTCTCCATTTTTTCTTGCCAGAAGCATCTGGTTTTTTGGGTACTACCCAAATTGGCGATGACCATGATGAATCGCTAGGTCTAATAATTCCTTGTTCTAACATGGATTTAATCTGTTTCTGTACCTCGTCCTTATGAATAAACGGATATCTGTAAGACTTAGTGTAGACTGGTATTTCGTATTTTGTCTTAATGGTGAGTTTCACTTGGTTGGTAAAAGTTAAAGGTTGGTTTTCAGCATAAAATATATCTGAATACTTTTTACATAGCTTAATAACATGATGTTTTTCTTCTACATCAATAATTTGTTTGTTATCAGGGCTGGACATGTCAATTTGGTAAAGTTCGTAGTCATTTTGTTTGAATGGAATTACTCTTATTGGTGTCGTCAAGAGCAGACAAATTTCTTTACCGGTTTTATTTAAGATTTGAACTGAAGCTAATCAATTTCTTGCAATTGTTAAGGTTTCTGGAATTTCTATATTTTGTATCTTCTGATGTGGAACTAATACATCACCATTTTTAATGTTTACAGGAATTTTGGTTATTAATTTTGTATGCGGTTCGATTTTTATAGAATGAGAACATTTTTGAACAGTTGGTTGGTATTTTATAGGTATTTTACTGTGCGGTGTTATTAAATATGAATTTAGAAAATCTAATTTTGCGTTTAGTAATTTTAAATTGTCTAGTCCAATTACACCATCACAAATAATGTGAAAATTAAACGGTAAAATTTTAAAGTTTCGTTTTGATTAAATTCAGAAAACATTGGTATTTCGCAACAATAATCATGAGAAGTTTGAAAGACAGTAGATACTGTAAAAAGTTCATAAAATATTTCATTTTTTAAAAATGTATATGCAATGTCAGGATTAATAAAAGATTTTGTTGATCCTGTATCTATTAATAGTTTAAGATGAGGTTTCGAAATTAAAATGTAAGGCAATTCTTTTTTGTCTGACGATAGATGATACTCTACTAAGGTTCGGTCTCTTGAACCGGGATTTCCTGAAAATCCGAGTCGTCTCATGTTCGTTTTCATAGAATTCGTACTCGGTGTTAATGTCCTCGACATATGTTTCCTGTTGCTCGGAGGTGTCGTCTTCGGTGTTAAACAATTCTTCGACTATTATATTTTTGTTTGCTCCGCGATTTGCAAAATGATTGTAATTTTGATTCGGCTTTCTAAATTGGGAAGTATTTCTTGTAGATATACTCATAGGCATGGGTTTGTTTTGTATGGGTCTCGGATTGGAATTTCTTCCAAAAAATTGAGAATTACTTGGAATATTTTGAGCGGGTGGACTCGGATGTCTTTGTAGATTTATTGGTCCACGAGGATATTGTGTGTGTTGAACCTGAGGGGGTTGTCGAATTTGATTGAATGGTCTAAAATTGTTATTGAAATTATTTATTGGAAATCTCACTGGTGGATGGGTATTTTTAGAAATCGGTAGTGTAAATGGAATTTGATGAATTTATTTTTGATATTTGATATTTTCTTCAGTTATAAACTGTAATGCTTGACTTAAGCAATTTGGACGCATAGCTTGTATAGTTGGACCTAGAGGATTCCTTAGTCCTGCTAATAATGTTTTTAATGCTTGCTTGGTGAAAAAATCTCTCTTACTAGTTCGTTCTGCCGGTGTGGTGCTGTGCAAATCAATATAATTACAAATAGTATTGAGCAGATGAATTACCCTTTCGTGAGATTGTGCCGGTAATTCTTGTGGTTTTTGTTTTAAATTAACCAAATCTTGGTTCAAGCAATTTTCATCTCGTTGATCACCGTTTATGGCTATAACTTCTTCAGAAGTTTTCTGAAAAAGAGCTGAAGCTGAAAAAAGCTTCTGAAAGTTTTAATGTGTTAAATAATTCTACTAAATCTACTTAGTTGTTCTGATTATTTCCGTTAAAGGAATCAATGGAATTTGAGGAGACTGACATGAACAATTGATTGGTACTTACAGCATCAGTAACCTTGCTATGAGTTGAATCATCGGCCTACCAATTTTCTCGATTGATGATTGGAACTTGCAGACTCTTCTTGTGCACTCGCAACAGTATTTTTTCGTTGTCTCGTTTAACAATGAAACTCAAAGGATTATTCACTGTGAATGTCCCACGAAACAATCCTACCGACTGCGCCACTTAAATACTTTGGTTATTAATATAGATTTTTAAAAACACAAATTTTATCCGCAAATGAATTTAATAATCTTTTAAAAATTGTTGACTATTACAATCGTTCAAAAAATCAGAATGTTCACGATGAATATATATATATATATATATATATATATATATATATATATATATATATATATATATATATATATATATATGTATATATATATTTATATATATATATATATATATATATATATATATATATATATATATATATATATATATATATAATCTGTGTGTGTAAAATTGTTAATGACAGCTATTTAAGGCTTGCGGTTCTCAGCAGTTTCCTGGAATGGATCGAGGACCTCTGCACATAACTCGCGCTTAATGTCGAGCGGAGCCGAATAAACCCGATTCAGCATCACCGAGTCGAGCGTGACGGTTCACTTGCGTTCACTCTTCAGCAAAAGCGCGCCTAAAGAAGTCTCCGCTTCAAAAAACCTGCTCCAAAATAACTTTTTCACTTACTAACAGCACACTGGATGTCGAACACCTGTCGATTTTGAAGCGTCTACTTGGGACAGCTGCTGAATGAATACTAACGCTCAGTATTCTAAACTAACGTACTACACTTAAATTTGGTACCATAATGAACCGCCAGATGTCGACATATATTCTATTTTCTTAAATTTAGTACAGTTTATTTGAGCGCAAAGTCAGCTCTGGGTGTCTGCCACCCATCGTGCCCTTTAAGGGATAATATAGTGAAAAACAGAGTAACTTTTGCTGTATCAACCAAATAAACATAGATTTTATCAGAATTTGTACACGATAACGTGTAGAAAATTAGTACACTGTATTTTTTTTTCACGGGCGAAGTACGAACCATTAGGCGGAAATAAATTCTTTAAGAAGATGAGTAGCAATAAAATGAGCTGGTTATATTGTAAACAAAATGTTTAAAAGTCAGTTAATGTTAGCAAAATTATATTATTTATTATGGTAAATAAGTTAGAAAAGAAAAGTTAGTTTTTCAACGTGTTTTTTTCTACCACTCTTGTTTTATTGGCCGTCACTGTATGTTTCAAATTTAGATTCTAATAAATTATAAATATTTTTATCTTGTAAGGACAATATATGCTTCCTTTTTTAATCTAGGAAACGATAGACGAGCACATCTAACATTTGTAAAACAACAATGTGGCCTAATGTACTTGAAATTTGTTAAAAACGTAGACTTTTTGTACAAAATAATTGTTTCTCGCAACGCACACGTGTTTTTAGGGGTGCGTGAAATGACTGCGACCCCGTTTCAAAAACGAAGATCTTTATTTTGGTTGTGATTTGATAAATTGTAGCGACTAAGACTAAAAACTTCGATTGTTCGTAGTGATTCCCCGTAATTGTTTTCTGAAATATTACTCCAGTGGTACAGGGAATATATTTTATATTAAATGTAAATAAAACAGTATACAATATGTTATTGTACCCAAAAAAAACTGTGTTTTATTCAATATCCCTAGCTGTCAATGTAGTTATCGTCAAACCGGGTCATTGGCGCCATTTCCTTGTTGACATCTGACAGAGATTTTCGACTCACAACAAACAATACAAGTTTTGTACAACAGCATAGTTTGTAATAGCGTTGAACATGTCGAGTTTTGTGCCTGGAAACTACGATTTTTCGGAGAGTATTGATTTTCTGTTATCATTTGAAGAAAACTGCTGCAGAATCGCATCGGATGCTTGTCGACGCTTACAAGGAGCATGCTCTTGGTACATCACATTGCTTTGAATGATTTAAAAATTTCAAAAGTGGCGATTTTGACCGTGAGAAAAGAAGAAAGTTAAAGACAGCTAATTACAAGAATTGATGGATGAGGATGACGTTCAAACGCAACAACTCGCGGATCAATTAAATGTGACGCGAGAAGCCGTCTCTATACGTTTAAAAGTCATGGGAAAGATCCAGATGTTGAGAAAATTGGTTCCGCATGAACTAAATGAAAGACGGCAGGAAAACCGAAAAACCACTTGCGAAATGCTGCTCGCCAGGTACAAAAGAAAGCCATTTCTCCATCGAATTGTAACTGGGGATGAAAAGTGGATATATTTTGAGAATCCTAAGCATAAAAGATCATGGGTAACTCCAGGCGAACCATCGATATCGACTACAAAGCCAGATCGCTATGGAAAGAAGACAATGCTCTGTGTTTGGTGGGATCAGAAGGGTGTGATCTATTATGAGCTGCTAGAACCTGGCGAAACCGTTAATACTGAACGCTGCCGACAACAAATGATCGATTTGAATCAAGCTTTGCGTGAAAAATGACCAGAATATCAAAAAGGAAAATATAGTGATTTTGCTTCATGATAATGCACCATCACACACAGCAAACTGGTCAAGGAAATGGTTGACAGACTTGGCTCAGATTGATTACTACCTATTTGCATCGATGGGACACGCACTTGCTGAGCAGCGCTTCACTTTACTCGTGCTCTAATTGACTGGAAACAAAGACGCAAGCGCCTCAGGAGGCGAAGACAGTGCCAGCAAATCGCTACCGACCAAGACCCAGGCCAGAACAGATAAATACTGCACGGGAAACCGTTCCTTCTCTCTTCAACCTCGTGTACCCCTTAATTTCCAGGTCGAGCAAGCTAAACCCTTGCATCAAAGTAAATATCTATACAACCTTAATTAGATCTGTATATTTATACGGTCTATTGGTGTATTTCCGCTTCCTGTCACCGTATTCGGTGCACAGACTCCAAGTTCTCCAGATCAAAACCTTGCGTTTGGCACTAAACGCTCCATGGTTTGTTCGAAACACCCAAATTCACACAGTCCCCACGGTTTCCCAATTTTTCTCTAAAACTTACGAGAAGTTTGTTCTCCAAGCTTCTCTAAGTAATAACCCGCTTATCCGGACTTTCCGGGTAAATTAAGCCAAAACTCCAAAATCCTTGTACGGATAGCAGGCAGAAGGGAATCGAGTGTCGATTCCCGGCTTGCGTAAGGCCGCTTCGACTATAAAGACACGATGCTCAGCCCCTGCGCAGTCGGATAGCCGATCGGTCGAAAACGGATTAGTCGGACCGCCATTCGGCGTAATACTCCATCTTTTTTCGATGGAGTAAATATCTTAAAAAATAGAAATCTAGCATTTTCATTTCTTACTAACCTCGAGAAGTTCGCCAGGACTTCTGGAAATTGAATGTCCATACTTCAACCTTAAATTCCGGCATAGTCTGGGTCAGCGAGCGTGCCCCCTGGTTAACGCTGAATGAACAACGATGTAGAGCTACCGGACTGTCCTCTTGGATTTCCTGGCAGGCACTTTGCAAAAATGCAATGTGTCAAAACTATTTTGCAAAAATAATATATATATGTTTATATATATATATATATATATATATATATATATATATATATATATATATATATATATATATATATATATATATATATATGCGCACAAGGTAGCGTAACGGAACCGTGGAGGGAAATATTACAGAAATCTTTCACCCTTTCTCCACGTGGTGCAATCGATCGCCTTCGCCGAACTGTCAACCGTCTCTCCGAACTGCTTTCCTTGCGTTCGTCTAGAGCTTGGCTGATGACGGCTGAAAGGCTAGAAACCGGTCCCGAGAGATACGTGACGTCGCATGGTTGACAGTTCGGCGAAGGCGATAGCGCCCAACTGCTACCAGGAATCTGTCGGGACCGATTTCCAGCCTTTCAGCCGTCATCAGCCGAGCCCAAGATGAACGCAAGGAAAGCAGTTAGGAGAGACGATCGGGCCATTTTGATGGCGGGTCGTAATAGCACGCAACTCAACTTTCCTATATTTCGCAATCTACAAGGCAGCAACAATAACAAAATTTGGCCTATGAAAAGATTTTTTTTACTAACAAACTCCCACAAATTGATAATAGAATTGAGTCGGTAATTTGGCACCGTCTCAGGATTGGTCACTGAGAGACCACTCAATACTTTCAGTTCTTCAATAATAGTGGATTCGTCTTTTGTTTGTTTATTACCAACGAATTGGGAAGATTCGTCATCTCCTTCTTCAATCGTACTCAGAATTTGGCTGTAGTTTGTTAGATCTCTGTTACTGGATTATGAATTAAAGAATCACTACTCTACATTACTCTGAAAATCTTTGCTTCCAAATTCTCTATGTCCTTTTGAGGAGTACTCGATGATATCCCATTGATTTCTCTCTCTTTTTTTTCCATTTGTTCCATATAATACCTTTCCACCTGTTTTTTTTTGGTTTCGGCATAGGTGCCAATAATTATACTTGCACTATACACGCCAATACACTTGCACTATCACTTATACTTGGCCCGAGATTTTCTCCGTGTTTATCAGTAAATTAATTACCTTGTTAATGTCTATTTGTAGAATTTTTTTAAAGCGATATTATATAAGAACATAAAAAATGTATCTATATCTTAAATAATATTTAAAGCATTGAAATGTCTACACATCGTATTAAAAACAATCATTTTATAGATATAAACAATGTTAAATTATTATATTCAGAAAAGTAAAAAATTAGACCTACTAGAAATATTGGAAATAAAAATATCCTTAAGGAATGGTCATATAATGAACCACGAATGACCAGCTATATTTCCAAAACACCCCAGTAATAGATAAGATCATATTGTAATTGAATAGCCCGGTTTTTACCTGCCGATATTTACAGCTCAACATCCAAGGTTTGGATGCGAAGTAGCTTAACGCCTCGGAGCTCATTCGAAGCAGTGCATTCGTCGTGCTAACATCGGTTAAGTACTGTACATTCACAAAGCTCTTCGTTCTCTGTCTCTGACAGTGACCCGCTCACTCTTTCGTTTGCGCATCTCAGAGGCCAAGATGCTGATTAAGCTGTCTGGGTCTTGATATGCGGGCTCCGGCGCGCTCGACTGTATGTGCGATAATTCCGTAAATATTTAATATATTTACTTTTACTCTTGCCAGTATGCTCTCAATTATATTCGATATATGAAAAAAAAACAATTTTTTGAAATTTTTAAAGGGATTTCCCCCCTTAGGACTTAATATTTCAACCGACACTCAAAAGCTAAAGTTACATTTTTTGTAACGGTACCACACCTGAAATGCTAATGTCTACGAGATGAATATTCTCTGTGCATAATTTATTTTGGTCTGTTAAACCGTAAGTGTAACAATCAAAGTTCTCTAGACATATTTTACGCCAACAATTTATCGACACCACCTCGTAAATGACAAAATAAAAATTGTACATTTGAACTACTACCGAAACCGGTTGAAATATCTAAAATAAATTTAAAAAACTATTATTTTCATAATATATTTTTGACTAAAATGGACACGTACATATTGCTAAAATTTTGTTATATTATTATGTACATAACACAGAAAAAATCTAGCAAAATAACAGAACATTTTTTCTCTCTCAAAGAATGCTCTTTTTTTGCTGTTTCTCATTAAACTAAACATTATAAAATAATAATAAATGCCAGGAAACATGGGAAAATTAATACTATAGTAGGAGAGATAGATCTAAACTCTAAAAAAAAATATTTTTTATCGAAGGATAGCCTAACAGTAAGTTATTAGAATAACAATCACATTTAGATGACAAAAAAATTCAAGGATACAATAACGACTTTCGAATTGGGAATAGAGTAAACTTGAAAATGTTTCAAAAAGTATATAGAGATTATAAATACTTTAAATATATATTTTTTCATTTCTTATTGTAACATCGAAACTGCTCTTTAACTTTATTTATATCTTATCATAAGATTTTTTTATGTTTTACAATACTAGATAGTCAGTTCATTACGGTGCTTGCTTAGAAAATAGTAACAAAAAAATATTCGCAAAATCAGCTGATAAAACTGGACAAGTCGTTCAAGGCTTGTCCAGTGAAGTAATTTAAAAAATATAACATCTAAAACAAAAAAAAATAAATAATATATAACACTTATTTACAAATAACAAAAAAATATATTGCGCAAGCTATATTACAATTATTTAAAAGAAAAACATACCAAGCTGAGGTGGTTACTGTTTAGTACTGCTCGTTAACAAAATTTCTGAGTTATGAGTGATTTACTTTGGTTGAAAGCAAAAGATTTCTCGTTTATTTTTGGTTTTTTTTTTTTCGTTTATATTAGAATTATTCTTGGGTAAGAGGCTTTGAGTTTACATCACAATATTTTTTTTTATTAACAATACATAACAAAGATACTCGTGTTTACATTATTATATTATTCTATTCACGCCACTAACAAATACTTTAGAAGATATAAATAATCTTTATTTAGCAACATTTATTTGTTATCTATTATAGATAATATACTTTTAACGGGAATTCTGACCTTATTTCTTTCTTTTAACAACAAGACGTGCAAAAGCCTCGATAATATATAATACGATTAGGCTCTTACAGTTACAAGATGGCCTTACACAAGACTTAAACGTTACCATAGGTGTGTATGAGTTACTAAAACTTTCGGAATAGCACTAGTCGATGACTTCAATCACCATCTAATGATATAAAGCGTAAGAGACAAACTTTGATAGAAAATCAGACGGTAAAATGAAAAAATATTAAAATGGTTCATTTGAACTACCATCATTAAACGTGTAAAACCATAAATTACGTTCATGTTGCAAGTAAAAATTGTGAGAAATATTTAGTATCATTATCTAAACGAAGATATATATTATTAAAGATAAAGTAAGGTTTATGTAATCCTGTGAAAGCCATCCTATTTGTTTTTTTTTAATTAACAAACAATGATCAACACTATACCTGTTCAAATACGGTGTTGTACATTGCGAACTGTTTATTTTTTGAAGTCTGCAGGATTTCGTATAAATTTTATACTGTTCGCCAAAACAAAAGGTGGAACAGAATTATATCTAGGCACAGTTATCATTAACAAGTGAGGCAGTTGAACGTGTACGTTGAAATATTGCTTATTTTTTCTTTTTTATGGTAGCAGTTTTCTTCTTCGTAAAACTGAATCACTTGTTTTTTTTTTTGTTCTCAATATATATATATATATATATAAGGCAATAACATGCTTTCTTTTGAGGTTTGTGATTATAAATCGTTAAACTATCACGGTTGGTATCTTAACAAAACCAACCGAAATACCTGAAGGTTTTCTTCTTTTTCTAAAATAACAAAAAAAAAAGACTAGACTCTCTATTGAGTACCATTTTTCGATCGTCACTTTTCATATTTATTGTCTGACTTTGACGTCCCCGTCTTCCCGCTTCAGACCTCGCCCTGAAGAAGAAACAAATTGAAGCGACAAACAGGTGGGAAGTGAACTGAACGTACCGGCTTTTACACGTTGAATCTGGTTTCCGACCCATCGGCGAGCATCAAAGTTACCGTCCGGTTGTTGATCCATATCAGGCGGGCTAGTCGCATGGGATTAAGTCTGGCGACATCGGCGATCGGAGCAGTGCTATAGGATTTGACGTTTTTCGTCTGAGATTGGCCCAAACCAAACATGCCTGAAGGAATAAGATACATGAGAGGATGATGAAGAGTGAGAGCTTCTTAAAAGTACTACCTGTACTGGTTTGCCAGAAACTGAGTTTATTCTCTCCGCAAGCGTAACTGACTAAGAACTTGCCGTCAGGACTGAACGCACACGCCGTGACTGCCTCTGAATGTGCTGTGATGAGAGTGCACCTGTTCTGCCTCAGCTCGTGAATGGTCAAAGTTCCCGTATGAGAACCAACTAAAACCGAAGAAATATTATTCCTAAATAGTGGTAGATGGTATTACACGCCCAACCTGCTATCCGTCTCGTTGTTAAACAATGAGAAACCTGATTAAACTTGCAAATAGCCGGAAACACGTCTTGCAGACTCTTATTCTTTAACTGGCTAGGATCCAAACAGTGAAGAATTATGTCCATTAACTAAAATAAATAATATAAATGTTTTTTTTCTTTTTTTTGGGTTCTTCGCCACGATTGAATACTCAAAAATATCTGTTCTTATGAATAATAAAGAATCACTGGGTAAAAAACAACAAACCAAACGGAGACAACTTTCTCGGTGATTTTTTTCTCTAATAAATTTGCCTAACGAATAAAATTTTAATAAACATTTTTTTGTGTATGTCAATGATACATTGACAATTACAAGTATCATTGGCATACACAAAAAATATATTTACTTCCTATCTTTACATTATATATAGAAATTAATATAATTTATTGTTTAGATTCGTTTTGAAAACGGGGGGAGAAGACCTCCCAAAACGTTAACGTTCAAAAGTTTGTATTTATTTTAGAACATTTTTATATTCTTTAAAATCTTGTTCGTTAGGTAAATTCACTGAGAAATTTGTGTCCGTTTGTTTTTTGTGTTTTACCCAGTTATTCTTTATTTATATAAGAACAAATATTTTTGAGATTTTTTGAGTTTTAGATAGTAGCGAAAAACCCAAAAAAAGAAAAAAATATATGAACACGCCACAATCGTTCAGACATTACTGAACAAAAATGTTAAAAATTCTGTAAAACAATAACGACCTTTGTAGGTTACTTACTTCAACTAGAAGTGTACTCATTTCAGTCTGCATCTTCTCAATCAACAATTCAACGCCTCTGAGTATTTCCGGTTTGGCTTTGTGTAAAACGTTGTTGTTTATGTTGATATTGAGTGTTTGAGCGTTCTGTTGCATGGCGTTGTATTTGGCAACTTCTTTCGCCATAGTGGTGATGAAAGCAGCAGGTCTGAAAGCAAAAACTCCATCCTCAAATACCTCAAACTAGAAAACAAGAACCAACCTGGCCGTTGCTATCAATGTCAAGGCGTGTCTGGCCGTCCTGCAGGAATCGGCCTGTGGAGTGAGAGGAAGTCCATAGGTCATGCTAGGAACTAGTTTATCAGCTTCAGAGCACAACTCCAATAAGCCTAAAACAATTTTGTGATTTCATCTAATAAAAGAAAAGAACGCGTTTTGTACCTAGTAAAACTTTGCTAATGTCTAGATACGGAGCCCATACAGTAAATCCCCGACCGATGAGATCGATGGCTGCTCTTCTTAGTGGTATATGAGCCGGTAGTCGAGGAGTTGGCAAAGCTAGCAGTAGATGAGACAAAGCCATAGCTGTGAGACGAGCTAAATTATTATTTCCTGCACCTAAATACAGAAAAAGGTCCAATCATTTTTAAACCACTAGGGGGAAGGAACAAAATACTGACCAGGCCTCAAATATTGACTAGGCAATGTAAAAACATAATTTAAAAAAAAAATCTAGTGATTTAATTTTATATTTAGTACGAAATTATTAATTATGAATTATACTATAATAGAATAATAGAAATTTGGGCATGCGCGGAAATATATGCAATTGTAATAATAATAAAAATAAGTTTGCGTACAAATGTCAGAAAGTTGGGAAAACTGATCATTAGAACTTAACCTCACCGTGTTTGGTAAGTACATTAATGATCAATTTATATAAAATTAATTACTTTATAATCAATAAATAAGTATTTGTCAAAATATAAAAGATTAATTATCAACAATTTTTGTTACTAAAATCATAATAATTAAAATATTACTCTGGTCAATAATTGGTGTCGTAAATTATCCAATGTACCAAAAAAATAAAAATCGGTCATTTTTTAGAACATATGTTAAATCCAAAGCACCATTGAATGACCAGAGTATTAATGCGATGGCAAGTTAACCTCAAAGTTCTTCTTCTTCTTCTTAAGTAACATGGCTTCTGCTTCAGACAGCGGGCAATTAGCCAGCGCATTAGGTCTGGCTCTAAGCCATAACTTTGTCACTCAAATATACTATAGTAGTTTATTATATAATGTGGAAACCACTGAAAGCATCCGGCTTCATCCAGCCTGGTTACCGGCGTGACAAGGGGTCAAAAAATTAAACTATTGCTAAGGATCACCGCTGGAAGCATCCGGCCTGGTTACCTGCGTGACAATAGGTCTAATAGTGTTCAATAAAAATTACTACACAATCACAGTCACTAATATAAACTTCTAAAAAAATGAAATCTGAAGACGGATTATCAAAATACTACTTCGATGGCTTTCACCATTACTTTCTCTCGGTAAAACTCCGTTTATTATCTGTATTTCCTTTCCTTTTTATCCGCGGTTTGTTAGTATATGAAAGAATGAGTTATTTGACAAACCGACACAAAGGGTCGATATACCAACACAATATACATTGGAAAAATCAACACTAACACAAATTTAGTTTGAGAATATTTATATGGGCTTGCATTTGCTGACTACATCATCTAGGAATATCTTCAGTTTTATTATATTGGTGATTAAAAATTTACTCAGAAAATCAACAACTTTTTTTTGTAATATTACTCAGTACCATTTGTACTGAACAAATTCACGCAATTACATCACATAAGTGTGAAGAGCTAGAAAAAAAGAAAACTGGAGCTTGAAATCAGAGAAAAAGAAATAAAATTACAGCGACAAACCGAATGTGAAATTAAGAAAGTTGAAAAAGAAAAAGCGCCTATTGAAAAAGAAAAGGAAAAAGAAGTATGTTTATTGAAAAAAGAATTTGAAGAAGAAAAACTGAAAAAGCATCAGCAAAGAGAAGAATTACGAAGAAGACAAAAAGAAAAAGAGGAGGCAATAAATAATTTCAAAAACAAGAAAAAGTAGGCAGTCGTGGGGACTGCAGACAGACAGTCCCCACAATTATACAATCATTGGTTTAAATACTATCGAACAACTAGAAATCTGTTTTACCACGTTAGTAAGATAATTCCTTTTTTTTTTTTGGAAGTTTTTCGCCACGATCTAAAACTCAAAAAATATCAAAAATATCTGTTCTTAAGTAAATAAAGAATCACTGGGTAAAAAACATAAAAACAAACGGAGACAAATTTCTCAGTGATTCTTTTCTGTAATAAAATTGCCTAACGAACAAAATTTTAAAAAATATAAAAATGTTCTAAAATAAATACAAACTTTTGAACGCTAACGTTTAGGGAGGTCTTCTCCCCTCGTTTTCAAAACGAATCTAAAAAATAAATTATATTAATTTCTATATAAAATGCAAAGATAGGAAGTAAATATTTTTTTTGTGTATGTCAATGATACTTACATTGACAATTAGTTTTTATTGACAAGTGACATACTACCAAAAAAATATATATAGGTGGGGTTTACTGTGTCATTATCGTATATTGAAATACGTTTTTAATTGTATTCTTTAGAATCGGGAACCATATTGAATTTAAACCTACCGAAGGCATAGCAACACAGTTATAATTTAAATTAATTATAGCGGTTTCTTTTAATCTTCTGTATTTTGTTACTGATTCTTTTAATACCGTTTCAGAATTATTCCAATCGATTTTATGTCCCGGTTCCCATGCGTGTTGGCAAATTTTAGATTTATTAAAATCGCCCTTTCTAAGAAGGTTTATGCTCTTTTACACTAACATCTAATGGTTTAGATGTCTCACCTATATAAAATTTGCCACACTCGCTGGGAATTTTATAAACCACATTTTTGGTATTCTGTTGTGTGTTGTTTGGTTTAGTTTTTGTTAATATAGATCTAAGAATATTTTTTGTTTTAAATGTCGTTCTTATGTTGTATTTATTTCCTACTCTTTTAATTGTGTTAGAAAGACCGCGGATGTAAGGAATTGTGAGGTTAATTTTTTGAGAGTTATTATTAGGTTTGTTCTAGCAAAGATTTCAAACGGTTTCAAACGGTTCCAAACCATCCGGAGTTTGTGCAGATGACCGAAACATTCGCATATATTCTATTCAATTTTTGCCAGAACAAACCTATTGCTATTAATAACTTGTCTGTTTTGTCTGATATCGAAAAGTTCTAAACGATTTATTTATTTATATTATATTTATATTTATTTATTAATTTTATAAACCACAAAAATGTGGTTTATAAAATTGCCTGCGAATGTGCCAAATTTTATATAGGTGAGACATCTAGACCGTTAGAATAAATGAACATAAAAACCTTCTTAGATTGGTTTTGAAAACGGGGGGGGGGAAGACCTCCCGAAACGTCAGCGTTCAAAAGTTTGTATTTATTTTAGAACATTTTTATGTTTTTTAAAATTTTGTTCGTTAGGAAAATTTATTACAGAAAAGAATCACTGAGAAATTTGTCTCCGTTTGGTTTTTTGTTTTTACCCAGTGATTCTTTATTTACATAAAAAATATTTTATGAGTTTTAGATCGTGGCGAAAAACCCAAATAAATGGGAAAAAAATATAAACACACCACAATCATTCAGACATTACTAAGATAACTCCTTAGCCACTATGAAATATTCATTACACGATGTATTGCAGAGATTAAATATTATAAAAATAAATAAAAGTTATTTATAAGTTTTCTACGCATAATACTAGTCAGTATTTGGAACATAGGCGGTCAATGTTTAGTGCATTCGACTGTAACATTAATTATTACAATTTAATGTTTATTATTATATATTTTATAAACAAAAATATTATAGTTTGTAAGTTAAAACTTTAAAAAAGTGCGTAACACTTGTTGCAGCTCATAAACTCTTCCGATAAATTTTCAAATAATGTATTTCTGTTCATTTTATCTAAACTGGTCAATATTTGGAGCTTTTACCCTATTTTTAAAGCGTTTAAAAAGTTTAAAAGCGTGATAATCACGGTAGAAAATAAAGAAATGATTATATCCAACATAATAATCAGAGAAGTCGAGATACCCTCACTTTTGACCCATGTATAATAATAACAATGGAAAAAAAACAACTTTTCTTTGATAAGGCTGACTGAACGTACTGAACACAGCGATCTATGAGTGACATTTATATTTAGACCAGTGTTGCCGCTATTACGTTTCAAAGTTCTGACACCCTTATCGAAAAAAACTTTTTACTTCAAACATACCAAACCCTTCCACCACAGAACTCTTTCTTCTATCTTCGCTCTTTCTCTTGCCTGTATCCGAACTAGTGATATCCTGTCCAAACTCAGCGCCTATAACTCCTAACAATATCACAGCTGTCGACTGTTTTCTCTTCAGTTCCACTAAGCTGGATGGTTTGCGAATCTGTTCCTCTTCTTCCTCTTCGAAATCTTCGTCCTAAGTTAATTTAAAGTGGGTTTATGTTAAAGTATATTGTAGAGCTAATGTTTGATGAACAGTTACCGTTGGATCTGGAGAGTTTGATGGATTATTGTGAGAATTGACGTGGTTTTGAGATGGAGGGGATATAGCCTGTTGATTAATTGTTTCAGTCTGTGTATAGTATGGGAGATAGTTGGCCCATGCATCCACCAACTGTTTCCTTCCTTTAGGTCCCATTCTGTGGTAAAAAACATTAAATTTATCTTTTGAGAATCTGGAATGATTCTACTCTAGATACAAATAAGCTGTAAATCTTTTAACCAATATTTTTTGTGCCAGAAAGAAAAAGTTCACAAAACCACTGCGGTAAAAATATCAAATGCTGTACATTATAGAGTAAAAAGGCAACCAGTAAACACAGTAGGGGTATTACCTGGATAATTCGGCCAAAAGCAAAGTTTGAGCTGCTTCTCTGACTTCGACGCAGTGATGCTGCCATCTCTTGGCCATCATTTCCACCTGAGGCCTCTTAAACTGTTTGGCGCCACGCTCCACCACCTAAATTAAACCAGGTCAAATGAACTACTCGAGTAGAAAAGGAAAAAACTTACTTTATCGGGTAACAAAACACAGTGTAACGTAGCCAATAACGACCAGCCTTGCTTTATCTGCGCCTGCTGTTGCGTGTACATCTCTTCCTGCTCTTCGTCGGTCTTGCTCCAATTTATTCTCGTAGATTGCCTATAAAAATAAACCTGTCACTGAGCTTTTATACTTCCATCGATCCGTCGAACAGTGGTTTGAGGAAAGTAGTTTTGATACCGACAATTATTAGGAGGCTTACTCAAGAATTACCTGTGCAGTTTCCTATTTCGTTCTTGTTCTGGAACAAATGTGGCATTACTCATACTCATCAGGGTGTGACTGAGGGCTATTACGGCGAGCAAATGATTGCTAGTTAGAGTTGTGCTCAGTTCCCAGTGGGTTCTGCAACAATTATAAAAGATTGAGTGATACAAGGTCTGTTTGATAAAGGTGTAATAAAACTGACCGACTGGTAAATATTCGAGTGACTTTCTCCCTTCTAACGAGATCTTGAGGTAAACTAATCTCCAAGTCCTGATTTTCCGATATGGGTTCTTCGTCGACTGGTATGGTATTGTGCCAGGTGGGAAGGAATAAAGACATGTGATTTGCCTTAGATAGTACTCCAAACGATAGAGGAACCTATCGACATATAATTTTTTTTATAAATTACTGTTTCTTTTTCGGGTAATCCTGTACATATAATATGTTTTGGCTGAAATTTTGATTTTTTGACAAAAAAAAGACTCATTTTGTTGAAAAACTCTCTATATATTACCATAGGTCGAAGAAGACCCAGCTTCCCCTGGCATACTCTGTCCAGGTCATCATCCAAACCCCAGGAATGTAACAGGGATAATAGTAGTTGAGCTATTTCCATGCCGTGAGATGTATCCAGAGGTCCCAGACTTCCTGGCTTGTTCTTTTCTTTGCCCGAATCGGAGTTTTCTAAAATATGAACGTATACGTGTGATGAAACTATTTAACATAAATGGGCCAGGTCTGACAATTATAAATATTCAGTTTACTGTCTTTAGACCACATAAAAATCGATCAGTTCTGTTCAGGGTGATTCACGTTCTTGTCTACCGAATGAGAGTATTGAGAGCAAACTAACATAACTAAATTAAACATGTAAGGAAAAGCTATTCTTAGGACGTCCAGCTTATATCATTGTCAGACCTTGATGTAATGCCTGGACATGTTAGTAAGTGATCTTACCTCTGTTGAGATGATCTGTGCCTTTAAGAACCATGTCAGCTTTCGCTTGTATTTTGGTGTGTACTGTTTCGGCACCTTCTTTCATTTTTGCCAAAATACCTAAGTTGTCAACAAGCACATTTTTTACACGATTGAAACCAAACTTAGAAGGGTGCGAACAAAAAACAAAACAAAATACAAGCAGTAAAAAAAAGAAAAGGGTGTACAGATAAGTTTTGATAGTTGGTGAACTTTTCTTCTCATACGTGGGTGGAGTTAGTTGTCTTGTCTCCTTTTAAAATTCCTCCAGTAATTTGGGAAGGCTTTCCGAAATAGGTATATATATATATATATATATATATATATATATATATATATATATATATATATATACCTATTTCGATCAACCTGTGTCGATCCAGTGCTGGATGAAGGCCTCTTCAGCATGCTTCCAACTTTCACGGTCCTGGGCTTTCCTCTGCCACTCGGGTCCTAGATACTTAACGATGTCATCAGTCCATCGTACTTTCAGTCTTCTTCGCGGACGTTTGCGATCAAGCGGTATCCACTCCAGAATTGCCTTCGTCCATCTTTCGTCCCATCGCCTTGCTATATGGCCTGCCCATCTCCATTGCAATTGCTTTACTCTTCCATTGATGTCACACGTGGCATGGTGTATCCGTTGTGCCTTTCTATGGCCTGCTGTACAACCTGGATGTGATCCATTGTACTAAATCCACTTCTGAATCTTGCTTGTTCTCTTGGTTGAGCGTCATTCAGTTTATTGAAAACTTTGTACTTTACCGATAGGAGGTAGGTAGGACGGTAGTTCTTTAAATCTTCCTATGCCCTTTTTTTATGTAAAATGATCACTTGGGCATTTTTCCATAAGTCAGGTACTATTTGTTCTTTGAGGCATTTTGAGCATAATTTTGCCATTGTTTTATGTAGCATCCGACCACCAGCTTTTAGCATTTCGACAGTTACACTGTCCTTTCCTGGAGCTTTACCGTTCTTCATCGATTCTATAGCACTTGTCCCCAGCTCCACTAGGATATCTGGCATTTGTTTTTCCGTGGGTATTGTTGTCTTTGATTGGTTCTGATCTTCATATAACTGGGAATAAAATTTTCTGATAACCTCCAACATTTGGGTACGCGCCCTGCACACTGTACCATCCTCACGCATTAAGGCATAAATATGCGTTCTTTTGAGCCTTGTTAATTCTTTTTTTTTTTGCACTAGCTGCATGTTGAATCGGCGCGTGTCCTCTCTGATACGTTTTCTTATAGTTTTGCAGAGCTCAACATACTCGACCCTGCCAAAAGGACTCCCTGCATTTCTCATTGCCCGTCGTTTCTTCATTAAATCAATGGTCTCACTGGAGATTTTTGTCGGTTTGAGACATTTTTCTTCTGGTGCTATTGAAGCAGCCATTTGAAGCACATTGTTGGGGATTTCTTCATATTGAACTGATATTTCCATCTCCTCCGGATCTTGTAAAACAGCAAAGCGGTTCGACAAAGCAATCTCAAAATTGCTGCCCCTCTCCAGCAATATGCCAGAATCCACTTTGCCCTTCTTTGACCTTACCATTTTTTCGCACTCTCTTCGACGGTTAATCCTAACTTTCGCTCGTACCATTCGGTACCACCGAACCACCGAACCGCTCGTACCGTTCGGTACCGACATTAAAATTGTTAAGCTCAGTACAATTGCAAATTATGGTTTTATCGTTGGTCATGATGTAATCAATTTCACTGTGAGTGAGTGAACTTTTCCATGTCCATTTTCTGGTGATATTTTTCTTATAGAACGATTTCATAATATAAAGTTATTGTCCCTCAGCAAAGTCAACCAATCTGTCACCTCTATCGTCTCGCTCACCAGTTCCATATGGGCTAGTTGCATTTTCTCCAGTTGTTATTGTTCCAATTCTGGCATTACAATCACCCATCAGGATTTTATACCTACATTTCTCCTTGTATAAAAGCTGGGCCACATCATCATAAAATTCCTCAAGTTCGTCATCCCTATGGCTTATAGTTGGTGCATAAGCTTGGACGATTTGAAGTCTAAACTTTTTATTAAACTGAATGACGCATTGGGCTAGTCGATCAGACGTACATTCACATTTTACTACCCGGTCCTTCAGCTTTCGATTAATGAGGAATCCAATTCCCCCACATCGTCCATTCTCCGTACCTCGGGTGTAGAGTACGTGTCTAGATGGTTCCAGTTTAATTAACTCTTCGCCCTTTCTTCGTGTTTCACAGAGCCCAATAATATCCCAATGTGTTTTGTCAACTTCGATTAACAGTTCTTGCAGTCGGGCCTCCGTTTTCAAAGTCAGTATATTAAGCGTAACAATGTCAAAAGTCCAATGGCAGCCTGATCTAACCCGGTGATTCTTAGCACCCTCTGCCTTGGAGCAGGTCTTCTCGCTGCCGTAGGTAGTTGCCCCTTGGCCTACGGGGAATGAGGGCCGTGTTTTAGGTTGTACTGTCATATTGAAATACCATATTGAATGTATGGACCGTAATCTGCCAAGCTGGTCCAATGCGGGTTGGCAGATTTTGGATCATGTTAGTCTGAGGCCTCTGCCTTGACCTGTCCGCCAGGGGGGTGACCCTCCCAGGAGCATAGACTCCAGACGGCATAGCTCCAAGCTTCACTGCCCTACTCAAACTGCTTTACCACGTCAGGGTCTGATTGATATATATATATATATATATATATATATATATATATATATATATATATATATATATATATATATATATATATATATATATATATATGTATATATATATCAATATTTTTCGTTCAATATTCGAGAAAAAAAATCTGCGATATAGGAAAACTCACCGATATTGAGTGTCATTTGGATACTTACTCCAATTTAAAAACTTTACATCATGTTCAGCAGTTTACAAATGAAGATTGTTTACTTTTAAAGTTTCGATCAAACAATACCGATAATATTTCACAAGTTTGTGATTACCGTGAGTATCACTATTTAAATTAATATAGTGTGCATTTTCGTAAGTGAGGTGATCCATTCAAAACGCACAAAAAAATTATACGCAAAAATTTAGGAATTGTAAGTTTGGAGCTTTGCACGAATGCTTTTACTGATCTTTTATTAAAGCTTATGCCAGGTAACAAGATATGCAAACGATGTGATAATAATTTTCGTTCATCTCAGGAAACCACTGAGCAATATAATTCGATTGAAGAAAGTAATACTGAAGATAATCGAGAAAGATTATGACGATCTACTAGAGTTCTGGAACAGAAAAAAATTATAAACCAGGGAATCATTGATTGTTCTCAACGTTCTGATTCTACAAATTCCTTTCATTTAACTTCGAGTGGTTCTGAATTCATGACTGCTAGTCAGGATAAAGAAGTAATTAATAACATTTTGACAAATATAGATTTACCGACGTACAAGCATCAAGCATTTTATAAAACTAAATCTGAAATTCAAGCTGAAAATATAGTTCAACAGGTATCTGATAAATTTGCTGAAAAATTATCTAAAGCAGCTGATTTAAAAATAACAATACCTGGTCTTGTAAATACTAATTTATATTAAGATAATTTTGCTTTGAGAGAAATGATTCCACTGGGGAACAATTTGAAAAATAATTTCTGTTGAGCTCGATATTTAAGCTGTTTTACACGTAAATTGACATGCTAATTCCAAAACTTTATTTCGTTTTTTTTTCTATCACGTCAAGTTTTTTTCTCTATAGTTGTTGCGCATCCGACTAAGCTTGGCGAATCACAGAAGTCACTACTGCTCTCCTACCGGTGAACCTTCTTCGACCTAGGAGTGGAGGCGTGAGTGACGTTGCTATATCCAAAACTAGTTCGGTCAGTTACGCATGAGATGCTAAAGTACGCGGGTCTGTGTCGCTCTGATATAGTGAAGTCAAAGTATACATACACAGCTACAGATTTTCGTTATGTCTGCCTCTGGTAGTTCTCGTCGTAAGTGCTTAAACAGCCCTGATTCATTTTGTTATATACGTGGCAGTTTTACCATCTCCATTCAACGGAGTAATATTAGTACATTTGTCGGGCAAGCCTATTTTGCTTATTTTAAAGTGAAAATAGGTGACCAAGATAAATCATGGGCCCCTCATAACGTGTGCAAGCAGTGTGTAGAGAGTTTACGAATGTGGACGAAGAGAACACGTAATAAACTTTCGTTTGGTATACTAATGGTTTGGCGAAAGCCCAAAGATCACTTAAGTGATTGCTACTTTTGCATAGTGAAAACATCAAGATTCAACAAACATAAAATTGAGTACCCTAGTTTACCGTCAACTATACGCCCTGTGCCTCATTCGGCTGAAATTCCAGTGCCAGTTTTTCAAGAATTACCTTCTTTAGAAATACAAGAATGTGAATCAAGTGAAGATCGAAGTGACTCCACCGACGAAGAATTCAAAATTTCCAATGATTCTGTTCGTAAAGGATTCAATCAACATGAATTAAACGATTTAGCACGAGATTTGGGACTATCCAAAAAAGCATAGAAATTATTAGCACCAAGACTGCACGAAAAAAATTTGCTTGACAAAGGAGCTAAAGTCACTTACTATCGATCCCGAGAAAGTGAATTTAGGCAGTACTTCAGAAATAATGACGGATTTGTATATTGCCAGAACGTAGAAGGTTTAATAAAAGAAATGGCCATTTCTAACTATAACGCAACTGAATGGCGATTGTTTATAGATAGCACAAAGCGTAGCTTGAAGTGTGTTCTCCTACATAATGGAAATTTATACGGTTCAGTACTAATAGGTCATTCAGTTTCTTTGCGTGAAGAATATGGCGACATAAAGAAAGTCATGGACTTGTTACAATATAACATGCACCAATGGATCATCTGTGTTGACCTTAAAATGGTATGTTTCCTTCTTGGCCAGCAACACGGGTATACTAAGTATCCCTGTTTTTTGTGCATTTGGGACAGCAGAGATCGTGAGAAGCATTGGGTGCAATCGAACTGGCCGCCAAGATCTGACCTAAGACCTGGTGATTTTAAATCAGCCACTTGTTGACAGAAAAAAACATTGTATTTCCGCCTTTGCATATAAAACTAGGTCTCGTGAAGCAATTTGTTAAGGCTTTGTCAATTGAAGGAGACTGCTTTAAGTATATCATTTCGGCATTCCCTAGCCTGTCATATGAAAAGATAAAGACTGGTGTGTTTGATGGTCCACAGATTCGGCAACTCGTTAAAGATGAAAATTTAACTGAAACAATGACCGAACTTGAAAGGAATGCTTGGTTGGCTTTTAAAAATATTGTTAAAGACTTTCCTGGAAATACACGAGCCCCGAATTACGTCGAAATTGTTCAACAACTCTTGGAGAGCTTTAAAAAGCTCGGTTGCACCATGAGCATCAAACTGCATTTCTTACACAGTCATCTTGCTAACTTCCCAGAAAATCTTGGTGCTGTTAGTGATGAACAGGGCGAGCGATTCCACCAAGATCTAAAGGTTATGGAAGCGCGGTATCAAGGTAGATGGGATGTCAGTATGATGGCTGACTACTGTTGGAGCATCAAGCAAGAATGTCCACAAACTGAACACTCCAGGAAAAGCTATAAGAAGAAATTTTTACCATAATATCTTTTATTTATTTTTTGTATAAACACAATTTAACTTTTAATAATATGTTCACCTCTGTATGAATAAAATATTCTAATCTATTTGGTCAGATCTCACCTTATTTCCTTTCGTATGTACACTTTTAAGGTAAAATGAGGGGTATGCTGTAGCTTAAGAACTTGACGTGATAGAGAAAAACTGTAGAATATTTTTGAATTCAGAGATGAAAAATTAGTCAAAAACAAGTCACAGATCCAAGTCAACAAAATTGCTGTTCCCCAGTGTTATCAATTTGAGACACTTATTTGACAATGCCGAAACTAATGCGAATAGATTAGACTCATTAGCTTTGTTACCAAAATATTGGACACTACCAAAAGTTTTCGAATATTTTAATTGCACCAATTATATGTGGTCAAAACTTAAAACTTAATAAATTTAAACAAATGGATGATGAGTTCTTAAGAATTAAAAATTATTTTCTGATTTATTATAATTTGCTTTATCTAGAAAATTTAAAAAAGCATGACAGGAAGAAAACTTAGTCTGGAAATACAAGATAAGATTAAGATAGTGGCGAAAACCCCCCCAAAAAAGAGAAAAAATATATGAACACGCCACAACAATTTAGACAATACTTAAAAAAACTTATTTGTACACTTGATAAGGAAAAAATCATTGATGAAAGCTGCTGTAGGCAAAAAAAGGCACGTTACCATGTTTATCCTTTTCTTTTATTATCCTCTCCATATTCTCCGCTTTGTCCTTGACTTTTCCGAAAAAGTCTTGCAGCAGAGAAAGACACAAGTTAATTTTAAAGCGACAACGAGAACCCCAACAATGTTTCTTTTCATCCTACCTGCAATTTTCTTGTGTGCGTCCGGGCTAGCGCTTTGCGTCAGAGCGGCCACTTTCAAATACTCTGCTTGGGATATGAGTCCCGCCGCTTCGAGACTTCCCGGGGACATCATGGAGTATTCCTCGCTAAGTAGTTCAATTATTAAGGCTTCTATGTCGAAGAAAAGGATATGGCTCTCCGGATCTAGAAATTTCATTATTACTAAGTTTATTTACCCGTTGATATTAGATACCTTTTGGATTGGTACGGAAGCCTTGAACTCCCAGAGGGGTTTGGCCGTGTACGCGTCTGGCGTGTGGATCGCCTGCTTCAGTGTGGGCGTTGAGCTGTTGTAGTTGATGAAGCCCCCGCTGGGTGGCGTGCCGGATAGCCGACAGATTCCTATGACGCAGACCCCGG
Source organism: Cosmopolites sordidus (assembly GCA_031761425.1). Classification (NCBI taxonomy): domain Eukaryota; kingdom Metazoa; phylum Arthropoda; class Insecta; order Coleoptera; family Curculionidae; genus Cosmopolites; species Cosmopolites sordidus. The sequence continues at coordinate 1,596,512 of JARFXV010000476.1, read as the reverse complement.
AAGAAATGCACGGCGGGGTTAGCCAAGCCCATTTCCGACGCAGAATTGGCTTCTTCGTTCTCCTCGCAAGCGTACAGAACTTCTTCTGCGGCTATGCCTTGTAGTACTCTATCCAGATGGCCAGTTTCCATTTGCCAGACGTATACGGTACCATCGGAACAACCTGTGAACAATTTTAGTCTTTTATGTTCTTTTCTAACTATATTAAAGTATGCTTAAGACTTGTCAGGAATTTGTTATAAAACGATTTTACTTAATACAATCAAATATATCACCTATTATCATAAAGTCGTCCTTAGGCCTCCACTTAATTGTCGTTACAGGAAATAGGTGCCTGGATGCCAGACAGACGCATTTTCTTTCAGCTAAACTTAGCAGGGTAACGGAATGATCAGAGGCCACCGAACAAATACATTTCTGGATTCTTGCCTGTAACAATAACGGCCTTTGCAACATTGTTATATTCTATCAGGATCGATCATAAAAAAAAACAAAATAGAAACAGAAATCACAGAATAGTGATTTTTTCAGTTTCTGTCGAACGAACTGTGAGTTTGCGCGTCTCTAGTGTCAAAATTATTCTAGCAAGGCTTGCAAATTGTCGAAAATTTCATTCGAATGTTACTTCATATAAAATAAATAGTTTCAAGGCGTCTAATTTGGTTGTTGTTTTATTTGAATTAAAAGTTCAGACGCACTATTTCTGGATCCTTGCCTGTACCAATGACGGCTTTTGCACAACACTACAACGTTACATTCCATGAAGAGTTGCGCGTGTTGACAAAACTATACCAGGACTGATCGTAAAAAATTGACTTACACTGCAATTCTCTGGTGGTACCAAAAGTTGGGTGATTTCACCGGCGTGCACGCAGAATCGGTGCAGGAGTGTTCCTGTCACCAAGTCCCAAAGACAAACGGCAAAATCTACACCTCCGGAAACCAAATAATTCCTGTCGTATCTTAAAAAAAAAAGTACAAAATGAGGTAAGGGTGGTTTCAGGTTGTGGTAAGAAATATTTTACCTCGGATGTTCTCGATGAGGATGTAACAGGCAATTTACGCGTCCGTGATGGCCAGAAAGTATCTGGTGAGGGGGCCAGTCTAAATATCAAGGAAGAAACCGTGAATTAAAGCAAACACTCGAAAAGGTTTCTTACTGTGGTACTGCTGATGGGTACCGTGTAGTAACTGGAGCATGACCGTTTGTGTTGCTGGTACGATGATGATAGACCCATCCTCTCTACCAACAACAAGACGACTCTGCAGTGGGAGGTATATACTAGCGGTCAATTTAATCGCTGTAAAAAACACGTTAGCAAAAAAGTGTCTGAGATTAGTTTTTATTAACACGGTCCATAAGTTTGTGCGTTTTAACACTATGATCAAAAAATATGATGTTATAAATAAAACATAAACTATTTGTTTTTTGCCCAAATTTAATGCAAATTCTTTGCTCACCTTAATGTTTGATCATGCTGGAAGAAATGTGAGCTATGTGTTAGATATAGTATTGGTTTTTATTCTGTACATTTAAACCCACTTGTAAACAACTCTGGTTCAAACATACCACACAGAAAAAACGCACGAACTTATGAATCAACCGAAACCTCACAGAAATAACTCACATTGGTTTTCTTGTCTTTCTATCTGATCTAGAATTCCAACCGGGTCAGGCCTGACCGAACTCCACGCCTTCGTCAAGCTTGTAATCAGAGTGGCTGATGAGGTTACCGGTTCGGGTGGTGCTTGAGCTCTAATTTTAACAAAAGCGAATGATATAACGCGAATTTTTCTTAGTGTAGTTCTAATACTCGGTAATATAGAAAATGAAAAAATACAGGGTGGTCTCTTTAGAGACGTATTTATATATTTATATATTTATTATTCGTATTTATATATTTATTATTCATTATCTGTTTGATTCTCAACATTTAGGTTTCTTTGCATATATCCTTCTAGACACACGAAAGCGGAATGTTGCAAACGGAGATAAGAACCACATGTTTTATAACTTTATTTTGGCGCGTTTTTTCTTCATTGGACAAGGTTTATTATTGAGGTTAAGGTATAGGTAAGCTTAAGGTATTGACAGGATTACATCCTGTCAATACTTATTGTCAATGTAAGTATTATTGGCTTATACACAAAATATATTTACTTCCTATCTTTGCATTATATATAGAAATTAATATAACTTATTTTTTAGATTTGTTTTGAAAACGAGAGGAGAAGACCTCCCGAAAAGTTAACTTTCAAAAGTTTGTATTTATTTTAGAAAGTGTTTTATGTTTTTTAAAATTTTGTTCGTTAGGCAAATTTATTACAGAAAAGAATCACTGAGAAATTTGTCTCCGTTTGGTTTTTTGTTTTTTACCCAGTGATTCTTTATTTGCATAAGAACAGATATTTTTTATATTTTTTTGAGTTTTAGATCGTGGCGAAAAACTAGATCGTGACTCCATCAGCTTCTCCTGTCTTATTTTATCGAAGTATTAAGACTATATGTATAGTGACTTTGGAGGATACTTATAATTATACAATCATAAATCTTGCCCACCATAAGCTTCAAAGGTTATTCGCTGTTCTTCAGCTTCAGATTTTTTATATCAAATTAATAAGTACACGTCGAAAAAATAACTTATCGCCTTGCATCCCGTGTCGATTAATTAAAAACATTTTGTTTACAAAACATTGCTATTTTATCTGAATTATGTGCAAATATGTGAACTAATAAAGACCGATCATAATCTTATTTTAAGATTTAATTTTAAATTTTATTTATTTTTTATGGGTGAATTTTCTTTGCACATTATATTCTTCTGCACGAGCCCACTTCATACAAACTGAAATGCATAACCCCTAATATAGTGCAGTTCTATATCGTAGTTTTTGTTATTCCAATCGTGCTAAAAATGTGGCGTTCTTGGCAAGATAATGATCATTGTGCCTTCGGTAGTGCTAATTTTAAAAGAAAATATTTATCGCCCGATGCTAAGCAAATTATTAAAAATAATGTATGTTTGTTTATTGAATAGGGGGCTTAATGTAAATGCAACCGCAGCAGAAACGTCTTCAATAACGAAAACTCTGATGTCTACAGTTAAAGATATTGTGACGAAGCCAATTAAAGCCAAAAAAGTCCGTGGTAGAACAAAAACCAAACAAAAATAGAAGGTAGGTGAACAAAAAAAGTGGTGAGAACAAATATGTGGACGAAATACTTAATTACACTTAAGAAGTGAAGACTAACACATTCTTTTTTATTGCTTTTATTCTGAGGAACGTAGAATACAAGTGTTCCTGCCTTCCTATATGCAAACACCCTGGAGATTTATCGGTTTTTATATATTTTAGGGTCGGTTCTACAATGCAAGTATATACCAAGTATAAACGGCGAACAGTTATACTCGGAATAAGTTATACCTGGTATTATTCTCAGTATATCTGGTGTTGGCCTGTTGCCTACAACGCCTTTAGTTATACCTAAAATAAGGCTGTAGTAGTTCTAATACGTCAAAATACACTCAGGAAACTTAGTTCTCTCTTTGCCCGTCGTTCAGGCGATTTTTCCTCCAAAATTGAATTGTCGACGAGAAGATATTCAGTGCCCCCCCCCCCCCCCCCCCTCCTGGAAGCCAGGACTTGACTGATCTGACTCCGTGTGATTTTATTTTATGGGGATATGGTCCCGAATGGTCCCGAAATTAATCGAATTCGACTGAGGCTTGTATCTCTTAGATAAGGCGCGAGAACTGCAGTGTTAAGCCTTCCGTTGATTAAGCAATGGATTCATAAGTTTGAGGAAACTGGTTAAAGTCACAGTTTGGGCTTCAATGTCGGCATCCGGAATAATCGACCCGTTTTTTTTTCCGAAAAACACCAAGTCCGTGCAGTAACGGTAAATTCTCAGCGTTATGACGACATGCATCAAGTTTTTTTTTCACTCCTGCTCTTCAAGAATTTGCAGGATACACTCAGGAAACTTAGTTCTCTCTTTGCCCGTCGTTCAGGCAATTTTTCCTCGAAAATTGAATTGTCGACGAGAAGACATTCAGTGCCCCCCCCCCCAAGCCTGGACCTGACTCCGTGTGATTTTATTTTATGGGGATATGGTCCCGAATGGGAACGAATGGTCCCGAAATTAATCGAATTCGACCGAGGCTTGTATCTCTGAGATAAGGCGCGAGAACTGCAGTGTTAATTAAGCCTTCTGTTGATTAAGCAATGGATTCGTAAGTTTGAGGAAACTGGTTAAAGTCACAGTTTGGGCTGCAATGTCGGCATTCGGAATAATCGACCCGTTTTTTTCCAAAGACCACCAAGGTCGTGCAGTAACGGTGAATGCTCAGCGTTATGACGACATGCATTAAGTTTTTTTCACTCCTGCTCTTCAAGAATTTGCAGGATACACTCAGGAAACTTAGTTCTCTCTTTGCCCGTCGTTCAGGCGATTTTTCCTCGAAAATTGAATTGTCGACGAGAAGACATTCAGTGGCCCCCCCGAAGCCTGGACTTGACTCCGTGTGATTTTATTTTATGGGGATATGGTCCCGAAATTAATCGAATTTGACTGAGGCTTGTATCTCTTAGATAACGCGCGAGAACTGCAATGTTAAGCCTTCCGATGATTAAGCAATGGATTCGTAAGTTTGAGGAAACTGGTTAAGGTCACAGTTTGGGCTGCAATGTCGGCATCCGGAATAATCGACCCGTTTTTTTCCGAAAACCACCAAGGCCGTGCAGTAACGGTGAATTCTCAGCGTTATGACGACATGCATCAAGTTTTTTTCACTCCTGCTCTTCAAGAAATTGCAGGATACACTCAGGAAACTTAGTTCTGTCTTTGCCCGTGAGATCTTTGTCCAATCCTTGTTGTTTCTTTCTTCAGTTTCATCATATGTCCTCTCAGTATGGTGTCTATAGTTCTTGTGAAGAAGTTATCGTGTCATGGAACGTTATAGAGGCCATTTAGCATTTTATATGTCTCTATAATGTCGCTTCTGTTTCTCTTCTGTTCCAGTGTCAAAACTGATATCTCTCGGCATCTCTGTTGATAGTCTCTACGGCGATTTTCTCTCGGGATGCTGGTAACTCGCTTCTGTACTTTTTCTGGACATTGTTTGTCTTTTTCATAATATGGAGACCAGAATACGTTGGCATATTCTAGTATAGGTCTAATAAAAATTATGTAAATTTTCCTAACTGTTGAGTTATGCATTTGGGAAAGTGTCTTCCTCATCATGTATAGCACGTAATTAGCTCGTTTGGTCCCTGCAGCAATGATTGCAATTGATTTGCAATGATGTACGAGGAGTCTTCTGTTAGAAACCTCGCCGCACATTTAAAGATATAATAATATTTCCACAGGGTTAGCTGGTTCCCGAAATGGATGTTGGTTATTGCATTAATAAGCAGAAGATACACATTTATTCACTATAATTTCCAAATACTTCACTACACTTTTAATGAGCAATTTTTCACTTTTGTCTTAAGTTTTGCGAGATTTGGCGTAACAATATACTTATTTAACTACACTTTGGAATCGACACTGACTCTAACGTGCAATTTTAAAATGGTGCTTTTTACTCTTAATCTTCTTAATTGATTATCTCGAATGCGTAATTTATCTCGAACCCTTCACGTGCAACTGGTTAATCTGAACCCTGTTCTTCAACCTTTCAGTTCAAACTTTCGATTCGTACTGTTCAACGTGTAACTTTCAACTCGCACTCTCTTCTATTGATTTATCTCGAACTGTTCACGTGTAATGGGTTAACCCGAACTCCTTTCACCAAGATTTCAACTCAAACTGTCGATTCGTGATGTTTTCGGACTTCTACCTCGAATTCCCACGTAGCCCTGTCCACGTGATGAGACTATAAAAAACCATCTGTTCCTGTCATTTCTTGGGCTTTACTCGAGAACCTCACCTCGCCCCTTTACCCGCTACAGGGCCTTTCACTGTCACGTTTCTCTGAAAGGATGTTTGTTTTTCTGGTGTCAAGTGCCATTACCATCAATATCCATTTTAGGGTACTTGTAAATTTTACATTTATAACGAGTCCCTTTTTTATGGTTCTCCAGAAAAATGCGGGTGTTGGTATCGTTTTTCAACTTCCGTATGGGTGTAGACTTTTACTAATTTTGTATACATCTACAGGGTGATTTTTTTTCAGTTGTGAATGTTTTCACATCAAATGGAGTGGATTAGGTTTTTTCTTGCTGATGTGGAGCTTGTGATGTCACTCTAAAGTATGATGTTCTGTCAGTGAGTTGGAATGTTCTGTTTTGAGAGGAATTCTCGGATCAATGCTAATAGTTTCCCTCTGACTCCCATCGATCCTAATTTATGAATTAGTCGCTTGTGAGGAACTTTGTCGAATGCTTTTGATGATCCAATGCCTTTGTCCATAAATCGAGTGAGCTGATCAAATTAGTGATAGTTGATCTTCCTTGGACAAATCCGTGTTGTTCTACGGGGATCAGATTATTCCATCGCGCGTGGTCTCGGAGTTTCTGAACTATTATTCTTTCCATTAGTTTTCCCACAGTGCTAGTCAAGCTTATCGGTCTGTAATTTTCTACCAGTTGTTTATCTCCTTTCTTGAAGATAGACGTAACCTCTGCCATTTGCCACGCAGAGGATAATTTCGTTGGGTCTAATGACTGCTTGAACATTTCATTAAGCATCGGGGCCAGTTGGGTTGCGCAGTTTTTCAAGTAATTTGTCGGGATTCTATCGGAACCAGCTGATGAACTAATATTCAGTCCAAGAAGAGTTTGAGCTGTTTCAATATTTGTGAATTCGATATCTTCAATTAATTCGGTGTTCGGTAAATATTCTATAGGTTCTATCGTATATATCTCTTCAAAGTAGTCTGCAAAAAGTTCTGCAATTTCCACAGGATTAGATATTGTGAGCCCTTTACTTAGGATGATTCTAAGTGAACCCGGTTTGCAAGCGGTTTGTTGCTGAATATAAGAGTAAAATCTTTTAGCTCCGCTCTGCACAACTTGCTCTTCGTATTCTTCTCTTTTTGTTCGTAAGCCTGTTGGAGATTATCCTATATTCTTGATAATGTACTTCTGTTCTAGTCCTTCTGTACTTGTACGATGCTCGGCGTTTGATTCTGATTTGCTTCTTAATTTTGTGATTGATCCATGGCTTGACGAAATTTTTCTTCTTATCTTTCGGTGAATGATTGGACAGTAGGCTTTGGGACATTTTACAAAATTCATTGTACTTTTCTTCAACTTCATTTATTTCATGTTCTCTATTTTTTGTTGTCAACTCCCGATGTTCATTAAGATGTTTTGCTATTGTTACAAAGTCTGCTCCAAGGAAGTTTAGTTTTTCATTGACGTTTTCAGGAGAGTCTTTCTCCTCCTCGATTACTGTTTGCAAAGTTGTGACAATTACCAGATGATCACTCTGTCCAATGTTTGGTCTCATAATGGGAGTGGTGATAATATCTTCTTCTTTCACGAGTACCAAATCTAGAATTGCGGGAGTTTGGTTCCCTCTATACCTTGTGAGTTCATTGATGATTTTTTGGCTGAGATTAAAGTCAACACTATGTTGAAGAAATTCTCGCTCCACTTCAGTCTTGGAGGTAGCTCCATGTTTAGTCCAGGTAATCGAAAGAAAATTAAAATCCCTCGTGATTATAACTGGTTCATAATTTCCGCAGACTTGTCAGTTTGGTCAAAGAGTTCAAAAATTGGTCAACTTTTTTTTATTTTATCTCAAAAATTTAAAAACTCTTTGGACCACCCTGTAGAAGAATAGAATAAACTCGAATATGTTTAAACACCAACTTTTTTAAATTTATTCGACGCGCGTTTCGTTAACCATTTTAGTATCATCGGGAAGTGATCTAATCACGTCCTGATGATGCTAACATGGTTAGTGATTTATTCATCTCCTGGTGATTAAACCTCTCTGAGTTTAGTGTTTCACACTGCAGGTTCCAATAGAAGAATAGAGACAATCATACAAATCCCCTATGGCTTTTCTTTTTGTCCAGGTGGATTCTTGCATTATGCACTTACCTTATAGCAGCTAACTGAGGGGCAGATATATCCGGAATGGCCCACAACAGCACTGAACCCTCTGAATCTCCGCGTAGAAGGTAACGCTTGCCTTGACCGTTGCGATAAGTGGTCACAAGCCTCATGGCAGGTGGACAAGACAAGAGCTGCAAATAACTCCCAAATAAAAAAAATAAAGCTTTAAAATATTTTATTTACCTTTCCATCAGGTTGACTTAAAAGGCAATACAAGAACGGGGTGTCGCTCTCTACGCTCCTTGTGTGGAAATCCTTGTGGTCTGCTGTACTACTAAAAGCAAACAGTAACTCTATAGGTAGCTTTAAAAAATCAAAGGGCGATAAACACACTGGGTACAGTAAAAAGACTTGTTAGTAAGTGTTTGCAGAAAAAAACAGAATGGAAAGCTATCATGCAAAATAACAGAAGAAAAGAAAAAGGTGCACAGTTGCAAATCCAAACTGATCCACTCCCTGGGTAAGTAATAATTCAGAGGTTTACAGTAGTTCAAATGTACGTAAAAAGGATTAGGGATATCCATAAGTTTAGACGTCTTTAAGTACTAAGGATTAGTGACGCTCAATGAATAGGCCGAGTAGTGTAGGACCTCCCATTTAACGTTTTCCAAATCGATCTTTACACATTTTGCAACATGGGGCCGAGCATTGTCATGTTGAAAAATGACTTTATCGTGGCTTTGGGGGTATTCTGGTCGTTTCAACTCTTACTAGGATATTTATTGGGATACTTACTGGGATGTTCTGAAACTAAACAAGTGTCATGTATGGTTTAAAAAGTTTAAAAATGGAAAAAAGGAATATCAAAGATGCCGCACGAAAAGGACGACCCCTCAAACAATTGCGGAATTATCACTGAAGATTAGCTGTTCATGGTCAGGATTATCTTAGTCGCATAGGAAAATTGTACAGGCAAGGAATTTAGGTTCTTCATGAATTGACGGAGAAGGCGCTCGATCAACGGCGTACCATCTGCGAGTCTCTTTTGTCTCGGTATGAAGCCGATTCTTTTTTGCGACGAATTGTAACTGGAGATGAGAACTGGGTGCTATACAATAATCCTGTACAAAAAAGACAATGGCTTTCTTCCGGAGAAGCACCTGTTCTGACATCTCAACCATCACTAACAATAAAGAAGGTCCTTGTTTGTGTGTGGTGTGATTTTTCTGGAATCATACACTATGAATTGCTTGAACCTGATCAGACCGTTACAGCGACAGTGTATTGTGAAGAATTCAAGCGAATGAAGCAAGAGCTTATAAAAAAAAACGATGTGTTTTGGTCAATAACCAAAAAAAAGGATCCTTCAAAACAACGCGAGGCCTCACACTGCAAAAATAACAGGAACAAATATGGGAGCTTGAGCGTGGAACTTTTACCTCATCTACCCTATTCACCAGATCTCACGTAGTTTACTCGTTTGGTCCCTGCGGCAACTTGAGGTTCCCACTTTAGATCTTGAGTGATTAGTATACCTAAGTTGTTTTGCTGTTTTGTGGTGTCCACAGTTTGATTTGCAATGATGTGCGGGGAGTCTTCTGTTAGAAACCTCGCCGCACATTGAAATATACAATAATATTTCCACGTGGTTAGCTGGTTCCCGAAATGGATGTTGGTTATTGTATTAATAAGCAGAAGATACACATTTATTCACTATAATTTCTAAATACTTCCTCACACTTTTAATGGGCAATTTTTCACTTTTGTCTTAAGTTTTGCGAGATTTGGCACAACAAAATACTTATTTAACTACACTTTGGAATCGACACTGACTCTAACGTGCAATTTTAAAATGGTGCTTTCTACTCTTAATCTTCTTAATTGATTATCTCGAATGCGTAATTTATCTCGAACTCTTTACGTGCAACTGGTTAACCTGAACCCTGTTCTTCAACCTTTCATTTCAAACTCTCGATTCGTACTGCTCAACGTGTAACTTTCAACTCGCACTCTCTTCTATTAATTTATCTCGAACTGTTCACGTGTAATGGGTTAACCCGAACTCCTTTCACCAAGATTTTAACTCAAACTGTCGATCGCTAAACAATTGAGGAATTATTACTGAAGATTAGCTGTTCATGGTCAAGATCATCTTAATCGCATAGGAAAATTGTACAGGCAAGGAATTTAGGTTCTTCATGAATTGACGGAGACGGCGCTCGATCAACGGCGTACCATCTGCGAGTCTCTTTTGTCTCGGTATGAAGCCGATTCTTTTTTGCGCCGAATTGTAACTGGAGATGAGAAGTGGGTGCTATACAATAATCCTGTACAAAAAAGACAATGGCTTTCTTCCGGAGAAGCACCTGTTCTGACATCTCAACCATCACTAACAATAAAGAAGGTCCTTGTTTGTGTGTGGTGTGATGTTTCTGGAATCATACACTATGAATTGCTTGAACCTGATCAGACCGTTACAGCGACAGTGTATTGTGAAGAATTCAAGCGAATGACCAAAACGATCTATTTTGGTCAATAACCAAAAAAAAGGATCCTTCAAAACGACAACGCGAGGCCTCACACTGCAAAAATAACAGGAACAAATATGGCAGCTTGAGAGTGGAACTTTTACCTCATCTACCCTATTCACCAGATCTCACGCTCTCGGATTACCACCTTTTCAAATCGTTAGACCACACATTAAGAAGTAAAACATTTAACAATGTTGGAGAAGTGAAAACGCACTTGGAAATGTTTTTCAATGAAAAATCGAAGAAATTTTTTAAAAAGGAAATCAGACAAAGGGTTTTTACGCTGGCAAAAACTGTTAGAAAATGATGGAAATTATTTCGTTGACTAGTATTTAAGATTTCTCTAATAAATAAATGTTTTTCGCCAGCAAAAAAAAAAAAAAATTACTTTTCGGTCCCTCTAATATAGGGCGCACTAGTTGTAATGTTGAGGGGTTGCCTGGGTCTACCCATGATTTTTTGCGTTTTGAGTTGTCGAAATAGATCCACTTTTTATCATCTGTTACAACTCAATCAAAAAAACCTTTTCTTTTCTGTCTGGCAAGCAAAATTTTACAAGTGGTTTTTCGCCTTTCAATGTATCTTTCCTTCAATTCTTATGGAACCCATTTTCCTTCCTTCTGAATATTTCCCAATGCGTGTAGACATGTAACAATGCCTGTTCGGAAATACTGCCAATTATTTCAACGTATGAGTTAAGTCTTATCCAATAATGCTTGCAAATCTGTACTTACAAACTTATTCAGCTGTCCTCGACGCTCCTTGTCTTTTATATCAAAATCACCAATTTTAAAGCGTTTAAACAATTGTTCAACATGCTGAGGCTGGAAACTTTTCAAACTACCCTTGTAAGAAAGCCGGCTAACACCACTACTCACTAAGTTCTCGCTATGAAACCCACCCGAAAAAAAAACAAGATGTCGATCCCGTACCACATGAAAGAGCATAATCGCAGAGGAAATCAGAAAATCTATCCTTGACCTTGGTGGCTGAACTTATAGATTACCCTAATATATAAATAAAAAATCTTCATTTACTCTGTCTACACATCACTAGAAACTTCTTGTAAACCTCCTCTTCTGGTCTGATTAAAGATATATCCATCCACCTTACGACATGTCCCCTATAGTTTAAGGTTATGTAAAAACTAATAACACCTTCGACAACACGTTTCAGTTTGTCAGTCAAGAGTGTATTTATCTCTGGAATAGTCCCAGTCATGCCGGTAACCAAGCCGGATAACGGAGACGTCTGAATTGGTCATACAGGGTGTAAGGGAAAGTATTTTCATAAGTTTAACCAACGATTCTTCACATGATTTTAAAGAAAAAAGTTCTTGACAACAAGAGTCCAAAAGTTAAAGGTCCTCGAGACAAAAATTGCAAAGTTATTAAATTATCAATCGAAAAGCTATGATAAGGATTAACAAATGTTTCTTAATGCGACGTGAATCTTTTAAAACGTGTCATAGTGGGAAAAATGAGTGCTAGTAATTTCAACTTTGATATAAAACGACAGGACTTAACTAAGGCCAAATAGAAAAATGCGACGTTGTCAATATTTAAGAAAAAATTTAAAAAGTCCAGACGTTTTGGTGACATGTATCGTTGGTTAAATTTTAGAAATTACATCCTGTTTGCTCCTTGTTGAAAAACCCGTTATTATTTCTTACATACCCCAATGTTATATATACACATATGTCGAAAAGTTTGGAATATATAAACATTTCACCTTTTTAATTGAAATTAAGTTTTTTCATTTACTCGTTTACGTAATTATCATTTTAGTACAACTCTTACTGGTACCAAATAAAACTCGAAACCAATTACAATTACGATTACAATGTACCAAGTGCCTTCAAAAGTAATTTAAAAATAAAAAGAATAACTTTCAATTAAACCAATCAGCAGCAGTTCGTTCATGCCTGTAGGCAATTTGGCATGTTGTCGATTAAATGATCAATTTGGGCTTGTGGAATTCACTCCCATTCTTCACGAGCAGCATATTTTAGTTCTTACAGGGTAAGAGGAGGATTGTTTCGTTTCTTGACGCGTGTTTTCAGAATGTCCCAAAAATGTTCCATGATATTCATGTCAGGGGAATTGGTTATTGGTTATGGTTATTCCCTCCTCTTAAACGAAAATTTGTACTGCTGTTGCTCGATGAGGAGATGCGTTGTCCCCTGCGCCTCTGAACAGGTGCACAACAGGATTTAAAACTTCCTCGATGTGTACAGCACCAGTGACTCTCTTCTTCAGGAGTACTAGAGGGGGTCATATAAAACATCACGCTCCCACCTTCAAATGGAATACGTGGATGAGCTGTTTCTAGTCAGGCTTGTCGACCTGGAACACTCCAAACTAATGTTCTTCGTGAATCAGAAACCAAGTCAATTCTCGTCTCATAGAACATCGCGTTATTCCAGTTAGGACTATGATCCACCATGTCTCGAGCCCATCTTACATTTTTTTGTTGAAGGGTTAGTTTGGGAACACGTTAAGGTCTTCTGCGATGGAAATTTACCGCTTTCAATCTGCGTATTATTGTTTGTCGTAAAACATTTACCCCTTCAAACCTAATAAGTTGCCTTGATATACCACTTGCAGATTCCAGACGATTTCTTCGAGCTATCATTGATATCTGCCGGTCTTGTGCAGCTGTTATACATCGTTTTCTACCACTTCTAGAGCGACCCTTTCCGTCATTTGCCTCGTAGAATTTTTGTATGACTTTTCGATACATCACTTTGGGAAACACCTACAATTTCCGCTATATCACTTTGATTAAAGCCCTGTTGTAACAAAGCAATGACTCTTGATTTGTTTAAATGAGATACGTTACCATGCATTTTTAAAGGGATTGATTCAGGGACAGTCAGGATACGGTACAGTAACGATAGTTGGAATGGTTTTTAGTTACTGCGTCGAATCCTGTCAGAAACTGTTTCTGACGCAAGTTGGAACGAACATATAGGCGCAGACAATTTTGTTTCATTTTATATCTCTTTTTTGAGAATATTTAAGTGTGTGTAAGGTAGAGTGAGCGGTTAAAGTGTAAAAGTAATATATTCGTAGTTGTATAAACATATATATGTGCATTTATTTCAAGTAAGTATCATTCAATTTATTTAAATAATTAAAATATCAAAACATAATATAAATTTTCTTTTTAAAGAAAATGGGCCCAAAAAAAATAAAAGTCAAAATTTGAAGGAAAAAACATTGGGTGAAGAAAGACGAAAATAATTAGCTGGTAATAGTAATTTACAAAAACGGTTGTCAATCTCCAGTCAGCCAAATGAAGAGATAATAAATACTAACACTGAAAATGATAACAATATAATACAAATAGACGATGGAGAGATTGAGATTAACGTGAAAACTGAAACGAATACAGAGGAAGCAGCAAAGTTTGAAGAAAAGGTTGGTCATGAAGAAATGAAACAAGAAAAACAAAATGATGAAATATGAAGATCCTGGCACATGACCATTGTTGGCGTGTTAGATACACATGGTCCTGTATAAAATATGCCGAATAATTATCCCATTGTAACTGAAAGAAACTTTAATAATAAATGATCTTTCAAAAATGTACCCAATGGGGAAAAAATCTCGCTCTTAGAGGTACAACAGAAAAAATAGGAAGTCTCGCCATTAATAGTTACGTACGGTGGAATAAGTTAAGTTTGATTTTAAATAAAACTTTAAAAGGGCATTGCAAAAACTAGATGGTTTTCTAAAAAAAATGGCTGTAATGTCTCTTAATTTACAAATTATAGATGTTTATAAGATATTAAAGGAAATTACCGAAGATATAAAATGGAATTTGGATACAAAAACTGATTATCAATTTATCTGTCTTTTAATTTTTTGAACTGACATTTTAGTCTATATTGACAGCGTGAACGTTTGTTTACAAAAAAAAATATCTTTAGACAATTAGCTTTAGATTATTACGCCCGGTGAAAAAGCTTCGGACGAAAGCTACGTGTTAACGTATGAAGACGAATTTAAAAGGAACATAAATCTTATTTTTGATTAGATTTGATTTGATTTGAGAATTATTACGCAATTAAATTGGAGGTATGAAATCGTGGATGATGCCTGTAGCGATTTTAACTTTTTAACAGGCAGAAGCTTAAAAATATATCAACAGAGAGTTTAAAAAAATATGCAATTAATTTAGCAAATAAATATCAAGATTTGAATTATACGGAATTTTATGCAAAAATAGATAGTTTTAAAATACATTCGCAAGCATTATATGACAAAGATATTACAAATGATTCATCATTGGACTTGTTACAACTGACGCATACATATCAAATACAGGATGCGTATCCTAATATAGAAATTGCTTTACGAATTTTACTCATGCTTCCCGTATCGGTAGCGGGTTGTGAACGCAGTTTCTCAAAACTAAAACTAATTAAATCTAATTTAAGATCATCGATGGCAAATGAGAGATATACAAACTTAGCTAATGTATCTATTGAAAACAGCGAAGTCACTTCACTTAAGTAAGAGAATTTTCGGAGTGTAAAGCATGCAGGGAGATAATTTTAATTTTTTTTTATATATTTAATTTTTTATATTATAGAAATATTTATTTAAAATGTTATACAATTATTATTATTATTATTCACGTATGTGCCCTAGTGGACCACGCGAAGTACAGTTAGAGGCGTTTGTTGTTGTTGGCCTTCCTTTGCGCCCATACTAATTTCATTCTTTCGCTATGAGCTTTTTTCCTTTCGTCAGACCAAGTTGTTCCGGTCTTCCTACATTTTTCTCTCTGGCCAACCTTCCAAACATCAACCTTGTGTCTGAAACAGCCTCTATCCTGAATTTCACTTTGTGTAATATTTGCTGATCTTAGGTCCTCTTTAATTGCAACAATCCATTTAATTATTTCTACTTTAGCTCTACTCCTATTTTCATAAAATTCGACTATTTGTCTAGTTAGGCTACTCGGATTCATCCGTTTTATGTGACCGTAAAACTTAAGTCTTCTTTTTCTCATATCGCTATGTATATCGGTGTATTCTTTGATTTCTTGGTTTTCTTGAAGTCGGTATGTTGTGCTATTTATTTGTTTGGAGCCTAAGATTTTTCTTTCCTTCTTTTCAATGACCTCGATGTCTCTCTTTCTATTCAAAATAAGCGTTTCTACCCCATATAGACATTCTGGTTTTATAAATGTGTTGTAATGTCTCAGTTTTGTGTTTTTAGATATGCATTTTTTGTTGTAAATATTTTGTGTAAGTCTCAATGCCGTTTCCATTTTTTGACATCTACCCCTTATTGGGCGCTTTTTCCATGATGATTTCACCCAAATAGTTGAATTGAGAGACTCGTCTGATGTTACCATATTTTGTTTTTAGAAATGGTGTTCTTAGTCTGTTGCAGGTCATGTATTGTGTCTTTTCAAAGGAAATTTGGAGTCCTACCTTTTCTGCTGTTTTTTTTAGGATTTTAAACTGTTTTTGTGCCGTTAATATATCTTGAGCCAAAATTGCTAGATCATCAGCAAACGCCAGACAATCAATTTTGATGTTGGTTCTCCCCAGTTTAATGGGCTGGTCAATATTCAGAGCCGACTTTTTTTCACGCCACTCCTGTATTACTTTTTCTAGAACACGGTTAAATAAGAATGGCGAGAGTCCATCCCCTTGTCTCACTCCAGTTTTAATTTCGAAGGGCTCTGAGATGTCACCCATGAATTTAACTTTTGACCTTGTGTTAGTTAATGTTGCTTTAATAATTGCCAGCGTTTTCAGATCTAGTCCTTGTTCTTTCAAGATTTGGAATAAAGATTCGCGGTCAACAGAATCATATGCTTTTTTGAAATCCACAAATGTACAGACGAGATTTTTACTGTACAGTTTTTAATGTCTTAGGATTAACTTTAGATTCAGGATCTGTTCAGAGCAGGATCTGCCCGGTCGAAAACCTGCTTGATATTCAGCAATTTTGTGGTGAATTCACCCCTGTGCTCTGTCTAGTCGACATTGAGATAGAATCTTGTAACAAACTGGAAGAGATATCCCTCTGCAGTTGTTTACATCCGTTCTATCTCCTTTCTTGTGTAGTGGATGGATTAGAGCATATTTCCAATCTTCCGGAATCCGTTCGGTTCGCCAAACTTCTTCTAGAATTTTTGTTATTTCCTTGATTGTACCTGGACCAGCGGATTTCAAAGTGCAGCAGTGATTCCATCTTCACCAGAAGCTTTGTTATTTTTAAGTCGCTTGATTTGCCTAATTATTTCATCTTCATTCGGTGGTAATTAATCTGGGTTTGTTTGTTTAGGGTTTAGTGTTGGTTATACAATTATATTATATTTATTTATGTAAGTAACTATTTTAAGTTTTTTTTGCGATTTTTCATGTACTTTATATTATATATGTTCATCTTATATATGAACATCAGTATTTATTTGAAATGTTTCAATTATAGTTTATTTATATCAATTATAGTTTATATATAGTTATATTTATATTATATTCAATTATGTTTATTATACATTAATATATTTATATATATTATGTTTCTGGAATACATTTTATTAATAATTTTAAATAAACGCTTATTCACAAAAAACATTTTTTTTGTTGTAATCAAAAATATAAGGGGGTGGGGGTGGGGTCATTTTATACTTTCGCACCGGGCGTCGTAACATCACGGCTCTGCATAGGCGTAGATATCCTATTTGTAAATATTCCAAACTTTTGCAGATATGTGTATAAAAAAAAAGTATAGTGCTAGATGACGAATCAAGCAAAAAAAAGCAAAAGTACAGCGAATTTTAAGCTAATAAAGGACACATCAAAGATTAAGATGTTCTAACCTATTGTTTACATTCTTGCCGCGTAGTTTCCTTCATGTCCAGATGAGAAAATTAAAAAAAATGTTTTGATTAATATGGATAGCTTGCTAATAAGTTGGTGCACATAACAAAAAAGTAAATAAACTAAAAAATATATGCGTAAAAAATGATCAAGAGCTGTAAATTAATATGATATTAGTAAAAACGGATGAAGGTTTAATTCCCGAGCTAATATCAGATAAACTCGAAGAGATTTACCACCCTGGTTAAGAGAGATCAAATCATCGCCTCATGATGCTAACATGGTTGGCGAAACACGCATCGAGTCCTTTAAAAATAGCTGCTATATTTTGAACTTTGCAATATGCTCTCCATAAGAGATACTTAACAGGTTGAATTTATTTTTTCCCACATTGGAGTCGGAATTCTATAAAAGAGCATCTTTCACCCATCCTGAATTGTCCATATTGATCCATCCTGAATTGTCCATCCATATTTATCCTCATTTTAGAACATTTAAAACCGCAAGAACTTTTTTGACCACCCGATATAAAAAAATAGACCATCAGACAAAAAAAAAAAGTAATGTCTGAATGATTGTGGCGTGTTCATATATTTTTTTTCCTTTATTTGGGTTTTGCGCCACTATCTAAAACTCAAAAAATCTCAAAAATACCTGTTCTTATTTAAAGAAAGAATCACTGGGTAAAAACGAAAAACCAAACGGAGACAAATTTCTCAGTGATTCTTTTTTGTAATAAATTTTCCTAACGAACAAAAATTTAAAGATATAAAAATGTTATAAAAAATTTTGCAAACTTTTAACGTTAACATTTCGGAGGGTACTCTCCTCCCGTTTTCAAAACTAAACTAAAAAATAAATTAAATTCATTTGTAATATATAAAGTAACGAGTAAAAAAAAGAAATGCACTGTCGGAAGAAGACGATATGCAAACAAATGGCAGAGAGATTAAATGTTGGTCGCCGAACCATTTGTGATCATCTGCATGCCATAGGAAAGATCCAGAAGGCAGGAAAATGAGTACCACATCAGTTGTACGACAGACATATGGAAAAGTGACAAACGTTATACGAAGTTTTGCTTTCTCGTCTTGAAAGCGAGACTTTTTTGCATCGGATCGTGGATGGAGCCAACCACCAGCATCGACCGCAAGACCGAATCGCTTTGGAAAGAAGACAATGCTGTGCATTTGCTGGGATCAGAAGAGTGTCGTGTAGCATGAGCTTCTGAAACCAAGTGAAGCATTTAATACCCTTCGCTACCGTTAACAAATGATCAATTTGAAAAGTAATTAGGCGCAGTCAACAACTCCCAGCGAAAACGGTTAGAGAAACCATTTAAGCATTTGGCTGGGAACTCTTGCCCCACCTGTCGTACTCACCAGACTTGGCTCCTTCTGGCTACCCCGTTTGTTTTAATCGAAGTCTCACGCACTTTATATGAAGCACTTCAACAATGACTGGACCACTTCAAAAGATGCACGGTTTTTCTGGAAGAGCATCTACAAATTGCCAGAGAGATGGTAATTTTTTGCTTTCTCCCACATTAAACGGGTTTTTTTTATCGCCACACCTGTTAACCAACAGAATGTAAACTTATATTCGAGCCATCTATTGCCATCTATTGACAATAATTCGCAATAAATATAATATATTTATTTGAGTATCCAGTATACCTCGCCTAAGGTACTGGACGGGTCACAGGTGCTGGATAGTGAAAGTTCCATTAGTTATTAATGGACAGCTGCGAATATCTCAAAATAAGCAGCCCCGAACCAAGGCAAAAAAAAAACTAAATCCACTTAGCCTCTGACTTGTATCAAGCGGTTGAGTGGTCAGCGTCTGTTCACCAGTGGTGCGGCTGATATTTAAATTCTGGAACTAGCCCCTCCAGTCTTAACCTCTGAACCGTCATGGTTCAAACCTTTAATTCAAAGTACAAGATGAAGCGTTCTAGTAATTACAAAATTACCCCAGGAGGTAGACAATCCTATGCCAGCTTTGCTGGTACAACCGGACTTTCGGATTCTGGGGCGTCCGGGCTTAAACGCAAAATCGTTCAGAGGAAGTCGGAGACCTCTGGCCAACGTCTGAAACCGAAAACAAATACTTTCTTTGGAACGGTAAATATCAATTATCTCCTGCGTCCAGGAAAAATATACGAATTGGGGCGAACATTAAATCAGCAAAAAATCCAAATTTTAGCTTTGCAAGAAACCAGATTGACAGATAATAACACCTTGGAATTCGGCAACTACAGACTTTTTAAAAGTAAAACGGACAAAAAAATTCTCAAAAATAGGCCACATCTCGGTGTTGCTTTCGCTATCTCAAGAAACATTCTTGGTTCTATAACAAATGTCCAGCCAGTAAATAATCGACTTATGACACTATCCCTCAAGTGTGCTAACAAAAACTATACATTAATCAATGCACACCTCCCAGTTAACGAAGAAAATAAATCTAATCCTGAAAAAGTAAATAAGTCCTGGGAAATTCTGGAAAAGACTATCTCTAAAATTCCCTGTAACCATGTAAAAATCCTATTGGGTGATTTCAACGCCCTATTAGGGAAAGAAAAAAGTACAGGAAAACAGTCGGCAGTTTTCCCGCTCATAAATGGACTAACCATAATGGTAGAAGATTGGTTGAACTATGTTCGCGGTTTAATCTAAAAATAATGTCAACCCATTTTAAGAAGAAAATAACAAAACAAAAGACCTGGAGGTGCCGAAACACGTATATGGGTGAATTTCAAATTGACCATGTTGCCATTTCATACCCCAATTATAAAGAGATTTTGAATGTTCAAGTCAGGAAAGAAAATATAGACACGGATCACTACTTGACTAGAATCAAACTTAGCTTAAAACCTCGAAAACTTATTCAAAAGAGGCTGCTAATACCAAAGTTTGACCCAACGAAAATAAAACCGGCCCTAACAGAAGAGCTTGATAAACAACCAGCACAGAACTGGCAAGAATTGAAACAAAAAATTATTAAAACAGCCTTAAAGTTGGTCCCTTTACAAAAACCTAGAAAACATCCGTGGTGGGATGAAGTTTGCGAGCAAGCAGTATTAAGCCGAAGTAAAGCATTCAAAGATTGGAACAGTCAAAAAACAGCAATAAACTATAACAACTTTGTGGAAGTAAGAAAAGAAACATCGAAGCTAATTAGACAAACTAAAAGAAAATATGAAAACAATCAACTTAATGAAATAAAAAAAGATTTTCAAAAAAATAACACCTGAAACTTTTATAAAACATTTAAAACTAAATTAACAGGCTATCAACCGCAAAGTATTTGCTTCCAAAAGGAAAACGGACAATTAGCTCTAAATAACCAAGACAATTGCAAAGAACTTGCGAAATATTTTGAACAAATAGTAAACTGTCCTGAGCCCTTAAACAAATTAGCAACACTAAACCCTAAACAACCCAGATTCATTACCACCGAATGAAGATGAAATAATTAGAACGGATTCCGCAAGATTGGAAAAGATGCTCTAATCCATCCACTACGTAAGAAAGGAGATAGAACGGATGTAAACAACTATAGAGGGATATTTCTTCTCCCAGTTTGTTACAAGATTCTATCTCAATGTCTACTAGACAGAGCACAGGGACAGTTAGAACCTAACATTGGTGAATATCAAGCAGGTTTTTGACCGGGTAGATCCTGCCCTGAACAGATCCTGAATCTAAAGTTGATTCTAAGACATCAAAAACTGTACAATAAAAATATCGTCTGTACATTTGTGGATTTCAGAAAGGCATATGATTCTACTGACCGCGAATCTTTATTCCGAATCTTGAAAGAACAAGGACTAGATCTGAAAACGCTGGCAATTATTAAAGCAACGTTAACTAACACAAGGTCAAAAGTTAAATTCATGGGTGACATCTCAGAGCCCTTCGAAATTAAAACTGGAGTGAGACAAGGGGATGGACTCTCGCCACTCTTATTTAACTGTGTTCTAGAAAAAGTAATACAGCAGTGGCGTGAAAAAAGTCGGCCCTGAATATTGACCAGCCCATTAAACTGGGGAGAACCAACATCAAAATTGATTGTCTGGCATTTGCTGATGATCTGGCAATTTTAGCTCAAGATGTATTAACGGCACAGAAGCAGATTGAAATCCTAAAAGAAATAACAGAAAAGCTAGGACTCCAAATTTCCTTTGAAAAGACACAATACATGACCTGCAGACAGGACTAAGAACACCATTTCTAAAAACAAAATATGGTAACATCAGACGAGTCTCTCAATTCAAATATTTGGGTGAAATAATCATGAAAATGGGTTGGAAAAAGCGGCCAATAAGGGTAGATGTCAAAAAATGGAAACGGCATTGAGACTTACTTTACTTTAAAAATCCTAGGCACCAAGCAAATAAATAGCACAGCATACCGACTTCGAGAAAACCAAGAAATCAAACAATACACAGATATACATAGCGATATGAGAAAAAGAAGACTTAAGTTTTACGGACACATAAAACGGAGATGAATCCGAGTAGGCTAACTAGACAAATAGTCGAATTTTATGAAAATAGGAGTAGAGCTAAAGTAGAAATAATTAAATGGATTGCTGCAATTAAAGAAGACCTAAGATCAGCAAATATTACACAAAGTGAAATTCAGGATAGAGGCTGTTTCAGACACAAGGTTAACGTTTGGTAGGTTGGCCAGAGAGAAAAAATGTAGGAAGGCTGGAACAACTTGGTCTGACGAAAGGAAAAAAGCTCATAGCGAAAAAATGAAATTAGTATGGGCGCAAAGGAAGGCTAACAACAAACGCCTCTAATTGTACATCGCGTGGTCCACTAGGGTCCATACGTGAATAATAATAATAATAATATTTATTTGATATAAATGACCTACTGCTGATATATTCATAACATCATACTCCAACGCATTATGGTGTAGGCCCATAGAAGAAACATTCACTTTTAAATTTATTCCGATTAATTAATAATTCCTATAACGGGGATGAAAAAAAATGGTAGGCAGTCATGGGGACTGCCGGCAGAAGTGAAAACTTGAAACTTTGGAGTAACCGTGTTTTTTTTTAATTTTTAAATTAATTATTCTTTAAATGTATATTTTTTTCATGCAGGATCGAGGATCTAAACAAATATAGAAAATGGACATTTAGAAAAATTTTGTAATTATTGTAATCATATTACAATACTATTTTGTAAAGTTCTAATGGTGAAATTGAATAATATAAGTTTATAAATAATCATTTTGCAAAAAATAACAAAAAACGTATTTTATTTCTGACAATTTAAACCAATAAACAATAATTTTGAGAAATTAAATGTTTAAATTTTAAATGCAAAATTTTATCGAATTTTTAATTTTAAAATCCGCGACAAAAGTACTATCGAACAACTAGAAAACTGTTTTACCACACTAGTAAAATAACTCCTAAGCCACTATGAAATATTCATTACACGATGTAGTGCAAAGATTAAATATTAGAAAAATAACTAATATCAAATTTTTCAACGCAAATATTGTTACCAATATTGGAAATAATCGAAAATAAATGCTTTGTTTTTTTATTCATTTTTCAACATAAAAATATTAGCATATTAGAACTCACTTTTGTACAGTGAACAGTGTGTGCACAGTGATTCTACAATTAAACAATTAAAATAACGACTATCTAAAACACAATTTAATTTAAAATACATTAAAACACATTTTAAAACACAATTGGCCCCGCCAGTCTGGCGCAACACGACACTAGCATGTCGGTGACGCGAACCCATAAGTATTGCCCCTACCGAAAATCACTCAAGACGGCTAAAGAAGTTTTCATTTCAAAAAATACCACAGATTCTGTCCGATGATGATTCTTGGCGCTCGATCTACAATTTCATAAATTTTATTCTGACCCTTGTGTTAAAAGAAAGTATGAGTCATAAGCAACATTTTTATTTCACTAGAGGCGGTATTTTTTCTGAAAGAATCCGAATCGGCATTTTTTATAAATTGTAAATACATTTTAAACACTTCCAGGCCGCAGTCTTGCGTCAATTTACCATGTCGGCGAAGTGACCAGTGAATATTTATAAACGTAAGTGTACAAAAACATCTATTTTGTAATAATATTTGTAGCCCTTTTTCTTGTCTGATATTGTTGGATGATATTGAAATCATCGTTAAACTCAAAGAGATTTACCCCTAAACAAACATACAAATCACTTTTTTAAACTTCAGGACGCGCGTTTCGCTAATCATGTTGGCATCATCAGGAGATTATTTAATCTTCTTATCCCCTAATCAGAGTAAATTGTTAGCACACTGAAAGTTCCAACAGACGAATTGGAAACCATGTCATTATAATTTATATATCCAAAACTATAGATAAAGAAAAAATGGTACTTACTTAGCTGGGAGCTTATACAGATAACCTTTCCCAGCATCCGACCACATTATTATCCTATCTACCGCCAGAAAATCCCCCGACATCCACCTTTCTCCTCTAGGTGCAAGATACGAACACAGAACACTAAAATCCCCTAAAAGAAAACCAAATGTCAACCCTGCACCTCATCATTCATTGATCAAAAACCAACCTGCATCATATATCTGCCAGTACTTTGTACAAACAACAAGGACCGTTCTTTGATTGTAGGCACAGCACTGAAGACACACGGCATTCAGTGTTTTGATTTGCTTGCTCTCGTTTTCGTAAATCGGTTGGGAATGTTTATTTTCGTGACCAAGCAATGTCCATACTTTCACCATGCCAGTTGTGGTTAAAGCCAAAACTACATCGTCTTTACGTTTGACAGGTCTTAGAACCTGAAACAAAATGATCAATGAGTATTTATGGTTAGCATAAACACAACTAGTCTCACATGTAGTGCGCTGATCCAGTCTGGGTTTTGTTTTGAAGATAATGTGAAGAGTATTTCCAGACTAAAAGGGTCCATTACAAGAATTTCTGGATAATATCCATTACAAAATAATCTAACATCTTCACAATTACTCATATGATAAGCCTGCGAATAGGCAATTTTTTTTTATCAATCATTGATTAATATTTATGAACATACTTGCATATTAGTGTGTACTTGTGGTAACTTCACTGCCTCTCTGCATTTCCCATCTGTTATATCCCAAGTACACATTTCACCTGCCTCTGAGCTAGAAACAATGTAATTGTTGTCTTGCATTATAGAGGCTTTAGATATACACAGAATAGGAGCAGTATGTCCAACTAGCAAACACCTTGGAGTCATCTCCAAAGTATCTGGATCAACTTGCCTAATAAAATGTAACATTGCCAAGTAACTAAAAATCAAACTGACAAAAACATACCATAAACATATCTGGCCATCATAACATCCTGTTGCTAAAGTTTTTTGGTCATTGGACAAATAAATACAAGATATACAATGTGTAGGAGCATATTTGCCCCACAACACTACTGGTACAACTAAACTTGTCCCAGGCATTCTTCAACTTCTAAAAAATTCAACACATATCACAACGCTACCAAATCATTACATTAATATTAATAGAATTAAGTAAAAAAATATCGTTAGAACAATTAAAAAAAACCACGGTGTAAATAAATTGACAGAGCGTTATAAAACAGTCCATATAATAGCATTTAATATACTGTAATTATTTGTTTCTAATAGAACCCACTGACTGGACAGTCAAAGGTCACATGACATAAATGAGATTAAAGGCGTTTAAACGCATTATTTCTATCCAGTGAATATTATACAGCCTTAACTGGCGACAAATAAGTAATCTAAATAAGATAAAGTGGATTAAACTAGTATTATAGCTTCGAATCTTTAAAAATGACGTTTTCGTATATTTTTCCAACAATCGAATTTTTCGTATATCTAGTTTCAGTATCTTCTTAATTCGATGAACTAAACCATCACTGTACCTTAACGAATTATCGAAGATGGGACGGATATCACTTAAAATTATGCGTTTTTTTCCAATTTACATATTTTAATCGCCATTTTTGCAGATAATCAGCTGTTTGATTTGACAATTTGTGTCAAGTTAAAACACAAATGAGCAAGCGTTAAATTTTTTAATATTCTGTAGTGTGAAGTTAGGTGCTGTAAAAGTAATCAAAACTATTTTCCTTGACTGACATTTAAACGTCATCACATCGGTAAGTAATAATTTCACAATTACTTTTTTAGCAACCTTTTTTGATTATAAATTATACAATTTTTCTTTAAAAAAAACCTTTATATCTAAAATTTGCTTAATTTTTGATCTAATAATACGGATATTATCAATAATCAATTCAAAACCGCGAGAATCATGAAGTGTCATTATGAAATTCTTGAAATATCCAGAGATGCTAACGACAGTGAAATAAAAAGTGCATATAGAAAACAAGCGTTGCAATGGCACCCCGACAAAAATCTGAACAACCCCGACTTTGCCAAAGAACAGTTTCAGTTGGTGCAACAAGCCTATGAAATTCTCAGTGATAAACAAGAACGTGCGTGGTATGACGCCCATCGAGACCAAATGCTAAGGGGAGCAAATTCAGGTTTTCAAGATGAAAGCCTTGATGTTTTTCAGTATTTCACGACGACGTGTTTCGAAGGTTTTGGGGATGATGAAAATGGATTTTATACAGTATATCGCAATGTATTTAGTCAAATTGCGAAAGAAGATATGGACTCTATCATAGATGAAAAGGAAGAATTTATTAAAATCCCTGAATTTGGAGTATCGGACAGCGACTATGAAGAAGTAAACTGTTTTTATGATTTTTGGATGAGCTACTCAACTAAAAAAAGTTTTTCTTGGTTAGAACCACATGATATCAGAGAAGGTATTTTTGAAGTTTGTTATTATATTCATCTACAAAATGAACATTTTAGGAAAAGGCAATAGAAGAGTTTTAAAAATCATAGAAAAGGAGAATAAAAAGGTGAGGCAGAAATTTCGCAAGGAGCGGAACGAAGAAGTACGAAATTTGGTGGCATTTGTTAGGAAGAGAGATAGACGCGTACAGGCCTACAAGAAAGACATGGAGGAGAGAAATATCGGGAACAGAAAGAAACAGGAAGCTTTAAGCAAACAGAAAAGATTAGAAAGAAATAGACAACATGCCAGTGAGATGCAGGGTGACTGGATGAAGTTTGACCATGTGAAATCTCAGCTGGAAGAAATGGAAAAGCATTTGGCACAAGAATTTGGTGAAGAACTCTCCAATTCAGAAGAAGAAATGGAGGAGTCAAATAATTTATATTGTATTGCCTGCAATAAGGTATTTAAAAACCCTAAGGCTTTTAAAAATCATGAATCTAGTAAAAAGCACAAAGAAAATGTTGACAAACTTAAACAAATAATGTTGGAGGATGATTTACAATCAAATTTAACTGACAATTTAGATAATTATAGTGATAATGAAGTAGACAAATTATCTTCTGAAAATGAGCCGGTGTCAGAAGAGGAATCTGAGAAAGAAGAAGGTACTTCAGAGGAAACGGGAAAAAACAGTGTGGAATCTAGTGAAAAACTAAAGAAGAAAAAAAACAAGTTTGTTTTAAATATAGATGAAGAACTTGACTTAGGGACAGTAGACGGTTTAGATGCTTCAGATGATGATTTTGATTTTGGCACCAGCAAACATCAAAGAAAAAAGAACAGAAGAAATAATGTAAATAAATTGAAACCGAGCACCAGTAATGTTGATAACATCAACATTGAGACTGTTGAACAAGACACTTCATTGAAAGGCAAGAAAAAGGACAGGAAAAAGACCAAGGATAGTTTAATAAATGAAACAGTTTATGTAGATACCAGTCATTGTTGTGTCACATGCAGGGGAAATTTTCCATCCAAGAACAAGCTATTTGATCATTTGAAGAAAACAGGACATGGTGTATATCTACCAACAAAAATAAAACAAAATAATAAGAATATTGTACAAAAAAAATAAAGTGTGATGTGTATAGGAAATTGTATTATTCTTTTTTCTATCCCTAATAAAAAGTTCTTCTTTCTGTGTTGTTACAACGCTTTGCCTCCCTTTTGATCAGTTTCCTGCAGCCTCTTGCCTGTTTTTTATATGCAGTAGTGCTTTAGCATCTATTACTTTATCCTGTCAATGTTTTTTGTTCACCCCTATTTCTGCTACCCTCTGTTCATCCCCCACCCCACTCTTATGATGCTCTCCCAAATTGAATTATTAGAGAGGGTGAAATAAAATATTAAGAAACATCTTTTAAAGCTTGTTATTTATATGGAATATATTGCAAAAGTAAATATCGTGTACAACATTAAAATATATATATATATATAAAAAAAGTGTATAAAGTATAAATATGAGTATACAAAAAATACTTTCACAAAAAAGCTTTTAAAAAATATCTTTGGTGATATCCTAGAAAAACATTAATATTTAAATAAACTTACTTACTAAAACATAACATGGTCTTTTTTTGACACAAATATGGTCACAACAACAAGAAGAGAAAAAGAAAGCAATATATATATTTGGCTTCGAGTGTAAATATTAAAAAATAGTGGTTAGATATATTTTTTTCTAGTGTCCTACTTGTGTGAGATCACAAACATAATTTCCTAAATGACAAGAGAATAACTAAGCATCCCTAAAACAAAACCATTTGTATTTATATTTACTAATGAGGTCTTTTATATTTACTGCAAAAACATCTCTAAGAAGACTTTTCTTTAAAAGTATGTGTCATTTATGAGTGATTTTCAATTTGTCATATACAAGTAGGACATACTATATTTCGAGATAAGGCAGGTTTATGTTATATTCTTCACTTTATCACATTGAAATAAAATTTCTCGATATTTTCAGATGATTATTTTAAAACATCTGATGTCTCGTAATAGCATGGGGTAAGGAGCGTGATCTCCAAACCGATGTTTAGAGTTGAAGTAAAAATTAAACCGTCTTTCAGGAAAAAAATCAACTATCCATCGGCGGAGCGAAATAAATTTTATATACTGGAGGTTCTGCAAAAGCATATAGATTCCAAAATGTCGGTAAAAATGTTAGAGATAGCTTCTGGTACTGGCCAACACGCCGCTTACTTCGCCGGCAAGTTCCCGAAGATGACGTTACAGCCAAGCGAGCTGGAAGAGGAAATGTTTGACAGTATTAGGACTTATGCCACCGAGGTACATTTATATTGACGTATGACATTTTTTCATGCTCGAACCACGCCCTAACCTAAGTGTTTTGACAGGTATCGAGTAACAATGTCAAATCACCTGTAAAGATAGATGTCAATACCGATTCGAGACAATGGGATGTTGGTTTTGACTATGATTATATCTTAAGTGTTAATATGTTCCATGTTACGCCTATCACTTGTTCAGTCGGATTTTTTAAGAACTGTAGCAAAGTTAGTTGACTTTTTTGAGACAGTGGCTATATTGTGTTGGTAACTATGTTCACACGATTCTATACACTACATGCCATTTTTTTTTTAACCGGAAGTTTCTCTGCTGAGCTTTTGACAGCTGACATAATGTAAATTCTAGCTTGAAGAGAGGATTTATCAGAAATGGTTTGCGAAGTTCAGGATTTTGGTACATTTTACCATTCTATACCCTAATTTAATCCGGACTAGACCCTAATTTAATCCGGAAATCCACGTGACCTATAAATGACAACCAACACGACAAGTTGGTAAGCTACTTACGAAAATCCTACGAAAATAAACATAACAATTGACCAGTCCTAAATTATTTTGAACCTAAAGTAAAAAAAAATATGTTAAAATAACTCCATCAGAGCAGATGCCATGTAAGGAAAAAGGAAGAAGAGGAATTTATGTAATAAATTTTTTTTAAGGAAAAATAACACGAATCTCGATGACAGATCTATGGGAAATGTTAGTTATATTATTGCTGACTGCTCCTTTAAATAATTCAACATAAAAAAATGAATATTCCTAAAGTTAAATTAATTACCAGTCACGTGGGTTACAGAATTAAATGGAGACTCTATAGTTACCAACACATTATTAGGATCGTTCATAAGTTCGTGCGTTTTGATAGGGTATATTGCCACCTGAAGAGTAAAAGCCTTGAATCCTGATGCCCTGTACGAAGCCTTTAAACATATTCCCCCAAACAATAACAGTACAAATGTTTGTAAAAATAACGCACGAATTTTTGAAATCAACTTAAAAAATATATTTTTTTATCTATGCATAGAATATTTGTAGGTGTTGAAACCTGGTGGTCTAATGTTTACCTACGGACCCTACGCGAACAACGGCATTTTAGAACCTCAGTCAAATGTTGATTTTGACAAACATATTAGGCAGAGAGATCCCAACTGTGGGGTAAGAGATATTCAGGATCTAAAAAGAATTGCAGGAGATCACGGTGTTAGCTTGCAACTGATATATGATCTTCCTGCAAATAACAAATGCCTGGTATGGCAAAAATGATTAGTCATTCTCAGAAATAATGTTACAAAATTATTTAGGTTAAGTGTACGCCGTTCAGTATTGTTTTCTAATAAATACTCAAGCTAAATATTGTTTAATTTATGCGCTACTTACAATTATGTAAGGCAGATTAACGTTTGTCCTTCGTAAATTTTGTCTTGGACTTTATCGCTGCTAGTGGACTTTTCGGCCGGAATCGATAGACAGGCACATATAAAGGTCAAAATTGTGCCTACCACAGCTAAATACAATCCTAGTCCTATTGAACAATCTCCTATAACAATAACTATATGGTAATTTAATAAGTTATAACAAATATTGGTTGATTGTTTTGAATCATTATTAATTTCACGCCAGCAGACATAACCTCTACTTAAAAACTTCTAAAATTTACTTTTTTTTCGTAAATTTTTAAATATGTCGACAAATACTGAATATTTCCGTATTATTTTTTTATTGCCAAGAAGACATCTTGATATAGTATATTTTTTGAAATTAAAAAAAAACCACCATATACCTATCATCGCGATTTTTAGTTTTGGGTCGTCTTCCAAAGCATAATGACCGTCAAGAAATTATACCACTCGAATACGCGTATACGGGATAAGCAATCATCACCATAAGCTTTTTTTCATCAATTTAAATGCTTCTGTAAAAGATGTAACGCGCTTGAAACAAAATTTAATATTAGCTCTTTGTTCTATCGCGTTTTTGTGACGAGGTGACAAAAGGTACTACCACTTTAAGTACTATAATTTGACAATCCGTAATCGATTCTAATGGATGGAGATATACAGACTTTAGATTATATATTATTTCAATAGATGGCCCTAGTAAATTTCTTTAAATTATAAAATTTCAGGTATTTTTCCGTCACACTGTTGGTGGTATATCATTTTTTTTATAATAACTAACTTCACACAAACAAACATAACCTCTATTTTAAAACTTACTTCTAAAGTTGACATTTACTGTTTTCGTTAATTTCCAAATATGTCAACAAATATTGAATATTTCCATAGTATTATTTTTATATAACAAGGAAGACATCTTGATTCATTATATTTCTTACAAATGGTAAAAAAAATGGAAAGAATATATATTACAATATCATATATATATACCTAAATAAAAGGGTGAAGATTCCCTTCCACATAGTCTACGCGCTCTATCTGTACCCCAGGCCATAGGATGTAACATAACACCCAAAATAAAACATATACCTAAAAAACAATCATTCAAGTTCTGTTTTTTATAAAAAGTCGCACAGTAATACCTGCTATACATTGGGCTGCTCCTGACAGAGTAAAAATGCTTTTTTTAAATAAACTTTGAATACAGCAACTTAATACACTAGTGAACACTGTTAAAGACATTATGGCCAACCCTAAAACAGTAATTTACAGAAATACATAACCCTTAATATATTAAGTCACCCACCCATTCCTAGAAATACACTGGCTGCCTTCCATGCATCAGGATAAACTTCTGAGTCTGCAGAAAGCCCTCTGGCTGACATAAGAGTACAAATTGAATGATATTTCCCTATTGGTCGGCCACATTTTGCATAAACTCCCAGGCTAGGTGTGTATGAAATTGTTTGATTATCAAGGGTGGCTTTTTGAGAGGCAGCCTTAATCCAGGAAGGACTAAACAAGGCACTGAGCATTATTAAGGTGCAGAGTAAACTTAAAAACATCCATATCAGGCTCCTGCAATGTAAACTTTTTTATTTCTTTCTAATTGGTAATTATTACACTTACCTTAATGTTACTATAAGAAATTTCATTGCTATTTACATTTGGATACAGCTAAAATAGGATGAACAAAGATATTTATTATCACAAAGACAAAAGCGGATCTGTTCAAATGTTTTGCCCGCCTACTATGAATTTTAATCACTTTATCACTCTCTTAAGGTCACTCGTCTGACGCAGGACCTGTTGCCTGGCAAATTTTCGCAGAAGATTCTCAAATTCTTTACCTGAGTAAGTTCAGTTAGGTGTGGTAAAATAGGGACCCCCACGTTCAAACCATCGTTTATTTTTTGTTCGTTTACATTCACGGAAGGATGTGGGAGTGTTTTAATGACATTAAAATAGGTTGTGGCTTTGCATTCTAATCAGCTGTTTTCGTCCTCATGTCAACAAACCGTCCAGGGGGTGCAATTGACAGATGTGATTGCAGTGCCGTACTTGAAACATTTCGTTTTTTTAGATTAAATGGCACTGTATAAAGTTTTCGTTTACGGTACGTTAAAAAAAGGCGAACCGAACCACCAATGGTTTTCTAAATCCACTGAAGGTTATCATAAATTTCTTTATAATGGCCGAACTAAAGAGAAGTTTCCATTAATCATAGGAACTCGGTATAACATTCCATTTATGCTGTATAATCCAGGTCAGTATTGAGAAATTTTGTGATGAATTAATTTTTTTTACACAGATCGCAAATTTAATTTTGTTAAATGTAAAGTTACACGTAAATATATATTCATGATAATTTAGTAGTCTGTTTTGTTTGTATCAAGGTCAAGGTCATAACGTCAAAGGTGAAGTGTACGAAGTCGATGATAAAGTCTTAGCCAACTTGGATATTCTGGAAGATCATCCGAACTATTACATTAGGGACTTGTACGAAGTAGCTAATGCTGACCAAGAAGAACCCAGTACCGAAAAAGTATGGATTTACATGATAAAAACTTTTAAAAAAGAACTGTTGAACGGATCTTTATTCGAGAGCTACAGCAACTTCGACGGTCACGGATTAAAATACCGCGAAAGGTACCTAAGGGAAACAACATATGACCACAAAACAGAATTATTCCCAGATTCTTTTATTTGTAGCGAAGTTGAAGAGTCATCCTTGAAGGATCTTCAATGAAAGTAGTATTTTTAAATGAATCACAACATATTTAAATTTATTTTGTTTTATTTTATGTTACAATTTGAATATATATTTTAAAGCATTCGCATTTATTTTTTGATTTCGGTTTAGTTGGTTGAAGTGGCTATTTTATCTATATATATATATATATATATATATATATATATATATATATATATATATATATATATATATATATATATATATATATATATATATATATATATATAATATTATATATATGATCATATCAGCCTTTAAGGGTTGTAGCTGTAGCTTGACAGATTTAAAAACTGTAGATTATCATCTGGCGTATATTGGGTTGCCTGACAAGGTGTCACACAAAAAGTCCTGGTTTTACATTCGAAATTTCTTAATATTTTTGCGTAAATTCTTACTCATTAAAATAAGCTGCTTTTTAAAAACCACAGCTGCAATCGGACTGGTCATATTAAAAAGAATGTAGGCTGCTCTAAAATGAAAGATACTGTTGAATTCCCTATTGTCGTCTTAATCAGTATAATTCCCAATAGCATAAGTTACTAAAATTACTTTCATCCGTATATGATAAAATGCCAATATATAGTTAAGAAGAGTTTGTTAGTATTTGTTTATTTTTGTTTAAAATTGTTTTAAAACTACCAAAATAAACAAAATAATCTCAATGGATGATATAGAGTGGAATGTAGTGAACGAGGGACAATTATTGGATGCAATGGTAGGACACAAACCCGTAGGTGAGTATTTTCCGTAATTAACGTCCATTTAATCTCTAACCTAACTATCCCTAGGTGTAAATAAATATTTTCAAATGGCATTAATTTGCGACAAGTTTTCGGAAAGCTTGAACAAAGAAATAGATTCACGAAAAATATGGGATCATCTCGAGACAATGTACAACTTGGAGGCTTTAGATGAAAACGAATCAATACCCTTCCCAAACAACGAAAGGGAATTCTCTTTACCCAACTCGGAGTTTGGAGTTTTGCTTAGCAAGAAGGAGGAGGATGATAAAAAATCTGGTCGAGAGACGCCAAAGTTGACGAAAGAAATCAAAAAAGAGGAAAAAACTGTGATGAAAAAAGACTCCACACCAAGAAGGGACAGTAAAGATGGCAAGGATAACAAAACGCCAGGCGGTGGTAAAAAAGAGATGAAAAAAGAGTTGGAGAAAAGTGGAAAGCAACCGGGTAAAAGTAGAAATTCTTCAACTTTGACCAAAGATGATAGAGGGAAAGAAACTCCCAAACCTGCTAAAAGAACAAGGGGTATGTTGAATTTGATATTTTTACTTTGTTTTAAGATTGTATTAAAATTAGGTAGTCTCAAGCCAAATGATGACTCAGGGTCCAGTGGAAAGTCTAGTCCAATTACAGTAACGCCAACTAGTACAAAAAGAAGAAGAATATAAATTTGTTGTCTTCAGAATCTTTTTGTTTTTGAGAAATTACATAAATTATAAAAAAAAATGTCTTCTTTAATATATTCTCTATATAAAACTATGTGGTTTTATACTTAGCTATTTGGACCAACAAGAGTATTTTAAATAAATATCTTTGCTACAGTTTACTAAATAGTTAATATTTTACATTGTGTCATAAAGGTATTTATTATATATGTTGTTTAAGAGAAAAAAATAATATTGTATTTTAGATGAATTCCAGATCACAGGCATTAAAAATAATTGTGTTAAACTTTCCAAATTTATTAATTGACTGAATATTGTATAAGATAGCATGTAAGACAATCAGGGTAATAAATTAACCATTATTTTTTTCTAATTTCATCTATCATATAGTTTTGTTTAGATATCATATGTGTCTTTTATCTTTTAATGTGTCAGGCTCAAAGCTGATCAATAAAAAAATTAAAATACTTATTATGATATTAAATTCCCTGCCTACCTAAAGGACAGAACAGACAGACCTGTTTTGAATCAAGTAGGTCACTTCTAAAATATGTACTTATAAAAATCCAACTCTACATTCTCAGTTTTGAAACCAAAGCTTCTGACATAGAAACAACCCTGGGTTGTTTATGTGTAAAATCAAGCCTTAAACTGGTCCAAAAAATATGGAGTATGCTAATTTCAGCTATCAATTTTTTTATTAACATACAGGGTGTCCGCTAATTAATGGTACACAGCAAAACTGCCGAATTTTTTAGTTTAAATAATGCTATTTAACCCAACTTACCTTAGTTCACAAGTTAATAGTAACCACACAGTAAGTAGTAATTTTCAAAGGAATATGTTCACATCAGTAAATAGTAAATTTATTAAAAAAATGTCATCTTTAAATAAAAAATTTAAAAAATTCAAAATTGAGCAATCGAAAGAACATATTCCAGAACAGAGCATCAACATCGTAGAAAATCTTTCAACTCAGACGTTCGACAATCCAGAACGAGATCTTTTAAATAAAGGCCTCAATTTTGCTTTGCCGGCATCCCGTAGTGCTTTGGAGGATATGGTAGCCGGTATTGAAACTGGTATTAAACACTTACCGGAGTCTTCCAAGGCTTTCGTCAGAGAGTCATGTAAAAGCAAAATTGCAAAAAATATTTCAAATAAAAATCAAAAAGTGACAAATATTTCTAAGATTGTCAAGCGTCTGCGAGAGAAGGATTCTTTTTATTTAAACGTTGATAAGGGAAATAAGGTTGTAGTAATGGACAAACCTGATTACTTTGAACGCGTTGAAAAATTAATTCAAGACGGTCCTTATAAACGACTACCTAGGAATCCATTGTCAAAAATGATTAACGAAGTTAGAGATACATTGAAATCTTGTAACAGCCTTATTTCTCCTTCTCTAAAAAGCAAAAATTCATAAACCAGGAAAATCAATGAGACCAATTGTATCAGCCATTGATTCTCCAACATACAACTTGGCAAAGTGGTTAACAAAGGAATTTGAAAATCTACCAAACCAACTACCTTCCTGCTCTGTGATAAATTCAACCAAATTTATAGAAAAAGTCAAAAATACACATTTACAGGAAGGTGAGGTTTTGGTTTCCTTTGACGTTTCATCGTTGTTTTCGAGTGTCCCGATTCCACATACCTTGAAATACCTGAGGGAGTTACTGGAGTTAAACGGTTTTAATAACAAGAGTGTTTCTGAGTACATCCCCTTAACAAGATTATGTATGAAACAAAATTGTTTTCAGCTTAATAACAGGTTTTATAAACAACAAGAAGGAACGGCAATGGGCAGTCCTCTGTCACCGTTCTTAGCCAACTTATTTATGAGTAAATTTGAAACCGAGGCAAAAGATGAATTCAGTTACTTTCCGAAGGTATGGTTAAGATATGTGGATGACATTTTTGCCATTTTCGATTCGAAAAATGAAAATTTAGATGATTTTATTAAAAACCTAAATAGTAAATCCCAAAATATAATATTCACGCATGAACTCGAAGCCAACCATAGTTTACCATTTCAAGATGTGTTAGTCAGTAGAAATAATAAAAATAGGTTAGATTTTGATATTTTCAGAAAAACCACCACCACTTCGAGATACATTCCTAATGATTCAAATCATAGCTTCCAAAATAAGATGGCTAGTTTAAATTTTATGGTAAATAGATGAATTAATTTTCCTTTAAATAAAGATAATTATAACAAAGAATTAAAATTAATTAGGGAGGTATCTGAAGTGACTGGTTATAATACGAACATTGTAGATAAACTAATTAGAAAACATAAGTTCAGAAAATTATTGAAAGAATCTTCGACTTTTCAAAAGGATCAGAATACAAAGAAATTCATGGTAATACCATTTGATGCCCAATTAACAAGAGAACCAGACCAAATTTTGAAAAAAGTGGACATTAAGGTTGTGTACAAACCATATAATAAATTAAGAGAAGTTCTGGGTAATCCAAAGGATAAAGTAGAGCAACATGAAAAGTCGGGGATTTACAAAATTAGCTGTCAAGACTTTGATCGAAGGTATATTGGGCAAACAAAAAGATCCATAATGACAAGATATAAAGAACATATTGCCAACATTAGATATGGGAGAAATGAAAAATCTTGTGTTGCCCAACATGCAATCGAACATGACCACAATATAGATTAGAAATTTAAGACTGGTAAAAAGTGTAAATAACAATAGGGCTTTGGATGCATATGAACGTATTCAAATAGAAAATTGTAAAAAAATCAAGAACCAGGTTAAAGGTCCTATTCCGTTCAGTCAACTTTTTCAATTAATAATGTAAGGCTCAGTAAACTTCACGGTTCATGATTTTTACACGCCTCATTAGGTAGGGTTATCATATAAATAGAATATAGTTTAGTTTTAGAATTAGATTAAATCATCTCCTGATGATGCTAACATGGTTAGCGAAACGTGCACCGAGAAGTTTCAAAAAGAGATTTGGTGTTTAGTGGTAAACCCCTTCGAGTTTAGTGATTCACACCGAAGGTTGCATTAGAAGAATTGACCTCTGGAAGAAATTCGAAGTTCACCACTCTACGATAATCGAAGAAAACTATCAGCATGATCTTGACTTTCGTTTCGGTCGTTTTTGAGACGCCAAAACTGTTGGCTTGTTTACATGTCATACTCATAAACCCGTCTCGTCGTCCGTTGCGATGCGTTTCATGAAGGGGTGGTCCGTAGAAACTGGGAAACTGAGCCAACTCTCTCGACGATTTTCGAGCCCCATTTTCTTGATTTTGTTGAAGTTTTCGCCGTTCGTAGACATAATCACCAATAAGACCACATCAAATGTTAATTTAAAATTCGTGTTGGAAATGACGTTCGGATACTAATAAGTGTGGATTTTCTAAATCTCACGCATGTTTATTTCTAAAATAGAGTACAGTTCGACCTGTAAACGTTGCTTTGTCTCTAAACATTTTTTTTTAATTTTGGGCCTTGCTGGGCTTTAACATTTTGTTGGGTACGACAGAAACGAGAAAATTCCAGTCTGACTGGCAAATCAGCTTCCAGTAGATTCTGTACAGGCGTGAAGTGAAACGGATACAGTCCCTCCTCTTGAACAATTTTGCATACTGTGGACTTGCCTTCCCCAACTCCCAAAGCAATGCGTCTTGTGCTTACTTCAGAATTATCGGTTACGACAACCTTGGTCTTCCTGGTCGGTGGTTAAAGTCTTCAGACGACCTGTGAAATCTCGTTTCGGACAGAAAGAACGTGTTTCACCCAGTGTGTCGTAGAAATTATTAAAAAAAAAGTGAAAATGTTTCAAAAATTATTTTACTATAGTGTATTAAAAGTATTATTATTTAAAACTATTTTAACTATTTAAATACTCACAATATTAAATATTAACAATCAATGCATAGCCTACCTACTTTAAGAAAAATGTTACATTTCCACATCGCAATTTAAAAGAGTGCAATGAACAATTTAAACGCAGATATCTAGAAAACGGTAACTCGGAGCGACTTTTACGACTGTTACGTAATGAAAGGGTATATATCACTTAAACCTTATTTCAGATTCCTGCATTAAACCATGAAAAAAATCAACATAAAACTAAATTGAGATATTCTTGTAGGTTTTTTCACTGAGAACACTAATTTAAAATGAGACACAACATAGTTAAATATATTTTGTTTTATTTCATATTACATGTTTAATATATGTTTTAAAATATATATATCATACGTATTTTTTCTTCATTTTTTGTTTCCTGCAGATCGGGAATGACTGTATTCACTGTTGTTTGGGTTCAGTTGGTTAGAGTGATTATTTAAATCACTCTGGGAAGGTGTGTAGTCAGAGGAGTAGGTGTTACTTGCCCTAAAAGAAAAATATTATAATTCTAAATTCATGGATTTTCAAATTGTGTCCAACTAGTGTATATTGGGTTGCCTACAAAGTTGCCCTTGGTAATATACAAAATCGTTTTGAAAAACGCCAGATTTTATACTGTGAACGTATTTATATTGTTTCATAAAGTGCTTTAACATCCGAGGTTGCTTTGTGAATAATAAAAGTATGGAATGGTGAAATATGGGTTCAACACTACAAAACGCTACAAAAATTTCAACCCACTTTGTCCTCCATTGGTGGTCATAGTGACAAATTTTTAAGACTAAAATGGTTCTTTTTGTTGATTATGTACTACATGGATACACTGTCACAAGCTAATATTAGATCGATCTTATATCGAAAGTGCATGAGGCCCTAAAAGAAAAAAAAAATAAAGAAAGCAACAAACAGCAAATTTGTTAACCTTTCAAAGATTAATATAATAAATAAAACGTTTCCAAACATCCCAGATCATCAAGGTTATTTCAAGTATAAATGTATCGAACTTATCTCCTCCACTATCAAATTAATCTTTTTTTGCCACTTCATTTGGTAGATACTTGGTTACACATACGAATAGTTCTGCAAATATATCATCCTCTTAGAGAGAATAGTCCCCAGAGATAGAGAAAAAATCTCAAATATTTCTGAATATATATATTCAAAATTATACAAAAAGCACAGGAACTGATCCCATTGAAAAAGAACACAAAACACCCTTGGTGGGATTCGGAATGCGAAACTGCATTGCAGCGACGCAAACAAGCATTTCAGGAGTACAACATTAAAAAAGTCCCCAGAAAGTCAACAGCTTTTTGACGAGACTAGAAAACAGACCGCAAAAGTCATCAGGCAAACTAAGAGGAAGTACATGAAGAAACAACTAGACTTTATAGAGGAGAATTTCCGCAATTATAACACAAGAGACTTTTATAGGACTTTCGCAAGAGGAATTCGTGGATACACACCACAAAATATTTGTTTTAGAAAGCGGAATGGGAGAGTAGCGCTAAACAATCAGGAAAATTGTCGGGAGCTGGCACTATTTCTCTGATCTCCTCAATTACCCCGAACGCGACAAAAGATTCTCCAAGGAAAATTATATGCAAACTCACTCAGAATCACCACCCACTACAGAGGAATCTCTTTACTACAAGTCACTTACAAAATCCTCTCAGCATGTCAT
The DNA here is from genome assembly GCA_031761425.1 of Cosmopolites sordidus. NCBI lineage: Eukaryota > Metazoa > Arthropoda > Insecta > Coleoptera > Curculionidae > Cosmopolites > Cosmopolites sordidus. Next base: position 1,556,805 of record JARFXV010000476.1, on the reverse strand, counting down.
CTCCAAAGAACAACTAGAACACAAAATTGGCGAGTACCAGGCAGGCTTTCGCGGTGGTCGCTCATGCGCTGAACAAATCTTTAACTTAAAAACGATACTGAAAGACAAAGCTATCAGGGACGTCCCAATCATCTGTACGTTTGTGGACTTCAAGAAGGCATACGACTGCATCGACCGAAAATATCTTTTCAACATCCTAGAAGAACAAGGACTCGGCCCCAAAACACTACGATTGATCAAGCAGACACTGACTGATACAACCTCTAGAGTGTATATATATATATATATATATATATATATATATATATATATATATATATATATATATATATATATATATATATATATATATATATACATATTCAAGGTATGGACCGCAATCTGCCACGCTGGTCCAATGCGGGTTGGCAGATTTTGGATCATGTTAGTCTGAGGCCTCTGCCTTGACCTGTCCGCCAGGGTTAATCCTCCCAGGAGCATAGACTCCAGACGGCATAGCTCCAAGCTTCATTGCCCTACTCAAACCCCTTTACCACATCAGGGTCTGATCCACAAAGGGATATATATATATATATATATATATATATATATATATATATATATATATATATATATATATATATATATATATATATATATATATATATAGACTAACATGATCCAAAATCTGCCAACCCGCATTGGACCAGCGTGGCAGATTACGGTCCATACCTTCAACATGGTATTTCAGTATGTTGAAATATGACAGTACAACCTCAAACACGGCCCTCATTCCCCGGAGGCCAAGGGGCAACTACCTACGTCAGCGGGAAGACCTGCCCCAAGGCAGAGGGTGCTAAGAATCACCGGGTTAGATCAGGCTGCCATTGGACTTTTGACATTGCATCGTTAAATATACGGACTATGAAAACAGAGGCCCGATTGCAAGAACTGTTAATCGAACTTGACAACATACATTGGGATATTATTGGGCTCTGTGAAACACGAAGGAAGGGTGAAGAGTTAATCAAACTGGAACCAACTGGACACGTACTCTACACTCGAGGTACGGAAAATGGCCGATGTGGCGGAATAGGATTCCTCATCAATCGAAAGCTGAAGGACAGTGTGGTAAAATTTGAAAGTACATCCGACCGATTAGCCCAATGCGTCATTCAGCTGAATAAAAAGTTTAGGCTTCAAATCGTCCAAGCTTATGCACCAACTATAAGCCATAAAGATGAGGAAATTGAGGAATTTTATGATGATGTGGCCCAGCTTTTATACAAGGAGAAATGTAGGTACAAAATCCTGATGGGTGATTTTAATGCCAGAATTGGAACAACAAGAACAGACGAAAATGCAACTGGCCCATATGGAACTGGTGAGCGAGACAATAGAGGTGACAGATTAGTTGATTTTGCTGAAGGACAAGAACTATATATTATGAATTCATTCTATAAGAAAAATATCAGCAGAAAATGGACATGGAAAAGTCCATCTGGGCTCACAAGCGAAATTGACTACATCATGACCAACGATAAAACAATATTTACCAATTGTACTGTCCTTAACAATTTTAATGTTGGAAGTGACCACCGAATTGTACGAGCAAGGGTTCGGATTGACTGTCGAAAAGAGCGCGAAAGAATGGTAAGATCAAAGAAGGGCAAGGTGGATTCTGGAAAACTGCTGGAGAGAGGAAGCGATTTTGAGATTGCTTTGTCAAACCGGTTTGCTGCGTTACAAGATCCAGAGGAGGTGGAAATATCAGTTCAATATGAAGAAATCGCCAACAATGTACTTCAAACGGCTGCTTCAATAGCACCAGAGGAAAAATGTCTCAAACAAACAAAAATCTCCAGTGAGACCATTGATTTAATGAAGAAACGGCGAGCAATGAGAAATGCAGGTAGTCCTTTTGGCAGGGTCGAGTACACTGAGCTCTGCAAAACTATAAGAAAACGTATCAGAGAGGACACGCGCCGATTCAATATGCAGCTAGTGCAAAAAACCCTGGAAGAAAACAAAGGAATTAGCAAAGCTAAACAGAAGCTGAGAAACAAAAGAACGCAAATATATGCTTTAAAGCGTGAGGATGGCACAGTGTGCAAGACGCGTACCCAAATGTTAGAGATTGTCAGAAGGTTTTATTCCCAGTTATATGGAGATCAGAGCCAGTCAGGGACAGCAATACCCACGGAAGAACAATATATAATACCAGATATCCTAGTGGAGGAAGTAACAAATGCTATAGAATTGATGAAGAACGGCAAGGCTCCAGGAAAGGATAGTGTAACTGTCGAAATGCTAAAAGCTGGTGGTCGGACGTTACATAAAACACTGGCAAAATTATACTCAAAATGCCTCAAAGAACAAAAAGTACCTGACTTATGGAAAAATGCAGAAGTGATCCTTTTACATAAAAAAGGAGCACAGGAAGATTTAAAGAACTACCGTCAAATAAGCCTCCTATCAGTGATGTACAAAGTTTTCACTAAGATAATTTCTAAAAGAATATTAAAAAAACTGAATGACGCACAACCAAGAGAACAAGCAGGATTCAGAAGTGGATTCAGTACAATGGATCACATCCAGGTTGTACAGCAGGTCATAGAAAGGCACAACGAATACACCATGCCACTGTGTTTGGCTTTTATCGACTACGAAAAAGCATTTGATTCCATCTCAAAGCATGCGATAATGGATGCACTGCTTAGCCAAGGTGTAGAGAGAGCCTATGTAAACCTATTAGAATCGATATATGATGGAGCTACAGCCACAATTCACCTTGATGATCTTGAAGTGGGAATTAATATAGAACGAGGTGTACGGCAGGGTGACGCAATATCGCCTATTCTTTTCTCGGCTGGCCTTGAAGAAGTATTCCGTAAACTGGATTGGGAACAGGATGGGGTAAAGATCAATGGTGCAAACTTAAACCATCTTAGATTTGCAGATGATATTATTCTCATTTCACAAGACCCAGAGGAGCTGCAAAGACGCATACAAGAACTGCAAAGGGCTGGCGAACGATGTGGCTTGAAAATAAACCTGAAAAAGAGTCAGGTTATGTTCAATAACTTCGCTCAGGACAGAAGAATTTCAGTTTTAGGAAGGGATTTAGAGATTGTGGACAGCTTTGTATATCTTGGGCAGAGGATTTCCATGGAGGGGAATACCGCCCGGGAGGTGGAACGGCGTGTTAAATGTGGCTGGCAGGCATTTGGTAGGCTCAACATAGTGTTTAAGAGCAGACTCCCACTTTGCCTGAAAAGAAAAGTATTCGATCAGTGCGTTCTACCCGTTATGACATACGGAAGTGAAACCTGGACACTCACATCGCAATCAATTCAAAAACTTCGGGTGGCACAGAGGGGAATGGAAAGATGTATGCTTGGCATTACAAGACGTGACAGAAAGTCCTGCGCATGGATCAGGGAACAAACAAAAGTCTGTGACATCATTGGAAGAGTAAAACAGTTGAAATGGAGATGGGCAGGCCATATAGCGAGGCGATGGGACGACAGATGGACCAAGGCAATCCTGGAGTGGATACCGCTTGATCGCAAACGTCCGCGAAGAAGACCGAAAGCACGATGGACTGATGACATCGTTAAGTATATTGGACCCGAGTGGCAGAGGAAAGCCCAGGACCGTGAAGGTTGGAAGCATGCTGAAGAGGCCTTCATCCTGCAGTGGATCGATACGGGCTGATGATGATGATGATGATGATGATGATGATGATGATGATGATGATGATGATATATATATATATATATATATATATATATATATATATATATATATATATATATATATATATATATATATATATATATATATATATATATATTCTGTGACATCATGACAAAAGTCTGTGACATCATTGGAAGAGTAAAACAGTTGAAATGGAGATGGGCAGGCCATATAGCGAGGCGATGGGATGACAGATGGACCAAGGCAATCAAGGCAAAAGAAAATTAAAAAAATAAATAAATCAAGCTAAACTAGATGCAGAAAAAAATGCAAACATAGTTGATTGTTATGCAACCAGTTAATCTAAGAAATAGTTAAAGGTCATCACGGTTTGCTTTTAGCTAATACTAAATGGTACAATAAATAATTACAAAAATTAGTAGTGCTTGTAAAATTAATTGATACTAATATATTATTTTTTCTTTTTATTATGTACGAACACATAATGATCATTTATTAATTAGAATTATTGGTAAACAATGTGCAAAAAGATACTTACCAATCGCTTGGACGATCTGACGTTCCTCTGGACTTGTAAAATGATGAATTGTTAGGATTCAATTGATTGGAGTGGTTGTCGAAATTTTTTTGCGACATTCTACTAAATGTAAAACGTAAACTTCTGAAGCGTGCAGTAAAAAATTATCTGATGCACTCACCCAGGCGATTCGCTGTTTTATAGGGAATTTGCCGGTGAACTACCCATTTACATACGGGAAATTATTAATCGCACAAGCCTTGTTGCCAGTGTTGATGTTTTGCTAATATCTTTGATAGTTTCCATAGTTGTAATGAGGTCATGTCTATAAATGGTTCATTAAATCATCAAGTTTATAATTATTGGGACTGTTATGTTTGTTATTACTTTTATTTGATGCATTTCTTTAACATTAAGAGATGTCTAACACACATGTTTATAATAGCATAATATTTGATATAAAACAATGTAAAAATAGCTTTAGATAATTAATAATGTGAAATAAGATTGTCAGAGCTTTAAAAGAAAGTACGATGTGATAATCCGGTAATTTTTATTTTCTTTCGAAGATTAATTAGCGACATTATGTTTTGAAACTAATGTCGTTCAAATGGCTTCGGCTTTGGTTCAAATTCCTCGGCTTCGTTTAGTGGTATGCATTCTGGAGTTCCAATTTTCGATTACTCCACGCATATCGCATGGTATATTTTCAATTATGTCCTGAACGTTTCGTTTAAAGTCAAAATTTCTTCTGGGAATATTTTTGCGAACCAGAGATTTAAAATAAATAAAATTATAAGATAATAAAATTAAGAGATTAAGATAGTTGACACTACCATTTCGCCAAATAACGCGTCGAAGAAACTTTTCTAGCAATAAATCGATTTTCTGGCGAGATCTGTGACAAGTCACAGCGTCTTATTGATAGAAAAAATTGTTTATATCGACATTTATCAGTTCAGACCGAGGATAGCATAATCCTATAGCGTCACCTTTATTCAACATAACTTCCATCATTATTTTCAAAAAAATAAGGCCCTATTACTCATTCAGCCCAAAAATCCGCACCGAACAGTGACTTTCGAGGATGAAAAGGTAACTCCTGACTCACTTGAGGAAGTTTATCGGTACAAACCCTACAGTTATGTTCAGTTATGTTCTCAAAACAGATTATTCGTCGCTTTCCAACTTCCAATTTCTACTTTTGTCGAATCATAGTCAATCGTTTTTCAACATTTCGAGTGTCGCGACCCACTAAATACCTAAATGATTTTCACTGGTGGCCTGAATGCTCCTGACAAAAGCATTGACTGTGATGTAATTAGTAAAAATGTTGTTGTTACGGATTTGCAAACTCATATTTAAGTCATTCAAATGTGAAAATATATCATTCAAGTGAGCCAACAGTAATAAATAAATATTTAAATATATGTGGGTGTAGTTGACACTCAGCTACTGTTGTCACATTGGATGCCGCCCAAGAAAATCTAAGATTTCATATATATGTCATCCGACGGGAAGTCGGCACGAGTAGAGGTTGCTGTATGTGGATGGGGTCTCCCTATTCCTGACGGGAGAGCATGTATCGGTACCCTGACGAGCCTGAACATCAAGAGGCTAAACATGTGCCCTCCAATTGAAGGGATGGGTGGGGCTCCTCCCCAATCAACCACCTAACAAAAATGTTCATTTAGGCAGGGACGCAAGTTCCTGTATGTTCCACATGAGATTGTGAAACCCACCGGTTGGGTGTACTTGACACTCAGCTACTGTTGTCACATTGGACGCCGCCCAAGGAAATCTAACATTACATATATATGTCATCCGACGGGAAGTCGGCACGAGTAGAGGTTGCTGTATGTGGATGGGGTCTCCCTATTCCTGAAGGGAGAGCATGTATCGGTACCCTGACGAGCCTGAACATCAAGAGGCGAAACATGTGCCCTCCAATTGCAGAGATGGGTGGGGCTCGTCCCCAGTCAACCACCTAACAAAAATGTTCATTTAGGAAGGACGCAAGTTCCTGTATGTTCCACATAATATTATGGAACTCACCGGTTGGGTGTACTTGACACTCAGCTACTGTTGTCACATTGGACGCCGCCCAAGGAAATCTAACATTTCATATATATATACCATCCGATGGGAAATCGGCGAGAGTAGAGGTTGGTGTATGTGCTGACATACCTTAAAATTAATAAACAAAGGCATTGTGAAAATAAAAAAATTCAAACCTGATATTGCAAACTATCGATAGTCAGCTATCGTAGATGCATTTCGAATTGTGCTCACTTGTGTCACGATGTTCAAATATAGCAACTTTTCGTAGCAATATATACATGAGTAGCTCATGAATTATTGTCCTTGTTATTTCAAGTATTAATGTCGAACCTGATATCTCCTCAATTATTCAATATATCAAAATAATGTTTTCACCGTTCGATTTGGTTCAAAATTTAACACGCGCGTGCAAAATTTTACTAATACATATTTTCTTTAGTCAAAAATTAAAAGAAAAAGAACGAAAACGGTTAAAAACCTTAAATTTTCTTGACTATACGCATGGAAAAATTGCACAAAAATTTAAGTCACCAGTCGAGCTAAAACTTTCACATATCCTCAACTTTAAGATCATCAGTTTAAGATTATGTCTTCTATGTCATTACTTTATTTACACACGTCGCATATAGAGTGAAAATACAGGATGCCCCCAAAGAGTTATTAACTTGAAATGAAATAAAAAAAGTTGATCAATTTTAACAAATTTATTCTTAAAATTAACAAAATTTTCTGGAAATTCATGTTCTGTAGATTACAATGTTCAAATTTGCTCTATTTCTGACGTGCCGGCCTCCTAAAGCCGACCTCTAAAATTTCCCATAACGCGGCCGCAAATGTCTGCAGTTATAGCTTCGAGTTCGTGCCGAATATTCTTCTTTAGATCTTTCACAGTGACGGGGCGGTTGCGGTACACTTGACTTTTAAGATTGACTTTTAAGATATCAAGAAGCTTTCTTCTCTAATTTAATTACCTTAATAAATACTATAACATGACAATTGAAACAAAAAATTATTAAAACAGCCTTAGAGTTGGTCCCTTTACAAAAACGTAGAAAACATCCGTGGTGGGATGAAGTTTGCGAGCGAGCAGTATTAAGCCGAAGTAAAGCATTTAAAGATTGGAACAGTCAAAAAACAGCAGTAAACTATAACATATTTTTGGAAGTAAGAAAAGAAACATCGAAGCTAATTAGACAAACTAAATGAAAATATGAAAACAATCAACCTTATGAAATAGAAAAAGATTTCCAAAAAAATAACACCCGAAACTTTTACAAAACATTTAAAACTAAATTAACAGGCCATCAACCGCAAAGTCTTTGCTTCCAAAAGGAAAACGGACAATTAGCTCTAAATAACCAAGACAATTGCAAAGAACTTGCGAAATATTTTGAACAAATACTAAACTGTCCTGGGCCCTTAAACAAATTAGCAACACTAAACCCTAAACAAACAAACCCAGTTTCATTACCACCGAATGAAGATGAAATAATTAGGCAAATCAAGCGGCTTAAAAATGACAAAGCTTCTGGTGAAGATGGAATCACTGCTGAACTTTTGAAATCCGCTGGTCCAAGTACAATCAAGGAAATAACAAAAATTCTACAAGAAGTTTGGCGAACCGAACGGATTCCGGCAGATTGGAAAGATGCTCTAATCCATCCACTACATAAGAAAGGAGATAGAACGAATGTAAACAACTATAGAGGGATATCTCTTCTCCCAGTTTGTTATAAGATTCTATCTCAATGTCTACTAGACAGAGCACAGGGACAGTTAGAACCTAACATTGGTGAATATCGAGCAGGTTATCGACCGGGCAGATCCTGCCCTGAACAGATCCTGAATCTAAAGTTGATCCTAAGACATCAAAAACTGTACAATACAAATCTCGTCTGTACATTTGTGGATTTCAAAAAAGCATATGATTCTATTGACCGCGAATCTTTATTTCGAATCTTGAAAGAACAAGGACTAGATCTGAAAACGCTGGCAATTATTAAAGCAACGTTAACTAACACAAGGTCAAAAGTTAAATTCATGGGTGACATCTCAGAGCCCTTCGAAATTAAAACTGGAGTGAGACAAGGGGATGGACTCTCGCCACTCTTATTTAACCTGTGTTGTAGAAAAAGTAATACGGGAGTGGCGTGAAATAAACTGGGGAGAACCAACATCAAAATTGATTGTCTGGCATTTGCTGATGATCTAGCAATTTTAGCTCAAGATGTGTTAACGGCACAGATACAGATTGAAATTCTAAAAGAAACAGCAGAAAAGGTAGGACTCCAAATTTCCTTTGAAAAAACACATTACATGACCTGCAACAGACTAAGAAAACCATTTCTAAAAACAAAATATGGTAACATCAGACGAGTCTCTCAATTCAAATATTTGGGTGAAATAATAATGGAAAATGGGTTGGAAAAAGCGGCCAATAAAGGTAGATGTCAAAAAATGGAAAGGGCATTGAGACTTACACAAAATATTTACAACAAAAAATGCCTATCTAAAAATACAAAACTGAGACATTACAACACAGTTATTAAGCCAGAATGTCTATATGCTGCAGAAACGCTCATTTTGAATAGAAAGTGGGACATCGAGGACATTGAAAAGAAGGAAAGAAAAATCATAAGAAAAATCCTAGGCCCCAAACAAATAAATAGCACAACTATACCGACTTCGAGAAAACCAAGAAATCAAACAGTACACAGATATACATAGCGATATGAGAGAAGGAAGACTTAAGTTTTACGGACACATAAAACGGATGAATCCGAGTAGGCTAACTAGACAAATAGTAGAATTTTATGAAAATAGGAGTAGAGCTAAAGTAGAAATAATTAAATGGATTGCTGCAATTAAAGAGGACCTAAGATCAGCAAATATTACACAAAGTGAAATTCAGGATAGAGGCTGTTTCAGACACAAGGTTAACGTTTGGAAGATTGGCCAGAGAGAAAAATGTAGAAAGACTGAAACAACTTGGTCTGACGAAAGGAAAAAAGCTCACAGCGAAAGAATGAAATTAGTATGGGCGCAAAGGAAGCCTAACAACAACAAGCGCCTCTAATTGTACTTCGATGTTGTCTGGTGTAACCACCTCATTTGAACGTCCAGAGTGTTCAGCATAATCGGTGCTTGTACGGTCACATTTGAATTCAACATACCAATCAATTATGGTTTGATTTTCCTGAAGCAACTGAAGGGTAATGTTTATAAAGCCATTGTTTTGCTTCAACGGTATTTTTCTTTATCAAAAAGCAATGCTTAATCAACACACTATTTTTTTCATTGTTTTGAAAATAACAAAAATCACAGAACAAAACTCAGAAACTAGTAGACAGATTGTCATGAGATTTTGACATATGATGTTTAAAGGTTGACACAATCGACCACTGGTAAGGATTTTTTTTTTCGTAAGTGACACCATCTATATGTCAGACCGGGGACTGATGTGTTAAGAAGACATTGTGGTAAGTAATTCAGACAGCTTGGTTTTCAATACCTCTAGTTGTTATAATTTGTAACAAAAACTACTCTTATTTTTTTGACCATGTAATTTTTTATATTCAGACAAATACCATGTATGCCTTTGAAATGCTTGTTAAATTTATTCTGGAAAATTAATATTGTCGTAATATACGGTGTGAATAAAATTGCCACACCAACAAAAAAAAGAGATAGGGTAATCAAATTTTTTAATAAGTAGTACATAAAAAGGTAGTAAAATGATTACAATTGGGTTTTTGAATAAAAAATAATTATTTCAGTTTATATATATATTTACAACAAAAAATGCCTATTTTTAGATAGGCATTTTTTGTTGTAAATATTTTGTGTAAGTCTCAATGCCGTTTCCATTTTTTGACATCTACCCTTATTGGCCGCGTTTTCCAACCCATTTTCCATGATTATTTCACCCAAATATTTGAATTGAGAGACTCGTCTGATGTTACCATATTTTGTTTTTAGAAATGGTTTTCTTAGTCTGTTGCAGGTCATGTAATGTGTTTTTTCAAAGGAAATTTGGAGTCCTACCTTTTCTGCTGTTTCTTTTAGGATTTCAATCTGTTTCTGTGCCGTTAATACATCTTGAGCTAAAATTGCTAGATCATCAGCAAATGCCAGACAATCAATTTTGATGTTGGTTTTCCCCAGTTTAATGGGCTGGTCAATATTTAGTGCCGACTTTTTTTCACGCCACTCCTGTATTACTTTTTCTAGAACACAGTTAAATAAGAGTGGCGAGAGTCCATCCCCTTGTCTCACACCAGTTTTAATTTCGAAGGGCTCTGAGATGTCACCCATGAACTTAACTTTTGACCTTGTGTTAGTTAACGTTGCTTTAATAATTGCCAGCGTTTTCAGATCTAGTCCTTGTTCTTTCAAGATTCGGAATAAAGATTCGCGGTCAATAGAATTATATGCTTTTTTGAAATCCACAAATGTACAAACGAGATTTTTATTGTACAGTTTTTGATGTCTTAGAATCAACTTTAGATTCAGGATTTGTTCAGGGCAGGATCTGCCCGGTCGAAAACCTGCTTGATATTCACCAATGTTAAGTTCTAAGTGTCCGTGTGCTCTGTCTAGTAGACATTGAGATAGAATCTTGTAACAAACAACAAACTGAGAGAAGAGATATCCTTCCGGAATCCGTTCGGTTTGCCAAACTATATATATATATATATATATATATATATATATATATATATATATATATATATATATATATATATATATATATATATATATAAAGGGTATTCCATTAAGAGGTTTCGAATGTTGGAAACGAATAAAAGAAACGTTTCATAATATACCTGAAAGTTATTTATGGCAGTGCGAAGCTGGACAGTGTACAATTATACGGGGAATACAATGTCAGGTTTCGAATGTTTTGTTTTGCTAGTCTTCTTATCCCAAACTTTGTTTTTGTTATTCGGTTTCATTGTGGAATTCAGTACAATTTCAGCAATGGACCGCTACACAGTAGAACAACGTGTTTACATTGTTAAAACGTATTTTCAAAATGGGTGTTCTGTGAGAGCCACATTTCGGCGAATTCGTGAATATTTTGGTGTATGCAATCGTCCGTCAGAAGTAACCATTCGCAAAATAGTGCGTAGATTCGAAACTATCGGATCTGTGAAAGATATCGAAACAAAAGTCCGGGAACGTCCTGCTCGTTCGGTGGAAAATATTCAGGCGGTACGTGAAAGTGTTACTGAAAATACACAAATGTCTGTTAACAGGCGCGCGCAACATTTGGGTATCAGCAGAACTTCAACGTGGCGAATTTTGAAAAAAGACTTAAGTCTACATCCTTACAATATTCAGCTAACAGCCAGTGCATTTGCCAATTGGATCCTACATATGAAGGCAAATGACAATAATTTTTGCGATAAAATCATTTTCAGTGACACGGCTCATTTCCACTTAAACGGTTACGTAAATAAACAAAATTGTCGCATCTGGAGCAATGAAAATCCTAGAGAAATCCACGAAATCCCGATGCATGCTCAACGTGTCACAGTTTGGTGCGGTTTTTGGGCTGAGGGTATCATTGGACCGTATTTTTTTGAAGATGAAGATGAACGAGCTCTTACAGTAAACGGAGAACGATACCGAACGATGATTAATGTTTTTTTATGGGATCAAATAATGGACATGGATTTAGAGAATATGTGGTTCCAACAAGATGGTGCGACATGTCATACAGTACGTGAAACATTGACTTTATTGCGTACACAGTTTGGAGGGAGGCTGATCTCCCGGAATGGGGACGTAAATTGGTTACCAAGGTCATGCGACTTAACGCTGCTAGACTATTTTTTGTGGGGCTGTGGCCATTTTTATAAGCTGTTGCTTATTAACATTTATAATGTTAATGCAAATAAGCAACAAAATATTTCTATTAAATATAATTAAACTATTTGTAGGGTGCCACGAGAAAGTTACGGTGACAAGGCTATAGGTTTTGTTCAACTTAAACACAAAAATGGTATTTGCAGGGTAAAAGGACGTGTATGTTAAGAACATAAAGTTCGGAGTAATGTTTATACAGTTACCTTGATTAATAATGAGAAATTAAGAAAAGTCCAATAAACCCAAAATTTCACGATTGTGCAGTTTCAGCAGGTAATCAATACTCAAACAAAAAAAATAATATAATGTTATAAACAGTAATATTTTGTATATATTTGATGACAGGTGGTTGTAAACATGCATTAGCACTACTTATGTGGACACATCGGAGAAGTGAAGATCCAACACCCACTGAAGAAAAGTGTTTAAATATTGAGTAACGAAAAGATATTTTCTAGTTTTGTAATTATTTTTTGAGCAAAAAAAAACAATATAAAGCACAATTAGAAAAACAAAACCTATACATACTGTTTAAATCACTAATTTTATTTCAATAAAAAATACACTGTTAAATATACATAAGAGAACTTCCCCCAACTAGGATAATATGGATAATATATATTACAGAAGATTATAACATGTAAACTACATTAATAATCAATTCAAAATAAAACAATCACTACCTAAAATTATATACATATTTGTTTGATTGTGTTCATTGAAGTTTGCAATACTTTTAAAACCACACAGATTTTTCAAACCATCACACTAAACTCTATTAACAATATTTTTAAAAAACCCACCCATACTACATTATTGCTTTGATTAAGGTTTTCACTATATTTAAAACGATGGCAATTTTTCACCTTACATGTTTTACAAACCACTACATTAGACTCTTGATTTAATAATATTTGCAAATATAAATAAATCTGGCTGCTAACTTTAATGCATGACCCGCCAGAGATTATCCTGTAAACTTTCATAAGTATATTTCATATACGATTACCTTCCGATTACTTTTCATATACGATTACCTTCCAAATCGGTAGTCAAATTTTGTTCTTGTCTGTTCTTGTCTAATTCTTGAATATGATTATTCCTATCCTACAAAATTGACGATCCTGTAGGGCTGTTTTATTGTTACTACCCTCAGTTTTGTTGCTACATATAGATTCTTTGCGGACACACAGCAATATTCCTTCTTATAAATTTGGCACGTTAATTTGTTATCCCTACATGAATTAAATATGATAAATAAAAGTTATAAAAACGATTGCAAAAAACAAAAGGAACCCTAATCTGATTTCATTCTGAATTTACCATTGAGCGTCCATATCTTATGTAAAGATATATGAGAATAACGTCGAAAACAGCACCGAAAGCCTAAATAACAATTAAAAGCAAGTATGTTTTCAAATCGATCGCAAACCCACAAAAGCAGTCAAAGATATAGGTTAAACCTATAGAGCGATGACTAAGATGGATAAATTGTTTTATTTACCCGAAATTTCGATTGTTTCGGAACGTCTGTTCAGAAAGAGGGCGAATTGCCGCGAGCCGAACCGATTGGCATTCGGTACATTGTGTGAGGTCACAGATTGCTCCGATTGTTTTCGGGAATTGGCGTGTCATCGGTACTTGGTTTAAAAATGTATTTTCAATTTGATATAACTTTTTAATTATAATTAGTTATAAGGAAAAAAATAAAAATAAAAATTGGGGGACCTGGTATAACCCCCACATATTCGAATAACTACCTCAAGCCGGCGTGGCGTTGATCGAATCAGGTTCTGGATGGTGGCTTGGGGTATTGGTCAGTCCATGCTTCTCGTATACTATTATGTCCCATACATGTTCGATTGGTGACAACTCAAGTGAACGAGCAGGCCAAAGTAATATAGGGATATTGTTTGTAGCAAAGGAGTCAAGCACAGTTCGTGTGGGCGGAGGTTATCCTGTTAAAATGCGCTTTCTGGCAACCTCCGAAGTAATGGTAGCACTTTGGCGCCTACAATCTCTGTCAGGTAACGTTGATGGGTAAGTGTACCTCGAATACGTATAAGGTGTCGAACAACAATACATCTCTCCTCTTCCCTTTCACCCTGTCGACGTCGGACGAGTACCCGTCCATCATAGCTCAGGAGTGTGAACCTAAATACATCAGAAAAGACATTATTCCAACCCTGGTCCCAATTTTGTCGCATCTGATACAATTCGAGACGACGAATACAACGCAATACTACCCACACCGCACCTTTCAACTCAGCAGTTCGCTACCATCTCGGTAAATGGGAGGGGGGGGGGGGGATTATAATTCAAGATAATTTAGTGAACTGGGTGGCGCCCTCTTGTCGCGCAACTTCATCCTATCCAGGACCTTCTCCCCGGTGCTCCCGTCGAACAGCTGCCGTCGCTGTGGCCATTATACATATATTTTTAATTGTTTACAAAGAGAAAATAATTGGCCACAATGTATTAAACTCAAAGAGATTTACCACTAAACACCGACTCGCTTTTTCTCACAAAGTTCTCGACGCAAGTTTCGCTAACCATGTTAGCATCATCAGGGATCATCTTCTGATGATGCTAACATGGTTAGCAAAACGTGCGTCGCGAACTTTAATCTGACGATTTAATCATCTCCTGATGATGCTAACATGGTTAGCGACACGTGCGTCGAAAACTTTAAAAAAGTGATTCGTTGTTTAGTGGTATATCTCTTTGAGTTATACCAAGGTTCCAATAGAAAAATTGAAATATTTATTAAGATTAAAGTAATTTGTACTATTATTATTATATTATTTGTATATTATCATTATTATTATATTATTAATAATAATGATGATTATGATAATTATTATCAGAGTCGTCAGGGTTTTCATGTTCTTCGGGGACCTTTCTTCTCTTGCCGGTGTGGTTTTGAAATAACTTCTGAAGTAAAGTTGTTGATGTTCTCTTTACTTTCTTCTGAATTTGCTCATTTCCTTGTAGTACTTCTCATCCCTCTCTCTCATAGCCTTCGCCCCTATTCTTCTTCAATGCATTTTCAATCTTTTTGTTGGGTCTTTCAATAGTTGATCGGCGGCTTTTCTCTGTTCTCTCTCTCTGCCTACTGCTTCTCTTTGAGTTTCTTTTCGAGATTCACGATTGTTGCTCTGTCTGCTCGGTTGCTGCACATTCGCCTCTATTTGACAAATTTGCCCCTACCTACGCGAGTTTACCGTAGTAAGCGAGTCGGAGTACAAATTTGTCCCCTATTCTAACCACTTCTGAGCACTGAACTAGTGACAATAGTGACCAAATTTCGAAAATAGTGAGAAAAGTGACACGATTTTAAAGTCACAATAGTTGCAGTGACTGGCTTCGCTGACAGTGGTGTAGATATAAAGGAAGCCGTCCATTGGTTGGGAAAATTCTATTTCTCAATTTTTTTCCTCTCTCGACACCAATGTTTCTATATTTTTTTTCTTTTATTTGGGTTTTTCGCCACTATCTAAAACTCAAAAAAATCAAATATCAAAAAAGATCACAACTTACACCACATTATAGTAAATCACCTCATTTCTATGGTCTACCAAAAATACACAAAACTAATATACCACTTCGCTCTATAGTTAGTAGTATAGATTCCCCATGTTATAAACTAGCAAAATTTTTATTAAACATTTTAAATCCACTTTCGGGTAGAACAAATTCATATATTAAAAATACTTCAGATTTTTTAGATAAAATTTCGAACATAAAAATTACAAACCAAAATTTAATGGTTAGTTTTGACGTGGTGAGTTTATTTACTAATGTGCCAGTTAATAAATCACTTTTAATAGTCAGAAAGAGATTAGAACATGACACAACATTAAAAGACCGCACTAAACTAAACATAAATACAATTTTGGAATTATTAACTCTGTGCTTAAAAACCACATATTTTCAATTAGAAAATGATTATTATCAACAAAATTTCGGAATGGCAATGGGTTCTTCTCTTTCTCCTTTGATGAGTAATATCTTTATCGAGGGACTCGAGAATGACATATTAAATAAATCTCTTAAAAAGCCATTAATATGGCTTAGGTATGTTGATGATATTTTTGCTATATGGCAACATAGCATTGACGATCTAAATATTTTTTTACAAGATATAAATTCTCGAGAGTCTACAATTAAGTTTACTTTAGAGATGAAGAAGGAGAATAAATTGCCATTCCTCGATACTTTAATAATAAAACACAATTAATAAAACAACACATTAAAAACTACAGTTTACAGAAAACCGACAAACACAGATAGGTATCTCAATTTCTTTTCAAATCACTCAAAATCGGTCAGAATAGGAGTAATTAAAAGTTTATATGACAGAGCAAAACTTGTTTGTACTGACAGTGATACACTACAAAAAGAAATAAATCACATAAAAGACATTTTAATAAAAAACAATTACCCAAAAAATTTTATAGATAAATCGCTTAAAAATTTTGATACTAGACAAAACAGACAAGTTATTAATAACAATAATAATAACTCTCAAACAATTAACCTCACAATTCCTTATATCCGCGGTATTTCTGACACAATTAAAAGAGTAGGAAATAAATACAACATAAGAACGACATTTAAAACAAAAAATACTCTTAGATCTCTATTAACAAAGACTAAACCAAACAATATACAACAAAATACCAAAAATTTGGTTTATAAAATTCCCTGCGAATGTGGCAAATTCTATATAGGTGAGACATCTAGACTGTTAGATGTTAGAATAAAACCTTCTTAGAAAGGGCGATTTTAATAAATCTAGATTTTGTCAACGCGCATGGGAATCGGGTCATAAAATCAATTGGAATAATTCCAAAAGGGTATTAAAAGAATCGGTAACAAAATACAGAAGATTAAAAAAAACCGCTATAATTAATTTAAATAAAAATAACTGTATTGCTATGCCTTCGCTAGATTTAAATTCAATATGGTTCCCGATTCTAAAGAATACAATTAAACACATCACACAAACAATCAAACACATACACACAAACAATCAGTACAATAAACAATCACACACTAAACATTACCTATATATATTTTTTGGTAGTATGTCACTGTCATGAAAATCTATTGTTGTCAATGTAAGTATCGTTGACATATACAAAAAAATATATTTACTTTCACTCGTTACTTTATATATTACAAATTAATATAATTTATTTTTTAGTTTAGTTTTGAAAACGGGGGGAGAGTACCCTCCTAAGCGTTAACGTTAAAAGTTTGTAATTTTTTTTATAACATTTTTATATCTTTAAAAATTTTGTTCGTTAGACAAATTTATTACAAAAAATAATCACTGAGAAATGTCTCCGTTTGGTTTTTTGTTTTTACCCAGTGATTCTTTCTTTAAATAAGAACAGGTTTTTTTGATATTTTTTGAGTTTTAGATAGTGGCGAAAAACCCAAATAAAAAAAAATATGAACACGCCACAATCATTCAGACATTACCGATGTTTCTACTGTCAAGTTGTTTATTCATTACGAGCAAATTTCTCAATGGAGTAAGATTTACTAGCTGGTGTTTTTGTTGTATGAGCCAAAGCAAGTCAACAAATTTGTGAAAAAAAAAATGTCAGAAAAAGGTGGATATAACACTTGTACCATAGTTTTTTGTCCCTTTTATAGTCCTGAGTGAATTTCGAATATATCTTGTTTATGGAAACAAATTTCATGTCATTTTAAAATGGCCACGATGTATGTAAGTTAGGACAGTTGAGGCACGTAGATTGGGACACTAAATGTTCTCAGATTTTCTAGAATATTCCATCAAATTATATATAACATATAATAAATAACAAATAACAAATAATAAAACAAAAAAATGTAATAAAAAGCTGAAAAGATGTAAAATAAAAATGAAGGTAGTTATTCAAATAGTCAAATAAGTTATTTCTTTATAAGCTTTTTCTATTTTCCGAACAAACACGTCTCAACCGGATCAAGGCCTTCTGCAACGAAAATCAACCCATTTTTTGATCATTTAAGTGTGGTTTTCGATTTATATCATTTTAATGCACAATCCCTATGGAATGGAAATCGGAGTCGGAAAAATCATGTCGTTAAAAGGCACAAAAAAAGTCGGTCAACTCTAGTAACCATGGCGCTTGCCGTATAAGCCGCCTCTCTTTATTTTCCGGATAAAGAATATGCAAAGCTGTTTCATGAATAATGTCTTATCAGGAAGTGATGCCGCCTGCAATGAATCTGGCTAGATGCAGCCATTTGGCAGGATGCAGCAGGACACAGCTTCTTCTTAATAATTATACGTCTTATTTATCTATTCAAGCAATTAACTTGGCATTTGAAAACGCTGTTCATATGCTTTCTTTTCCACCTCATTGTTCTCACAAAATGCAATCATTGAGTGTTTCAGTTTATAGTCTAGCCAAGGTATACTACAAGGCCAAATGTTGCGGTTGACAAAAATGTTGGAAAGGCATTCGATATTCCACACATACCTGAACTTTGGATTTAGCCTTAACTCCAAAAATATCAAGTCTGGTTTTTCGAAAACGGGCATCTTTCCATTCAATCAAAATGTTTTCTCGGATTTCGTTCAGGCCAAGGGAATTAACCAAAGCGTAACTGCTACTACGATACAGTACAACTTAAACGAAGAAGAGCATCGGTGCATCAAGACCCATCAACATGAAGTACAACACAACAATCATTGTCACGTTCGTCAGGTATTTCTTTAGTTTTGTCTAGAGTTGGACCAGTTAGGTCAGCAATACCTTTGAAAAAGTAAAACCGCGGACGTAAACCAATGAAAAACATCATTCTCACTTCGCCAGAAAATGTTGCTGTGCTGAATGAAAAGCGAAAGAAGAAGGAAGACAGTGCAAAGAAGCGACGACAATCAACACAAGAAACGCCAGCCAAAAAGCGAAGCCAAACCAGTGCGAAGACTGTCAAACCAGTGCGAAGACTGTCAAACCAGTGCGAAGACTGTCAAACCAGTGCGAAGACTGTCAAACCAGTGCGAAGACTGTCAAACCAGTGCGAAGACTGTCACACCAGTGCGAAGACTGTGAAACCAGTGCGAAAGTCATTGTTGTCGGATGTTGAGTTTTATATAAATTTGCATGAGAAATTTGTCGGCCAAATTAAGTCACGACAATTCCGTTGAATGTAACACGGCCAGCGACTATTTCATATGAAGTGTGTAAATATGACTCGCAGCTACTATACCTACCAAAATTGCGACTCTGACGAAGACTAGCATGTATTTGATTTTCTTGATTCTCTTTTTCATGACTTTTTAAATAAATAAATCAACTATAAATGTTAAAAATTTTGCGTTATTGTTTAACTTTGTGAACCCTTTTGTGCGTTTCTATAACTGTTCCAACCTACGAACCAAACATTTTTTTTACCAAAATTCAGGTGTTCAAAAAATTAACAATAACTTTTTTATTTTTGAAGGTATGAAATAATTTTCTTGGGCAAAAGTGTAGCCAAGAATATTACCTTTCCGTCGGTATATTGAACTCCGAGAAAAATGTATGTGATTGAATGCTATCGCCAAAAAACAAAACCTGTCCCATTCTACTGACGTATGTAGCCTTTACATATAATGGATGATTTTTTAGTGTGTCTGAACTTCCCAAATGAGTCGATGTCAAACGAACTGTGTTTGTGAACCTCTAGTACCAAAGTTATTCAGTATAGCTTGGCAAATCGTCATGAAAAGTTTAACATCAACACTTTCGGTTATCCCGGAAGTAGCCAGTAACTGCCTTATTTTAAATGGAACACCCGGTATATTATTTTATTTTTGGATTCATGAGAAAATTTCGTGATGAGTTCCATCAAGTTTCCCCATACCTATTTTGAACTGTTTCTGAAATATCTTGATTCTTTTGAAAATCTTGTAAGATGTAACGTCAACACTGCGCCTTTTATCCATTTTCGACTGGTGCTAAGCGCTTCTGGGGAACACGGAAGAACAATAATGATACTTTCGAAATCCACATTGATAATTAATTTATCGCATATAGAGTATCCAAAATTTGATGACCAATTACAATATTTTCAAAGTTGAAAAAGTTTGTTCTTTCAAATGTAACACTCTGTATATTATTGGATGGTCGGATGCAGAATTTGATTCTGCATCGATTCGCTGTAGCTTTCCCTATACCTGTTTCCAACGGTTTCCTTGTTAATCCATATGTATTTTTATCAAAAGCCGATGAAACTTCAAAAGTCCTATCTAGTAAGCCTTGATTTTGACAAGAATTGAAACAATGTTGATATTATGTCAAAGAAGTATCACAATTTCGTGAGGTATCTACTTACAGTTTTAGTGATTTTCTTAATTTTCTCAAGTACTATTTATAATAAAGAATATTCCAATACTGATTTGTTAAAGTTGTTTTATATGCATGGTGACTGTGGACGGATTGTCAGACGAACATGAAGATTATTTAACGAACGATACTGGACCTACCAACAATGACTTCCGGGGAATTCGCAAGAATCGAAGCTCGGTTTTTGGCAACTGGGAGTGTAAGGACAATTCGAAATTACCTATAACCCGTAATAGATAATGAAGATAACGAGGTGAATGTGTTGGCTTATTTTCAAGCTTATCCCTAGAGTTCAACTCCGTTTACCTCAATTTACGTATTTCAAGAGCATCAATCCACATGATATCTTGGTGATGAGGTAAGACTAGTCGACTTTTGGCAGTTCATGTGCATAAAAATGACCGAAGATCCGAGATTTCTTCATAAGATTATGTGGACTGGTGAATCAAAATTCAACAGGCAAGGACTTATAAATCGGCGACGTAATCAGTACTGGGTACAAGACAATCCACATGTCATAAGGGAACATAATTACCAGGACCACTTTAGTTTTAATGTTTCTTGTTTAATTATGGAGAATTGAGTGGCATATCAAGTGTACGATGAAAATTTGAATGGGACTAGATATCTGGAGATACTCAGAGGGTTTGTTAGTGATTTCCTAAATGTTCTACCTCCACGTGACAAAATAAACAGTTGGTATCAGCTAGATGGTGCTCCAGCACATTCCACTATAGCTGTAAACCAGCAGTTGACCTTGATGTTCGAGGATCGGTGGATTGACCCACAAGGACTCTGGAACTGGCCACCCACATCACCCGATTTGACGCCCTTGGATTTTCACCT
Organism: Cosmopolites sordidus; assembly: GCA_031761425.1. Taxonomy (NCBI): domain Eukaryota; kingdom Metazoa; phylum Arthropoda; class Insecta; order Coleoptera; family Curculionidae; genus Cosmopolites; species Cosmopolites sordidus. The sequence continues at coordinate 1,535,460 of JARFXV010000476.1, read as the reverse complement.
CTGGGGCCGTATAAAAGAACAAGCGTACTCTAGGCCTGTACAAAGGCCAGGAATTATTGAACCGTGTTAAAGATGTGTTTACTGATCTAAGTCCAGGCGAAATTCGGAGGTCTGTTTCGCGAGGAGTATATGACAGAGTTATCCAGTGTTTGAACCAAAATGGCGGTCATATAGAACAATTATTATAGTTTTACATTCATTTATTCTTTCTTGTAATTATGTTCGAATTTTTTTATATTTTTCATTTGTTATTACGTTCTAAATTTTGTTATGTTGCTGTTTTGTTTTCATGTTCTAATTAAAGTAAGTTTCTACCGTTTCAATCACATTGTATTTTGTTTCGAAAAACAAACGATGGCGATGTATCGGTTTCTGCCAAAAATCACATTAATTATTATATTATTAAAATAAGGATTAACAAGAAAACCGTTGGAAATAAGTCTACCCTATTTTTTTCCCCATGGAAAGTTATAGCGAATCAATGCAGAATCAAATTCTGCATTGCAACAATTGCAACTATCTGCTGCACTCCAACTGCATTTCAACAATTCAATAATATACAGGGTGTCTCATTTGAAAGAACAGACTTTGTAATTTTGCAAATAATGTAAATGTAATTTTGGACACCCTGTATGTGATAAATTAATTATCAATGTGGATTTCGAATGTATCATTTTTGTGCTTCCATCTATCCCAGAAGCGCTTAGCACCAGTCGAAAATGGATAAAAGTCGCAGTGTTGAAAATAAGGTTACTTTTAAAATTTGCAAAAGAATCAAGATATTTAAGAAACAGTTCAAAATAGGTATAGAGAAACCTAATGGAACTCATCATAAAATTTTCTGAGGAATCCAAAAATGAAATAATATACCGGGTGTTCAATTTAAAATAAAGAAGTTACTGGCGACTTTCGGGAGAATCGGAATTGCTATGACCATGAAAATATTTTAAAATTAAAGAGAATCTTAACTAACGCCGAAGTCCAAAAATTCAGAATTCTAAGTTTTTTCTTACCACGAAAACTTCTAATGAGCGTCTACCGTGAGAAACCCGGTATAAGTCCTAATGCTAGAATTGTTTGAATTATAACTGTTAAGAAGCATCTGAAAAAATATTAAAAGATATCCCTCTAAGATGTCTTACATCTCACGATTTATACGGTGCTCAAAGTAGAGCCTTTCATTTTTATCGGTGAACAAACAAACTTTGCAATTTCTTTGAAATTTGATAAATACACGTGCATAAGTCAAGACGTCACCTGGCACAACGAGGAGCAGTCTTATCGTAATCGTCTTGGTCAGAGGTACCGCGTAGTGTAAATCTCGGGGAAACACCCCGGAATGAATCAACAGAAAATCGAAATACAGGGATTTACTACAAATGAAAAGCTACGCCTTGTAAATTATTTATTCGACCTAGTTGTCGATAGTTTTCCAGTCTCCTGCGTACAGTGCAGCTCTTACAACCTCAATAGTACACTAGTTCTCACTTGGCTTCAGTTATGGACAACAGATCCAACCAGAACAATCCCAACAACGATGCTTACTGGCGATCCAGAGGATATTCGTCGAGGCCTTCAAATGGTGAGCGTAATTAACAGTGAAATTCTTCGATTAATTCTTTTATTGAAAATGTCCGTGTGAGACAATAAACTCGACGAGATTTACCCCTAAACACCAAATCACTTCTTGAACTTCTCGGCACGCATTTCGCTAACCATGTTAGCATCATCAGGGTAATATTCGATCTAATTACAAAACTAAATTATGTTCTATTTATATGATAACCGTACCGTGTAAAAAGCATTAACCGTGAAGTTAAGCAAGTGTTACATTAATACTTGACTGTGAATTAGGTAGGTTCACGGTTTTCTTACATTTTTCTATTTGAATGATTTCATATCCATCTAAAGCCCTGTTATTAATTATACTTTTAACAAGTCTTAAGTTGCTAATATCTATATTATATACTAGCCGTTAGCTTCGCTGGGCGTAACTTGAAATAAGTATTTATCAAAGGAAACATTTTACAAATATATTGAAAAGATACTTTTTTAAATACAGTACATGCAAAATGAGTCATTAACAAATTCAATCGTTTATGAATCATTCAGACCCATCATTTATAGGTAAATGTTCATTTTAAAATGAATTAATTGGTAACAAAGAAACTTTGAAAACGTAGAAAATTTTACGATATTGGTTATCATAAGGCCAGTATATCGCAAGTATCTTTTCCGATTTCTATGTTAAAAATGAATGAATAAAAATTGTCCCGACAAACAATTCTTCGGCGGAAGTAGACTAATGATGGACTATGAATCCAGCTTGTTTTTATTTTAACAAAGATAAAATTGATTGTTCTCAAAATTATTAGGTTATTTTTACAATTTACATAAAAAATTCTCGAACACTTTTAGTTAGTTTCCATTAATAACAATTTGAAATTTAAAGTATGGCATTTGTAATTTTAGATTCATAGCAAATTTATTACTTAATATATTTTCACTAAATACATATGACCTGTTCCAATTATTCCGTCAATAAATATTGTAAAAAGTGCATAACTGATATTTTTGTGGTGATAGTAAAAATAAATACTTCATTATTTTTTGGATGAACATTTTTGTTTTTAATATAAATCGCTTTAAAAAAATCTATCGATTGAGGTTCTGTTTATTTACTGGTTCAGTCGTCTTTATTTTTAACAATGTTTATTGAAACGATTAAAACTGTAAAATCAAATACTCAAGACTTTTCTATAAACGATGTTTTTTGGTTTTCTTATCTTAAATCAACACCAGCCACTTTCAAACTCTGTTCTTGTGCTTTATTGATAGTCATGGTAATGCAAACTAATAGGAAATTGCAGACGTTTTAATTTAAAGTGGTAGTTGGGTAGAATTAGAGGAAGTCTTGTGTTATTTATCGTAGTTTCTATTGCGTTTTTATGTTGAGCTTTCCCCTGAAGTCTGATACCATTGCATAGTTTTGGAGGGTTTAAATTGCGCGATAACATTACTGGTGTGTCAATCTTGGGGTAAAGAACAAGAGGTGGTATTCCTGGCGGATTAAGCGTCTGCAAAAACCCCATAGGATAATGGGCAACATCTTCCACCTCCATTAATGTGCCTACAGATTCATACTTCACATTCGTATTCACATGTTCAGTCGGCAGCTTCTCTAATAGAAAGTTGTTAATGCTATTGGCTTCGTCATATGTTGGAGTGAGAATAGCTCTTTCTTTTAACCACAAAGTGCAATTTACTCCAGCCTGATCAATGTTTGGATATATTTTGTCAGTTAGGGCTATCAAATCTCCCACGATGTCACAAAGACTGCTCGGAATATTTACTTCCCCTTCTTCTTCTGGAATATTTCCATCATCTATATCAATTAGTAGTTTTAAAAACTCTTCTGGTATTCAATCACGTTGAAGCACACGCATATTAATTCTCAAAGATAGGACTTTAACATGAGATCATAAACTTGATGACTTAAGACAGGCCTTGACTTCATCTGCACGTGTTCTTCGCGATATAACAGGTAAGATCTGTTTAAAGTCATCAGCCAAACGAAAAGTATTCAACCCAGAAGTCGGTTGTAACCTGTAGGTGGATCGTCACAATTTTGAAAGGAATACATAATCCACCAATTGAAATATTTTCTACAGACATTTGCAGGTACTGTTCTAGGATAGAAATATCACTTGGTAGGGCTATAAACAATGTTTTATGCAACAAAACAACTCAAAACGAAGGAAATACAATCGACGGCAGATACTATTTTCTGTCTAGGAGACACAAACAATGTTCTCGGTTAAGATTTTACTATTGGTGCTAAAAAAAATTATTCAGAATAAAAAGTTTGCATATTATATATTAATAAAAATCAAATAAAAAGTCACCAAAACTTCAAATATGAAAAAAATCATTGGAAACAATAAATTAACCAATTCTATCAATAAATAATGCCTTAATTGAATATAGAGATAACCGACAAATATAATTTTTTAATCGTATTATTAAAGATAGTACGACGTTGAAAAAATTAGTTTAACAGCTGAATTTAAACTAATTGTCGAACATATAATTTTGAAACATGAAAACATTATTTTGAAAACATTAATTGTCACACAATTCGAGTATTCAATTTTTATTAAATTTTGATTTTTCTGCTTTTTGATAATCTGCAAAAATAACTCAATTAAAGGCTAAAGAACTGATTAAAAATTAACCGGCTAATACAATTAAAACTTAGACATGGCTGTCAGAGTCTTCTTCATTTTCTTAATATTAATATAAATTATCATGCGTGAATTAATTCCTTTAGCTCTCTTTCTACCCCATTTAGAAATTTATTTTTGCATTAACAGTTCTTGATCAATTTTCACGAAGCATAAGGAGAATTCCTGTCAAGTCAGTAGAACTTACAGTTAGAAAGCGGGTTTACATTTTACGCCCCGCCATCCCCTCTTGGGGGGGAGGGGGCGGATATTCATATAACCCGTCTTTAGTGAATGTCTATAGAACATAAGGAATATTTTTGCCAATTTTTAAGTTTGTAGGACTGACAGTTACAAATAAGGGTTTATTTGTACATTTTACGCCCCCGCAACCCCTCCATGGAGCGGATTATCATATAACCTATTAGTGAATGACCCGTCCGTGAAATATAAGGAATAGAACTGCCAAGGACCTATACCTATAGGACATATAGTTAAAAAAATAGTGTTTTAATCCTTTACACACCATGTTTCCCCCCAATTCACCCCTTCAATGAATAGATTTTCGAAAATTAAAGTTGTAGTAGATGTTTATGTGTCATAAGGAACATCACTACCAAGTTTCAAGTCTGTATGACTTATAATTAAGAATTATATTTATATTATAATAAATAATTAATTGTCAATCGTTTGTTGTTGTTAGCCTTCCTTTGCGCCCATACTAATTTCAATATTTCGCTATTAGCTTTTTTCCTTTCGTCGGACCAAGTTGTTCCAGTCTTCCTACATTTTTCTCTCTGGCCAACCTTCCAAACGTTAACCTTGTGTCTGAAACAGCCTCTATCCTGAATTTCACTTTGTGTAATATTTGCTGATCTTAGGTCCTCTTTAATTGCAGCAATCCATTTAATTATTTCTATTTTAACTCTACTCCTTTTTTCATAAAATTCGACTATTTGTCTAGTTAGCCTACTCGGATTCATCCGTTTTATGTGTCCGTAAAAGTCTTCTTTTTCTCATATCGCTATGTATATCTGTGTATTGTTTGATTTCTTGGTTTTCTCGAAGTCGGTATGTTGTATTTGGGACCTAAGATTTTTCTTATGATTTTTCTTTCCTTCTTTTCAATGTTCTCGATGTCTCTCTTTCTATTCAAAATGAGCGTTTCTGCCCCATATAGACATTCTGGCTTAATAACTGTATTGTAATGTTTCAGTTTTGTGTTTTTAGATAGGCATTTTTTGTTGTAAATATGTTGTGTAAGTCTCAATGCCGTTTCCATTTTTTGACATCTACCCTGATGGGCCGCTTTTTCCAACCCATTTTCCATAATTATTTCACCCAAATATTTGAACTGAGAGACTCGTCTGATGTTACCATATTTTGTTTTTAGAAATAGTGTTCTTAGTCTGTTGCAGGTCATGTATTGTGTCTTTTCAAAGGAAATTTGGAGTCCTACATTTTCTGCTGTTTCTTTTAGGATTTCAATCTGTTTCTGTGCCGTTAATACATCTTGAGCCAAAATTGCTAGATCATCAGCAAACGCCAGACAATCAATTTTGATGTTGGTTTTCCCCAGTTTAATGGGCTGGTCAATATTCAGAGCCGACTTTTTTTCACGCCACTCCTGTATTACTATTTCTAGAACACAGTTAAATAAGAGTGGCGAGAGTCCATCCCCTTGTCTCATTCCAGTTTTAATTTCGAAGAGCTCTGAGACGTCACCCATGAATTTAACTTTTGACCTTGTGTTAGTTACTGTTGCTTTAATAATTACCAGCTTTTTCAGATCTAGTCCTTGTTCTTTTAAGATTCGGAATAGAGATTCGCGGTAATTAGAATCATATGCTTTTTTGAAATCCACAAATGTACAGACGAGATTTTTATTGTACAATTTTTGATGTCTTAGGATCAACCTTAGATTCAGGATCTGTTCAGAGCAGGATCTACCCGGTCGAAAACCTGCTTGATATTCACCAATTTTAAGTTCTAACTGGGCCTGTGCTCTATCTAGTAGACATTGAGATAGAATCTTGTAACAAACTGGGAGAAGAGATATCTCTCTATAGTTGTTTACATCCGTTCTACCTCCTTTCTTGTGTAGTGGATGGATTAGAGCATCTTTCCAGTCTTCCGGAATCCGTTCGGTTTGCCAAACTATATATATATATATATATATATATATATATATATATATATATATATATATATATATATATATATATATATATATATATATATATATATATATATATATATATATATATATATATATATATATATATATATATATATATATATATAAAAAACCTGCTTGATATTCACCAATTTTAAGTTCTAACTGGGCCTGTGCTCTATCTAGTAGACATTGAGATAGAATCTTGTAACAAACTGGGAGAAGAGATATCTCTCTATAGTTGTTTACATCCGTTCTACCTCCTTTCTTGTGTAGTGGATGGATTAGAGCATCTTTCCAATCTTCCGGAATCCGTTCGGTTCGCCAAACTTCTTGTAGAATTTTGGTTATTTCGTCGATTGTACCTGGACCAGCGGATTTCAAAAGTTCAGCAGTGATTCCATCTTCACCAGAAGCTTTGTTATTTTTAAGCCGCTTGATTTGCCTAATTATTTCATTTTCATTCGGTGGTAATGAATCTGGGTTTGTTTGTTTAGGGTTTAGTGTTGGTAATTTGTTTAAAGGCTCAAGACAGTTTAGTATTTGTTCAAAATATTTCGCAGGTTCTTTGCAATTGTATTGGTTATTTAGAGCTAATTGTCCGTTTTCCTTTTGGAAGCCAAGACTTTGCGGTTGATAGCCTGTTAATTTAGTTTTAAATGTTTTGTAAAAGTTTCGGGTGTTATTTTTTTGGAAATCTTTTTCTATTTCATTAAGTTGATTGTTTTCATAATTTCTTTTAGTTTGTCTAATTAGCTTCGATGTTTCTTTTCTTACTTCCAAAAATATGTTATATTTTATTGCTGTTTTTTGACTGTTCCAATCTTTGAATGCTTTACTTCGGCTTAATACTGCTTGCTCGCAAACTTCATCCTACCACGGATGTTTTCTACGTTTTTGTAAAGGGACCAACTTTAAGGCTGTTTTAATAATTTTTCGTTTCAATCCTTGCCAGTTCTGTGCTGGTTGTTTATCAAGCTCTTGTGCTAGGGACGATTTTATTTTCGTTGGGTCGAACTTTGGTATTAGCAGTCTCTTTTGAATAAATTTTCGAGGTTTTAAGCTAAGTTTGATTCTAGTCAAGTAGTGATCCGTGTCTATGTTAGCTCCTTTCCTGACTTGAACATTCAAAATCTCTTTATAATTGGGGTACGAAATGGCAACATGGTCAATTTGAAATTCACCCATGTACGTGTTTGGGCACCTCCAGGTTTTTTGTTTTCATATTTTCTTCTCAAAATGGGTTGACATTATTTTTAGATTAAACTGCGAACATAGTTCAACCAATCTTCTACCATTATGGTTAGTCTATTTATGAGCGGGAAAACTGCCGACTGTTTTCCTGTACTTTTTTTCTTTCCCTAGTTGGGCGTTGAAATCACCCAGTAGGATTTTTACATGGTTAGAGGGAATTTTAGAGATAGATAGATAGATAGATAGATTTTCCAGAATTTCCCAGTACTTATTTACTTTTTCAGGATTAGATTTATTTTCTTCGTTAACTGGGAATTGTGCATTGATTTTTGTTAGCACACTTAAGGGATAGTGTCATAAGTCGATTATTTACTGGCTGGACATTAGTAGAATGTTTCTTGATTCTCTTGTTTCTTGATTCTCTTGGGAATTCTCTTGTCAGTTTTACTTTTAAAAAGTCTGTAATTGCCGAATTCCAAGGTGTTATCATCTGTATCAATCTGGTTTCTTGCAAAGCTAAAATTTGGATTTTTTGCTGATTCATTGTTCGCCCCAATTCGTGTAGTTTTCCCGGACGCAGAAGAGAATTGATATTTACCGTTCCAAAGAAGGTTTTCACCGTGTTAACTGGCCGATCTAAAACTCTGATAAACGTCAAATTAACATATTGTAGTGAGAGGGTCGCAACGTTTTTTTATTTAACTTTTTAGCTATTTAATGGATCTCGACACTAAAAAGGTTGAGAAACGCTATCCTAGTTATATTTATAGTAAATATAATCATTTACTTCAAAACATGTACACAAGAGAAATTAGTGTTTGTTAGTCCTGAAATTGAATATTGTATATTTATGTTTAAATAATTTAAATATAGTATGGGTTGGCAAAATATGAATCACACAAATCGCTGATTTTGTTCATGCTGTTTATCAACAAAAACAATTTTAAAAGCGGTTTTCATCAAAAAACTTAGTGATTTTTTGTGAACCATCTGTTTTTATAAATTAGATCGGGTTTGATAACTTTAAAGTTCCCAACAGTTAATAATAAGACGATTCTCTAAAACTCTTTATTTTTACAAAAGCTAAAACACAGTCTTAACTATACGATAAATCGAATAAAACAATTTTATACTTTGTTATCTATCACTTTTATAAAAATATTTTTTTATAAAAATATAATCACTAATATAAAAGTAATAGATAACAAAGTATACAATTTATTTATTCGATTAAAATAATCAATTATCACCAAATAACAGACAAATCAATCAATATACTATAAATATACAATGCTTGCAATTCGGTATCTTGATTTTTTTTCGGTTGACCTGAGCGTTATTTGCCTTTCAAGTCGATATCACCACTTTCGTATCGTCTAAACCAACGTTCACAAACGTTTTCCGTTGGGACATTATCACCTTAAGTTTCCACAAATATACGACGGCTTTCACTCGCGTTTTTCCTTTAATTGAAAAAGGAAAGGAAGAGGTGCCGAAGATTTTTCCAATGCTCTCTATTCGTTATTTTTAACGTTGTTTTAAGTGTTTTTTATTCAAATAGGGAATTTTCCTTGCAATTCTGCCATTGTAATGTAATTCAAATTGTTGTGAATGTCTCCTAATACTTGTCGTACTGATGTATAGTCCGGTTCAAGATATTTCGTTGCCTTTCAGTAAAATGTTAATTGCCCCAATAAATTTCAATAAAAATATCCCCAGTTTTTTCAAAGGCGTCAGAGTCAGAATGGTTTAATTTCTGAATAATTTTGAAAAAAATAAAATATTGTTAATTTTGTTTTCCTTTCCGCCCCTTTTTTTGGGGTTTTCTGCTTTACAGGTACCGCCTGGTAATAAGGCATATTCCCAGTACAGCAGCCTTCTGAATAATGGCTGTCAATTCATTAGGAAGTCCAATCTTCTCTAAATTTTGCTGGAGTCTCCGCTCAATAAGTCATGTGGCTGATATAATGAATGGCAATATCTCGATTTTTTCAAGTCTATAGATGTCTTTCAGTTGGTAACTCCAGCCCTGGCATTTAGTTACCTTGTTAACGTAAGTTGCTCTGATATTGTCGTTGACTGGTACGGCAACGTCCAATATGAATGCCAATCTTCTTTTCTTATATATTATTAAGATATCTGGCCTATTGTTAGCAACAGCTCTATCCGTTGTCATGGCTGTATCCCAATAGATTTTAACGTTTTCTTGGACTGAGTCTGGCTGATAATTGTGAAATGTTTTAGTACTTTAGCTAAACCCTTCTTTATATATTAGATTACTATGAAGGATTTTTGCAATATCATTATGCCGATTGAGGAATTATTTTGGGTTCATTTGACTGCATCCACTGATGATATGTTGTATGGTCCACGGGCGTAGCCAGGATTTAGTTTGAAGTAAATAAAACAACAAAAATATACTACTCGACAAGAGATGGCGTTACTGTGCGCAACGTCCACTAGTTCAGATATATATCCAATTCAAATGTAATAATTTAACTCTCTTCACTCCTCGTATTTTTTCGGTATAATATTAGGTAATATTTGGCTTATTTCAAGGGGGGGGGGGGGTTGAACCCCCAAAACCCCTCCTTGGCTACGCCCGTGGTATGGTCTCAATACGTTGCGCACATATTCTACTTATGTCGGTTGCAATATGTATGGCCAATAGCATACCTTCAGATTCTCTTGTAAGCCATCGTTTAGTTTGGAACAAAGTTGAGGCATTTTTATCTACTTCGCAACTTTGAAGTGACGCCGCGAATCTGCCGTGAATTGCCTTTCCTAGCCAGTAATCTATCAGTCCTTCTTTATTTTTACTCACTGATGGAAGCTGCATTGGATTTGGAGAGGTTTAGCGGTGTAAAGTTTTTATCAGCATGTATTAGGGCGTATCCAGGTAAGTTAATATTCCTATGAAAATAAGATATTAGGTTTTCTTTTTGTTTTAAGTGACTGTTTTCAAGAGACATCAGTCTCCGACCGCCATTTTTTCTGATGATATATATTCTAGCTGTGGAATAATTTGGATGGTGTGCTATATATGAAGTTAGGAGGACTCTCACCATCCTATCCATGGATTGGAGATCAGTTGTTGGCCATTTGAGGATTCCAAATGTATAATTACTCCGGGTATTGCCCACGTGTTGACAGCCCATATCGTGTTTTTCGCACATAAACGGGTCTTTAATATTTTTCTTACTCGGCATCTGAGATCTGATTGGACTTTTTTCTTCATCTCTTTGGTTTTAATGCTCAGGGCCTGCTAAAAACCTAAATACTTATACGACTCTTCAATTTTTAGATTCTTAATATCAACTCCGTCCATCAATTTTATTGCATCTCGTCTTTCAAACCTTCCCTTTCTTACATGCATAACGGCACACTTTTCCAAACCGAAGTCCATGCATATTCCTCTACTAAAATTGTACACTAGCTCCAACTGACTTTGCGACTGTTCTTTATTGGCAGCATATATTTTAATATCGTCCATGTAGAATAGATGTGACAGTCTCTCGCCTCTTGGCCTCTCGATTCCATACCCATATGGGCTACGTTTCAACATATTGCTAAGTGGGTTCGGTGCGAGACAGAACCATAGCGGACTGAGGCTGTCACCCTGGAAAATCCCTCTTTTAATATGTGGATACGGTGTAGTATATGTAGTTTTATTATTTCGCACATTTAATTTGGTTTTCCAGTGTTTCATCAGATGTTGCAAAAGTTGTATAATTGTTGAGTCGATTTTGTATATTTTTAGAATATGTACTAACCACTGGTGAGGCACAGAGTCAAAAGCTTTCCTATAGTCCACCCAAGCGACTGATAGGTTGCGCTGTTTTAACCTGGCTTGATTTGCAATTATGGTATCAATTACAAGCAGTTTCTTGGAGCCTTGTGATGTCTTTTTACATCCATTTTGTTCAGTAGCCATTATGTTTCTCAATTCCTTGAACAATACAAGCGGTAAGGAGCTTATATAGACTTGGTAAGCAAGTTATAGGACGAAAGTTCTTGGGATCTTATGTGTGTGCTGCTTTTGGTAACATTAGAGTTATTCCTTCCATAAGAAAAGTTGGCATTATGATAGGATCTGACATAATGGCCTGAAACTGTTTTGTTATAGGCCGATGTAGTGCTGTAAAGTATTTCCACCAATAATTTTGTATTTTATCGGGTCCTGGTGCTTTCCAGTTCCCAGTCTTTTGTATTACTTCCTCAACATCATTTTGTTCAATATGAAGTTTTGTCAATGATGTTATATGATGTACATACTCGATTTCCTCTTGTATCCAGAATGCGTTATTATCATGTTCAATTGGTTCTGACCAAATATTTAGTCCAAAAGTTAAAGATAACCAAGATACAGATGAAAATTGGTAGTGGGGTTTTTTTTAAAGATAAGAAATTTATATCTCTCGAAATGTTTTATATAGATTGTAGAGGGTGCTGTCTGAAAGATCACAAAGATTTCTTGCGTTTTGGTGTATTCGCATTTCTAATGAAAATATTATTTTGTCCACATTTTTTACATAAATAAATAAGGTATCGCTCGTTAGATAAAATCAATATTTTTACTAAACAAATTTGCAGTTTATATATATATATATATATATATATATATATATATATATATATATATATATATATATATATATATATATATATATATATATATATATATATATCTATTTCAACACGAACATCCATTGTTTGGTGTTATTTGAGAATATTGTGTTGAAAGTATATTCATATTGTGTTGAATATATACTTGTGAAGTATATTGTGAATATACTTGTGAATATACTGTTGAATATACTTGTTGAATATACTAGTTATATATATATATATATATATATATATATATATATATATATATATATATATATAATATACTAGTTGAATATACTTATACTATACTGTTGAATATACTTGTGAAGTATATTCATATTGTGTTGAAAGTGCTCCAGTCTTTTCAACCTCGATGGTTGTAGGTTGAAATACCTTAGTGTTTTAAAAAAGATTGTTAATTCCTGGTTGGGCCCGTATCGTTCAAGAACGTTATTTAGATAAACATGTTTTAAACTATAGTCATTAATTGTAAGTTTGTATGTTTATTGTTGTGTGAATTTGTATTTTAACATGTTGGTGTTCTATACTATTTCATTGTTTATTAAATAATAAAAAGAAAAAAATAATTTTAGAGTCTCCTGATGAAGTCATCAAAACAATGACGAAATATTGAGACGATTAAACACTTGTTTTACTGCAGACCGCCAGCCCGATAACAACCAATTTCCCAAAGAAAAAAACTATAAATTGCACGGTCGAGAAACATATCAAAATATATATATATATATATATATATATATATATATATATATATATATATATATATAAATATATATATATATATATATATATATATATATATATATATATATATATATATATATATATATATATATATATATATATATATAAATATATATATATATATATATATATATATATATATATATATATATATATATATATATATATATATATAATCAGCATCAGCCCGTGTCGATCAGTGGATCAGTGGATCGGCACGGGCTGACACGCCTGAAGTGGCAGGATGAAGGGGGCCTCTTCAACATACTTCCAACTTTCACGGTCCTGGGCTTTCCTCTGCCACTCTGGTCCAATATACTTAACGATGTCATCAATCCATCGTGCTTTCGGTCTTCTTCGCGGGCGTTTGCGATCAAGCGGTATCCACTCCAGGATTGCCTTGGTCCATCTGTCATCCCATCACCTCGCTATATGGCTTGCCCATCTCCATTTCAATTGCTTTACTCTTCCAATGATGTCACAGACTGTTGTTTGTTTCCTGATCCACGCGCAGGACTTTCTGTCTCGTCTTGTAATACCAAGCATACATCTTTCCATTCCCCTCTGTGCTACCCGAAGTTTTTGAATTGATTGCGATGTGAGTGTCCAGGTTTCACTTCCGTATGCCATAACAGGTAGAACGCACTGATCGAAGACTTTTTTTTTAGGCAAAGTGGGAGTCTGCGCTTAAACACAATGTTGAGCCTGCCAAATGCCTGCCAGCCACATTTATCACACCGTTCCATCTCCCGGGCGGTATTCCCCTCCATTAAAATCCTCTGCCCAAGATATATAAACTGTTCACTATCTCCAAGTCCCTTCCTAAAACTGAAATTCTTCTGTCCTGAGCGAAGTTATTGGACATAACCTGAATCTTTTTCAGGTTTATTTTCAAGCCAAATGGTTCGCCAGACCCTTTGCAGTCCTTGTATGAGTCTTGGAGCTCCTCTGGGTCTTGTGAAAGGAGAACGATATCATCTGCCATCTGCAAATCTAAGATGGTTTAAGTTTGCACCATCCTGTTCCCAATCCATTTCAAGGAATACTTCTTCAAGGCCGAGAAAAGAATAAGCGATATTGCGTCACCCTGCCGTACACCTCGTTCTACATTAATTCCCACTTCAAGATCATTATCGTATATATATATATATATATATATATATATATATATATATATATATATATATATACGATAATGTAATGGTATATATATATATATATATATATATATATATATATATATATATATATATATATATATATATATATATATATATATATATATATATATATATATATATATACTGTATGTACCTTAATTTTTTGACCCATAATTTTCAAGTTTGTTTCCTTCCGTCGGTACCAGCTTTTACTATCGCAATTTTTTAAAAACCACACTAATTAATTACCTAACGATAAGCAGTTTTTAAGAATTGGGGGAAAAAAGCAGTGTGACAATATTTTTTATGACCTATTTCAAATTTATAAACAAAGTCAAAAACGTCCAAGAAATCTTGTAATTATTTTATGTTGCAGATCAAAAGACAAACTCTGGTTCGTCGATGTCGAAGGCTGCACAGGATTTTCGCTCGCAGCAACTGAATCCAAACAATAAAAATTATTATAACAGCAGGAAGAACTAATGTCGTGAAATTACGTTTATAATCTCAGATACTCAATTAATATTATTGCAACTTTTTTATTTATTATTTGTTGTACAATTCGAATTCGAGTCTACACAGACATGTATTTATTTTTTACTTAAAAGTCCTTCTGCATATTGTACTTTTTTGAAGCTATAGTCATGTGAGTTATTAAGTATTTATTTATAGAATTTTTAAGTCATCGAAGATTCAAGCAGAAAAATGATATTTTTAAAAATGTTTAATAATTAATGTCACTATTTACACAAAGAATGTAAAATGTTATCTCATCAACTTATATCATATTCTTCATATATTCCAGACTTATTGCTTATTAAGGGTATAAAGTTTAAAGCAGTATTATAAGAAAAACATGTAGTTTTATCTGTTTTGTAACGTTTTTAAGGAACCTTAAGATGAAAAAATATTTAAAATTATATACTCAAGAGTTTGATCTAATAAAATTTTAGTTTTCGAAAGAAAAAAAAAACACTTAATATTTCTAAGATAAAACTTTTTATTTGTTTAATTTGTTATCAAAAATAGGGATTCTTCTTGACTGTTGTTATCTAATATTATGTTGTTTAAATATAATATACGTCGAAGGAATTAAGAAAAAAGGTAATTTTATTTAAAATCCCTGTACTACTATGATGTAAGAAGTAAAGTGACACAAAATATTTATTTAAATTTAACTGAGGTAACGGATACTTGATGGAAATTCATTTTAAATAAATAAGCAAAGATTAATATCTAAAAATGTCCACTAAATTTAAGATTATATGACAATTGTTTCGACACATCATGTTTTTTTCCAAATACAAACTATGCTAAACTAACAGTGAGAAAAATAATTACAACCTAAAAATAGTTACAACACTAAAGTGTCCATCGACCTAATAATACCATAAAACATAATAGTGGGGAAATCCATCCCTCCATCACGCTTTTTTTGCTTATTTTTTGCTTACAAAGGATACTAATAAATGTAGTATAGTTCATTTTGTTGTAGTGTCAGTAATTATGCAGGAGAAACAATAGATATTGTTCAAGGCAGTAAATATTGATAATAATACAAAAAATGAAATTAGTGCTAAAATGTTTGTAGTTTATTGTAGTCACAAGATTTTTTTTTACTCTATTCATGTAAATAAATATCGGATAAAATCGAAAATATCGAAGTTGTCGGAAAAAAAACTACCCTAACCCAGAAATGGCAAATTATAAAACTTTGTAGTAGTACGTGTATAGTTGTAGTGACTGTTAAACTCTTGTTATAACTGCAAAAAAAAGAATCAACTGATTAAAAAATGATTATGATTAAAAAGGTTGAAGGCTAACAAATTAAAACTTTTGTAGCTTCTTGAACTAGTGTACATACATATATATATATATATATATATATATATATATATATATATATATATATATATATATATATATATATATATATATATATATATATATATATATACATGCACTTATGAATGTCAGTAAATAAAGCTTATAAGGCTTCCTAAAACAAGGGACACTAAAGCATAAATATAAACGATTATTTAACTGTGTTCTAGAAGAAGTAATACAGAAATGGCGTGAAAAAAAGTCGGCCTTGAATATTGACCAGCCCATTAAACTGGGGAGAACCAACATCAAAATTGATTGTCTGGCATTTGCTGATGATCTAGCAATTTTAGCTCAAGATGTATTAACGGCACAGAAACAAATTTAAATCCTACAAGAAACAGCAGAAAAGGTAGGACTCCAAATTTCCTTTGAAAAGACACAATACATGACCTGCAACAGACTAAGAACACCATTTCTAAAAACAAAATTTGATAACATCAGACGATTCTCTCAATTCAAATATTTGGGTGAAATAATCATGGAAAATGGGTTGGAAAACGCGGCCAATAAGGGTAGATGTCAAAAAATGGAAACGGCATTGAGACTTACATAAAATATTTACAACAGAGTAGTGAAGTATATAAAACAACAAAAATATACTTACATGAAATTTAATATCTATATATTCATCGGAAAAATTACGACATATTTATAAGGTTCTTAACTTTAAATGAAATGGTTAAATTAATTTCGTTCCTCTGCGCTAAATCTAAAATCATTAAAGAAGAAATCTTCGGCTTTTTCTTTTAAATATATCCACTACTTCATCTGCATGAATTTCTGTTCCATAATGAATGTTCATGAGAGTCAAACCATTAAGTCTGTTTTCACTTGTAGTGTTTCGTAAATAGTTTTTCAGTTTCCTTAGGCTCGAGAAAGACTTTTCTGGGGTAGCAGTGGATACAGGAATGGTAGCCAAGATTTGTAGTAATGTGTAAATATTAGGATAAAGGTTTTTATCGCACATATCTAGGCATTCCAAACTAGGTTTCGGGGTAGGCGAGATACTTGTCATCACTGTTTTCCATACTTCAAGTTCTGCTTTAACCACTGATATGTTGCTTTCAGGAAGCAGTGACGAGTACATGGAAATTGCTTCTTCAATTTCAGAACTGGCAGAAAAATTTGAAGGTAGCACACCAGATAATGCTGATACTACTTTACGATGTTTGGTAAACCTTTCAACCAATTGTTGAATTGTATGATCAAGAAATGGAATGAACAAATTAATTTTGTAATACGTGCATACATCCAATGCAGGAATATTCGGTCTATTTAATTATCTTCCGACGATGCGTGGCATTCGCAGTATACCACCATTTTCTTCCAGTAAAACCTTTGCGTCTTCATAGAGATGAAGATATTCGACGTCAGTGTTGTTTCTCAGGAGTTGTAAGACATTAATAACATCATCTACATGTTTGAATGCCGTGATAAGATCGATGTCAATTGTCTGTAATTGTTTGGATAGCGACAATGTATAGCTCATAACATTTTGAAGAATCACTAAACACATCACAAAATCCGAAGATCGAAGCATACTTAACAATTGGGCGGCTTGTTGCGATGTTTCCTTATTGTGATTAAATTGGAGTTCTTCGAGAGCATTCACAATAGCTGAATAAATTTCCCCGAATAGCTTAATGTTTGTGGACCCATCGTATTTTACACATTGAGAGCAAGCTTTTTTGGTTACCGACGGGTAGTAGCTCATGAATTTTTTCTTTCAACAAAGCAGTGCGTTGAGCAGAATGTCGAAAGTAGGAACCAACAGACTGCACAATCCCAATACAATTTCGGACAAGGTTGAGAGAGTGTGCACTATAGTGTACATAAAGAGCAAGAGGACATTCTTGGCGAACATAAGCTTGGGCACTGTGCAAATACCCACTCATAGCTGCAGCCCCACCGTAACCTTGACCAACCACATGAGAACGTTCAAGTCCATGCTTTTTCAGAGCTGTAATAATAAGATTTGCGAGACCGGACCCTGAAACATCGACCGTTGGAATGTACTCAAGGAACATCTCTTTAAGTATATGATGTTTATTATCTGTAAAATCAACATATCGAAGACATAACGAGACTTGTTCTACACGTCCGATGTCGGTGGTTTCGTCCGCCAGAATCGCAAATAGTTTGGCTTTCTTTACTTCTTCAATTATTTTATGTTGAATTAATTCACCACAAATGTCAATTATTTCGTTTTGGATCTGAGGGCTTGTGTACAGGGCATTCTTCTGTGACGTATTCAAATGCTCAGCCAGATCTTTATCTCCAGACTCAGCCGCAAACCGCAACAGGGCTCTAAAATTACCATCATTCTGTAGTGGTTGTTCAGGTTCTGGTGATTCTGGTGTAATTTGTATGCGCCCCGAATCGATTTTACCTCTCAAGGAGATGGCTTGTTTGCCGCAAAAAATTATTGCTTTTACGATAGGGATTAGTTTCTTTCGATTCTCCTCTTGTTGTCTCTTTCTTTGTTCTGTGACCGAAAAAGTTTATGTTCAGTGAGCGAAAAAGCCTGCGAAGACATTACTTTTAGAAAGTTATCTGCCAGTTCTGAATTTTTTCTTTCAACAAAGTAGTGCGTTGAGCAGAATGTCGAAAGTAGGAACCAACCGACTGCACAATCCCAATGCAATTTCGGACATTTGCTAATGAACATGAATCAGCAATAGCAAGGTTGAGAGAGTGTGCACTACAGTGTACATAAAGAGCAAGAGGACATTCTTGGTGAACATAAGCTTGGGCACTGTGCAAATACCCATTCATAGCTGCAGCCCCATCGTAACCTTGACCAACCACATGAGAACATTCAAGTCCATGCTTTTTCAGAGCTGTAATAATAAGATTTGCGAGTCCGGATCCTGAACTATCGACCGTTGGAATGTACTCAAGGAACATCTCTTTAAGTATATGGTGTTTATTATCAGCTGTTCAGTGACCGAAAAAGCTTGCGAAGACATTATTTTTAGAAAGTTATCTGCCAGTTCTGAATTTCGCTTGTGGTTTCCCGATTTCGCATAAGCTTCAAATATTTCTAGGGCATTTTTCCACTTACAAAAAGGTTCGGTTACCAACTGGCCGATCCTTTGATGACCGCCTTTACCTTCATCAAGCGAACGTTCCATTACCACGCAAACTCTGCAGTATGCTCCACTTTTATATTCCGAATATGACAACCAGGGGAATCTCTCCAACCATTTCAATTGAAAGCGCAAGTTTCGTTTTGTGGAAATAGGAAACTTATAATCTCTGGGTGGGTTCCATGGCGTTTTTAAAATTTGGACTTTAAAATATTCATCCAAGATTTTTTCTTGATCCGCGTAAAAACCAACATCCAACTTAGCTACAGTTGTAAAAGATGAGGTAACAGGCAAGCTGGCCTGTTGCAGACTAGATGTAGATTCGGCAGTTGATGGTATCGAACAGGGCACCAGCGACATGGAATCGATTTCGACATTCGGTATTGTGATTGAGGTCGAGGTCGAGGGCCCGCTTGTCATCACAGTCTTCTTATCAGCATGCAAGGTAGCTGAAGCTTTGATAGCTAAATCCAAATTTGTTTCTTTATTAGAAACCCCTTGACTACACCACTTTTTCCAGTAGTCCATACCTTTAAGTTTATCACCCCTCCTTTTGTTCCCCTCCATTTTTCGACAGTAATAATGATTCACGTATCTATCCTTAACAAGGTCACCGAATAACACTGCACTAAAATTACTCACTTACCTGATACACTTAATTCTCTTCACTATTCGTTCACCACTTTTCACTTATATTCGCTTCGAGTTCGCATGGAACAATACTGCCGTAAGCGCGGTCACGCGCCGCTTATATAGCAGCCCAGTAGTAGCCGTCCAGAAACTACCACAAATTTCCACAAAGCTCCGCTCATTCCGACCGAGGGACGTGGCGAATAATCGAGAAACAACGCAAAGTTTCCATACGATACAAAATAGTTCGACTACTCGACAAGAGATGGCGTTACTGTATGCAACGTCCACTAGTTCGGATATATATTCAATTCAAATGTAATAATATAACTCTCTTCACTCCTCGTATTTTTTCGGTATAATATTAGGTAATATTTGGCTTATTTCGTAGGGGGGGTTTGAACCCCCAAATCCCCCCCGCCCCTTTGGCTACGCCCGTGCTTTCGGAACGTCTGTTCAGAAACAGGACGAAAGAAAATTTCGGGTTTAAGTAACCGAATTGCCCCGAGCCGAAGCGATTGGCGGTACATTCTGTGAGGTCACAGATTGCTCCGATTGTTTTCGGGAATTGTCGGCGTGTCATCGGTACTAAGTTTAAAAATGTATTTTCAATTTAATATAACTTTTTAATTATAAGGAAAAAAATAAAAATAGTTTTGTTATAAAACTTATATATGAGCTTTCCATTTATGACAAAAAAAAATTGTTGAAAAGCCCAATTGTTCCATTGGAATCTTGAGTGAACAACAATAAAATCAATGAGATTTACCACTTAAAATTTAAAACTTCGCAACGCCCGTTTTCCTAACTAGTTTAGCATTATCAGGAGACGGTTCAAGTCGTTTTTGAAAGGAATAAAAATCTAGGACAACCGTTGGGTGAATTTTGTTTATTTAAGGAAAATTGGCAACAGTGTACAAATTTAAGTGACAGTTATTATTGAGATCATGCCGATATAATATAATTGCGGATTAAATTTCTACCTTGTTACCAATTCACAATAAAAAAATACATATAATTGACAATTAGAAAGTATAAAAATAAAAAATACGTTTTCGAAAATAATATTTGGGTTTAGCAATAAATGCATGGTCGTTTACAGTCCTGGCACTTGACTTCTCGTTTGTGGCAGGAGTGGATCTTTAGGAGGACTTCCACGTTAATGACACCGCCTCTTAGGAAACCCAGATTGGCATTCATGATGACGTTCCAGTCGTCCAAGCTCACGCTGCACTTCTCTCCTATCGATATATTCCTATTCTCCACAGTTTTCGTTATAGTCTTTGAAACTGCATCGGAAATTATTCGAAAAACCACTGATACGTTGCAATGCTCTATAGGGTCAGAGTCTGGAACTAACAAAAAATTGAAAACAAACATATACCTCATTTCCTAGTCTTTCTATGACTCCTGTTAATAAAGGATTATTGGGGAAGTACAAGGATCGCTCGATTGGCTCGATCATTTTTGAGAATTTATGAGGGTCTGGGGGAGAGGAAGATGGAGTGATGGGAGACAAGGGAAGATATAGAGAAAAGAAACGAGCGGAGAAGATATATTGAAGGAAGAGAAGAGAATAAATTAGCGGAAAAGAGACGAGAGAGAGAGAGAGAGATACAATAGTGGCCAATAGTGGTGGAATTGGCTCATAATATTAAGGGTGCTAATAATAATAAAAATGTAATAATGATGATGATAATAATATCTAGCCTTATTTTTGTGATGGTATTTAAATGTCCGAAAAGCACGTCCGTTAGAGGGGCTCCCTCAGTCCGTGCTCGTGTTAACCGGCCGTTGGAAAACTTTGATAAACTTCAAATTAACATACTGTAGCAGTGGCGGCTCGTGGGATTTTTATCCGCATTATTTAGTGTGATGGGTCGACAGACGTTCTTCTACATTAGGAGATTTTAATTTTTAATAATATCTTAAAATGAGTTAAAGAAAAGAAACTGAACGGAAATAAAATTATGGTGTTTTGCTCTGAAAAATTGTTTACTGCGATAAATGCAGGAGGGGCGGCGCCCCAACGCCCTCCCTCACAAGCCGCCACTGATTTGTAGTGAAAAAGTCGCAGCGTTTTTTGCTTAACTTTTTGGCCATTTAGTGGGTCGCGACACTAAAAATGTTGAGAACGATGGTATAGACCAAATACTTTTAGGGAATAACCCCTTTCAGTTACTTTATGATATGTAATAAAAAATTTATAATTATATATAAATTCATTGTTTATAATGCTCGCTAAATTTATTCTGGAAAATTAATATTGTCTTGGAAATAACGTAAAAATGAATTAAAATAAATTATATTAATAAGGCCCCGTGACTCTTATTTTATTGGCCACCACTGTATATTGAAAATCTGAACAAATATTTTGAGATGTATTTTTACATCTTACTTGTATTATCCCACTGCAGATTCAGTCTGAATTTTATCTTCAAATCCGTCAAGCAGCGTTTTCTAATTACATTCACTCGCCAGGTAATGCCTTTAAAATAATACACGGCTGGGAAATCGTACTGTTCTTGATCGGTATTTAAAATAGACGAATTGGTGAGACCATAGAATGGACATTTCATCAGGTAGTATCCTGTAGAAGGATCTGAAAGGAAGAAGAATGAAAAAAATGGTGATTTTTAGTATGTCCGAAATTCCGATAGGGGTCGCTATCAAACGAACTGAGTTTGCGCAATTATTCAGTATAGTTTGGCAAATCATCATGGAACATATAACATCAGAGCAACGCTTGCAAAAATGTATTATCAAAATCAGTGTTTTGTGTGGCAAACTTATGGAGCACCTCATGAATTTTATGGTGCACATAATTGCCTAACCGAGTGATATATTTGCCGACTTATCGACATATTCCGAACCCGATTCCGATTCCGTTTAATTTTCTACGTATTATACCTGTCATTAAGCCTTACCCAGTAAGTAAATAAAACCGAGTTATTATCATTCTGTGTTTATTTATCCAACTTATCACAGCAACAATAACAACAATAAGCCATTAGCTGACGCGGATCGGATTGATAACACCGGCCAGATTTGGCCCGCGGGCAGTAGTTTAGAGACCTTTGATCGAGACGATCCAAAAGTGCCGATTTCGACTTGAAAGAAAAAGAAAGCCCTGGTCAACCGAAAAACTTTATAGTTGCCGAATTGCAAGCATTGTGGGGAGAAAATGAAGAAAAAAGAAACTGGAAACGAAAAATGAATATATTTCGAGAACCCAAAAAGCAGAAAATCATGGATTGATTCAGGACAACCATCAACATATCGCTTTGGAAATAAGACAATGTTGTGCATTTGGTGGGATCAGAAGAGTGTCAAGTAAAATAAGCTTCTGAAATCAAGTGAGTTAATACCGTTCGCTCTCGTCAAGAAGTGATTCATTTGAACCATGGTTTGATCGAAAAACGACCAGAACGGGCTACAAGACGCGGAAAAGTGATTGTGCAGTACGTCAACTCACGACACACATCGAAAGGTAGTCAGAGACACCATTTCTGCACTTGGCTGGGAACTCTTGCTCCATCCACCGTACTGACCAGACTTGGCCCCTTCCGACTATTACTTGAAACACTTCAACAATTACGGAGATGTCGAAAAATGGTTTGATAACTGGACCTCAAAAGATATACGGTTTTTCTGGGAGCATTCTTTGAATAAACCATTTTTTTTCCTTTCAAATAAAAAACGTGTTTTTTTACGAAAAAAATAAGAATTATTAACCGCCAGATCTGGTGTGTTCACAATTTATTACATTTTCATATGGATTTTTCTAAGAACTTACCTATAATGGATGGATTTTCGACGTATTTTAGAATTGGCGCTTCGTACAAATCCAGCGTGCATAAAACGAGATGTTTCGGTAATCCAGTTTGATCAATATTACATTTTATACTCTCAGTAATCTTTTGGTGCATGACGGTGCACTGATAACGTTTGGATTGGTATATTAAGGCACCTTCAATAGAGAACAACCTAAAATAAAAGGAACAATTTTTCTTGCAGTCCTTAGCACGCTTTTAAAGAGTTTTAACTAAGATTCATAAATGCGTGCGTTTTTTTTTAATTGCACTGACAAAAAACTTTTTTTCAACCTCAGATTTTCAGTAACACGACAATTTACGAGGTGTGTACATAAAGTAATGTGACTGACTTTTTGTAATTTTACTCGATTGAAATTACAATTTTAAAAAGTTTTTCAAATTCTTAAATAAAACACAGAATTCGCGTTGATTTCAAAAAACTTTTTAGTGATAATTGTAAAAGTATAGTATATGATATTTAATCGCAAAAGACAAGATCTGCTAAACAGTGGCGGATTATGGGTTTTTAAAGTAGGAGGGCGTAGAAGAAAATAGTGTTTCTGAAGATTTTTTTGCTTTTTTCTTCCTCCTTTTTACTTTTCGTGCTATCGAAACCCTATACAGGGGGTGAACCAAGATAGCGTTAAAATTTTGTATTGTTACTACTTACAAGGACATTGGTGGATGGGTTGTTGCATGTTGCGCAGATAAACAAATTAATAAGTACGTACTTACCGTTTCCCGAAGAGTAAACCATTCAAACCGTTTATTGTAACTGCAAATCAATAGAGAAAATTCGAAAAAGTTCATGAGAAGTTCGAAAAGTTCAAAAAAATATCATAGTTTTATGACAAAATTTTTGTCATAAACACATGTTACACATTTTTGTCGATGAATAAGCACCTCGCCGTTTCTTAGTTTTTAAAGTGAAGTTCCATTCGCCTGTTTTTGCCCAAAATAAATTTTTTAATAACATTTTCATTAAAGTCCGGAATTATTTCTACCATAGCACTCTCAATATTTAACATATCTAAAGTATTTAGTCTAACGTCCCCCATTGAATTTCTTAAATATGTTTTAATCAAGTTCAAAGTCGAAAAGAATCTTTCGGCTTCGGCTGTGGTCGTCGCTATAGTCACTAGTATTCTCAATGTCCCAGTGTTCTCTTTAAAAGCTGTATCCAGTCCCATATTCAAAATAAAACCTAATGTCTTGTAGACAGCCTTTGATGTCTTCATTTTGACAAATCTCTGGCCTGAATACAAATTTTCTAATTCGGTCATCAAATCTTCTTTTTCTATCGTTGGAAGACTTTCACATATAGTTTACTGTCAAATTTTCGCGTAAAGCTTGCCCCATTTTTACATTTACGGCCGTTTTTAATTCAACTTTCTCTTCCAAACTTAAATTAGTCACTTTTAACTGTTTTAAATCAGACACCTTCATGTTTCCAATTAAAAGTTGATTATTTTTATTTTACTACTTTAATTACTACTCAGTGTGTACACACGTAGCAAATCCCAAATCAAAACAATTATTCGCGAGAGCAACGAAATACGCGACGCGAGACATCAAACGCTCCGAACCCGTCAAATCAGCGTTTAAAACTAATCCATGTCCAAATCGCATGTTTTCGAAAGCAGTTAAACCCCCGAATTATGGCAATCAGCAAAACATGTATCGAAAAACGACGAGATAAGATGACGTGACGTACGGTCGCTGGAGGTAAACGTCCGAGCAGCGATGTAAAAATTGTAGCGAGGAGATGGAATTTTTATCCGCATTATCTGTTGCGATGGGTCGACAGACGTTCTTCTACATTTGAAGATTTAAAATTTTAATAATATTTTAAAATGAGTTAAAAAATTCTTTTCTTTAACGAAATTAACGGTAATGAAATATGGTGTTTTGCCCTGAAAAATTGTTTACTGTGATAAATGCTGGAGAGGCGGCGCCCCAATGCTCCCCCTTACGAGCCGCCACTGATCTTCCTTCTTCTCCTTCCTGTTTTTTCCATTTTATCCTTCCATGTTTTCCTGAGTATTGCTCGTTTTCTTTTCTCATTTCTCCCTGTTTTAGATTTGTTTTGTCTTTTTTAAGATGTGACATTCTGGTCATATAATTACTTATGTTGCCATTTATCTTAGTTGTACTGTTTATCTGTTGTTGTTATCGTAGTTGTAGTTATAAATGTTATACATTACACTTTTGAACTGAGGATCTAGGTAAATTCACAACGACATCTGTGTGTCAGGAAGTAAACAAAGCGCTCAATTTGAAAGACCCGTTTACATCGCCTTCTTCAAAGTAGTTGCCTTGGAAAGGGACACAGCTCTGAAGACTGTTTGTCTTCAGACTCTTCAAAGCAATGTTGGAACTCGCCTAGTGGAACCACCTTCAGCTTGTCGAGTACGGCCTCAGTATTCTACTATACGGTATCAGTATTCTCCATTGTACCAAATTGGTGTATTTTAAAGTAAATTTTCAAACTTGGGCAGAGGGAAAAGTCACAAGGACTGAAGTCTGATGAATAAATAGACACTCTGCCATGGAGTTACAGTGACGTTTTTACTTGCATAAAATTCGTTCCAAGAAGTATTTCAAGAACCTCTCAGTAAAAATGCTGGTTTACCGTATGGCCTTGAGGACGATCCCATGGCTATAAAAAAAGCAAATCAGCATTATTTCGATCTTTGATTTTCTGATTCTGGTTTGTTTTGGTCGTGGTAAGGTCGGAGTTGCCATTTCTGGCTCTGGCGAATCCAAGAGTCGTCCAAGAACCTGTTTTTTGTTCTCATTACGAAAGTTGCAATCCTATAAAAGGTTATTTTTCACGCGGATTTTCTCGCTATACCGACAGTATCATTACTTTATTTACACACTCGTCTACACTGTACCTGATGGAGTATTTCATATCTCCTCTGAAATATTTCCCAAAGAATATCAGATTCATGGTTATCTCCATGCTTCCTGCATCAAAACTACCACAAATAAAAAACAGTTTTCTTTCGTTCGAGTAAAAATAGCAAATATATTGACTGCCTTGATCCAGATCTATCAAAACCTGTAAATTTTTTAGTGTTTGACCTGGATGATCGTTTTTACAGTGAAAATTAAGCATGTAAGCTGGAAAAATAAAAAAAATATAGCAGAAAACTGTTGTCAGGGGTTGTCAGGAAAGTACCTTCGGTTTTCACCGATAGATGTCTATAGGTGTATTCTTATATATATTTATATATATATATATATATATATATATATATATATATATATATATATATATATATATATATATATATATATATATATATATATATACCCACAAGGTAGCGTAACGGAACCGTGGAGGGAAATATTACAGAAATCTTTCACCCTTTCTCCACGTGGTGCCACCGATCGCCTTCGCCGAACTGTCAACCATGCGACGTCACGTGTCTCTCGAGACCGGCTTCTAGCCTTTCAGCCGTCATCAGCCGAGCTCTAGACGAACGTAAGGAAAGCAGTTGTTCGGAGAGGATCGGGGCCAGACCAGATTAACTGGCCATTTTAATGACGGGTCGTGATCGCACACAACTCACGCCATCATACGGCGAATGCTCGTAGCAGTCAGAACCGCTCGTAACATTCTGCCTGGAACCTCGGGTATAGTACCAGGTATGCCCACAAGGTAGCGTAACGGAACCGTGGAGGGAAATATTACAGAAATCTTTCACCCTTTCTCCACGTGGTGCCACCGATCGCCTAACTTCGCACACCATTTTTCAGTTTTCCTTCTGGCTATCGTTCATGTGGCACCCGCTTTCCAACCTTCTGGATTTTTCCCATGACATACAGACGATCACAAATGGTTCGGCGACCAACATTTAACTTCTCTTTAACATTTATCTTCTTCCAACAATGCTTGCAATTCGGCATCTTCACATTGTTTCGGTTGACCTGGGCGTTCTTTGTTCGCGTTCCCGCGACAGCAAATGGCTTAATGTTGTTATTGTTGCTGTGATAAGTTGGATAAATAAACTCGCAATGTTAATAATTCGGTTTTATTTACTTGGGGGGTAAACCGTAATGACACCTATAAATGTACAATATAAATGAATGTATATCGAAGTTTGGAATGTATATATACTGAATCACACATATGATTTTTCTCCTGAAAATCTCTCAGGAACGGAAAAGCCAAATTAACGCGAATGAAACCGCGGGGTGTCCACTTGTAAAAAATACTAATGAGATTTATGTAATTGTGACTTTCCACTGACAATAGTTTGTAGTTGTGGACTAATTTTACTTGTACCGGTTGTTAAAAGAGATTTAAGATGTTCATCGGTTAACTTAGATCTGTAAATATTCTTTGTGTACTTCATTTTGGAGAATGTTTTCTCACACAGGTAAGTAGTACCAAAAATAAAAAACACCCCACGAGCAAGTTATAAAATTGTACCAGTGGAAGACTTATAAAATTCCAACAAAGATGAGTTTTGATATTTGTTCTTAATTATGCCACTGCACTATAAATCAATAATTTCCACTTGAAGTTCCGGGGCTAGGGTTTCAATGTCAGTATCAAAAGAATTTTGAAAAATCTTAATTTATTCGCAATGACATCAAAGTCTGAGAAACGAATATCAAAATGTATCTTGAAAACACTAAAAGCTTCGATTGCAAAATCGATGGGAAACTCAGTGTCAATAGTGTGGCTGAATATTTCACATGTTTTAAAATGTGTGAAACGTTTTTTTACGTAACAGTATTATTTTCTGCCGGAACGATTTGATATTAGTGTAGAAATCAGGGAGAAGCTGAGTTTCAACTTGCAATCTCAAATTCTCTTCATTAATATGTTTTGTCCAATCGACATAGAATACACAGACATAAGTTGTTTTGTAATTCAGACAGAGGATTCAGCATAGTGGATCTGATGAAACTAACAACTTATATGACCGGTTTTAGAACTTTAGATATATCCAAACATTTTCCGCACAAGGACTGTTGATGAATGATACAATGTAAGACTAATGGTTTTGAACCACCATTATTTTCTACATTCTTTGACATCAGTGCAACCATTCCTTTATTTTTACCACACATGTGTTTGCCTCCATCAATTGTAATAGATTTCAAGTTTTTCCATCGAAGCTTCTTATTAATGGCATTTTCAACTGCCAAAATATCTTCCCTAGTAGTCGTGCTGTGAATACTATCAATATCAAGAAGTTTTTCATAAACTTCACGACTTTTATCTACTCCTCGAATAAAAATCAACACCTGAGCAGTATCTGACATGCCTGTTGACTCATCCAAGATCAGAGAAAACCACTCAAGAAGTCAATTTTTGTCACACAATTAAGATGATATATTTTTTGCGATATCTTGTACCCTCCGAGCCACGGTCTTTGGTGACAAACTGACAGGTTTAAATAAATTTAACTTTTTAGGGCACATTTTTTGGCTACTGCTATTACGCATTCTTTGATCATTTCTCCATCGGTGAATGATTTTCCACATTTTGCGATTTGAAGAGCCACACGAAAGCTGGCACGAGTTGCAGCCTCTTGTTCAGTATTAACTTTCGTAAACAAAAATTGCTACGATTTCAATCCGCAATTCAAAGCTTCAAATTTTTTTGTCCAGAAACTTGGTCAAAACTGCCAAAACTGTGTTCGTCAACTGTCAAAACTATTTTCGACAACTGTCAAAACTATGTTCTTAAACAATATCTTGTTTTGTCTCATAATAAAACACTAATAGTTCTTTGCGGACAACCCCTAGTACCAACTAAAACTTACCAGGTCCAACAAAGTATGAGCATAGATAACAAATGTATTGATCCATGTCACAATGATGTTCATGTTCTGCCATGGTTTCCATTGATAGCATATCAGAACATCCGTCATAACTGTTCATACACGGAAACAAAGCATCTTTGGTGAGGATATTATATAAATGTGATTCTACACCACCATCGCTCACCTTGTAACATCTACCTAGAAGAAGAAATTGTTTACACATTGTTGTTCGAGAAAACTATTAGCTCCATCTATTAATACGATATATTCTATTTTTGCAAATTCTGTGTTTCATTTCTGTGTGTTAATTTTATTCTGTGTTAAGAATTTAAAAAAAAACGATCAATTTGAAAAATCCTTTTTATGAGGAAAATAATATTGGTAGGTAGTAATCGGAAATAAATAAGGAAACAAGAAAGGCGAAGATGAAAACAAAGCAGAGAAGGGGTTAGCAAGGAGAGCTAATAGAAAAAGTTAAGATTTATTTTCAATATTGTTTTTTATATCTTACCACACTTTTTTTGATAATTATGGTACACTTTAATTGGATAAACAGAAAGATACTTTTTACATTGGGAACAAATAAGTGTTCTGAGAATGGGTTCTTGTAAAAAATTTTTCATCACTGCAAAATATAAGAACGACTAAAAATTCGAACACGACACTACAAATTGACAAAATTGCGATACTTAATATATGTTAGTTTAGTCGAAAGCAGCGAACATTGTTCTTCGAAATAAAATCATTAGTAAATTCTTCGATTTGTTTTTTCTTTTGTAAAATATTTATACAGCATGGGCAATAAATATATAAACTTTTTGGGTTTAATTATTGAATTTGATTGTTTTACAGTAATGATAAAAACTCGTTTGGAATATAAAGTAGTACACAACTTCTTGTGTAGCTAAAACCTGCTCTGTACTCACTTCGGTGGTACATATACTAAAATTGGAACGATACAGAGAAGATTAGTATGGCCCTGCGCAAGGATGACACACAAAATCGTGCAGCGTTCCACATTTTTACCCGAATTCTGCTTCAAATATACAACGACATATGGTCTTCGCACCTTTTCCCTTCCTCACGGACCGAATCCATTCTAGTCCCCATATGGAAAAACGGAAAGCCAAGATCCCTATCATCAAGCTACCGTCCCGTCTCTTTAACCAATCACCTTTGCAAAATAATGGAAAGAATGGTCCTAAAAAGACTCAGCTGGTTCCTTGAAACAATCGATTGTTTATCAACTCACCAATACGGATTTAGATCTGGCAAATCCACTTTAGATCCTTTAACCGAATTTGAGACCAGTATATAGACATCCTTTTCCAAAAACTACCACACTATTGCTGCTTTCCTAGACATATCCAACGCCTTTGACATGGTGCATACGAACTCTATCATCACCTGCGTTCATACGTGGGGCCTCAGCAGCAATATTCTCTCCTTCCTCTCCAATTTCCTATCTCCCAGATCTTTTAAACTCAAAGTAAATGGTCATATATCCTCCTCTTTTCCTCTTCAAAATGGAGTTCCTCAGGGATCAGTACTCAGCCCAACTCTATTTAACATCGCCATAAACTCCATATTCGACTGTGTCGACCCTCGACTATCTATTCTTCGCTGATGACATCCTAATCTTCTGTTCCGTCTCTTCCCCAAGATTGGGTGAAAGACTCCTTCAAAACTGTCTAAATTCTATTTATAAATGGTCTCTTATCACAGGATTCAAAATTTCCCCAAGTAAATCTGCTATTCTACACTTCTGTAGAAAGCGTCTCTGCTCCAGAATCCATTCATTCACCATAATTCACCGATCCGAATCAAACCCTCAATTTATCTCACAGTTATCTCTCCTGGAAAGACCATATAAATTCCCTTAAGTCTAGGACTATCCCTGACTTAAATATTAAAAAATGGCTATCACATCAGACAGAGGCCTAAATCAATTCTCCATTTTTCACGCATACAAATCAATAATCCGTCCCAAACTTGACTATGGATATTTTCTCTACAACTCAGCTTGCTCTACTTACTTGAAATCTTTAGAAACCATACAAAACAACGCGCTTAGACTAGCTCTAGGAGCCTTTAAATCTAGTCCTTCAAAGAGTCTCCAATGCCTCTCAACAGTTGAACCCTTGAAATTTAGACGGACTAAATTCTTACTTAGGGCTGCGGCCCGAGCAAGTTCAAATTCATTATCATCTATGGGTAAAATGCTATTCAGACCTCTCAAATCCCCTATCCCAGCTCAAGACTCTAAAGTTCATGGTTCCTCTTGGACTCTAGCCGAACTATCTAACTCCCTCTCCTTTTCCTTTCCTGCCTCCCTTCCATCTACCCCAACCCTCCATCCCCCTTGGCTCATGCCTCCCCATAACATAATTCTTTCTTTATCTAAATTCGACAAAGCTTCCTTTCCTCCAGCTTTCTTCAGGGCTCATTTTCGTAATATACTGACAGATTTTCCATCCTATAATCTGATCTTCACAGATGGCTCAAAAGCTTCCTCTGGTGTCGGTGCTGCCACACATTCTCTCTATTTCTCCAGCAAATTCAGTCTTCCCCCTATAAGCTCCATACTATCAGCCGAGCTTTTTGCAATACATGAGGCTCTTAAAAGCATCTCCTCCGAACAAGACTCTTCATGGCTAATTTGCACTGACTCCCTAAACTCCCTTAATTTAATCAACAATCCAAATTCTTCTCACCCCTTAATCCTCAGAATTTGGGATCTCCTTTTCTCCTTACATTCTTTATCCTACAAAATTGCTCTAATATGGATCCCTGGTCATATGGGTATTGAGGGAAACGAAAGAGTAGATCAACTAGCAAAAGCGGCCACAATTTCTGGCTCTCCCATTTCCGTAGTCCCTTCTCTCAGAGATTATTATCCTATATCTGACAAAGTCTCTATAATCATCCAGCTCGAGTGGGACCTCATATATGATAACAACAAATTATAGCAAATTAAAAAAGACTTCTCCTCTGAATAGACTTTTTCTCTTTCCAGATAATCACAAATTAAGCTTAATAGGCTTATAATCGGGCACTGTCTCTTCTCTCATCAATACCTCATGGATAGGAGCCCGGTTCCTTCCTGGCCTCTCTGTGGATCCTCCCTTACAGTTGTCCATATTCTATCCTCTTGTCCTGTCCTATCCTCCATGCGTTTAAGGTTAGGATTATCCCGCTCAATTAAGGAATTATTCTCCTATAAGGCAGTGGGAAATCTCCTCGAATTCCTAAAAGAATCTGGATACTTCCATAAAATTTACTCGCCTTGACGTGACTCATGATCCTTCCAACAAATATTATTCTAGTCACTCCTGTAATTCTTCGTCCTATATACAATTATGTGTCACCACAATTTCCTCATGAGATTTTCTCCCCGACAAGCTTCTGCTATGTAACAGCGAACAGTCACTAATTAACGCCTGGAGCGTTGACGTGTCTCGAATAAAATAAACAAACAATAAAACCTGCTCTGAAAATTCTCTCCTTCGATGTCGGTTCGGTGTGGGAACAGGAGAAATTTATTCCAGCACTGACGCATATCATCGTCGAAGTTTGCCATGAGATCTTCATTTTAAACAGCTTGATTAAGGAAAATAATTAAGTTTAAGGGAAATAATTTAACACAAAGCATCATCATTCCTGAGAAATCATATTATGAAGGACAACAAAGCTATATACCGGGGTTTCTCACGGTAGTCATTAGTTAAAAGTTTTCTTGGTTAGAAAAAACTAATTTTTGGACTTCGACGTTATTTAAGATTCAATTTCATTTTATAATATTTTCAAGGTCATAGCACTTCTGATTATCCCGGAAGTCGCCAGTAACTTCTTTATTTTAAATAGAACACCCGATATATTATTTTATTTTTGGATTTTTGAGAAAATTTTATGATGAGTTCCATCAGGTTTTCCTATACCACTTTTGAACTGTTTCTTAAATATCTTGATTCTTTTCTAACACTGTGCTTTTTACTTATTTTCGACTGATACTAAGCGCTTCTGGGGTAGACGGACGAGATGATACTTTCGAAATCCACATTGGTAATTAATTTATCGCATACAGGGTGTCCATAATTTGATGACCAATTACATTGTTTTTAAAAAACAATTGTTTTTGAAAAAGTTCGTTCTTTCAAATGTGACACTGTATATTATTGGATGGTCGGATGCAAAATTTGATTCTGCATCGATTCACTATAACTTTTCCTATACCTATTTCCAACGGTTTTTTTGATAATTCATATGTATTTTTTATCAAAAGCCGAAGAAACTCCAAAAATCCTATCTAGTAAGCCTTGATTTTAACGGGGATTGAAACAATGTTGATATTATGTCAAAGCAGTATCAACTCACAAATTCGTGAGGTATCTACTTACAGTTTTATTGAATTTGTAATTTTTTTCAAGTACAGTTTATAATGGAGAATGATGAAGCATATTCCAATACTGAATTGTTAAATTTGGTTTATAGGCCTTGGTATATATATATGACGCACAACCAAGAGAACAAGCAGGATTCAGAATTGGATTCAGTACAATGGATCACATTCAGGTTGTACAGCAGGTCATAGAAAGGCACAACGAATACACCATGCCACTGTGCTTGGCTTTTATCGACTACGAAAAAGCATTTGATTCCATCTCAAAGCATGCGATAATGGATGCACTGCTTAGCCAAGGTGTAGAGAGAGCCTATGTAAACCTATTAGAATCGATATATGATGGAGCTACAGCCACAATTCACCTTGATGATCTTGAAGTGGGAATTAATATAGAACGAGGTGTACGGCAGGGTGACGCAATATCGCCTATTCTTTTCTCGGCTGGCCTTGAAGAAGTATTCCGTAAACTGGATTGGGAACAGGATGGGGTAAAGATCAATGGTGCAAACTTAAACCATCTTAGATTTGCAGATGATATTATTCTCATTTCACAAGACCCAGAGGAGCTGCAAAGACGCATACAAGAACTGCAAAGGGCTGGCGAACCATTTGGCTTGAAAATAAACCTGAAAAAGAGTCAGGTTATGTTCAATAACTTCGCTCAGGACAGAAGAATTTCAGTTTTAGGAAGGGATTTAGAAATTGTGGACAGCTTTGTATATCTTGGGCAGAGGATTTCCATGGAGGGGAATACCGCCCGGGAGGTGGAACGGCGTGTTAAATGTGGCTGGCAGGCATTTGGTAGGCTCAACATAGTGTTTAAGAGCAGACTCCCACTTTGCCTGAAAAGAAAAGTATTCGATCAGTGCGTTCTACCCGTTATGACATACGGAAGTGAAACCTGGGCACTCACATGGATTTCCATGGAGCGGAATACCGCCCGGGAGGTGGAACGGCGTGTTAAATGTGGCTGGCAGGCATTTGGTAGGCTCAACATAGTGTTTAAGAGCAGACTCCCACTTTGCCTGAAAAGAAAAGTATTCGATCAGTGCGTTCTACCCGTTATGACATACGGAAGTGAAACCTGGACACTCACATCGCAATCAATTCAAAAACTTCGGGTGGCACAGAGGGGAATGGAAAGATGTATGCTTGGCATTACAAGACGAGACAGAAAGTCCTGCGCATGGATCAGGGAACAAACAAAAGTCTGTGACATCATTGGAAGAGTAAAACAGTTGAAATGGAGATGGGCAGGCCATATAGCGAGGCGATGGGACGACAGATGGACCAAGGCAATCCTGGAGTGGATACCGCTTGATCGCAAACGTCCGCGAAGAAGACCGAAAGCACGATGGACTGATGACATCGTTAAGTATATTGGACCCGAGTGGCAGAGGAAAGCCCAGGACCGTGAAGGTTGGAAGCATGCTGAAGAGGCCTTCATCCTGCAGTGGATCGATACGGGCTGATGATGATGATGATGATGATGATGATATATATATTATAGGATATACCTATATACCTATCACTTTTAAATAACTTCAATTAGCCCATGATATAAAGGAAAAGTAGGTTCTTCAATTATATTATTTGGTACTATTTTTTTCTTAAAAAACATGTTTAACTTGGCAGAAAGGTAAAAGATGGTTTATTCAAGGTATGCGCCATTGCTAGCTGTACTTTACATACTTAGAACAGCTGGAAGATCAAAACTTGTTTGCTTTACTCCATCGCCACAAACAGGCAACTAAAAACGCGTTCCTGAAACTTCGCAACAGGCAATCTAACAGATCATACTTGACAAATATCATAATCATTTGGTCATACTTGCGTCATCTTTGTACGATGTCGAGAAATTTTCAAACGACTTTTATATTTACACTTTTACTTTACATTTTTACATTGGATAACCTCCAAAGCCAAAGCGGGAGACTTTCGGCTGTTTCAATCGTGCATAAACGCAATTGGTTTATCATCAGTTTCAATTTCAAAAATAACCAGTCACACAGGGCCAAATCGGACGAATACGGGGGATGGTCGAGCATCACGATTCTTTTTTTTTTTGGTCCAAGAAAAATATGTCTAGTAAAATGAGATCTATACCAGGAGTAGAGGTTAATAATTCTTAATTTTTTTCAAGATAGGGCGTTGGAAACAAGGCTAGGATTACAGTCTAATCTCTTATGTTATTTTGTGTCTTCACCAGTACTTCATCAACGCCATTCCTGTTTAACTATTTCGAGTTAGCGTCAGCTTTTTTCGTGTGGTATAGCAGGAAGCATAATGATCATTTAGGAGAAATATAGCTTTTTTTATCGTCTTCAATATAATAACAAGCTTCTAAACTGATACATCTTAGGCAATGTCGCGTAAAAAATATCTTAACATTTACGGAAAACCAAATAATATTGACAACGTTTTCGGCCCTGCGAATAATTTTGCACAATCCGGCAACGCCGGCGTCGATTCATTGATGTATTTTTGTCTGAGGCGTCGCGGTGCTCCGGGCGGACCATTTTTGCGTCTCAGTTTTCGATTTTCGCGAATTCGCTGCGGTCCAAGCAGGGCCTTTCGACCGATCACCCTCGGATCAGGCGAAATTTGGCCCCAAGGCGCCCTTGCGACATCCTCGACGAGTACATCGACATTGAGGCGGACCACCATTGTTAAAAACAATTGACAGCTGATCGACCGCCAGCTGCCGTGATCTAAATATAGGTCGATGCGATATCGAGATAATCAAATTACCGGGTTGACGACTAGTGCTTTTCCTACGTGCGTTTTCTCGGTTTCTGGTTCTGGGGGGATCGAGGCGAATAATGGCTGATAGGATACGGACGAATCCTTACGGTTCGTACTATTACGGAGAACCAAGACGGGAATCCGTAAGTACAGAGGAGCCGTTGGGGCCCAGAAAAACCCTCCTGGTTCTTGTCGTGGTGGTTGGGTGTTTTGCAGTGTTATGGCCCAAAGTTTTCTATCCCATGTTGGTGAACAGTGCGAATAATCAAATAAAACCAGGCCCCATTGATAGAACAACAGGTAAAAGCAGCTAGTCATTTGAAAGAAATGCAAATAATATTGTAATGGTTTGTCTGAAAAGAAAGGTCATGTTATCATCACGATAATAAGAAAACTGTTTATTTTATATAAATATGCTTAGATATAATAATAATAATAATAATAATAATTTCTTGAATCCTGAAGACAATACAAATATGCATGGATCAAGTCAAAACAAGAGCATGCACATTGCCACACTTCTGTGCATACAAAGAATATATAACATTTAAACCTACATATACATATTTTATTCTTGATAAGGTATATAATTTAATAGTTTAATAAAGTATTTATTCAATCCCCACAACAATAAAAATATCCATGATTAAGTCGGATTGACAGAATTGACAGAATGTTCAGTGACACGATCTCAGAAATAATACATGAAATGATAATCTTGCACAAATAAACATTGTATACATAAATAAGCATTGAATCTAATTATTGATACAACATATATTCTTCTAAACTATAAAAACTTTGACTTATAAGAAATTCGCGGACTAATTTTTTAAATTCGTTATCATTCTGAACATGCTTAAATGGTTGTGGCAACTTATCATACAGCTTCACACCCCTATAGTAAACATTATGTTCAACTATCTTACATGAATGTATTGGTAAAACAAGTTCATCAGAGCCTCGTGTGTCATAGTGATGAAAATCACTATTTTTTACGAATGCTACAAAATTTCGCCTAACAAAGATAATAATCTCCAAAATATATAGTGATGATAGAGTCAAAATCCTGCATTGTTTAAAAATTGGTCGACATGTTACCAGTAGTGACACCCCACCCATCATTCGAATTACCTTTTTTTGTATTTTGAAAACACGCATCAGATGAGGCGACCCACCCCAAAATATCAAACCGTACCTAGCGCGACTGTAAAACTCTGCATAGTAATATGAATGCACAATATCCGTGGTACCAACCCGTTTCAACCTATAAACAGCATATGAGACAGCAGCTAATTTCTTGCATAGTTCAGCTATGTGTTTATCCCAGCAAAGTCTGTTATCGAGATGAACACCCAGAAATCTAGTACAGGCTGTTTGCTGTATAGATTTACCGTTAATTTTTAGTAAATATGACTCCGTTATAGTGTGTGTTCGAGGAGTAAAAGCAATAAAACTGGTATTGTCCACGTTAAGGGATAACTTATTATTCGTAAACCAACTATAAAATTTATTGCCATTTCCTGTACCGTTTCAATGGATCCCTGCATGTTTCTATTTCCTGTTAAATAGCTGCTATCATCAGCAAATATTACCATATTTCCGCTACTGCAAACATCTGGCAGATCATTAACAAAAATTAAAAATAATAGTGGGCCCAAAACAGATCCTTGGGGCACTCCAGAAATAATCCTTAATCTTTCAGATGTTGGTTCATCAATCTGTACAACTTGGTGTCGGTCAAACAGGTAAGATTGCAACCACTCTCTCACCCGACCCCTCAAGCCATAGTGATGAAGTTTGTCCAGCAGTATTGCGTGATCCACTAGATCGAAAGCCTTACTTAGATCCATAAACAGACCAACACATTTGCAATTATCGTTTATGTTTTCATATATCTTGTTTAAAAATTCACTGCTGAATGTATAGATCGACCACTTCGAAACCCGTGCTGTGATGATTTCAATATATTAAAACGCACAAGAAAGGACATGATCTGCTCATACACTATACGCTCCAACAGTTTAGATAACGTAGGTAGAATAGCTATTGATCTATAGTTGGAGAGGGAGAGCCGGTCACCTCTCTTGAAGACAGGAATTACTTTTGATGTTTTTAATGCCCTCGGAAAAATACTAGTTTTCAGAGACCAATTCACTAGATATGTTAACGGTATTATTAATGAGTTGATAGACTTCTTCAGTACAACTGAAGGAATATTATCTAGCCCCACAGAATTTGTATTTTTTAGTTTCCTTACTGATTTAATTATGTCATATTGGTTAACTGGCCGTAATATCATAGAGTTTTGAATTGGAGTCACTTGTCTAACCGTAGTAGCAGCCATTGAACTCACCAACACGTTCTTAGGAAGATTAACAAAGTATTTATTAAAACAACTAGCAATTTCATACTTGTCTTTCAAAGTAATCCCATTCTCATCCCTTATGGCGCTTATGTTAGTTCTTGTATTGCGGTTTTTTTTAATGTTATTGTTTATTATTTTCCAAGCCGTTTTTGACTTGTTCTCCGATTCAAAATATTGTTTCACATTGTAAAGCAGTTTAGCCCTCCTTATAACCTTTCTATAAATTCCTTTGTACACCCTATAATGTGTAGCATCTTGTTCGGCTCCGGATAATAGTTTCGTTCGATACAATTCTTTTAAAGTAATAGATGACATTCTGATACCTCTTGTCAACCAAGGTTTAAATTGACCCTCATTGGACATTGTTACTTTTCTAAGGGGAAAGCACATATCAATGTAATACTCCAAACAATGTGAAAATGCCTCAAATCCCCGATCCAAACTTAAATAAAAATACGTCATACCAATCTTCCATACCAATATAGATGTAGGTTAAAGGGACTGAGGTAAATAAAAAGTGCCTGTTCATCATAAATTCTTTATTATTCAGAATAAAGACATAGAAGTGAAAAAATACAAGAATACACTAACAAAACCAATTATAAAATGAGAAATATGATGAGATCATATGATGTGACAAATTGCTATTGAGTAGTTTTTTAATGTTCATCACTTTCTGGCAATTATTTAAAACAATATTACACATTAATTTGAGAATGGACCGAAACAATTGGCCAAAAGAGTTACCACATTGGCATTTATCTGTCAAATTAATTTTTAAAAACCTGACAGCTAAATTTTGTTAATTTGTACAAAACAATTTTAATAATTTTATAATTGCCAAATTTTAGAAACTTGCTTTCTAAAATTTTGTTATTATATACTGAAATATACTACATAAGTGATAAAAAATTACACATACTGAATCAAAAGATACAGTTAAGCTACCCTTCTGTAAGTAATTGAAAAAAATTGAATTTGCATCAGTACCTTTTGTTTTTACACATTACGCATTTTTCACATAGTGGACAACATAATTTATTTTATACACTGTTGGCTACATAACCACAACAATTTTGCATCTTCATCAATTTCAAAAATTCAAAGGTTTCTTTCAGTTATTATAAACATAAAGTCTAAGATATCAACAGTTTCAGTATTTAGCACCTCCCAAGAACTGTCTAATTATTTTATGACAAGGGGGAGGGGGGTTCAAACCCCCCCCCCCCCCCCCCCCACCGAAATAAGCCAAATATTACCTAATATACCGAAAAAATACGAGGAGTGAAGAGAGTTAACGAAATTAATTTAACCATTTCATTTAAAGTTAAGAATTATAAATATGTAGTAATTTTTCCGATGAATATATAAATATTAAATTGCATGTAAGTATATTTTTGTTGTTTTATTTACTTCAAACTATGTTTGATATTATATGTTTTCATTGGATCTTTTAAATTTAGCAGGTTGTTTCTTACACTTTAAAATATATGAACAAAATCAAATAGTAGATAAATTTAATAATCTGGATATTGTGGATTTTGCATACTGCCCTCATGAGAAAGTATTCTAAAGAGATTTTGATTCACACGGTTATCAGTGATTATAGTTATTATTTGAAATCCTAACCCCTGAACAAATGTGATGACATCTAAGACAACTTCTTTTAAATCTTTACCGGATAAAGATTTTACTGGAAATAGTTTTACTATTGCAGGTCATGATCGTAAATTGTGCATTATTATGAGCCTATTCAGATATATTAGATTATTTGTAGTTTAGTCCACTTTTAATATAGGTTTCATCAACTAGTAAGTTCAAATATTTGTCTCTATCATTTAATGTCTTTACCATATGGAACAATGTTCTGCTGATTTACATGACCCAAGCGAAATGTTCAGTGAAGAAGAAATATGTTGTAAATATCGCTTAGTTGGTAAACATAAATAAATTATTACTAAATTATATGATGAACTGGACTGGCAATGTATAACAAAAGCAAACAAAACAATGATCATGCTGTCCTGATGTTAACCATGTTACAAAGCTGATCTTTTATGAGATTCAGTTTAGATTTAAAATTGTCTCCAACACTATTTGTGCTCATTAAAATAGATTTATCAATGTAATGTGTAACTTTATTCAAATAAATGTTGTGATGGCAACTGATCAAAGCTTTCCATGTCATATCTTTCAAGAATGTTCTCCAACTGAGATAACAGTGTAAATTTCTGATCTTGGAGCTTGCTTGGTCTTGACCCAAGTCATTTGGAGACAATTCATTTTTACCCACAACTCCTTAATTAATAAATCTGCATACACACTAACACTACACTTTACATAAAGTTTGTCGTCTTTACTATTTACATAATCTAACACATATAAACGCATGTAATTGTGCATTTAGTCTAACGTCCATTTTTGTAAAATAAATGAATTAATTTTTATTAAGAGGTCATCATAGATTTTTATTAAATCTGTGTTTTTTCGTGTTCGATTCGTTTGTGATTTTGGTGCAGGTGTGCAAAGATAAGTTGGCAAAACACATGTGGAACTGCATGTCCATTAATTTAGGCCTATGCAACGGTTGCTGTGAGTTGTTTCCATCTTTATCTACTACACGCTCGCTCCTAATAATATCAGTGGGTACAAAATGTTTTTCACACATTACGGAACTGCGATTCGGCATCGAATCTTTTTGTGGAACAGTGTGTACCCAAGACTAGGGAATGTTCTCATCTTTAGAAATTGAAAAGCACACCAGTCCACCTTTTTTCGTACTATCGAAGTTACTTCTGCACCTTGGAACACAGCGATGACGCGGCATCTAAAAAATAACCTCAAATCAGTAGATATTCTATCAATATCACAGCTCGATATCAACTTTCAACACTACAGGAAGTTGAAACATGACCACAGGCGACGTTGCTAGATTTATCAGTTAATGGCTTGTGTGTAGAGATGTCCGGATCGGATCTGATCCGACTCCCAGATTCGGATCTTTTAAAAGAGCCGAATGAACCGGTTCCTAAAATTACGATTCACGAATCTCGGATCCCAGGCGGCTTTCGGATCCCAGACGGCTCTTGGATCCCAGACGGCTCTCGGATCCCAGACGGTTCTCGGATCCCTGACGGTTCTTGGTTCTGTTGGATCTTAGATAGTCGGGTCGGACGGATCTCGGGTCTCGGGTCTTTTTTAGATCCGTTGATTTGTGAACCGTGAGAGAAAAGATTCGTGGGGAAAGGAGCCGTACTGTGGCTTAAAATTTGCAATCTATTATTGTTTTATGTACCTAAATATATAAATATATAGAATAATACACATAATAATAATATATATATTAATTTATTTTTAAACAATTACATATACATCAAAATACATTACATAAATAGATTAAATTGTAAAACACGAAAATTATAAATTATAAAATAAACTATAAAAATATATAAAATATAAAAATATGAAAAAAAACTTAAAGATACAAAATATATAAAATAAAGTTCAACATCAGATAAGACACATCACAATAAGTA
Organism: Cosmopolites sordidus; assembly: GCA_031761425.1. NCBI lineage: Eukaryota > Metazoa > Arthropoda > Insecta > Coleoptera > Curculionidae > Cosmopolites > Cosmopolites sordidus. The sequence goes on along the minus strand of JARFXV010000476.1, from coordinate 1,493,073 downwards.
CATCAAATTTTAAAATTAATTTTTATAAATTAAAATTTTTAAACAATTACATATTTACATGTAAAAATATGATTTCATTTATCTTTTTAGTTTTCAATCGACTTCTTTTTTCTGCCACAATTTGACCAGTTTTACTGAAAATTCTTTCACATGGCACTGAAGTAGACATAAGACAGAGTTTTTTTTTGGACACATTCATATAGTCTTGGATAAATATTTTTTCTTTGAAACCACCATATTAAAGGGTCTTCGTGTCGATCGATTAAGGGCTCATTTAAATATTCATTTACTTCATTAATAGCTGCCTACGTAGGGTTTCTGAAAGTTTTTACATTTATTACTTTGTTTTCAAAATTTTTCCATATGAGAGAGTGAATTATTGCTTTTTGATGTCAATGACATACCGAAGCCTTTTAATAATTCATACGAAAAATAATTCATATACGGGCATGTTGATATTCTCAGAAATTAAAATGTTATGCTACATACTACTGCCAATCGTAAAGTATTTGTTTATCTGACTATGCAACTAAGTTATGCAACCAGTTATACGACAAAAGATTCAGTGGGATCCGAGAACCGGCTCAGGGATCCGGATCTTTGAATTGATTCGGAACCGGTGATCCGACTCTCCAAAAAGATCCGTATTTCCCATTACTACTTGAGTGTTAAAGAAGTCTATGTTCGTAACAGATCGAAAAAGTCACTAGAAATGTTGGTTGTCAAAATTCGTGATGACTTTTACAATACAATTACATACGAGGCGTATTTATAAAATAATAAGACTGATATTTTTATTTTTTTTTTTTTATTCAATTGAAGTTAAAATTCTACATTATCTTCTTCAAAGTGGTTGCCTTGGGAAGTCACACGGCACTGAAGAGGGTTTGTCCACTCTTCATATTATCGCTAAAACTCGGTTCGGTCGGTTACGTCTTCTTCAGTGTTTTAAGATATCTCAAGATACTGTCGTTTGAGATGAGAATCGTTCAATCTTGAGAAAAGGACAAAGTCACAAGTTTTCCAGTTTGGTGAATAAGGGGACTAAGCCAAGGTGATGTTTTTACGTGCCAAAAACTCGTTAATTGAATCGCTATTGGTGTTCTTGATATTCGGTGTCACACGAAAGACCATTTTTCCAAGTCTTTCAAAAACCCCCCGGTAAAAATACTGGTTTACCGTCAGTCAGCATTCATTTGATCTTTGATTTGCTCATTTTGTCCTTCTTTGGTTGTGGTGAGGTTGGAGTGTGCCAAACTCTGGGCGCCCGCAAACTTGAACCCTTGAAGCCACCCTGTTACCATAGGCCTGTTAAAATTTTACAAAAGTATCCATCAAAGTCTGAAACAAACCTAGAAAGCGCACTACCTCCCCTTGAAAGGTGAAGTCTACAGTATTGCCAGATCGAACCCTACGACGCTACCCTCATTATTTTATTTAGAAACCTCGAATTTGAAACTAAAACTTATAACAACTTCAAACGATAGCAAAATGAGTATCCAAGTGTTGCATATCGAATGAAATATTCGCAATAGTACATTTTGTGAGGTTTTTTGTTGTTATTTTTTTCGGTTTTACATTGCAGGTTCAGTTTTAAGTGGTTATTATATTTTTCTTTCGAAAAATAACGGAACAAGTTTTGTTTCGACAAGTTTGAGTTTCGGGAACAGGAAATAGTCACACAGTGCTCAATCAGGCGAATAAGGAGGATGCTGAAACACAGACTGATACATTATCCTGCAACAAAAACTTCCCGGCGCTCGATATTCAGTCCACATACGCCCCAGACAATATTCACCAGTGACATTTTGATCCTGTGGAACGAATTTTCCAACAACTTATCAAGATTCTTGTTTTGCAGCCTGGCTTTGGGTCATCTTCCAGAGCATCACGACTGTCCTGGTATCGCTTACACCACTTGTACGGAATAAGCAAAAATCACCATAAACTTTTTTCATCAATTCAAATGTAAAAGTTTTCCCGAGCTAAAAACAAAATTTAATATGGTATTAGCTCTTTGTTTGGTGACAAAAAGCATTGTCACTTTAAGCACTCTAATTGGACTAAATTGATATATAGCTTTCAGATTATATATTGTTTCAATAGATAGATTAAATTTAAAAAGTTCCGTTATTTTTCCGACATACTGTGTATACATATTTTTCTGTATGTAGGATGTTGCGACGTGATCTCAGACATGGATCTGGACACAATCAAAATAATGAGCGAACTCTGCAGCACCATAATAGAAGGCAAAAGGGAAAAACCCCCCAATCCCAAAGAAATAGTGACTCAATGCAGAAAAGCCGTCCTAGAAACCTGCGGCATCGACATCTCGGCCGTCCTGCAAGAAAGAGTCTCTTTAGGTCACTCGATCAAACAAATTTTGGAAGAAGTTCGCTCTTTGAACGGGTCTCTGTGCCTGAAATATAACTTTGGAGTTTCACCATGGAGCTTGGGGGTTTCCCATAGAGTTCATCTCAACGTAGACCAGTCTAGCTGTAAGAGAAATGCGTGTTGGTTTGTGATACTAACCAGAACTAACCCCCCTTGATGATGATTTCATTAACATTTTAATTTTTATCTTTTACTCGTTATTTTTGCATATATTTAATATAAGTATTTAAGTTAGTGGGTTTAATTAGTACCTTTACATGTCATGGGGAATAAATACATGAAATTTGGAATATATACAGTGGTAGCCAATAAAATAAGAGTGGCGGAGGACCTTTCCTTGGGGGGAAGACCAAAAAAGAGATGGGGGAAGGAGTACGGCAGTAGCTGCAAGAGATAGGAATAACGAGATTAAAACGAAGAGCGAGAAATAGAATGAAATGGACAACGGGTTATTATAGAAAACGTATACCTACACTACATACACCTAAGGTCAAGCCATAAAGAATAAGAAGAAAAATACTTGGTTATCATCGGTTTTGGATATTTTACGTAATTATTCAAATAATAAAATATCAAACAACACAGCGAACAAGCTGTGAACGTATATAACTTGCATATAGGAATGAGTAATTATAAAATGCGTCTGTCAAAAGCTCCGTTATGAAGTTTTTTAGGTTTTATAGGTCAGCTAATTTAGCATATTGTGGCGAAGTTTTCAACGGTCCAAAGTAATATATTCCGTCGAACAAACAAACCTTTTTTTTATGTCAGTGTCAGTGGAGTGTCAATATCAGTAGGGTGTCAATAACAGGGCATTTTTTGAAGTTATACTATTTATGACGCATTTGGGAAGACATCAGAGTGTATTTTTAGCAGGGGACGAAGTTGCGCGTACCGATGTAACACATAATGTATTATTTTATTTTTAAAATTATGGTACCTTCTCCATTTATCAAGACTTGTGTATTTGTAGTATTTACTTTCGTCTATTGGTCGTTTGCTCAGTTCAAATTTTTTTGAATGCCTACAAAAATTATTTAATTAATTATGCCAAAGAAGTACAACTTCTTACCTGCGTACATAAATACACAAACGCTTTTTTTAGTAGAAGTATTAGTGTAGCATCCTAATTAAATTGGAAGCCCATTTGATTAGTACCCGGTCCCTCGGATATTGTCACGGTGAAATAAATAAGAAGAAGAATTATAAGGAAATAATCCTTGATAATTGATGTCAAAAGTGGGATTTTTCTGGCGGAATAAATCGTTGTTTTTGAAGAACACTGTCGTATCGTAAAGAATCGATTGTGAAGAATTAATTAATTGAGGGAAGAAGCTGCTGTGCCGAAAACGTACTGGAGCGGTAGTTGGTTCGATTCCAGCGCTCAGATGGTTGTTTTTCTTTCTTTCTCTGTCTGTTTACTTCCTAAATGTTTGTGATTGTTTCTAGGCAAGAGTATAAAATCCGACTACGAATTACCCCTTGGTCACGCCAGTTAAAGGCTGGGTAAGGCGGGATGCCTTCTGAGAAGTGTTCACTCGCCAGTCGGTAAGTTTCTTGATAGACTTATGGGTAGGCACTTAACTAAGGGTTTATAGCTCGAGGAGGGTGCTGGCCTGGGTTTATCGGAAGCTGATGACCGTGGTTCGGAACCCACGTTAAGCTGTAGGTCCAGTCGCTAAATAGCCTAGTTGCTGATGTGCCTCTAACCCAAACACTTTGCCTTTTTTTACCTTTTACTTGTACGTGATTTTGATTGGAATAGTGATTTTTCCGAAGAGTTCTAGAACATTCTATTTGGAACGAACGAAGATTATTTAACTTTGAGTCCATCAAGGCATATTATACTTGAAGAAGATTTAATTAGATACTATTGAAAAAAAAACTAGAAAGTTCTATTTCGGAATTTAACAGATAAGCCAGATTTTAATTACCTATATTGTGAAATACATTGAGATTGGACATTCTCAAGAGAGTTTACCTACTATATGACCACAACAAGATAACAGTCAGCAAAAATGGAAGAACAAATTAAGAAATTTAAAAATTATAAGCCTGTTAGTGAGCTGCAAGAAAAACGAAAAAGATCACATGAAAAAAAAAGCCGAAAAACATCAAGCACAGACGGGAATTATGAGATATTTACAGGGCTTAGAAGAAAAAAGACAGAAATAAAACAGGAAAAAGAGGTTCGACGTCAAAAAGAAAAGCTAGCAGAGCAAGACCGGTTACGAAACATTTTGGATCAAGATCAAGAATCAATGAAAAATTTGATGGAAAAACAACAAAGCAATTTTCAAGGTGTTATAGGTTTCGTTAAAGAGGAAATTACTGATTTGGAAGAAAAAGTTGAAACGCAAATAAACAACGCGGAGACTAAGTTAGAGAGTAAAGTTGAAGAACTGAAAAAAAAAATTATCGCCGGAAAATTTTACCGAGGACTGTCGATAACTCATTTTCATACAATAAACGTGTATTTTGTATAAAAAAATCTGTTTTCTTTCCATCACTCTTATTTTATTGGTTTCACTCTATATACATGCTGGGGGGGATTCGAAGAATCACATATTGAAGAAAATTAGGTTAACATCTAGCATTATATTTAATTGAATAATTGTGTAGCAAGTATTTTTTTAACGTTTTCTCGATGTAACAGCTATAAGACAAGAACGTCCAGCCCATCTCCGACCGGAAATGGTACATCCAGCCTTCAAGGAACGGGGCAGGGCCATCCCTCAGCCAGAAGCATCTTCGCGTCGCTCTGGACCACCTCCCAAGATCGTAGAAGGCCGCGTAAGTAACAAACGACAGGTCCAGTTGTTTATTATTAGATTAAATAGATTTCTATGCAAAATAAGATGATTGGACAATGGCCAGTTCTTAATTTAGACGTGGAATGTATCCTGTTTTCCTTATCTCATTTTGACTCATTTATTTTCATAACAGTGTTTTGAATATCTAGTTTTAAACAACACAGTCAAATTAATGTTAAATACAAAATATTTATAACTTACTTTGAATCACACCGACTATCAATGTCATAACATTTTTTGAACGCCAAACTATATTCGAAAAAAATTAGTAATAAAATGTTCTTATTAATATTAATATGTAAGAAATTGGGAAAGAATATTAACTGATAATTAAATATTACAATAATGTCAATAGTATAAATATAAGCCGGTCGCGTTGGTGCGGCGCTAAGAGCGTCTGCTTTGCCGAATCCGCGCTGGAGCGGTAGCTGGTTCGATTCCAGCGCTCGGATGGTTATTTTTCTTTCTTCTGTCCGTTTATTTTTCCTAAATGTTTGTGATTGTTTCTGGGCAAGAGTGTAAAATCCGACCACGAATTATCCCTCAGTCACGCCAGTTAAAGGCTGGGTAAGGCCGGATGCCTTCTGAGAAGTGTTCTACGTTGGTCATTCGCCAGTCGGTAGGTTTCCTGATAGACCTATGGATAGGCACATAACCAAGGGTTTATAGACGGGGGTGCTGGCCTGGGTTTGTGGGAAGCTGATGACCGTGGTTCGGAACCCACGTTAAGCTGTAGGTCCAGTCGCTAAATAGCCTAGTTGCTGATGCGTCTCTAACCCAAACACTTTACTTTATAAATATAAAATCATAAAAATATTCTAACTAAATTTGAAAAATATAAAACGTCAATCTTCTGACATTTTTGCCCGGCGGTCGGAAAGACTTAAAAGTTTTTGTAACGGAAATTAATAATACAAAGCCTTCATTTAATCCTGTAGCCCACGTGACTAGTAATTTATTTACATTTAGAAACCTTTATTTTTATGTTGAATTATTTTAAGTTGTCACCAAAAATATTACTAAAATTTCTCCTAGATCTGTCATCGGAATTTGCTCGCCATGTGTTTTCAGTTTAATAATTTTGCTCTAAGATTTTCTATGTTTCCTGACCCGCAGAAAATATTTTAAGGACACCTCTTAAACATATTTAATTATTTAAATGAAATAATTTAGGTTGTTTGTACATGGGCTTCTCAATAGTTCAATATAATGACTTTGAATCACACCTACTGTCAATGTCATTACATGTTTTGAACGTCAAACTATATTCAGGAAATATTTTCTGAATGATTGTGGCGTGTTCATATATTTTTTTCTTTTTTTTTTAGGTTTTTCGCCACAATTTAAAACTCAAAAAATATCAAAAATATCTGTTCTTATATAATAAAGAATCACTGGGTAAAAAACAAAAAAACAAACGGAGACAAATTTCTCAGTGAATATTTTTCTGTAATACAATACAAAACTTACACAATACAAAACAATACAAAACTTTTCTATAAAATAAATTTTATTAAATAATAAAAATTAATTATTCTAAAATAATTTAATAAAATAAATACACAAACTTTTGAACGTTAAGATTTCTGGAGGTCTACCATGTTCAAAACAAATCTAAAAAATAAATTATATTAAAAGTAAAGTACAGTTTTGGGGGTTAGAGGCGCATCAGCAACTGAGAAGGCTATATAGCGACTGGACCTACAGCTTAACGTGGGTTCCGAACCACGGTCATCAGCTACCGAAAACCCCGGTCAGCACCCCCCTCGGGCTATCAACCCTTGGTTTTGTGCTTAACCGAAAGTATATCGAAAAGCCTACCGACTGGCGAGTGACCAACGTAGAAAACCTCTCAGAAGGCATCCGGCCTTACCCAGCCTCGAACTGGCGTGACTGAGGGGTGATTCCTTATCAGATTTTACACTCTTACCTAGAACCATTCTCAAGAATTTTAGAAAAACTTTTCTTGCCTAGTACGGGATTTGAACCCGGTCCACATTAACTGCCGTAACGTAAGGCTGACGCCTTAGATAAAAAAAAAATTATAATAAAATTATAATAATAATTATAATAATTAAATAATAATAATTATAATAAAATTATATAAAAAATTATAATGTATATAATGTATAAATAAAAAATTAATTGTATTCATTAAAACCCCGAACCATATTGAAATTAAATCTATCGAAGGCATAGCGATACAGTTATTTTTATTTAAATTAATTATAGAGGTTTCTTTTAATCTTCTATATTTTGTTACCGATTCTTTTAAGATCGTTTTGGAATTATTCCAATTGATTTTATGTCCCGATTTCCATGCGTGTTAGCAAATTCTAGATTTATTATAATGGCCCTTTCTAAGAAGGTTTTTATATTATTTTATTCTAACATCTAACGATCTAGATGTCTCACCTCTATAAAATTTATATAAACACCAACATGTATTTACAGATTTAGAAAGATCACCACTTACACCATATTATAGTTTTTTTTTTTTGGCCTTCACTTAGACAGTATTTGGCCAGCACCGGTATTCCTCAATAGAGTTAGCCTTTTTCATGTCATCCGCCACCGAAACACACACAAATATCTATGCCCGCACCAGGATTCGAACCCGGGACCCTTCGATCGCCAAGCGAGCTGCTCACCCACTAGACCACCACGGTCGGCTTTTTTTTGTGTTTTTCGCCATGATCTAAAACCAAAGAAAATATAAAAAATATCTGTTCTTATGTAAATAAATAATCACTGGGTAAAAAACAAAAAACCAAACGGAAACAGATTTCTCAGTGAATCACTGAGAAATCTGTTTCCGTTTGGTTTTTTGTTTTTTACCCAGTGATTATTTATTTACATAAGAACAGATATTTTTTATATTTTTTTGAGTTTTAGATCATGGCGAAGAACCATGAGAATAAATGCGAGAATAAATGGCCATTCCTCGACACTTACAGAAAACCTACAAACACAGATCTCAATTTATTTTCCAATCACTCAAAATCGGTCAAAATAGGACTAATTAAAAGTTTATATGACAGAGCAAAGGAAACAAATTATATCAAAGACATTTTAGTAAAAAACAATTACCCAAATTTCATAGATAAATCTTTTTAAACTTTTGATACCACACAAAACAGACAACTTACTAATAACAATAATATTAATAATAATGCTTACCTTGGCAGGTATAATCAGCTGGCGAAAATTATACACCAGCAAATCGCTTTAAAGCACTCGCGAAATAATAAGATACCTCCACCATATTACAAGTACATGCCTTCCCCCGTACTTGAGTCAGCCGATACCATTCTTTACTGGGATAGACCAATTACAACAGATCGGACGGTTGACTATAATAGGCCGGATATTGTTCTAATTAGCAAAAAGCAGAGGAGAGCTTTCATAATTAACCACTCTCTCACAACATCAGAAAAACTGAAATGGAAAAGGTCACGAAGTATGAAAATCTTGCATTTGACCTGAAAAATCAATGGAAATTCCAGAAAGTAGAGGTGCTACCTTTTGTTACATCCGCCGAAAGCCTAATAAGCAAAACCTTTTTCAAAAACCTGGAAATTCTTGGTGTTTCAAAATCGATCACCACAGTAGGACAACAACGAGCAGTTCTCTTACAAACTTGCCACATTGTTCCTAGGATACTGGGCTGAATGAGCTGAGCTGAACTGCTTTCTCATCTTGGTATTGTAAAGCCGAGCAGCCTAGACTGAGATGATCGATGAATCGTGTTTGTGATAATAATAACTCTCAAACAATTAACCTCACAATTCCTTTTATCCGCTGTATTTCTGACACAATTAAAAAAGTAGGAAATAAATACAACATAAGAACGACATTTAAAACAAAAAAAGATTCTTAGATCTAAATTAACTGAAACCAAACCAAATAACGCACAACAGAATACCAAAAATGTGGTTTATAAAATTCCCCGCGAATGTGGCAACTTTTATAGAAATGTTAGATGTTAGAATAAAAGAAGATAAAAACTTTCTTAGAAAGGGTGATTTTAATAAATCTAGATTGTGTAACACGCATGGGAATCGGGACATAAAATCAATTGGAATAATTCCATACCGGTATTAAAAGAATCAATACCAAAATTAAGATTAAAAGAAACCGCTATAATTAATTTAAATACAAATAAATGCCCGTAGATTTAAATTCAATATGGTTCCCGATTCTAAAGTATACAATTAAAAACGTTTAAGTATTTCAATATACAATAATCACACAGTAAACCTCACTTATATATATTTTTTGGTAGTAGATCACTATCATTAAAAGCTAATATTGTCAATGTAAGTATCATTGATATATACACAAAATAATTTACTTCCTATCTTTTCAATATATATATATATATATATATATATATATATATATATATATATATATATATATATATATATATATATATATATATATATATAGAAATTAATATAATTTATTTTTTAGATTCGTTTTGAAAATGGGAGGAGAAGACCTCCCAAAACATTAACGTCCAAAAGTTTGTATTTTAGAAAATGTTTGTATTGTTTAAAAATTTGTTCGTTAGGCAAATTTATTACAGAAAAAGAATCACTGAGAAATTTGTCTCCGTTTGTTTTTAATTTTTTTACCCAGTGATTCTTTATTTACATAAGAACAGATATTTTTGACATGTTATGAGTTTTAGATCGTGGTGAAAAACCCAAAAAAATCTATATAAGTAAAAATGTAAATGTTCGTTTGTTTAAAATCTTAAATCTCCTAAATTTCTGCTTTGAAATTTTGACACATTGCATTCGAATATGCGTGTGTTTTGATATTCTTATTATATAGATGTCACACCTGTGATAGGTAAAAAACATCCTTTTTTAAAAACAGCGCCATCTGTTGGGCGTAAAAGCAATACACACCATACTAAATATTTACGGCTATAGGGGCGACATCTATTGAACGTAACAGCAGTCATGCCGGACAACGTGTTTCTGGACAAAGCAATTTAAATGCTTCCGATTGCATTGTTAAATTGAATTGTCATAGATTTCGATTTATTTTCATTTTGATTTAATTATTTAACCAAACTGAACCACAGCAACGCGTGGCCGAGTATACCTAGTTAGTAAAATGTTCTTATTAATATTAATATATAAGAATTTGTCAAAGAAAACTTATTGATATTTAAATATTATAATAATGCCAATATTATAGAAGAAACATTTTTTGTGATTATAAGGAACAGTGAAGTAAAAAATCTAAAGATAATATAATTAACTTTAGATTTTTAAGAAATAATTAAGGTTGTCAATATACATATTTAGTTTATCAATAATATTTTCCATAAAAAACTAACATGCGCTACTCTTCTTTTTTCCTTCCATGGCGTTTGTTCCGATAGGGTTGTCTTAACATTTTTTTAACTTTAGGTTGAAGACATGGTAGGACTGGTCAAATGTATATAAATCAAAGAAAAAGATTATTTTTAAACACTGAAAAAAAAAACAATAAACATATGTCGTAGTTTATGAAAATTAGCGATTTTGTGGTAATCCTTACCAACTTGTCATATTGGTTATCCACATCTATTAGTCAGTGGTTTCAGGATTTAACGAAAACTTTCTATTAGCTACTTTGTTTAAGCTGCGAATAAGATTCAAATGGTCTGAGAACAACTAAACTTTCAAAAATTTAACTGAGGTAGTTGATATTTGCTGGCAATTCATTTTAAATAAATAAACAAAATTACCTAAAAATTTCCACTATATTTAAAATTGTATGTATAACAATTGTTTCGACACAGTGCCATTTTCAAATAAATGCTAAACTAACAATGAGAAAAGTAATTACATCCTAAAGTGTCCATCGACCTAATAATACCATAAAACAAGGAATTGGGGAAATCCATTTTTTTATCAACGTCTAGGAGAGCAATATAAATTTAATAACAGCGCACCATTCAAGCCTAGCTGGCCATTTACCAAAATATACAATTTTTTCTTTTATTAATTTCTAGGCTCTCTAAACATTTTTTTTTATTTATTCTCATTATGTAACATTATAAAATTGTCATTGAAAATATGCGTTTCTAACATTCAGTGGTTAGCATAATGAGAATTATTTTGTTTTGTTGTAACTTCTTTTATGTTAGTTGAGCCTAGTAGAGAAAGATCTTCCTGTGTCCAACATAGACTTTTGGACACGACCCGCACTCAGATAAATAAACTCCTGATTTATACAGTTTATTTGTTTGACTTTTATTGTTTTCAATGAATCGTCCTAGACTATTGTTTGTTTTAAAAGCAATATTTATATTGTTTGTTTTGGATAAATATCTCGACACTAATTTGGTAACTTTTTGATATTTGATTTTTGATATTATTGACCGGATATATTAAATTAATGGTTTTAATATATTTTTTTTTAATATTCAATTCTTTATTATAATTATATATTGACATGGGGATATTTAATAATCTGTATGTATGAAAGAATTAAATGCTGCCATCTTTTGTGAATAAGGATGACAAGATTTATTGTGTATAAGTAAATATGTATGTGATGGTTTAAAAAGGCTCTGTGTGTCGAAACAATTGTTATACGAGGGTTGATGAATAAGTACCCGTATTTGAAATAATGACGTAATTTTGTTCAGAAATTTATTTTTATTTTTCAAGATAGTCTCCTTTTAGGTCTATACACTTTTCCAAGCGTTTCTCCAACTTTTTAAGCCGTCTAAAAAATCGATTTTTTAAACTCTCCAAAATACGCTTCTGTCTCGGTGATAACCTTTTCATTCGAGCTGATTATTTTTTCCTGCGAGCGAGCATATTTTCAAGTTAGGAAACAGAAAAAAGTCGCTAGGTGCCAGGTCTGGCGAGTAAGGTGGGTGCGGATGCAATTCGTGCAATTTGGCCACGACAATTAAAGATAAATGTACCGATGCGTTATCGTGATGGAAGAGTACTTTTTTCTTAGACAACTCACTGTAGTACTGCCCTGAGGCATCCATGAGGATTATTCCTTTGGAATCCCAAAAAATCATGGCCATAAACTTTGCGGCTGATGGAACCGTTTTTGCCTTCTTCGGAGCAGATTCACCCGGAAAAATCCATTGTTTTGACTGTCTCTTGATCTCTGGCGTGTAATAATGTATCCAGGTTTCATCAACGGTGACGACTCGACGTAAAAAGTCCTGCGGATTTCGCTTAAAGCGGTCCAAACACTGATTTGAGATTGTTAGTCGTAACCGCTTGTTGTCCACCGTGAACAATCGCGGCACCCATCGGGCCGATACTTTTTTACACCTATTTTTTTTTACACCTATTTTTTTTTTACACCTTTTTTGTCATTTAAAATCTTGATTGCTGTTCCGTACGAGACATCTACGGCCTCAGCTACTTCGCGCACATTCGTTCGGCGATCAGCGAGAATCATGGCATGGACCTTTTCGACGATTTCCTCGGTAACCACGTCTGACGGACGTCCTATCCGTTCTTCATCAAAAACAGTTATACGACCATGCTTAAACTCGTTAAACCAATATCTCACGGTTGTCATAGATGGCGAAGGTTCCCCATAGACAGCATCTAACTTTACTTTTGTTTCTTCGCATGTTTTTTATCCAAAAATAAAAAACGATTTACGTATCGATATTGCTCTTTTTGATTAATGATACTGTCAATGAGGCTGTCAAAAAAAAACTAATCTATGAATTTATCTGAAATTCAGCATGAGGTCGTTTAACAGTCTGCAGTACACTATGGTAATGTAAATTTCACTCATCAACGCCATCTGTTATTAAACACGGGTACTTATTGATCAACCCTCGTATATACAATTTTAAATATAGTGGAAATTTTTAGATATTAATTTTTGCTTATTTATAATTAAGCTTTAATTCGATAATCATATTAGATCAAATTTCATAAGACAAAATTGATTTAGTATTTCTGCAAAACTTGTATGGGACGATATGACCGAAATGTACAGATTATATTTGATGTTAAATTACGCAAATTGTAAGTCCCAAAATTATAATCCGTTTATTTTCGGCATCGTCAATGTTATGATTCTCGGATAATTTTAGCAAGAGGATGTTTATATTTTTCATTCATGCTAGAGATTGGAAAAACAGACTTTTTAATTGCTGTTTTTTTTTCTGCGAAAGAAAACTCGTTCCTCCGCTCGAGTTCGTGCTGTCATTCACGTAGCAACTTTATTTGCAGCCTGGTCCTATACCTGGTATGAGACCGGCCATGGGAGGTCCAGGGCATGTGGTCCCACCCTCAAAACAATCGAACAACGGTTTCTTGGGTGTGTTGATGCCTGTTTATACCATCGGTTTCGTCGTTTTCTTTACTTACACCATCATGAAGGTATGTTTTTTGTGATTGCCCTGCAGTGATCCTACATGGACGATATATTGTTTCAGTTGGTGTTCAAGAAGAAACCCGATGAGTACGCAGGGACTGCGTTGTATCCTCCAATTGATGCAGAGAATCAGCTCAACAAGGAAATGTTCGATGCAAATAGGAGTTACTATCACAGACCTAACACGGACAATAGCAAAATAGGTAAGAGCCTGTTTTTTAATATTACTTAGGTTCCTGGTCAAGTTTCTGTAAACATTAGAAAAATATCTGGGTGATTTTTTTACTGTGCCCTAACTTTTAATTCAAATAAAACAACAACTAAATTAGATGTTTTGAAACATGTGAAAGGGCATTAAATGACATTAATGTTTAAAAACAATTTCGGACAAATGTACGCTCCGACTATTTTTGACAAAGCGCATTCGGTCAATCAATTTCCGATCGCTTTTTCAAGCAATTGGCGTCTTATGTCCGCAATTGTCCTAGTCATGTTGGCTTCCAAGGCGTCAATAATTGCTGATATATCGCCATAGGCCAAAGGTTTAACATAAATCCAAAGACCGCTTCCGCTTCGCTTCTCATGGTGTTCACATCGTGTGACACGAGGCGATTGTCATTGCCGAGTATTATCCACGTACATTTGAATCATCTTAATAGTTTTATTTTGTTAGAACGGGATTTTATCGATAGAAAGTAGTGGTGCGATCCATCGAAGTAGTATTTTGATAACCCGTTCATAGATTTCCTGTTTGTGCATGAAGCCGGATGCTTCTAGTGATGATCATGTGTAATAGCCGACCCATTATCACGCTGGTAACAAACCAGATGAAGCCGGATGCTTCCAGTGGTATTTTTATTATAGGATAAACTGCTATTGTATAATTCAGTGACGAAGTTATGGCTTCGAGCCAGACTGACAATTTGCCATTCTGGAGATTAGTGGAGTTGGCTTATTGCCCATCCTGGAGCAGAGCCACCTCGACCTATACACACACACACATAACCCCAAAGAAAGTAATATAATTAAAATTCTGAGTTAAATAATCATTGATCGTCGTTAGTGGCGTAACTATACCATCTGAGGCCCGCGGCAAATTCATTGGAGGGGGCCCTCCCAGTAAAAATCGTAACTGTAATTGTAATTTAATTGTAATAAATCACTTAAGTAGTTACCCAACAGTATTACTTATATTTTGTGCATTTTAGTTAAATATCTAATAAATTTTATTTTCAAAGGCATACGTGTTCAGGAAAGCTGCACGACATAAAATGATTCTTTATTATTAATAAATCTATAGAATATAAGTTCTCTAATACACGAAGATTTTTCTATTTCGTCTCTGAAGGTGGAGTGAAAACTGAGATTTTCCCTGACAAATGATTCAGATATGTCTTTTTTTATATATATCAACAAATTCTAGAGCTTCTTTAATAGTTCAGGGTCATTTAAATTTTGCAAAGTGGCAGGTGGCAAAACACTGAAATTGGAAACAATTTCATTCATTGGAAGGAAATGAGATTTCAGTTGATTAATAATGATGTCCAATACTCGATAAAATATGCTGATCTTCGCAAAATAATTCATCAAAATAGCGTTTCACCTTCCTCTGACGACTTTTAGAAAATTCAGGGTTGATAGACCATTTTTCTGCTACACTATTTTTAAATTCATGTTTTACCTTTCCAATTCTTCCAGACAAATTTTCAAACGTTTTAAGGCATTTGAAAGATCGGTGGCTTTAAAGTAAAATGCTTTAGAGGAAAATCAATAACATAATAAAATTCTAGTTCTCGATCTTCTTCTTGAGTGAAATAGCTTCATTTCTTGCAATTTAACAAAAAATTGTTTTCGTTAGCGCTTTTTAGACTTCAACAAACTGAACTTTTAAAGCAAAAATAGCATCATAACGTCCTGCCGATCTAGTAGGGTTCAATGTTTTTAATGTTATTGAAGTTGAAGACTCCCTTTCTTTATCAGATATAAAACTTAATAAGATATTCCATCTTTTGAAACTGTGCCCAAAAAAAATATTAATTTGTTGAACTATTTCAAAAAAATTTTACGTATCAATAACCTCTCTTACTGCATCATTAAGTACCAGATTTGAGCTATGAGGAGTACAGTGAACATATACCGCATTTGACTCGATATCTTTTATGAGTTTTTGAACTCTACCTCCACCACCATATCCTTGTCTTCGACACTTATTTAGAGGTATATTTTTGTCATTTATGAATTTAATAATTTGGTTGGACATTTTTAAGGCAGTTTGGTCCTTAACTTCATGAATTCCTAAAAATTACTCTTTAATCACGAGCGTCTTTGGGATTCCATTTTCGTCTTTCTCGATCAAACAATAACAGTAAAGTTCACACATTTGATCTGTTTTTGAAATATCTTGAGTCGTATCGAATATGATAGGGTAAAATGGTGCGGCATTTATTTCATTTATGAGTGCATTTTCTGTTTTTAGAACCAGAACAGAAATGAGCTCATTTTGTATTTTTGGACTTTAGTATTTTATTTAGCCTTTTGGTTTACTTAACAATTTTTGTAAAATCGGATCGTATTTTACAATACTCAAAGAATTTTTTTTCTTGATCATGGACTTTTGCTCTTTATCTAGTGTTCCATGTAGCCGCCATTGTTGATACATAAGACAAGAATCCAGGTGAATTTTCGATGTCTAGTTTTTTCTATGGCGCCTACAATATGTTTCCAGTCGTTATATCCTTCTATCCAAATATTTTGCAGTTTTTTAGATGCCCGATTTGCGATTAACCAACATGGTTCACATATGCCTTCTGAAGAATTAAGGAATAGGATAGCCATGTACGATCAAGTTTCACGCCAAACTTGGAAACAATATAGTAATGTTTTTCTAGGAAAGATCTATTGTTACTGTCTTTTAAAAAAAGGTTCCTTAAGTTTACAATGTCCGTTTTCGATCACGAACCGTTTCACTTGATCATTTAGTTCTTTAAAATTACCCTTATCAGTAATATCAGTGGTTGTTCTGGATCTGGATATACACTGGTTTCGGGTGCTACATCTGCTATACCGTTACTTTTAGTTACGTTTAATTCTTCACTTTCGGAGCACTGTTCACTCGCTTTTTCATCAATAAAGTCATCATTCTTAAAGTACTGACTAATTTTAGGTAACTTTTTATTTTTTTCTTTAAACTCCCTCTTTCTCTTTCGTTTTTCGCTCCTACTTATTTTTTAGATATTTTCTAGAACTAGACATGCTGATATCTAACTTTCATAATTAACTTTACTTGCACTCTTGACTCTATTTGCAGATTCAATAAAACAAAAACTACGAAAAATCAAAGATACAAATGACCAATTGTCGTAACAATCAAACAAAGAATGCGTAGTAGAACCATCCGTACTTAAAAAAATAGAAATCCGGGATTTCCCTTACATCGTACGTCGCTAGCCCGCCAACACCACGAAAAAAAGTACTTTCTTGATTAACAAAATGCGGGAATTCCCCGAACATCACTAGCTCGTACGCCACCAAAGTACCGCGACAAAAAATGGAACAACCAATGGGTGCGTTCTAAAATTGATCGACATCCTTTTCTTATGAATGTTTTTAAATATTAATAATTTATTTGAATTTGTATATGGTCTTTAGTTGTGTCTAACTTTAATTGATTTTTAGTACTTATATAAAATTGATAATTTTTACTAAATTTTGTTAAAAATGTTAGGTTACTTCTAAGCTCGCGGCTCGGACCGGGGGCCCGTGGCATTTTGATAGCCCTGCCACCCTATAGTTACGCCACTGATCGTCGTTCTATAACGATCGCCATTAAAGAATTGATAAATTTGGATCTTTATCAACACTGCCAGCAACAGAGACGATATTTTTTTCAGAACGGACAACTTTGTATCTTGCTTTTGTTTTGATATCGAGCAGCATGGAATGCATTCGAAATTTGTCGATAATTCGACGAATACAGTCCTCTATTAGGGCGATTATGTGTACCATAAAATACTCGTATAAGTTTAGCACACAGAACAATGATTTTGATAATAGATTTGGACAACTTGCAAGCGTTGCTCTGATGTTAAACGTTCCACGATGATTTGCCAGACATTTGTTATGATTAATGTAATATATAAGAAGCTATTCCAGTCCTGCAAGGGACGATGGGAAATGTGTCAAGCAGTGTAACCAACTCACGTGTCTCCAAAGCATCAATTTAAACTTTTTATGGCGTGCCGACTTAAGAGTTTGTAATAATAACGTATTAAAATGATTATGTTGTTAATTTCTGATAATTATTATGTAGTAATTTTTTTATTAGGTGAAACACGGTGTGAAACACTAAACTCAAAGGGATTTACCACTAAACACCGAATAACTTTTTTTAAAGTTCTTGATGCACGTTTCGCTAACCATGTTAGCATCATCAGGAGATGATTTAATCAGATTAAATCGGATAAGATAAAGGTTAGCAATTAGGCTTCTCATATAAATAGAACATAGTTTAGTTGAACATAGTTCAGTTTTAGAATTAGATTAAATAATCTCCTGATGATGCTAACATGGTAGGGTATTCCCCTACTTGTTCGTTATGGTATTTTTCTAGTTGATCTTTAATAATCTTGGCCATCACTTTGTAGGTCACGTCTTGCATTCCAATTCCTCGGTAGTTATTGCATTCCTCCTTAGCTCCTTTTTTGTGCAGAGGTATTATCAGAGCTTTATTCCATTTCTCTGACATTTTTTCTTCTTCCCAAATTCTGTTCATTCTTTGTGTTTCTCCAACACTTTTGTTATTTTTTAACTGATTTATACAAACTTCTACTTCTTCTTTTGTAGGTGCATTTATAATTTCGTTATTTTCTGTAATTGCATCTTCTTCCATTTCATGTTCTCCCCAGTTCCCTTCACACCCGCACATGTCCACTCCTAAATGTCTGTGATTGTTTCTAGGCAAGAGTGTAAAATCCGACAACGAATTACCCGGGTGGGTAAGGCCGGATACCTTCTGAGAAGTGATCTACTTGGGTAGACTAAGGGTTGATAGCCTGAGGAGGGTGCTGGCCTGGGTTTGTCGTTCAGTACCCACCTTAAGCTGTAGGTCCAGTCGCTAAATAGTCTTAAATGCTGATGCGCCTCTAACCGTAAATCCTTTCCTTTCCTTTCATATATCATACACATTTGTTTTTTAATTGAATAAGGATACAATAACTCTATAGTTTAATCAGAAAATATAAAAAAATACAACATTAAAGATTCAATATACTTGTAAAAAAAAAACAATAAATTGAATATATTCATTTTCGAGTTGTTTTAGTTCAAGTTTGCATTTTTGGACTGAATAATTGTCACAAATTAACAACAGAATAATTTTAATACTATTTTTGAACAAAAAAAATTATAACAATGCTGAGGATTTGAACCCCAATCTGTTTAGTCAATATGTCATAAAAATTCTGCTATTGGAACCTTTGGTGTGTGAAACTAAACTTGAAGAGATTTACCACTAAACACCAAATCACTTCTTTTGAACTTCCCGACGCACGTTTCGCTAACCATGTTAGGATCATCAGGAGATGATTTAATCTAATTCTAAAACTAAACAACGTTCTATTTATATGAAAACCCCACCTAACGAAGCGTGTAAAAATCATGAATCGTGAAGTATATGCATTGACGCATGATTGTCGTCAGAGATTTACGAAATTAGTTGTCAAGACTGTGATCGGAGGTATATTGGGCAAACAAAAAGATCTATATTGACAAGATATAAAGAACATATTGCCCACATTAGATATGGGAGAAATGAAAAATCTTGTGTTACCCAACATGTAATCGAACATGACCACAGGATAGATATCAGTAATTTAAGACTAATTAAAAGTGTTACTAATAATAGGGCTTTGGATGCATATGAAAGCATTCAAATAGAAAAATTAAGAAAATCATGAACCGGAATAAAGGATCTATTCCGTTCAGTAAACTTTTTCAGTTATTAATGTAAGTAATGATTTTTACACCCTTTGTTAGGTAGGATTTTCATATAAACAGAACATAGTTTAGTTTTAGAATTAGATTAAATCATCTCCTGATGATGCTAACATGGTTAGCGAAACGTGCGTCGGGAAGTTCAAAAGAAGTGATTTGGTGTTTAGTGGTAAATCTCTTCAAGTTTAATGTCATTAAAAGTTTAACACACTTGAGATGGCGCTACCGTTTTACACATATCTCATCGCAATATGTGATTTTCAGGTTTTTTTTCTCCGAAAATTGGATTGTGTGTTTAAGTGTTTTCTTCTTATTGTTTGCAGAAATTTGTACAAAGACCTACTTAATCAGAGTCTTTATTTAATCCTGTAACCCACGTGATTAATGGTTTATGTTATTAAAATTTCTTTTAACTGAGGTAGCCGATACTTAATGGAAATTCATTTTAAATAAATAAACAAAGATTAATAAATTGAATAAATTTAATTAATAGTGGAAATTTTTAGATATTAATCTTTATTTATTTAATTAAAATTTCTCCTAGATCTGGTACATACCTGATTTTGGTTGCCGTGATTTTTATTCGTTTCTATACTGCCTGAGCAGTAAAACATATTGATTATTAAAAAAAAAATGTTGTATGCATTTCATCAACAATATTTTCCATAACAAAGCTACGACATGCGCTTCTCTTTTTTTTTCCTTCCATGGTACCTGCTCCAATGAATTATTTTAATATATTTTTTTTAATTTAGGTTCAAAATTATGTAGGACTGGTCAAATGTCATGTTTATTTTCGTTATCAGTGCTAAACTGTGTATATAATTCAATGAAAAAGAGTAATTATAAAAACTGAAAAAAAAAAAATAAAGGTACGTCGTAGTGTAAGAAAACTAGTGATTTAATGTTAATCATTACCAACTGATGTTGGTTGTCCAGATTTATGGGTCGCGTGGGTTTTGGGATTAAAGGAAGACTCTGTAGAGGAATTAGTTTTGTATTAATTTATATTATTTAAGACTTGTTTAGATTTTTGTATCGGTTTATTTATATATTTTATGCTGCTTAGGATGGAAGGAGCGTGATGCAAGTGAGTGTTGCATCAATATCACGTTTTTGTTATATCATACAGATAGCTTTAAATACAATGAGATCAGACAAAAAACAGTTTTAAGAAACCATTCAACATTTCTTCTGGCTATTTTGTATTTAAATTAAAACAGTCTATCTATATTCTTCTTGCCTTCATCTCGTACAATCTTGGCCTCCGTTCGGATTGATTTGCATCAGCCTCTTGCCGGTTTTTGATGTGTAGCATTTTTTCAGCATCTCTTCTTACATTGTATCTTTATCTACGTCTCTTTCTATTACCCATTATTCGCTCACACAGTCTACATTATCTATCTCTTTATACAATTACTAACTGTCGCATATAGAAAGTGGAAAAGAAATGTGCTTTGAAGAAATTTGAATTCGTATTGTGAATGATATCGATTGTTTGTCTAATTGAGCAATATCTGAACAATACGCTTGTTTTCAGCCAGCATTTCCAGTGCGTAATTTCGGTCACTTCTCTGGTCATCTATGCCGAGTTTCAATCAGTGTGTATCTTTATTTGATCTTTATTTATTGTAGAGTGTAACTTGTAAACTATTTGACTAGTTCGTTCTCCAGAAGTTGCTCTTTGATAACATTATAGAAGAGTTGTGTGACCCTTTTTAAGCTAGTACCAAATGTAACATCTCCTGACTTTTTTATGTAGGATTATCCTATACATAAACCATACGACAATTATCTAAAGAGAAATCTGGAATAACTGTCTCTCTTTCTTTTACAAGCTTGATATTGTATTGAATTACCACTTCCCTAAGGATTTTCGTTGAGTGGATTGGTTAAGCTTACAAAATACAGTATGGCTCGAACGGTCTAATATAGCACCATAAGTCTTTCATTTTATTTAATTGAATCTTTACTTGACGGGGACATGGCAGTCTTAAAACGCACTTTTTAAAAGTCTTGAAAGAGACATCTATCATTTCATGTAAAAAACGTGGATATTTTTGAATAACCGTATAAATTAAAAACATTTTTTTTTAAACTCAGCCTTTCTGTAACGTATATTAGCGTTGTCGGGGGAGATAAATTAGACAGACATATTTTTAATTTTCCTTCTTTTCCTTACTAACATGCCTTATACATAAATCAATCATCAATATGAGGGTCACTGTGAAAGCTTCCAGAAACGTTAAGCTGACTGTCAGCAACCAGTAATATACAAAAACATTGCAATAGAGACAACTATACATGCGCAAAGACCTTTGATTCATAATAACTTTTACTATTGTCTTTCGACTAATTACTTTTATAATACTAAAGGATATAAAACGTTTTAACTTTAAACCTTCACAGTGATCCTCGTGATAACAAAACACCATTTTTCACAAGACTAACCGGTTGCAATTATTTGCGCATCACGCAGGAGACGAAGAATTGGACCAATTGCGCAACAGACTACGTGAAACCGAGATAGCCATGGAACGGATTGTACGGCAGATGGCGAAAGCGCCGCTCGTCACGCAGGTATTGCCCCGCCCATCGGCAGTGGGCCGATCCCACCAGCCAAGACTCCTCCCCCGACACCGCTTGCGTAGTTGCCGCTTGTTGCATGGAAGTGGCTCGCTTTTTGTGTTTTAATTTATTATCACTATACATCACACACAGAAATACACGTCCATGTCATTCGTGAGCCTAATGTGGGTGGTGTTTAAAGAGTATTGTTTCTTTTTCTGGGTTATTCTCAGTTGTAAACGCAGTATCCGCCTTGCTGGAGGAGGTGAATCAGGAACTCGAAGCCAGGAAACAAAAGATGGCGGAGACCGTAATGGAACAGGTCTGACGATATTTTAGACATCGTGGCAACGCTGCTTTTTTCTATATATTCTGGCCAGATCAAGAAAATTAACATGGATGAATTTTACTCAAGAAAAATTGTTAAATTGTATATTATCAGGCCTAGTGCCCTGCCCTCTATTATCTCGATATCTTAAAAACGACCTTAGAGATCACAATCATTTTGAATTAATCTAAAAGATTCTGTGACACTTTACCTCCCAACTTGAATTAAAACAATTTAATTTCTTTAACGTTACGTCATCACGATTGTGCCACACAAAGATGGCGCTCGGGGTTGCGTGTATGTTTTACATATAAATTATGTTACCCTGTGAAATACGAACTCATTTTTACTAAATTCTTTATTTCTTAACGAGACGAAAAAAATAAAATGTCAAAATATAAACAAAAGAAAGAGTTAGAATTTAATATCTTTGATATATCGTCCTCATCCATAATAATTTATTTGATTTACCGTCCTCTTTTATTACTTATACCAGGATCGATCAAATATTTTACAATCAAAATTTCTGGTTGCATAATGTTGCCTATGTATAGGATTTTGATCGATCTAACGTTCTATTAAAGTATATTTTATCCGCATTAGATGCATCGGTTGCTCCGGCGCAAATTTGTATTATTAGCTTTTCGCAACACTGTTTGTAGAAGTTTTTTTAATTTGGTTGGCTTGTGAGCACTTGTTGGCATATATCCCAGTTTTGATGTGTTTCTTTTTTTTATTATTGCTTAATAAATAACCCGTTTTAACCGGCGGCTTTTGATATTATGAAATAAGAATACCCGTTCTGTACAGCTTAAAATTTTAGAACCACCAAAAATTTTAAAAAATGTACTTTCAAGGAAATTTGAACTTTTTTGAAACCACTGTGTGAACTAAAATTTTTAAGCAGTAGTAGCAATTTAGTATATTTTTTTGTTTTAATTCTTGGTAATCATAAACTAGGATGAGACCAAACCTAACGGTACACTGCCCAAAGAAGAGGAGAAAGATGAAGAAGAAGAAAAAGAGATTGAAAAAGAAGAACAAGGATCTGTCACTGTCATGGGCATGGAAACAACTGCCAGTTGTGAAGGCGGTAAAAAGTGGTCACGCCCCGATTCGCCCGTGTTGCCACACCCTCCACCTGTTACTCCCAAGGAGCCGTCTCCACCGCCACAGGTACATATTTATCTCGTCTTCGCCACCGTTTCAGTTTGAGATTGAGAAAAAGAAAAACAATAGAGCTAATTTTTGTATGAAGTATTGGGCGGATGCTTTTTTTCAATAAATAAATCTAATACTGTTTTTCGAAAAATGAACCGTTGTAAAAATCATCATTATAGTCCGTATTCGCCTGATTTATCTCCGTGTGTCCATTTCCTGTGCCCGAAACTCAAACTGACCATGAAAGGAAGCTTTTATTATGGTAATACACAAGTCCAAGAAGCCGTATCGAGGGTCATTCCGGAAAACGACATAAAAATATTTGCTAGCATTGGTTGAACGTAACCAGCCGATGTATTCAACCAGCGGATGTAATACAACCAAGGGATGTATTCTGAATAAAGATAAATAATTTTGGTATTGTTTTTTTTTTAATTTTAAAAAATCTGTTATTTTTTCGACATCTTTAAACGTCTGTATGTACAACAAAATCAATAACATTCAAGGAAGAGAAAAAATTACGTTTTGCATATAGGAAACTACAAAACTGACGATATTTGAAGGAGATTGTGCTGTCGATGATAAAACAACCAAGAATGTGTCTATAATTCTATGATATACATGTTGTATCAGTAAACGAAATACAATTGAAACTCGAATAGAAAATGTCTCCGCTTCCGTCTTATTCTGCCAACTTGGTGCCATTAGATCGTCACTTGTTCCGATTAATGCCACACGCTTTTGTTAATACACTATTCTAATTACGAAATAATTAGGATATAGAGTAATTGCCAATGAAATAAGGGTGGTAGAGATAAACTTTTAAAACCCATGTTTTCTTTTCTAAGAAAATCTAATATTATTAATTTCTTTCAGCAAATTTTCTTGGAGGGATCTTTACCACCTCAATCTCAACTGTTGGTTTCTGATTCCGCCACGGAAACACAAAAGGAACCTGACGACGACGCTCCAGTCATACTTGCCGGTAAGATGACACTGAGTGTCATCAGTTTAGACTCCGGTAAGTACAAGAAATGATCCAGATGCGTCCTGTCAATGATGGAAAGAAGAACAAAACTTCTACGGTTTCGTCGGTTTGAACTTGTATTCTAGAATAAATGATATTTGAAAATGTCGCCCCTTACATATCCAATATCAAGATATTTTAGATAAATATATATATTTTTAGTGTGATTATTTCGTGGTATTTATTTCTTGTTGTTAAAATTCGCCTGAGAACTCCTCGTTTAAGGTAGGTTTTGAGTTTTGTACGAGGGTAGACTCAATAGGTTTCATATTGACTCGCAACACTGCTAGAAAGACTGATCAAACCACCTCCAGCACTGTGTGGCATCCCAATGCAACTAGTTTAAAGGATACTATATAAAATCATAATTTCCAATGAATAAAAGAATTATTAAAAAAACGTCATATTACTTTCTCTTTATAGCATATTTTAATCATATCTACTCAATAAAGAAATCTTTTGAGGCCACCCTCGTAAGAGGGAGGGTCTAATTATCGTAAAAACTCAACCTAACCAATCACAACAACACTCCCCTAGGATAATAAAACCCGCCCACTCAGGCCCCGCCCCTCTATATATAAATACGAGAAAACAGGACTTCGTTGATTTTTTACCGTACTAATAAATGATTTTTCCCCAAAACAGACACCAATCAGCTACTAATAACATGTACAAAGCTTATTCAGTGGCACATTTATTCTAGAATCGATTCAAACCGAATGTCACAGTGAAAAATTTTCTCTCTTCCACGCCCCTTTAGAAACTGGCACTGAGGATTCGTCCGTTTCCGGCAAGAAGGCGGAGTCGTCAGAAGGTGATCGTCGAAGCAGCGGCAATACCTCTGACGAGTTCGAAAAGATAAACGCCTCAGATTTGGAGGAACAAATCAACAGTATCATCGAAGAAGCCGAAATCATTGCTTTAAATGATGAAACAAGGTAACATAATCCAGTTAATGTCCACTTGTATTTTGCACCATCATTGTTTCGCGTAGATTTACTCTGGGTGAAGAATTAGATAGACTGGGCGAATATGCCGAACCAACTCCCCACATTGACGTCTTGGAGGAGATTAAAAACCAGTTCAATTTGGAAGATGATCTCATTATGGCGATTTCCACAAATGAACCCGAAGAACCCTCTCCCAAATTACCTGTTTCAGATGTCTTAAAAGATTTCTTAAATAACGAAGAAAGCGTTCTTCTTTCCGAACGCATTGGCATTAGCGACATCGAAAAGGAGGTGGAAGATGCCTTGCGCGAAGAGAAAGAAGACCAACAAGAACGAACTGTCAAAGGACTATTAAGCGATGAAGAAAAGGAGCTTATTGCCAAATATCAAGCTTTAGAAGAAGAAGAACCGGAAGATGCCAACAAAAAGATTCTTCAGGAAGAAAGTGATATCTTAGAGAAGCACGAGGCAGGCGCAGAAGTTGATTTAATTAAAAATACAGAGGAAAATCTTCAAAATGATATTGTTATTGATAGCGATAAAATTTTAAACGATACAGCTTCACCCGAAGAGGCTAACGAACCGTCAGAGGGTGTGAAAATAACAATTGATAACGCTCAACTATTATCTGAGAGGTTTATAAAACAAGAAGAATTAGCATTGCTCAATGAAAATCCAGTACTAGACAACATTAATCCAGATGAAAGTATAGGCGCTCAGACTAACAAAAAGGAAGAAACCAAAGACCAAAAAGAAGAACTCAGTGAAGTTATTGCGAATCTGATTGATACACAAGAAGATCAAATTAAAGAAGTGACTGTTACTGAATTCAAGGAGGAAGAAGCTGTAGTATCACTATTTGAAAAAACCAGTGGAAATGTTGAAGAAGAAGACAACAGACATCAAGAGAGTGAAATGCAAGATAATAAACGAGACGAGACTTTCAACAGAGAGTCGTTAATAACAAAGAATCAGCCAGATGAAGTAAGTGATGTTCGAGAGGAAGAAGGTAACAAAATTGGTGAAGAAATAATGAATATACAAGCAGTTGCTGTAGAAGAACAAACCAAAGGGGAAAAAAATGTGAAATCACTGCTTGAAAATTCAAATACTGATGTCGAAGCAGGAGACAAAAGCAGCACGGGTCACATTACGCCCCAAGACATTGAATCGCCAGATAACCAAGTGGTAGAGAGCACAGAAAATTTACCGAATTTCAACAGAGAGTCCTTAATAACAGAGAATCAGCCAGATGAAGTAAGTGATGTTCGAGAGGAAGAACGCAACAAAATTGGTGAAGAAATAATGAATATACAAGCAGCTGCTGTAGAAGAACAAACCAAAGGGGAGAAAGTTGTGAAATCACTGCTCGAAAATTCAAATACTGATGTCGAAGCAGGAGACAGAAGCAGCACCGGCCACATTACGCCCCAAGACATTGAAACGCCAGATAACCAAGTAGTAGAGGGCACAGAAACTTTACCAGAAGAAGAAACCATCAAAATTCTTGATACACAAGAACTTGTGATAAATGATCAAAGCGTGATCGGGGATGTTACGGAAAACAAAGAGGAGGAAGTTGTAGAATCGCCAATTGAAAATTTAAGTGTTAATATTAAAGGAGACGCTGAGAAGTGCGAACATCAGGGGGAAACACAGAGCGAAATATCCAGTATAGAGACCTTACTGACAAAGAATCAACAACAAGAAGGAACTGAACCCGAAAAGAACGAAGAAGAAGCTGTTGCAAAAGACCAAACTAAGGATTCGAATGTTATCGATCCGAAAGAGGAGAAACCTGTTGCATTATCCCTCGATAATTCCAGCTTTAATGTTGAAGAAGATGGCAAAAACACTCCTGAAAAAATTGAACTTTTAGAGACTGAAACGCAAGACAGGAAACAGAGCGAGACATCTAGCACTGATCCTTTATCTGCGGAAGGTGAACATTTGGACGAATTAGATTTTGCAGACCAAGTAATCGAAGATATTGAATATAGAGATGAGAGTGACAGCGAAGAATTGCCACAGGATGAAACCAGCCCCGATGGCACTGCTGAGGAAAGACTGAACGGCTTTGAAAACGATACATCAGAGGTGAGATTAAATCACCCAAGTAATTAGAATTATTTTTATTAATGTAAGTTTCATTTAGAATGAGTTAGAAGACGACGACATTGAAATTGAAGAGGTGATTGAATATGTGGATAACACTGATGAAGAAGGTGAAGAAATCATTGAAATAAATGGCAACCAAGAAGGAAGAAATCTGCAGAATCACAATTAGTGCGTTTTAGACAGTAAAAACGAATAAACAAGGTATAAATTAAGACATATATAGACCTAAGGGTATATTTGTACTTTTACACCTTAATCTGTAGATTCATAAGATATTTTTATATAGGTTATGTCCACCCAAAGTACTGAATTAATAGGATAACATATATTCCCTAAAAATACGATTATCTCTATTGTAGCCTGTTTATAGGATATTACGAAGTATCTGTTACTTAATTTTGTTGCATTTTGCTCTTCGACTTAGAATAACGGAAAATATACAAAAATAGATATCGATTTCTAAATATAGATTTTTCGCCAATGTGCCAAAAATGTTGAAACTTGTGTTTATCGTGTTATTTTGTTTAATAAAGATTTACTAGATTAAATATCGGAATTTTATTTAAATTTAACATTTTAAAAATGATTTTTCGCGATTGACATTAATAAAAGTAGATCAAATGTCACGTCAAATTAGGAATTTCAAACATTATAGTATTTACAAAAGCGTCAAAGCATATTTTTAAAAAATGAATTTTCAGAAATTGACTCTTTATCTGGTATTAATTGAAAAAAAAATATTTCATTCAAAAATAACTCTAGTAGGTCAAATGTTTCATACATAACTATTTATTTTTGTCTCTACTCCTGTCAACAAGAATCATCTTTTAACAATATATTTTTTAAATGAATTAATTCACATCTTCACTTTAAAGAAAATAAATATAAATACGTCCAAAAAAGAAAAAATAAAATAAGGGCTTTCAGATTAGAAATAAGTATTGATAATTAAATTTTTAGTTTGTTTATTTCTAACCTCATTTTTATGCAGTTCGAATTTTAAAAAGAAATTATAATGGACTTAGGAGACAATAATAGTAAATTTAGCGATTTGAATTTGTATTTTATGTGTATTGGTATGTTAAATAACTTTTTGGTTTTTTATCTATCTCTCTCTTGATAAAATTGTGTATTTTAGAAAAGGAACACTTGAAAATCATTGGTCGAAATGTAGAATCATTCCAAGCCCATGTAAAACGTAATGGTATCGTTTATCCTTTGCAGCAAATAGAAAAAGACCATTTTTTTGCTCTCGATTATACAAAAGTTGTTGACGATGACCAGTTTGTCTATGGTTGGCCAGAATTTGATAAAGAACTCACCAATAATACTGAATTTACGTTAAATTGCCTTGGATTGGCTATGCATGATTATATTTCTAAAATAAATGAGGTAAATAATTCCAGACAAGAATGTGTGAAGAAACTACCAGTAATAAGAGCCAGAATCATCAATTATGAACCGATATTACAACTGAGAGATGTTAATGTTAATTCTTTTGGTTAGATAAATGTAATTTTTGTGGTGAGAACATAGATTTTATTGTTTTATTATAGGAAAATTTGTATCACTTCGTGGTACTGTTATCAAGGCAGGAACTGTAAAGATTATTTGCACTGCTATGCATTTTTATTGTGAGACATGTGAAACAACACAGGTAGTGAAACAAATTAATGGCATTTATACACCGCTGGAAAAATGCCAGACTAAAGGTTGTAGAACTAAAAGTCACTTTGATTCACTTTATGACTCTCCTCTAACAAAAACCTGTTACTGGCAAAATGTTCTTGTCCAAGAACATGATGTAGGTTGTTTAAATTGTCAAAAAAAAATTCTCCAACATTACGTTTTTTAGTCAATTGTAGTTCCTCAAACTTTAGAATGTGAACTGACTGAAGATTTAGTTAATTCTTGTTCCCCAGGAGATGATGTGACAATATCTGGCATTGTAAAAGTAGTAAACCAAAAAGAATTTAGTAATATTTCATTATAAAGGTCGTGATATTGTAGGGTCGAGATCCGAATGATAATAAATGTAAAAATAAACAAAATACAGTGTTTAATCTGTATCTGGAGGTTGTGGCTGTGTATAATAACAAGACCGACAGTGAAAGTTCAAACTCACAAGATATATTAAACTTTACACCTGAGGACTATTATGCCATAAAGGTACAGCTAAAGTTTTTATTTTTAATAAATATAGAAATAATAATTAACATTATCAATGAATTATATAGTATACCCACAATTTTAAGTGATTTCAGATAGTGACATATTTATCACTATCTCAATATAGTGACATATTTGTCATTTTCTGAATAGAGTTTGAACCTTTTCCTTCATCCTCTCCCTCAGTGTACATCTAAGTCTAATAATTAGAACTTTATAGCAAATTCATGGAAAACCCCACTTGTTTTCTTATCTGGTAAACTCTCTGTGTCCTACTATTTACGGGCATGAGATCATCAAGGCGGGTCTTTTGCTCGCCCTTTTTCGAGGTACAAAGTCAAACACGTCCAGAGCCGAATCTCACGTTCTCTTAGTTGGAGATCCTGGTTTAGGAAAGAGCCAAATGTTAAAGAGTTGTACGAATGTTTCACCAAGAGGTACGGCATGGAAATTTGTCTATTTTTGAAGTCAACAGAGATAGTGATTTTCAGGCGTTTATGTTTGCGGCAGTGGAAGTACAACTTCAGGCCTGACAGTCACCATGACACGAGAAGTAGGTGGGGAATATGCTTTAGAGGCAGGCGCTTTAATGCTGGCTGATCAGGGTTGTTGTTGTATTGACGAATTTGACAAAATGCCCACACAGCATGCTGTAAGACTCCTTCGTTTTTTACTATTAAAATAAACTGAAATTTAACAGTTTTATAAATAGGGCCTTTTAGAAGCAATGGAACAGCAGTGTATAAGCATAGCGAAAGCAGGAGTGATCTGTTCACTTCCTACCAAGCCAACCATATTGGTAGCAGCAAATCCTGCGGGTGGTCATTATAATAAATCAAAAACAGTAGCCGAAAACTTAAAAATGGGCTCCCCAATGCTCTCCAGATTTGATCTCATTTTTATCTTGCTGGACAAGCCTGAGGAAGTATCTGAACAAAGTTTCATCTTTACTTTTTTCCTGAATTAAGTTTTTTATAGTATTTCGACGAGTATCTTTCGAAACACATTTTGGCAGCTCATTCTTCCAAAAAACGAAAGTATATATCGAGGAATGTTGGGTTAGATATCAATGAATCGGTTTGGGAAGGAAGAGAGAGTTTGAGGTAAAAATTCAAACGATTTTTAACTAATTATGATGTATTGTTAATATGTTGTCTCAGAAACCGCCTCAGAAGTTATATCAGGGAAGAAGAAGACCATCTTCCTCATAAAATGTTCAGGAAGTACATTGCCTATGCACAAAAATATGTAAATCCACATCTATCCGATGGAGCCAACACTTTACTAGCTGATTTCTATGTATCTTTGCGAAAACAATTTGCTTCAGGTGACTGTACCCCGGTTACAGCCAGACAGTTACATTCTTTAATTCGTTTAACACAGGTAAATATCAAAAATTCAATTCCAATGTGGTCGATCCTTGTACAGTACATTATTAACATCAAAACTTATTTTCTCGTGTGAACAATTGTTCAGAGAATCTATATGCGTTCACGTTGTTAGGCTAGGGCGAAAGTGGAATTAAGAGAAGAGGCAACTGAAGAAGACGCTTTGGACGTCATAGAAATAATAAAGTACAGCATTGTAGATGTTTTCACCAATGAAAATGGCATGTTAGACGTGACAAGATCGCAAATGGGCACAGGCATGAGCTACAAAAATCAAGTAGGTGGTAAAAAAAGTGAATACCTTGGACTTATTTTTTTTTTACTTTCGAGGTCATGCGATTGGTCGAAATACTACAGAGAAAGTCCGAAATCGAGTCTAAATCTTTATTTACACTGCAAGAAATCAAAGAGGCAAGCGAATCGGCGGGTATATTGAAAACAAAGTTCAGTAATGCTCTGCAGTCTTTAAATATACAGGGTTTTTTGTTAAGTAAGGGTATGAATACTTATCAGTTAAACTCTGCATATGTATAGACTTTTGATACAATAAAACTATTGAAAAAATATGGTGTTGCATTTTTTTTGTAATGTCGCCAGTTTGCCAACTGACAAGATCTGGAACAATACCAAAACATTTTACATTTTAAACAGAATGATCGTCTTGGCACTGAGTGTATTTTTGGACAAAAATTGTTCAGTCAGATCAGCATTATACGGTTCAGTTTACCGAAAAAACAGTTTCTTCCTATTAGATTGTAAACAAGAAAACTAGTTTAATAGCACCTTTTTAACTACTTCGTGTAGCAGAGAGTCTCATGATCGAGTTTCTTGATCCTATTATCACTCGAACTACCTTCAAACGCGCGTTGATTTGATGAATGGTTATTCGGAAAGCAGTTTCGATTATCTTATTATCGAGTATATAAACATATTTCCTTTATTATTGTTTTTATATATTGAAGATACATTGTTTGCATAAAAAGTGCTATATCGCTCGGCATTGAAACACTGGGATCTTAAAACATATATTTGAGATTAACCTGATAGTTTACAACAAAACGTTTAACTGACGTAACGAATCTAATACAATTCTATTATAATCTATTCTTGTATAGTACGTTATTCGTATCGAAACTTACTTCCTAAATTGACCAACTGTTCAGAGAATGTATACGCGTTGACATTATTGGGCTTGGACGAATGTGGAATCTGAAAAAGCCGTTAAAGAAATAATGAAGCAGATCATTGTAGATAATTCCATTAACGAAATTGGTTTGTTAGACGTGACAAGTCGCAAATGGGCACAGGAATGTACTACAAAAAATTAGTAAGTGGTAAAAAAGTGAATGCCTATGAAGGTCATGCGATTGGTAGAAATTATCGAGTCAAGTCGAATCAAGTCAAAAATCTAGTCTAAATCTTTATTTACACTGAAATAAATCAAAGAACCAAACAAATCAGCTGGTACATTGATAATAAAGTTCCATAATACCCGGCTTTTATTAAATATACAGGGCTTTTTGTTAAGTAAGGATATGAACACCAACATCAATTTTTCATCATCATTTTGATACAATAAAAAAATATTATGGATTGCATTATTCTTTGTGATGCTGCCAGTTTTCCATCTGACAAGATCTGTAACAGTACCAAAACTTTTTACACTTTGAACAACTTAGAATCGTGACCTTGCCGCAATTCGTACAACTGTGAATATTTTCGGACTCGATATCGATATGTTCAATGTAAGTGCTGTATGCTTCAATTAACCTAAAACCAGTTTTTCTTAGCTAGATTGCAATAAGAATAGTTTAACTACATTTTTTGCTGCTTCTTTTAGGATGTCTCTGTTATCCGAAAATATGTGCTATTCTTCTAACGTGCTTTGATTTTATGAACGGTTGTTCGGAAAACAGTTTTGATTCATTATATTATTAATAATTAATTTTTCTTTTTACTTCATGTTCCTAAATTTTCTATATGTTGAAGTTGCATCGTTTCCACCCAAAGTTCGATATCGATGGGCATTAAAACACTGTTCATTTCAAGAAAATATATTAAAGTGTTTAACTTGACAGTGTACAACATATTCTTTAATTCGATTTATCGTTCGGTAACGAAACAAATAAAATTTCAGTGATCGATCCTTGTACAAAATATTATTGGTATCAAAACTTACTTCCTAAAGTGAACAACTGTTTTGAGAATACATATGCGTTACCAATCTGGGGTAGGGCGAATGTGGAATTAAGAGCAACCAAAGTCTTATTATAAATAATAAAACACAATGTTGTGGATGTGAAAGTGAAGCTTGGCTTTTGATACAATAAAACTGTTGAAAAAATATTATGGGTTACATTTTTCTTTGTGATGTTGCCAGTTTTCCACCTGACAAGCTCTGGAACAATACCAAAACTTTTTACACTTTGAACAACGTAGAATGGCCGTTTTGCCACAGCTGGTACAGCTGTGCGCATTTTTGGACTCGAACTGTTCAATGAGATCAGTGTTGTATGCTTCAGTTAACCTAAAAACCAGTTACTTCCTAAATAGACTGCAAAAAAAGCAAAAAATATAATACCGACTTTTTGGCGGCTTCCTGAAGAGTGTCTCTGTTATCAGAAAAAATGTGCGGCAGCTGTTTTTCGGCAATTTTCTTCCATTTCCCTCCACACTCTTGTAAAATCCTTTCTTTGATCTCCAGGATGGGCTCAAGGAGAAGGGGTTTGATTGGAGTGGCGTATTCTTCCAGGCAAGACACTCGACATAACCAGTGCTGAAAAAAAAACGTCAACGAAAAAATCAATCATGCAAATTAGTGTCACAACTTACTTTCAGTTCAATCAAAGGCGACAACTGATCTAAAACATTAGGAGCCATCAAAGGTATCAATTTTACCAAATGTTTACGTCGGTTTTCCGTTATAGGATAATATTTAGGACATTCCGGATCTAACAGAACGTGTCTAAGGGTCAACCAAGATTGTGCCTCAGCTTGTCCCAATTGCTCTCCATCCCAGTCTCTCCATTTACCATTAAAGTATTGCTTGCCATCTCGCAACCACGGTTTGGCTTGAATTACTTCAGCCAGAAGCACTGGAAGGTCGTGAACAGTATAAAGCCTACTACATACACTGATGGGAAGTCTGAAAAAAAATCACTAGACATTTAGATGAGGATATTTTAGGGTTTTCTCGTACCTGTCCACGTTTTCAACTAGATATCTGAGCAAGGATAAGCCACGAATCCCAATCTCGAAGCACAGATTGCCTCTTTGCCTAAACAGTTCTTCTTCAGGACTTTCTCTGGACTGGGATTGTTCTTTATGTTTAACATTTAAAAGCTGGGAAATAATTCCGGAGATATAGTCTAGTAAATCTATCGCTGAATCGTCCAAGGCTAAAATGTTAAGGTGGACGCAATATAGGGAAACCCATATGTAATAACGTTTTTTTTTTTTAATTTTAAAACCTTACTATCTACTGATAATAATTTAACTTAATGACATAACCTAATGACCTAACCTAATGACATAACCTCTAATTAAATATATTGAATTTCCATGTATTTATCAATAATAAAATCAAATGTTTATGTGTGTGTGTACTGATTATCACATCATGTATTGTTTCTGATTGTTGGGTCATTAAACACTCTCTTAATTTTGATTTTGACTCGATCTATACATGTTTCGTATTATCGTGAAGAATGAATAAATTATTATTATTATTTATTAATAAAACTGTATACAGTATAAAAAAAAAGCGAAATTACTTATTGGGTATATTTAACAGCACTCAAACTAACAAGTTGTTGTTTTGAAAACGGGAAGAGAAGACCTCCCAAAAAGTT
Source organism: Cosmopolites sordidus (assembly GCA_031761425.1). Taxonomy (NCBI): domain Eukaryota; kingdom Metazoa; phylum Arthropoda; class Insecta; order Coleoptera; family Curculionidae; genus Cosmopolites; species Cosmopolites sordidus. The sequence continues at coordinate 1,457,939 of JARFXV010000476.1, read as the reverse complement.
AACGTTCAAAAGTTAGTATTTATTCTAGAAAATTTTGTATTTTTTAAATTTTCGTTCGTTAGGCAAATTTATTACAGAAAAACAATCACTAAGAAATTAGTCTCCGTTTTGTTTTTTACCCAGTGATTCTTGATATTTTTGAGTTTTAGATAGTCGCGAAAAACCCAAAGAGAAAAAAACAAAAAAAGAAAAAATATATGAACACTCTACAACTATTGAGACTATACTTAAAATGTATTGGGACTAGGACAATGAAAACTCACATGATAACGTATCAGGTAATTATAGAGAATAAAGACACTCCTTAGTTAGCTTGATGATATTTAGCAACTACTAAACACCAAATCATTTTCTTATTTTCCATTTTAGCATCATCAGGAATTAATTTAACTGATGATGATCAAACAATGATCTGATTAAATCAACTCCTGATAAGTCATCTCTTAATAATACTAACATGAAACTGAAAGCGTTTAATTAATTTAATTCTTTAATCTGGTTAAATCATTTCCTGATGTTGCTAACATGGTTAACGAAACGTGCCTCGAGAACTTCTGATTGAACCTTTGATTTGAAAATGTGATTTGTATTTAGTGGTAAATCTCTTTGAGTTTAGTATTTCACACCGAAGGTTCCAATAGAAGAATTGAAATACTAATATGCTTAGCGAAACGTGCGTCGAAAAGTGTATTAAAGTGATTTATTGTTTAATGGTAAATCTCTTTGAGTTTAGTATTTCGCACCGATCAAGATCAAGTACCAATAGAAAAATTGACCTTCGTTTCATACGAAAAGGTGTTTTTACCTTCACAACAGCTGGCATGATACATAACCAATTCCAGCAACGAAACGCACACTCCCTCATGGTACAGAATTGAATAAGCTATAAAAGTGCATTCGGGTTCTGGTTCTAGCTTCAGCAGTTTAGGTAAAACTTTATATTTCCATATATGTATCAGAATAGCTTCGTGTATCAAGACCTTTGCCTATGACAGGACTCACACATTCAGAAGTTACAAACTGGAAAAACTATAAAATACCTTATCCAACGATACCAAAGACTCTTTCACGTGTTCCTCCTTCAAGGCGGCAGCCTCAACCAGAGCCTCTTGGTTCAACTTCTGGATCCTGTTGTGCCACTCCAGCCACCTTAAAACCGCGCGTCGGTTTCATGAACAGTTGTTCGGAAAATAGTTTTGATTATCTTATTGACGTGTAGTTCGTTTTCATTTTTGTTACTTACTGTTCTGTTCCTATATTTTTCATACGTTGAGGTTGCATCGTTTCGACGAAAAGCTCGATCTCACTGGGCATTAAAACACTGTCCATTTCCGAAACTATATTTGAGTATTGACCCTGACAGTTTACAAGACTTCAAATACTTTATACTCTTATTGATAAAACATAAACAGTAACTGTAGCAACATGTATTTGTGGTTCCTATAATTACAAGAGTTACAAAAAACCCCCTCTATTTGATAACTTAAAAACTAATATCAAAAAATACATTCAAAAAAATAAAAGATTTATTAGTATAGTTTGGTTTATTTTGGCCTGCCTCTTCCTTTGCCGCTACCTCCGGATTTTCCTCGTTTATTTGGCGTGTTTTTTTTGTCATCCTGCTTCCTTTTTGCCGGAGTGGAACCGAGAACAGTGAAGAAGCCATCTAACCTTGCCTGAGTACTCGTTCCCCGAGCTTTCAACAGTTTCTTTACTCCATTCCTGACTCTGTCCTCACTGAACTGGCGATCTCCGCAAAGAAACTTCACCATGCCCTCTTCATCCGGTTCGCCCCACTTTAACTGATTACAGAAAAAAAAACAATGTTTTGAGTTTAAATCATTTTTACATACCTCTAATGTTTCGGGATCTGTTACTTCTGGACTGGAGAACAATTCTCTTGCCCCTTCATAACACCAATCTTCTGGGGGAGGATATTTTTCCAAGTCAATATGCTTCAATATTTCTTCTATGCACCTGTGCTGACGCAGTAAATCAATAGACTTTTTGGGGCCTATTCCTCTTATACTGTCTGTATAATCGCATCCCATTAGTATACAAAGATCAATGAACTAGAAAGGAGCACATTAAAAGTGAACTACCTATATATAGTTCATAACTACTTCTTTATGAGAGAGCTCCAATCCTTCCAATACTTTATTCAAGTGAATTTCTTGAATTGGCATCTTCCTGGCCTCACTATAAGTCATATGACGCAACAAAACACTAGAACCAAATGTTAGAGCATCCATATCTTCTGTTGCTGTTGCAAATACCTTTCCTGCCTTTACCTAAGTTGGAAATCAAAGACCATATCTCAAAATAACTAGAAAAACTTACCATAGCTGCACATTGAGCTTCTGCTTCACATGGGGCTTCAATGTAGGGTACTCCCATCAAAGATAACAACTGTTTAGCTTCATCATTATGTTTTCTGGTTACCTTCACCAATCTTCTGTTGAATTTATCCATTTCAGCTGCATCTCCAGCCTCAGTAGCTTTATCTAACATCTATTTGTACTTTAAAGGTAGGTGAAGAATATTAAAGCTAATAAAACAAACCTTCTGGGCTTCAGCACGTTTTTCCATACGTTTATTCAACTCTCCGCTCTTCATTTCTGGTGGTTTTCCATCAAAAACATAAACTGGTTTGATTCCATGCTCCAAGAGTCTTATAGTTCGGTAAAAAGTTCCCACCAGGTGAGATGTTGCCTCACCATCTACAGATGTTAGCTGAGCTCCTTCGGATCGAACTGCTATTAAAAATTGATAAAGGGACATCGAGGCATCAATTGCAATTTTACGACCTGCAAAAATATGGAATACAAACTAATTTAGTAAAAAATTACATACAATATTAGGTTTAGATTTCAGAAAACTTGCCAAAATATGTTTTAATGTCAGCCTCTTTGATTGCTTGAGGTGCAATGTCTGCTAAGAGTTTAGATAAATTCAAAATACCCATGATAATTCTTTTTTTACTGAGATTCAAAAAAATTGTATTTGGATATACAAATTGCAGACTCCTTTAATTTCCCGCAAAGTTTTTAATGTCAAGTATAATATGAAGTTAGGTACGGATTCAAGTTCACTACTATGCCGATATATATACCTATATTTCAAAGTATATTATGAGAAATGAGCTTATTGAATATCTGTTACAAAATAAATATTTGTTTCTGAAATTTTAGTTCCAACATTTTTAATAAAATTATATAAAGAAACTGAGTTGGTGAAAAAATTAAAGTCACCAGCAGCAGCCGCTGACTTCAGTAAAGTCGTCCTGTCAATTTTTCGTGCTCTAAAAATAGAAGAATAAATAAAAATTCGTTTCATTTCCCGTAATTTTTTATAAATTTAGAGTTTTTCCGCTTCTTTGTTCACTGTAAATAACGTGTAAATTTTTGTTATGTTATAGAAAGACTGGTAAGTCGCCTTTTTAGGTTTGTTACGACAAAAAGGAAAGTTGATTGGAAACAAAAGGTGAATGAATGTCTATCAAAACACCAAAATAAAATTGGAATAAAGGACCTTAATTTATTTTTAATCGTCACTCTCGTACTCTATTGGCTATAGTTGTTTTCTATAGTATCTTATAGAACGCAATTACAATTTTTTTTTTTTAATAATTTGTGTGCATCACCACTGCTCCTTTTTTTCTTGTTATCTATATTCTACTTAATGTGATGTCTTTTATGTACTGATACAAAATAATTATTGAAAGTTTATATTCCTTGTAGATTACAACCACAGTGGGGGCAATGTCGAATAAGAATTCTATCAACTCTATAAATAATACCGGCTTAAAAACAGTGATTGACTTAGACCAAATATGGGGAGATTTAAATTTAGGTATAAGACAAGTTTATAATCGAGAGAGCATGTCCAAGAAAAGGTAGGATTTTCTCCTGAATCATGTTAAATTTTCCTGCATTTTGGACTAATATTTTTGTAGGTATATTGAGCTATATACACATGTTTACAATTATTGTACGTCTGTACATCAACAACAGAATAATGGGAGAGGAGCAGCAAATTCCTCAACAAAAAAGGGAAAGCATCAAGTTGGTGGTGGAGCCCAGTTAGTGGGCATGGAATTATATAAGAGACTCAAAGAATTCTTAAAGAACTACTTAATCAAATTGTTAGATGTAAGTTAAAAAAAAGCATATATATACATGGAATTTCATGTTAATTATTATTTAGGATGGTATACATAGAATGGATGAGGATGTGTTAAAATTTTATACAGTGCAATGGGAAGATTACCAGTTCTGTAGCAAGGTTAGTGTCGAGCAACCAGACTAGAGAAGTAAGTTGAATATTGTTATTTTCAGGTGCTTGATGGTGTTTGTGCTTATCTAAATAGACACTGGGTCAAAAGGGAATGCGAGGAAGGTAGGAAATATGTATACGAAATCTATCAATTGGCCTTAGTTACATGGAGGGATCATCTGTTTAAACAGCTTAATAAAGGGGTAAGTGTTGCTTGTAAGGTTTTGAAAACGCCATAGAAATTTCAAACGATTTAAACATAATTAAGTTTTTAGTGTTTTTTTATTTGTTTCTAATAAAAATTAAAATATTGTAAAAGGAAAGAAGTTTAATCGACCTTGATCAAACTATAAAACAATTATTAGTAAATATTCACTGTTTTTGTGCTCAAAATGTTATTTATTTTTGTTTATGATTGAAATTTGTTAATCTTCTAGAGGTTTTATCAAAGTTTATCAGTTTAGTTCAGTTATCCATCAGTTTAATCTTGTGGATTTGCATAGAAAAAAGATCAACATTTGTGATTCCTTATGGGAAAAATTCAAATTACAGTTAGTAAAAATGAAACTGGAACACTCAAATCAATTTAAAATATTACAATAAAAATTGTATACAAATATAGATGTGTAAAAATATTGATACAAGTTTATTTTTATCGACAAACGTGAAACTCATACACAAGCGCTATTTTAGTAGAATGTATTTCTTTGAACTTTGTGGCACACATCAATCATGTTAACAGGCCTCGATGATGAATTTGTGATCTACTGTGGGGATAAATAAGTGGTTTTCAAAAGAAGAAATTCGATTAAATGACGGTAAAATGACAGTCGGAGCCCAGAGTCGGAAAGGTCTGGACCATATGTTGGAAGTTCAGTTTCATTGAGTTATTATAATTTTTTGTTTGTTTCTTTCTCTTTTCTTTTACCGTTTTACGGTTTGAAAGAGCTAACACATCGATCAATAAGTCCCCGGTCTGACATATAGATGGCGTCAGTTACGAAAAATTCTTACCAATGATCGATTGTGCCCACCTTCAAACGTCATGTGTCAAAATTTCATGCAATATGTTTATTAGTTTCTGAATTGTGTTTTGCTGTAGTTATGTAAATGGTTAAGTGACGCTGCTTTTGTTACTTTTAATACCGTTGAAGTAAAACAATGGCTTGATAACATTACCAGGACTCTGACCTGGGAAAATCAACCATAATTGATCGGTATGCTGGTTTCAAACGTGGCCGTACAAGCCCCGATGATCCTAACCGCTCTGGGCGTCCAAATGAAGTGGTACACCAGATAACATTAGAAAAATTCATAAAATTATTTCGCAAAACCGTAAAGCAAAGCTGCAAGATAATCATGAAGATATTGAAAGGAAGTGTTTACACGTTTTGCATGAACATTTGGGAATACGTAAATTGCTATCAAAATGGGTACCGCGTTTGCTCACAGCGGCCGAAAAACAACAATGTATTGATGATTCTGAGCAATGTTTGAGGCTGTTTACCATGGATGAAATATGAATTCATCACTACACTCTGGAGTTAAATCGGCAGTCAGCTGAGTGGACAGCAGCCGTCCAAAACGACTAAAAATACAACCATCGGCCGGCAAGGTTATGGCTTGTGTATTTTCAGATGCATATGGGATATTGTTCATCGATTATCTCGAGAATGATAAAATCATCAATAGTGAATATTACATGGCGTTATTGGTGCGTTTAAAGGGCAAAATTGTGAAAAAGGTTCCGAATGAACAAAAAAAAAGTGCGGTATTTACCAAGAGAATGTAACGTTTTACAAATAGTTGTCAACTATGGCTAAATTCCATGAATTTACCATCATATTATCCAGATCCGACCCCCCAGCGACTATTTCCTGTTCTCAGACCTCAAAAAATGCTCTCTGTAAAGAAATTTCGCTCTAATGAAGAGGTAGACACTCGCTTGGTAGATACTTCGCTCCAATGAAAAAGTTGTTAAAAAAGCATTGGAATGATTATAGTGCTCTTCAATGAGGATATTGATGATGAATAAACTCGAAATGTGCAAAAGAAACTGTGTTTTATTTGTCAAATTGGTGCTTTAATGACTGATGTGTTATAGAGTTAGAATGAACTATAAAAATGACTAATTTCAGGTAACTAATGCTGTATTGAAATTAATTGAGAAGGAACGAAATGGGGAAACAATAAACACCCGCTTGGTTTCCGGCGTGATCAACTGTTACGTCGAACTGGGACTTAACGAGGAAGAACCGGGAGCCAAAGGCCCCAATCTAAGTGTGTACAAGGAAAGTTTCGAAAATGTTTTCCTCGAGGACACGGAAAGGTTTTATACGAGGGAAAGTGGCGCCTTCCTGGCGGAGAATCCCGTCACCGAATACATGAAGAGAGTAAGACTGGACTTCAACTTTGTCATAAACTGTTCAAAAACGTATTTTTTCTTTCGTTTAACAGGCTGAACAGCGTCTTCAAGAGGAACAGCGTAGAGTTCAAATATACTTACACGAAACAACCAGTGAACGCCTGGCTAAAACTTGCGAAAGGGTGCTTATCCAGAAGCATCTGGAACTGCTACATTCAGAATTCAAACAGTTGCTAGATGCGGACAAAGACGATGATCTTGGAAGAATGTACAGTTTGGTTGCGAGGATTCCTGACGGTTTAGGTTAGTAAAAAAATCATTAGTGTACCTGTTCTTGCGTATTGGGTACCAATTTTTTTTTTTTTTGTTTAAAATTATTTTTCATCGTTTTCCATTTTTTTTCTACGTTTTTGGCGCAAGTTGGATTCAGCAGTGGAAAAATTGCTTTCACATTTTGCAAAGTTCTGTTATTTATCCATTTTCGACTTTTTCATAATTAAAGAAGTATGTAGCAGTAAGGGCGTGTTGTATCAATTGGAAAAAGTACTAATCCAGAGGCGACAAGTCTGAAGGATAGGCTGAGCGTGGAATTTTCTATTTGACAACCTACTTTGGCCATTCTTCATACAGTTTTTTAATAAGTCTAAACATAAGGCTAAACTGTTAAGAGAGTAACTAAATTACTGTAAGAAAACCGCACTGACTTACGGATTGTCCTATTTTTTTTATTATAGGTGAATTAAGAGGACTACTAGAGCAGCATATAGCTGCACAAGGTCTTGCTGCTATAGAAAAATGTGGTGAAAGTGCTCATAATGTAAGCTTGACTCCTTCCTCTGTATTTAAAGTGTCTATCTCGTATTTTTTCATAAACAGGATCCCAAAATTTACGTCAATACCATTCTGGAGGTTCATAAAAAATACAATGCGCTTGTACTTGTTGCCTTTGGTAATGACAGTGGATTCGTGGCTGCTCTTGATAAGGTAAGGCTCACGCCCTGGTCAATTAGTGATTTAATGAGTTTATACATCAACTTTTTTCTTATAAGGCTTGTGGAAGGTTCATCAATACTAATGCTGTCACCAAATCAGCCAACTCGTCTAGTAGATCCCCTGAACTCTTAGCCAAGTACTGTGACTTGTTACTGAAGAAAAGCAACAAGAACGCGGAAGAGGCCGAACTAGAAGATACGCTGAATCAAGTGGTAAGTGAACTAGTAATCTCTGTGATTTGATAGTCCATCTAGCCCATTGATTTTTTACATGGAGCCGTGTCTAATCGTATCTGTAACCTCTATATAATCAATTTTTGTTTTTTTATTCATTAGATGGTTGTGTTCAAATATATCGAGGACAAAGATGTATTCCAAAAGTTTTATAGCAAGGTAAATAAAAAAAAACAATTTCTAATATATAACACCTAATCTAGCAGACTTACAAACAATTTTTGATCACTGACAAATTTGACTCGTAAATGTCAACTAAGATGTTTGAATTAGACACAATTGACTACTATATGACATATAAATTCGTGAATATTTATCAAACTGTGCTAAATTAGTTCCAAACAGTTTAAGTTAGATAATCTGAAAGTTTGGAACGCTTGATAGCTTTTCTTTGTATATTTGAAAATGTGTTTAACTCATTATATTAGTGAATCTCCATAAGGTCGCTTATAAAATTACGATCATTTTAAATCGCAATAACTTTTGGATTTTTAGTCAATCTATTTTCAAAGTGGCTTAAGGATTGAGTAAAAAATTTTCTGTTCAATTGTTGAAAGGTTTTGTTTATCAATAATTAAATTATCAATAATTATCAAAAGTAAATAATATTAAGAGGTTTTAATTGTTATTTAAGTATTATTAAAAAAGACCTTGTATGTAGTTCTAAAGATTTAAATCAAAAATATTTTCGCCCAAAAGTTAAAATCAAGGCATGGTCACTAGCAAAAGTTTTTTATTATTATTTATTTAATTCTAGATTGTAGATGAATTTTGCTCTTTTTTAATTATACATTATTTTCTAACATCTTTATTAATTTTCCTTTTCTATGTTCTGTAAAGATATTGACAAATTTATGATTTTCAGTACTTTTACCTTCGATACATCTGTAAGACATTTAAACTACTATTTAGAGAATTGTGCAATTTTTTTGAGTTCAAAAAAGAAATTTGAAAATAAATCTACACAGATGTTCTGAAAAAAAGACTGAACTATTGTAACTGTAAGAGAAAGAACATACAAAACAAATTGTTATAGTAGAGAATTTTTGGTGCTGTGATAATGATAATAATCTGGATATTCATCTGATTAAGTCATGACTTATATTAAGGCGTTTACCGGTCGTGATTTTCAAACTTTGTTTTGTTGGGTGTGTTTTAGAGCATCTGTGTATTAATAACTATTGAGATAGAAGACCAGTAGCTACAATTGGGCTTTTGAACATTTTTTTTTTGTCATAAGTGGAAAGCTCGTATATAAAGTTTTATAACAAAACTATTTTAATTTTTTTCCTTATAATTAAAAAGTTATATCAAATTAAAAATACATTTTTAAATCTAGTAGCGATGACGCGCCGGCAGTTCCCCAAAAAAACCCTGAGCGTATGTGACCTCACAATGGTAAAACGAAGGCCAGTATTGAGGCGGCTCGGAACAATTTCCTAAGTGATACCGAAATTTTCTTTCGCGTCCTTTCCGAACTGTTCTATGGGTTTAACCTATATCTTTGACTTCATTTATTGGTTTGCTAGCGATTTGAAAATATAGTTGCTTTTAATTGTTATTTAGGCTTTCGGTGTTGATTTCGATAAAATATTGAAATTAGATTATGGTTCCTCTTGTTGTTTACATTCGTTTTTATAATCTTTATTTATGTTATTTAATTCATGTAGGGAAAACAAATTAACGTACCAAATTTGTAGGAAGGAATATTCCTGCGTGTCCGCAAAGAATCTACATGTAACAATAAACCGAGAGTAGTAACAATGAGAAAGCCCTACAGGATCGTCTATTTTGTAGGATACGAATAATAATATTCAAGAAAATGCGAATTCGATTACCAATTTGGAAGGTCTTATACTTGAATTTTGGGTAGTGATTGTTTTTATTCTGAATTGATTATTAATGTAGTTTACATATCATAATCTAATATATTATCTTAGGTTTTATTATGCATATTTATTGAAAAACATTGTTTTGCTTCTTGAGGATAAAAATATATAATTATTAAACTGCTTTCAGTTAGTTTTGGCCTAAAGTGTTTACAATCTAAGGTTTTAAAAGACAAACTAATTGCTGTTCTACATATTCATATAGAATATGTCGTTGGAAGAATACGAGAGTTTGATTTTCTCAAACCTCACGCTATTAATCATAATATGTTGCCTTATACATACTATATTGTTATCATTGCTGTAGCATTAGAGATTTTACAATCACCTATAATATCGACATAAATATATTAATATTCATTAAAAAATTAATAACTAAAATAAATTTACTTTATGTCCTTTTTATCAGTTAACATCAAGTTATTATAATAAAAATATAATTTAATATTATAAATCTATGACCATAAAAATCAGAATTAGCCTTTATGAACCCTTTGTCACATATTACTGAATTAAATTAGTAACCAACAATGTTTTATTTTGCACTTAACCAACAATAATTTTGACAGCATATATACAAGTGCAAGCCGTTGACAGTACTGACGTGAAAACACTTTACCATTATGACGTCACAAACATGACAGCCAATCGCGACGCGTTCGTAAGCACGTACTTTTTTAATTTTATAAATTTTAATTCATTCATAATTAATTATATACAAAATTACGTTTTTTTTTATCATGTTATTTGCAATAAAGTTTTAAAATAAAGTAAAAAAAAACGATATTTATTTTTTATTCAAAAACTCAATTGTGGAGCAAATGGTTTATTTCTTAACAGAAAATCAATTTTGTAACCCTTTTTAGTTAGATACACATTATATTTACTTTATCGTTAATATATCTTTATAAAAAACCAGATGTTGGCCAAGAGACTGGTTCAGCACATGTCGGCCAGTGACGACGCGGAAGCCTCCATGATCTCAAAGTTGAAGCAGGCTTGCGGTTTTGAATACACGTCAAAGCTGCAAAGAATGTTCCAGGATATAGGCGTGTCCAAGGACCTGAACGAGCAGTTCAGAAACCACATGATGAATTCAAACGAAACCTTAGGTAATATTGCAATTACGTCTGCAAGAACCCGTTTAAAGTTGAGGCGTTGCTTTGTAGGTATAGATTTTAGTATTCAAGTATTATCATCTGGTTCCTGGCCGTTCCAGCAGTCGTTCACGTTCGGATTACCTTCGGAGGTAAGGGGAAAAAACTCCGGATCTATCCCCGTTTGATTTTTTATTTTCTTTTTAGTTGGAGCGTAGTGTTAGCAGGTTTACGAACTTCTACGCTAGTCAGCACTCGGGCAGGAAACTGAACTGGCTCTATAATATGTCCAAAGGCGAGCTTAATACAAATTGTTTTAAAAATAGGTATGAGATATTTTTATTTTTTCTGTTACCATAGTTCTTCTTGTTTATTTTTGATTGAAGGTATACGCTTCAAGCGAGCACCTTTCAAATGGCTGTTCTTCTTCAGTTCAATGTAGCAGATTCGTGGACTGTGGCTCAATTAGAGGAAAACACGCAAATAAAGCAGGATTTTCTCATTCAGGTAATGTGCAGGGTTGTTTTTTTGTCATAAACTGCGTGGAACTTTTTATGATATAGGATATTTCATAATTGTGGTAAGGAAAGTGAGTTAAATAAGTAAATTTCGTCTTGAATTCGCGAAGGTTTTTGGTGCTGTGAATGATAATGGAATTCTGGAGGGTCTGGTACAACTTTGAACTGAAGCAATCGTACAAAGATCTGGATATTGTAGGCTACGTGAGGGTTTATCGACTCAGATGGGCGTGATATGTGGCGAAAATACCAGAAAGTCAAATATCAAGGAGAATCATGGAGGGACGAATAGGGGGAACAGAAAAAGAGGTAGAAGAAAGACATCTTTCGTGGCAGGACAAAAGAACTACTGTACATCAAAAACTGGTAAGGGGCTGCTAGAGGTCGATCCGGTTGGAGGGGGTCAAGAGTCACTGATGGACCGTAGCACTACAGGAAGAAGAAAAGGAAACATCTAATATACATTCTGTCAAAAAAAGTACTGGGAATTGGTCAATAAAACACAAAATGTTTATTATTTATCCGAATTTATTGTATCGCCTTCAAAGTAGGCCCCTGCCGAAATAATACACTTATGCCAACAAATAATACAATTGTCAAAACATTTTTTAAAAGTATTTTCCGGCATCGACTTCAGTTCTCGCCGCGAATTCTCTTTTATGTCTTCTATCGACTGAAAATGGGTGCCTCGAAGTGGTAATCTGAGTTTTGGAAAGAGAAATAAGTCGGCCGGAGCCATATCAGGCGAATACGGTGGTTGTTCGATGGTGTTTGTTGAATTTTTGGCCAGAATGATAGCCTTGTGAGGTGGTGCGTCGTCGTGATGCAAAATCCAAGAATTTTCTTTCTACAAATCTGGCCTTTTTTGACGAATCTGCTCTGTTAAACGCCGCATAACGATCCGATAATATTCTTTGTTTACCGTATGACCTTCTCAAAGAAAACAGTCAACATCAACACAATAATTTTGACAATCCCTTTAAGCGGGCTTTTCAAATGATCAATTCGTAGAAAACCATTTTGGGCTTCACAGGGGACAGGGTGCTTAAAGTTGGTAAAAAACGGCCAAACAATCATGAACAGCCATCAATAAATATTTGATGAGATTTTACGTGAAAGTGTACATAATAATATTGAGCACCGATTTTTTAAATAAAAATAGTAGTAGCGAAATAGTAGTTCGAATGCGGCGTACATAGTCCAATGTGACATTTTGCCATATCCCCCACCAAAAATACTTCCTAGTTGGCATACAGTAGTAGGCAGAAGAAGTATCTGCACATACTTATGGTGAAGAATTAAACAAACACTAAAAATTAAAAACAAACCTCTAGATTTTTGGAGGCAAATTATTTTTTCCAACGAGAGCAGATTTGAAGTTTTTAAGCCAGCCAACATTTTAACATTATGGCGGAGAAAGAATAGTAGGCTTAACAGAGAGAACGATACTGAATACTGTTAAGCACTGGGGTGGTAATGTTATAGTTTGGGGGTGCATGTCTTACAATGGAGTAGGAAATCTTTACGTTATGAACGATAACATGGCAGCCAGGGGGCTGTGTGAAGTTAGGGCTGCAAGGCACTTTCTATTTCCAACAGAATAACGACCCTAGACATATAGCTCACATAATCAAGGAGTGTCTCCTCTATAATGCACCTACTAGGTTGCTCACACCGCGTCAGTCACCGGACCTTAATCCTATAGAACATTTATGGCACATTCTAGATAGAAAAATCCGTGAAGTCGCAATTAAGATCAAGGAGCGTCTAAAAGGAGTAATTTTTAACACATGGAACAGTTTACCCTCAGATATACAAAAATTAGTGGGATCAATGTCTAGACGTTTAGAACTTAGGTCACGTGAAACGGACAAGGAAAAAAAAGTGAGGTTCAGAAATTGGTCATATTGGGCATATTCGTACTTCTAGGGGATATGAACGTGGGGGTGTGAACAGTCAAACGTTAATATTATTGTGGCTTATTTCATTGATATTTTCGAATAAATTGTTATCCTATGTCATTTCTGGCTATGTTTACATTTTTTTTTATTTTCGCTATGAGGGGTTTATCACAAACCCCTAAAAATTAGAGTGTGCAAATGTTTTTTTTAAGTAATGACTGAATGATTGTGGCGCGTTCATATATTTTTTTTTTGAGGTTTGTCGCCACGATCTAAAACTCAAAAACATACCAAAAATATCTGTTCCTATGTAAATAAAGAATCACTGGCTAAAAAACGAAAAACCAAATGGAGACAAATTTCTCAGCGATTTTTTTCTGTAATTAATTTGCCTAACAAACAAAATTTTAAAAAATTTTCTAAAGTAAATGCAAACTTTTGATCGTTAACATTTCGGAAGGTCTTCTCCTCCCGTTTTCAAAACGAATCTAAAAATAAGTTATATTAATTTCTATATTGTCAATGTAAGTATCCTTGACGTACACAAAATATATTTACTTCCTATCTTTGCTTTATATATAGAAATTAATATAATTTATTTTTTAGATTCGTTTTGAAAACGGGAGGAGAAGACCTTCTGAAACGTTAACGTTCAAAAGTTTGTATTTATTTTAGAAAATTTTTATATTTTTTTAAATTTTGTTTGTTAGTCAATTTTATTACAGAAAAAAATCACTGAGAAATTTGTCTCCGTTTGGTTTTTCGTTTTTTACCCAGTGATTCTTTATTTACATAAGAACAGATATTTTGATCGTGGCGAAAAACCCCAAAAGAAGAGAAATATATAAATTTTGTTTGTCTTCTGTATGATCAGGCATAAAAGGAATTGATAATATACATTGGGTGTGGCATATTCTGAAGAAAAGAAATCGAAGTAATTCGGATAAACAAATTGGTTCATTCTCACATTAACGTGTGATACAATTTAATATTTTTCCTCAGGTTATTCAAATTCTACTTAAAGCAAAATTACTGGTTTGTGACGAAGAGGAGAATGACGTGACCAACAACTCAACCGTCTCTTTAAACTTAGGATATAAAAAGTAAGAAAAAAAAGTCGCGTTTTTGTCGAAACGAGACTTAACCGGCGATATTTTTTCTCAGTAAAAAGCTTCGTGTCAACATAAACATACCGATGAAAACCGAACTCAAGCTAGAACAGGAAACCACGCACAAGCACATCGAGGAGGATCGAAAATTGCTGATCCAAGCCGCCATCGTGCGAATAATGAAGATGAGAAAGGTAAGTGAACGTTCGCAATACGTCGGTTTACTTGAGGGTGCGATGGAAAATTGTAGGTTCATCAACATCAGCAGCTGGTGGCCGAAGTACTCAATCAGTTATCATCGAGATTCAAGCCACGAGTTCAAACTATCAAGGTAAGAAAGAGTTCTCTATTATTGTCAACATCACATCAGAAATCGAATTATAAAGGGTAACAAAGTTACTTATTCCCTTATTCTGTTCGGTAATTTAAACTTATACAAAGGAATATGAAAGTTAGGAAAAGATCTAACAGGTGTTTTGGTTAATGATGTCGATTTTGCTAAGAAGTGATGTTACTAATACATTTGTTGGTATAGACCAGGGCTCTCCAAACTTTCCAGCCTTTTGAAGGGGTCTTTTGCTATCTCCTCAGTCTCCATAAAGCATTATTGAGCCAACAGCATTTTTTATGTTAATTTTTAAATCTTTTTTTTTTTTTCGAAAAATTCCAAAAGTCAGCATTGAAACTTGAATAAAAAAAAAAGTTTTTGGTATATCCTCTAAATTATTTGTTTATTTTATCGTGTAATGTTGTAGGGTTGTATTAAAATCAAAATTACATGCGATCTAGTTTTTTTTTATCGACTCGCAAAATTTTTGGAAGAAGTAAAAATAAATTTAAAGCTCAAATTTAAATTGCGTATATCAAAAACTATCATGTATATATGCATAAAAGGTACCATGTTCTTCGAATTCGTTAAAGAAAACCTCTGGTTTATCCTCTTTCTAACTGTAGGCATTCATGCCAGAAAAATGTTTTACTAACTTCACTGATTTGCCAACTTTGTGTATTTCAATAAGTTCTGACCTGTTTTCCTTGGAAATGGCATTTTGAATACACCTTTTAAGGAAACTTTTTGTTCAAAATAATGTAAAGAATCATTGGTTAAGCTCGTTACATGAGAGTTTCAGTGTATATCGATTATTTATATATAATGATTTATAGTGATTCGCTACCTGTCATTTCAGAAATGTATAGACATACTCATCGAAAAGGAATATCTGGAACGGACGGAAGGACAAAAAGACGAATACAAATATTTGGCATGATGGGTGGCGGCGCCTCAGAACATCTCCTTAATTTATTATCTGACTCTGTATCTGTAACAATTGTGTTATCATTTTTTTTTCTATTTAAATTAAATTCGTTCCGAGATAGGGACGAGACGCCACTGATCAACACAGTCGTTTGTCAATCGTGTCTCGGCCCACTTCTCTTCTTTTCTTTTTTCCACAAAAAAAATTCAAAAAAAAACAAGGTTGAAGCTGTGCGATTCGTGATCAGAGAGAACGGGAGAGAATGATGAGAGAAAGAGAGATAAGTAATAAGTGGATGTATAATTGTACATATATACTTAGGATTGTATTTGAATTTAAATATATATAATTTAAAAAAATGCTATTTGATTCAACTGTTGACGCGGGTGGGTTTTTGATGCAGATACGTGGTTTTTTTTCTCTAAAATAGCCCTGTATATTCCGGCTGTTGCCATTTCCTCGTTACACACTAGAATCTTGAAAAAACTAAACCATGAAACATATGTTATTATTTATATAATGAAACAAAGTTATAGTTTTAAGAAACCATTTTTTAGTTATGTAATCAGTCAACTATCTGTCATTTTGCCGTTAGTTTTTTCTCTAATCGTGGCATTTAATGAAAATATGTACGATTTGCCAACATCTGACAATGATAACTGTCATTTTGCCCTTAGTTTTCTCTAATTTTGCAATTTAATGAAAATCTGTACGACTTGGCAACACCGAACGACGATATACAGGGCCGATTTTTTTGCTGAATCAAAACAGTGTTCCTAAAAAAGTTTGTTTTGTTTCCACACATTAATTATATTATTAGTTTCGCTATTGTACATATATAACTTAACTAAAAAAATGTTCAAAATTTCCTTTTTTTTTTTGTGATAACATTTTTTTGTTTTCCAAAAATAAACCGTAAACGGTACGGGGGTGTTTTTTTTTGTACGTGTTTTCGTTTTAAAACCATTTTGATTATAGAGATCTGATTATTTCCGAACAAAAGTCCCGTGAAAACCACTTCATTTTTGCCCATGTCTACTTTTTTTTTAATGGATGGAGAGTTATTGTTAGAAATCAGTTTGTATTTTGTTTTTTTTTATATTAAAATAAAAAAAAAAGTTATATTAATATAAGTTTTATTTCATTGTATTCTTATATGTACAGCTCTACAGGCCTTTGGCTTGGTTTACTATCTGCCGCCAAACCACTCTATTCCTTTCCCTTCTTTCCCACCCTGTCACACCCATTCTGGACAAGTCCTCCTCCACCTCCTGTATCACAACCTTTGTTAGTCTGCTTTCTGGTAGCCTTTCTGTATATCTTAGCCAGGCTATTCGCTGTGCTTTGATGATCCGCGTTATTGAGGGTTCTTCAAATACCGTTATTATTTCCTCATTGGTCCTTCTTCTCGACTGATTCTCCTCCTTGATACCATCGTATATTCTTCTCAGCACTCTACGTTCCCACACCTCCAAACATTATTTCACTGCTATTGGTTAAGGTCCAGGTCTCCACGACATATATTATAGCTGGTCTCATTATTGTCTTATAAACTCTTACTTTGGCTTTTCTTGATATATTCTTGTTTCTCAGGAGTCTCTGCAGCATCGCTGCACTTTTATTTCCTTTTGCTGTTCTGGCCTTAACCTCCCCTTCAATTCCATATTTGTCTGTGATAGTTGGGCCAAGATAACAAAAACGATCAACCCTTTCCAAGTGTAGAGTTTCTTCTCCTACTTTAATTTTCAGCCCTTCCTTGCACATTTTATCGTTTTTAATTCTCTTTTTCGTGTATTTTGTTTTGTTTGTATTTACTCGGAGCCCGAACCTTCCTGGTTCTCTCTTTAATCTTTGACTTACATTTTTCATTTCTTCCAATTCTCGTGTTATAATTGTTACATCGTCGGTGAATACTAGACATTGGTGTTTTTTGTTATATATTAGTCCTGTTCGATGTATCTGACTTCTCCTTAACACAGCTTCCAACACTAGATTATAACAAGCAGGCAGACAATAGGTCTCCTTGTCTGAGGCCCAATCTTACTTTGAAAGGTTTTGAATGTTGTTGGCCATTTACTTTAACTGAGCTGACGGTATTTTCTATAATCATTTTTGTTAGAGCTATTTATTAATTTTCTATTAACCCCTAGTTCTCTCACTGCTTTTAGTAGTTCCTTTCTATCAATGGAGTCATAGGCCCTTTGGGAAATCTATAAAGAGCATGTTCATGTTTAAGCCATGTCGGTAGTGTCTATCCTGCAGTTGCTGTAGTAACATTATCTGGTCTACTGTTGGCCCTCTCCCACTAGATCCTCCGAAGTATCCCTTATCCTCTTCTTGATTGCTGTCGCTAGTATTTTGTATAGCACTTCCAGCAATGCTATACCTCTGTAGTTGTCACATGATGTTCTATTTCCCTTCTTGTAAATTGGACATAATACCGCTCGTTCCCATTTCTTTGGCATTTTTTCCTTCACAGGCCTATTATTTTTGTAATTTCCTGTAGATTTGGACCGCCATATTTTATCAGCACTATACAAATCTGGCTCTCGCCTGGGATTTTATTATTTTTCATGTGTGTCTTATGATTTCTTTAATTTCTTCAGTGTTGGGTTCTGCCTTTTCGCTCCTTCCTCCAGTTCCCTTTCGATATCTCTGTCAGTTCTGTCTTCTTTCTCTTCATCAGTGCTTCCTAGCATGTTCAATATTCGTTCAAAATAACCTTCCCAACTTTCTATGTTTTCCTTTTCGTTTATAAGTAGTTTTCCTTCATCGTTCTTGCAGTATATGTTTCTTGGTTGGTGTTCTTTCTTTTCATTTCTAATACCTTAGTAAAAAATCCTTATTTGCTTTTGATTATAGTTGCTTTCAATTTCCTCCATATTCCTTTCGAAAACTTGTTTTCGTTTCCTCCTGCATATTTGTTTGACCTCTCTTGTTCTCTTTTTTAATTCAGTTTTACTCCCTTCCGTTTTTTTCTCCAGAACCTTTAACTTCGCTTTACGCCTCCTTTCCACTGTTACCTCACATTCGATGTCAAACCAGCTATTCCTTTTCTTTCTTATATCCGTATTTAATATTTCCTGAACCACTGTTGTTATTGTTTTCTCTAGGTCATATTTATATAAATCTTTTCATTCTTTAATCATTGCAATTTAATCTTGTTTTTCATGACTGTATCTTTGTCGTTCCCATTTTCTAATTCCACTAGACATACTTTACTGCCTAATTTTTTGGCATTCTTAATTCTTACATCCACTTCTATATTAGATTTCATAAATTCGGTTCAATGTGGTCTCATCATAGGTTAATACATTCAATCCTTGCACTACTATGTTATTTCGCCTTTTTTCTTTATCTATAATTTCGATCTTGTTTTTAATTTCCTGCACTTACATTTTTAATTATTTGTTTTCCTCTTTCAACTTGTTATTTTCTTCTAAGATTTTGTTAACCTCCGCTCTAAATTTGCGTTGTTCATCTCTTAGTTGTCTTATTTCCTTTGCTATATAGGTATTAAAACTTTGGATCATGCCCATAAGTTGATCTATATTATCGCTCTGCTTTTCCCTTTTGTTTGGGGTTCTTGATGTTTAACTACTTTTTCCAAACATATTCGTTAAATTTCCAGAAGATTTTTCCCAATCATCGGTGGTATATTCGTTGTCCGTATCCATATCTATATCAATTTTACCCTACTTGGCTTAGACCTTTATCTGGTCCAGCCCTGTCTTCGTTGATTACTGGTGATAAGTGATTCTCAGATCAGCTGTTGTACGTTATTCGAACATTGCGACAAAAAATAATTTCAGTGTCGCATCCGACGTATTCTTCAAACTTGGCCCATTCAGATTTTCATCTCGTCCAATCCCTGATTCCCGATCCAACATCATCTGGTTGATAGTTCCTTTACATCTTTTAAGGAAGAACGAAAGAAGCGTTAAAGACCTTATCACATCAAAACCAAGAAGTTTTTTTTCGATTGGGATTCAATAGGTGTTGCGAACATGAGGAGTCTTTGAAAATTTTGTTTGTGTTACTTTTTTCATAAATACATGTGAAAACAGGCCGAGAAATAAATTTTGTTATAAATACCAGGTGTCCAGATTTAATTACTTGTTTGCTCCTAGGTGGCGCAAAACGCGCTGTTCGTGTTAACTTTTCATCGAAGCTCGGTTTAGGGAAAATTAGTTTAGACAATGCCGACAGTGTTCAGACACTAGACAATAACGTGGTTTCTGTGTTCGCGCGTATTATCAAAACAATTCGCTTATTACGGCTCGTCGTCTTTGTACAGCAGAGTATAATTTAAAAGGCACCAAGTGTTAATTTAATAAAGAAATGGATAACAAAGTTTGAAACTACAGGATCAATTCTAAATTTTTTCCATCTACGGGTCGTGCAAGGTTGCAAACAACATTGAACGTGTGCTTGAATCGGTTAGCGAAAATCCATCCTAATCCGTACGGAAGCGAAGTAGACAGTATTATTTTATTTACTAAACAAATTTCCAAACACTGTACCATGTTATAATAAAAAAAATATACCTTAAATCGACTTCTATCAACAATAAATATAAAAATGAACAATGATATTGGACACCTGTTATTACAGAGGCACTTTTTCTTAAATTCTGTAGTTTTATGTAAACCTGTAGAATGAGGCAAAACCGTACTGGCATTTAAAACAATTAAAAAGAAAACACAATAGATGAAATTATCAAAATATGTAATAATAAATTTAAGAAATACTACGTGGGATGGACAAAGATGAAGCCAGTTAATGTAGAAATGTGTATATTTGCTGGCGATATGGTTCTCATGGCAAAATCTGAGGAAAACATAAAATTCAACATAGGAGTATGGAACGAAGCAGCTGAAAAGTTTGGTCTATACATCAATGTAAATAAGACACAGATCATGATACTGACAAATACCCAAGAACATTGCAAGGAGAGAACAATAACTTTAAACAACATGGAAATCAAACACACTGAAAAGTATTACTACTTAGGTACTATTATTAACAACAGGGGAAATCAGCAGAGGCTTCTTAACAGCTTAGCAGAGGCTTCTTAAACAACAAACAAATATAAAAAAAACGAAATTAACAATATATATCCCCACACTAACATATGGATGCGAAAATGGGGTCTTGAATGAACGGCAAAAGAGTAGAGTACAAGCGGCAGAAATGAGATATCTTCGTAAGGTACAGGGAATAAAAAGAATAGACAAAGTCAGGAATAACATAGTCAGGGACGACTTGGAAATACCAGCACTCATATCAAAAATAGAAGAGCAAAAAACTGAAATGGTTTGGTCATCTAAACAGAATGGATCAACACAGACAAACCAAGAAAATTTGGGAAGCTAACGCGATAGAAAAAACAAAAGAGGAGGGCCGTGTTAGACATGGAATAGGGACATCACAGAAACGATTCAAAGAAGAGGCAAAACGTGACAGGAAGTGGTTAACCTGGCCAAGGAGCGTAAATTATGGAGAACACATGAAATGTAATTTCACCTCGATACCTCCAGGTATTAAGAGGAAGGATTAAGTAAGTAACAAGAAAACAGTTTATTAACAAATTTCTTTATTTATACAACGATATAGACATGATTTTTGTACATAAAAAATGTAGATACTATTGAGGAACTGTACATTTTTAACCATTAATCAAAAACAAAATATAAAAAAAGTTAACATACATTTTTAAATAAAAATAAATCAAAAACTCTGCATTTCCCTTTGTATAAGAACTCAGTTTTCTTAATTATATCACTGGCCATTTCCGCCAACATTAAAATAGCCCCGTTAACATTACCGCTGGATAATGTCGGCAACACTGACCCGTCTACAACATACAATTTGTTCGTTTTCTTTACTTGAAAATCAAAATTGATCACTGTAGATGGGTCATCAGGATGTCCCATTTTACAAGTACCAACTGGATGATAAGCAGTAATAGTCAAGTGTCTTACATAACATTCCCAGTACTCTCTGCTATCAAAATGGTGCTTTTCACATCCAGGAAAATGCCTCTTATTGATTTCTGCACCAAGAAGCCTCAGTTCTGGACTATGAACAAGCTGCTTTATCAAGTCAATACCTCTAATAAGGGTTTCTACATCATCACGATGTGACAAGTACTTGGGATCAATGATTGGAGGGTCTTGGGGGTTTCTATTACTTAATTTAACAAATCCACGACTTTTTGGGTGTAAAACTACTGGCAAAATAGTTATAGAGGTTTTTTGATTTGCAGAAAAATAGGTGGAATAAGTTATATCAGTAATACCCATAAGTTTTCTCAAATAAACCCCATCATCTTCTCTAATAGACAGTGGCATAATCATAAACTGTAAGTCAGGCTGTTCTGAAGCATTGTTTGTGTTAAAAAATGCCATTAGTTCACAGCCTGTTGTTGTCAATGGTCCTGTACCTTTGGTCAAATAGCTCCACATTGAAAGAGGATTTAACATTTGCCCTATCCCCAAGTCCAGTATCTTGTTGACTAAAACTAGATCAAAACCAGTGGTTATGTGATCTTGGAGATTTTCTCCCACTGGAAGATCTATTTTTGGAGTTATTTCAACTTCTTTTAGGTGATCACTGTTCCCAATTCCCGACAGCATTAAAATTTTTGGACTACCTATCACTCCAGCTGACAATACAACACCTAATTTTGCACCTACCTCATATTTTTTTCCCAAATAGCTATATCTAACTCCATATGCCTCATAATTTGACTTAAACAAAACTTCTTCCACCAAACAACCAAGCTGTATATGCATATTCTTATCTTTGTTTTGTTTCAAAGTATTTGCTGAAGTCCATCTTTTACCATCAGCTAAAACAGCTTTTGGTGCACTGTATCCTATCTGACAATCTAAATTATCTTCCAGTGTCTGATATCCCAAGTATTTAGCAGCTTTTAATATTATTTCAGGTAAAACTGTATGAAAAATAATATCTCTTACAAATATAGAATGTTTTTCCAATACTTTGTAATAGTATAATATATCTGAATATTTATAGCTGCCTTTGTTTTTAAACCACTCATCGAAATCTCTCTTATGACCTCTAGTGTAAAGCATATTATTTAACATACTGGTACCACCTAATATCTTGCCCATTGGCCAAATACTACAATTGTTTTCAAGACCAAAACAACCACTGTCCTGGCTTACAGTCTTGTATTTCCAATCATAGGGTGAATTTTGTAGAAGCAAACCCATAGCAGGGATGTGGAATAAATCAGAATCATATTTACCTGCTTCCAAGAGGAGGATTCTTTTACTTTTATCTTTAGCTAGTCTATTAGCTATAATAGAACCTGCTGATCCACCACCCACTGAAAATAAAAAACTTGCACTTCATTAAATTTTAATTTTAAATTGCAAATTACCTATGATATAGTCATATTCCTTAGGATTTTGCTCGTGGGAACAAAAATAACAAAATAAATCTCCCAAAACGTCTGACCATTGCAGAAAAACACCAAACATTGAAACCAAGGCAAAATAAATTGAAATGAGTAAAATCCTTCCAAACATCGTGTTAATTTCCATACAATTTATCTCTAAACTTTGGAAATAATTTTTTTATTATTGATTTACAACACATGATATTGCATATCAAAACTTCTGATAATTAAAATTGAAATCCAAAGAGAAAAACTTCAATTAGTTTCAATATATTCAAAGAACATTTCATTTTTAAATATTTATATCTGTCATTAATATTCTCATAAATCCATAACTTAATAGACCAGTGTTTTTGTATTAACCTAATAGAGAAAATTTACAGGCTTCAACTTGCCTTGGTTTCACCTTATTCAGCAAAGTTGCATTTTTTCCATTCACATAATAATGACGTTTGACAATAATTTTTTTATGTTAAGAGAATTTAAATGCACTTAACTTGCATCACAGCACCAAGGCTTTTTTTCTACCAGTTCCCTTTTATTGAGGTACTTATTTGTCCATATATGTGTGTTTAATTAATAGTACATTTGGAGCACCTCTTTAGGGACTATTATATTATAGACCACTGATTACATTTTATATTGGCTACATTAGTTAAATGCATAAATCCAATTTTGGAAAAAATATGGACAGACAAAAATCTATTAAAACGTTAAAAACAAAACTATAGATAATTAAAACTGAATCGTAAATAAAAAAAAATTGTTGCCTTTATGCCACAATATAATGAAAGAAGAAGGTGTAATTTGTAACCTGGAGTTTTATCTGTCATTCTTAATTTAATAAATAATCTAGTCGAAAAATGTTTCTTTTTATACCTTTTTATTACCCAATAATGAGAATTTACGTATTTACAAAAAGAAAAATAAATATTTTACAATAAACCTAACTTCTAGCGCTGGTTACCGGCTGCATCTGTTGTTGGGCCCCTTCACCCTGTTCTCTGGGCGGACTTTGAACTTGAAGTCTACTTCTTAATACTGCCGCTCGCAAGACGAGCATTCGAGCTCTTCTTCTTTGTTCTCTACCTACCGCCAGGCCTCTTTCAAAAGTTGTGCCGCGCTGATCGGCATCCCGCGCAAAAAGAACCTGGTAAACATTTATATTATTTTTTTTTAATGTCGTACTTTCAACTGTCGAACTTACCTTGTTATGAGAATCTATTCTCGCTTGAATTTGACCATCTAAAATTAGTTTCATAAGCTCATCCTCTAGAGCTGGTACAGTCCTACCAAATGCCTGTGCCATACGTCTCAGATCAGCTGACAAATAGGGGCTACAAACAAGGGAAATAATAAAACCAAAAGTACGAATTCAATGATCATACCTGAAGTATTGAACGAGGGCTCTGCTGCGAATTTGAGAATATAAAGAAGGCACGTGAGGTGCCAGATATAAATCCAAAAGAAGGGAATCCTTCATTTCATCCAGTAATTTTAAACAGGCTGCATATCTAGATTCATAAAATTTTAAAATGGCATCTCTAAGAGCTGGTTCTAGTTCTAAAAATGGCTTAAAACCTAAAACAATTGGGATCAGTTTACTTCTGAAAGAATGCAAAGAAAAAACTCACCTCCATTGTTAACCACGTGTTTTTGTAGTTCAGGTCTATCGAAAGTAGCCAAGGCACATAAGCCACCATAAGTAGCCACATTTCCAGGTGATAAAAGTTCTGGAAAATCACAATGATCTAAGCTGGCCTAAAATGCCTTGATTAAAATGCATAAAAAATTAGTTATCTCAATGCAAACCTGCAGGAAATGTTTTGCGGCTTGTTTATATTTTCTTGTTGCAAGTTCTGCAAGGCCTGCCGCACACCTTAACTTAGTAAATGTAATAGGATTACTATCCTTTGCTTGTGATTCAGAAAAATCTACAAAATAATGAAATGTAACGAAAAAAAAAACTATAATTTTAGATATTTACCTGGGGTTCCTTCAGCTTTAGCTACATAACTTAATACATGAGACCAATTTTGTAAGTATACCGACACTTTAATAACATTTAAACACATATTAACCACATGCTTCGAACTAGTACAATAGTCTCTGGCACGAGAATAACATTTTAAGGCATTAGACAAATCTCCACAGTCTAAATAATGGTCTCCTAAGTCATCATGTCCTCTGAAAATCTATAACTCTCAGTAAATGTTATCAAAACACAAGAAGTTTATAATGACAAACCTTCGAATACTTTCTTTAATAGAGTTGCTCTTGTAATTTTTTAAATCATTGTCAAGTTTCTCTAATTTGAGAGCTGACTTCTTTAATCTTGTTTCCACCCACATATTATCTATTGTTGGAACATCCTGTGAAGCTGAAGGTGCTGCTACGTCCGGTACATTTAAATTGGTTGTTAATTCACTTAGTCTTTGATGTAAGACCTATACAAAATCTATTTTGAAACACACTTAACACTTTCTAACCAACAAAATGACTACCTGATATAAATTAACATTATAGGTGGTCATAACATAAGAAATGGCAATTTTCAGAGCTTCTAAACGTAAAGCAGGGCAGTGATCAACAACATATATCAACCTGTACAACTTGGCCAAACCAGTGTAACTATTAGCATAGGCCTCCAGATCCAAAGTGGGGTTTTCTACAAGATAAAAGGGCTCTTCGTTGTTGTCATTGTCTTCTGGAGGGGCATCAACTTGCATCGGTTCCACAGCATTCTGTAAAAATCGCATTTTTTCACTCACAAATAAACCCTACAAAAACCTCCACCAAATGATATATATATTATGACATTTGACAATTATTTTTTTATGTGAAGAGAATAATAAAAACACCTAACCTGAGCCATAGCCATAAATTGTAAAGGCATTTTTTTTCAGTTACTATTTTCAGTTCAGTGGTATTTATTTATCACCTAAATTCAGGAGATTATTTATAACATCTCCCTAGGGACTATTATATTATCAATCACATACTGATACTATTTTATGTTGGCTACATTGATTAGGTGAAGCTTAAATTCAGAATTCTGGAAAGAAGAATAGATAAATAATTTTTAATGATAATAAATGAGAAAGGAAAAATGAGATGTGTTGTTAAATATTGTGGCATTATTTGTTTTTTTTTTATTAAATTATATTCATTTTTTTGTAAATATTTTAGATTCAATGCATAAGGTTCGTGCAGGTTTATGTACAAAAGTTTAAAAAGAAGATTTTTTGGTAAATGTCAATATTTCTTTTAAAATACAATAAAAAAACTATATAAATCTGTATTGAAATGTGGACGTGTAACAAAACAGTTATATATATTTTTTTAAAGCATTGTTGCCCAACATATGTTATAAATTTAATATCTAGGGAGTCAATAATTTGTTCATTACATATAAAATCATAACTACAAATGGTTTCTTGGTGTACTATACTAAAAGCATATTTTTATTCAGAAGAAAGCAGTAATTGTAATACCATTCTAAAACTGATTCAGAAAAAATTAAAATTATTGTACTTTTATATTTAGTTTATATAAAATATGATTTAAACTACCATACATGAAATGTTATTTTTTTTACCTCATTTCTAAAAATGAGTGCGCGGCCCTTAAAAGGGGGCAGTTTTATTGACATTTTTGGAGAGACCCTTGTATTTTGAATTTGAAGACTGGCTGCAAAAAAATAGACGGCAACATTGCAGGTCGTCAGCTGAGGTCGATGATCACAAAATACATAGCGGACTGAGAAAAAAAGACGTAGTTTGTTCGAGGAAACAACCTGTCATGCCCCCTACAGAGCCCCTCCTGGGGGTGTATGACCCCCCACTTCAAAGACCAAACGATCAACGATAGTCTAGCCATCATTTGGACTTCAAATATCGATTTTTACTTTGTTTGTCTTAATCAAGTCTAATTGTAAAACTATGGTTTTTGGCATTGTTATTTTGTATTTTTCGATTTATTTAAAAACAAGTCAAAACTTTTCGAGTACTTGAAGATTTTTATAGAAGCAATATATAAAAGTTTTTAGTAAAATATATTTTTTGTGTTGAAGAAAATCTGCCTTAACTGGCAACGTCTACGAATGAGATTCGGTTTGTTATTCCTGTGCCGACCAATAGGGTACTTCATAAACAAAGACCCGAACTGTCATTGGTCAAGTCGAGTGCCCATCCAAGGACATTCACCATCAGTCGTGTCAGGCCGTTTGTGCAGATGAAGTGATTGGGGTTGAAGAGTTGACTCGCGAAAAACTTCACGTTTCCCAACCAGGAAAGTGATGATCTTCGTCGGAAAGGACCATTTCGAGGTAAGATTAATCTACGTCGCATTCCCATTCTACCTGTAGTCGTTTGTTTTGACGCTTTGCGATGTTCCATTGTTTGAACGTAGCCAGAAACAGCTGATCGTAGCAGCTCTGTCCCCCCATTCGATTTTATTAATGATTGTTTTGGTTTTCGGCGATAACGTAGCTGGCCACGGACGGTTTTGCATTTGTTTCTGCTCGGAGCGTACTCTATAGTCAATTCGTGCGAAAAGCGACTGGATCTCACCAAAAAATCGCCGTTCCTTTGTTCTGTGTCCGGTCTAAAGATGTCTGCCGTTTATTGACACGATCGAGTGGTTTTGTTTAGTTAAATATACATTTGACCTTTCCGAATCGCAAACTGCATGCTGAACGCGAATTTTTGCGTTATACGGGGTGGTACAGTAATGTCACAATGTCATTCCTGAGATTAGAAGCAATGGTGTGAAGAGTGTGAGTATGAACAGGATGATAAGGTTTTTGTTTATTGTGATAAAGAGATGAATGAACGGAGCTGGAAATGTATGTGCGTTGTGACGTCAGCTGAGAAAAAACAAAAAGTTTATTTTGATTTGTCACATAATTTTTTATTACTTTCCTTGTAAAGGAGAGGATATGACTTTTTGTCACGAATGTACCACAATATTTTCCAGTGATTTTGAGATAAAACTGTAAAAAAATGTGTTTTTTTGTATCTAATGATTTATTGTCGGGATCATTTTATTTGTTTTTGACGAGTTATTTAAAAAAAATAATTTTATAATGATTTCATCTTCAAATCACACGAAACCTTATGGTACGGGGGTGGTCTGAAAAGTTCTCTGCCTTGACGGTAGATGGCGATGATGTCATCTTAGCGCTAGAAAAATTGTTTCTTGTCGTGATTTGTTGGAAAAGTTTGTAGTGTTTATGGGTAAAATTGAAATTCGAGCTGTTATAAAGTAGTTTTGTCTCGGGGGGTTTAAACCAAACCATCTTTGACCCTTCAAGATGAAGCATTATTATGACTGCGCGACGAGAAACGATTCAGACGATCCCCGCTTATATTTGTCTCGAAGAACCACAACTGCCTCTCTAGTTACAGCTTAGTTCTAGACGCTTCAGTGTTTTTTTTTAAGTATTTTATCTCGCCTTCTTCCAAAACCACATCAGCTTTCTATTACTGCAGCAGGATTCTATTTTTTTAGGCAAGGATCTGACCCGGATCGATCGAAACCCGTATTTTTTCTTTGTTTAAGTAAAATCTGAACCAAAAAACTTTCGGATTCGAGTTGGGGCACCAAACCGAGAAACGTAGGTATAGAGAGGGTGTGAGTGTACTTAGTAAACTAAAGCAAAAAATCTAAACAAAATGCCTTAGAATAGTCTGTGTACTGCGTTCATTGTTAACTTCTAGATGTCCGCACTGCTTCATAGTTTTCATCGTTGACGTTAACTTGTGCATCATACACATCATAACCTCAATTCTTCCGACGTGCTGGCTCACTGCCATTAAAAATAACCTTAAAATTTTTTCTCGAAATATTATTTGCAAATTTCACGTCATTTTTTAGCATTGCATCGTAATCACGCGATTTACGAATAAGTTTTAACGCACTCTGGTAGTTTCCCATTTTAAAATCATTGAAAAAATGAACTTGCGTCATGGAAATCGGATAAATAAACAAATTGTAATAATATTGCCGGATCCAATACTGTGTTTGTTTTAGTTTCGAATCTACCTCGGTTATGGCTCAAAATTTGAGTACGATTTGAATTACAATTATTACTTAAACAATGTTAAAAACATCCTTAATACTTCGAAATGTTTAATCTGTGGTCAGCATTTTGTAACGAACGTTCTTTCTTCCTTTTACTATGTCGATATACAAGCCTTCTTTTAATCCCACAACCAACATGAACTTTAATAATAATATTCACCTCTGCAGGCCTAGTGGCCCTTGGCTTCGAGTTTTTTCACTCTTCTTTTCCATCTTTTTCGTTCCAAAGCATCATTCTTCCAATCCCTCACTCCTACTTTCATTCAGCACTACTTCATCATTCAGCACCTCATCCAACAATTTCTTACTCGGTCGCTCTCTTATTTTCTTTCCCCCTTCGGCTCTCATTAGAATTCCTTTAACCCATCTTTCGCCGGACATCCTCGCAATGTGCCCCAGCCATCTAGCTCACTGCGCTCTCACCACCTAAACAATGTTTGGTTTTTTTGTACAGTTCTTCCAAATTCGTTCTGAACTTTAATTCCTCCAAAAATCCTCCTTAATATTTTACGTTCTCAGACTTCCAGCTTACTTTCTTCCTTCTTCGTCATCGTCCATGTCTCGCACGCATAGGCAACCGTGGGCCTTAGTATTGATTGGTACACTCTTACTTTTGCTGCTCTTGTTAGATTATTTGCCGTTAAAACTTTTGAAAACATTCCTGCGGCTTTGCATCCTTTCGCTAGTCGTTTCTCTATTTCCTTTTCTTCATCCCTTTTACACGTTAGTGTTACTCCCAGATATTCAGTTTGTTTTACTTTCTCTGTTCTATATTTTGTATTTTCTGCACAATCAATGACTTAAATTAGGAGAGAGTCCTCTGGTGTTATCTTTCATTACCATGTATTTGGTCTTCTCGTTAATTGTTAGGCCATATTCTCTTGCCTTTCTTTCCAACATCTTGAAAACCTTTACTATTTCTTCCTTGGATCTCGCCATCAATACAATGTCGCCGCTATAGGCCAAGCATTGGTGTCTGGTACTATATATAACCCCTTGGTATTGATGCCACTCTCTCTCAGAATCACTTCCTGCACCTGATTGAACACAACTGTTGACAGTGGATCGGATTGTCTCAGTTCTTTCTTTACAATGAACTCCTCAGACATTGCTCCGTCGACTATAACTTTATTAACTGTTCTCCTGACAGTCATCTTCACCAACTTCCTCAACTTTCCCGGGACTCCCAGCTGTCTTATTGCTTGGAACACCTTTTCCCTGCTGATGGAGTCTTGTGCTTGCCGATAATCTATGAACAGCAAATGTAAGCTCAAATTTTGTCCATAAATATTCCATTGGATCTGTTTCATGATGGTTGGTTTCAATATCTGGTCGGTTGTTTATCGTCCTGCCCTGAAACCTCTTCGATCTTTAATCATCTTGGCCATAACTTTGAAGGTCACGTCTTGCAATGCAATTCCTCGAAGGTTATTGCACTCCTTCTTAGCTCATTTTTTGTGAAGGGGTATTATCAGCTCTTTATTCCATTTATCTGGCATATTTTCTCCTTCCCAAATTCTGTTCATTAACTCCCATGTTCTTGCCGCCAAACTATCACCACCGTGTTTCAAGATATTGTTTTCTTCAGCACTATTGTTATTTTTTTAACTGCTTTATACAAACTTCTACTTCTTCATTTGTAGGTGCATTTATAATTTCGTTATTTTCTGCAATCGCATCTTCTTCCAATTCATGTTCTCCCCAGTTCCCTTCTTCTCTAGTCTCATTTAGCGTCTCTGAGAAATATTGGGCAAATCTTTTCAGTTTTTTCTGAATCCTTCTTGAGTTTTCAAATAATGGGGTCTCCCGGCGCTACTGCCTTTACTTTTTTTTAACTTCCTGATATAAATTTCGTGTCTCTTTTTTACCATATGATTCTTCTATTTCTTTTAATTCGCCTTCTAAAAGTTCTTTGTTTTTCCTGCTCTCTAAATGTTTTTTATTGGGCTTAATTCCTAGTTTTCCTTTCATTTCCTGTTCGAAACGCATTGCTGTTGTCCTATCCTCTAGTTTAGCTACGTCATATCTCTTCCATCTTCCCCCCTTTGTATCTTTTCTTCTAGATGTTCTCCATTTCATTTCCGTTATAATTAATATGTGGTCGCTCTCACTATCAGCTCCCCTGAAACTTCTTAAATCAATAACGATCTTTGCATGCTTTCTGTCTATGAGGACATGGTCAATTTGATTCTTTGTCTCTCCATTTGGAGATGTTCATGTTTCCTTATGTATGTTTTTGTGATCAAAAGCAGTGCTAACAATTTTCATATTGTTCTCGAACGCAATTTCTATCACCCTTTTTCCATTGTCATTACAAGTGGTGTCTATATTTTTACCCCCTGTTACCTCCTTGTATTCTTCTTCCCCCCTACTTTGGCATTCATGTCGCCTATCAGATATTTTATATCAAACTTCGGAACATTTTCCATGATTCTGTCCAAATCTTCGTAGAACTGTATTTTAATGTCCGGGTCTTTTTCTTCTGATGGTGCATGCGCATTTATTATATGCAACTTTCTGAATTCACGTGAACTTTAGGAACAATTATTTTTGTATGTTGAATTATTTTAAGATGGTATTATTTCTCACCATAGATATTACAAAAATTTTTCCTAGATTTGTTATTCTATATTTTCATTAGTTTCTATGCTCCCCAAACAACAAAAAATATTTTAAAAACACCTGTTAAACACATTTGAGTATTTGAAATAAATAATTTTCTTGTTTGTTCCAAGACCAATTTCTGCTGTTGTAATCTTTACTATATTTTTTCTTTTTTTTTTTGTGTTTTTCGCCACGATCTAAAACTCAAAGATATATCAATATTTGATTTTATGTAGATAAAAAATCACTGGGTAAAAAACAAAAAACCAAACAAATTTCTCAGTGATTCTTTTCTGTAATAAATTTGCCTAACAAACAAAATCTTAAAAAAATATAAAATAATTTATATTAATTTCTATATATAATGCAAAGATAGGAAGACATAAAAACCTTCTTAGAAAGGGCGATTTTAATAAATCTAGAATTTGCCAACATGCATGGGAATCAGGACATAAAATCAATTGGAATAATTCCAAAATGGTATTAAAAGAATCGGTAACAAAATACAGAAGATTAAAAAAAACCGCTATAATTAATTTAAATAAAAATAACTGTATCGCTACGCCTTCCATAGATTTAAATTCAATATGGTTCAATTAAAAACGTTTAAGTATTTCAATACACAATTATCACACAGCAAACCTCCCCTAAATATTTTTTTTGGGTAGTATGTATACTGTCATTAAAAACTATTATTGCCAATGGAAGTATCATTGACATACAAAAAATATATTTACTTCCTATCTTTGCATTCTATATACAAATTAATATAATTTATTTTTTAGATTCGTTTTGAAAACGGGAGGAGAAGACCTTCCGAAACGTTAACGTTCAAAAGTTTGCATTTATTTTAGAAAACTTGTATGTTTTTTTAAGTTTTGTTTGTTAGGTAAATGTATTATAGATAAGAATCACTGAGAAATTTGTCTCCATTTGGTTTTTTGTTTTTTACCAAGTGATTCCTATTTACATAAGAACAGATATTTTTGATATTTTTTGAGATTTAGATCATGGCGAATACCCCCCAGCTACCCAAAGCTTTGAAACTTATTTGTTTATCCAAGGATCTCGTAACGTACAGAAATTTTGATTGAAATGTTTCATTTCACTAACTAATGATCCTTTTCTGGATTTAGTACCCAGATGTGTCGTCTTCTTCCGAAAGAACGCATCACATAGATGGTAGTGCGGATCAGACCATCTGGTGGCGACACCACAGCGGTAGCGGTCGCCTCCCCAACCGTCGACACTCCCAGCAGACCCAAACAGGGTACATTCCTCGACAGGGGCAACAGTGCTGCCTCTATTTAAACCAACTAGACGCCCCGGCAAGGATGGCCGTCGAAGCAGCCAAATATCAAGTATAAACTCACAAAATCAACCGTAAATCTTTAATTTCAGCCTGTCTGTTCTTCAGATCAACCGAGTGTTCAACGACGAGGAAGCCCCGATCAACAAAAAACTCCCCAAGGAGCTGTTGTTGAGGATCTTCTCGTACTTGGATGTCGTTTCGTTGTGCCGATGCGCTCAAGTGTCGAAAGCTTGGAACATCCTCGCTTTAGATGGTTCCAACTGGCAGAAAATCGACCTTTTCGACTTTCAGAAGGACGTGGAAGGTCCCATCATTGAAAACATCTCGCGTAGGTGCGGCGGTTTCTTGAGGAAACTGTCCTTGAGAGGTTGTCAGTCGATCGCGGACGGCTCAATGAAAACTTTAGCTCAACTCTGCTCGAACATCGAGGATCTCAACTTGAACGGATGCAAAAAAGTACTCGCTCCTCCCCACCGTAACAAATCGCCCGCCTCATTTCTTCCGTGTTTTGTTAGATAACCGATTCAACTTCCAACGCCCTCTCGAAACACTGCTCCAAACTACAGAAACTCAACCTTGACAGTTGCTCCGTGATCACCGACCATTCGCTCAAGGCACTGAGCGACGGCTGTCCGAACTTGACCCACATAAACGTCAGCTGGTGCGGCAACGTCACCGAAAATGGTGTAGAAGCATTGGCAAGAGGTGAGATGTGTGTCCTGATGTAAGTCATTGTATTTGTGTATTTATGCCACCAAATACAGTGGTGGTCAATGAAATAATGGTGACGGAGCACCGGGCATTTCAAAGACTTACGTGGTAGTAGTCTGAATATAAACAATTACTTTATTCATAATTTTACATTGATGAGATATTTTAGAAAAAGTTACATGATCAATAAAAATATGAGTAACTATGAGTAAAAAAAACTAAAAGGTGTGATTCTCTAAAACTGTTTAATCTATATAATTACAGTGCCGACTTGTGAGGGAGGGTGTTGGGGCGCCGCCCTTCCAGCATTTATTACAGTAAACAATTTTTCAGAGCAAAACACCATATTTTATTTCCGTTCAGTTTATTTTCTTTAACTCATTTTAATATATTATTAAAAATTAAAATATCCAAATGTAGAAGAACGTCTGTCGACCCATCACACCAAATAATGCGGATAAAAATTCCATCCTTTCACCACAATTTTTACATCGTTGGTCGGACGTTTACCTCCAGCGACAGTACGCCACGTCCATTTGTCTCGTCGCTGGCGTTACATGTTTTGTTGGTTGTCAGTATTCGGGGGCTTACCGGAGCCCATGTGACGCCACAATGTTTATTTCCCCTCAGCATTACAGACAGCTGATACGTTTGGTATCTTGGTACTTTTTAATCAACTTATTCTTCAATTTTATACCACTAAACACCTTATCACTTTTTTTAAGTTCTCGACGCACGTTTCGCACCATGTTAGCATCATCAAGGGATGATTTAATCTAATTCTAAAACGAAACTATTTTCTATTTATATGAGGACCCTAATTGTTAACCTACAACCTAGGAAGGAAGCATACTACAGAGCTAATGAGGCGTGTAAAAAAAGGATACGAGAAAAAAGAAAACAAGGGGAAAAGAGAACACGAGAAAGAAAAAAATATGAACCGTGAAGTTTTCTGACCTTTATATTAATAATTGAAAAAGTTGACTGAACGGAATAGGTCCTTTATCCCGGTTCATGATCTTCTTGTATTTTATTATTTACAGTTTATACTGTGGTCATGTTCGATTGCATGTTGGGCAACACAAGATTTGTCATTTCTCCCATATCTAAAGTGGGCAATGTGTTCTTTATAACCCGTTAATATGAATCTTTTTGTTTGGACAATATACCTTCTATTACAATCTTGACAGCTAATTTTGTAAATCTCCGACTATTCATGTTGATCTACTTTATCCTTTGGATTACCCAGGTCTTCTCTTAAATTATTATATGTTTTGTACACGACCTTAATATCAATTTTTTTCAAAATTTTGTCTAGCCCACATGTTAATTGGGCATCAAACGGTACAATCAATTTATTTTTGTTCTTATACTTTTGAAAAGTCGAAGATTCTTTCAATAATCTTCTAAACTTATGTTTTCTAATTAATTTTTCTATAATATTCTTATTATAACCGTTTACTTCGGATACCTCCCTAATTAATTTTAATTCTTCACAGTTCATTTTTTCTGGGGTCAACAGGTGATTATTATTATTTTTAAAAAACTCACATTGATGCTTTAGTACTTCGAACTTGAACTGAAGTGAACCAAATGTCATTTTTGAGAAAATCTGTGATCATAAAAATATACAGGTTAACCAGGTATATTATTAGAATTGGTTTTTATGAACCCTTTGTCAGACATTACTGAATAATATTATTCACCAACAATATTTGGTTTGCACTAAACTGCCGTTGACAGTACTTACGTGAAAACACTTTAACATAATGACGTCACAAACTTGGCAGCCAATTATGGCGCTTTCGTAGTCGCGTGATTTTGTTTTTAAGTTTTATAAATTTTCATTCATTTATAATTAATCGCAAATAATTTATCAATAAAGTTATTGTTTATATTCAGACTGATACCACGTATGCCTTTTAAATGTTCGGTAAATTAATTCTGGAATATTAATATTGGCTTAGAAACAACGTAAAACTGAATTTAAATAAAATATATTAACAAGGCTCCACCACTCTTATTTTATTAGGCACCACTGTATATAAGGAAGAGGGATTTGTAACTGTTTGTTGTTGTAGGATGCCCTAAATTAAAAAGCTTCATCAGCAAGGGATGTAAACAAATAACTTCACGAGCTGTTATATGTTTAGCTCGATATTGCAACCAGTTAGAAGTGGTAAATTTGTTAGGATGCGGTGTAAGTAATTTATGTTACCGGTAGTTCAAATGAATCTTTATTTCTCCTTTATGTTTAAGAACATACGAGACGAAGCTGTGCAAGCCCTGGCGGAAAAGTGTACAAAATTACACTACCTATGTCTTTCAAGTTGTTCGGCTTTGACTGACGCCTCTTTGGTCGCTTTGGCTCAACAGTGTACCATGCTGTCGACTTTGGAGGTGGCCGGATGCTCTCAGTTTACTGATGCCGGTTTTCAAGCTTTAGCAAGGGTTAGTATCATGATAATCATCAATATGGTCATTGGTTAATAACCAGCAATAGATTCAACCACTATATATATCCACTATATATGGTCATAATCATCAATAAGGTAATTGGTTAATAGCCAGCAATATCGTTGCAGCAGATATATCGTTGACCGAATGGCTGCAATAAACTGTTAACAACCCCTGTCGTAACGAAACCCGGCAAAGTTTCAAAAAACGTAAACAGGGCCGGGCCTAATAAAATAAGAGGTAAAAAGATAATTCGAAATATTTTAGTTTAATTCGCATTCTTTTCTTAAAGTGTTAAAAATGTGTATGTTTCTTTATTGAATAGGGGGCTTAATGTAAATGCAGCCGCAGCAGAAAAGTCTTCATTAACGAAAACGCTGTTGTTTACAGTTAAAGATATCGTGACGAAGTCAATTAAAGCCAAAAAAGTTCATAGTGATTCTGGTAAAAGCAAATGTGTTGACGAAAGTGACGAAGACGTAATTCGAAGCAAAATTTATGCTATGTATGAAGAGCAAACTGTGCCTGCATTGCATTCATTGCAACAGCGACTAAGGAAAGATGAAACCAACATTCTTTGCAGCAGAACTAGTCTTCGGAGAATATTATCTCTAATGGGTTTTACATATCAGACCACTAATAAAAGACAAATATTAATGGAATCACAACGATTGCGACGATGGCGGTTTGATTACTTAAACTCTATAAAAAATACAGATTAGAAAATAGTCCCTATTATCTACCATGATGAAACATGGTTCAATACACATGAGACACCAGCAAAAGGGTGGGTAGATGATGGGTCTGTAAATATAAAACCGGAATTTGCCCATAGATGGCCCTAGTCGTCAATGTAATTACCTCATCATCATCTGTAGAGAAGCTCTAGTATTAAACCATCTTCACTAAAGACTCACCGAGTAATTTAAAGCATTCGAAAGATATTTACCAATAAACACCAAATCACTTGTCTGTAGCTTCTCACAGACATTTGAGGCACTTCCTTTTCCTCGCCTTTCAGATTGAAGATTGTTTTCTGATGATGCTAACATCGTTAGAGAAACGCGCGTCGAAAAGTTGAAAAAAAGTGATTCGGTTTTCAACGGTAAATTATAGGTATGAACTTCTCAGGACGACCTCGTAACTAGTTCATGTGAACTACTAGGCTATTTGAAATATTCATAGCGTCGAAAAATTTCGGGGGGTGGCCGGATTTATTAACAGGCAGTTCCAATAGAAGGATTCTTCTTTTTCCTGTGGTGATACAGTCCACCCGTGAACCTTTACCTCTTTCAACATTCATCTCCAACTGGAACGATCTCCAGCAGTCTCTTACCAATTTTTGATGTGCGGTAATTCTTCAGCATTGCTTCTTCCATTGCCTTGCCAACGTCTCTTTTGTCCATCTATCTTTTCGTTGTCCACTATCGCCATCTGTGTTTTATTCAGAATTTCAAAAACTGCTCAATTTGAATTAAAGCAATGTGAATTACTTGACTTCGAAATTCTATCTGATCCTCTCCAATTTGTATTATTATTCACAGTCCCAAAAATTGTACTATGTACTTATTTCAAATACTACAAGCATCCCTTCTATTTTCTTTGCGAGGATCCACGTCTCGCAGCCATAATGGCCGAATGATTGTTTTGTGGATCTTGACTTTCATGTTCTTTTGTATAAGGTTAGATATTAGGAAAGGTTGCATAAATGAACACCTAGAATAAAGGTGCAGCAAACATTGTTTTCTCCATTATTTGACGGACCGTGAATAACTAACCTATTGTTCTATTGTCTCCTAAACCCTGCCTGGTATCCATCGATTCCTTCTTCAATCAATCTTCCCCTTTCCTCCTCCAACGATGGATATTATCAGTGGCAGCACTCATTAATAAGATTTTTGATCCTTTATCGATGAATAATAGACTGAGTATATCCTGGTTTTAGAGTTGCCGAGATTTAGAAAAAATGGATCTGGACGAATGTGTCCTTATCACAGACGCCACATTGATTCACCTGGCAATGGGTTGTCCTAGAATAGAATATTTAGTAAGTACACTATATCCAGTAATAACTTCATTGAAGAAAAAAACCTTTCTTATTGTTTTAAAGACTTTATCACACTGCGAATTGATAACAGACGAAGGGATACGACACCTGTCAATGTCACCATGCGCAGCAGAAAACCTGACCGTGTTAGAACTGGACAATTGTCCCCTGGTGACAGACGCTTCCCTAGAACACCTGACTTCATGTCACAATTTACAGAGAGTTGAATTGTACGACTGTCAACTGATAACCAGAGTAGGCATAAGAAGACTGAGGGTGGGTGGTTTGTGTTTTTAGCTATTTATTTATTAAATATTTATTTTATGCTCAGAATCACTTGCCCAACATCAAGGTGCACGCGTACTTTGCCCCGGTAACACCACCACCAACAGGAGGCGCTTCCCGTCAACGATACTGTCGTTGTTGCGTGATACTATGAGAACGTCGCCCCTCTGGAGGCTCCCCATCACCCAGTTAGTTGTTCCGAAGCAGCTATCTCACAGCCAAGTGTTCACTTGTATACAGTCATAGGTAGAACTGCTTTAATGTTCACTTAAAATTGCAGTACTCATTTCGACTTGGAAACGATTCTCTGCAATTTTAAGGTAGTTTTTTATACCACTAGGGGGCTACACAGGGGCGAATATTTCCATTCAGTTTTTTAAAACACAACTAAAAAAAACATTTAAAAGCACAAACATATGTCTAATATGGGATAAAATTTAAAGTTTCTTTGGCATTTTAAGATTATATTTATTTTTTCGGAGTGTAGTGTCGGATTTACTGCCGTGGTTTTGTAATTTTTGTCGGAGGTCCACTGCTGTCGTCAAGAACAAAGTCCCAGAGGCTTTAGCGTGCCAATTTTTATCTTGGATCTTTTGATAACAGAAAAATTACCAAAGCAACCGGTTGTATAGTTGTCCTAAACATACAGGACGTAGATTGGAATGCAATGTTGCATATTTAAACCGTTAGTTAGCAAAGTGTATTCGCTATTTTCATGTATTGAGCTTCAAAACGGACACCACGACTCGTTTTGAGAATATATATATACAGATAAAATTTTATTTCATTGGTTTCCTATTCAAGTATGTAACCGATTTTTACATTATTCTAGTTGTGACACATTTAGCGCGTTTAATGTTACGAATATACACACATGTAATTTTTAAAGGTACATACCCTGTACACGTTTTTTGGATCGGCGAATAGTAGTTCAAAAAAACATACGTCATTGGTTGGTAGACGGTTTTGTAGAGAATCTACTTTCAATAGGAGTTAAAGCACGTTTTATACACCCCCCCAGAAATGTTTTAGGGGATGAAATTGAAAAAAATCATCGACAGACTACGAAAATGTTAGGACATATGACAGGTTTGTCAAAGATGACAATTCAGTAGTAATCAAGTACCCTGGTGTTGGGAGTCTCCTCGATAAATTACAATAATCTTAAGATAGATGGCAGATTTGTTAAAGAAATGACACTTTAGTAGAAATCAAGTAGTCTGGCGATAGGCGCCATCTATATCGAGACTCGAACGTGCTCTTGACTTATTTTTTTTTGGGATTCTTTGACCAAACTTGTTAAAACAATTGGTTTTCGCGGATTCCTATGTCATTTTTTTTTCTTGGTATGTCTCAAATTGCCTGTGATACAAAAAAAGTCAAAGAAAGTCGGGAAATAATATTTTTCTTTCTAGTTCCAGCGCTTAGATGATTGACTTACTATATTAGTAACAAAAAAAATGTTGGTTAGGGTATAAAATGGTTTATTTGTTGAAGATTTTAGTTCTTTTTTTTTGGACGATATATTTATCCGTCATATACATTGTTTCCTTATTTAAAATTAAAAGTAAAAAAAACATGTAAACCTGTAGTAGTTAAAAAAAAAACTTGTGTATTTATATTTAAGCCATGTAACACCCTACATGTATATATATTTTTGTAGTCACTTTTTTAGGTTATTTTATATTTTCATAATAAATTAAGTTTCTTTTTATCAATTGACTTTATTATTAGGTTTGTTCTAGTAAATGTTTCAAACGGTTTCAAATCGTCCGGAGTTTGCGCAGACGAATGTACGCGTTCTAGCAAATTAAAACCGGAATTCCGACTACCAGTAAGATGTTCTAGCAACAACCAATATCCAGTTTGCAAACTAGTTTCAAACCGTTCAATTTAGTTTGTGACAAGCGCAACAGCTGGAAATGTTCGTTGATTTGTTTTGACTTTGGATTGTTTGGTTATGTAAAAGCTAATTTCTTTTGTGATTTTGGACGATTTTAATGCCCCCACAGTATCATTTTTATGATAATTATTTCCCCTCTACTATTTTCAAATGAAAATATAAACAAACGCAATTCAACGACGCAGAGAAATGTCATTCAAAATAAGCGTTCTAGCAGAAAAAAATCCCAAACCGTTTGCAACCAAGTTTGGGGACGAACATGCGCAGTTAATTAATCCATCAAACTGGTTTCAAACCGTTTGAAACCTTTGCTAGAACAAACCTATTAAATCGAAAAAAATTAACCCACCCTTTTTATATAAAAATCTTTATAATTATTTGTTTTTTTACATGGTTTCAAATATAGGGCGAAGTTGTCTCTTCTTCTATTTTGTGATATATATTAAGAGTAACCTGGCTTTAGCTACTAAATCAAGGCGGAAAAAAAAATTGTGATGATGTTAATTCGAACATAGGGAAAGGAGGCAGCGGTTTTAATTTGTTTACTGGTTCATTATAATAGAATTAATTTTCTAATTAAACGTCAGTTTCAAATAAAGATGAGTGAAGAGTTCTGCAATGTTTCTGTTATATAAGAGTGAGGAAGACACAGTCACATTTGGTACAGTTTTACTTATATTTAAAATCTAACACAAAATGCCCCTTTTTCAAGTACAACAGAAAGCATTATATAAATTTTTAACATTTGGTTTATTTAAATCTGATGAAAAATTTGTTTTCTTGCAGAATTTCGCTTCTTTCTTTTTTGAAGGCAATTTTTACCAAATTAAAAAGTTCTTATGTCACTTACTTTCTTACAACATAACCCTATATGTAATTTTTCATAAATTTTGTTTATACTTGTTTGCATTAAATATTTAGCTCAAAATAATGGATCCAGCATTATTAAAAGAAAGAGAGTTATTTAAAAAAAGAGCTCTAGTCACACCAACGTAAGTATTTACGTATACTTTAAATAGACTTGGAATGTTGTCAGAGGCATATTAGTACATTTTTATTGTAGTATTTGTTTATAGTGTTGAGAAAAAAAAAACTGAAGCTAAAACAGAACCTGCCCGAGATGAAAAGAAGAAATCTAAACCCACTACAACCAATTCTGCCCCAAAATTGGATATTAACTCGTAAATATTTTATGAATATTTATACTTGTAGACACACTTCTGTTACAAATGTATTAATTTGTTAGATATAAAACAGCAACTGGTAGTACTCAATATAGGTTCGGTGTATTGGCAAAGATTGTAAAACATATGAAACAAAGACATCAAGATGGAGAGTCATATGCTTTAACTTTAGAAGAGATTTTAGATGAAACTAACCAGCTAGACGTTGGAAATAAAGTTAAACAGGTAGATATATTTTGAAGTTTTATCGTTTTTTTAAGGCTTTGAGAATTTTTAGTGGTTACAAGGTGAAGCTTTAGCAAATAACCATAAAATAGAAGTAACCCCTGATGGCAAATATCTTTTCAAAGCCACATACAAGTTAAAAGACAGGAAGAGTCTGTTAAAACTTCTCAAACAGCAAGATTTAAAAGGTCTGGGAGGTATTTTGTTGGAAGATGTACAGGAATCTTTACCTCACTGTGAAAAAGCATTAAAAGTGACCAGAC
Organism: Cosmopolites sordidus; assembly: GCA_031761425.1. Taxonomy (NCBI): domain Eukaryota; kingdom Metazoa; phylum Arthropoda; class Insecta; order Coleoptera; family Curculionidae; genus Cosmopolites; species Cosmopolites sordidus. The sequence goes on along the minus strand of JARFXV010000476.1, from coordinate 1,415,799 downwards.
ATTTAAGTGAGTAAATTTAGTTTCTACAATTAAACATTAATTTTCAGATTCTGAGTAATCAAAATGAGATAATATTCATTACCAGGCCAATTGACAAAAAGAAAGTACTCTTTTATAATGATAGAACTGCCCAGATGCCTATTGATGAAGAGTTTCAGAAACTTTGGAGATCAGTTGCTGTCGATGCAATGGATGATCAAAAAATTGAAGAATATTTAGATAAACAGGGTAGGATTATTTTGGAAGTAGTCTAAGGCATGTAGTATTTATTTAATTGTAATTTTAAGGTATAAGATCAATGCAAGATCATGGTCCTAAGAAACCGATTGCCATTAAACGTAAGAAGGCCGCACAAAGGAAGAAAGTGTTTAAAAAGCCTAGAGATAATGAACATTTGGCTGATGTATTGGAAACTTATGAAGATAATACTTTAACTCAAAAAAATAACATTTAATCTGTGATAATTTCTGTTTTTTTTTTAATAATATATATTTGGAATATATTAGTTTGTTTTTGTTCTGTCTATACATAGTTAATGGTGATAAAGTCTTGAAACGTGGGAGGGTGATATTTTTTTTTATTCTGTTTTGATAAGGGATTTCCTGTTTTTTTTTGTCAGTACCATTTAAGTTAGTTCTTATATGAGTCAAAGATGAAGTCAAGTTTTGTAGTTATTATTTTAATCTTGACAACAGTGAATTGTGAAGATCATCATAGAGTGCGAAGGATTGTCGGCGGATCCCCCGCTAATTATCCTCCATATGATGATCCCGTTGTATATGTAAGATTTAATGGGCATGCTGCTAAAGTTACGGGAGTTAGAGATTTTCCCCATTATGTTTTTAAAGGAATTAGGTATGCTGAACCACCAGTTAAACAAGATAGATTCCTGGTAAGTATTATTATACCATTTGCAAATCAGGTTGGTTTTCTTCACGACATTAAACGCATTTATCTTTGTCGAAAGTTCATTTTATGTGGGGTGCATTTTTCTATAGTACTATATTTGAATCCGTATGTGGTCTATGTAACCAGAAGTTGCGGTCGAATTCGATCTTTATGTGTGTGGGGGTGCTGTGCAGATTTGTACACAACTGATGGGGTCAGGATGTTCTGTTATTAGGCCACTTTCTCCTTCAAAGTGAAGCAAACAAATATACTTATCTTTGTTAATATGATCAATCAGTTGGAATTGACCATCACCTCGTCCACATTTCTTAACTCACAAATCACAATGCTCCGAAAATGATTTACTACACGTATAGCTGTGTTTTTTGCTGATAACATTATATATTTTTATTAAAATGTTTGTATTAATATTTTACTTCAAGTATATAACAATTCACACTGTACTGTTGATAGTGAATTAATAATTAAATATGCTTTTTTGTTAATTATATTGAAAACATAATATCTACAGCTTATACACATATAAAGTGCCCGAAAAACATGGGGGAAGTTAAGACATGTGCACAAAAAAAATTTCAACTCTGAAAAGGCCTATTGATTTATCGACAGAAAAGTTTCCTGGATGAGTTATTGCAAGAAACGTTGATGTTAATTGGTCACCAAGATCATGTGATTTGATACCGTGGGACTATTTTCCTTGGGGTTACGCGATTACGTCGATTGCTAAACTACAGTATGAAATTCACAATTCGAGTCACTGGTGAGATAGAGCCATGATTATCCCAAAAATCATCGAACATTTTGACAAAAGAGTGGACGTCTGTGGAGCTGCAAGAGGTGGTCATTTGACAGATATTGTCTTTCGCATTTAAATGTCATAGAATGTGCTTCAATTATCAATAATAAGTTTTCTGAAATCAACGCAAATTCTGTACTTTTTTCAAGAATTACAAAAACCGTTCAATTTGAAAGACGTCTTATGATAGGTCCATGTCTGTCTTGGTCTTCATCTTTAATTCTGAAATAAAGTTCGCAAGCCTTTCAAAACACCCAAAGACCAGGGTACGGACACTACAATTTTATGAACAAATTATTCGTCGCTTTGGACCAAACTGCAGTCAACATAATAACAATTTCTACTAAACATATATATATATATATATATATATATATATATATATATATATATATATATATATATATATATATATATATATATATATATATATATATATATATATATATATATATATATATGTATATATATATATTTATAGAATATTTTGTAGTACTACCAAAATAGAACAAATTATAATATTACAAAGAACGTTTTGTTTGCATTTAGTCCAATGTGCGATTTGTAAATAATTTTATTCGCAAAACTGGCACTAGAAGGCGCCACATTACGTCAATAATGCCATACGAAAAAAAATATGATTCTACTTTTGCCCTGTTGTTGTGGTATCGCTCTTGGTCCAAACCTTTGAGTAAAGAGTGGAGGGGAGTCCTAAGTGTCCCTACCCTGTCAAATACTATCTAAGTCTGACGTCACAATGGGGCGGAGCTTCAGAACCTTTCCAAACAAAGGAAAAGTCCATTGAAATTCTCATAAGAGCTAGCTTTTTTAGTCATTTTCTTCTCTTTACAAATTTAATAACCAATATATCTTACAATTTTGTAATCGTCAGTGTAAATTTTACAATTAACATATTTGAATTGCTCGTAAAATATTTTTTATTCAAACTTTTTATTGTGTGGAAGTAAATTTAAGGTTATGTTACTTTGCCTTTTATGACTGTCAATTTCAGTTTTATGTGAGGATTTTCAGATAGATCTTGTTGAATTTATTATTGGTAAGTTGTTTTTTTACAAAATCAGTTATACATATTGTATTGACAATTTTGGTGGTCCTGTTTTAGTTGAAAATGGTGATGTGTTTTGCTCCAGACTGTAAACATTAAAAGTGAACACAAAAATAGTAGATTTTTTACATTTCCTGTCGATTCAACTGAGCGAAAAAAATGGATAAATCTTGTGAGGTAATATTAAATATTAATTGATAAATGATTGCGTAATTTCTAGGCGACAAGATCGGGAACCATCATAACATTCACTGGTCTGTAGTTGCCATTTTGTCAACAATGTAAGAAAAATGGTCCCACGATATTTGATTTTAATATTAAAAGGAAATTTGCGTTTAAATCTCTGGAGAAACTATATGATATTTTTTGGTAGTACTACTAATAGTAGTAATTTTTAATAAAAGAATGTTTAAAGAAATAGATGTGAAAGGAAGCCTTGTTCCTGCTCTTGAAGCCACAGTAATAGAGGCAGGGCCCTCTAGACGTGATAGTACAACATTCAATATCCAAGAGATACCGTCAACTTCAAGAAGCACAAGCGGAATCTCAGGAGCTTCCTTGGAAGCTGAAAATTATTTTTATCATTAAGGATATTTTACCTGAAGGTGCGTATTTAAATATACCACCGTTTTTGAGTACACCTTAGTTCACCGAGGCTCAGGTGTATGAAACACGAACAATAGCACATGCTAGAATTCATGTAGAATAGCGATAAGAAGAATAAAGTATTTTAACATTTTACAGCAAGTTTCCCAATATTATATGTCTGAGATTTCTATGATTTTTCAGTATTGTGCCGCTCTTACCAATGTTTCGGTATCCTTTAATAAGAAATGTAGAAGAATATTTTACTTAATTTTAAGTTTTTTTTATATCGAAGTTCAAAGATAGATAATGGCTAATTTTATAAATCTATCTTATAATAAAAGTATATATATTTCTATGTCTCTCACTGGTTTAATTTATTGTTTATAAGTTTATTTTTGTCTGCATCATTCAATGAAATGTAAGTTTTTTAGTATTTTATTCTTATTGTATAATAAAGAATATCATATATATACAGGTACATATATGATAGTATGATATATGTACATGTCCAATATTTAACATAAAAAATTCCAATAGTTCTAAATTTTCTGCCCGATTGATCACATCAATAAGAACCGTAGCAATATCCATATACATAAGTAACACTTGGATTGCTTTAAAATGTGAAGATTTCCTTGGATTTGATTTGATGTGGCTCCCATTAACAACTATTTCATTATTGTCATTGTAATAAATAATATAACTAGTGTTATCTTTTAATTTTTTTTTCAATGTTTCTGAAAGCTTATCATTTCCATCATATTTCTGAAAGCTTATCACACATATCATATATATATATATTATATATTTATATATATAAAAGGAACCCAACATACAAGAGGAATGGGAAAAGGAACAAGCAGATACATGGAAAAAATTACACAAAAAGCACAAGAACTGATCCCATTGAAAAAGAACACAAAACACCCTTGGTGGGACTCGGAAGGCGAAAGTGCATTGTAGCGACGCAAACGACCATTTCAGGAGTACAACACTAAAAAATCCCCAGAAAGTCAACAGCTTTTTGACGTGACTAGAAAACAGACCGCAAATGTTATGAGACAAACTAAGAGGCAGTACACGACGAAACAACTAGACTCTATAGAGGAGAATTTGCGCAATTATAACAAGAGATACTTTTATAGGACTTTCGCAAGAAAAATCCGTGGATACACACCACAAAATCTTTGCTTCAGAAAGCGGAATGAGAGATTAGCGCTAACCAATCAGGTTAATTGTCAGAAGCTGGCACACTATTTTTCTGATCTCCTCAATTGCCCTGAACGCGACACAAGATTCCCCAAGGAAAATTGTATCCATACCCACTCAGAATCACCTCCACCAACACAGAGGGAAATCCACAGGTATATACACAAACTAAAGAATAACAGGTCATCCGGTGAAGATGGTATCACCGCGGAACTATTGAAAAACCTCGGACCAAATTCACTGCAGGCACTTACGCAAATTATCACGAGCATTTGGCAAACAGAAAAATTACCAGATGAATGGAAATGTGCTCTTATCCACCCGCTGCACAAGAAGGGAGACAGAACAGATGTGAAAAACTAGAGAGGAATCTCCTTACTACAAGTCACTTACAAAATCTTCTCAGCATGCCTTCTCCAGAGAACACAAGAACAATTAGAACACAAAATTGGCAAGTACGAGACAGGCTTTCGCCCTGGTCGCTCATGCACTGAACAAATATTTAACTTAAAAACAATACTGAAATACAAAGCTATCAGGAACGTCCCAATCATCTGCATGTTCGTGGACTTCAAGAAAGCATACGACTGCATCGACCGAAAATCTCTGTTCAACATCCCTGAAGAACAAGGGCTCGACTCCAAAACACTACGATTCATCAAGCAGACACTGACTGACACAACCTCTACAGTGAAATTTATGGGAGAAATGTCCGAACCCTTAATGATTAAAACTGCAGTACGCCAAGGAAATGGCTTATCCCCACTCCTCATCAACCTGGTCCTGGACAAAGAACTGAAAAATCAAGGACACTGGAAACCAATACGACTCGGACGATCCAAAAACAACATAGAAATATCATGCCTTTGTAGATGTAGGTGATATTGGAAAATGTGCTGTTATAGAAATAAGTAGTCGAAAAAAGTACGCAATCGATGTCTGTATGTGAGTTTCCTGTTGTGCATAGAATTATCTCTTGTACTGCAGTTGAGTGCTAGCAATATAATATTTTAAAGTTATATCGTGTTTCTTTAACAAGAAAAAGAATCTGAGTCGAGACCGGGTAAGCGGGTAGCTGCTCGTGGATTCGACACAACACCAACTACCAAAATTCCAAAACAATGAGTCATCCGTAGTGTTTCAATATGGCCTTTTCCGTCTCCATTTATACGTGCATTAAAATAGACAAGACTCCTTCCTGTTATTTTTATAGTCAAAGGAAAATCCTTACAAAAACCTGAAATTGACCCTCATAAAATACAAAGTAACATAACCTTAAATTTACTTCCACACAATAAAAAGTCGAAATAAAAACGTTCTACGAGCAATTCCAATATGTTAAATGTAAAATGTACACTGACGATAACGAAACTGTGAGAAAAATTGCTTATTAAACTTGTAAAGGGAAGAAAATTACTAACAAAGCTAGCTCGTATGAGAACTTCAATGAAGACTTCCTTTGGAAAGGTTCGAAAAGCTCCGCCCATCACTGACGTCAACATTTACACTTATTCTAGCGTCCAAAACAGAAATTTTTGGAAGGGGAAGTTCAAGCAACTGTATATCCACCACCCTGTATACAACCGGTACCAGGCAAAAACACAGTCGTCGGCAGCGAAGACTGTCTGGCTCTCAATGTTTTCACACCAGACTTACCTTCAGGAACCGAAGGTTGCCACCATAATTACAAATACTTCTTCCAACAGTAAAATAATAATCTTTTCAGGTCTACCAGTTGTTGTATGGATTCATGGAGGTGGGTTCAGATATGGATCTGCATCCCAATATGGGGTATAGCGTTTAAATTTATTCCCAGTTATATAAATACCTGCTAATCTTTACTTTCCTCAGGTGAGACATCTGGTAGGACAACGTTTGGTTGTGGTTACAATTCAATACCGCCTGGGTTCACTGGGATTTCTGAGTACAGGTTCAAAACACTTACCAGGAAATGTAGCCTTGTGGGACATGGCTCTGGCAGTACAGTGGGTCAGGAATTACGTAGGTTTCTTTGGCGGAAATCCTCACAAGATTGTAGTGATGGGGCATGATACTGGTGCTAGTAGTGCGTTATTACTTTCGTTATCCAAAATAGCAAAAGGTTTTGTAATTTTGTAAAATAAAATAAAATACACCTTAAGAATTATTTTTCAGGCATGCCCAGTGCTGTCATAGCAATGTCAGGCACTGCCGTTTCTCGATGGGCGGTTGACGATACGCCGATAAATACAGCTCATGAAATAGCTGAAGAAAATGGTTGTCCTACCCAAAATGACGTTACCATGGTGAGATGTCTACAACAAGTTTCACCAGAGTTAATAATACGGGTAAATGTCAACTGTCAATTTTGTTTCAATAATTTCTATTCTTCTTTTATAATTTTATGATTTATATTCTTCAGCAGAATTGACATAATCCTAAAACAAGGTTTACATTTTTATTATACATACCTTTCATTTAATCTCGAAACCCACGCGGCCTATAAATGTGGTCATAATTAATATGAAGTCATTAACTTTCTTAAACTACGATATTCATACGTTTATTTTTTCTTTCAGTTTTTATAAATACGCCTTTTCTTTAACTTACATAGACAGTTTAGCATTAATAATGAAAATAAACATGACATTTGAAAATGTCAAACTAACACCATCGGAGTAGATGCCAAGGAAGGAAAAAAGAAGAAAACAACAGGAAGATTTTTATAAGGAAAATATTGTTGATGAAATTTAAACAAAGAAAATTGTTTCTTTTAAATATTCAAATATATTTAGGACCTACATTTAAAATATGTTTGTTGATCAGGAAGCATATAAACTAATAAAAATCTCGAATAACAAATCTCGGTGACAGATCCAGGGTAAATTTTAATAACATTTTTGATGACAAATGGTATCACGTTTAAATGATTCAACTTAAAAAAAATGAAGGTTTCTAAATTTAAATAAATAACTAAGCGCGTGGGCTAGAGGATTAAATGAACGCTCTGTATATTAAACTTTTTTTTTGCTGAAATCAATGTTAGTCTTAATTTATTAGTTAGGTTAGTTCAAAGATGCATTTGATTTTGGCCGGTTTTTTTTTAAAGAAGAGTCATTTTAATATTCCTGAATTGTATCTGGGACTATGTTCTAATCATTCTCGGCGAAGTAGGTGCCGTCTTTTTCAATCACATCAGTGACCACAACGAATAAGAGTGTTGTTATAATCTTCTAAATAAACATGCTGACAGGTTTGCTTCGAAAGTCAAAAATAAGCTCCAAATAATTATATTAACTGTTGACGTGTGGGGGCCTACGGGAGGGGTATTATTGTAGATACAAATTCTAGAGAAATTTTGTAAATATAATATGAAATAATATCATATTGTTTTTGTTGTATTTTTAGTGTCAATATTATTCCATAATTATTTTATTTCTTCGTTTGTATTAGTGGCATAAGCTCCAATAAGACCCAATGAATTAAAAATAATTGGTAGGAACGTGATATGTACAAAAGGGGTGCTAAATTTATATTTGTTATATTAACTGTACGTGATTATTTTAGAGGGATTCATATATTGAATTTCAAAGACTTCAAAGTAGAGGTTTTGTCTCAGGTATGAACGGTAGATTGGGAGCGAGACCTGTGACGGAAGGGGGAGACGATGGTCGCTCTTTACCCGGATTTATCGACAGAGATCCAGTTGAATCGATGTATAAACGTAGTAATCCGCGCATTCCTTTACTAACTGGAGTGACCAAAGATGAAACTAAGAAAGCAGTAAACGGTGGGGATTATGGAATAGCTTGAACAATTGAAATATTTTCTAAATTGATTTGCAGGACAATTCAGAAACGATATTGTTAAAAATTTGACTTCCATTCCAAACTTTCTCAATAAAGCTTTGGTCAAAGAGCTTCAAAATAACGTTAGGCTGAATCAGCTGATAGGAAAGGAGGGACTTTTAGGGAATCTTTCGCGTGACGTTCTTGATAAAAGTCTCAATTTAGGCCTGGGAGGTGTCTTGCCCTTAAATTTCGACAACTATCTCAAAGTTAAAGTTAACGATATCAGAGGAGGCCTGGACAAGGTAGCTGAAGCTACTGCGGACGCATTATTTAACGTACCGGCGTTCTTAACAGCTCAGCTGTGGCAAGGGCCTTCAACTTTTCTCTATAGTTTTGAGCATGCAGGAAAATTGAATAAAGGATCTAGTTTCCTGCGAGGATTGCCATTGGTTGGCAATTTTAGCGACAGTAAGTACTCTATATACAGTCAAGTCAGTCAACGATTTACGATTCTCTAAAGTCATTAGACAAGCTCTTGGTTTTTAAAAAGCTTTTCATCTTTTGTAGCTGATAACAGCAATATTGTTGGACATGGTGACGAACTAGCGTACATTTTTGATGCCCACGACATCAACGGTAAGCCATTACCAACCCAACAACCCACAGAAGACGACTTGAAGGTCCGAAAGGTATTTCTCCAAATGTTGACAGACTTCATTAGAAAAGGAGAGATAACTGTCAATGGGGAAAAAGCGCCATCTTTTAGCGGCAGCGAGAACAACTTCATTCAAATCGGTCCGAAGCCAACTTTAGCAAATAAGTTTCGTTTTTGTCAGATGGCGCTGTGGACCAACATCGGCGAGAGATTGAAGAGCTCGTCCTGTCAGTTCTTGAACGCATTGGGAATGGGCGGGAACGTTATTAATAGTAACGTACTGGGACAAGCCACAAATTCTATGAATCCTCTAGGATTATTCGGTGGTCAACAAAACAATGCCTTTGGAATTTTAGGTTAAGTTATTTTACACTATTATCCTTCATTTACAAAATATAAACTATAATAACGAAACCGTTTTTATTATTTTTACAAGTTAGTCTATGGGAATGTTTCTTGAATCACCTCATAATGAGAATTTTCAGGTGATAACTCATCTGAGTCACCTGCATATGTAGTTGCCTAACCAGAGAACAATTAAAAATCCCGTTATACGAAACAAGTCTTTGATTTTCATATCTAGAACAATCCATGGATCCTTCGAGATTGTTCGGGGGTCAGCAAAGTAACGGCTTTGGAATTTCACCTTAAGATATTTTATAGTATTTTTCTTCTTTTACAAAATATGAACTGTTATAATTAATCCATTTTTATTATATATACAAGTTAGTCTATTGGAATACTTTGTGTATTACTTCAGAATGTGAATTTTAGGCGATGATTCCTGACTCGCTTGTATATATAGTTGCCTAACCGTAGAAACCATACAGGACATTTAAAATTCCCAAATAAGTCTTTTAAATAGGTTGGTTCTAGAAAAGATTTCAAACGGTTTCAAATAGTCCGGAGTTTGCAGAGGCGAATGTATGCGAATGTTTCGGTCATCTGCTCAAACTCCAAATGGTTTGGAACCATTTCAAATCTATGCTAGAACAAACCGAATATTGTTATATCTACAGAGTCATTTAATACTGCAACTCGCGTGACTTGTGGTGTATTTAAACTTATGTCGAATTATTTAAATTTTCCTCTAGATCTATTAACGAAATTTGTTGACGGATTATAATGTGTAAAAATAACGTTAACATTTTCATTAGTTTCGGTGCTTTCTGAGCAACAAAAAATATGTTGAAAACACCTCTCAAACCCACTTGTTTATTTAAAAAAATAATTTTCGTTGTTTGCGTTTCATCAACAATATTTTTGATAAAAGAATCTACGACATGCTATCTTCTTCTTTTTACCTTTCATGGCATCCGTTCCCAAGAAGTTATTTTGACATTTTTTTTACTTTAGGTTTAAATTAATGTAGGACCGGTCAAATGTTATGTTTGAAAATGTATTTTTTTTATTAATACTAAACTGTGTATGTAATTTAATGAAAAAATTATTTATAAAAACTGAAAAAAAGCAACAAATATATGTCGTAGTTTAAGAAAATTTGTGATTTCGTGTTATTACCAATTTGTCGTGTTGGCTGTCTACATTTATAGAACATGTGAGTTTCGTGATTAAATGAAGGCGCTGTATATGCAGTTGCCTAATTAAACGAAACAAGTTCTTTATTATTATAGCTAGAACATTTAACGAATCCGTCGAAATTGCTCGAGGGTCAATAAAACAACGCTTTTGGAAAGTCAGATTAAGATATTTTACAATATATTCTTCATTTACAAAATATTAATTACAATAATAAAATCGTTTTTATTATTTACACAAGTCAGTCTATCGGAACGTTTCGTGAATCACTTCGGAATGAGAATTTTCAGTTGATGATTCTCCTGAGTCGCTTGTATATGTAGTTGCCCAACCACAGGAAACCGTTGACGAAATTTAAAAATCCCATTATGCGAAACACATCTTTTATTGATATACCTGGAACGGAAGAAATAAATATTGAAGCGTCACAAATACTTTTTTATGGCTTCTTACTTAACATAACGAAGAACAGAAAAGATAAACCAGAAAAAATACATATCAAGGTGTATTCTTTGGTTGGTTCTCCTCTTACAGTCAAGCCCAGTAGAGGTGCTCCTACATGTTGAAGAGCTGCCAAACTCACTGCTACCTGAACAGCACCAAATAACAAAATTCCCTCCGTTGCATAATCAGCAATCACTACAAACATCATTATTCTTCAAGTTATTCCCTCATGGAAATACAAGACTACATACTTAAGTACCCCAACGCCCCCACCCAAGTAAGCATCAACATCATCTTAGGTCTCCATTGCTTCTCCACGTTAATCCAAAAAGAAAACGCCGAAAACAAGAAGGTAGCTAGAGATATTGTGCCTATTAAGTTAGATAATTGCCTCATCTTTAGGTCGACAACTTCCTGAAAAAAACGATGAAGAACATTGACATTGACAGTTTCATAACGCCGAAAAGAAGAACACATGACTCACTTGATATAAATAACAAGGAAACAAGGCAAAAAAGACGAAAAACGACCATTTCGTCGTGATAACTGTAAGGAGAGATTTATAAAACGTCGGTTGCTTCAGCACGTCCAAAGCTGTCTTCGAAAACGACTGGACGGGATGGGGATGGTGTTGCGGCTGGAAAACAGACGGCTGGGTGTGGTCTTCCAGAATATCGTAGGAATAGGTCGTGTTGTGGTTGACGGGGGTGTCTGAAAAGAGGGGAATGGGGACCCTGAAACATTAGAACTTTAAGACGATTCCTTATAGTTGGTTTTTCAAATTTGATACCCGTTAACGCTCATAGTCGAAGGCCTCTCCGGTGGTTCTTCAGTGCCGAAAGCCAACTCTAGCTGCAGGTTTTTGTCATTTCGCTCATTGTCATCATTTCTTCTTCGATCTTCCTCATCCTCAAACGTCTCCCACTCACCAGAGTCCTTTTTACTAACCTATTAGAAAAAAATACAAAATTATTTTAGTTTTTCCTAGAGAAGGTTTGAAAAAAAAACCTGTGTTAGGGAATCGGGTTTAGCTCCATGTTCCCCCTCGAAAGTCTCCCACGGTTTCACCCTTTCGTACTTGGAAATCTCTTCGTCGTCATCTTCCTCCTCGTCGAAAGTTACCCAGACTTTTTCACCGTCAGGAGACTTGTCATTATGGTTTGTTTCAGTGTGGGAACTGGTACTCCTAAAATAGCATGTTAAAGATATAGGTCGAGAAGGATTCTGAGTGAGATGGGACGGCGTACCTCTCTCCATTTGTTGAAGAAGGAATTTCATGGGTTTCAACTTGGGTACCATTATGGTTTTGTACTTTAATCTGTAGTTCTCTGTCGTTTTTCGAAAATATATCTTCTTCGTCGTCGGGATTCGTCTAGAGACACAAATTGTCTTAATTTTGAGTGCACTTTTGAGTGCATTCTACTCACCGAGATATAGTTGTATCTGTCGGGGGTGTTGGACTTGAGATAAGTCGGTTTTCTAAACAGAAGATTAACCACCAAGCCCTAAAAAAGCGAAACTATAAACTGCTGATAGTCCTGGTCCTTGGTGATCAAAAGTATTGTAATGTTTTATGTATTTATTTTAAGTTTTCGACTTGACACGAAGATGGCGCAAGTATGACTTAAAAGAGAAGAAGAGACAACGGTTCCATCTACATGAAAAATTATGGATATGGTACTCCTAGTACAATGCAGGACCATTACAGGAAATGCGCCACGAGAATGTTCCAACACACATATTTTGGAAAACTGCAGCGAAACCCCCATGACCTACGTTTCAAAGCGCTTCCCCAAACGCCGCATTCGCCGGATTTAGCTTCCAGCGATTACTTCATACTCCGTATTAACCGAATTTAGATCCCATGGATTACTTCACCCCAAACTTGAAGAAATAACTCCTCGTACGAAGATTAATTTCAAATGGTGAGATTAAAGCTCAATGCTTCAATTGGAACCTTCAGTGTGAACTTTTCCGACGTGCGTTTCGCTAACCACGTTAGCATCGTCGGGAGTTGATTTAATCTCCTGATGATGAAATCGAATCACCTCCTGATGATGTAACATAGTTGGCGAAACGCGCGTCGAGAAGTTAAGTAAAAATGATTCGATGTTTAGTGGTAAATCTCTTCGAGTTTCGGGATTAGAGATGATATAACTGATTGGTTGGAGGCTTAACACTGAAGGTATTAGGAAGTTCGCACGTTGTTGGTCTAAATGTCTTCAATTTCAGGAAAACTACGTTAAAAAAAATATTTAAAATCTCAAAAATTGAGTATTTTTATTTTATAAGGTCGAGAATTTTTCGAACAGCTCTTGTAATATTGAACCGTTTTAAAATTCGCTAAATTTGGTAAACTGGTCTCACCCCCAGAAACAAAGGTTATTTTGTAGTTATCGTCCACTATCTAACTATTGGTTCTTAATATTATGAAAAAAAAAAACATACCTGTAAAATGATGGCTTGATACCATAAAATAATCTGCGTTAAAGAATTGGTGAAAATATGGTGTCCCACTATAATAGGAGCTGCGATGAAGCCCACGGCAGACACAGCATGGGAAATATGTGTCAAAATTGACAATTTCAACCGAAAATATTGTGCGACTAAAATTTCACATTGAGCCATTTGAATGGATGCTCCTAGCCCTGAAAAAAAATAGTGGATAGATACACGTAAACTTTCAAAACGACCCTCGTTTATGATACAAAACACCCAAATCTTTACATGTCCCTTGTAAAATAAGAAGCAAAACCCCCACCACCACTTACCCGAAATTAAACCTGCTAGGATGTAAAGGTAATTTCCGCCTGCACCAGTCATTCCAATCCATACAAAAAGTAGTCCGGAGCACGTGAGACAGGTACCCGCTGTAGCAACAAGTTTCGGCCAAGTACTTTGTGATATGAGGCTTCGACTACTTGAATCTGACAACAAAATTAAAGAAAAAAAGTTGACTCTACCCTAATAGCTCAAATAAATTTAACACAAGCGTCGGTTTATTTGTCGTTTGACGTTAGTTTAACGCCCGAATAACGAAAAAGAAGAAGGTAAGTATTTATACGTCATTTTATTTATCAAACGAATCGATAAGTGTCAATTTTAAACTTACCGAAAAACGTCCAACTGGCTGTAAAAAATAACGGCACGTGTAAAAGCGAGTTATCCCAAAGTCCGGGATTTTTTCCGACCAGTGTGTTCCGTTCCATACGGTCGAAAGCTAGAAATATACCGAAACTAACAAGCAAACTCGGTATTAGAGTCTAAAACAAAATTTATCAGTTAAATTTTGTTGGCTAGTATATATTGTTGGTAAGTACATTCTGCTATTTGTTGTATATATATAACTCACCTGAAAAAATAAAGAAGCCAGAAATATAACCCATCCATAGCCCCCCTCTGGTATCGTAGGCCCTAATTCTGGCTGAGTACTCAAAACATTGTCAATAATGAAGGTATTGTCAGTGTTATTTCGTCTATTAGATCGATCATCCATTTTCTCTCTCTCTCGTTCGCTAAACACTAGTTCGAGTCAGTTTGGAGTTCTCTATCGATCTGTGAAAAGTATTCATAAACTTGAACGATGTTGTTTTTGGAGACACGCTAATTAACTTTGAAAATATTTAAAAATCCATTTAGATAAGGGTATCCATCCATACTTTTTTGTAAAATTAATTTTGAAGAGGGACATTTTTCTGTGAGATTGGCACTTTTTTATACAGTTTGGGTTTGTAGGTTTGGTTGTAGTGTATTTTAATTGGGTTATTTTTATGCGAATATTTGAAATTCCTGCCGTTCTTGTTTCTCAGTTATTAAATAGAAAATACGTTAGACGTTCACGTTAGAAAATATACAAATTGAAACGAAATATTGATTTTATGGCGTGAAAATATTTTTAAGATGTCCTATATCAAATTGGAAAAAATAGAATAAATTTTATGATCGTTTATATGGACCAATGGATCAATATATAGTGAAAAATAATATATACACAGTATGTCGGAAAAATAACGGGATTTTTTAAATTAAATTAAAAAGAAAAAAATTAGTTATTTTGCTGGAATTATTTATTTCTTTCAAAATACATCCCTTCCGCATCAGTACATCGCTCGGTACGTTCAACTAATGCTAGCAGAGATTTTTTTATGTCGTTTTTCGGAATCTTCTCAATGACCATCGTCACGACCTTTTGGATTTGTGTAACACTGTCATAAAACGTTCCTGTCATAGCCAATTTGAGTTTCGGGTACAGAAAGTCGTCACATGGATATAAATCAAGCGATTATAGAGGATGTTGAAGCACACAGACTTGTTTTTTGGCCAAAAATTCGCGAACAGCGACGGTCCCAGACACCCAGAGCCTGGGAACCTCCACGTAATACTTTGAAACGTTGTTTGAAGATCGTACTTGAAGCACCAAGTCTCATCATCGATTACAATCGATTCCAGGAATGTGCAGTTTCGTGTGGCTGTTTTAATAAGGTCTTTGCAATGTTCAACGAGAGCAATTTCTTGTTCCTCATTTAAGGCATAAGGAACAACTCGAGCACAGACTTTGGGTTTGTCATATTTTTGGTATTTGATCATTTCACGCATTTTTTCCACCAGCTCATCGCGATTTTTGTTTTTTGGCCGGCTTGGTTTTAGGTCGTGTTCCACAACATCATGACCGTCCTGGAATTGCTTATACCACTCGAACATACGTGTACGGGATAAGTCACTCTGCCACGCCATTGAAAGTTTTTCTTGGCCTGCTTCTAGTTCGTTTACTAATACATTCTCTCAAAAAGTATCGGGAATTGGTCGATAAAACACAAAATGTTTATTATTTATCCAAATTTCCTGTATCACTTTCAAAATAGGCCCCTTTCGAAATAATACACTTACGCCAACGAATAATCCAATTGTCAAAAAATTTGTTAAATGCATTTTTCCGGAATCGAGTTCAGTTCTCGCCGCGAATTCTCTTTTGTGTCTTCTATCAACTGAAAACGGATGCCTCGATGTGTTAATTTGAGTTTTGGAAACAGAAAGAAGTCGACCGGAGCCACATCAGGTGAATACGGTGGTTATTTCATGCTGTTTGTTGAGTTTTTGGCCAGAAATTCGTTCACAATGATAGGCTTGTGAGATGGTGCGTTGTCGTGGTGAGTTTTCTTTCCACAAATCTGGCCTTTTTCGACGAATTTGGTCTCTCAAACGCCGCATAACGCTCAGATAATATTCATTATTTACCGTCTAACCTCCTGGCAAGAATTCTGAGTGCGCCACCTTAACTTTTGATCGACTTTGACGTGGTTTTTTAATCTTTAATAAATCTTTTTGAGTTTAGTGTTTCATACCGAAGGCTCCAATAGAAAAACTGAATGGGTCTAATATTCGTTTTATATATATATATATATATATATATATATATATATATATATATATATATATATATATATATATATATATATATATACGTAGCTTAGTGTTGTATATACAGCGTTGTGGCTAATAAAATAAGAGTGATAGAAACTTTTAAAAACCAAGTTTTCTTTTCTAATTTATTTACCATAATAAATAATATAATATGCCTGTATTAACTGACATTTAAGCGTTTTGTTTACAAATGCGCCAACGTATTTTATTGCTGCTTATCTTAAAGAATTATTTCCTCCTTATCGTTTGTATTTCAATGGTCAAAAAAAAAACAATAAGTAATTAGTGCACTAATTTTATACACGTTATCGCGCACCAAGTCTACGTGGGCACGTGTCCTAACTAAAAAATTAAAAAATGATGTGGAAAAAATAATTTCAGATATATTGATTTATTCTCTGTTCTGTCTATGATTACGCTTCTTGCGACTTCTAAAGTCTAACATCCATAATGCCGTTCGCGGTAACGAAATAGGTCGTGGGTTGCCGAAGCGCACCGATTAAAGAACACGTGCTTTGGACACAGACAAGTTTGTGCCCTACTGTTTTCTTTATTATTACGTGCGAAAAACAAAGACAGCAATGCATCGCTTTGCTAGTAACCGGAGATTAAACGCATTTATAATGTCATATCTTGGGCGCTGCCCCATTCTCAATAGTCAGGTCTTTTTTTGCCATCGCGCTTTTCGACTTTTCGAGTGGTTGCAAAGTGAATGTTTTGAACGATTACAATAATGAAGATGAATTCAGTGCAATATATGAATAGAAATAATGTCACATTAACATTTGTGATTTCAAAAATCTTGGACGGCCTACATCGATTCTGCAAATCGAGCAAGTTAATATTACTCAGAAACGAATATACAAACGATCATTCAATAAAACTGTGTTTGAGAAGTATTCGTGGTTATGTCGATACGAGACAAATACATTTATCGTTTTACGTGCATTTTGGTACAAGTCGGAAAACCAATGAGTGTCGGCGATCTTGATCTTGGCTGGATTAAACACGGTGTTAATGATTTGAAGCATTTGGACGCAAAGGTAAAATCGCATTCTATTTCACAAAGACATTTGAAAAATCAGCTACAAATTAGTATGTTGGGAAGACAGACATTCGTTCTCAACTCAGTAGTGCACATCGGGACTTTATAAAAGCACAATAAAATTGTTGATATGAATCGTTGCATATT
Source organism: Cosmopolites sordidus (assembly GCA_031761425.1). Classification (NCBI taxonomy): domain Eukaryota; kingdom Metazoa; phylum Arthropoda; class Insecta; order Coleoptera; family Curculionidae; genus Cosmopolites; species Cosmopolites sordidus. Next base: position 1,398,210 of record JARFXV010000476.1, on the reverse strand, counting down.
GTCTAAGTTAATTGACGGTATAAATTTCTATGGGGCATTTGAGCTTGCCTTACTCGGACATGGCGAAACCTACACTTCAGAAAATTCTGGCATTTTCAGAGGGCTTGTAAATTTGATGGCCGAAATTATCAGTATTTTGGAAGTTCATTTAAAAGACTATAAAAATAAATTATTTCTAGGCATCTCTAAACAAATTCAGAAGGAGTTACTGGATTCAATGTTGCATGTTTATCGCGATTTATTAAAAAAGGAAATTCACACAGCAAAATCTGTTTGCCATACAGGCCGGTGAAACAACCAATACATCTACTCAAATGCAGATGGTTAGGTTAAAAAAGACGAAATTTACGAGATATTCTGGGGCTTTTCAATACCTACAAATCACACAGCAGATGAAATTGCAGACGAAATTCTGACGTTGCTAAGCGAGTTAGGAATAGACAAAGAATCTAAGAAACTCATAGCCCAAAGTTATGATGGAGCTTCTGTGATGAGAAGTACAGTTAGGAGTACGAGCTAAAATTAAAAATATTTATAAGAATGCACAGTATGTTCACTGCTATGCTCACCAATTAAATTTAATAATTGAAAGGTGTTGTACAATAGAAAAAGGTGTAAAGATGTTTTTTTGCAAATCTGTTTGTCTTTCCCGCTTTCTTTTCTCGATCACCCAAAAGGACACTTGTTCTGGGCAGCGTCTACCCCGTGCGGCCCATACTAGATGGAACTTTACGTCTAAATGTGTGAATACTGTTTACATTTTCAAAGAAGAATTGCAAACATGCCTTGAAGAAATTATGGATGTCGAGTCGGATAAATTCTATTAATCAAGCTCAGGGGTTAATAAATTATTTGGTGGATGATAATTTTAAATTTTGGTTGTTTTTCTTCAATAAAATAATGCCTCACTGCGACATTCTCTTTGATCAACTCCAAAGCAGGCAACTAGATGCACTGAAAGTTAAGAAGAATTTGGTAACTTTTTTAACAGCCATTCAAAATATTAGAGACAATATAGAAATACAAATTAATCAAGAATTTGGTAACATAACTGGTGAAGAATCTACAACGATCATAGAGAATCGCAGAAAGAAACAAAAATTTACTGACAAGGAGGACCCCAAACCGAATGTCAGGATATGCAAGAAAAAATGTGATACCTTAACCATACCGGTTCATGAACGTTTTCGTTTCAATGTATACCTAACTGTTGTAAATTTATTTCAAACTGAAACATTTGGTGAATATCGAGCCGTCCAAATGAAGACGTTAAAACTGTGTGTAACCCGTTGTCTAACGTAAATTACTTAAAATTAAACAATAAATTTGGTAATGTACGCACGGGACGATTTTATGAACCACAGTGGGACTGTGGTTCATAAAATCATTTCTAAGAAGTTAAAACATTTCTAAGAAACACTATGGACTAGGAACGGCTGTGCGCGTTATATCCCCATTCTTTTCATTTCCCTATCCCCATTCTAAAATTTGGTTATACGTGCCCCATCTGTTTTTCCACCCCACGAACCGCCGCTGTTTATTACGGTGATACAGTAAAAATGAGTCCCTTTCCCACTATATTAAAGTAAACATGATCCGCGCTAGACACTGTACTTTAGAAGAAAGGCGTTTAATTTTGCAATTGAAAAACCAAAATAAATCTTATGCTTTTATTACGAATGCAATTAAACGGTCACCATGTGTAATTGCTAATGTTTTAAAAGAATCATATGTGACCAAAAAACAACCAGAAAGGAGAGGGCGTCCAAGAAAAATGAATAAAAAATGAATAATCGTATTGCAAGCAAGACTTTGAAGGATCTTTTTGCTAGCTCTGTTATAAAAAAAAACTTGACCTAAGTAGAAGCACCAGAATCATGAAAGACGACGTTTACAGAACAAAAGAACCTATACGGCAGAATAGCTAGGAACGTTCCGTTTTGAAGTAAACAGAAACAAGATTTCCAACGTAATTGGGTAACGGAGTAGGTCAAATATTTTTGATAAACGAACATATGACACAAGAAATTTCCCTAGGAATCTTAGAGGCAATTATGTTACCTTATGCTGAAGAGAATATGCCTTTACAGTGAGTCTACCAATAAGACCATGATCCCAAACATATGACATATCCCAAACAAGGAAACATATTAAAGTGGCCGTCATAGTCCCCGGATTTAAAGCCAATCGAGAAACTTTAGTGAGAGTTAAAACGACCCTGCCGGTAAGAAAATAGTAGACAAGAAGACAATGTGGCAAGAAATTCAGCAGCTTGGTTTTTAATAACTGTAGACACCCGACACCCTGCCAAGAAGATGACAATCAGTAATTAAGAATAACACTGTACTGTGAAGAATAAGGGACATGCTACAAAGTACTAAGCTTCGGCAATAATATAGACTAAACAGTTTTAGAGAAGTAAGAAGTTATTTATGATTTGTTAAAAAATTGCTCTTATTTTTTTGACCATACGTCATATTTTTTTCTAAAATATCTCCTCAACCTATAATTATAAATAAAATAATTGTTTATATTCAAACTAATAGCATGTATACCTTCTAAATGCTCAGTAAATTCAATACGATTGTCTTAGAAACAACGTAAAAAATTGAGTTTAGATAAAATATGTTAATAAGGCCACCGTTGTATGTAAGAAGGCTGCAAAGGCCTACAAAATGGCGTACAATAAAAATAAACTGAAAGGCTTAACTGCCTTTAAATGTTGAGCTTAAAAACGCCATTCAGAAAACAAGCCGCAACTTTACCAATCCCGATACAGCGGTTTATTGATAAATACTTTGCATCAAATATTCCTAAAAAAATTTTTGAACTGCTACTAAAAGAATTCCCTTCTATTCGTTAAAAAGACATTATGATCCCGAAAACTTTATAGAAGCGTCTTGTTTAGGCAAAATAATTCACCTAGTACAAAACCTTCGCGTTCCCCTACAAAAAATCAACGAAATTCGCCGACCTTCTATGATATTCTCCTGCGTTTGGTCTAATTTGATTATCTTTCCCAAACAAAAAAATCACTGAAAGAACGTTACATTTAGCGCAAACAAGATGATACTTTGTAAAGGAGTACAACTACAGTTTAGAGATGATAAATACAGTGGAATTATTTAAAAAACATGTACTTTTTCTTCTGATCTATACCAACTAATCATTGATGGTCCCTCGTACATCAAATTTTCGAATATAACTTTGACAATCTCACTTTGAACTCACATTTTTTTTTTTTACACTGATTGTTGTTGTCTTTCTTAAAACGAACGCGGAATCAGCCCACTAGTTTTAACTTTAGAAAAAATGTATTTCACGCCCGATAATCGTACTTTAGGCATGAATAATGAAACATATAAGATATCTTCTCTTATCTTATCGTTAGTCTAATAAACAAACTGATACGCCACTGCTATAACTCTGTAAATCTAGTTGTTTTTACCTTATTTGTCTTGCATTCTACACAAATAACGTGTGTTGATGGAAAGAGCACCGAGTTGCACTGATAGTTAGCGTTTATGTCCACTAACAATGTTTTTTTTTCGCCTTTTTCGAGATAATAAAACGACAACACCCGCAAAAATTGATAATTAGTATTCCATTATCGTCTGCAACTTTATTGGAACCTCGCAGCTTTACACCTGAGGTCATATTTACCAGTTACTGTCGTCAAATATCAAAATAAAACAACGTTATAAACAATATAATAATTACGTTGTTTTGACATGAAGCTCCCACATTTAGAGCAGACGAGATCAATTATCTTTTCATCTGCGAAGCTTTAATTCAAACCAAAACACAATTAAAAACATAAAATTGACAAAATAACATGTAAAGAATCTATAATTATGACAAACCAGTACTTGATATAATCAAAATTAATTTCCTTAAAATCATCATAAACTCAACGTCTAGGGACTCGTTGGATAGATGTCGTAATCCGTACATATGTCGTAAAAACTCCGTAGCGATTTCCACAGTCATTGTATTCATCTTGATTTGCGACAGTTTTTTTAATTGCCCTGAAGCTTGTCCAATATTCATCGTCATCGCATTTTTGTTTTATTTATAAAAAAAAACGTGAACCGAATTGCTGTTTCGACATAATTATATTACCCGCCAACCAGTTGAGTTGATAATACAGGTTTCTAGAAATCCACGCTCTCCCATTGGTTTGTTTATATCACAAGTGTCAGCTCGTTTGTGGGATTTAGGACTTTTGTTAACTGCATTTCTAGTTTGTGGTTTGTTTGCAATCAAATATTGAATCAGACAGTAAAAATTGTGAGTCGTTTTTAATATAAAATTGCATTAAATTTAATACCTAGCTTAGAAAACCAAAGTTTTATTTATTCTGTTCTTTTAAGAACGTTTATTTATGGAGAACAAATCTCGCGGACGTGCTCGGGGTCGAGCTAGGGGTGAGGGGCATCCGGCACGTGGTGGTGCACCAAGGCCTGGAAGTTCACAAGGACATCCTCAGCAAGGCAGCTCCAGACCAGGTGGGCCTTCAGCAACAGGACCTCCAAGTGCTTGGGCAGGTCGGGCTACACATCAACAGGCCCCAGCGCCTCAAGGACAATGGCCCGTTCGTCCTCTAGCTCCAGAATTTGTTCCCCTGGTGAAATATAGTTTATATTTGATTTCATTCAGTGTATTAAAGTAGTATGTTGTAGCAATCGGTGGGACGTGGTTCAAGAACAGGTGGTGGTGGTGGTGGTGATGATAAAGCTGTTATAACTGAACAGACTCGTCAAGGTAAGATTATTGAGAACCTGCATAATAATATTATTCAATAATAATCAATTTATTGGCCCTATAAATATATAGGGCCAATAAATTGATGCATTTTTATGATGTTCATTTTGAAGTATTCAGCACTTGAAGATATGGAATTTTCCTTATAATTATACTTAATTTTGGTGTTATAGTAATATTAGGTCAAATTATAATTCTTATATGTTATTGTTAACTTGATTATTCTTTTGTGTTGTATTTTTTTTATATCTTCCAGATATATCAAAAACTATTAGGTTAGTATAATTGTTATTGGAAAATCTATGCTTTGATAATAAATAATAGGTTTTGTTTGGATTTTAAAATATTAAGAATTGCAGATTAATGTTAGTGTTGTAAGTAAAGATAAAACATCAATTGCAGTTAGAGAAGGTGGTGATCCAGGGGTTGAAGACAAGCGTGGTGGTAATGGAGGTGTTAGAGGTAGAACCAACAGGAATGAAATAATAAATACTCGTCCTCAAACATGCCAGACTAAGAAAGGTAAGTGTGAGGTGTATTTATTGAAAATAGTTCATTTTTTTCTGGAAATGTGTGAGATAAATGTTTTCTAATGTGTGATAAATAATGTTTTTTTTTTAATATTATTGATAATGAGTTCTTATTGGAAGTTTTTTTACTGTTTCAATTTTTTTTTGACATCTGTCATATGTACATTTTGCTTTTTATACATATTTAAAAAGTACCCTATTGTTTTGAGATCTCTGATAAGAGAGGTCATATCTGATAGGATTAATACATTTTTTATATCTGTTTAATATGGCAATTGCTCTTGATCAATGAAAGAAATAAGAATGTTTATTGAAATTCTCTTCATTAGTCTCTTGGCGATAGTACATTTTATCACATTAATGTTTAACAGTGAGATTTTCCATTATCTAAACTACTTTGTATGATGATGTATTATTTTTACTAGTTAATATTATGTTCTAAATATTGGGTTATCTGGAAAGTTCATAGGGAGTTTTTTAAGAGATAGAGAAATGCAAATAATTTAATTTATGGAATTACTAGAGGGTGGACTTGTTAAAAGCGATAACTAAATAAATCGTTTCTTGCGTTGGCTAATTTCTCAGAACTTCTCTTATTTTATTATGTAGTTTGTACACAACCTCAATGTCCACTTTTTTCAAAATTTTGTCTAGCTCTCGTGTTAATTGGGCATCAAACGGTATTGCCATGAATTTACTTTTGTTCTGATCCTTTTGAAAAGTTGAAGATTCTTTCAATAATTTTCTAAACTTATGTTTTCTTATTAATTTATTTACAAAGTTTTTGTTATAACCATTCACTTCGGATACTTCCCTAATTGGTTTTAATTGTTTGTTATAATTATTTTTGTTTAAAGGAAAATTGATTAATCTATTTACCATAAAATTTAAACTTGCCATTTTATTTTGGAAGCTATGATTCTAATTGTTAGGAATGTATCTCAAAGTGTGGTTGTTTTTTCTAAAAATATATATTCACAGCAGTAAATATTAGACAGTAGAGCATCAAGATAGAACATCGTTCAACACAGACGTTCAACAATCCAGAACTAGATCTCCTAAATAAAGGCCTCAGTTTTGCTTTGCCGGCATCACGTAGTCCTTGGGAGGATATGGTAGCCGGTATTGAAACTGGTATTAAATACTTACCGGAGTCTTCCAAAGCTTTCGTCAGAGAGTCATGTAAAGGCAAAATTGCAAAAAATATTTCAAATAAAAGTGAAACTAATCCAAAAATGTCTAAGATTCATATGATCATCTTCAAAAACTTTCGCTCTTCCACCACTATACCGGTCTTCGACGTGAAAATCACCTCTCTTAAAACGTTGAAACCTCTCACGACACTCTTTTACACAAATCGACTACTGGTGGTATGGGGTTATGTTTACAAGATTCCCAAAGGTGTTGCATGCCATGTATGATGTATTTCAACGACTACTTACCGTTAACGCCATCTGTAGGAAAACGGTGGGAGCAAAGTTGTATACCTTTTATCTATTTAGCCAAAATGTTTATACATTAATTTCAATTATTTTTTTTTACGTATTTATTTATATGTTGGATCAAGTTGCTTAAAAGATATTATTTGAAGAAATAGTCATATGCGCAATGAAAGTATATTACAGAACTAATATATTTGTGTAAGACCGGTACTAACCGATCTTACTGTATCTATGTACTTAATGTATCTACTAGTGCTGCGAAAATTCGAATTAAATATTTCGAATAATTCGATAGTAAATTGAAAGCAACTAGTTCGATTAACTTTTTCGATATATCGAGATAAAAATTAGTAGTATTTTATTATTTAGTACTTGTTTTTTTTACATGATTTATTTACTTGAGCAGGAAAATAATAACTAATAGATATTTCGAATTAATAATAGAATATTTTCGAGAAAAATGCAGGCAATATGCTAGTTACTAGTTAGTAGTATTAAATTTTCTAAGTATGTACTAATTAGTAAATAAATAGAAGCAAATATATATATATATATATATATATATATATATATATATATATATATATATATATATATATATATATATATATATATATATATATATATATATATATATATACCGTGTGTCCCAGCCAAATGGGACACACGGTATCTTCAACTGTTTCGGAAATATTAAGTAATTCTTCGAACATTATCAGCAAATAGGCAAAGATAAAAATCAGGTTTTCAAAGATAGGTATTTGTTGTATGAAACGTCAAAAAAATTAACGTGCCTTTTAAATTAGTTTTCTTTGACGTGTGTGATTCATTTGATTTAAACATGGTGTATTTATCATAGAGTCATAAAATAACTATCTTAATGATGATAGGTTATGGAGATAGGACACGAACTCAAGCCGAAGTTGTTCGTCTCTTTAGGGAAAAATATCCTGACTTACCACCCATATCCCAAGGTACAGTAAGTAAAGTTGAAAAATAATTTAGAGAACTGGGACACGTGAGACAAATTAAGAAGGAAGCAGTGTCGTTGACCGATAACAAAAAATTGGATGTAATGCTTGCATTCCAAGACCATCCGCATACCTCAACTCGACAAGTTGCCTTGGAAAACAATGTTGGTCGCTCTTCTGTTGCCAGAATATTGAAAGAGAATAAAATGCATCCCTATAAGCTACAGCCTACTCAAGAGCTTAGTGAAGACGACTTCGACAGGAGAATGGAGTTTTGCGAACAAATGATGCACAGAATAGACAACAACCTTCTGAGAGTGGAAAACGTTTTATTTTCTGATGAATCTACTTTTACTCTTCATGGGCATGTCAATCGCCAGAACTGTCGTTATTGGTCGAGAGAAAATCCTCACTGGATGCGGGAAATTCACACACAAAGACCTGAAAAGATTAATGTCTGGGCAGGTATTATAGGAGATCAAATAATTTGTCCAATATTTTTCGATCAAAATTTAAATGGGGTAAATTACTTAGACTTTCTCCAAAATCCGCTCATTCCAAATTTTATAAATTTGTACCCTAATAGAAGAAATCCTCAATTGCTCGCCGACACAATTTGGTTCCAACAAGATGGAGCACCCCCCCCATTATCAAGTTAATGTGCGGCAGTACCTCGATAATGTGTTTCCAAATCGATAGATTGGGAGGAGAGGGCCACTAGAATGGCCACTCCGTTGGATTTTTTTTTATGGGGATATCTCAAAAGAGTCGTATACAAAACCAAGCCACAAGATCTGAATGATTAAATTGCCCCGATTGCCTCTCCGAACTGCTTTCCTTGCGTTCGTCTAGAGCTCGGCTGAAAGGCTAGAAACCGGTCCCGAGAGACACGTGACGTCGCATGGTTGACAGTTCGGCGAAGGCGATCGGTGGCACCACGTGGAGAAAGGGTGAAAGATTTCTGTAATATATATATATATATATATATATATATATATATATATATATATATATATATATATATATATATATATATATATATATATATATAAATTTATTTTATAAGTAAATGCATATAAATGCCATAAACACAAATATAAATATATCCTTTTCAGATGAATCAGATGTAACTAATAAATAAAACAACAAAATAGTATATATAGTAACTTAAGATATGTTTTGAATTTTAAACTAATTGTTAAATACACTATTCAAGAAAATTATATAGTCCAAATTTTTTGGGTTAAGACGGTTCATCGACCGTCGCCGATCATTCATTAATTCTCCTGCCTTTGAGAAAACTCGTTCTGATGACACTGAAGTGGCAGGGATGCACTAATATTTTGCCTGTAGACGGTAAAGATTGGGAAAAATCCCTGAATGAGATGTCCAAGAAAATGTCTAGAAATGTCCAAATTGAATCAGAGGTTTCGGCTTTCATAGTAGAAGTAGAAGTATCGGTGGAGGCGCTTGGTTTTTCTTCTTCACTTTGCACCGATACAATAGGAACTAACCCTTCATGAACTAATGTTTGTGCATTATTTGCACTTCCCGAAATACCAAATGCTAATTTTTTAAAGCGGGGATCTAATAGGGTGGCTTTGGCCACAATTTTGTTACATTCAAGATTTCCGAGTCTCCTAGATATAGAATCGAGTAGATACGTTTTTAATTGATTTGCCACATCTACGGTCACTACCTTATTTTTTAATGAAACTTGTAGGCCCTTAATTAAAGTTAATTAAAAAAATTTAAAAAATTTCTCGCCCGATAAAACCATAGTTATATCTTCAATAGGTTTTAACAACAATACACGGTCTGCTATTATTTGCCACTCTGCAGTGTCCAAAACTTCAGGTGCTTGAGGTATAGATGTTATGGCAGCTGACAGGGGCGCTTTTATTTTTAAAAGTCTCTCCATCATTATCAAACATGCGTTCCATCGTGTTCTTACATCCTGTTTGACCTTAAGAATAGGAAGATTCATTTGAATTTGCATTTCCTTGAGAATTGAGATACAACAATGCTATGTTTGAAATGTCCAACTAGAGCCCGGCATTTTTTAATAACTGTATTTAACAAGGGAATATTGTCTAAAGTTTCATTTACAGTTAGATTTAAAGTATGGACGATACACGAGTGATGGTGTACGTTCATCTGTCGTATAGCATATTTGATATTTGCCCCATTATCTTTAGTTTCTTGTATAGTTAGTTCTTTGGTGGCTATGTTTCGTGAAACCATCTGGTCATTATAAATAAAATGAATTGTCACTGAAATGTAAGCTTTTTTACTATCTGACGTCCAGATATCTGTTGTTACTGCAACATTTCCACATCTGTCAGCATGGTCTTAATTTTGCGGCTTTCCTCTTGGTACAAGTCTTCAAGCCGTACTGATGTTAAAAGTTTTCTACTCGGCAGTTGATAATGTGGATTCAGGTTGTTTGAATAATTAATGATGCCCTTATTTTCTAGAATGGACAGTGGTGGATAATCTATTACAATCATTTGCAAAAGAGCTTTGTCAAGTTTATCTTTCATTTCCGGTGTTAGTTCGTCGCCTCTAGTAGAACCAACCTGAGTTGGCGAGAACCTTTCGATTTCGATAGAGGCTTTCCTTGGTTATTTGCTGTAATGTTAGTGGGAGTTGGTATTGGTACAGCGGATCCACCAGGGAATAGTCTCCTTGAATTATGGGATGAAGAGTCAATTTCTTGACTAGGACCTACAACTGATTTTACCATATTTTCATCGGCATCTTCTTCGGGTTCACGTTGCGGAAATAGGGAAGCCGGGAGTTTTCTTTTTAAATGTTCCCTTAAATTTTGATGTATTGCCGGAATATTTAAATTAATTTTTGCAAATATATGGGGCTTTTCCCCAGTCTTTTTAAAATGCTCACACTGTAGACGACGTTTTTGGTTCACGCTTCATAATTTCGATATAAAGTTTTAATATAATCAATAATACTCATAAAAGAATTGTTTAAAAATATTAACCGCACTTTATAATGTTCAAAACACAAATAACAAATTATATTTGTTGTCAACAATCGATGTGTGATCCACGTCGCGGCCGATCTCGGCGATTATTCATTTATTTCATTTCATTGGTGACGACACGTTCAACATATACAGATTGTCTTTAATTTTTACGAAAAAATTAAGAGAAAATGAAAAACGAAACTCATCAAAATTCCCATGTGAATGCCCCGTGCTCACGTCACCACTAACGACTAACGAGAACCAGTAACGAACACGAAACAGGATATTGGTGATATTACCATTACCAATTTCTATTTCTGATTTTTTACGTTTAGTTTACAAAGTTTACATATAATGCGTGACATTCAGGGCTGCGCCAACCATAGGGGCGAAGTCGGCGCGGGGTCAAAAAGGCGCCGTATCGAGGTTTGACGTTTGACTCTGCGCAACACATTTGAAAGACAAATGTTTTTTCATCAAAAAAAAAATTATATTTAAGATTTTAAGAAATCTATTTAATAAACTTTGTTATAACTCACAACAGGCAGTTCTGTTGATGCAGCAAATCAAATTTAAGTGGTAATTTGATATACATATTAAAAAACGCATAACGCGCGAATTTCGGCGGTATCCGTCTGCCGCCTTTAGATTTATAGGTAGATTTTAGTTATATTCGTTATATTGCAATTCGACAAATTCTTTATAGTTTAAGTTCAAATGTACAAATATTAAAAACATGCAACTATTAAATTTTCTAATGTCTCTACTGCAAAAAGGCGCTTATGAGAATGTTTGTCTGACGGCGCCGAAGAGGCTTGGCGCTCTCCTGGTGACATTTTACTACACAACTAATCAGAGAATATTAATTATACACACAGGTGGTTATACAACTGGCTCCATCCAGGCTATATGCTATATTTGAAAAATAATACAAGAAAAAATAACATAGGGATAACATATATTTATAATTATTATAAAATATAAGATTATACTATAGGATGTGTAACGATGCGGCCAAAAGAATGAAAGGATTTTTTTTTAATAAACATATATATAATATAGAAATATATATACATATCTCCCTAATATTAACTGGGATGGCTTAACTAAAATTGCTCTAACTGGGCGGCTAGTTGGGTACATGAGTTTGAGCAGCATGGTGGTGGCTTTCAAGCATTGCAGCTTAACTACCTGGAAATAAAAGTAACCCTGAACACTCCGAATCCATCAAACCATTCTCTATTTACTATCTGTTACTTTAGATTTATCAGATCGATACAAATCATATTATACTAGACTATATATACTAGACTGTTCACACTCGTATCGAGAGATACCTATTATAACCTCAGTTATAATGCATGATAGCAATCAACATGTATTCAAATAGAGATGTTCTACCTAACTTCTACAATGATAATATTATCGGCCAATAATCAAATATCAAACTGGGTACTGTTCCTGACACTGAGGGGCAAACACGCAACAGTGCCAGCTTCGGATATGAACGGGGTATCAAAGGAAAACCGCACCATATACCCACCCAAAGAGCTAAACAAAACATAATGGATATCCAACCACACCCTACGGTGTAACCTCTAGTACTGAGTTGTGCAATGGGTACAAAGGGCAAACTCGCGATGTACCCGCTCCAGATACTAGAAAAGCAAAACAGCATTTACCCACTTCATGGTATTGAAGGGAAAACCGCGCGACAATACCATGGATCTCTCTCTCAATTAAATCATAAGTCATATCAATATGTTGATGCCACTACTCAAACAATGTTTGGATATTCACTTAAATAGAAATCATTTAATATTCATCAAAACATTAACCAAGAAACACTGTTTTAAATATTATTTAAGATGGACAGTGACAGATTTAATTCAATTGTACTTGAATATTTGATAATGATCAGAACAGTATTCTGTGAGAAAAATAAATAGAAGTAATATTTAAATACTTATCAAAACTACTAAAATACTAGAAGACAAAGCGTTCAGTGAAAAACTCACTTTCATGGTAATCATTTAATATTAATGAAAATATTAAACAGTAATAATAAAGATAATAGAGTTTTAAATACATCTGATAACTTATATAAATCGATAGAAACCAAGTGTATAAACTCACAAGTAATAAAAGTTAATAGATAACAGTGTTCAGTGATACACTCACAACTAATAAAAGTTAATAGATAACAAAGTGTTCAGTGATAAAACTATCGTTTTGTCTGAGATGGGACAAGAGACCGGAAGATGTAAATTAAGCAAACATAGTTCTTACATTTGTATGCTAAAAGACCTTCTAAACAAACGACAGGCCTATCGTTTTATTTGAGATGAAACCGATGTCTTAAAAGTATATACTAAACAAAAATATTTCTTACAGATGAGATATTAAAAAAATAATTTGTTTCGTATTCGATAAAGTAGTAGAATAGGTATGGTGAACTTATACATTCCATATTCCATCCCATTTCCCAGGTTCAGGTCTCATGTACCAACACAAGTGGTATCTTCCTTTTGGTACGGCGCCGTCGAATGACATGTTTGTTGATTTTCAAGAAAATAATAGGCCGTACCCCCCGTGATGTTTACGCGGCGTCGGCGGCGGGGAATCTTTGTGCATTCGCAGTACATGAGATACTCTACCTATTATAATAATTAATACCTATAAAATGAATGTACCAGAAACTAATTGAATTTAACCTTTACCTTAATAGTAGGTTGATTGGGATAATTAGATATTTGTACATTGCTGACAGCACTTCCCTGTGGTTGCAACCTCGGAAATGCTCGACTCATAGCAGTTAAGTAGTTACAGCCACAACTGTAATAATTGTCATTTCTGGAGAATACTGCTACCCACCGATGGCGGTTCCGCCCTGTCTGCACCACTGGTTCCTGATTAATAAGTGTGTAGCCGGGCAGAGTGGCGTCTTCAATTATTCGGGCAAGCGCTATCTCAGGCGCATTCACCATTTCGGTGCAGGTTAATAAATCGATGGCCATTGCCATTTGCTGAAGCAGAAGCAGCATGGGGAGAAATGCAAAGACACCGCGTAGGTGATGGTGATGGGGAGCGTGGCAGCACTGACGGCGACGGCACTGGTACTGGTACAGAGTCGCGGTACTCTAGGTCGCGAGAGCCATAATGCTCATCCTCATACTTTTAAGTTTGATTTTTGAATTGTTCCAGTCGGTACTTACTTATTTATATAGTGTTATTTTCAGATGAAGACAATGATTGTGGTTGTGACGTGATCGGCCAATTTTTGTATCTATATCGACCATTAAAAATCAAACTTCAAAGACTCGTTATCTTTTTAATTGTGTAATCATTTATGAGGGGAGTTACGGAATTACCCTGTAACCTCAAGTGTAATAATTTTCATTTATCTATCCCGGACGTAACCTCTTATCGACGAATATTATTTGGTTCATTTCACGGAACACCAAAATTAATTTTCTTCTTTTATCTAAATAATTATTAATTGCTACCGACAAAATAAAAATAAATACGAACCGCACGTAAACAAGGACACACGCAGCTTTATTAGTGAATAAATCCATTTTTAAAAGGTTTTTGAAGAAGCTTTTTTTTTCAGAGAGAGGGTTTTCAATAGGAATTGAAATGTTTATAAAAGGCCAAAATCAAAATCTCAATAACAATCATAAATTCGGCACTTTTAAATTTAATACTATAAATTATGGTTTAATTTATTAGACGGGTTCGGCACAGTTAAAAGAATATATATTGCTATGGTTCAGATTTCTGCGAATTGTTTAATAGCCCCTAACTGGGACGAATTTATTTATAGGTATATTTTAAATTTATAATTGTACTAAATAATTCGAATTAATAATTCGATTTTCAAATATGAATTATTACTAATTATTCGATTATTCCCAACTTTAGTATCTACTTACATACATTACTGCATGTACTTAATGTATCGAGATCCAACCTGACACAAACAAAACCAAAAGCCTTCTACAAACAGCAAAGATGAAAGCTCTAAGAGCAATAGCGGAAAAGACATGCATAGTGGAGGATATAGTGAGATGAGGTAGAAAGAGACGGAGATATTGGCGGGATCATGTGATGATGATGGATCAACATAAAGTGGCTCACAAGGCTAAAGACGGAAAAGCAGCAGGACGTAGAGCGTCAGGGAGACCACCTAACAGATGGAAAGATTGTTGGACACCTGCAGCGGTGTCCAATAAAATAAGAGTAGTAGAAAAACACTTTTAAAAACCAAGTTTTCTTTTCCAATTCAAGGCCGTCCAAGAAAAACGAGTAAAAAATAAATAATCGTATTGTACGGGAGGCTTTGAATGATCCTTTTGCCATCTTTGTCGTTATAGAACCAAATCTTAACCCAAAAACTAACAAAACCTTATCCTGAGCTTCCGAATAATATTTTGACCATATAATTCTTTCTGAAATATCCTATCAACTTATAATTATGAATAAAGAAATTGTTTATATTCAGGCATGTCTTTTAAATACTCCATAAATTTTTATATTTTCTATAGATACACCGCTAATGCCTTTGTGTCGCCTTTATTAACGGTTATGTGTTGTTTAGGACTTGACGGTACCAAGATTAAACTCAAGGCTAACTATTTCGCTTTGGTGAACGCTACCAAGTGGGGCTTGAACCAATACCGAGTTGATTTCGCGCCGGATCTCGACGATACCAAAGTTAGAAGGGCTCTGGTTAGGAGAGGTTTTGCCACTGTACTATCCACAGGCATGCTATTTGATGGTACGTGCTTGTACACGCCCACGAAGATCCATCCAGATCCATTGGAACTGGTTGTTGCTGATGACAGTATGATTCACTCCGTACTGTATCAGTTCCTGTTTTTTTATTCATCCTTTTGTAGGAGACAATGTGAACTATACAATTAGAGTCAGATTAGTGGGCGAGGTGAACTGGGGCGACTGGCATTACCTTCAAATTTTCAATATTATTGTGAGAAGATGCTTAGAATCCATGGAGTTCAAGCTATTGGGAAGGAATTATTTCGATCCGAATCTCAAGGTTTTGCTTCTTTTGCAAATCCTAATTTTTACGTTACTAACGCAAAGATTTTATTTTTAGATATCTGTCCCCGAATTCAATCTCGAACTGTGGCCCGGCTTTCTCACCTCGATGAGGCAACAGGAACAGCAGATCATGTTGAATGTTGATCTCAATTTTAAGGTGGAGTATTTTTAATGGGCCAAGCCAGTGACGATGAAACGATTGGTCTTTTTCTTTAGATTCTCCGTACTGATAATGTTTATGATCTGCTTCTGGAGTGCAACAGTGCCAGAAACCCCAAGGTTGAGTTCCAACAGAGAGTGATAGGCAACATTGTTATGACGTATTACAATAATAAAACGTATAGGATCGATGACGTTGCCTACGATCAAACTCCAAACAGCTCTTTCAAGAAACGTGACGGTGAGTAAGCATACATTTCACAAGCAGTAGCGTAAAGCACAGTATATTCATAAAGATTTACTACAAAACACTGTATCGCTTGTTTTTTAGTTCTCGGTACTGGTTTCGCTAACCATGTTAGTATCATCGGGAGGATCTTCTGCTATTTGGTGCTTTCACATACATCCAAAGTCCCTATTATGATTTACACTTCTATCGGATTTTCCTTATATCGCTAAATATCGGGAGGTTTATTTGGTTGCCGGTAATACGATCACCCTTCTAGATATAGACCGCGACCAACGTCGCTTAACTGCAGTTATCGAAAACTGATGTTTAACGTGGTGCGGTTGGCCCTTGGATCTAGTTTACACTTCTAATAAGTTTTAAATTATTGATATTTATATCAAGTTGAACCTTATAGGGCGTTAAACTTGAAGAGATTTACCACTAAACACCAAATCTATAGATTAATCTAACATCATCATTAATCTATAGATTAAATCATCTCCTGATGACGCTAACATGGTTAGCGAAACGTGCGTCGAGCATTGGTTTTACCAGAATCATTACGGACTTTTTTTTTACTTTAATTGCCTTCGTCATAATATCTTTAACTCTAAACAACGAAGTTTTCGTTTATGAAGACGTTTCTGCTACAGCTGCATTTACATTAAGCCCTCTATTCAATAAAGAAACACATTTTTAACAAATTGCTTAGCATCGGGTGATAAATGTTTTCTTTTAAAATTAGCACTACCGGAGGCACAATGATCATCATCTTGGCAAGATCGCCACATTTTTAGAACATTTGGAATAATAAAAATACGATCGAAATTTAGAACTGCACTGTTTACGAAAAGAATGCGAATTAAACTAAAATATTTCGAAACTGCTAAACCAGGTATAAAATTAATTTTATCTTTTTACCTGTTATTTTCTTAGGTCCGACCTTGTTTACGTTTCTTGCAACTTTGCAGGGGTTGTTAAGAGTTTATTGGGGCCAATCAATTAACGATATATCTTGAAACGCACTATACCATAAGTTTTGTAAATGTAATAAAATATATTTTATTGTTGTAAAGGGTTGTCCAATTAGATTGTCAGAACTTTACAGATAATCCGGTAATCTATATTTTATCTTGAAAAACAAATATTGACGTTGGGTTTTGAAGATAATGTCATCCAAATGTGATCGGACCTTATTTTTTTCAAAACGATTATTAACATCCTGTTACTACGTCAACTGGCCTCCAAGATGTAAAATCGTTTACAGAACTAAACTTCGAACAATTCTTGACCTTAAAAAAATATTCAGGCCACCATTGAAAACATACCAGGCGATATGTCTGAAAGAGTGATAGAAAATTGGATTTCCAGAATGCATTCCCCCAGTGGAAGCGGAGGGGGGACATCTGAATGACATTATTTTCAAAACATAATACCATCGTTGGTTTGTCAAGATAAAATAAAAACTACCGGATTATCACTGGTAGTAGTTTCATTGTGGCAACATTTTCAAGTTTTGACACACTGATTGGAGGGATTTTAATTTATTTTAAATCCAGGAACCGAAATCACCTATCGACAGTACTTCGAAGATCGCTATCACGTCAAGATCACCATACCGAACCAGCCCATGCTGATATCGCGTTCCAAACCCAGAGAAATTAGAGCTGGTATGCCCGAAATCGTCCTGCTGGTACCTCAACTGTGTACCATGACGGGTTTAACTGATAGACAACGCGAGAACTTCCATTTGATGAAGGCACTAGGCGAACACACCCGTATAGGACCGGCCAGTAAGCAGTCTCCTCGTTCCTGACTCTTCCCCGTACTTAAAGTATAATTTTCTTTGACCAGATCGCATGAAGAAGCTCAGGGAGTTCAGCCAGAGGCTACTGAAATGCCCGAAGGCCATCGAAGAACTGAAACGGTGGGATCTGCAGCTTGCGCATGAGCTAGTCGAGTTCTCCGGTCGAGTCTTGCCTCCGGAACCCATCTTGCTCCAGGGCCACTCGATTCCTTCGGGACCTCGTGCGGACTGGACGGGGGGTCTTAGGACAAGCCCGATGTTCAATTGCGCCGTCTTGGATAAGCTGGCCGTCATCTGTCCTGTACGCCTCAAGGGGGTAACGATCGATTTTGTAAACAACATAATTCAAGTAGGGCGAGGTAAGAATTTTTGTTCGACCGGGTCCAAGAAATATTCCGTTTTAAAGATTGATGATTTAAGTTCAGAAAAAATGAAATTCTGAACTAAATGTCACTTGCATGTATAATTTTAATTTTCAGAAAACCCCACATTACACATTAAAATAGGAAAAATAATTTGAAAAATATACCAATAACTTTTTTTTTGAATTCAAGTTTCAATGCTGACTATGAATTTTTAAAAATAAGCTTTAAAAATTAACATAAAAAAACCTGTGGCCCCAATAGTGCTTTATGGAGGCTGAGGAGATAGCGAAAGACCCCTCCAATCGGCCAATATATATATATCATCATCACCATCAGCCTGTATCGATCCACTGCAGGATGAAGGCCTCTTCAGCATGCTTCCAACTTGCACGGTCCTGGGCTTTCTTTCCTCTGCCACTCGGGTCCAATATACTTAACGATGTCATCAATCCATCGTGCTTTTGGTATTCTTCGCGGACGTTTGCGATCAAGCGGTATCCACTCCAGGATTACCTTGGTCCATCATATATATATATATATATATATATATATATATATATATATATATATATATATATATATATATATATATATATATATATATATATATATATATATATATATTTATATATATATATATATATATTATATGTTCCGGTGACGACTATTTCGTGGTCTTGATTTTGGTTAAATAGATGATAAATTCATTCTACTTCTCAAGATGTCTTTTCTAGATTTCATACAATATCCTGGAGATTCTTGGAAATCTCTATTTCCGGCAAACAGAACAACATCATTGGCAAATCTTAGTGATTCAATCTATAAGCTAAAGTTGATCTCCTCATTTGACCAGTTTAAAAGTTTTTTAAAGATTCCTTCGAGGACTAGATTAAACAATTTCGGACTTATATCTTCCTATCTCATACCTCTCTCAATCAGAAGACTTTTGACAAGTTCATGTATTTCACCGTTGCTGTAGCGACATTATTTTATTAAAAAAAAATGGAAAAATCACGATGCTTGGAGCACTCATATTAAAATTGAAGAGATTATTTGTAATACAGGGCGCAGAACAAATCAGTGCATCACTGTAATACTTTAGAGCAGGTATAAAATGCTGCGGGGCGGGAAAAAAAAGTAAAACAACTAGCAACCTTCAGTTCTATTTACCTTAAAGCGTCAGAATATCATTCTATAACTAATTCCGGCGGTTATTTAAAACGGAATGTTTCTTGGCGCCTGCACTATATCGCCGGAAACACCTCAGGTTCATTAAATTTTTCGCCGTTTCAGCGATGAATTTCCAGATTGTGAATTATGGAATAGTTGAGCTGAGAGACGATAGGGCTCAGTCCTATTTGGATACTTTGGAACATGTTATCAGCAACGTGTCACCGCGTATGGTGTTCGTAGTACTCTCGAACAATTCCAGCGATAAGTATACGGCCGTGAAGAAGAAATGTTACGTGGATAGAGCGATGCCCTGTCAAGTAGTAGTGGGAAGGAACGTCCAAAAGAGTTAGCGCTTTGTTTTGCTGTCTGTTTGCCCATTAAATTAGCTTTATTTTTTAGACAACAGATCCGTAGCGACCAAAATAGCCATTCAAATGAACTGTAAACTTGGAGGCGCTCCGTGGGGAACCGCAATGCCCAAACACACGATGGTTATCGGGTCAGTAGTTCGTTTGTACCGGCTCAACAACTACAACTCACCCCAAACCTATCTTTTTCAGATACGACGTGTGCAGAGATACTGCAAACCGAGGTAAAAGTTTCGCGGGCATGGTAGCTTCCATGGATACCGCCTGCTCTCAGTATTTTAGCATGGCCGTAGAACATGCTCATGAACAAGAACTCAGCAGTAACATCGCCGCCTTTACTCTGTTGGCCTGCAAAACTTACCTAACCAAAAACCAAGTACTACCAGGTAACTGATCCAGTCTAAGGTTATTTTATAGATTCATTTTTCACCAATTTCGAATATTTATTGACATGATGATTCCTTCCATTATCGAATTACTATAAATTCACTTTCGTATCGGGACTGCGTGTCATTACATCCAATTCGAACACCCCAGAAATATTTCGATTATGGCAGTAATTCAAATAGCCCTCGTAACATGCCAGTAGTTCAAATGATCCGTTTCCGGGGACGGTCTGAAACGTTGATGCATACAATTGTAAATGCAATGGTATAGTATTTTGTCAGAGGGGTCTTTAGTTTCTCGATGGTGGCTGGAATGTTAAAGTTTGATTTTTTAAATCTATTAGTTGGAACATTTTTATTTATTGGAATTTTTTGGCGTGAAGCACTAAACCCAAGGAGATTTACTATTAAACACCAAATCACTTTTTTTTAACTTCTCGACGCGCATCTTCCTAAGGATGTCGGCATTATCGGGAGAGCTATAATGTTCAACGTATTATCTGAATGATTGTGGCGTGTTCATATATTTTTTCTTTTTTTGGGTTTTTCGCCACGATCTAAACCTCAAAAAATATCATAAATATCTTTTCTTATGTAAATAAAGAATCACTGGGTAAAAAACAAAAAAAAACAAATGGAGACAAATTTATCAGTGATTTTTTTTCTGTAATAAATTTACCGAACGAACAAAATTTTAAAAAATACAAAAATTTTCTAAAATAACTACAAACTTTTAAATGTGAACGTTTCGGGAGGTCTTCTCCTCCCGTTTTCAAAACGGGAGGAGAAGACTATTTAATAGAAGAAGAATATTTAATAAGAACAGATATTTTTTGAGTTTTAGATCATGGCGAAAAACCCAAAAAAAGAAGAAAAAAAAGGTATAATATTCACTCAGCATATTCTCCAAACTTGGTCCGTTCGGATTTGCCCCCTTTTTTCATAAATAGACGTCAAAGGTGTTAAAAAATTAAAAATATATATTTTATTTATCTTTTCAGAACGTATAATCATATATAGAGATGGTGTGGGCGATGGGCAGATAAAATACGTCAAGGAACACGAGGTCGAGCTGGTAAAACAAAAACTGAAGGCGGAACTGTACGCTAACCAGCCGTTAAAAATGGCGTTCATCATCGTCTCGAAAAGAATCAATACCAAGATCTTCAAAGCTCAGGCTGAAGGTCAAGACAGTAATCCACCACCGGGTACTTTGGTGGATGACGTCATTACCTTGCCAGAAAGGTAAGTAGTCTCTAAATTCTTGCGTTTTTAGTACACACTCAACGACAAAATGTTAATTTTACCTGATTGCAATCCTCTAGAGGTTTTATCACAGTTGATCAGTTTAGTTCTGTTATTCATCAGTTTAGTCTTGTGGATTTGTATAAAAAAAGATTAAAAATTTGTGAGTCAGTTGTTTTAATAACGAACTACCTAAATATCTAAATGAAATGCAAAAAGAGCATTCTGTGCTCTTGTTGTGTCTTTGTTTAAGTGTATCTAGCATTTTGTCACAGAGTGTACATTTTACGATTAAGAATACGTTTACTATCTCACTCTAGGTATGATTTCTACTTGGTATCACAATGCGTGAACCAAGGTACCGTCGCACCAACCAGCTACAATATCATAGAAGACACTCTGGGCATTGATGCCAACAAAATTCAAAGATTTACCTTCAAGCTGACCCATATGTACTTCAACTGGTCAGGTACCATCCGAGTACCGGCCCCCTGTCAGTACGCCCATAAACTAGCGTTTATGACAGCTCAATATTTACACAGGTGAGTGTATTGAGACCTTTAAGTTTTTTGTTTTCCCGTTCAGATTGTTTTGATTTTTAAATTTACCAGGCCAGAGAGAACAGTTGTTATCCGTGAGTCTCATATGCAGTAGGCAAAAAAAGTGCAGGCCTATTTACACGTCCAAATTTTTAGGATTTTTTCCTGTCTGGGATATTTCATTTGAAAAATTGTCCTTTACTTCTTACAGTAGTGGACAAAAGTATTGGCACAGCATATTGCTTTTATAATAAAAATGTAGTAAATAAAAAGTATTGGCAAACTTGTTTCTACCTATAGAAAGGTATTTATTGTGGTCGAATATTACTATCGCGTAACCTTCTGATACGTGCATTGGTGGAAGTGAAGAAAATAGATAATTTTAAATAAAATGGGTCGTAAAGGACAGGAAACTACAGTTACTGAAAGAAAAATAATAGTTAATCTGCATCGTGACGGTAAATCATATTTTAAAATTGCGAACGTAGTGAGAAAAAGTCGTTACACTGTTCGTAGTATTATTAAAAGGTTTGTCCATCCACCATCTAAACTTACAGAAATGGAAAGAACAAAAATAATTAGACAAATTAAAAATGACACTTCTACCTCAGCGTCGGAAATTATTTCAATGATTAGAGAACAGGATAATGAAGATATTAGTGCTAAAACCGTACGGAGAGTTCTGCATCGTGCTGGTTATAGAGCAAGGGTTGCCAGATCGAAACCGTACATTAACAAGGTCAACCAAAAAAAAAAAGCGCTTGTAGTTCGCCAACCAGTATGTCGATAAAACTAATGAATTTTGGGAGACTGTAATATTTTCCGACGAAAGTAAATACAATATCTTTCATTCGAATGGACAATCTCTTGTCTGAAGGAAGCAAAACATAGAACTTGAGTTAAAGAATTTACATCAAACAGATCCAAAACATACAGCTTATGTAGTGAAACAGTGGATACCTTGTAACGTGCCACATCAGTTAAATACCCCTCCTCAGTGACCTGACCTAAATCCTCTAGAAAATCTGTGAAAAAACTAGAGAAGCGGAAAGTCAATTTCAACTTCTCAACCAAAAGTCAATTGAAGGAAATTCTTTTACGAGAACAGACGTCCTTAGGGCAAGAAATTACTCAAAAACTAGTTCACTCCATACAGTCTAAAGGAAAGTTATCAAGAGAAAAGGACTTCCTACAAGATAATAATTTTGAAGGAAGTACTCCCGTCTTGCATGTTAGGCAACACAAGATTTTTCATTTCTCCCATATCTAATGTGGGCAATATGTTCTTTATATCTTGTCAAATATAGACCTTTTTGTTTGCCCAATATACCTTCGATCACAATCTTGACAACTAATTTCGTAAATCCCCGACTTTTCATGTTGGTCTAGTTTATCCTTTGGATTACTCAGAACTTCTCTAATTTATAATATGGTTTGTACACAACATTAAGGTCCACTTTTTTCAAAATTTTATCTAGCCCTCATGTTAATTGGGCTTCAAATGGTATTACCATGAATTTCTTTGTGTTCTGATCCTTTTGAAAAGTCGAAGATTCTTTCAATAATTTTCTGAACTTATGTTTTCTAATTAGTTTATCTACAATGTTCTTATTATAACCATTCACTTCAGATACCTCCCTAATTAATTTTAATTCTTTGTTATAATTATCTTTATTTAAAGGAAAATTAATTAATCTATTTACCATAAAATTTAAACTAGCCATCTTATTTTGGAAGCTATGATTTGAATCGTTAGGAATGTATCTCGAAGTGGTGGTGGTTTTTCTGAAAATATCAAAATCTAACTTATTTTTATGGTTTCTACTGACTAAAATATCCAGAAATGGTAAACTATCGTTGTTTTCGGGTTCATGCGTGAATATTATATTTTGGGATTTCCTATTTAAGTTCTTAATAAAATCATCTAAATTTTCATTTTTCGAATCGAAAATGGCAAAAATGTCATCCACATATCTTAACCATACCTTCGGAAAGTAACTGAATTGATCGTTTGCCTCGGTTTCAAATTTACTCATAAATAAGTTGGCTAAGAACGGTGACAGAGGATTGCCCATTGCCGTTCCTCCTTGTTCATAAAACCTGTTATTAAGCTGAAAACAATTTTGCTTCATACATAATCTTGTTAAGGAGATGTACTCAGAAACAATCTTTTTATTAAAACCGTTTAATTCGAGTAACTCCCTCAAGTATTTCATGGTATGTAGAATCGGGACACTCGGAAACAACGATGAAACGTCAAAGGGAACCAAAACCTCACCTTCCTGTAAATTTGTGTTTGTTACTTTTTCTATGAATTTGGTTGAGTTTATCACAGAACAGGAAGCTAGTTGGTTTGGTAGATTTTCAAATTCCTTTGTTAACCACTTTGCCAAGTTGCATGTTGGAGATTGATTTTCCTGGTTTATGCATTTTTGGTAGAGCATACAATCTTGGCACTTTTGGATTAGAAACATGTAGTTTGCTTTTCACAGAAGGAGAAATAAGGCTGTTACAAGATTTCAATGTATCTCTGACTTCGTTAATCATTTTTGACAATGGATTCCTAGGTAATCATATTAAAATTAATTTTTCAAAGGGTTCAAAGTAATCAGGTTTGTCCATTACTACAACCTTATTTCCCTTATCAGCTTTTAAATAAAAACAATCCTTTTCTCGCAGACGCTTGACAATCTTAGAAATATTTGGCGTTTTTTAACTTTTATTTGAAATATTTTTTGCAATTTTGCTTATACATGACTCTCTGACGAAACCTTTGGAAGACTCCGGAAAGTGTTTAATACCAGTTTCAATACCGGCTGCCATATCCTCCAAAGCACTTCGGGATGCCGGCAGAGCAAAATTGAGATCTTTATTTAAAAGATCTAGTTCTGGATTGTCGAACGTCGGAGTTGAAGGATTTTCTACGATGTTGATGATATGTTAAAGATGATATTTTTTTAATAAATATCCTATTTACTTCTGTGAATATATTCCTTTGAAAATTGCACCAAGATTCATGTTCTACATTAGTTAATTTAAAAGTTAATTTCTTGTAAAGATTGTACGCCTGAATTTCAAGCATACTGTTCAAAAAAAGTGATTTGGTTTGGTGGTAAATCTCTTCAAGTTTTGTATTTCACACCAAAGGTTTCAATAGAAGAATATTTCATTTGAGTTTAACAATTTTTTTTGCATAAAATTTAGATTTTGGTTGGAGGTATACAATAAACTAATTTAATTTTTTTACGTTTGTATTTTGGAAATCTGTATTTTTATTTAAAACAAAATGTGCTATGCCAATACTTTTGTTTCCCACTATATCCTTCTTATTCTTTTGATTAGGATTTATTCTGTTTGTATGCTTTTAATTTTAATTAAAAACAATTTTTTCGTTCTTTTTCTTTTTCAGATCTGCCATAGCTGGCCTGAACGAGACTCTTTACTATATGTAATATATATATATACGTAAAATATATGACAGAAAAGACAGCCTTCAATAATTTTTCTCTTTTTTGCTATGGATTTAATGTTTTCGTTTGTTATTATAAATATCGTTAAGAATTATTGTTTCATTTTTCTTGTTTGTATCATTAGAGGCATTATCTCTCCTGACAGTTTTTTGCCGAACTTGCAGGATTTTTTTTATGTTATAGGACGAAGATTTGTTACTTTTTAGCGTGTAAGTTACCAAAAATAAAATTTTATAAAATATTTTTTCAATAAAAAGTCTTTAAAAACATTTTATTTGGTTTTTTAATCAAATTTCCAGTCTAGAATTTTCAGGTATGTTGTTTCTGCCATTTCGCTCACTTTGACCGCCTCCAAGTGCATCTGAAACAATATATTTATTGTTAATGCTCGCATTAATGGATGGACCTGGATAGGTATCATTTAATGTCGAGTATGAAGTAGCGAGAAGTAACATTGCCTATCGAAAAAGTCACATGAACGTATATCAGGTGAATACGGAGCTTGTGGGATATTTTGTGCACGTTACATTAGTATTTCCGAAGCAAGCTGGTATTTTGCTCCGATTTTTTTAGCTTCCCAATTAGGCCAATGATCTGTTTTATCCTCTACGACTGGTAAAGGAGGTCTTGGCGCAGGACCTTTGTTTTTTGGTGGAATATCCTTTTTTAAGCAACGGCCTTCCTATTTTAGGTTTCTCCCTAGCGCCACTCATACACAAAGATTGTGCAAAATAGATACGATTTTTTTTTTTGCGTTATTAGCTTCTCCGAATTGACAGGATGAAGGAGCCAAGCGTTCACAAGCCAAATCTATCATGTGATAAAATAATGTGAAGTATAATTTTTTGCTTGTCATCATGTCAACCCCATCCATGTGTCAGTTGTACACTTTTATTACTTATAGGCAGTTGACCAGTTGGTATCGTTTATTTTTCTTTTCCCACCTCTTTAAATTTTCTTTTGGGTAAACTCCGCACAAAATTGAGCCCGGGTCTACAGAGTTATTGTCTAGTCATTGAACTAATAATATAGTATGGCCCTCAACTGAAGTGGTATACTCATCAGCTGATCCCCTATTGATTCTATCTTTTCTGAATGTGCCAGTGGCAAAAATTCCTTGTGATTTTAGGTAACTAATAGTTTTAACAGTTGAATACCAGTTAATAAAATATATTTTATAGCTTAAATTTCTTGATATTTCTCTTGCCTGTCTAATTACTACACTGGCACTCATTCCTAGGTTGGGCTCCTCGACAAACATAACCTGCTCTTCACCTGAATAGATTTCGAATTTGTGTGAGAATCCTTTTTCATTACATAAAACAAATACTTCCCACTTATGAGACTTTCTCGGGTTGTATTGTCTCATGAAGTGATGGGTCTTTGTAGCGCATACCTGTTCGTCTATCGATAACGTTTCATTCATTGGTACTGATAAAAATTTAGCATTCCGGTTATCTACAGATACTACTACTACTACTACTTTCCTGTGGTGGAAGTTGACCCTAGGGCCCTTACTTTTTATTCACTTGTTATACGATCGAGTCTGTTTCGCGTCAGTCGCAATCGGTGGGGTTTTCTTTTTAAGCGCCGTCCTTTTGGCGCGGTTCCGTACCAAACGGTACTGGTCGAGATTAATCAACCGCAATGGAAAAAGGGGTGACTGATTCCAGTGGAAGTTTATTCGTAGATTAAGTTGCTTGAATTCACTGGTCGTTGAAACTGTTTGATTTGAATGAGCTGATGAACTGCTCGGTTCTTGTTCCTTGGCTGTCTTCTGGCGTATTCTTTTTTCTTTTCTTGTTGTTATACCGGATCTTAGTGGTGTTATTCTTGCTTGATGTTGTTTTTATACATGCGTATTGGTAGCACGGAATGGACGGACTGGATGTTGTTGCCAATCTCAGTGCATCGAATCTTCACCGTCGTCGGGGCTGAGGGTATTCTCTTGGTTAGGTTGAAGCCGCCTCGCCTTCTGCGAGACGACTTCGGGGTGCCCGCTCCTTATTCCAGATCGGACCTCCGCTGCTGGAACAGTCAACAGCCATGGTCGTCTGCCCCCGCGATGGCCAGCAACGCGTCCGTCCACCCATGCTTACAGATATTTCACTGGTTATTCTTGTTTGATGAGTTCGAGCAAGATGGATTTGGTGTTGCTGCCGGTCCCGGTGCTTCGTTCTTCACCAACTTCGGGGCTAAGACTTATTCTCTTGGTTAGAGTTGAAGTGCCACTCATGCCCAAGCGGCACTTCAGGGTTGTCCGCTCCCTAGGCCAGATCGGACTTCGGCGACCTAAACTACCAACCGACACTGTTATCTGGCCCCATGGTGACCAGACCGAGACACGTCCGGTCACCTCAGAGTCTTACTCCGAACTGTATCTACAATTGGACGAAATTTGTGTTCCGGGTCGTCTCTCGGCTTCACTTTCAAATTATCGTTAAAATGAGTTGTAGAACGAAGACTTTCAAAATTATTTACAGCAATAGTTTCTTTTACTATTGGAATGCTCTTGAGACCGATGAAAACAGTAAGATTTCTATCAACCTATCTATTTCTTTACATGTCACTACTGGGCAAGACTCTGGACTTAGAAGGGTCCTGAGTTAACTAATTAATACTTTCTGAAGCAATTTTACTTACGAGGTCGTCGTGAAAATGATATTTGAAAAATTGGTATGAACTGTCGACTTGAATTCTGTCTCAGACTTATCAACTTTCATATTATTGTGATTCCACTTAAGTTTTAACTTGTTTGATTTACCTGGAACTGATTTTCGAGTAGAGCTCTTTGGTGGATCACCGACTACTTCCGAAGCACTTTGTATCCTAAGAGAATGTTTCTGCTTACTCTGACCAATATTTTCTTCCTGAGTAGGACCCTGTGTGACTTCCGGTGTGGAAGTTTTAAGAGAACATTATCCAATTGTTGAAACAACTCCTCATCCTTAGTTACATATTCAAGTTCATCCTCCGTCAACATCAACTCATCTTCACTTGCGATTTGGAGGCCCAAAATAGCTATAACCTCCTCTCTTCTCATTTTTACTCTGTCAATAACAAAATAATCTGAATCTGTTTATGTAAAGCAAAACACCAAAAAATCATGAAAACATTGCAATCTTAAACACAACCGGTGTAACTCAGAAGTTACACACACAAACACTCATATTGTAAGTAAATAAATAAATGCATACTTACTTCGAAATATTAAAATGATTTCTAAGACAATAAAAAAGCCACAAATATTTTTTTCTGCAAAAATAAACACTTGCTATACATAAAAACAACACATCAAAACAACCGGCTTTTCATTCAGCCGGTCTTCGCAACAAAATAACCTTTTATATTAAATTAGGTTATACTGTTGGCAGTTTTGATTGGCTGAAGGCTTTTTCTGCATGTTGACACTGCTCAGTGATAAATTAGTTTCTAAAATGCTCAACAGATGTCTCTTGCAGGCCAACACTTGATGTGTTGCTCACGAGTGACACTATGCACTAAAGGGAGCCACTAAAGGAAGCCAGAAATGGAGAACGTTGGCGAAAGCAGTCCGAAAACTACATAAAGGAAATGAGTTTCCATAGTGATAGCCTTTCACGTGATTGTTGATCTGTTTTCAGACTGATAGACTCACGTCTCATCAACAGAGGTCACTTTAAATATGATGCAAAAGAGAAAGCATTATCTGACCTATATATCTTACCTTTTCTTTTTTCAGCACGTCAATTAGATGTATTTGTTTCTTGAACCCGTTTAATAACTCAAACTTTTGCCTTTCTACTTTTTTCATGGCACTAGTCAGTTCTTGTACTTGTTTTCTGTGGTTTTCTTTCAAATCCTGAAGCAGAAATAGGCATTAGAATCAAGAGACTTCCGAGACATGTGCTTACTTTGTCTTCGTCCTTTACCACTTTCAGCGCCGCCCTTAGTTTATCGTTGTCTTCGTTTATTCTCGTCAGTCTCACTTCGGCATTGTTACAGTTTACGGTGCTGGATTTTAATTCCTTCTTCAGCTGGTCGAGTTCTTTCCTGAACGATCCAAGTTCGGCATCCCTGGTTTGAATCTTGGCGGTAAGGTTTGCAATCTGACTTTCCAGCTTACCCGCTGTAGTTTTTGCGCTGTTGTACGCCAAAAACCATTTTTCCTTTTCTTCTTTGAGCAGTTGGTTTTCTTTTTGATGTTTTTTCATTTCATCACACTAAAATATATAGAAAACACTCATATACGAATTTCCTATATTACAATAAATTTTAATACAATTAAATCTTTAGTGTTTTTTTTGTATTTGTGTCAAATATAAGTTAAAATGTTGGAAAGGGAAAAAAATTAATTGACCTTAATCAGAATATTCAATACATACATTAAAAAAGAGACTTTTTAATCCTCTAGAGGTGTTACCATAGAAAAAAATGTGTTTTTCGAAAGAAAACCTATTAATTTTTGTCAAACACAGACGCGTGGTCAGGACACCGATTAAAACGAAGAAGTTGATTCGGTTCAACGGTTCTAGCAAAATAATAATTCGCCATTGGGCTGATCCTGCTGTCTCTCCAGATTTTAATCATTGAAAATATCTGGGAAATGCTTTTAAGACGAGTTCATAGTGAATTAAAACAATTTGCAAATATAGAATAGGTGGTGGAAATACCACAAGATATTACAATGTTGTTTATGTCCTCTTGTTAACTTTCCTCTCTCCTGTAAAACTGAGGATGTGTAGCATTTTGACGCATCTAAAATTCATTAAAAATACTTTTTTCTTAAGGAACGTAAGAAGATCTCAATTTAAGATGAGTAAAAATTCGTTTTACTGCAATTTTCATGTAGATATGTAATTTTGAGGTCTTAAAAATTCACTGTTTAACAAAAACCTGCATATACGAAACGAAGATTAATTTTTTTAAAGCAAACCAAACCTTCTGTCTTAATTCACCCTGTATTCTTTCCTTTTCTGCAATGAGAGATTTCAATTTAGTCCTGTAAACTCTGCACAAGCCACTGTATCCGTTTGGTTCATTTGAACTACCATCGATACTTTCCACGTTGAACTCCTTTTCAAAAACATTGATGTCATCTTCGGGGATTTTTGTTTTATTTAACTTATAGGTGGTCTTTTTAACGGTGTTAATCTCGGCCTGGGTTTTTAAGCTGTCTTTTATCAAACTGTCTTGTATTTTCTGGAAAATAACAGATCAATGTCACATCCTAAAAATTCCGGAGTGACCCACGAACCATAACATCGTTGACTTTTTGTAGTAGCTGTTTTGTTTCCGCCTCGATTCTCTCGTTTTCTTTATAAAATTCACTCTCTTTCACTAACAGATCTGATTCCATTTTGTTAGGAGATTTCTTTAACTAACCATAGTGATCGTAACAGTTTTATCTCCATAGAAACAAAATGCTTTGATGAAAGGGAATAACTTTGAATACAAACAAATTCGTTTTTAGAAAACCACATTAATAATAATTATATACCACATCCTTCTATTGTAAACAATATTTTTCTAGTTATAGATAATTCAGAAGTCCTTTAGATCTATGGAAGATGAGCGACTACATCCCAGACCTTCTCTTAGATCAATACCTCTATATATTATGTGCATACTGTTGAGAGGTTCTGGTTTAAACCACTTAATGTGTCAATATCATCACAGACCTGTTTAATTTCATCATAAAGAACTATCACACACCACTCTAAAATTGTTGTGAGGTTGCAGAAAGTAACAATTTATAATATTAGTAGAAAAATATCTTTATTAAAAATTATAAAGTAACCTAACTAAAACTAACAATAACTGTGGGGTTAGGGAATAGCTATGAATACAAACAAATTCGTTTTTAGAAAACCATTATAATAGTTATATACCACACATCTCTGTTGTAATCAATCTTTAGATCTATGGAAGATGGGCGAGTACATCCAGACGTGATCTTAGATCACTACCTCGATATATCCTGTGCACTCTGTTGAGATGTTCTGGTTTAAACCATTTAATGTGTCAGTATTATCATAGACAAGTTTAATTTCATCATAAAGAAACGTAAGTCGCCACCCTAAAATTGTTTAGAGGTTGCAGAACGTAACAATTGATAATATCTTTATTAAAAATTATAAAGTAACCTTAAGCCTAACAATAACAACAATAAACTCGTTTTTAGAAAACCATTATAATAGTTACAAACCACACCCCTCTGTTGTAATGACTCTTCTAGTTATAGACAATTCAAAAGTCCTTTAGATCTATGGAAGATGAGCGAGTACATCCCAGACGTTCTCTTAGATCAATACCTCTATATATCCTGTGCACACTGTTGAGAGGTTCTGGTTTAAACCATTTAGTGTGTCTATATTATCATAGACAAGTTTAATTTCATCATAAAGAAACGTAAGACGCCACCCTAAAATTGTTATGAGGTTGCAGAAAGTAACAATTGATAATATCTTTATTAAAAATTATAAAGTAACCTTAAGCCTAACAATAACAACAAACTCGTTTTTAAAAAACCATTATAATAGTTACATACCACACCCCTCTATTGTAATTAATCTTCTAGTTATAGACAATTCAAAAGTCCTTTAGATCTATGGAAGATGAGCAAGTAAATCCCAGACGTTATCTTAGATCAATACCTCTATATATCCTGTGCACTCTGTTGAGAGGTTCTGGTTTAAACCATTTAATGTGTCAATATTATCATACACAAGTTTAATTTCATCATAAAGATCCGTAAGACAACACTCTAAAATTGTTAGGAGGCTGCAGAAAGTACCAATTGATAATATCAGTAGAAAAATATCTTTATTATAAATTATAAAGTAACCTTAAGTCTAATGATAACTGTTAATAAATATATATGTGTATGTTAAAGTATATAATACTAGTTAAAGAATATAACATAGTCAATGAAATATTCTAAATTATTCTTTGGAATAATTACAGAGGCATCAGGGGTTGCAGTAACAACTTGCACTGCTATTAGGATAGAGTCGTACCCCACATCCAATGAAGATCTGAAGCTCAGGCTGTTCATCCCACATCTTCTATAATCAATGTTATATTTTAGAGCCTGTTCATAATAACATTCATTAACGCTAATGAATCGGCGTACCTGTAACATAATCGTTTGTTTAATACCCTGCAGACTAATAGAATATACTTACTCGATAGTAACTTTGCCCAGGATTGGTAGCTAATAAGAATTGCTCCCGTATGAGCAGCTGACCCAAGGCATAAATATCTTGGATACGCATAATTTTAGAAATGGATCGGTGTTTCCCTATGGCTTCCTGGATTTCCTTCTTTAAATTTAAAAATTCCATCGAATGGGTTGGAACTGTAAATCTCTCATTAGTAGTTTGATCCCAATAATTCGGAGCATATTCTAATATTGTATATTGCATATTTAAATTTCTTCGTTAATAATAACTTCTATTTAATTTTGTTCGTTGCAAATAAAAGTGGAGGCATAAAAATCACAAATCTAAAACTCGCCTCTTAGGGAACCACCCAACACCTTTACCAATACATATAAATACAAAAAACCAAAAATCCCTAACTTACATTAATATCACCAATAAAAAATTCCTACGGAATTTCATAACCGCTCGTGTAATTATTAAAGTTTTCATTATCATATTTCAGGCAATTTAATATGAACCAAACAATGTATAATAATAAATAAATCCGATTACTACAAATGTTTAAGACAATGTAGCCAATATATAAAAAACTACGGCCCAAAAATATTTTTCCCCTAAAAATAAACAATTCTTGTGGCTACACTGACATTGAAATGCGATTGTCAAATTTAAAGCTTTTTTATTTTATATTCAGGTATTTTGCAGTTATTGTAATGTCTGACGGAGACGTTCTCATTGAGGGTTATTTTGTGGACTTAATTGACGAGGCTTGGCGCTCAGACAAACTGCCTGAGGACGACATCGAAGTCCCTATTTACGAACTGGCCGATCCTGAAGCAGATTCAGGTGATGTGCTGTTAACACTGAAGGAACAGGAACAGAAATGGACCGACATAATGCTGACTAATCTCAGCGAACATCAGTAAAATAAAGATATATATATATATCATTAACGTATTCGAAATGGAGCTTCCAGATCTTGGTAAATGTTGTGCTGATAAAACCTGCAAACAGTTGGATTTTTTACCTTTATTTTGTCATTGTGGAAAGATTTTTTGTTCATCCCATTTTAAAATTCACAGTGGGACTTGTATAGGGTCAAAGTTTGTACCTAATGATCAGTTAAAACGAATTGAAGGTGCTTTTCTTTGTTCTAAAGAGGGATGTAAGGAAAGAAGCATTGTACACTTGGTTTGTCAAAAGTATGTTTTGTAATACCTTTTTTTTTTTTTTTAATAATTGCTTGTTTAATTACTCAACATTTTAGATGCCACAGGCATTTTTGTATACAGCACCGCCATTTAAATGAATGCAGTGAGAAATCACAAGAGGCTGTAGAAAAGGAAAGAGCTAGATACACAGAACCAATGAAAAACTTCAATGCTGCTAAGGCTTTAGTTGACAAAGAAGTAGCAGAAAGTCTTGCTGCCACCAAGAAGAAACTCAAAAACAAAGATACAGCCATGAAAGTTCAATTAATGAAAATAAAGAACAAAGCTACTGGTCCAAAAACCATCCCAATAACAGATAGAGTTTATTTTAATATAAATATTGGCGATAGCAGTGAAAACTCAAAAGCACGGCCAGTATTTGTGTCAAAAACTTGGTCATTAGGTAGAACTATTGATGCAATTGCCACGGAATGTAAACTTCAAAACAACAACAACAAAAGCACAGAGAAAAAACTAAGATTGTTTAAAACTGATGATAAGAATATTGTGTATAGTGATATGTCTGTTATTGTAGACAAATTGCTTTGTGACAAGCTTATAATGAATGGTGATGATCTTATTATCGAATATGTGTATGATCATTGTGTAAAACTGTAATTTTTTATACTAAATAAATATATTGTTGAGATATTGAGTGCAATATTCTTTAAAGTTATTAATTTTTTTGTTTAAGGCCATGCCACCAATGTTCCCTAAAACTGCTTAGAATTGACATCTTTCATAACTGCTGTCAAAGTAGTGATACTAAAGTTTAATCAATATGATTTATCTAAGTATTTGAAATTAACAAAATGTCTAATTTGAACACAAAATAATTATTTTCGCATTGATAAATGTACTGTTGAGATATTGAGTGCATTATTCTTGCACTGACTCCAAAAACTACTTTGACTTCCCTAAAACTACTTTGCACTGACATTCATGTCACACAGTTGTTGTCAAGTAACAAATCTAAACTTTAGATCGATATAATTTATTTTAAACCAGCAAAATGTTACCTTTAATTTGTACACAAAATAGTTATTCTCACATTGATTATGGTACTCCACTTTTGGCAGCAAAGAATACAGACTATAGAACATCAACAGCAAAGAATCATAGACTTATACCAAACATACCACAGGATTTTGACTGTGTAAGTAAATTGTATTTAGAAATATAAAAAAAATGTAAAAAATGTGTGTTTTAAAGAGAGTGAAATCAAAAATTAAACGAGAACTGTTGGAAAAAGACATAACAATAAGAAATGAGTACAAAAGCACTTACTCAAATGAGTATAAAGAAAAACCCAGCCAGAAGGGTATATTTCTTAATAATGATCGTAGTATTATCTCCGATAGGGTAGAATACATTCAAAATGCACAGGAAAAGGTTTTTTTTTCATATATATATATTACAAGATTTTTTCATAGTTCCTTACCTTTAAGTTATTTATGAGACCTCCTCCAGTTAAAGCTTCAACATTGTCAGAGATGAAAGATACATATTGTTTCCATAATTTACAACATTATAGTGACAAATTCTTAAACAGCAAATGTGAGGTTGGAGGACAGATTTTTGAATTTTAATTATCATGTTAAGTATGATGTAGATTCCAGACACATACAGAGCGATCCAACCAAATATAAATCCTGCTGAGAAAGGTTACTACAAACTGCTAGATATTTATTTAACTGAAAACAGAGCCAAATATATTCCTTATACTAGCTATGAACTGGTGAAGGCTCAAGAAGACTTTATAACTTTTTATAATTCTAATGGGAAATACAAGGTAAAACCTTTTTACAGGTTGAAATTTCACAAATACTATATGATGTATTTTAGGGGTTTAAAGGAGAAATGCCTGGAAAATCCCACGGTCGCACAAATATGTTCGACAAAAAAAAATTTCAACTTGAATTTCCAAATAGATTCATATCTAACACACCAAAGAATGTACCCAATTTGTAAGCTCTTCTACAACATTAAGTTGTACTTTGAACATGACACTTTCATGTATTTTTCAGTGGCATGATATCAGAATACCAGTCAAATTACCCAAAGCCGGCACTCTCAGATTTTTATCCGTATTTAAAAGAAAATGGTGTTTATTTTCCAGAGTCGTTATCGAAATCTGGACCCTGGCAGGACTTGTGTCCTCCAGCTATGTACTGTACAGAAACTTGTCATATTGGAACAGGATATCCCGTGCGGGCTGTTGTTAATATTGATACCATGAAAAAATATGTTTAAAAATTAATGAAATATAGGCTACTTCCTCATTAAATTTAAAAATATAACATTCTTCATTTTTACAAAAAAAAATACAAATTCCATTATCCAAAAAAAAAAGAAGAAGCTATACATGTCAATGTAGCGAATAGTCAAAATACAAGTCATATACCCAAAAAAAAATAAAGAAGAGGAAACGCGTATCAATATTGCCAATAGTTGAAATACAAAATCGGTATCTAATTTTAACAAGTTTGATTCGGGCAGGATCCAAAGAAGCAGTGCAAAGTTCAGTGTTTTAAAGTTTTTTTTTTTGAGTTAATTTTACTGGAAAAATGGCTAGGGTATTAGTAGGTGTTAAAAGAGTTATAGATTATGCAGTGAAAGTAAGTAAAGCGAAAAAAATATTACATGTCCTTTATAAGTTTACATTATATATTTTAATAGATTTATTTATTTGTTATTTTTTTATTTAATTTAGATCAGAGTAAAGCCAGATAAGACTGGTGTCGTAACTGACGGAGTAAAGCATTCTATGAATCCTTTTGATGAAATAGCAGTGGAAGAGGCAGTTCGCCTAAAGGAAAAGAAAATTGCCTCAGAGATTATTGCTGTTTCATGTGGTCCAGCTCAGTCACAAGAAGTGCTTAGGTAGTTATTTTTAGAGATTAATCAGACATGTGTGCATAAATTTGCTATAGGACTGCTTTGGCTATGGGTGTCGATAAGGGAATTCACATAGAAGTATCAGGCCCTGAATATGAAACTTTACAACCTCTTCATGTTTCGAAAATTCTAGCTAAAATTGCTCAAAATGAAAAAGTAGATATTGTTATAGTAGGAAAACAGGCTATTGATGATGATTGTAACCAAACTGCCCAGATGACCGCCGGTGTCTTAGATTGGCCCCAAGCAACTTTTGCTTCTAAGGTATAAAAAAGTATTAATTAAAATCTTGCTGTCAGTCTTAAAAAAACTCTATTGTTAGATTGAAAAAGGTGATAAGGAGATAACTGTAACAAGAGAGATTGATGGTGGTTTGGAAGTTATAAAGTCTCAACTTCCAGCTGTTATCAGTGCAGATTTGAGGCTGAACGAACCCAGATATGCTACTTTACCCAATATTATGGTACAGAAATATACTATTTGGCTGTTCTTAGCTTAGGAATGCATGTTTTTTAGAAAGCAAAGAAGAAACCCATACAAAAACTGACCCCAAAAGATCTGGGAGTGGATATTAGTCCCAGGATTAAAATCATTAGCGTGGAGGAACCTGCAACCAAACAACCAGGTCAAATTGTACCTGACGTAGACACCCTGATAGCTAAATTGAAGGAAGCTGGTCTGTGTTAAACTAAGAAATAAACAAGATCCCAGAAGGGGGGGAATAAATAAAACATTTTATAATGAGTTTATTAACTGTTATATTTTTGGAGGAACAATTTTTATTGTACTTGGTTAGAAATTTTTTATGAATAGATATTTTAAACATTTGTTTTTTTTAATTTCATTTCTTATCTACATTGAAAGTCTGAAGATATGCATGATTATTTTTAATCTAAACAGCTTAAGTTATACGTGATTTTTATTAAAAAAAAAAAAAAAAACGTGGCGTAATATCTACATAGGCGATCAGACTACAGTATATCTCTTGATATTGCTAAAGTTATTAAAAAAAATATAAAGAATCGGAATCGTGATTAAAAACAATGTTTTTAACACGTATATAACAACGTATAAGTTTGCATGTTTCTTATTTATGAGATTGATGCAAGTTCATCCCATCCCATCATGTGCTTTGTGTTGTTTAAATGTATATGTTGTATAAAGCAAAATATGTACAGTGTACAGTGACGATATCGTTTTTTTTTTCCACGTGCCGTAAGTGGTTCAGAAAGTTTGATGAGAAAAATTTTAATCTTGGGGATACATTACGTTCTGGACAACCGGCCGAAGCTGATTGCGACGAAACATAGGCGCTAACTGAAAGCAATCGGCATAAAACTTCTTAAGAAATCACTGTCAAGGCGATTATGCAAACTTTGAATGGTTAGCAAGGCCAATGGTAGGCAAAATGGTTACAGTTCTCTATTGCAGAGCAACGAAATCGAATTAGTTTTAAAGTGGACATTTACAGGTGATGAAAAATGGATTATGTATAATGATGTTATGATCATGGCTAGCGATAGGACGTGTTCGGTCTGTTCAGAAAACTTTGTAGTGAATAATAACCATGTTCAGTGCCATTATTGCGAAGGACGTTACCAGTCAGTTTGTGTCAAAATAAAAAATAATGTGTGTAAGTCAGTTGCTGACAACAAGAATGTATGGTTTTTGTGCGATGACTGTTTACCGATTGCTGTAAAGTGTTTAAAAAATTAGTCAAAACTCACCGTAATTCAAGAGAATAGTGAAGAAATTCTTTATAACACCACAGAGTGTTTGAAAATCGTCCAAATGGGTGGTATTTCAAGCAACAAAACCTGGAGCGAAGTAGTAAAAAATAAAAATGTGGCGAGAAATCCCCCATTGATCATAAAACCTAAAAATGTGTCGCAAAGTAGCTCGATTACAATAAAAACTATTATTGAAAGTATCGATCCAACAAATATAAATATAAATGTAAATAAAATAACATCAGCTGCTTAGGGTAGTATTCATATCGAATGCGATACCGAGGAATCCTTATAAAAACTTCAGTGTGCAGCCTTGGCAGACCAATACGATGTAAAAATTCCAAAGATAAAGTATCCTCAAATTATTATAGTGGGTGTACCAGATGAATGTTTACAGAATACAGATTATTTTGTTGGTAAAATTAAGGAGAAATTACGGCACGTTGATGCAGTAGATATTAGTATAATGAAAAAGTACGTACCAAAGGGGAAGAATGAGTATAATGTTATATTGAAGACGTGAAGACGTACAACTGCTTTTAACAGTTTGATTAATTTAAAAAGACTTTCTATGGGATGGTATAGTTTTTCAGTTTATGAATTTGTAAGTATTCAGGTGTTTTAAATGTTGGAGATATGGACACAAAGACAGTAACTGCAGTCCAGTGAAAATCATGAATCTGGAGAGTGTAGTCCTCAAATAAAAACTTGTACAAACTGCAAACATGCACGAGATGTGTTGAAGATTACTGATGTTGATTGCTATCATACTGAGTTTGACAGAAAATGCAGGTGTTATCAAAGAGAAATAGAAAAGGCCAAACAAAAAATTAAATATGAATAGCAATTAAGAGGAGTGAATAAAGAGTTGTGTGTATCCCTTGAATGTAGCTGGTTTAAATTGTAAAATGACGGAAGTGATGAATTTGTTTTATGATTGGAATCCTATGGTTGGTTGTTTGACTGAAACCCACATCACGGAGGCGATTCAGGATAGTGAAATTTCAATACCGGGTTATAGACATTTTGTGTTTGTGTAGTAATAGAAAGCTATACGCGTGTATCGCTCGATACTCGTTCTCTCATTGATCTGGTATTTACTAATGATTATACTTTGACCGAAGCTGGTAGGAATTTTTCGCAACGTTCTGATCATGAAACCATTGGGTTTATCCTTAAATGCGAAACAAATGTGAAAAAACGCAAGTATAAACTGATAACAAATTTAAGCCCTGAAAATATGGATCGAATTAGAATAGAATTAATTGGAAGAAACTGGAACTGCACGTCAACAAATGTGGACCACCTCTATGAACATTTTATGAACAACATCCATGAGACAGTTAATGCCTATGGCACCTTTAAAAACGATTAATATTGACGCAACACCGTGGATTACAAATTCCATTAAGCTTGCCCAAAAGGAGAGGGATATGGTCTACAAGAAGTTCAAATTAATCAGAAACGACACCGACTGGAATGATTATAAGAGAAAACGCAATAAGGTTGTAATGGTGATTAGAAACTCAAAAATGGAACTCATTTGAACAGAATATTGATCGTAATAGAGGTAATAGTAAGAAAATGTGGCGAATGTTGAAGGAATTGGTGGGGAGTGGCAGAAAGTCCGACGTGTTTGAGGATATTGTTTTCCGAAGGAGTGCTGGAACGTTAAAAGAAAATTTTAACAATTTTTATGCTGAAAGTATTCGGGAGATAGCTAGAACCATTCCAAATCAGATTCAAACATTTGACAGTACCATTGACATCCATTCAAGTGAAGAAAGTTTGGATCAATTTGATTTATTAACATTATCTCAATTAAGAGATATTGTAATGAATTTAAAAAATAAGTCCACATCTGACGATATATGTAATATAAAATTTTTAAAGGGCGTATTTCAGCAGGTGGGTTATCCATAACTGCATTTAATCAATACGTCGTTGTCCAGTGTCGAGTTCCAAGGAATGCGAACATGAGCATCATTGTTCCAATACCAAGTGTTCCAGAATCAATCTGTTGCCGATTGTTGACAAAATATTGGAAATAGTGGTGTGTAGACAGTTGCGTAGATACTTTGAAAAGCAAAATTACATTTATGTGGGACAATCGGGATTTCGTGATAAACATTCATGCGAGTCTGCACTGCAACATCTTTGTACGAAATGGCGCCAAGATATTGGTGACGATAATGTTGTGATTGGTGTATTTGTGGACCTGAGACGTGCATTTGAGACTATAAACAGAGAAGATCTAATTGTGAAGCTACAATGTTACGGAGTGAAGTGTTGTTTTATAAAATGGCTTAAACATTATTTGAGTGACCGCTT
Organism: Cosmopolites sordidus; assembly: GCA_031761425.1. NCBI lineage: Eukaryota > Metazoa > Arthropoda > Insecta > Coleoptera > Curculionidae > Cosmopolites > Cosmopolites sordidus. The sequence continues at coordinate 1,357,397 of JARFXV010000476.1, read as the reverse complement.
TCATCGAACAAAAGTAAATGGTGCTATATCAGGAATTCTGGAAAATGATATTGGTGTCCCACAAGGGAGGGTTTTAGGTTCCTTTTAGTTTCTTATATACATCAATGATCTGTATAAGATTTTAAAAAAATTAGAATTAAATTAGTTTGCAGACGATACGCTCCTTTCAATAACCGGACAGAATTATGACCAAATGGTGAAAGATCTTAATTTAGCACTCTCTATATTAGATAATTGGCTATGTGTGAATAAATTAAAATTAATAATTAAATTAATTCTGAGAAAACAAAATATATGATTCTCGGAAAGAGGGGTATTTGCAAGTCGTTTATTGATAAACATTATAATATTTACATTGGGAAGAATAACATGGAAATCGTAGACCAAATTAAATATCTAGGTGTATTCTCAATTAAAGTTATGTGCTCATGTAAATTACATGAGTAAAAAAATAGGTAAAAAATAGGGTTCTTTCGTAGAATATCACATAACTTAAGTAATTGGTCAAAATTGTTAATATATAATACCATAATTTATCCCCATTATAGTTATTGTAGCTCTTTGTTGCTAGGTTGTAATAAAAATGAAATAAATAGATTGCAAATTTCACAAAATAAGGCAATGCGAATTATTTTGCATTGTGATAGGTATACACCAGTGGATTTGATGTTACGCTCTTTTTGGGCTGGTGCTCTGTGTGGCTGAGTATTGAGATGGCCAGTATTGTTATGATTTTTAAAATTAAAAATAACTTAATGCCTGAATAATCATATAATCATATATGCATATATGCAGAAATCGCTTTTTGGGAATGGTATTCGGCTGTTCAATGGTCTGCCTGCAGAGCTAAAAAGTATAGAGAGTTTGGAAATGTTTGTAGATAGACTCCGTAAACATTATTTGGCAAAATAGATTAGTTTATTGTTAAAAATAAGTAGGTATGTTTGATTTTGTATAGACTAGTGTGTATATATATTGGATTTTTATTATTATAGAACAGATCATATTTGGATATATTTGTATTATGCATAGACATATATAAATATAAATGAATTACAGATTGTATGTAGTAGCCAAGTGATAAATAAAGAATATTATTATATTATATTATATTTGGTGGGATTGGAATGACCTCGTCACAGGTAGTTGAATTTAAGCGAACAATTGACCAAAAGCTGCCTGAATTTGCCAGCAGAAACGCCGTTGCGTTCCATCGAGACAATACTAGGCCACCCGACACAAAATTACTCAACCTGGCAGGAGTGTTTTGGTCCATCCGTCGTACATTCCCGGCTTTGCGCTCATCCACTACCATTAATTTAGATCGCTTAGCAACATCCAGAGCACACAACTGAGGTAAAGCGAGCACTTCAAATCCTGAAAGATGGAGTCACGGAAGGTTCACGAAAATTTGGTTTGCTCGCATCTCGACAGATATTATACAAACCGGCAATATTTCACAATAAGTTAAACGATCGAAGATAGTTGCTATACTGATACCGAGCAGACTAACTAATAATCCTAAGAGTTAAAGCCCGATAGTCCTACTGTCTGTGACATATTCCTATCGAGCAGCTGGATTTTCGACCTGGACGGAGTGTGCAGATCAGTTCCTATCATTCACTATCCATCATACTGAGGCGGGTTTCCAAAGAAACAGTGTAGAGAGAAGGCGTGATATAAAGGGTGAAAGGGTTTTTAGTTGTCCGAATTTCCGATAGGGGTAGCTGTCAAACGAACTGAGTTTGCGTGCTTATAGTGTCAAAATTATTCAGTATAGTCTCTGGCAAATAATCATGGAACGCTTAACATCAGAATAACGCTTGTTAATTGTCGAAAAAAAACTGATAATTGGCCACCAAGGTCAGGTAGATTATTTTCTTTGGGGTTATGTTAGATCTTTGGTCCATACCGATAAATCAGCAACTACCGACGCCTTGAAAGCCAACAAAACTCGGATCATTGCGGACATAAGACCCCCAGTCGCTTGAAAATGTGATCGGATATTGAGATGACAGAATGTGAATGTAAAGTTCGGACGGGCTAAAAAAATCACCTTATATATGCTGAACGACCCAGTGTTTCAGGGTCATGGAAATTCGATATCAGATGCAAGGAAACTACACAATGGGCTACCAAAGGGATCAGTTCTCTCCTTTTTAGCATGCACATTGTAGACATGTCAGAAACAAGATCAAAAACATGACGACTACATCTTGGGTAGTTCAGTTAAGAGTCAGAAAAAAATTTAACGGTAGACCTGAACCTAGTGGGAAAGCCTTTTCGTTAGTGTAGAGACTAATTCAACGCCACCAAAACAGAAGTAACATACTTGCATCTCAACAACAAAAATGCCAGAATAGAACTCCAACAACTGAAAACACCATACTTACCCGCAAAAAAATACTAAAACACCTAGTAGTAACCCTGGTTCGAAAAATTTCATTCATTTAACATAAACTGGCAAAAAAGAAATAACATTGTTCAAAAGCTATGTGGTATAACCGCTGTTTTCTCGACTGCTGAGTACTACGCTTTAGACGGTCTAAATAGTCCACAATAGTCAATGTACAAGAAACAGACGCCCAGTATGGCCCGCATGGACTTGCATTACCCAAAAACCACTAGGCTTGGACTTTACCACGCAAAACATGGTCCAAGCTTAACAGAATAGGAACTCAACATGCCAGGTGTGCATATTCTCTATGGTGCTGGGGCAAGCAGCCATCTTCACTTTGTAACTGCGGAAAACCCAAACCATCAGGTACATCATAGAAGACTGTCCTACGAGATCATGTAATGGCAGACCCGAAGACATCCTGCTGGCGACCTCAGAATCGACGAGACTCGACGTTTGTTTGTTATCTCTTAAAGTGAATATCTACATGTTTCTTTCCAAAACAGCTTATATAGGAAAAAAAAGCGTGTGTGTACTTATGTACGCACGTAAGAAGTTCTACTTCTTTGGTGTAATTAATAAAATATTTTTTATGTGCATTCAAACAAATTTTAACTGAGCCAACGACCAATAGACGAAAGTAAATACTCCGAATAAATAAGTCTTGACAAATGGCGAAGGAACCATAATTTTAAAAAGAAAATAATAAATTATGTGTTACATCGGCGCGCGCAACTTCATCCTCCGCTAAAAATACACTTTGATCTATTTTCCCACACGCGTCATAAGAAGTATAAATTCAAAAATCACTTGGATCACTTTTTCAGCCAGAAACCTCAGAAAGAGATGAAGAAAGGTCATCCAACAGAACGGCATACAATATATTCAATATTTTTCTCAATATTAAACTCAAAGAGATTTAACACTAAACGCCGAATAATTTTTTAAAAGTTCTCGACGCACGTTTCGCTAACCATGTTAGCATCATCAAGAGATTATTTAAGTGAAGAAAGTCCTTGTCCTGCATAGCTAGAGCTCGGAATAACATCGCAAAACATTTTTTAGCTTTTACACAAGATCAGATTAAATCATCTCCTTATGATGCTAACATCGTTAGCGAAACGTTCGTCGAGAACTTTAAAAAAAGTGATTCAACGTTTAGCGGTAAATCTCTTTGAGCTTAATACAATATATTGATTGAATGTTATTTTACGTAACAAAAATCCCAAAAAAAAACGGGAGGAATTTCTGCATCAACTCAATATTATAAGGTTTGTTCTAGCAAAGGTTTCAAATCGTCCGGAGTTTGCGCAGACTAATGTACGCGTTCTAGCAAATTAAAGCCGGAATTCCGACTACCAGTAAGATGTTCTAGCAACAACCAATATCCAGTTTGCAAACTAGTTTCAAACCGTTCAATTTAGTTTGTGACAAGCGCAATAGCTGGAAATGTTCGTTGATTTGTTTTTGGATTGTTTGGTTATGTAAAAGCTAATTTCTTTGAAATATAAACAAAACTTCTTGAAAATATAAACAAACGCAATTCAACGACGCAGAGAAATGTCAATCAAAAAAAGCGTTCTAGCAGAAAAAAAATCTCAAATCGTTTGCAACCAAGTTTAGGGACGAACATGCGCAGTTAATTAATCCATCAAACTGGTTTCAAACCGTTTGAAACCTTTGCTAGAACAAACCTATATTTGCCTTGTAAAAAACATACACTAGCATTGTGCTAATCAGGTTATTGAACAGAGAACGGGCTTAAAGGATAATCTTCCAGTCGAATCTTTGATTAGCGGAATGTGTTAAAGGTAAACACGGAGGTTCCAAGATCTCCCATACGTTACCGCTGCCTCTGACTTCCACCATACTGCAGTAAGGAATCTTCTGAATTACTTTAGTCATTTCGCTGCCTGATCGGGGCTTTTTTCCGATTAATTCTCGAGAACAGGCGTCCAGGGTAGCCGTGTGACCTACCAGCAAGACGTTGCCTCTCCCACTGGCCGACAAGGAACCTAAAAACGAAATTCCATCAAGAACGAGGCGACAAGGCGATCGAGACATATACTTCGGGCGACGAAGGCACTTCTGAGGTAGAACTGTTCGCAATTCTCCCTGCTTTCTTTCAGTTCTTGCTCAGAGACCAGTGCGACGTAGTTCTCGTCAATGTTGAAGCCAGCTTTGATCAGCTCGGCGGGGGTCATCCAATCGGGAACATTTTCCGGAGGGTACCACGCCATCCACTCAAATAGTCCAGGTTCAATTTTTATAGGTAGATCATCCCTTCTGTAAAGCAGATTCGACACCTTAAGCTATATCTTTAGGTATTATGTTCACAAATTTCCCAATTTTTCAATGTTATTTTTTATAAAGTGATTCTAAATAACCATGCTATTCATCGTAGTCACAAATCAAACAATGAACATTATTAATTTAATAAAAAAAAAAGTTTCATTGAGTCTTATTACACTACCCTGGGCAAGTTATTTCAAAAAATTGCCCATTTAGTCAAGATTTCAAAATGGTACAACAATTGGCACTTTTCTTTCCACAAAAAAGTGGACCATTTTTCAAAAAACTCATACCATCATAAAAAATACTTTTGTGTGCTCAAAAATAGACTTCACCGGTGTAAGTGAGATGGACTGTGTACGTATAGCTTTGAGAAACAAATAAATTATGTGATATTAAGTTAAAATTATTGTCAGTAGATGGCCCTGTTTTTAAAATTTGAAATAAACGACATTATCTATCTTGGTATTATCTATAATTGGTATATTTTCATTCTCTTCAGCTCGCTGTTATAAAAATTGAGTCAAAATGCGAGTCGATAAATCCGAACACCAAAAAGTTTTCATCGATGAATAATTCAAATGGCCCTCGTAAAACGCCAGTAGTTCAAATGAACCGTTTACGAGGGCGGTCTCAAAAGTTCCTGTCTACAATTTTAAAACGTGATTTTAGAGGAAAATACTTCGTGCAATAGAAAAATACGACAGAACATGTTGAATTCATAAGATAAAGATCAATAGAATAGTTTCTCGATGTTGGTAGGAAGATTTTCTATACTCTAGATTTATGATAAATTATAAGAGTACGGAAATGTACGACGTTAAACATTACCTTTTCATTCCTTGAAGCATCGAATCACATGTTTGAACGCATCTATAGGATGGTGAACAGTACACCTGACTAATGGTGATGTTTTGGTCCTTCAGAGCCTCACCAACGAGTCGTGCTTGGAACAGTCCCATGTTCGTAAGGGGAGAGTCTTTTATATATGCACTAGGACCACCTGAAAAATTTACTGAATGAACGTTACCGAAAAGTGGTAACTCGACGTCGGGGTACCTTGTCTTCCTGGAAGATTTTTAGGCATGTTCAAGTCCTTCCTGATATAACAGCTTGTTTCGTCAAAACAATAGGGTACCCAGCTACCAAAGGTAAAATCTATTCTTTCCCCATGCCTCATGAGAAACACACTTCTTGTGGGAGACTCTCCATTACCCAACTAAAGATAAAGTCAACTTCATATAAAATATTGTTAATCGTAAAATACATCGAAGGAATGAGCTAATATCAAGCAAAGTTGCGAAGGGAATATTTAACAACAGATCAGTTGTTTACAGTTCGTCAAAAAATAGAGAAAACTGAATTTGATTCTTCCTTATCATACAAAGTCCTATAATATACGAGGCCAAGGCAATAGCAAGAATCTAATCACGTTAAAATTTGGGATTGGAAAAGATTTGCGATAGAGAGTTGGATTGGCACTAGCCCTATTTAATACAGTGTTGAACAAAGTCACTTCTGGCTGCGAGACGTGGACCCTCACAAAGAAAACAGAAGAAATACTTGCAGTATTTGAAAGAAGAGCGCTCAGATGGGCTCGACATGCGGCGAGAATTATTGAAGAGCGAATAAATGGTAAAAGAATGAAAGGTAGAATAAGAACTCTACAGTAGAACAATGAAAAATATGCTGAACAGCTACTGCAGATCAAACACTGGCAAGGGGCAACTAAAGCTCAATCCAGATAGAAATGAAGGTGGAAAGAGCTCAATCTTCACTGACGTGCTATAGTGCCACAGGAAGAAGAAGAAAAAGGAGGATGAGGAGGAGAAGAAGAAGAAATTATCTTCGTGTCTGTCGATGCTGTACGTGATTTAAAATGCAAATGGTAGTATTGGAGTTTTAGAGATTTGATGCAAGACTCACCACATTACTTTCACGTTTTTGAATATCAATAAGGTTTTCATAAAAATGGTCCTTGCTCGGGAATGTGTTCATCTCAATATCACTTAGGTTTGGAGGAGAGGGTGGTCTGATTTCATCGTTGTTCATCACTGAAGGCTCTGTGGTGGAGTTGGATATGGTTGATGCTCCTGAATGAAGTATAAGTGCTTTAAGTCAAGATAAAATAGATGATTTTATACTGTTACCTAAAGATTTTGTCTCGGCGTGTTTGGTGTCTGAATTAGGCGTGATACTATTAATGGAGACTTTCTTGTGTAGTGTCCAGGCATCTGATTCAGCTGTTCGTTCAGTGTAACTAAAAAATTCTTTGTACATCACATCATCTTTGGCTATTAATTTAAACAATAATTTATTAAGATGTGACGAATAAAACACTGAATGTTTATTAGGTGACAGAGCTTGTTTTCGGGCTGGTCTTGTTATGATGAGCTAGCTCTCACATACAGAGTGGTTTTATTTAATCAGAACTGGCGATTTTAGTGCTGACAGACAAATAATTATTTAGATAGATGAGCAAGTTTAGGGACTCCAAATTATACATATTAATGGATGAAACTTCAATTCAACGCACGAAGATTCGTCCTAATCGTCATATATTACTTTTATGATTTTTTCTAAACGTTGACATGCCATGGAAGAATTTTTGAACTATTTGGTTGCTGCAACTTACTTGCACCATCATTAATAGCATAAAACTGGATTACAGAAATATAAAATTGAGGCATTACAAGTTCACAAGACTTGCGATGCACTATTGGGGCTCGAAACTCAAGCCCATAATATCCATCATCGGATTACATCTCTCTAAGTTAAGAAATTGATTATACCTAAAGATTAGTAATTTTTTTGATACACTTAAATCATCTTTTAAGCAAAATTGACCGAAATAAAGTTTAGCAACTAACACAATTGATAACATATTTATTCTTAAAAAGCTACATACCTTTCTGGTAACAAACCCGAGAGGCCTGTCAACCAAGACGTACCTTCTACCCAACCATCAGGTGAATTTGCCAAGGCCTCACTACTAATATATACATAGTCGCCTGTTCTTAGCTCTAGTTCATCACATTCTGTAGGATTATAAGGATGTATGACCTGTTCATCAACAACCAATACATATCAGAATCTCTATTACAAATTCGCCTCGAAAAAAACCGATCTTTTGCTCTAGGATGAAAAAAGCACAATTGTTTTATAAATACGTATTTTTATTTGAAATAATCTTGATGCTGATGAAGGCGAGGATCAAAGGAAGTCAAATCTGACAAGGGTGACAATTCTGCCAGTTTTGATGCGACTATTAACATTTCTAGAGCAAACTTTTGGTTCCTTTGTAAATAATTTACATTCACCGTCAAAATGTTATACAATATTTAATAATGCAGCAAAATATTATAAGTTGTATTTGAAACAAATACAAAAATACTAAAAAAGAATAATAAAACTTACATTATAATAAAATTTTTTGAAATATCTATGGCATTTCTGACATTTTGGCATTGAGTATGAATATGACAACATTTTGACACTGTGTATGAGCATGACAACATTTTGAAATTGAGTATGAGTATAACATTTTGACACCAAGCATGAGCATTACATTTTGAGACTGAGTAAGAGTGTAACATTTTGACACCGAGTATGAGTAGAACAACATTTTGACAATGAGTATATGTATAACAATACAATTATTTGACTTAATTAATTATATACCTTGTGTATTTGTTTCCCATTTATCCTTGGATCTCTTGAATACAATCTCAACTCCCAATTACTAGCTACATTTGAATCTAGTTCCTCGACCAGTGATTTCAGAGGCTGATATTGGGTATTTGAAAACTGATAGGCCAGAGTCAAGTGAAGTGACTTTACGTGGGGCTCTAAACTGATTGCTACAATAAGATTTTGGACCTAAATTAAATAAATTATGAGAAAAGCCAAAGAAATAGGGACATGAAGCAGCAATAAACACGAACAGAGACAAATAACTAGCGCAGGCAAGCAATTAAAAACAACGACAGTTTGAAGCTTGAATTGATCTTACATCTGCTACCTCTGGGAATACAACGAGCTGTAGTCGTGGTACACCATGGAAAACAAGCTGTCAGAGCATCAAACTGCTCATAAGTATCACTAATAACTGTAAACAACAATGTTCCCTGTCATTTAACATATCTTCTACAATAACCACAAACAAAAAATAAATATACTCACTGGCATTTGATACTTCTTTAACATACTGAAGAGCAATGCGTTTCAAATAGTCAGCATGCTCTTCAGCTACAAAAAAACCCATAAAATTTGGCGACATGTAACTTTCCAGCTTTAGGGATTCATTCAATACAGCTCCCTGTCTCTCCATTACTGTCTTTAAGCTTTGAGCTAAATGGGGGGCATCTTCATCTGGTGCTTTAAAAAACGACACTAACGTTATGTGTGGTGTAAAGTTGTGCGCTCCGTTCCATCCGCACAAATTGAACGATTTCGTCCAGAATGATTGTAACTGATCTAGAAAAGGTCCTGTCGGGCAAACATACAAGATGTATTCTCTTGGTGAATTATCATCTAAAAGAGGATCATTTACATGAGCCAGAAGCCAGTCAGATGCTAATTGCACGCCCCTATTCCCAGTAGCAGACAATGCCTTTTCCCTACAAAGCAGTTTCAATTGGTATCTCGCCAATATCACAACCTTAAAACTAATATTATATTAAACAATACCTACGCTCTATGTTTAGGAAAACCCATTTGTAACAGTATCTGTAACGGAGTTAGATTCTGTTTCGATATCCTCGTTGGAGTCGGATTTTTTCTGGGTGGCAAAGAAGCCATACTTTTCAGGCTATCGGGATTTTAAACTGTTATTTACAAATTATCGCAGCTTTGAACTCTGACTTTTAAAGCCACAAGTAAACATTTCTTCTTCTTTGAGAACGACGGGCGTTTAGACAAATAATGAGGTTACGGAAAAGAAGACGACTATCTGCCAATGACGTGACTTAAATGAAATATCAGAGTTCATACCGGTAACGTTGTTTTCGTTTTCGTCCTAATTTTTCTGTTGATATTGCGTGATGGCAGGTGTTTTATTTGAAGATATTTTCAATGTTAAAGACATTGATCCCGAAGGAAAGAAATTCGATCGAGGTAAGTGAGTTTGTTTATGCTTATGTCGCGTACATCTGGGAACTGTATTTGTTGAGGTTATGTGCTATGTTTTGGCTCAAAAATTGAATATAACATTTTCCTGAAAACGTCTTGGAAAAACTAGATATTCGTGCCAAAGATAGAGATGTGGAAATATGCTTTTCCAATTGCGCAATTTGGAGCAATCATCGATTGATACCTCCTCCCCCCCTTTCGGAGGGTCGTAAATTTTGACACCCTCCCAGTAACCAAAATAAGGAAAATTTTTATCGACCGTTTCACTAACCACCCCCACTACAGCATCGACGCGAGGGCGTCGTGAGGCAGGCCGTAGGCGTGGTTGCTCGACCTTGATCTTGAAAGCGATCGAAAGGGTTGCTCGCCCCGCTGAATGAACTCGGTTCTGATAGCATTTTTGTTTTATTTACTGCTTGAATGATCGTTAGTTGTAGGGAATTGCGTATTGATAGTTTCTGGAAGGAGTTGGATATGTTTAGGTTTTAATATATATGACGGTGGATTTTTAAAGTATTTTTTGGTTATTTTCTGTCTAGTAAACATCTCTCTGTTTATTTGAGAGACTCCTCGATTCCCCCTGACCTAGACCCGATGACCTTGACCACGGGATGGCGCTACCGGCGTCCGGCTCTATCGATCGTCGGGACGCCCTTCCCCTCGTTCCACGGAGGGGAATTAGTGTGTTAAGGGTGGGAGAATTTCGGAACCCGTCAAAGATACCGTTGACGTTCTCTCGAAGGGTTGGTGGGGGGAAATTGCGCATTGGTCGCGGTACTCTCCCCACTCCATTCAACCGAGCCACATCGGCCACCTGCCTGACGTGCGGTCGGCTCATTTGTTTTGGGTGTGCGATTGTGCAGTGTTGTTGGTGTTACTCGGGCTATGGTGCATACTGGGGCCCCTTTCGGGGCTCTTCTGATGTCCAGGTGAGTGTGGGACGCACAAGTTACAATTTTAATAGTAAAATCGATGCCGGAGATTTATTGCGCAATATTGGCGTCGAGGGTCGGGGTGGGGGGTTGTTTTGGCCCCCTCCTGCTAGTCGTAGGGGTGTTTTGCGCCTGACTACTTCAGCGTTGCCAATTAGAACGATTCGCAATTGTTATGGTTCTGTTGGCAGAATTATCTGCGATGTTTACATTTTGGATTTTTATAATTTATTTACAAACAAGAAAAAGTCCCGAAACTCGATATTTGTTATGAGCATACTGCTTTGTTGTCAGTCTATTTTTAATTCAAAATAAAAGTAGGGTTTTGTTGTGTTTTTGAAGTGTTATAATCGATTGAATGTTGTGGTTTTTTTTCCTGCCCGTCTGTTTGTGTTTGTAGAATCAGTTTTTTTTTTGTGATTGTTGGCGGTGTTATGATGAATATATGTCAGTTTATGGAAGTACAACTGTGGGTTGAGCATTGACAAAAAGTCTTTGGCCACTTGGCAACACTGTCTTTTAACTGCGACGCAGTTGGCCTGTGACGTCAATCAAAGAAGGGCACGTCGGACCCTCAACTTCATTTTCCGCACAAGTGAAAAGCGATCTTGCCGGCTTCACGACGGCCAGTTTTCGTTCCGAAGGGGAGACATTCCAAAGCAAAAACCAAATTGTAATTTCGCGAATCTTCGCGCTGTTGCCGGTTGGTCGTTGGCGCGATCCGTTCTTTTGTTATTGCCGATTTGATTTTGTGGCAGGAAGGTTTCGCGGACCCATCGAGAGCCGAAAACCGGCCGACCTTGGTGGCGCGAGCGAGATCGCGCGCGTTACGTAAACGGAGGGGGCCATGATGGGGCCCGAAACGACAAGCGAAAATCGCACGAGCAGGTGGCAACGCGGCCACGCTCGTTTGTTTTGGCGTGTTGCGTGTCTGTTTCGATTTTCTTTTGTTTTCCGGCGAGAGAAACAAAAAAAAAAATACAATCGAGAACATGGTTAATACAGTTTCAGTAAGGCTTACATTTTTAATGATTTTTTTTATAGTTTGATAAGTTGGGTATGGATATTAGGAGTAAAATAGGCAAAAAGTAGCTTAAAGGGCTTTATATCATGGCGAAAATTAAAAACAATGTTTTTATTTGTAAATATAACAAGAAATTACATGACATAGAATAACAATTTAATTGAAAATTTTTTCTAACCCCTGTGGGTTAACTCTTCCATGCGTCTAAAATTACTTCTTTTAGATGCTCCTTACTTCATTTTTTTGGTTAGACTGTACCATACATTTTCTATTGGATTTAGGTCCGGCGACTGGGACGGTATGAGCAACCTTCTAGGTGCATTATAGCCACTCCTTGGTTATGTTAGTTTTATGTTTAAAGCCGTTATCCTGTTGGAAATGGAACGTTCTTTCCAGTCCTAATTTAACAGCACACTTCCACATAGAACCGGGCTGTTATGTCACCGCTTATAACGTAAATATGCCCTACTCCATTGTAGGACATACACTCCAAACCATTACATTATCATCACCTTGCTTAACTATTACGTTGGCGTTTTGAAAGGTACTGTCGTAGCAACAAAATAAGATATTAGACTGTGAATCTACCCTTGTTTTCAGCGCCATCTCTGAAAATAATTTACAGTTATTAACCGCCGCACCTGCTAATAGTAACCCTATTAAACATTATCAAAAATTCTCGAGATCACAATTAAATGTATTTGATTTATTTTGCAGTGTTGGTTCTCTCGAATTTGGCTAAAGTTGGCATAAGATTTCTGTAGCGGTACCTTTGGCTCAAACACAGAAGCACATAAAATAAGATTACTATTTAGAAATCATAAGTTTATTTTGTATTAGCGAATAAACAGTTTATATATCTTAGTGATCGATTTTAAATCGTATAAAACAATTTTATGCTTTGTTATCTATCACTTGTATTTTTAAATTTGTGTGAATATGGTTTCATAAAACTTTTCTGTTAATCTCCCACAACTCTAAGAATTTGCATTGGATTAAATTGATTCTTAATTCGTTAGGTTCGTAGTTTACACTTCTCCAAAACGTCTAGCGGTGTAAAAACGATCTGAGTACAAGTTTAAAAGTTATTGTCGGAAATGTGAGAGAGCAGTTTTCGCCAGGTATGCTCTCAGAAAATTGCACAAAATAATATAAATCCGAAAATCGAAAATATCGAAAAACAAACATAGGGGAAGTCGTGTTTCCAGATGCTGATACTGCACTGTTACCACTGTTATATTAATACCTCGTTCCCCAGAAGTCATTGCACCAACATTCCGTTTGCCCTTTGCAGCTATAATTTTAGTAGGGTTCAATACTGTCAATACCCCTGTCTCGTCCACGTTCCGTATTTGAGAGACAGTGAATTTATATTTTTCTTTAAAATAGATCTTTACATTTTTGGCATTGAAGGACGTTGCTCTACCGAGGCTAGTAGCTTCAGGCTCCTTGATAGATAAGTCTGGGTTCCTGGCCAAAAACTTTGTGAGCCATTCCTTGCCTGCCATTTTATTTTGGGACTAAGTGGCTGAAACATCAAATTGAACTGCACACTCTTTACGCATAGAAAATCGACGCCATTTGGGGCAGATATTTCTTCAAGGAGATTTCTTGTTCTTGGGAAAATACTTGTCTTGGGGTTTTATAACCCATGGATGGAGCACAACCTTCAGACTTTAGATATATATCTCTTTAGAGTCATCCTGTTAATACTAAATTGTTTGGCTGCAGCATTTACACTCATTTTTTTCTCCTCTACAGCTTTTGCTGCATCACTCAATTGTTGACTAGTAGCTAACCCTTTTGAAGTCTTTCTTTATATGTACGCATCCTAAAATGTAACAATAATCATTAATACAATTATCAATATAAGTAATTTTAATTAGTAAACTTTGTGTAGATTCGTCACATGCACAAATTGATGGTTATTAATTTATTTAAAAAAATGATTTTCTACAATGTATATCTAGTGGGGCTAGTTGAGCAAGCGTTGATCGCGCGTTGCTCAACTAGCCCCAGTTGGGGCAACAAAATAAAAATTAGTTTATAAAAAAATTATAACAGTTAAAAATAAATAACCATCTATAATCGAAAGCCGGTCGCAGCGGTCTGGTGGGTTAGTCGCCTGCCTGGCAATCCAAAGGTAGCTGGTTCGATTCCAGCGACTACACACACTTATATACACTCACATATGCATATGCACGTCCACACAATCCACACCTAAACGTCTGTGATTGTTTCTCGGCAAGAGTGTAAAATCCGACTACGAATTACCCCTCAGTCACGCCAGTTAAAGGCTGGGTAAGGCCGGATGCCTTCTGAGAAGTGTTCTACGTTGGTCACTCGCCAGTCGGCAGGCTTCCTGATAAACTTATGGGTAGGCACATAACCAAGGGTTGATAGTCTGAGGGGGGGCTGGCCTGGGGTTTGTCGGTAGCTGATGACCGTAGTTCGGAACGCACGTAAAGCTGTAGATCCAGTCGCTAAACACCCTTAGATGCTGATGCGCCTCTAATCGTAAATCCTTTCCTTTCTATAATCGAAAGAACAATAATTAAGTAATCTTTAAATGCTTACGTGGACTTTATTAAGTGTTTTTATACGAGTATTGTAGAAAAATTATGATGACCTGTAATGTTTTTTTTACGCAGAAAAAAACAAAGCGTTCTCTTATTTTATCGAAGCACCGGATAGCAATTGACAGTGGCGCTATGTATTCCCCTACCATAACCACTTCTTTTCGTCATTTACACTTTTGTTGTAGGTTGGTTAGTTTTCGAGATATTTCGATTACATAACTTGCCCTGTATAATCAACTGGCCCCGCTTTACCCTACCTAATTTTAAACTTTTATTGGGGATAATTTTTTACAATATTTTAAATAGTGGGGAATTAGTGGGAAATATTTTAAATAGTGGGGAATTTCGGAGATCTATCTGATCGTTTAATAGTTGTTTAGACGGGTCTTTATTATATTTATAAATATCAATAGCTTCTAAAATGTTTAATTTTTTGCTTTTTGGCGCTGTATGTAAAATTTTTAAATTTGTAATCTCTGGAAATATATGTCCGGTATGTATGAACTGATTCGCAAAATTAGAATTTTGTTTTTTAATATGTACGCAGATTTTCGTTCTCTGAATCTGGTCGGAAAATTTCGTCGGTTTGTCCCACATAGCTGCTACTACTATACTACAACTATAGTTGGAACTTTGTGATGTTTTTTCTTTGGTACTGAAATTTACTGGTTTACTGCGGTGTTTTAAACACTATTTGCAACTTATGTTTCCTCAAAGAGCGAGCTATTTGTTCTAAAATTGGACCGAAATATGTATTTTTACAGTATTTTTTTATCATTTGTTTGTTTTCCTTTTGGGTATACTTGTTGAATTAATAATTGTTTCTGCTTTTTATTTATTATATAACTAATTTCTTTTTCCTAGAAGCCGTTATTTTGTGCTATTAGTTTTATTTTTTGCAGTTCTCTTTTTCTATTGTTTTCGGATAGTGGAATTATGAAAGCTCGGTGGATCACTGACTTATATGCTGCGTATTTATATGTAATTGGGTACATTAATTATATTGCAATTGTTATATCTGAGTATGTGGGTTTTCTATAGATATTAAATTCTGGTTTATTATTTTGTTTGAATATTGAAAGGTCCTGAAAATTTACGTATTGATTTTGTTCTTTTCCAAGTGTAAATTTTAATTTTGGATGGATTCTATTTAAATGCTTTATGTTTCTTCTGTTTGTCTGTCATTTCCAGTATAATAAACCAAAATGTCATCTACATATCTGAACCAAAACAATATATTTTTTGCTTTATCCATTTAAAAAATATATATTTTCCAAGTTCACCATAAATAGTCCTGATAATAAAGGGCTTAGTAGGGAATCCATTGCGTTTCACGAAACTATAGTCACATAAATTTAAAACTAAAAGTAATAGATAACAAAGTATAAAACTGTTTTATTCGGTTTGTATATCTGCTTTTCAGTCTGACTTTGACATAGTGGCTATAACTGAAACGTGACTTAGGGATGATGTTTGTGATGGTGAATTGGTTTCGACTGATTATGTGGTCTACAGATCGGATAGAAGGTTGAATCGGTTAAATCTATCTTATGGAGGTGGCACGTGATTTTCGCCTGTAAGATATCAAGTTTCAGAGGCTTTATTATTAGCGATTTAGCGAGATGAAAGTGTATTTTTGATAGATTTTCAATATTTGTTTTAGAAGTTTACATTCCACCTTCATTATCTCATGATCTGCAAATTTGTTTAGTGAGTTGTTTCAGGAAATTACTGAATTAGAGTACAGTTATAGCATTAAAGTTTTGTTCGTTTGTGATTTTAATGTGTCAGATTTCCAATGATTCTGGGGTGTTTTGGTCGTATATTTGTAGTAAAAGTAATTGAACTGGAAGACAGTGTAGGATCGTTTATGATGACAATTGTTTGATAATCCAAATTCCATTGGGTATGTTTTTGCGAGTTTTTTCGCTAGTGTTTATGATGGTGCTACTGGCCATTTAGGGAAAAGGGTTAGTGATTCTTGTTTTTCTGATCATATAGTTATTGACTATTTTGATGAATAGGAAGTTAAAGGTGCAATAAAAAAATTGAAGCCAAAATTAACACCGGCTTTTGATGATGTTCCCGCATTTTTGGTTCGAAATTGTTTGCGTTCTTTAAACCTTTGATAAACATTTATAACTTGTCCTTGCAGACATGCACCTTTTCGGAAGCAGGAGAATTGTTTACAAGCAAGGTGATGGTTGTTGTTTCTAATGTATATTGATGATCTCACCGGGTTTTTGGATTGTGAAAGTATCACGTTTGCAGATGACTTGAAGCTTTTTAAAATTGTAAACAACATCCAGGATTGTAGGGTACTGCAGAGACATTTGGAAAATGTGAATGATTGATGATGTTGAACGGGCTTCAATTAAATATTAGGAAGTGCAAAGTAGTAACTTTAAGTTTAATTATTCCTAAACGCCTGTATTATGCAACAACTCCCTAATACAAAGCTTTCTTTTGGGAATCACATACATAATGTATTGAATACTGCTTTTAAATCGCTTGGGTTTATAATTGTAAGTAATTGTAGATCGTTTGATAATTGTGATGCTCTAAAGAGTTTGTTTTATGCATATGTTAGATCTAAAATGGAGTATGGTTCTGTGGTGTGGCACCAGGGTTCCAGTCTTGGTCCGCTGTTGTTTCTGATGTATATTGATGATCTCACCGGGTTTTTGGATTGTGAAAGTATCATGTTTGCAAATGACTTGAAGCTTTTTAAAATTGTAAACAACATCCAGGATTGTAGGGTACTGCAGAGACATTTGGAAAATGTGAATGAACGGGCTTCAATTAAATATTAGGAAGTGCAAAGTAGTAACATTTTCTATTAAGTCAAATAACTTTAAGTTTAATTATTTCTAAACGTCTGTATTATGGAACAACTCTCAATACAAAGCTTTCTTTTGGGAATCACATACATAATGTATTGAATAATGCTTTTATATCGCTTGGGTTTATAATACGTAATTGTAGATCGTTTGATAATTGTGATGCTCTAAAGAGTTTGTTTTATGCATATGTTACATCTATAAGGCGATCATCAGGTGCTGATTATGAATAATTTTGAATAACTGCAGTTAAGAGGATGTTATTCTGTAATTTTTTTATATAAATTGTTGCATAATAAAATTGATAGTCGATAATTGATAGTTGCTCGATCAGTTGAGTTTTCGGATAATGAGGGTGGAGTCTAGACCTGCGTTGCCATTTTATTTGAACCTGGTTTTGAACAGTATTTCCATTAAATCACCATTGTACTCTATGTGCTCTATTTTTAATAGTATTTCAGGGGGTTGTGATATGAATAATAGTTCATAGTGCCACATATTAACGTGTGTGCGCAATTACTTTATAACTCAATGATTGAGTTTGTTTTTGTTATGTTTATTAAAGGTAATACCGTTTATTGTATAACTTTATTTTGAATATAGACAATTACTTTCGATATAATTAATTTATTGGTTTACTGCCTTTTCTCTTTAAATTTTGTTTTATTTTTATTATAGTTATTTTGTTTAATATTGTAGATATTAGTGTAGTTAGTATTATATTTTGTAATTGATCATATTAGATACTAGTAATTAGATCTGTAATTGGGATTTCCTGTTGGGCTAATACAGGATTATTATATACAGGGTGTCCCATAATTTATCCGCCATAGAGCAACTGGTGAGAGTAGAGATCAAAATAAGAAGATTTAGTCAATAAATGTGTTGATAAATGTTAGTTATTAAAAAAATACAGGGTGTTGAAACTGAAACTAAGTTTTCGAAAAACTGAGATAATTTAAAAACGGTGTAAGATATCCGGTTCAAAATCGGGATAGTTGAGTTTTCAAAGGTGACAAATCCGAATTTGGTACTAGTCTAAGCCTAATTCCTAGAGGGCGCTTGCTACCTACTTTGTGAGTAATTAACTCGCTCATATTTTTTTACCCTATAAAGCTGGGAATATTTTTACTTCAAAATAGAGAAGTCATAATTTCCACGTAAAAAAAGGCAAACTTGGTCAATATCGGTATCTCACGCCGTTTACGAGATATTCGTGTTCGAATACTCCATTGCACATCTTGTCAATGGCTGAAAAATTTGCAGTTCGCAAAGTGTGTCTTCACATGACAAAGTAACAGACAAATCAATCAATAACAAAATAATAATGTATTCCTCTGATGTGGCTGGCTCTTACCCATGTTTTGACCGGTCAAATATTGAGTTGTTCGGACCGATGTGTGAGAGCTCGCGATGACGAATGATCTTGCGTTATTGGTTGTTTTTTCTTATTTCTTCAAAGACTTCTGGCAAACAAATGACTGTGTACAATTCAGACTTGACCGTTCTACTATTATCTAGTGACATTGTAGCCACATGCCCATTTACCCCCAAAAAAAAAAACAGGCGACCATTTGCTTCGCAGTGCTTCTTGCGCAAGAGCTAAACCCAATAAGTTTTGTCGGGTTTAGTTCATTTTGAAAGACCCATACAGTCGACTGCTGTTTACTTTCGGGCTTATGCGTATAGATCCAATATTGGTCACCTATATAGATGTTATAGACGGCTTTTGACGCATCACGATTGTATTTTTTGAGCATTTCTTTGCGCCAATCGACACGAGCCCGTTTTTTGGGCGATTGTTTAATTATTGGGAATCCAGCGCGCACAAATCTGTTTCTCGGCTAAAAGTTCATGAAAGATATTGTATATGTTTGTCATCAGTGGCCGCTGGTTCATAAGGGCACGTGGGCACGTGCCCTTCCCAAAAAAAGGAAAAATGAAGTGGAAAAAATAATTTCAGATATATTAATTTATTCTCTGTTCTGTCTATGATTACGCTTCTTGCGACTTCTAAAGTCTAACATCCATAATGCCGTTCGCGGTAACGAAATAGGTCGTGGGTTGCCGAAGCGCACCGATTAAAGAACACGTGCTTTGGACACAGACAAGTTTGTGCCCTACTGTTTTCTTTACTATTACGTGCGAAAAACAAAGACAGCAATGCATCGCTTTGCTAGTAACCGGAGATTAAACGCATTTATAACGTCATATCTTGGGCGCTGCCCCATTCTCAATAGTCAGGTCTTTTTTGCCATCGCGCTTTTCGACTTTTCGAGTGGTTGCAAAGTGAATGTTTTGAACGATTACAATAATGAAGATGAATTCAGTGCAATATATGAATAGAAATAATGTCACATTAACATTTGTGATTTCAAAAATCTTGGACGGCCTACATCGATTCTGCAAATCGAGCAAGTTAATATTACTCAAAAACGAATATACAAACGATCATTCAATGAAACTGTGTTTGAGAAGAATTCGTGGTTATGTCGATACGAGACAAATACATTTATCGTTTTACGTGCATTTTGGTACAAGTCGGAAAACCAATGAGTGCCGGCGATCTTGATCTTGGCTGGATTAAACACGGTGTTAATGATTTGAAGCATTTGGACGCAAAGGTAAAATCGCATTCTATTTCACAAAGACATTTGAAAAATCAGCTACAAATTAGTATGTTGGGAAGACAGACATTCGTTCTCAACTCAGTAGTGCACATCGGGACTTTATTAAAAAGCACAATAAAATTGTTGATATGAATCGTTACATATTGTCTAAGTTAATTGACGGTATAAATTTCTATGGGGCATTTGAGCTTGCCTTACGCGGACATGGCGAAACCTACACTTCAGAAAATTCTGGCATTTTCAGAGGGCTTGCAAATTTGATGGCCGAAATTGACAGTATTTTAGAAGTTCATTTAAAAGACTATAAAAATAAATTATTTCTAGGCATCTCTAAACAAATTCAGAAGGAGTTACTGGATTCAATGTTGCATGTTTATCGCGATTTATTAAAAAAGGAAATTCACACAGCAAAATCTGTTTGCCATACAGGCCGGTGAAACAACCAATACATCTACTCAAATGCAGATGGTTAGGTTAAAAAAGACGAAATTTACGAGATATTCTGGGGCTTTTCAATAACTACAAATCACACAGCAGATGAAATTGCATACGAAATTCTGACGTTGCTAAGCGAGTTAGGAATAGACAAAGAACCTAAGAAACTCATAGCCCAAAGTTATGATGGAGCTTCTGTGATGAGAAGTACAGTTAGGAGTACGAGCTAAAATTAAAAATATTTATAAGAATGCACAGTATGTTCACTGCTATGCTCACCAATTAAATTTAATAATTGAAAGGTGTTGTACAATAGAAAAAGGTGTAAAGATGTTTTTTTGCAAATCTGTTTGTCTTTCCCGCTTTCTTTTCTCGATCACCCAAAAGGACACTTGTTCTGGGCAGCGTCTACCCCGTGCGGCCCATACTAGATGGAACTTTACGTCTAAATGTGTGAATACTGTTTACATTTTCAAAGAAGAATTGCAAACATGCCTTGAAGAAATTATGGATGTCGAGTCGGATAAATTCTATTAATCAAGCTCAGGGGTTAATAAATTATTTGGTGGATGATAATTTTAAATTTTGCCTTACTGCGACATTAGCTTTAATCAACTGCAAAGCAGGCCACTAGATGCACTTAAAGTTAAAAAGAATTTGGTAACTTTTTCAACAGCCATTCAAAATATTAGAGACAATATAGAAATACAAATTAATCAAGAATTTGATAACATAACTGGTGAAGAATCTACAACGATCATAGAGAATCGCAGAAAGAAACGGAAATTTACTGACAAGGAGAACCCCAATCCGAATGTCAGGATATGCAAGGAAATATGTGATGCCTTAACCATACAGGTTCATGAACGTTTTAGTTTCGATGTATATCTAACTGTTGCAAATTTATTTGAAACTGAAAAATTTGGTGAATATCGGGCCGTCTTTCCAAATGACGACATGAAAATTGTGTCTAACATGTTTGCAAACGTAAATTACTTTAAATAAAAAAATTAACTCTCGGTAATGTACGCACGTGATGATTTTATGAAACACAGTGCCGCTGTTACAAATGTTTATCCAAAACATTTTAACATCAACATTTAGTAAGTAAAGTAAAGTAAAGTGTTTGGGTTAGAGGCGCATCAACAACTAGGCTATTTAGCGGCTGGACCTACAGCTTAACGTGGGTTCCAAACCACGGTCATCAGCTTCCGACAAACCCAGGCCAGCACCCCCCTCGGGCTATAAACCCTTGGTTATGTGCCTACCCATAAGTCTATCAGGAAACCTACCGACTGGCGAGTGACCAACGTAGAACACTTCTCAGAAGGCATCCGGCCTTACCCAGCCTTTAACTGGCGTGACTGAGGGGTAATTCGTAGTCGGATTTTACACTCTTGCCTAGAAACAATCACAAACATTTAGGAAAGATAAACGGACAGAAGAAAGAAAAATAACCATCCGAGCGCTGGAATCGAACCAGCTACCGCTCCAGCGCGGATTCGGCAAAGCAGACGCTCTTACCGCCGCACCAACGCGACCGGCCAACATTTGATGAATCTGTAAAATTGCTGATTGTGTACCGTCCCTATGACGACTGTGGAAAGCGAAAAAAGTTTCTCTACCCTCAAACGAATCAAAACATTTCTAAGAAACACTATGGGCCTGGAACGGCTGTGCGCGTTAGCAATGCTATCTACTGAAAAAAAAACTTGTGAAGTTAATTTCAAATTTTAATGATCAAGTCATCGACCACTTTGCTGCTCAGAAATTTAGGAGGATAGACTTCAACTACAAACACATTTAATGGTCATGGTCTATTGTGGGTTTAACAAAATTTTATTATCTAGGTATCTATTTGAAAATTTGATGACCAAAGTGTGTGTATGATTCTAAGAAATGCAAAAATATTTGGTTGCGACGCATTTCCTTATCCCCATTCCAAACTTTGGTTATACGTGCCCCACCTGTTTTTCTCCCACGAACCGCCGCTGTTTGTCATACTAATGCCCAGGGATGCCTCAATCTCGCGGTATGTCACATGACGATATTGCTTGATCCGTTCGCGCACGTTCCGTGAGCGAATGACGGCCACGATTACAGTTAGTTGATCGATGCACTGTTGTTGAGATAATCCACGTCGAAAGTCGTAATAAATCATGGCACAAAAATTCTCATGAATTAACTCCAGTTTTTGACTGAGATGAAATTTTTAAGTCACTAAGGGACGATTCTACTATGCAAGTATATACCTGGTATAAGTTACACTTGGAATAAAGTCTGAAACGCCCCTTCTACGATCGCCGAACAAAGCTATTCTCGGTAGAAATCGACAGATATAAGTTATCCGCTTGAATTTGGCCGGATATACTCCGAATATAGTTATTCTTGCTTTCTATTGGCCAGCTAACCTGTCCTTTATATTCCACAGTTTTATGATTTTTTTAAGTACAACAGTGAAATAAATAATTGATATGGATCTCATAAATTTAAACATTTTTGATTCTGATGAAAGTGATTTTGAAGACGCAGTTTTAATTCGACGGCCAAAAGTATTTAAACATCGGTATCAAAAAACAAATATATTACATAGTTATACGATTTTTAATGTAAATTGCATTTTTTAGGCCTGATTATTTCGTGGAGTTTTTTAAACGTTTTCGCTTACAAAGACGAACTTGTGCAATGTTGCTGAGTTTTATTAAAGATTAAATTAAATCTTTAACAGATCGTGCGATAAAACCTGCAACAAAATTGTTTTTGACTTCCAATGTCTTAATAGTACCTTTACAACACCCAAATACTCCAGAAATCCTTTTTAATGAATCCCATATCCGAACAAGAAACTGTGTAGAAAGATGTTATGGAGTTTGGAAATGCAGGTTTCCTATTCTGTCTAATGGTATGCGTGTATTAATGGAACATTCCAAGGCAATAATAGTTGTAACTGCTATTCTGCACAATCTTGCAATAGATCAACATGAAGAAGAGCCACCAGTCGAACAAGACTTACATGAGCTGCAAATTGAGCCTCATATTGTTTAAAATCATGATGTTCGTGAAAACAACAGAATGCAAACATCACTGATTCAAAACCATTTTTCTAATCTGATATAATTTAATACGGTTTAATTATGTTGTGTACTGAAAACATTGTATTGTTTGTTTTACTTTGTATTTTAGTATGTAATTTTGTTTCCTTATGTCTGTTTAGTTATGCAGCTATTTTGTTCGCTTAAAACAAATAAACATTTATCTATAAGAACGGTAACTTGGAAAATTGATGAAATACATTTATATACCTAATTATGTTGTTGATAAACGACAAAATAAATTAAAAACGGAAGTACATTTTTTAACGTTTTATTTCAAACCTCATGATAATACATCAATTTCTAAAATAAATAAAACCCCTTAATGCTAACTATTTATTCCTTATCTATAATGCTAGCTAATTATGTAATATTAACATCAATAAATAAATCATAATTATAAACATAGAATGCCTGTGTGATTGGCCATACACTGACTGGCAAATAAAATTAATTAAGATGGCTGTTACTTTCGTCTCTTTTGAGTTGAGCATTCAATATTTTCATTTCCAACTGATGTTTTTTTTCCAAGCATTTTGCTTTTCTTTCTGATTCCTCCAGAAGTGCCATTTGAAAATCAATGAACTCAATCTTTTTTCTGGCCAACTCTTCATACACTTTCCCCCTGCATCCTTGTTGCAACTTGGAAGAAACTGATTCGCTTTGATCTATGTAGGTGTTGCTTATTTCTTGAATAATGTTTACATATATAATTTGAGATTTGTAACACTTTGGTTTTAGGCTGTCTCAACTGGTGTGGATTCCATGAACTCCAGTTACAACTTGCCTATAATTATTAATTACTTTTATTTTATTACAAATCTTTTTCATTTGAGTATACATACAAATTCTATATTGGCATTAGAAGATTCATCTGTAGTACCTCCAACTGCCTTATATTTTCTTCTACAAAAGCCTCAGTGATGGGGCTTGCAGTGTCTTTTGCAACTGGCAAATCTGTATTTACTATAAAATATATACACAGACAATATAACTGAGTGAATCAAAAATCAAAAAAACACCAATCAAAGGCAGCACTCTATTTCCAACACTATCTAACTTTATTTCTATCGTTGTACGCTGTTTTGTACATATATTGTTTCTGTTCCGCATATTCCTTCTTTATTGATTTTTTTAATGAATCCTGCTAGGCAATGAATTTGCTAGGCAACATTTTGGCAGTTCTTCTTGTACCACAAACTATTGAACCTTCCTTCAATGAGTCTCCATTCTATATCTTTGGTATTATTAAAAAGGGTGTCTATTTTCTTCCACTCTGGAATAGAATAATGTGAGGATCACCGGCACTATTACTACGTAAAACAACTTTATACGTACCGACAATTTCTTTACTTGCCTCAACCAAATCGACTAACAGAACAATTTCGTCAAACGTGAATTTATTGCACCGCTTTTTCTCCATTTTAATAAGATGACACAATATTTGTATAAATAGAATAAAAACAATTTTATAGTTTGTTATCTATCACTTTTATTTTTAAATTGTGTAAGTATAGTTTCGTAAAACGATGTTATATTCTCAAACACTAATTTAAAACTAAGGTATTACAGCTGTTTATCCTATGTACCTAATTTTACACTTTTGTCATCACAAAGTAACGGACAAATCAATATTTTTTTAATTTCCAAACCATTCACGTTAGGTTAGGCTTATAAAATGCTATAATTTCCCACGCCATCAATTGTCAACGATGGCGCAATTCCACCTACTATTTTGGCATATTAGAACTACTAGGGCGTTATTTTAGGTATAACTATAGGCGTTGCAGGCAACAGGCCAACACCAGATATACTGAGAATAATACCTGGTATAACTTATTCCGAGTATAACTGTCCGTCGTTTATACCTGCATTGTAGAATCGGCCCTAAAAAACACAAATAACGTCCGTATGACAAAACGTTCTGAGTACGTATACAGTTAACAACGTCAAACTTTACGATGTATATGTTAGATGGCGCCAAGCAATACCATTGTTGCAACCTAAACTCGAGGAGATTTGCCATTAAATACTTAGACTTAATCTTCTGATGATGTTCGAGATTAAATCATCTCCTGAGATGTTAACATGGTTAGCGAAACGTGCGTCGAAAAGTAAAAAAAAAGTGATTTGGTGTTTAGTGGTAAATCTTTTCGAGTTTAGTGTTTCACACCAAAACTTCCAATAGAAGAACTGATAAATAGCAACCCTCTTATATTATGTTTCGTAAGAACTTTCACCATTCGGTTGATCTCCTTTCTGATGAATCGGGATTATTACCGCCTGCTGTCATTTTGAAGACATATATCACCATTCCAGATTGACAAAAGTTTTTTTCATGAAACCAGTCGTCACTAGACCAAAATATGGTCAAGTTCTCATTTTATTTGGAATATTCTGAATTTTACGATGGATGACGCCTATACGATTCGTGCTTTTGTGTTGCAGCGTCCCGGAATGTTGGAAATTTCGGTTGTGCGCGAGGAAACCTTGAACTTCTTCTGTTGCTGATCGCAGTCGGCGTGTTCGTCGTCGAGTTTCAAGTTCAAGGTCGGCCCGTCCTAACTGTACATCGCTTTGCCATCGCTGCCGCCGCCGACATCCGCAGCGCCCGGTCCAGGTGGCAGTGCCTCCGTGCCGATGCGCCTCTGTTTTCTCGCGTAATATCGAGCGCGACTGTGACGCCGAAATAGTCAATTAGCGATTTCCTATCGCGGCAGGCCACGACAAATCATCGGTCTTAGTCCGGGAGTAAATGGCCAGGCCCCCAACTTAATCCTCGGCGCGTTGTTCTGACCCAAAATGGGATTCCTTTTATATACTTGTCCTGTCACCTTGTTGCTAACTTTATGTGATGCAGAATCCTATATTTTGCCAACTTTATATTACAGGGACTTGATTTTAAGGTAATAAAAATAACCTGGGAGAGATTCATCACTGAACACCATTGATTTTTTCGTGGTAAATATGTCGAGTTACGAGCCAAATAAAGAGTATTTGCGTACTGCTTTTCTTTCTTGTTCAATTAACAGAAAAAATGGAGTGAAAACCGTCGTATACTTGTGGAAACTTATGGAGGCAATGTTTAGACCAAACGTCTCCAAACTATGGCCAAATCGGGCTGGCCAGTGTCATCAATTCGGCCCGCGACAGCTACTGGCTTATTGTTGTTATTGTTGCTGTGATAAGTTGGATAACTAAACACAGAGTGATAATAACTGTTTTAATTTACTTGTTGGGTAAAGAAAGCATAATGACAAGTACCATACGCAGAAAATTTAAGTTAAGCATAATAACTAACAAATAATTGAAAAGAAACCCACCAAATTATAAACTAGTAAACATCCCGTGGTTTTACCCTCGGTAGTTATGTTGGGGTAGGGAGTAATATATATATATATATATATATATATATATATATATATATATATATATATATATATATATATATATATATATATATATATATATATATATATATATATATACAGCTCATTCAGAGAAATAATGGTTGCACGTCATCAAAATCTATGACGCACTCACGTCACAGTGTGTGCCACATCAACACCAAAATACCCAGACTTTGGCATTTGTATGATCGATAAAACTGTAAATGAAAAAGTAACACGAAAGGTTTTAATCAAAAATCTATACGAAACTTCTTGTCAACATAGGGGCTTTTCATTTAGTTCACACAAAGTTTAATTATTCTGTGTCACTAAAACAACTTTCAGCATCTGAATCGCTGTTCAAGTAAATTATTAAAGGATTAACTTCTAGTCTATCAAATACTCTTTCGCGATTCGACCATCTTTGAACCTCTTCTTATGTATGTCTGATGCTGTTCATCCAGATCTGTGGTGTAACTGTTGACAAAGCTTCTTTCCACATATCCAAACAGTTATCAATCGTTCTTCCATCTCGACCTATATGACGATTGTAATAATTTTTGCCCACCCCCCATATCAATTCTATAGGATTGATTATGCAATGACAAGGGGGAAGACGTAATACTTTGTGGCCATACTCTTCAGCCATATGATCTGCCACATATTCTTTTTTAAGCTTGTTGTCCCCTTAATGTCCTTACCTGTCCCTTTAATTACTGCTTACCGAATAACGTTTTGCAGCAGTTCACTTTTCATCATAGTGTTTTCAAAAGGGAGATTATGTTCCCTCAGCCATTCTGCAATTTTTGGTTTTGTCCATGCACTAGTTGGACGTTTATCCATCAGTGTACTGTGATATGGTGCATTATCCATGACAATAACTGATGGCTCCTCCAAGATTTTCAACAGCTGGTTTTCAAACCAAAACAGAAAGTTGTCTTTATTCATTTCTCCATGATAATCGCCTTTTGTTTTAGAAGAGATGACTAATTCGGCCTCTAGAATAACGCCATTCTTGTTCCCAGCATGAAGAACATCTGCATCTTCAATAACATGTTATTATTGACACGTCTTAAAACAATTATTTATGACATAACTTTAATGGCTCCTACGTATTACGTATAGCACTTACCTTTTTCCATCAACTTTTGTAGTCTTTACACTCCTCTTGTAATCATCTTGCCATGAGTGACTCACGGTACCATTTTGAAATATCCATGTTTCATCCAAATAAGCAAAATCAAACAGAGATTCGTCTTTGATATTTTGATACATCTTCAAAAATTGAATTCGTTTAAAGGCAATATCTGGAAGTTCCATCAGGCTCCTACGTCGATTATCTTTACTCGATTTGAAACCAATTTCTTTTAGAAGTGTATGAAGCGAAGTTTTACATCCATCAAAGAGCTACATGTTCTTTAGTTTTTCATGAATATTTTCAAGATTAATCGTTTGTTTTGAATTAGTTCAATAAAATTTGATAAAAATACAATATTACCATGTAAATTTAAACACTTTTTTCATATATTTCATAGATTTGATTGCAAATTGAGCCCACATCAAGATGATCTAGATTAGTTACTCGTTTTGGATGTTGACGCTTTTTCTTCGGTGATTTTAACATTTCGTTATTCTTCAACTTTTTCGAAATTGCACTAACTGTACCAATACTAATATTTAGTGCAGCTGAAACTCGCTAAAAATAATTCAGTTAACCATGAGACCTACTAAGTTTTTAATACATACCTCTCTCACAGCGTTTAATGGCAAAAGAGGAGCCCCATCATCTCGTTCCTATTCAAAATAACTGATAAGTGACGAGACAAGCTGCTTACACTGATGGCTTAACGGTTTTGGCATTTTTTTGCAATTATAATCGCAGATTTTTTACTACAGAACTCACAAAACAGAAACTAAACCAGAAAATAACTAACACAACAAAGAATACAGTAAAGATAATTCAGAAACGTTTGAAGGCACAACTCTACGCACGATTCTATGACAAACTTGTGTAAGATCGGCAACACTGTCCAAAACCACAAACTTAAATGTTATCTTGCCAGCGAATTCACAGAATGTAATCCACCGGCTCACCGCATTTTTATTCTATTCTAATAGGATTAGAAGAAGGAAACAGAGTGCTTTGAACTTTAAATGATTTTTTCTTTTTTATGGATTTAAATTGGCAATCGATTTGTCTAGATTGATGACGTGCAACTACTGTTTCTTTGAATGAGCTATATATATATGAATTCTCTTTCTCTCCTCCGTCCACTTTGTTCCTGATCTCCTCGAAACTTCGCTCTCTGATGCAGCGTTCCACATGTGTATTTTGTGTCTGTACGTTCTTCTATCCTCAATCTCTGTCGGACCCATTTGTGCCTTTCCCAGATCAGCTCTGACTTGTGCGATCCATGGTATTGTTGACTTGACTCCTTGTATGTACGTAAGAATTCTGTTAGTGAGTCTTGTCGGTGGGAGTCTACTGATATGTCCATATAATTTCAACCTTCTTTTTCTTATGTCCACCACTACGTTGGACATTCTCTCTGTGGTCTTTTCTAATTTTGCGTTCTTCTTTTAGTATGTTTTCTATGCCACTTTTTGTATGGAGTGTAAGTGTCTCGCTTGCGTATAGTACCTCTGGTTTGATTACTGTGTTGTAGTGCCTTATTTTTGCGTGTGTGGATAGGCATTTCTTATTATAGATATTGTGTGTCTTGCCGTTCTCTGGAGAAGGCATGCTGAGAAGATTTTGTAAGTGACTTGTAATAAGGAGATTCCTCTGTAGTTGTTCACATCTGTTCTGTCTCCTTTCTTGTGTAGCGGGTGTATAAGAGCACATTTCCATTCATCTGGTAATTTTTCTGTTTGCCAGATGTTCGTGATAATTTGCGTGAGTTCCCGCAGTGAGTTTGGTCCGAGGTTTTTCAATAGTTCCGCGGTGATACCATCTTCACCGGATGTGCTGTTATTCTTCAGTTTTTATATGTGCCTGTGAATCTCTTCCTGTGGTGGTGGTGATTCTGAGTGGGTATAGATACAATTTTCTTTGGGGAATCTTGTGTCGCGTTCGGGGCAATTGAGGAGATCAGAGAAATAGTGTGCCAGCTCCTGACAATTCTCCTGATTGTTTAGCGCTAATCTCCCATTCTGCTTTCTAAAGCAAAGATTTTGTGGTGTGTACCCATGGATTTCTCTTGCAAAAGTCCTATAAAAATCTCTCGTGTTATAATTGCGGAAATTCTCCTCTATAGAGTCTAGTTGTTCCTTCATGTACTTCCTCTTAGTTTCTCTAATAACTTTGGCGGTCTGTTTTCTAGCCTCGTTAAAAAGCTGTTGGCTTTCTGGGGATTTTTTACTGTTATACTCCTGAAATGCGTCGCTGCAATGCATTTTCGCATTCCGAGTTATTGTTGTTCATTGTAAAATCATATGATTTCCAAAAATTGGTTAGGGAATCAGTTGCATCTTGCACAGAGTTGATGTTCAATTTAAATTAGGTATACATATTCCTAAATGAAATAAAAAGCGGTTATGTTCATTACATTATTTATTATTAAAGTACATATATACTTTCGGTATTTAGTTTAAAAAGGATTGTAAAAAAAGGTAACATTCTGTATTATTAGTTATATTTTATAGGTTCTTTATATGAGTAAGGTAACATTTTTTATATGTATCAAACGAAAACTAAAAAATTATATAGAGATACCCAGTATCTCAGAAAACTAAACATTTTAGAACATACGTTAAAAATTAAGTTCTAAAAAAAAAAGATAATCACTATCTTGAGTAAGCCGGTCGCGTTGGTGCGGCGGTAAGAGCGCCTGCTTTGCCGAATCCGCGCTAGAGCGATAGCTGGTTCGATTCCAGCGCTCGGATGGTTATTTTTCTTTCTTCTGTCCGTTTATCTTTCCTAAATGTTTGTGATTGTTTCTAGGCAAGAGTGTAAAGTCCGACTACGAATTACTCCACAGTCACGCCAGTTAAAGGCTGGGTAAGGCCGGATGCCTTCTGAGAAGTGTTCTACGTTGGTCACTCGCCAGTCGGTAGGTTTCCTGATAGACTTATGGGTAGGCACATAACCAAGGGTTTATAGCCCGAGGGGGGTGCTGGCCTGGGTGTGTCGGAAGCTGATGACCGTGGTTCGGAACCCACGTTAAGCTGTAGGTCCAGTCGCTAAATAGCCTAGTTGCTGATGCGCCTCTAACCCAAACACTTTACTTTACTTTACTATCTTGAATAACATAATTATATTATTTTACCTAAATCAGTTTGACTACGCCTATGCATACTAGGCGATATGTTGGCTTTATAACCTTAAAATTTCATTCAAACAAAATACGTGTCTTTTTTTCGTATGATCTTATTTACTTGTCGGGAGATCCTAGAGGAAAGTCCCAACAGGTCGTTATTGTTAGTCATTTAATGTTAACCTGGGGCCATGTGTGACATTTCCTCCACGGAACCGAATGTCATTTGATTTGACGATCTTTCCATTTATGACAAAAAAAAACGTTGAAAAGCCCAATAGTGTATTCTAAAGTACGAACATTCACAGATATAGCAAGAGCAACAAAAGTTTTTGTTGTTTTTTATAGAGTTGTGTTATTAACCGCCACGCTTGGTAGTTAACCGTCACACTTGCCTACTATCGGGGTATATTCGGATTTTTTTCAAACCTGAGAATTAACTGCTTAAATTCTTTAAGTCTCTTAAAACTAACTTAACGTCGAAAGCAAAATGACATTCAATCTTCCTAATAGCGCTTGGATCAATAACGGTACACCGACGCCCGTACTACAGACCCCGACCGTAGACCAGCGCCTTCTGTCGAGTTCAATGTCAAGAGCGAGTGCGCGTGGGCGTACGCAGTCGTATATTATCCCGAGACCCTGGACTTGAATTCGCGAATTTCAGGGTAAACAATCGGCGCGATGTTGAGAATCCATTTCCCCAATCTCGTCCGTGTTTTTGTTTTTTTTTCCTCTCGGGTTGTTTTTCGCGTTGACAGTTCCGTGAACGATCCGACGCCATCTATGTCGGTCGGAGAGTTTGACGGCAGGCGACTATGATTTTTTTTTCGGTGGTTATGATGTCGGACGTTTTAACTGCGAAGATATGGATTAACGTAAGTGCGGTTGAAAGATACCGGGTTGTCGTAATTTTTATATGTTATGGCGATGGTTTGGTGCTGTGATGGAGCTGAGGCGTGTGATACTGTCGTTTAAATACGTAGTAAGTAAAGTGGGTCATTTGAACTACTACGGGAATGTTGAAATGGGCGTTTGTTTAAAATTGCTAACTTTACAGGATTGTTTGGTTTTTGCCGCTATTAAAGAGTTATGAGTAGGTTTTTTTTAAATCGATGATAGTGTGATTAGGCATCGGAAAAACTCTGCGGGGATGACGCCAGAAGATGACGTCACAGCGTCGCCGGAAAATCGAAAACAAACACAAGTGCGCCCCGATAGGCCGTGTGGGGGGGGGGGGGGTCTCGTACGCGGGCAGGGCGAAGTCTTTTTTTATATTGTTTCCTATTTATATTGTCCCATTTCTTACACTATAATGACGTTTTTTCAGTAATCTTCTGTTCGTTTATATAAACAAAGGCACCGCTAGAACAATGAGAAGTTAAACGACCAAACTATTAGTCATAAAATATCGGACTGTTTATAGCGGTCGGGTATTTCCAGCTTTGTAAGTTTGCGATTACGACACGTTTCTGCGTGTTTGTATGTGTGTTTACGTTTTTTTCCCTTTTGTTTCAGTCAGTCGGCTCCATTGCGAGTCCGAATCCTTCAAGATGGATCTAATCTTGGACATCAATTCGTGGCTGTATCCAATGGAATTAGGTAAGCGATTACGTTAGTGTTAACTGTTCGTGTGTAGACCAGCAGCGCCATCTTTGAATGATTACGATCATTATACGGGGTTGCCCAGTAAAAGTGTCAAAACTTTGTTGTTAACCATAATTGTTTTTTCTTAAAAACAACACGTTCCAACCAGTTCTTTCAACACGTTCTTCAAACCAGCACACTAAATTCTATTAACAATATTAAAAAAAAAATCCACACATACTACATTATTGCTTTGATTAAGGTTTTCAATATTTTTAAAACGATGGCGATTTTTCGTCTTACATGTTTTACCAACCACCACATTAGGCTCATTGATTTAATAATATTTACAAATATAAATAAATCTGGCTGCTAAATAACTCTAAGGCATGGCC
The DNA here is from genome assembly GCA_031761425.1 of Cosmopolites sordidus. Classification (NCBI taxonomy): domain Eukaryota; kingdom Metazoa; phylum Arthropoda; class Insecta; order Coleoptera; family Curculionidae; genus Cosmopolites; species Cosmopolites sordidus. The sequence continues at coordinate 1,324,418 of JARFXV010000476.1, read as the reverse complement.
AACTAGAGATTTTCTAAATAAGTGAACCTAACCTAACCTAAACCATTTTTTTTTTGAGTTGGAAAACTTATATATTGCATTCGTTACTATTGTGATGTCACATACGTTCGGGGTTTTTTGGGGAACTGTCGGCGCGTCATCGGTACTACCTTTAAGTATTTATTTTCAATTTGATTTCTTGAGGAAAAAAATAAAAATAGTTGTGTTATAAAACGTATATATGATCTTTCCATTTATGACAAAAAAAAATGTTCAAAAGCTCAATTTAACATAACTCCACAAAAAATATTTGAACGAATTAACGCGCCCCGGAAACTTTTCTTGCAATAAAGAAAACATTGTCTATGTCTACATTCATCAGTGTAGGCCATAGATATTGTGTTTATACAGAGCCTTCGTTTGTTCCTGTAACCCATTTTGCTAGTGATTTATTTAAATATAGGAACTTTCACAAATTTCCCCTAGATCTGTCATCAAGATGTGTTTTTGTTAGATTACATTCTTCTTCACTTCCAGAGGAACAAAGAATATTTGAAAACATCTCTTAAACTGATTAAATTATTTAAAGGAAATCATTTTCGTTGCTTCTCTTCTTTTTTCCTTCCATGGCATCTGCTTCGACGGAGTTATTTCATTTTTTTGAACTGTCACTACTACGTTTCAAAGCTCTGACGCTCTTATTGGAAAAAAATCTTTATTGTGACCGTAACCTTTCCCTATCAAAGATTCAAGGCGCCTGTATCTCTTCTACTTTACTCTACATTAGTCGACCATCTCCCATATTCGCTTGATTTGCCTCCGTACAACGCCTGCCTTTTTTCTCGCATTTTCAATACTGTATACGAAAAATCTATACACTTTTGAAAAAATAGAATTATAAAGTCTTTGGATTGATTATCGACCACGCCTCCTGTAACCCCGCCCCACCCTCTATCGCCGCCTAGGTGATTCACGACCGCCCCTGACCGAAAAAAAGTACCGTTCATCGTCGGCTAGAAAGGCGATCTTGTCTGTTGCGCAATATATTGCAGAAGCCACTTTGACTAAGGAGATATTAGTGAGAAAGAGAGCAATAGGCGGTTGTTCGAACATTGGCAAGCGGTCACTGCATCTTTTCAAGGTCAAGATAAAAAAAACTCTAGACAAAAAAGAAGACCATTTATTCCTTTATTAGAATATTTTACCGTTTAAGTTCGGTATTTTTATATCTTAACTGATTTAGCTTGGAATTATACTAAATCTCTATATCTATCTCATATTTTTCAAGACACATCATGAAGTAAAATTTGTATTATGCTTACATAAGAAATAAATGACGTCTAATCGTCTTCTTTTCTGAATTACTGGCAGTAATAGCTCTGTTTTGTTCTTCTTTTTAATGTCACTGGCAAGTATTAATTTTTATTTTATAGTAACAGAAAATGTGCTAGATAAATCGAAAGTATATTTTATGAGATATAGGTATATATTTGTTGATGAAAAGATGACTAGTACTATTTCTTGAGTCAAAAAAGTAGCATGATGGTCAACCCTCTCCATGTTCGACTTTCTCCATGTATCTATTCTAGATTTCGAGATTTTTACATCAGATTATAGCGTCGTAATAATTTCTTTAAAAATTTCATGCCAGATCTTTTTTTTTGACAGACTGTTTGACGTAAGTAAATCATTTAGGTTAGTTTTTATCAAAATAAATCAAACATTGTTCATGATAGGGTACAAACTGATTCTGAATAATGTTTTAACCTAACGAAAAGAGGATGTTTTTAAAAGTATATAAATACTAAATTATATTATAGGTTAAGTAAGGTAAAAATAAACTATTTTATAACCATGTTAATTTACAACTTGAATAAACTATAATCAATATTACATGCGTTTATTGGTTTTTTTCCAGTTTTTATAAATAATCTTTTTCTTTGAATTATATGCACAGTTTAGAACGAAAATGAACATGATTTTGACCAGCCTGAAATTGTGTTAAACCTAAGGAAAAAAAATATTAAAATAATTCCATCCTAGAAGGTGCTATGAAGGAACAAAAGAAGAGAAGGGCATGTAGATTTTTTATGAAAAATATTTTTGGAGAAATGATCAAAAAAAAATATTTCTTTTAAATAATCGAGTGTTTTTAAGAGATGTTTTAAAAATGTTTTGTTATTTAGGAAGCATAGAAAGTAATAAAATCAAAGACGAACAAATATCGATGACATACCAACGAAAAGAGGATGTTTTTGAAAGTATATAAATACTAAATTATATTATAGGTTAGGTAAGGTAAAAATAAACTATTTTATAGTCATGTTAATTTACTAACTTGAATAAACTATAATCAATATTACATACGTTTATTGGTGTTTTCCAGTTTTTATAAATAATTTTTTTCCTTGAATTATGTGCACCGTTTAATACTGTTAACGAAAATGAAACTAACATTTGACCACTCTTACATTATTTTGAACCTAAAGAAAAAAATATTAAAATGATTCCATCCTAGCAGGTGCCATGGAAGGAAAAAAGAACAGAAGGGCATATAGATTTTTTATGGAAAATATTGTTGGAGAAATGAACAACGAAAATGATTTCTTTTACATAATCAAGTGTTTTTAAGAGATATTTTAAAAATGTTTTGTTACTCAGGAAACAGAAAATAAAATCCACGGCGAACAAATCTCGATGACATATCAAGGTTTTGTATAATTGACGTCTATTCGTCTTCTTTTTGAAATAATTGGCACTAATTGTTTTGTTTTTGTTATTGATGGACACTGGCACCTTATCAATTTTTATTTTTTCATTTTGTTGAAAGTCGAATTTATTATAGTACAGAGAATATTTGATGACAGTGTTTGGTAGTATATGTCCAGTCCGATTTCTCGGGTAAAAAAAGTAAGATTTGACTTTCGCCTGTCTCAAAACTGTGAAAGAGTCTCTTTGAATAAACCATAATCAAAACTATAAAGACTATATAATTGCATTTTACATCACACTAGTGACAATTTTTGTTTTGGACAGACTGTATGAAATGATCCACAGAAAATTAATAATTTAGGTTAGTTCTCTTATTGTTTTCTTTTTTCTCCAGTTCTTTTATATTTCAAATGTGAGTTTTATTTGTGTTTTATAGACGGCTAGGTTTAAATTCGTTTTTTCTTTTATACTATTCGCGGTGGGCATTAAAATCTATGAAAATTAAACATTTTTGTGACAATTTTATGTTGACGTTTCTATATAGAGCCTTCATTTATTCCTATTACCCACCCGTGACTAGTGATATATTTAAACTTAGAAACTTTTATTTTTTTATGAATTCTTGACATTGAATTATTCTTCTCTCATTGAATTATTTACAGGTCACCAAAAATATTACTAAAATGTCCCCTAGATCTGATATCGAGAACAACGTGTAAGATTTTTATGTGCTTCCTAAGCAACAAAAAATATTTTAGAAACATACACATTTCATTATTTAAAAGAAATAATTTTTGTTTGCATTTTATCAACATTATTTTTTAAAATAAAATCTACATGTGCTTCTCTTCTTCTTTTTTCGTTCCATGGCATCTGCTCCGACGCAGTTAATTTAACATATTTTTACTTTAGGTTCAAAATAGTGTAGGACTGCTGTTATGTTTATTTTTGTTATTAGTGCTAAAATATTAATTCAAAATTCAAAGAAAGAAATTATTTATAAAAACTGGAAAAAAACATGTCAGTGACACACATTTTAGCGAACTTTTTGGCATCTAGAGGTATTGTCAAATGTAATATATATATAACACCATTCTTAAGACACTTAATATAAATTTAAATATTGATCTCTAACAGGTTTGACATGTTTTAGGTTTGTAGACTTTCTTCTTCTTTTTAAAATCCTTGGCTTTTAATCCCTTGTATTGTAACGTCACTAGAGCCAGCGTGAAAAAATATTGATATTATATTTGGTGAAAATATATATTATTTTTTTAAAAATTTTTTATGCATATTTATTATAAATCCAAAAGTAAGTTTAATATTACAATATTTGTTTTCTTTATTTGGGAAATACAATTCACATCGCTAGATGGAGCCAGGGTAGATACTATATAGGGCCTACTGTCCTTCCATTACTATAAATCCGATGGAATTGCACTGTGGTTAAGTTTTCAAGACACTTATTTTCTCCCAGGCCATTTAAGAGGCGGTTATTTATATTTCGAGTCGGCACCGGAGTCATCGCCGTCCCCAGGGAGAGCCTCCCCGACCTCTCTCCCTTCTTTATCGCTATTACGCAACTGACTCCGGCCGTCTCCCGGGGCCGCCCGCATTGCGGGCGACGGCGCGTGCGCTCTCACCCTCCACCGCCCTAACCTTGGCATTGAACTTGACGAGGGTGCCGCGGCCAACTTTCCGGGGGCTCCCGGAGTTCGAACTGGATCTGTGGGCCCCCTCTAGGACGGCGCTTCCTTCAGGTGTTGCAAGGTGACCGTCGCGCTGCGCAAAACGCGAACCTCAAGGCCGTGTACGTCGCTCGGCATGGCAACAGCTCGATATTGTGCGACGTTGCCACGCATTTTCGATATTCTTAGTCGAACAGGAATTGTTTCTGCCAATTGGGTTTTTGAATAAAAAATAATTATCGATTTTTTAGTTTATTTTTAAAACTTTATTATAAATAATATTGATAATCGATGCGAAAAACTTTTTAAAAATTTGGTACAATTAATTATGAATGAATACAAGTTTATAAAATGTAAGAAAATCACGTGACTACGAACGCGCCGCGATTGGCGGCCATTTTTGTGACGTCATAATAGTAAAGCGTTTTCACGTCAGTACTGTCAACGGCTTCTATCTGTATATATATGTATATATATATATATATATATATATATATATATATATATATATATATATATATATATATATATATATATATATATGTATATATATATATATATATATATATATGTGGCTGGCAGGCATTTGGTAGGCTCAACATAGTGTTTAAGAGCAGACTGCCACTTTGCCTGAAAAGAAAAGTATTCGATCAGTGCGTTCTACCCGTTATGACATACGGAAGTGAAACCTGGACACTCACATCGCAATCAATTCAAAAACTTCGGGTGGCACAGAGGGGAATGGAAAGATGTATGCTTGGCATTACAAGACGAGACAGAAAGTCCTGCGCATGGATCAGGGAACAAACAAAAGTCTGTGACATCATTGGAAGAGTAAAACAGTTGAAATGGAGATGGGCAGGCCATATAGCGAGGCGATGGGACGACAGATGGACCAAGGCAATCCTAGAGTGGACACCGCTTGATCGCAAACGTCCGCGAAGAAGACCGAAAGCACGATGGACTGATGACATCGTTAAGTATATTGGACCCGAGTGGCAGAGGAAAGCCCAGGACCGTGAAGGTTGGAAGCATGCTGAAGAGGCCTTCATCCTGCAGTGGATCGATACGGGCTGATGATGATGATGATGATGATGATATATATATATATATATATATATATATATATATATATATATATATATATATATATATATATATATATATATATATATATATATATATATATATATATATATATATATATATATATAAATTGGCAACGCCAATTGTGTTTTAGATAATCATTATTTTAATTATTTAATGGTAGAATCACTGTGCAGTACAAGAGTGAGTACTTAATATGCTAATATTTTTATGTAGAAAAATGAATAACAAAAACAAAGCATATATTTTCGAATATTTCCAACATTGGTATTAATATTTGCGTTGAAAAATTTTATATTATTTATTTTTCTAATATTTAATCTCTGCAATACATCGTGCAATAAATATTTCATAGTAATTTAGGAGTTACGTTACTAGCGTGGTCAAAACAGATTTCTAGTTGTTCGATAGTATTTTTGCCGCGGATTTTAAAATTAAAAATTCTTTAAAATTTTATAATAAATTTAATTTCTCAAAATTATTCTGTATTGGTTTAAATTGTCAGAAATAAAATACGTGTTTTGTTATTTTTTACAAAATGATTCTTTATGAACTTATATCATTCAATTTTACCATTAGAACTTTACAAAAAAGTATTGTAATATAATTAGTTTTTCTAAATGTCCATTTTCTATATTTGTTTAGAATCTCGATCCTATGTGAAAAAAAATATAGATTTAAAGGATACTGCTAACGCCATCTATAGGAAAACGGCGGGAGCAAAGTTGTATACCTTTTAGAAACCCTAAAATTAGTGCACCTACGCTCAAAACATTGGTGGACGCCCTTGTATAACAAAACATAGATATCATGGACGTGGGACCCGGAAAAAAACATTGGTTAAGTAAGAATAATATTAAAATTCGATTGGATTTTGCTAAGGAGTACGTTTTGAAGCCAAAAAATGATCGAATCGACGTTATTTTCTGTGATGAGCCAAAATGAATGTTTATGTTTTTATGAATGATGTTGAATTTGTTTTTTTTTTAATATTTTAGAACCAACGGAGAAGAATGATAAAATATACGGGGAGATTTTTTTTTTGCGTAAATTGGAGCTCCATCTATATATCCATCGATCCATCTATATATTTCACCTGGGGGTTCTTTTTTGTAACCTCCAAAAAAAAAATCCCAGGAAATCCGCAAGGCAGCACCGGCAACAACGCACCGACGCCAAACGCCTCAATTCCATTTTTTTTAACCCGGCAACGCCGAATAGTTAGACAAACGTCTAACACATCTAGCCGGCTAGATCCGTCATTTCTTCCTTTTCGACTATTTTTTTTCCATATGGACGGTCAACCGGCTAAAATAATCGATTCCGACAGTGACAGACCGGATCCAGTAAAAAATTCGATATTTTTTACGATAGATATCGTTGTGAAATTGTGTTTTTTTATCAAGTCGAGTTTTTTCGGATCGGGAATCATAAATTTTGAGGAAAATTCCTTGTGAGTTTATGGTATTTTCAAAGAAGAATATTATTTAAAAAATGTCCTGAAGTCAGTGTGGCAAGTCTCCGATAAGGTTAGGTTGATATTTTAGTTGATAGTTTTATGGAAGTGGGGTTTTTGTTGTGTATTTATTAAACGACAGTTCGTCTTTGTATTTAGTGTCAATTTTTTCCTGAATAAGATTAGATTGTTTAAAGTATTTTAAAACGAACGCAATAGATGCAGGTCGAAAACTACGCAGTTATATAAACCCAAGGAAAATTTCTGGAAAATATTGTATATGTATCAAGGACAAGTTTGTCTTTAAACCAAGAAAGGCTACTTACTATTATTAATTTCTTTGGTTATTTTGTTTAAATATTTTCTGATAGAGAAATAAGCTGATAAGATTTACAATGCAGGTGACTGATAAAACAGTGTTCTGGATTTTTATTGCCTCTTTAATGAGTCATTTTTTTTCAATACAAACAGTCGCATTTTTCTACATATTGTTACGGTATGGAATATTTTTCATTTAATTCATCAACACTGCGTTTTATTTATTTATTTATTTAATAATTTAATAATTTTTTTTAAGTTTTATTTATTTGTTAAATGGAACAATTTTTTTCTCTAATTTCTACTTTATCCTTTTTTGTTTAATATTTGATGAATATTTAAAAAATCGGCCTCATTCTTACACGTCCATAGACAATATGTCGGAAAGATAACCGACTTTTTTAAATAAAAATAAAACCAATGCCAAAGTTATTTATTTTTATTCATAATACATCCCTTCTGCATCAATGCATCGCTGTACACGTTCAACCAATGCTAGCGTAGATTTTTTCGATATCGCCGTCATCGCGGTTTCTTGTACTCGTGTAACACTGTCATAAAATGTTCCTTTTCTTAAGTCTGAGGAACAAAATTTAGTGAATTATGTCTTTGGTCTATCCATCTAACAGTCGAATTCGCATCGTAGGCGATCATTTCCCGCACTTTTTCCACCAACTTATTGCGATTTTTATTTTTTGGCCGGCTTGGCTTTGGGTCGGCTTCCAAAGCATCACGATCGTCCTGCAATCGCTTTAAAAATAATGTAATTGGTTATCAAATTTTGGACACCCTGTATGCGCTAAATTAATTATCAATGTGGATTTCGAAACTATCATTATTGTGCTTCCGTTTGCCCGTGGCAATTTGTGGATGCCCTCCCAAAAAAACCGTACATCTTTTGAGGTGGTTCAATCATCAAGCTATTTTTCGACGTAATTAAGTGTTTCGTGGAAAGTGCGTGAAATATTGATGAAAACAAGTGGTAGTCGGAAGGGGCCAAGTCTGGAGCGTACGGCGTGAGTTGTCCTAGGTCATCCTGGGAAAAAACTTCGCACAGCGTTTTTCGTTTTTCCATCTGTGTGTCGTTCCAACTTATGTAGTACCCATTTTCCAACCTTTTGGATCTTTTCCATAGATTTTCTATTCCTTTCGAACTATTTCTGATCGTGTGCATGATCAGAAATAGTTGAGCGACCTACATTTAACCTAAGTAATGTCTGAATGATTGTGGTGGGTTCATTATATTTTTTTCTTGTGGGTTTATTCGGCCCGATATAAAACTCAAAAAATATCAAAAATATATGTTCTTATGTAAATAATATTTAACCTGTCTGCCATTTTTAGTTGAGTTTGCATATCCTCTTCGACCAATGCTTGCAATTCGGCATCTGTAATTTTTTTCGGGTGACCTGGGACTTTGTCTTTCAAGTCGAAATCACCACTTTTGAATCGTCCAGACTAACTCCCGCAAGCGTCTTGCTTTGGGACATTGTCACCGTTAAGTTTCTACAAATATTCGACGTTTTTCACTAGCGTTTTTCTTTTGATTGAACAAGAAAAGAAGTGTGTCGTAAATGTTCTTTATTTGGCTCGAAACTCTACATGTTTACTACACGAAAAAAATATGGCGTTAACTGGAAATCGTTTAAATATCAGTGACGTCTTCAAAGGTACAGTGGTAGTAACAAAATGTCATCAAATATTAGACTGTGCATATAAATCAATTCTTCTGTTGGAAATTTGGTGTGAAATACTAAACTTAAAGAGATTTACCACTAAACATCAAAACGCTTTTTTGAACTGCTTGATGCACGTTTCGCTAACCACGTTAGCATCATCAGGAGATGATTTAATCTCAGGATCAGGTTAAATCATCTGATGATGCTAACGTGGTTAGCGAAACGTGCGTCGAGCAGTTCAAAAAAGCGTTTTGGTGTTTAGTGGTAAATCTCTTCAAGTTTTGTGCATATAAACATAACATAAAATATTATGGAGGTTAGAATTTTGTAGGTTAAAATTGTACGGACAATTTCAAGTATCATAAAATTTTAGGGAGGTAGTCTATAAATTAATTTGTTATTGGTCAAAATCATTATTTTATTTACTCTATAAACATTATTGTCGAGACCAATTTTTATATGATGAAAACATTATCAAGGTATGGGAATATACAGGTCCTTAAACAACTGCTTTACACAGTTATTACAAATAAATGGTATTCCATTAAGAGGTTTCGAATGTTGGAAACGAATAAAAGAAACGTTTCATAACATACCTGAAAGTTATTTATGGCAGTGCGAAGCTGGACAGTATACAATTATACGTGGAATACAACATCTGTCAATGTCAATGTCAGGTTTTGAATATTTTGTTTTGCTAGTCTTCTTATCTCAAACTTTGTTTATGTTATTCGGTTTCATTGTGGAATTCAGTACAATTTCAGCAATGGAGCGCTACACAGTAGAACAACGTGTTTATATTGTTTAAACGTATTTTCAAAATGGGTGTTCTGTGAGAGCCACATTTCGGCGAATTCGTGAATACTTTGGTGTATGCAATCGTATGTCAGAAGTAACCATTCGCAAAATAGTGCGTAGATTCGAAACTACCGGATCTGTGAAAGATATCGAAACAAAAGTCCGGGAACGTCCTGCTCGTTCGGTTGAAAATATTTAGGCGGTTCGTGAAAGTGTTACTGAAAATCTGCAAATGTCTGTTAACTGGCGCGCGCAACATTTGGGTATCAGCAGAACTTCAACGTGGCGAATTTTGAAAAAAGACTCAAGTCTACATCCTTACAAAATTCAGCTAACACAGGAGCTAAAGCCAGCCGACCATGGGCAACGCCGTGCATTTGCCAATTGGATCCTACAGATGAAGGCAAATGACAATAATTTTTGCGATAAAATCATTTTCCGTTTAAGTGGAAATGAGCCCACTTAAACGGTTACGTAAATAAACAAAATTGTCGCATCTGGGGCAATGAAAATCCTAGAGAAATCCACGAAATCCCGATGCATGCTCAACGTGTCAGAGTTTGGTGCGGTTTTTGGGCTGAGGGTATCATTGGACCGTATTTTTTTGAAGATGAAGATGAACGAGCTGTTACAGTAAACGGAAAACGATACCGAAGGATGATTGATGTTTTTTTATGGGATCAAATAATGGACATGGATTTAGAGAATATGTGGTTCCAACAAGATGGTGCGACATGTCATACAGCACGTGAAACATTGACTTTATTGCGTACACAGTTTGGAGGGAGGCTGATCTCCCGGAATGGGGACGTAAATTGGCCACCAAGGTCATGCGACTTGACGCCGCTAGACTATTTTTTGTGGGGCTATTTGAAGAGCAAAGCTTACGAAAATAATCCGCAAACCGTTCGTTGAAAGAAGAAATTAGGCGAATAATTCGTGACATAACTCCGCAAATGTGTTCAGCAGTAATCGAGAATTTCAACAAAAGAATTGTGAGCTGCCAGAGAAGTCGTGGCGGTCATTTGATAGATGTTGTATTTCACGTATAATTGTACACATATCCAGCTTCGCATTGCCATAAATAACTTTCAGGTATGTTATGAAACGTTTCTTTTATTCGTTACCAACATTCAAAACCTCTTAATGGAATACCCTTTGTTTCATATTATTATTTGAAGCACACAAAACATTTGTTTAAACATAGTGTTAGCTTCTGAGTACTTAATACACAAGTAAAAATAATAGTTCTATTATCAAAATAATTAGGTATACTAATAAGTTCATTAATCAACCACATTAACTACATAACTATATATCTTCATCAGATTCAGAAGAGGAACTTTCATTTGCGTTGATTATTATAGTTTCAACTTCAACATCGACTATGTGTTTTTCTCGGATAAATCAGTGTTCAATTAATTTATCTGTATGTGCTACACACTTTCCCTACACTTCTTCGTTACACTGTTCTAATGCTTCTTTCCATATATATTATCATCGTCATCATCAGCCTGTGTCGACCCACTGCAGGATGAAGGCCTCTTCAGCATGTTTCGAACTTTCACGGTCCTGGATTTTCTTCTGCCACTCTGGTCCAATATACTTAACGATGTCATCAATCCATCGTGCTTTCGGTCTTCTTCGCGGGCGTTTGCCATCAAGCGATATCCACTCCAGTATTGCCTTGGTCCATCTGTCATCCCATCGCCTCGCTATATGGCCTGTGCCTCTCTATTTCAATTGCTTTACTCTTTACATGATGTTACAGACTTTCGTTTGTTCCCTGATCCATGCGCAGGACTTTCTGTCTCGTCTTGTCATGCCAAGCATACATCTTTCCATTCCCCTTTATATATATATATATATATATATATACATAAACATGTATACATGTATAAGCCATCCGACGAGAAGTCGGCGAAAATATGGATTGTTTGATTGTGGAGAGGGACTCCCTATTCTTGACGAGAGAGCATATGTCGGTATCCTGATGAGTGTAACCACCAATAGACGAAACATGTGCCCACCAATGTATGGGATGGGTGCCAATGGGACCAATGCTCATATATATATATATATATATATATATATATATATATATATATATATATATATATATATATATATATATATACATATCTCTCTATCCACTGCAGGATGAAGGCCTCTCCAGCATGCTTCCAACTTTCACGGTCCTGGGCTTTCCTCTGCCACTCGGGTCCAATATACTTAACTATATCATTGATTGATGACATAGTTGACATAATTAAGTATATATATATACGGGGAATGGTCTATCTGTCGTCGCATTGTCTCGCTATATGGCCTGCCCACTTCCATTTCAACTCTTTCAATTTTTTTTAATGGGGTCATATACTTTCGTTTGTTCCCTATTCCATATGCAGGTCTTTCTGTCAAGCTTTGTAATTTCTGTAACCACACACCTTTCCATTCTCCTCTGTGCTTCCCAAAGATTGAATTGATTGTGATATAAGTGGCCAGGTTTCACCTCCGTATGTCATTCAGGCAGGACGAACTGATCCAAAGACTTTTCTTTTCAGACATAGTGGGAGTTTACTCTTAAACACTATATTGAGCCCACCTGCTATACTTAACACGCCGTTCCACTTCCCGTGTAGTATCACCCTCCATTGGAATCCTTTGCCCAAGATATATGTAGTAATCCACAACCTCTAAATCGCTTCTTAAAATAGAATTTTTTTTATTTTCAGCATAACCTGACTCTTTTTTAGATTTATTTTAAAGCCAAATGGTTCTCCCGCTCTTTTTGCAGCTCTTGCATACGTTTTTGGAGCTTATCTGGGTCTTGTGAGGCGATATCAACGATATGTATGTACTTATTTTACGTTTTTCTGTTTTCAAGTGTAACCCCCAGAAAATCTCTCGCTAACCACGGTTTTGTCCTCTATTCGGAACGGAACCCTCGCGGTTGACGTTGGATTACTGTATAGTGAACGAGTTTTCAAGATAGTGGAAATTTAGATATAAACCTCAGTTTGTTTATTTAAAATGAATTTTCATCAAGTATGATCTACATCGGTTAAGTAATGGTGACATTACCGAAACGTCTAAATCATCAGGGTTTCCCGATTGCAGATGATCACTGGTCAAAACTTTCTACGACGCCAAACTGCCCTGCGCACACTGTCAGGACTAAAAATACCATCACCCAACCAACTTCCAGGAAAAATTAATCGTTTTTTATCTGATGAATTTAAACTGTATCAGATTGAAATCGATTTCTACTGTCTTAAATGATCTGGAACTGTAAGAAAAAAAAACCGTTGACGCATCGATGGAACAAACCGACCAATTCCTAACACGTCAGGCAAACTCGGATGTAAACACGCAGTTTTTTTTTCTTCACGCTGTACGGTTGCAGTGTGAGTTAATTCCGCGGGATTTTTTAATGCACATGAATAAGTGTTCTATTTTAACGCATATCGCATTATATATTTTTTAAAACCGATGACTCAGCCGTTGATTTTGAGGTAAATTGCATGAAAACTAAACCTAAACTAATTTTTTTTTATTCTCGTTTCACTCTCTCTCTCTCTCTCTCTCCCATGTAAAGATACAATAAAGATAAAATAAGAGTGGCCGAACCTTGTTAATATATTTTGTTTAAACTTATTTTTATTTGGTTTGTAAGATGATATTAAGTTTCCAGAATAAATTTGCCGAGCGTATAAAAGGCAGACATGGTATTAGTCTGACTATAAACAATTACTATAATTATAAGTTGGTGAGATATTTTAGGAAAAAAATACGTGGTTATAAAAACTAAAAGGTATGATTCTCTAAAACTGTTTGGTCTATTTAGTAATTTCATTTCAAAAGTAGCCACCCTCATTATTTTTTTTTTAGCAATGAAAATTAGCTCTAGACAAAAAAATATGTCCAATGGTCCAATGTCCGTTATATTTTATGTTTCACCTCCTGTCACATACACCTAAACATTTTAAATGGCAACCCCTATCTTGTAACATCATTTTAAAGGTCTTGAAATTCCTAATTAAACTGCTGAACTACGGTCATGAGCCTGTCGGTGGCTACCCGGGCCCTCACCCCCTCAGGCTACCATCCCTTGGTTATGTGCTTACCTATAAGTCTACCAGGAAGCCTACCGACTGACGAGTGACCAACGTAGAAGCACTTCGCAAAGGCATCCGGCCTTACCCAGCCTTTAACTGGTGTAACTGAGGGTTTAATTCGTTGTCGGATTTTACACTCTTGCCTAGAAACAATCACAGACACAGGATTGTTTCAGTGGTAAAGTAACATTTTTTCTTAATGGCTTTGTAAATAAATATAACTGTAGATACTGTAATAATAAGAATCCACATGTGTTTCGAAAGAGTCGTACGCAGTTTTCCCAAAAGATTAACGTTTGGGCTGGAATTCTGGGGAATGAAATAATAGGTCCGATTTTTATCCAAGAAAATTTAACGAGTGAATTGTATTTAAACTTTTTGGTAAACAAAATCGATCCACTAATAACACAGTCTTTACAAAACCAAATCGATGAAGAAGAAAATCCACTCGTAGGTGAACAGAATTTCTACTTTCAATATGACGACACCAGCACACTACGCATTACATATTCGACACTGGCTGGATCAAAGGATTCCTGGCTAAAATATAGGCAGAAGAGACGCAGTTGAATGGTCGGCAGATCTCCAGATATAACGCCACTCGATTTCTTTCGTTGGGGTTATCTAAAGGCAATTGCATACAAAACTCAGCCGCAGGCAGCTAATAAAGACATGTTTCATAATTTTCGAAAATAATTTGACAAAGATTGTACTATTGTTTACCTAAGTGGTGGACATTTTGAGCACTTAAAAACGTTAATTTTTAATTTGTGTTTTTAAAAGTACATTAATTTATTTTTTAGTTTTAGTTACGTACACTCGTACGTAAAATATTATTTACAGCCATCGATAGTAATATACTATTATGTTTCCCTCTATTGCGAGAACGAATCAACCGATTTCAGTTTTGTAAAAGCAGTTTAATTAGGATTTTCAAGACCTTTAAAATGATTTGTTACAAGCCAGGGGTTGTCAGTTAAAATTTTTAGGTACGGCGGACATTGGTTTTAAACTTGCCCCTCTATATCTAAATTGACATGTTTTTTGTTTAGAGCTAATTTTCATTGCTAAAAAAATAGTGAGGGTGGTTACTTTTGAAATGAAAGCACTATATAATTACTGAAGCTAAGTACTTTGTAGCATGGTCCTTTTTCTTAATTACCGATTGACATCTACTTGCCTTGCAGTCGATTAGATCTCGTCATGGTTTTACCGGTATTGAAAACTAAGCTGTCTGCATTTTTTTACCACAATGTCTTATTGTTTGCTATTTTTTTTACCCGCAAGACGTCGTGTTAACGTTTTCCAATGATTCTCGATCGGATTTCTGTTTCCTCTCGAACCAGGGCTTTATCATATGAGCCATATGTTTGGGATCATTATCTTGTTGTTAGATCCACTTTAAAGGCATATTCTCTTCAGCATAGTTGTCTTACTCGATTGAATCGGTCACGTACTCTACTCGGGGTACCGAGAATGGACGATGTAGTGGAATTTGATTCCTCATCAATCGAAAGTTGAAGGACTGTGTAGTAAAATTTAAAAGTATATCGGACCGACTGGCCCAATGCATCATTCAGCTGAATAAAAAGTTTAAGCTTCAAATCGTCCAAGCTTATGCTCCAACTATAAGCTGTAGGGATGAAGAATTTGAGGAATTTTATGATGATGTTCCACGTTCTAAACATGGAGAATTGTAGGTACAAAATTGGAAGAACAAGAACTGGTGAAAATGCAACTGGCCCATACCGGTGAGCGGGACAATAGAGGTGACAGATTGGTTGATTTTGCTGAAAGACAAGAACTTTATATTATGAATTCGTTCTATAAGAAAAATATCAGCAAAAAATTGATTTAAAAAATCCGTCTCGACACAAGTGAAATTGATTACATCATGACCAACCGTAAAACAATATTTTGCAGTTGTACTGTCCTTAACAGGTTTAATGTTGGAAATGAGCACCGATTGGTACGAGCAAAAGTTAGAATTAACTGTCGAAGCGAACGCTAATGAATTGTAAAGTCAAAGAGGGGCAAACTAGATTCTGGAAACTTGCTGGAGAAGGGCAGCAATTTTGAGATTGCTTTGTCGAACCGCTTTGCTGTGTTACAAGACTCGGAGAAGATGGAAATATCAGTACAATATGAAGAAATTACCAACAATATGCTTGAAACAGCTGCTTCAATAGCACCATAAGAAAAATGTTTCAAACAAACAAAACTCTCCAGTGATTTTATGAAAAAACGATGGGTAATGAGAACGCAGTTTGGTAGGGTCGAGTACGCTAAGCTCTGCAAAACTATAAGAAAACCTATCAGAGAGGAGACGCGGATTATCTAGGCTAAAAAGAAACTGATAATTGTTTCTCTTTCAGTTAAATATATATTAATTCCATATAAAAATTGACAGAAATTTGTAATTCAGAAATTGATCCTAACAGTCGTCAAGTGTAATCGGATACTTCATCTTTCATCCATTGTTTCATAGCCTACTAAATGAAAAAATATTCATTCCGGGTGTCGATCCGTTCATTTTGTGAAGAGTCAGGACGTTTCGTCAAAATCTCATTTGGCATTTTCATGAGACAGCAGTAGTCGGAAGTTATACACCCCAACCGCTGAAAAATCTGTAAAACATGTGTCCTACAATGTAAGGGATGGGTGGGGCTCGCTATATATATATATATATATATATATATATATATATATATATATATATATATATATATATATATATATATATATATATATATGACCAGTTGACTTGGTCTGTTCGTTTCGTTTCAGCTGTCTCCCTGCGTTGAGCTCGAGCCCAGCTGATGACGGCTGTGAGGCCAGAAACCGGTCCTGGGAGGTACTTGTCTCGGCATGGTGACGGCGACCGATTTGAGACGAGCAGAGGTACGTGGTAGTACGGATGATTACAGAAATCTTTCACCCTTTCTCCACGTGGTGCCACCGATCAACAACCGTGCGACGTCATGTGTCTCTCGGGACCGGTTTCTAGCCTTATGACGGCTGAAAGGCTGAAAGACTCGGCAAACGCCGAGATGACTGACATGCACTTCATGTATGAACTTGTTGATGGCAATGCATTACAAGCTAGGTGATTGTACATTGAACGATTTCCAGCCCGTAATGTCCCTGACCGAAAAACCTTCGAAAACATTCATCGACGTCTTCGTGAAACAGGCACATTGAAACGAACGAATTGAAGGGTCAGGAAGATCACTGACTGTAAGAACGGTACAATTGGAACAGAATGTGCTAGATATGATAGCGGAAGAGCCTGGTAGTTCTACGCGAAAAATTGCAAATACTTTGAATGTGAGTCACTGGACAGTTTGGAAAATTCTTAAGGACAATTAGTTGTATCCATACCACATTCAACGCGTTCAGGCACTACTACCTGTTGATTTTCCTCCACGTATTGCATTATGTCAATGAATATTTGCAAACTTTACTTCGCATCCCTCTATTCCCGACACAAATTCTTTTCACCGATGAAGCCACTTTCATGTGTGGGCAGATGAAAATCCGCATGAGGTATGCGAAAATAGTTTTCAACATCAGTTTTCCTTGAATGTTTGGGTTGGGATTGTAGGTGACTATCTAATTGGACTGGTATTTCTATAACAAAGACTTACTGGGGAGGTGTATCGCAACTTTTTGGAAGCAACGCTGCCTGAGTTTCTGGAAGATGTACCATTGGCAACAAGGCATGAAATGTGGTTTATGCACAATGGTGCACCACCACATTTCAGTTTGATTACTCGTGATTTTTTAACAGCAACATACGGATATAGCTGGATTGGTCGAAGTGGGCCATACGCATGGCCTGCTCGATCCTCGGACTTAAACCCCCTGGATTATTTCTTCTGGGGATATCTGAAGTCATTAGTTTACGCTACTCCATTGAAGAATTGGGATGATTTGCGAAATCGGATAATTGCTGGGTGTAACTCAATTAGAAACGACCCTGGTGTGTTTGAAAGAGTTCGGCAGTCAATGACGAGAAGATTGAATGCTTGTATCAAGGCTGGAGGAAGTCATTTCGAACATTTATTGTATATTGAGCAACTTTACGTGTACTTTTTGATAATAACATGTTGTTAATGTCGTAAATTTTGTTCACCCTGTATCTTCGAAACAAAGGAGTTTTTCAAAAATCATCATACAACAAAAGATTCTTAGAATAAGTCAAGGAATAACCCCTTTAATTTTCGCCTCATGTTTACGTAACACCCTTAGGCAAATCAAGCGGCTTAAAAATGACAAGGCTTCTGGTGAAGATGGAATCACTGCTGAACTTTTGAAATCCGCTGGTCCAGGTACAATCAAGAAAATAACCAAAATTCTACAAGAAGTTTGGCGAACCGAACGGATTCCGGAAGATTGGAAAGATGCTCTAATCCATCCACTACATAAGAAAGGAGATAGAACGGATGTAAACAACTATAGAGGGATATCTCTTCTCCCAGTTTGTTACAAGATTCTATCTCAATGTCTACTAGACAGAGCACAGGGACAGTTAGAACCTAACATTGGTGAATATCAAGCAGGTTTTCGACCGGGCAGATCCTGCCCTGAACAGATCCTGAATCTGAAGTTGATTCTAAGACATCAAAAACTGTACAATAAAAATCTCGTCTGTACATTTGTGGATTTCAAAAAAGCATATGATTCTATTGACCGCGAATGTTTATTCCGAATCTTGAAAGAACAAGGACTAGATCTGAAAACGCTGGCAATTATTAAAGCAACGTTAACTAACACAAGGTCAAAAGTTAAATTCATGGGTGAGATCTCAGAGCCCTTCGAAATTAAAACTGGAGTGAGACAAGGGGATGGACTCTCGCCACTCTTATTTAACTGTGTTCTAGAAAAAGTAATACAGGAGTGGCGTGAAAAAAAGTCGGCCCTGAATATTGACCAGCCCATTAAACTGGGGAGAACCAACATGAAAATTGATTGTCTGGCATTTGCTGATCTAGCAATTTTAGCTCAAGATGTATTAACGGCACAGAAACAGATTGAAATCCTAAAAGAAACAGCAGAAAATGTAGGACTCCAAATTTCCTTTGAAAAGACACAATACATGACCTGCAACAGACTAAGAACGCCATTTCTAAAAACAAAATATGGTAACATCAGACGAGTCTCTCAATTCAAATATTTGGGTGAAATAATCATGGAAAATGGGTTGGAAAAAGCTGCCAATAAGGGTAGATGTCAAAAAATGGAAACGGCATTGAGACTTACACAAAATATTTACAACAAAAAATGCCTATCTAAAAACACAAAACTGAGACATTACAACACGGTTATTAAACCAGAATGTCTATATGCTGCAGAAACGCTCATTTTGAATAGAAAGAGGGACATCGAGGACATTGAAAAGAACGAAAGAAAAATCGTAAGAAAAATCCTAGGCCCCAACCAAATAAATAGCACAACATACCGACTTCGAGAAAACCAAGAAATCAAACAATACACAGATATACATAGCGATATGAGAAAAAGAAGACTTACGTTTTACGGACACATAAAACGGATGAATCCGAGTAGGTTAACTAGACAAATAGTCGAATTTTATGAAAATAGGAGTAAAGCTAAAGTAGAAATAATTAAATGGATTGCTGCAATTAAAGAGGACCTAAGATCAGCAAATATTTCACAAAGTGAAATTCAGGATAGAGGCTGTTTCAGACACAAGGTGAACGTTTGGAAGGTTGGCCAGAGAGAAAAATGTAGGAAGACTGGAACAACTTGGTCTGACGAAAGGAAAAAAGCTCATAGCGAAAGAATGAAATTAGTATGGGCACAAAGGAAGGCTAACAACAACAAACGCCTCTAATTGTACTTCGCGTGGTCCACTAGGGCCCATACGTGAATAATAATAATAATTATATATATATATATATATATATATATATATATATATATATATATATATATATATATATATATATATATATATATATATATATATATATATATATATATATATATATATATATATATATATATATATATATATATATATATATATATATATATATATATATATATATGTATATATATACGAAATACAGTTAGAGGTGTTTGTTGTTCCTTCGTTTGCGCCCATACCGATTTCATTCTTTCGCTATGAGCTTTTTTCTTTTGTCAGACCAAGTTGTTCCAGTCTTCCTACATTTTTCTCTCTGCCCAACCTCCCAAACGTTAACCTTGTGTCTAAAACAGCCTCTATCCTGAATTTCACTTCATGTAATATTTGCTGATCTTAGGCCCTCTTTAATTGCTGCAATCCATTTCATTATTTTGTACTTTAGCTCTACTCCTATTTTCATAAAATTCGACTATTTGTCTAGTTAGCCTACTCGGATTCATCCGTTTTATGGGTCCGTAAAACTTAAGTCTTCTTTTTCTCATATTACTATGTATATCTGTGTACTGTTTGATTTCTTTGTTTTCTCGAAATCGGTATGTTGTGCTATTTATTTGTTTCGGGCCTAAAATTTTTCTTTCCTTTTCAATCTCCTCGATGTCTCTCTTTCTATTCAAAATGAGCGTTTCTGCCCAATATAGACATTCTGACTTAATAACTGTGTTGTAATGTCTCAGTTTTGTGTTTTTAGATATGCATGTTTTGTTGCAATGCAGTTTCCATGCCGCTTTTTCCAACCCATTTTCTATTATTATTTTACCCAAATATATGAATTGAGAGACTTGTCTGATATATTTTGTTCTTAGAAATGATGTTCTTAGTCTGTTGCAGGTCGTGTATCGTGTCTTTTCAAAGGAAATTTGGAGTCTTACCTTTTCTGCTGGTTCTTTTAGGATTTCAATCTGTTTTTGTGCTTTTAATATATCTTGAACCAAAATTGCTAGATCATCAGCAAACGCCAGACCATCAATTTTGATGTTAGTTCTCCCCAGTTTAATTGGCTGGTCAACAATATTCAGGGCCGACTTTTTTTCACGCCACTCCTGTATTACTTTTTCTAGAACACAGTTACATAAGAGTGGCGGGAGTCCATCTCCTTGTCTCACTCCAGTTTTAATTTTGAAGGGCTCTGAGATGTCACCCATGAATTTAACTTTTGTCTTGTGTTAGTTAGTGTGGCTTTAAGACTAAAAAAATTACTTCGGCCACTATAGAAAAGCTCCTTGCAAGAAAGCCACGAAATATAAAAGAGGTAATTAAAAAAAGAGGCCGTTATTACCGTGTATTATTGTGGTCGAAGTAATTTTTTCCAACTGTCTTTAAGCAAGTTTCACAAATGTTCTTGCGATGTTGGACTCTGCTCACGGATGTTTCCATCTAATTTATCTCAGAAGCTTAGTGAGGTTGAGGTCTGGTGAAAGCGCCAGTCATTTCATAATCCTAAAAGTTCCCTCGTCTTGTCTTTCAAGATAACTGGCGCGTAGTTTTGAAGTGTCTTTTGGAGCATTATCTTGTTGAAAAACAAAATTAGACCCAATTAATCTTAATTCGGATGGAACTGCATGATGGAACGAATAAATTATTCTCGGTATTACCGATTAAACGAAGTTTTGGGAAGTTCTAAAGGTGGTCTTTAACTGTTATCCTGGATGTACATATCACATTGAGTAGCGTAGCGGGTCGGTACTTGTTCAGATCTTTTCGATCTCCTTTCTTTAAGAGTAGCAGTGTCACTCGTTCCACTTGGTCATTATTGTCGTTGTACTAAGAATTTTATTCATGACGCAGAAGTGAACCGAGGCTTTCAAGTTATGGTATTGACCCTATTGATGAGGACTTAGTAGTCGTCTTCCTGCTTTCTGACATTCCAACAAGTAAATGCGTTCATTATATTTGTCAATGGAATATTTTTAGTAACAGTTACTCTACGCCACGTTGTAAATGTTATAGTTTTTATAAATCTATAATTTTATAGAAAATTCGAAATACACCATTAAACTGAAATTTGTCACACTCCGCTCCTCTCCCAAGCGGCCATGGCAGTGACACTGCTAGAACGCCTCCCACCACCCCCTTCTCGCCCCTCTCCCACCCAATGGCAGGGTTGCCGCGCCGTCTGGGCGGAGCCATCTGGCCGTCGATGCCGGCGGGGAGGGGAACCGGTCAAGCCCTTGTTCTCCAGCTGACGACGGCCTGTGTTGGCGGGCCTGCATCGGAGCTTAAGGGCAGAGTCAAGGTCGCCATGGCGACGCTAATCGCGGCCCTTCCTCGACTGGTTGCCGGGTACGGAACGGCGACAGCAGCTAGCTCGTCGTTTGACCTTGAACTTGAACGCAGAGGATCTGCAGCTGGTCCCCGCTACTTTTGTTTTTAGACGTTCGTTTGCGGAAAGTATTTTCAAATATATGTTTCGTTTTTATTTAAAGCGTAGAGGCATCTGTAGTATTTCTTATTTTTTCAATACATATTAGACTGTAGCATATACAGTTAAACCGTCCAAAGATTACCCATGCGTCATCAATTTTTATCCATACGAATCAAATCAAAAATTATTAGTCAAACTAGTGTTAACTTTCATAATGGACGTGGCTACTGCCTCGAAAGACGGATATTTATGTTTATGATTTAAATTCACGATACATTTATTTGTATATATTTATAACATGAAATTATATGATGTTGTGTTATAACACATGGGCTGAAAAGTCCCGGGCCTAACACATAGATGGCGCTAGTTTTATTGCAGTCACCTTTTTTTCAGTTAATACTAACCTTCAAAAGACAGCTGTTAAAATTTCATTCATTTCATTAGTTTGTGAGTTATTGTGCTAAGAGTGACGCTACTTTTGTTATTTTCAAAACAATGGATCAAAAACAATTTCGTGTTTTAATTTTACACTGCTTCTTGATGGGAAAAAATACCGTTCAAGCGAAGCAATGGCTTGAAAAGTGTTATGGGGACTCCGCTTCATCAGAAACAACAATAAAACGTTGGTTTGCTGACTTCAAATGTGGTCGTAGAGACACCGATGATGCAGAACGCAGTGGACGTCCAAATGAGGCGGTAACACCAGAAAACATAAAAAAAATCCACAAAATCGTTTTGAATAATCGAAAAGTGAAGTTGCGTGAGTTAGCTGACATCGTAAAGATATCAAAAGAACGTGTTGGCTTTATATTGCATAAGCATTTGACTATGAGAAAGCTCTGTTCAAAGTGGGTGCCGCGTTTGCTCACTGTTGACCAAAAACGAGAACGTGTTGATGATTCTGAGCAGTGTTTGACCATGTTTAAACGTAACAAACCGGAATTTTTGCGTCGATATGTGACAATGGATGAAACATGGATCCATCACTTCACTCCGGAATCAAAACGATCGTCATCTGAGTGGACACCAACTGGTGAACCTCGTCCTAAGCGCCCGAAAGCACAACAATCGGTTGGAAAGGTTATGGCCTCGGTATTTTGGGATGTGCGTGGTGTAATATTCATCGACTATCTTTAGAAAGGAAATACCATTAACAGTGAATATTATATAACGTTATTGGAGCGTTTGAAGGCCGAAATTGCAAAGAAACGACCGCATATGGCAAAGGAAAAAAAAAATAGTTTCATCAAGACAACGCACCGTGTCACAAGTCAATCAAAACAATGGCAAAACTACATGAATTGAACTTCGAATTGCTCCCACATCCACCGTATTCGCCAGATTTGGCTCCCAGCGACTACTGGCTGTTCGCAGACCTGAAAAAAATGCTCACCGGTAAGAAATTTCGCACGAATGAAGAGGTTATCGCTGAAACTGAGGCCTATTTTGAGGCAAAAGATAAATCATTCTACAAAAGTGGTATTGAAATGTTAGAGCGGCGCTGGAATGATTGCGTTGCTCTTGATGTAGATTACGTTGATGAATAAAGCTAATTTTGAACCAAAAAAACTGTGTTTTCTTTGTTAGGCCCGGGACTTTTCAGCCCATGTGTTAAGTCGATATTTTAACGTAAAATTTCGAGTGTTTGTCATGAAATTGTAAAGTTTTATGTCATAGATCGATCGAAGAATTTTGTAGGTTAAAATTGGACGAACTTCAAGTTGTCAATTGTCAAGTTGTCAATTCAAGTCAATTGCATTACATATTTATTACAAATATCACTTCAAATATTTCATATAATTATATAAAGCATACAAAAACAGCTGTTTAAACATAGTGTTAAATACTGGGTACTTAATACATAAATAAATACAATAATACATAAATAATAATAATTTTTCCTATATCGAAATAATTAGGTATATTAATTAGTTCAGTAATCAATCACATTAACTACATAGCTATATATCTTCATCAAATTCAGACGAGGAACTTTCATTTGCGTTGGTTATTATAGGCTCAACTTCAATATTGACAATGTGTTCTCGGATAAACCAGTCTTCAATTCATTTCTCTGTATGTGCTACAGACTTTCCATACTTCATTACACTGTTCCAATGCTTCTTTCCATATATTTTGTACTTTTTCATCGTTATATCCATATCTACCAATATATTTATTATAGTATGTCTTTGCATTAGCCCAAATTAATTCGATGGCATTATAATCACAATGATAAGGTGGAAGTCTTAAAATTTCATGGCCATGTTCCCTTACTAGTTCATCATTGTGAGTTTTTCATCACATATAATATTATTGGCATTTTAACAAGCAGTTATTTCAGCCTTGTTGAGGAACTGCAGGGCTGCTTTTCTTGAAGTACACTATGGTACGGTGCATTATCCATTACTATTAAGCTCTTCTAAATTTGGGATTAGCTGTGTCGTCATCCATTTTTAAAATATGGTGTTGTTCATTTCACCATGGTAATCGGACGTCAAAGATTTTGAGGCGAACACTAAACTTGCACCCTGAACAAATCCTTTCAGAGCCGGCATGAATGATTATAAAACGTTTCCCATCATATCCTTCTGACTTACGGACAGTTTTAACACTATTTATTGTCTTGCCAAGAATTTGTTTTCTTGCCTGTTGAATAAATCCAGGTCTCATCTAGGAATATAATTTGGCGTCTGAATGTGCTGTTACGATTTTCCATATATTTGCGAAGAAAGCAAGCTCTTAAGGCAGAAATATTGTTTCTTTCGATTAATGATTTCCTGTTGTCATCCAACATCTGTCAAATGACCGCCACGACTTCTCTGGCAGTTCACAATTCTTTTGTTGAAATTCTCGATTACTGCTGAACACATTTGCGGAGTTATGTCACGAATTATTCGCCTAATTTCTTCTTTCAACTGTTGAACGGTTTGCGGATTATTTTCGTAAGCTTTCTCTTCACATAGCCCCACAAAAAATAGTCTAGAGGCGTCAAGTCGCATGACCTTGGTGGCCAATTTACGTCCCCATAATGGAATACCCGTTAGATTCGTTAAAAAGTGTATATCTTCATTATTTTGGATTTCCTGTTGTGAACCAAGATAAAAAGTGGGTGCCTCATGTGTTTTGTGAAAGCTGTAGAATCGTTTTACTCCAGTGGTTATCAGGAGATAAGGCATACCTTCCATTTGGTTCACTAATGTAATGCAGAGAACTTAGTAATCATGAAAATGACTGTTACTTTTGTGTTACGAGGACAGTGGGATATAATACAAAAAATAAGGCGACTTTTGTTTATGTCGAAATTCCGTCTCTTATTAAGCCAATTTTACATTCGAATGATCTTCCATATCCAATTTGTCCCGATAATTCGAGTCAAAATATATTAGACGACGGCAATGAAAGTTATGTTGAAGTTAAATTGATTTCTAATGATTCTGACGATTTCTGTCTTCAATGAAACACTCCACATTTAATTATCCATGCTGAATTAAATGATCTTATAAGAGATTTCCAACTATCAAGATCTAAAGCAGAGCTTCTTGGTTCTCGCCTACAACAATGGAATTTATTAACACCAGCCGCGAAAGTTACGTTGTCCAGAAACAGGAGCAAAGTTTACTCAGAATTTTTCAAAAGAGAAGGGGAATATTGTTATTGCACTGGCATTTTAAGTATTTTCCCTGAAAACTTAGGAAGTATGAGTGACGAACAGGGGGAACGTTTTCACCAAGATTTAAAGCTGTTCGCAGAGCATCAAGGATTTAGGGGTGAAAACACGTTAGGTGATTACTGTTGGTCCATTATACGAGAAATCGATCCGAAAAAACTATAAAAAGAAGGCGAAAATTAGCCATTTTTAATTATATTTTATTATTCATACTAAGATTTTTTTTCATTTTTAAGTAAATAAATATTTCTAAAAGCAGACGTGACAGAATTTTATTATTTTTTTCTGAATAACTCTTACCTAAATAAACAGTAATTAACAACTTTCAGCTGGGGTATAAAAACCGTGAAAACTAGTGTTATCAATATTATTTATGATAAAGTTTTAAAATAGCAAAAAAATCGATAATTATTTTTTATTCGAAAACCCAATTCGTAATCTTATTCGAAAATTTCAGTTTACCGAATCGGTTGTTGATTTAAAGGTGACAGGGCGTCGGCGCAGTGCTCGATCCCATTAAAATGTCGCTAGTATGTACGTGAACATGTTGCGAAAATCCCAGAACATCGGTTCGTCGTCGATCTCGATAGTTGAACATAACGAGAAGCGTTCTGTATCGAATTTGAACAAAGATCTTTCCTTGGACGCGTATAAAATTCAACTAACTCAAGGGATAAAACCACTAGACATTATTTATGTTCATATAACCAATAAATGTTGGGTATTACTAGCACTAATAATTAATATTACAAGGAAATCAAAAGAAATATAAATATAATAGTATAACATTAAAGGTCTATATCACAGGCGCAGTTCGTAGTTGTATAGCCATCCCAGTGCTTTTTGAGGTTGTTAATATCCTGCAGAGGGCCTTTGAAGTATGCGTCGGGGCATTCCAAGGCAAAGTGAGCAATCGTTTGCTCCTCAGTGCCACATTTATCGCATCTCGAGCTCTCCGCGCTTCCCCATTGGGTCAGGATCTGGTTGTAGATTCCGACCTGTTTGATTCCTGTTTAGGTTGCACGACAGTCTTCTACGGAGTATGAACTCTGATGGTTTAGTTGTTGGGTCCTGTATCAGATGGGAGCTTGTACTGTCTCCAGTGAAAGTCTCTCAGCTGGTTTCAATGTATTTTGTTGGTATTTAAGAGGAGCAGCGTAGGTATGGATAGGAAGAGAGGAACTAGCATTATATTTATCAAACTATCACTTTAGGACAACTGGATGTCTGGTTTGAGGTGGTGCAATGTTGCTCAGAAAGGACAGCCATTGAAGGGGGGTGCTTCGTATGGTTCCAGATATAGTTCGCATAACTCGGTTCACCTGCGTGTCAATGATTCTGAGAGGATGATGAAACTCTAAATGGCGTTAATTAATGGCGTTAAGAAACTTTTTATGGGCCTAATTGGGTTTTTGAATAAAAAATAATTATCGATTTTTACGTTATTTTAAAACTTTATCATAAATAATATTGATAATCGATGCGAAAAAAAAAAAATATGTCAATTAATTATGAATGAATTAAAATTTATAAAATTAAAAAAAATTACGTGAATACGGACGCCGCGCGATTGGCTTGCATGTTTGTGACGTCATAATAGTAAAGTGTTTTCACGTCAGTACTGTCAACAGCTTTTACCGGTATATATATATATATATATATATATATATATATATATATATATATATATATATATATATATATATGTACATACATATACATGTATGTATATTGAAATCCTAAAAGAAACAGCAGAAAAGGTAGGACTCCAAATTTCCTTTGAAAAGACACAATGCATGACCTGCAACAGACTAAGAACACCATTTCTAAAATCAAAATATGGTAACATCAGACGAGTGTCTCAGTTCAAATATTTGGGTGAAATAATCATGGAAAATGGGTTGGAAAAAGCGGCCAATCAGGGTAAATGTCAAAAAATGGAAACGGCATTGAGACTTACACAAAATATTTACAACAAAAAATGCCTATCTAAAAATACAAAACTGAGACATTACAATACAGTTATTAAGCCAGAATGTCTATATGCTGCAGAAACGCTCATTTTAAATAGAAAGCGGGACATCGAGGACATTAAAAAGAAGGAAAGAAAAATCATAAGAAAAATCCTAGGCCCCAAACAAATAAATAGCACAACATACCGACTTCGAGAAAACCAAGAAATCAAACAATACACAGATATACATAGCGATATGAGAAAAAGGAGACTTAAGTTTTACGGACACATAAAACGGATGAATCCGAGTAGACTAACTAGACAAATAGTCGAATTTTATGAAAATAGGAGTAGAGCAAAAGTAAAAATAATTAAATGGATTGCTGCAATTAAAGAGGACCTAAGATCAGCAAATATTACACAAAGTGAAATTCAGGATAGAGGCTGTTTCAGACACAAGGTTAACGTTTGGAAGGTTGGCCAGAGAGAAAAATGTAGGAAGACTGGAACAACTTGGTCTGACGAAAGGAAAAAAGCTCATAGCGAAAGAATGAAATTAGTATGGGCGCAAACGAAGGCTAAACAACAAGCGCCTCTAATTGTACTTCGCGTGGTCCACCAAGGCCCATACGTGAACAATAATAATAATAATAATATATATATATATATATATATATATATATATATATATATATATATATATATATATATATATATATATATATATATATATATATATATATATATATATATATATATATATATACTGTCAGTCAAAATTATCGTTGGTTAAGTGCAAAATAAAATATTGTTTGTCACTAATTTGGTTCAGTAATGTGTGACAAAGGGTTCATAAAGGCTAATTCTAATAATGAACCTGCTGTTGATATTTTTATGGTCACAGATTTTCTTAAAAATTACATTGGGTTCAATTCAGCTGAAGTTGGAGGTGCTAAAGCATCAATGGGAGTTTTTTTTAAAATAATAATAATGTAAATGTAAATAAGAAACAAAATATTTGTATTAAATATAATTTGTAGGGTGTCACGAGAAAGTTACGCTGACAAGGCTATAGGTTTTGTTCAACTTAAAGGCAAAAATGGTTGTTGCAGGGTAAAAGGACGTGTATATCCAGAACAGTGTATATCCAGAAAGAAGTATAATTAGAAAAAAAAACACATACATACTGTTTAAATCACTAATTTTATTTCCAATAAAAAAATACACTGTTAAATATACATAATAAAACTTGCCTTAACTAGGATAATATGAATAATATATTACAGTAGATTATAATATGTAAACTACAATAATAATCAGTTCAGAATAAAAACAATCACTACCCAAAATAATATATACATATTTGTTTGATTGCTTTCATTGAAGTTTGCAATACTTTTAAAACCACACCGATTCTTCAAACCACCACACTAAACTCTATTAACAATATTTAAAAAAAAATCTACCCATACTACATTATCACTTTAATTATGGGTTTTAGTATTTTTAAAACGAT
The DNA here is from genome assembly GCA_031761425.1 of Cosmopolites sordidus. Lineage (NCBI taxonomy): Eukaryota > Metazoa > Arthropoda > Insecta > Coleoptera > Curculionidae > Cosmopolites > Cosmopolites sordidus. Next base: position 1,295,105 of record JARFXV010000476.1, on the reverse strand, counting down.
GGCGATTTTTCGCCTTACATGTTTTACAAACCACCAATTAGACTCTTGATTTAATAATATTTGCAGATATAAATAAATCTGGCTGCTAACTAACTTTAATGCATGACCAGCTAGAGATTTTCCAAATAAAAGAAGGCACTTAAACCCTTTTTTTTAAAGAAAACTTGTGACCTATTATGTTCTCTTTTGAAACAAAATAAAAAATATATAGATCACAGCGACGGCAGCTGTTCGTCGGGAGCACCGGGAAGAAGGTCCAGGACAGAATGAAGCCACAACAAAAGTTGAGCGCCACCCGGTTACTTCATATATCGGAAAAGACCCTGGAACCGGGAAGGGGTCTATCTTAAATAAAATGGTTTACTAGAATTTATACATATATATATATATATATATATATATATATATATATATATATATATATATATATATATATATATATTACAAAAGTACACTCAAAAAAAGAACGATACAAAGCACACAAAAAAAAGGAATAACTAAAACTATCAAACAAAAGACACGGGAAGGTGGTTCTCTAAACCTTACCGTGAAAGAAATCAAAATTCAAATGAACAGCTTTGAATTACACCAGCTGGTCTCTACGTCCCTATACTTACAAATTAGAGGTTATTTCCTCTATTCTGACAATAGTGAAAAGATAAATATATGACGCTAGGGTAACCAAGAATGGTCAGACGGCAAATAGATACAAAATATAAGGTGTTAACGTGACCATTATCAGTATAAGAAATTATGGTAAAAATGCATTTGTGAAAAATAAATGGTAACTGCAATCCTTAACGGTACATGAAAATATAATAAAAAAATGTTTATCTGGCCTTATTTCCTGATGTTGTCTATCCTTGCTTATCCGGTACTGGGTGTTCAAAAACACTGAGTACGACTGTGGGCAGATCTGACCAACCGGTTACTGTGCCATGTGGCCCCAAAAAGGTGTAAGGTTTCCACGATGATCGGGCTCTGTAATAGGTGGTCGTTCAATGGCCTAATGTCTGTTGATCGGATTCTCTGCTGCCTGGCTTAAAACCCTCTATAAGAATATCAGAAAAATCAACCCAAGCAAACCGACGTACCTCGGTCGGAAGGGTAAGGCGCGAAAACGTCCGCTCACCTGGAGATTTGGAGTTAGACTGTCTTGCCTTGTCCAAACGATACCGGAGCTCTTTCAGTTAAGAATTTGTCCGAAATAAACCTACCAGTGGTGATCAACAATTTACGAATGCTACCTGTAGCGATCAAGAATTTGTGAACGCTACAAACTTTTATAGTCGAGGTGTGGAACTCTTCTGTTAAGGTCTACCCACTAGAAAACCACCAAGTACCACAGCATATCCTGGAACCACTGTCAGCCCTTTAATTGTAAGGAAAAAATAAAAATAAAAATAGTTTTCTTATAAAACTTATATATAATCTTTCCATTTATGACAAAAACAATTTTTGTTCAAAAGCCCAATTGGGTAATATACACCTTAACAGTATGTTCGTTCAACAAGTTGGCGCCACGTGCAATACGGCGAAGGAAACTTTGGATTTGCTACGGACACGTTTTCCAGGCCACGTAATTTCTTGAAATGATGATATTCAGTGTCCTGCAAGATCATGCGATCTAACCCCCATCGACATTTCATGTGAGACTTCCTCAAGGACAAAGGCCAGCCTAGACAATTAATGACTTGAAGCTAAACAAATATGCATCAGATTATGCTGAAATTGTTATCGACAATTTTACGTAAAAATGGCCATCGGTAGAAACAGCCGAGTCGGGCATTTGGAGAATATTATTTTTCTTTGTTTCTTAACCAATTGTAAGCTTTTAAAAGTGTCTCGAAATAATAATAATAATAACATCTAGAAAATCTTTAAGGTATCTCATGAGTAAATGGAAGTACTGTTTGTTCACCAACAGTACATTGGAATAACAAATATCTAGAGAGGAATATTTCAGGGAGATTCCTTTTCCCCTGTTTGGTTTTGTCTAGCGTTAAATCGGATGTCCGCATTACTTAACAATAAAAATATTGGCTACAAACTTGACATGAGAAATTCCAGAAAACTTTCTCATTTGCTATACATATACGACTTAAAACTCTATGGAGAAACAAGACAGAAACTGAATTCATTAATAAAAACAGTCGAAATATTTAGTAATAGTATCAAAGTGTAATTCGGACTCGAGAAATGCTCCACTATCAGCTTCCAAGAGGGAATAATAAAAGAACATTTAACAGCCTGTGGTATACAATAACTAGCATCAGAAGACTCATACAAATACTTAGAAATGCTTCAAACCCATAAATTTGATCATAGCCTATTAAAGGATTTTTACACTTTGTACCAAAAACGTCTGACAAAACTCCTAAACACCAAACTAAACGGTGGAAACCTCATTAAAGCGATCAATGGCTGGGCGGTGCCAACTCTGACATATTCTTTTGGCATTGTTAAATGGTCTGAAGCAGATCTTGATGAACTGGATAGATTGGCACGAAAAACATTGACAAAGTTCCGATGTTTACATCCAAATTCGTCTACAAGAAGGCTATATATTCCAAGAAATTTGGGAGGCAGAGAGCTTGTGAATGTCAAGAATCTTTGCCTCAATCAGGAGAACAGGATGAGAGAGCGCTTCATTAGTTCACATAGCACACTAATGAAACTGATTGTTAAGAGCGACCAGGGTTTCACCCCGCTGAATCTAAATAGACAAATTCGTGTTGATAGTAGAACAACACTGAAGGATATCGTTCAAGAATGAAAACAACAGGCATTACATGGGAGATATCCTAAATCAGTTGAGGATGATTCCATTGACAAACATTTGTCTCTAAAGTGGCTTACCGATGGACCATTATATCCAGAAACAGAGTGTTTCGCGACAGCTATTCAAGATAAGGTTGTAAGGATAAAAATAAAAAGACATATACTACACATGGATGTTGTCGACAAGTACAGGAAGTGCGGTGGTGTGGGAGAAACAATCGAACACCTTATTGGAGGGTGTCCAGTCCTTGCCCCTTATGCTTACCTGGGCAGGTATAATCAGCTGGCGAAAATTATACACCAGCAAATCGCTTTAACGCATTCGCTATTTGATAAGATACCTGCACTATATTATAAGTACACGCCTTCCCCCGTACTTGAGTCAGCGGATACCATTCTTTACTGGGATAGAGCAATTACAACAGATCGGACGGTTGACTATAATAGGCCGGATATTGTTCTAATTAACAAAAAGGAGAGGAGAGCTTTCATAATTGACATTGCGATACAACTCTCGCAACATTAGAAAAACTGAAATGGAAAAGGTTACGAAGTACGAAAATCTACCATTTGATCTGAAAAATCAATGGAAACTCCAGAAAGTGGACGTGTTACCTTTTGTTATATCCGTCGAGGGCAAAACCGCTTCCAAAAACCTGGAAATTCTTGGTGTTTGAAAACAGATTACCACAGTAGGGCAACGAGCAGTTCTCTTACAAACTTGCCACATTATTCATAAGGTACTAAGCTGAATGGGGAGCCTAAGCTGAGATGATCGATTAATCATGTTTGTGATAATAATAATGCGTAGCGTCTGATCAGTCACACTTATGATAAGGAGACGATTGTTATCCATCATTGTCTCGATGTTATCGACATGCATGTTGACGCAGGAGGTACATCCTGGACTTCAATATTTGCCCCTCTACATCACATGTTACACGTTGTATCATCCATAATTTATTTTGTTTAATTCTACAACTAAACTATGCTCTTTTATATGAGAACCCTAATTACTACCCTACTATGTAGGAAGCGTACTTACCTACCTAATGAAACGTGTAAAAAAAGGATACAAGGACAAAGAAAAGAAAGGGGGGAAAGAGAACAAAAGAAAGAAAAAAATGGCCGAGAACTTTACTGACCCTTACATTAATAACTGAAAAAGTTGACTGAACCGAATAGGTCCTTTATCCCGGTTCATGATTTTCTTGCATTTTTGTATTTGAATTGTTTCATATGCATCCAAAGCCCTATTGTTATATACACATTTAACCAGTCTTAAATTACTAATGTCTTCTATATCTAATGTGGGTAATGTGTTCTTTATATCTCGTAAATATAGATGTTTTTGCTTGTCCAATATACCTTCGATCACAATCTTGACCGCTAATTTCGTAAATCCCCGACTTTTCCTGTTGATCTAGTTTATCCTATGGATTACCCAGGACCTCTCTTAATTTATTATATGGTTTATACACAACCTTAATGTCCACTTTTTTCAAAATTTTATCTAGCCCTCATGTTAATTGGACATCAAACCGTATTACCATGAATTTATTTTTGTTCTGATCCTTTTGAAAAGTCGAAGATTCTTTCAATAATTTTCTGAACTTATGTTTTCTAATTAGTTTATCTACAATGTTCTTATTATAACCATTCACTTCAGATACCTCCCTAATTCATTTTAATTCTTTGTTATAATTATCTTTATTTAAAGGAAAATTAATTAATCTATTTACCATAAAATTTAAACTGACCATCTTATTTTGGAAGCTATGATTTGAATGTCTCGAAGTGGTGGTATTTTTATTGTTTCTACTGACTAAAACATCCAGAAATGGTAAACTATCGTTGTTTTCGAGTTCATGCATGAATAATATATTTTGGGATTTACTACTTAAGTTCTTAATAAAATCATCTAAATTTTCATTTTTCGAATCGAATATGACAAAAACGTCATCCACATATCTTAACCATACCTTCGGAAAGTAACTGAATTCATTTCTCGCCTCGGTTTCAAATTTACTCATAAGTAAGTTTGCTAAGAATGGTGACAGAGGACTGTCGATTGTCGTTCCTTCTTGTTGTTCGTAAAACCTGTTATTAAGTTTTAAACAATTTTGCTTCATACAAAATCTTGTTATGGAGATATACTTAGAAACAATATTGTTATTAAAATCATTTAACCTCGAGTAACTAACTTCCTTAAGTATAAATTCTTCTGTTGGAACCTTTGGTATGAAACAAAGGAAACCAAGACCTCACCTTCCTGTAGATGTGTGTTTTTGACTTTTACTATGAATTTTATTGAGTTTATTACAAAACAGGAAGGCAGTTGTTTTGGTAGATTTTCAAATTCCTTTGTTAACCATTTTGGCACTTATGTTGGGGAATCAATGGCTGATATAATTAGTCTCATTGATTTTTCTGGTTTATGAATTTTTTATAGAGCATACAATCTTGCCACTTTTGGATTAGAAATATGAAGTTCAGAAATCAGCTTTTAAATAAAAACAATCTATCTCTCGCAGACACTTCACAATTTTAGAAATGTTTGCCATATTTTGACTTTTATTTGAAATATTTTTGTTAATTTTGCCTTTACATGATTCTCTGACGAAAGCTTTGGAAGACTCCGGTAAGTGTTTAATACCAGTTTCAATACCGGCTACAATATCCTCTAAAGCACTACGGGATGCCAGCAAAGCAAAATTAAGACCTTTATTTAAGAAATCAACTTTTCAATTCTTAATCAATCTCAACTTTTATTACTGTAAAGGTCAGTAAACTTCACGGTTTATTTTTTTCTTTCTTTTGTTCTCCTTTTCCCCTTTTTCTCATATACATAGGATATAGTTTAGTTTTCGAATTAGATTAAATCATCACCTGATGATGCTAACATGGTTAGCGAAACGGGCGTCGAGAACTTTAAAAAAAGAATTCGGTGTTTAGTGGTAAATCTCTTTGAGTTTAGCAAACTAGACCCAGGCAAATTCTCAACGCCATCTGTGTTTTATTCAAGAAGTAAAAAACCCACTCTATTTGAAAGATCCGTTATTTTCTTAGTAGTAACGTTCTCACTTGAAAAATCCAGAACAGTAAAATAAAAAAGTAGTTTATTGTCCCGATTTAGCTCCGTGGAACTTTTGGTTATTTGTTATTTCACCTAAAACAGGGCACAATGAAAAAAAAACAAACTACGTTAATATACGAAGGGTGTAAATAAGGTACTGAAGCTGGTGGCGGTCAATCTGGCAGCATTGTTGGTTTCTCCTTTGTGGGGCGGAGGCAATCCAACGTCTGATGCGTCTTCACAGTCACTTGGTAATTCATAGCAATTCTTTTCGTGAACCTCATTTTTCTAGTGCTTTCTGAAAACCAGCGAGAACAATTTCAAACAATGTCCGGTTCCCTCCTGTTGTCTTTTTGATCCCGCGAATGGTTTTTCTGAATTATTTTTCGCGTACATCTTGTTCATCTCCAATTCGTTGGTGAAAATTTGACGAACGACTGTGTGAATCAAATTCGGGTCTCCCCCGATTATTCTGACCGTCAACTGATCAGAACGCACCAGACCCTAGATTCTGCGGACATTTTCATCGCTTTGTACGGTGGAAGGTCTTGTCTTCCGCTGCGAGAGTGATTTTATGAGAGTCTCGGCCATCTAGGGAGTGCCTTAAACCACCTGAAAATCTAGGTCGTTGCTCATAATCGTTGTCACTCATTCTCAGAACCAAAGACGTATCAGATCACTTTACTTACCCTCCTCGTATAAGACTCATTCTTCGATAAATTACATAAACATTTCGCAATGATTTTTCGGTTCAGAGTAAATCATCCATCATATATACCAGACACTGTATCGGGCAATTATTAAATTGTTCGTATGCGTGAAAAAAAACGATTTTTTTTTTCTCGATCTCTTTGTTGAAACGCTTAAAAGTTGTTCTTGCGAACTAGTTCTATTTTTGGTAATCTTCGGCTCTTCCGCCACTTTCAAGGCCATCGACGAATTGTATATAAAAATAGGCATCAGACGCACAACAATTATTGGCCCGACGACGAACACATGTTCCTTTTATGCGAATTTTTTTTAAGGAAAACAACATCATTATTCAGTAGGTTTTTTTTCAAACATTTTATCGAGACACTTTTGCTTTACACAGTTTGTCAAAATGTTTAATATTCTTGAGCAGTTGCGACGTGTAGCGGTTAATAATTCTTAATTTTTACTTAAAATAAAACACGTTTAATTGTGTAGAAAGGTACAAAATGGTTAATTCAAAATATGCGCCATTATTGACTGCACATTTTCCCAAACTCTCAAGCAATTTGTGTATACCCTCCCAGAAATATCGAACATCTTTTCAAGTAGTCCAATCATCAAGCCATTTTCAACCTCTCCGTAATTCATCTCATGGTTAGCGAAACGTGCGTCGAGCAGTTGAAAAAAAGTGATTTGGTGTTTACTGGTAAATCTCTTCAAGTTTAATATCCGTAATTGTTGAAGTGTTTAATGGAAAGTGCATGAAAGATCGATGAAAACAAGTGGTAATCGGAAGGGCCAAGCGAGGCAAAAGCTCCAACCCAAGTGCAGAACTAGTGTCTCTGACTGCCTCCGCTGTGTGTGATGGGGCGTTGTGGTGCTGCAAAATCACTTTTCAGTGTCTTGTAGTCCATTCTGACCACTTTTCGATCAATGTATGGTTAATATTGACCATTTGTTGACGGTAGCGAACGATTTTAACGGTTTCACCTGATTTCTGAAACTCTTGGTTCACTACACCTTTCTAATCCGAACAAATACACAGCATTATCTTTTTTCCAAAGTGATTCGGTCTTGTGGTCGATGTTGATGATCATAATATATCCAGTTTTCGTCTCCAGTCACGATGCGATGCAAAAAAGTCTTTCTTTCATGCCGAGAAAGCAAAACTTTGCACACCGTTTTTCCCTTTTCCGTCTGTCTGTCGTTCAGCTGATGTGGTGCCCATTTTTCTGCCTTCTGGATATTTTTACCATTTCCTGTTGAGTTTGCACATCGCCTTCTTCCAACAATGCTTGCAATTCGACATCTTCAAATTTTTTCGATTGACCTGGACGTTCTTTTTCTTTCTAGTTGGCATCAACACTTTTGAATCCTAGGTCCACACGCAGTGCTGGATCCGCAGATCCCGCAATGCAGGGGGGGGGGGGGCAGCACCGGGGACAGCACCTCAAGTAACACTGAAAAAACTTATTCCCACAAGGTGGGCATCTCCCCATGAATCAATTTTAGCAATCAAGTTGCTTGCCTTGATGTTATGAAAGCCCTGATAGAAATTTCTTTAAAGAGCAAAAAAAACGGATGAGGTATCAGAATCAAAGCGCCTCACAAAACTTCTGGATAGCTACCAGTTTGTATTTGTAACTGTGTTTTTGTCTAAAGTGTTCACGCACATGAAGGTTGCTTCGAAATGCCTTCAAACAACCGAAATAGATTTTTTAAAAAGCAACAGCAGTTCTCCAAAACAGTGTTTCTAAATGGAATACGCCAAGACATAGCTTTTTCGAAGTAATTTTTTGCGATTGCTGCAAAATGGAATATAGAAGCAATGTTTCCGGTTAGTAGACAGTCCAAGATTAAAAGACACTTTGGCAAGTTAGCAGAGGATGACAGGTTTTGTGATAGTGAACGCAAGTTCAAAGTTAAAGTATTTTTTCCTCTCTTGGACACTGTAAATGGTCGAATTACTGAACGTTTTTCAACTTTTAAAAATTTAACGGAAAATTTTCCAGTTTTATTTCCTCAAAAATTTCTTGCCTTATCAGAAGATGATATTGTGTCAAGGGCTGAAAGACTGCAAACCAAATACAAAGCTGATATTGGTCCCACTTCACATTTCGAACTGGTTTCACTTCGGATGGGCCTACAATCTGAAATAGCACTCTTAAGTTCAGCTTATGATCTTTTCAATCTGCTATATACAAAGCTTCAAGCATTGTCAAACCCATAGTATTATACATATTTACTGACAATAATTTATTAAGTACTCTTGATAAATTTTACCGGCTGTGGTGGGTTAGTCGCCTGCCTGGCAATCCAAAAGTAGCTGGTTCGATTCCAGCTCTCGGATGGGAGTTTTTCTTTAATTCTTCTGTCCATCTTACTTCTTACCCTACACAAACACGCCCACACATATCCACACCTAAATGTCTGTGATTGTTTCTAGGCAAAAGTGTAAAATCCGACAAGGAATTACCCCTCAGTCACGCCAGTTAAAGGCTGGGTAAGGCCGGATGCCTTCTGAGACGTGTTCTACGTTGGTCACTTGCCAGTGGGTAGGCTTTCTGATAGACTTATGGGTAGGCACATAACCAAGGGTTTGATAGCCTGAGGGGGTGCTGGCCAGGGTTTGTCGGTAGCTGATGACCGTGGTTCGGAACCCACGTTAAGCTGTAGGTCCAGTCGCTAAATAGCCTTAGATGCTGATGCGCCTCTAACCGTAAATCCTTTCCTTTTCCTTTCTTGAAAAATTTAATCTTTTTTTATATGGAGCACCCTTGCTGATTGTTTGCGGGGGGACCTAAAATTTATAGATCCGGTCCTATCCACAAATGTCTTGCGTTGGGATATTTGTAAATCTTCACAAGAATACGAGGACTTACACTCGCTTTTTTATTTGGTTAAACAAGAAAAGCCATACGTGCCGCAAATACTCTTTATTTGACTCGAAACTCGACATGTCTGCCACGCGAAAGCTACTGTCGTAGTAACAAAATGACATAAGAGATTAAATTGTGAACCGATCCCGAAAAAATCAATCTTTCGAAAAACAATTATTTTTTTCCATAATGAATTTCAAACAACAGCAAAACAATATTAAAATTTCTATTGTGTATCTAACATTTGGACACTGAGTGTATATTCTTTTGATGACAGATCGGGTAAATATGGGGAGGGGGACAGATTTTTGAGAGTCATCAAACAAATTATCGGTCTAGAGAAGGTTCTCGACGTCAGTTGTCAACATACGATCGTAAAACCCAAGCGGCGACATCTCTAGGTGGATATAAAATTTATGTTAGCAAGATGATCAATTGTTCTGCGAACATCTCGATGCTTAACGCCTTCAAGTGTCTTGAACCGTTACCAATGAAGCCCTATTGGTCACTATTTTAAAATCGTGTCACTTTTCTCACTATTTTCGAAATTTGGTCACTATTATCACTATTTCAGTGCTCAGAGCTCTTCAATGCGAAACTCTGGGTTCGAGATGGGCTTAAAATGAACGACGGTCGGCCAGATTTCGTCCCCAATGGCAAGGAAGCTTCTGTCAGCTCGCCGCAGCGCGTATCGGAAGTATGAAGAGTACATGCAAGAACAGCGCGATGAAGAGCGGCACGAGCCAGAAAATAGACCGAGGAGCAGACACGCAACAATGAACAGACAGAAATATTCGCGAATCTCGAAAAGAAACTCAAAAAGAAGCAGAAGGCAGAGAGAGAACAAAGGAAAGCCTACTATTGAGAGACGCAACTAAAATGCTTGAAAATGCTTTGAAGAAGAACGATATGATAGCGGCGAAGGTGGCTCAAGGAATGCTAGCAGGGGCGAAGGCTATGAGAGAGAGGGCTGAGAAGTACTACAAGGAAAGTGCGCCATTGCAGAAGAAACTAAAGAGAAAATCGGCAACTTTACTTCAGAAGTTACTTCAAAATTACACCAGCAAGAGAAAAAAGGGCCCCGATGAACATGAAAACTCTGACGACCCTGACTCGACCCTTCTGCCTTAATATTAGGAATTAATTACTTCAAATTGTGATGTTTTCCAAAGCTTAGCTTTGAAAGCTAGGTAAAATTTTTATTGTGATTTTATTTTTTAAGTACAGTGTTCAGAGTACAGATCGTAATAATACGAATAATAATGTAATAATAATGATATGACAATCAGGCCAGTTGGCTGCGTGAGAGAGGAGCAAATACGAACACAATTGAACAAATGCTTTATACTGAAATTACTATGACTGTACTACAGATTATGACAAAGTACCTGCATAATTGGAAGGGCGCTGGCACTGATAACTAGCTATATAGTTTATAAGAGAACCAAAATAAATCCCTCGATTTCTTACTCAAGGTAAAACATATTTACTGCCCAAAGGAACCGTCTCTGATAACCCAGCGAAATACCAGCAAATTACCTGTTTTCAAACGATATATAAACTATTAACATCATATTTCACAGTACTACTCACAGGATATATAGACAAACATGATATACTAAATGAAGAGCAAAATGGTTGTCGAAAGGGAATGCAGGGATGTACCATGTACAACTTATGTAACAACTTATTATAGATTCAGTTATATTGAAACACGCTCGGAAAAAAAAATCCAAATTTATCATGCTCTATTATATTGATTATCAGAAGGCCTTCGACTCGATTCCACCCTCTTGACTAATTAAGATACTAACACTATACGAAGTTCACCCAGCTTTAATAAACACACTTCAATAACTAATAAGGAGTCGCGCACCACTATTCATTAATCGCAAAATGGAAATACCACCAAGACTGAGGAAATCAGGGTGACAAGCGGCATAGGGGGACTCGCTGAGCCCTCTGTGGTTTTGCCTGGCACTGAATCCACTCTCTAATCTGATTAAAAGGAGGCAAATCGGATACAAACTCCAAAAAACAAACTATATCGCACCTGCTGTACATGAATGATTTTAAAATTGTATGCATCATCGCCACCGAAATTGCAACAACTCATTCAGGTTATGCAGAAATTTGCAATTGATATTAACATGCACTTTGGATTAGATAAATGCAGAACTATTAACATAAAGAGAGGAAGAGAGGAAGTTAGAGATGACAGGGTTTGTCACTGCAGAACATGAATATATAGAGTCAATGCAGGAGGGCGAAGTATACAAATATCTTGGAATACAACAGTCCAAGAAAGTTGAGCATACACTCATTAAGGAAACACTAACTAAAGAATTCACGTCCAGGCTTGAAAGCATATGCAGGTCTGACCTAAACAGTAGAAATATAGTAAAAGCTATAAACACTTTTGATGTACCAGCCTTGACATATTTGTTTGGAATTATATCTTGATCAACCACAGATATCGACAGGCTACAACGAATAATTAGAACTACTCTAACAAAGTATAGGAAACATCAGCCGCACAGTAGTAAAAAACGACTTATATTACCAAGAATTGAATGAGGGAGAGGAATTATAAATATATATAATATACACGAAAAATAAATATCCAGTTTAAGAACATATTTCCATCAAATAATTAAAGCCCGCCATATGCGTGAGTTTAGCTGATGATAATTATACGCCCCTGAATCTTAAACAAATGGAACGACATAATGAGAGCATCCAGACAACTGGAACAATTATACAAGAGTGGAAAAAAATGTCTCTTCATGGTAGACACCTCCATGATCTTGACCGTCATGAAATCGACAAGAGTGCGTCGAACGCCTGGTTGACATGGGGAAGTCTTTTTCCGGAGACTGAAGGCTTTATGTGTGCAATTCAAGATCAAGTCGGGCACACTAAGAACTGCCAAAAATATATCATAAATATATAACAAAAAGAAAAAAACAGCATTCCTAATCGACATAGCTGTTCCAAACACACACAACATTGTGTGTGTGTGTTTGGAACGTGCAAAAATATACAGACCTCAAGTTAGAAATAAAGCGGATATGGAAGTTGAACCAGGTCCATATTTTGCCATTGATAATTTCAACAACCGGCATTATATCAAAGAACTTGAAAAATAACATCAAATTTCTGGGACTAGAAGAAAATCTATTTAAAATAATGGCGAGGGCAGTGATCCATAATACCACTCGCATCGTCCTAAAATTTTTGGAGGATGAAGTTGTTTTGGCTACGGCCCGCGCCTTATTTAAAATCCAGCTTCGCTGGGGAAAAGGATGAAAAGAAAGAAATAATATACAAATAATATAATCATAATAGTACAAATTAATTTAATCTTAATAAATATTCTTATCCTTTTATTGTAGCATTTGTTTTGTTTTTCATTTACTTCCCATATCGTACAAATTTCTCAGGAAAAAACTGCAACTGAACTCTGAAATGGTGAAAAAAAATACGACTAGCTTTTACAAAAGTTCCTAAATTGGTTGGGAAAATGTCACTATTTAGACGAAAAAGTCACTATTATGTCACTATTTCTGTGAAAGATAAGTCACTATTCTACTATTTTTGACCCTCTGAAGCACTGATAACCCTGAGCACTACGAAAAGTAGTATTTCTCTAATTTGGATTGTTTTTCTGATATTTGCAGGTGACAAGTTCAGATTGGTACTGGCCACGACGTTGAGAGAAGACGGATATCCGGACAGCGGTGACTGGAATCCTCAGGGACTGGACACTGAGGGTTCTCGAGCTGACAGCTTCGAGTACGTCATGTCCGGCAAAGTTTACCGCATTGAAGGCGACGAAGCGGCCCTGGAACCATCCAGTCGACTGTAAGTATCATCTTGATCTTATCTTTTCTTAATTTTTTTACATATGTACTAATTAATTTAATTAAATTAATTAAAACTCACGACAGGGTGGATATAACGTCAGCTTGGAACTACGGTCACGGGTGCTGAAAACCCCAGCACCTCCCTTCGACCGACTGGCGAGTAGCCAACTTAGAAAACCTGGCATAACTGAGGGTTGATTCCTTGTCAGATTGTACGCTCTCGCCTACAAACATTTAGAAAAAGTCCACACCAAGTACGGTACCACGCTAGCTACCATGTCGTCAGATTGCGACCAGCGTGGCTCTTATTATCGGTTTTACTTCATAATCGAAAAAGTTTTTTTATTTAAAAGAAAAATAAAGAAAACCGACGTGGTTTGGCAACATCGCACGCTTAATCGATCGATCCCGGGATTCGCACGTGCTTGACCTTGTCCTTCATACGATCGGGAGAGAGAAGGGTTCAAAGCCGGAGAGTTGTCGATTAGAACAGGAAGAGTGGGAAGAGAGGGTTGTTTTGGGGTGGGGCAATTGCAAGTTCAATCCCAGTTTGTTTACGACAGTGTGATGTCTACTTTGAAATTCTCTGCGGGACTGTTTGAAAAGTACTAATGCTATATTTGAGATCTACGATAGATTAGATAATTTCCTGATGATGCTAGCGGGTCTAGCATAGTCGAAACGCATCCATTTATGGAAAATGAATCTTCTGTCAGATGGAATCAAGAACAGTCATGCCAACTGCAAAAATAAACAAATGGTTGTATCGATACGTAAAGCCCTCAAATTTTTTAATGTTTTCTTAAGCTACGACATACGTTTATTGTTATTTTTTTTTGTAATTTCTATAAATAGTCACTTTGAATTACTTACACACAATTAATTCCTACATTACACATTTGACCATTCCTACATTATCTTGAACCTAAAGTAAACAAAAAAAAATGTTATAATAACTCCATGGGAGCAAATGCCACGGAAGGATAAAGAAGAGAAACAACACATGTTGCTAAGAGGTGCTGTGAAATATTTTTTGTTGCTCAACAAGCATAGAAAATAATTAAAATCGTACACCTTGCTCTCGATGACAGAATTTAATTAAATTACTAGTTATGTGGGCTACAGCATTAACAGAAGGCTCTATATATTCCAAAGCTTTCTATGACTCTTGTTCATTATCAAGAGCGTGTTGTATCGACCAGAAAAGATGATAATCTGTTGGCACTAAGCCAGGAGAACACGCTGGGCGCCGAAGATCCGATCATTCGAGATCCACAATGCTTCGTTCACAGGTCTTGCAATATGTTACTGCCGCCACCACTCTCTACATACTCTAAGATAAAGAGAAGTATTAATTATTAAAAAAAAACATTGTTGGGGACGTAATATAAATATCTACAATGGTAGTCAATAAACAATACAATGGTTGTTTTCGAGTCACATCGCAATCGTAATAAATGCAGATTTGTTTTGGCCTCTCAGTTGCAAAACTAAAGCAGTACACCGTCTAGCGCGGCCCACGTTTACTCTAATATAATTTCTCGTTTTATTGGCCACCATTATATAAGCATAAATGAAAATAATTCTAAATCTGAAAAACATTCTTTGAAGAAAATTTTAACATTTGACATATGTCATTCATCAAGAACCGACTCAACGAGCTAAGAAGCATGGATGGGACGGAATTGGGGACCACCCTGTGTTTACCGAACTTTTGAAACCGTGAACACAGCTGGTGGTATCTCAGTTTCTTTTCATCATCACGTCGTAGACTCACCTTTATCCCAGGTAAGTCCACCATTTAATCCTAGTGAACGTACAGTAATGGAGAAAAAAAAGGCCCTTATCGGAACCGATCCGTCCTCGTTTTATACCTCGACGCGACAAGATAGTCGTCGCCATCTATCAACGGTCGATCATAACTCACTGTCGCACTGTCGCCAACTTTATTTGCGTATCGGGAATTTTTTGTGATCGATGGTCAGGAAAAAACGATCCCCGATAAAGTCAAGGTTGAACCCGGTGGCGAACCAGAGTACGTTAGGTAATGTGGGAATATTTTTAATTGGTAAAAAATCGCGGTGCATCTTCCAACATGTGATTTCGCTTTGGCACGGCTATATGATACCGGAAAAATGCAACTGCAGCGTTGCCGGTTTTCATATTTTTTCTTACATTGTCATTATTAAAGAAACTTTTTGGATTTTTATGAAATTATCTACCCTAACATGACAGTGACATTGAGATTTTAAACAATATCGCCGCTATTACGTTTCAATGTTCTGACACTTTTATCTGAAAACTGTTTAGAATCATTCTAAAGTATCTGATACACGTAGAAACCAATAAGGTGATTCATAAATCCGTGCGCTTTTCACATAAAACATTTCAGCGTTCGTTTTATTTATAAAAAAGCGCAATTTCGTGAAATATTGACTGGGTTTGCTTTAGTCATTATTACTGCCAGTTAATTGATAGTCGAATGGCGCAAGGTTTGGATTGTATGCTGGACTTGATAGAAGTTTAGCTACGTTCGGTTTTTGAATATTATTCTGTGCTTATATAATAATATGCAGTTTCTGTTGACCAAAGTACCAACTTCAAATAGATTACGGCTCGGCAAAGAGAGATAATACTAGTATTTACCTTTCAATTTCTATGTTTTTGACGCTTTGGTCATTTTTAAGTAAATCGGCAACTATTATTAAGAAAAATTATCAGGAGAGGTTATCTAGGTCGTAGTTGGCAACGTCGCCTTGGCACAGCCTACCAGGACCGTCGTTTTGCATAATACCGTCGTCGTATATGCACTGGCGTGCTCTCCAGCTTTTATTTTAGGCTCGCACGGCGATGCTCAGCTGTTCAATCATGTTGCTTTCCCCGGCCGCTTCGGACACCGCTGTGAATCAGTCCTGCTCTCGACAGTCAAGAGACAAAATCACATAAGTTTTCGAATGGTGTGGCTTGTTTTTGTTTTATCCACATGCGATTCGTTTGTGTTTTTTTGCCTTTGTACCGTTTTTGTTATTTTTATTGTATTCTTTAATACCGGTGCTATATTTTTCGTTTTTGGTGTGAGAGTGTTTTTTTTTCTATTTTGCCTGTGTGTTTATTCGGAATGTGGTTATGTAAAAACGTTAATGGGTGTTTTTGGAGTGCGACCAAATTTTCGTGCCACGACATTTATATTTTTAGCTCGATGTCGACATTAATTATTACATAAAACAAAACCCTCCTAATTACTGACACTGCTCCAGTTATTCCTCGCTTTTTTTTGTCTTCGTTATAGTGCACCTGCTTCTTTATGTAACTGTGTGCACCAAGTGAGGTTATGTTTCCAGTTTGGACCGATCCATTTTTGTCCAGTGACCTTTGGTTCAATCTAAACTGGACGCAGAACAATGTACAGGATGAGTCGAAAAGACCTGCAAATCGGGAGACATTTAATGTTGGATTGTAGTCAATGACGATTTGGGGACTTTTCGCCGTATTCTTTGTTACATGGTGTAATTTAACATCCTTCACGATTGCTTTAGTACTTCCTGACAATTTATACGATCTAGACCAACATCCCCCACCCCACCAACCCGTCTGTCTGTCTGTGACTTTTTAGGTTATGGTCGCGCGTGCTTTCGATGTTGAGCGCGAGGGGACGTTCCCCGTTGACGTATCGGACCCCGTGCCAGGGGTGCATTAGCACATGCGCATGAGTACTCTGTAAATGCACTATCTGGTACGACAGTCCGACGTGTCTCGACTGCTTGCGGTATTGTGTAATTTACACGCGTGGATTTGGGCCTTTTTTCTCTCTCTCTCTCTCTCTCTCTCTCTCTCTCTCTCTCTCTCTCTCTTTTGTACGAGATTTGTTTTGTTCATGTTAGTTTAAGCTTTTTGTTTTTCATTGTCAATATGACCAACTTTTAGATTGTAAATTTGCTACTTTTGTAATATATTGATAATTTTGTTGTAAATAAAGAATTATTGTTCTAGCAAATTATTTTATTATTCTAGGGTATTGTGTTACCTGTTTTTTTTTAAATTTCACAGTGATATTTATTAGAAAAGAGAAAAAATACCAAGCTTTTTGATTAAAATTCTGATATAGGAGAGAATTGCCGAATTTGGACCACTTTATCATTTTTTTATATATGAGCTTGTACAAGCATTTCTAATAAAAACATTTAAATAAAAAACCAAGATTAATATCTAAATTTCCACTATATTTAAAACTTGTACGTAAGACAATTGTTTCGACACACAGTGTCTTTTTCTTAGTTTCTGTTCAGTTTAATTTAGTGTGTATTTGAAAAAGACACTGTGTGTCGAAACAATTGTCTTACGTACAAGTTTTAAATATAGTGGAAATTTAGATATTAATCTTGGTTTTTTATTTAAAATGAATTTCCATTAAGTATCGGCTACCTCAATTAAATAAAAACATTTAAGTGGAAAACAATTGTACCGACAGATAATATAATTGTACTGGTCTTAATTTTAAACTAATATAACTATTTTATTTTTTTACTTATTAGTATCATAAACAATTAATTTATAAAAATTGAGTGTTCGGTCCATCCAAGGCAACCGGTTTCTTGCGATGGACCACTGGTTCCTTAGAATGTACCATCAAGTACAATTAAAACAAAAATACTTCTTGATCTTTGGACTCACATGTAATGTAATGTAACATGTAATGCATTGAATCATCTCGTCTACCCTTAATTTATCACATATGGTACAAAACCATGTAGTTTGCAATTGTACTCTTTGTTTTTTCTTTTTAATCTTCTCTTCTTTGCCACATCTTTTCTTTCCAACATTTTGTGGTTTTGTTTTATTAATCTTTTCTTCGATGCTACGTTTTAATCCCAGAAAGTTATCAATAGTTGATAATAATTGTGCTTTCTGAGTAATAGTTCTTTGTGCTCGAGATGACGATAGACCTGGCTGTGGATTTTGTGTTGGTAGCGGTGATATTTTATGGAGAATATCCTCAAAGTTTTTACGCATTTTTTCCTGAGAAATATAAACAACAACGGAATCACTGCCGCTTTCATTGTCATTGGGTATTGACGTACTTGTTGAATGTCCAGTAGTTATTTCATTTTCAGTAACATTACCACAATATTGAGATTGTATCATATCTGATGGTACAAACCGGTGATCCTGAAAAACATGACTGTTAACTGGCCAAATACCAGTGGCACGAAAGGTATTTTCAGCCACTGCTGCAGTTGCCGCTCTGCCATATGCTTCATTTAGTCATTTACAAATTTGAGTTTGATATATCTTATCACCTTTATATTGACGAAGAAAAGTTTCTTGCGCTTGAATAAAGTATTTCTGTAGCGGCCCAAAGAAAGCAACATCTAGAGGTTGCAAACGATCGGTGGTATGCCCAGGCAACTACAGTAATACTATTCAATTTTCTCTAGCAAAGCTACAAGCGTTTAAGTTCTTGGTACGAGTCGTATGCCGATCAAGCAGTAAAAGGACTTTCTTTTCTTGATTGCACTTTACAGGATTTTTGGAATGCTTCAACCAATCGACAAACAATTCGGAATTTATGTAACCCGATTCTGATATAGTAACAAAGCTTGCCAGGGGTGGCCCAATCTTTGTTGATTTTTTTCTTTTAAAAATGATCGTCGGAGGAACATAAAACCCATCAGCACTGACCGCGCATACCATAGTGATAAGAACGCCACGTTCAGCACTTGTTACGCCACCTACTTGGCGTTTACCTTTACAAGCAACCACCTTTTGTAGAGTTTATTGTACTGTGGAAAATCCCGATTCATCAACATTAAAAATAGTTTCTGCGGTGAAATTAAACTCGTCCACAGTTTTGTCTAAAATATCAAAAAAATGTTCTACGTTCTTCCTATTGAAGCCTCGTGCTCTTGCCATTGAGGTACCTGCAGGTTTTCGTATTGACAGCTGTGGATTTCTGCGTATAAATGAGTTGAGCCACTTTTTCCCTGCTATTTTATTTTCCTTATTAAATATATGTGCCAAAGAGTACTTTTCAGCGACTTCGAAAGCTGGTTTTCGCACTTCTCGGATAGTCAAACCAAAAAAACATTCTTCAAGTTGAAGAATATGTTTGGTTAGAATTGTTTCTATATCTTTAGTAAATGTGGGCCGTCTACCAAGTGCTTTCACTTTATTTCCAGTAGTATTTTTTTTAATCCGTATATCTCTTTATAGTTGTTTTAGGTATGTGATAAATTCGGCTACACTCGTTCAAACCAGTATCACCATTCCTATAAGCTGTAACAGCCTTTAATAAATCACTTTCGGACCAAAGTCCGTAATGTCTTCTTTTAGCCATATGGTAGTTTATCAGGGTTGCCTAAATTGAACCTGTCCATTTTGGGCAACTCTAAGCAAACTTGACTCGTAATGCCAAAATATACAACATAACCCTACTTTTAACTTGTGCTAATAAAACTATCACGCTAATTTTGTACCTGAATAAATTTACTTTTAAAATATGTAATACAATTTGTTGTTACTTACTTTAACACTGACCAAAAGTGTTTCGTTGTTTGTTAAATTATTTAGTTCAGATCTATTAAAATACTAATTCTCCTTTGTCTCCACTGTCAAACAATATACTGCATTACTTCTTTTCTCTCTCGCCTACATACATACATACATATATATATATATATATATATATATATATATATATATATATATATATATATATATATATATATATATATATATATATATACAGTGTGTCGCATTTAAGATGAAGACCCCCCCCCACATTTTCGCTATTTGAAGGAATAGAAATTTGAATTTTTGCTCAGTCAGATAGATTGATGGGTGACGTTTTTTAAGATACTCAACTGAAATCTGAGCTTTAAAATAAGTCTGCTACGAATTCAGAAACAGGACCAATTCTCGATATTTTACTTCGCGTTAGATATATCGAAAACAGTTATTAGAAAAAGTTGTTCAGGATATTATTCTAGTTTCATGTTTTCAAGTTTCATGGCAAAATTCGTATTTTTAATTTTATTATTATTTTGGTCTATACACAAAATTATTACAACAGAATCGTAAAAGAATCGAAAAATGTATTCGAATAGACGGAGGACTAGTTGAGAGAGTTCACATTTGATAGTTAATTATTTGTATTATGAAAATTATTGTTATATACTATATACTTTTTCTTAAATTTGATCAGTTACCAAAAATTGTTTTCCAATAATAATAAAATAATTATTCCTTTGTAAGAGCTATTTATTTTACTGAAATATTTGAATACGTGACACTATTGACAATGTGTCAAGTTTTTACTCTCTATGGCACACAAATTATCAAATTAAAAAATAAACTGGTAATAATTTTGTGTATAAACCAAAATAATGAAAAAAAAATAAAATGCGAATTTTATTATGAAACATGGTATATGGGGTTAAAATAATATTCCGAACAACTTTTTCTAATAACCTTTTTCGATATCTCTAACGCGAAGCAAAATATTCAGGATTGACCTTGTTTGTGAATTCGTAGTAGGCCGAGTTTAAAGTTCAGATTTCAGCTGAGTATCTTAAAAAATGTGACCCATCCACCTGTATGTGCAAAAATCCAAATCTGTATTCCTTCAAATAGCTGAGATATGGGAGTGTCTTCATCTTAAATGCGATATATATATATATATATATATATATATATATATATATATATATATATATATATATATATATATATATATATATATATATATATATATATATATATATATATATATATATATGAGCAATGGTTAGTTGCTAGTTGCTTGACCGGAAGGAAGCCCCACCCATCCCTTACATTGGAGGGCACGTGTTTCGTCTGTTGGTGGTTAGACTCATCAGGGTATCGACGTATGCTCTCTCGCCAAGAATAGGGAGTCCCTCTTCACAATCAAACAACCCATATTTTCAGCATTCTTGGACACAGTCCAAAGAAGTCAAAAAACTCCATTTATAAGCCATCCGTCGAGAAGTATTTATTTATATATATATATATATATATATATATATATATATATATATATATATATATATATATATATATATATATATATATATATATATATATATATATATATATATATATATATATATATATATATATATATATATAAATATAAATATAAACAACTTATGGGAAATCCTTACGAACAACCCGATATTGACTCGTGGGACAAAAATATCACTAGGGGAAAAATTAAAGTACTTTTTTGCAAATTTCCACCTTTATTCCAAAATAAAACTCTGTTAATCAGAGATTATCATCACATCATTCTTCGTTCGGATCGATGACTTTTGCCCATGTTTCTTTCTCTTCCTGGTGGTGATTTCCCTGATGATATAAACTCACCAATTTCGAGACGATAAAGTCGTCAATACATTTCTATATTTCTCTTAAAGCGTCCAATAATTTGTATCAATCATGGACTAAAATAAGTGATCGTCGCAGGGCACCATGTCTGCGCTGTACGCCGTTCCTGAAGGTATAGTATAGTCTTGGTTACCTTGAAAAAATTGAAATTCAAAAAAAAAAGACCGGCAATCTAAAGAAAAAGTACGCACAAGTTGTTTTCTTTGGTTTTAAAGCAAATACAATATTTGCTTTGCTCTTGGACTTTGCAAATCGTTTTTATTAGTAGATTTGAATAAATTACTCTGTGTGATTCATGAGAAAAATCCATATTTGAAGTTGATAGTGCTCTGTCGATTTTGACAGGCATTTTAAGAATTATTTGCCAAGGGAAACTTTTTACTTGATATTTTATGAATGTTACGTAAGGAAAATAATCTGGATATTGTACACCATAAGTATTTCCCTGAAAATCCAGTGGAAGACAATATTGCCATGGATGGCAACGACGTTTGAGGTGGTGGAATAATATGTATACTTGGGACATAAAATTAAGATTGAGAAGGAGCACCTAACCGCTGGGATATGACGTTGGATATGGTTGAGCTGGGCAGCCTTCGGGAAACCCAACCATATAATGAAAAACTCGAATATGCATACAATTCCAAACCAAAAAACTTTCGAAACAGTCATTCTCCTAGATACAGCATATGGTTTAGAGACAATGACATTGACGAAGTAGAGTATGAGAAGATTAGAACGTACAAAAAAAGCCTTGGTTGGCGTTAGTCTCTGCGAAAAAAAAATCACGTGAACAAATTAGAGAAAACGCCAAAGCAATGGACATAAAATAGAAGGTTTTTATGTAAATAAAGAATCACTGGGTAAAAACAAAAAACCAGAGACAAATTTCTCAGTGATTCTTTTTTGTAATAAATTTGCCTAACGAACAAAATTTTAAAAATATAAAAATGTTCTAAAAAAATATACAAACTTTTAACGTTAACGTTTCGGGAAGTATTCTCCTCCCGTTTTCAAAACGAATCTAAAAATAAAGTATATTAATATCTATAAATTATGAAAAGATAAAAAGTAAATATATTTTTTTGTGTATGTCAATGATACTTACATTAAGTAAACCTCACCTATATATATTTTTGGTAGTATGTCACTGTCATTAAAAACTAATTGTCAATGTAAGTATCATTGACATGCACAAAAAGTATATTTACTTTCTATCTTTTCATAATTTATAGAAATTAATATAATTTATTTTTAGATTCGTATTGAAAACGGGAGGAGAATACAACAAGCAGGGATGTTGAAAAGGCCTTTCTCTAGCAGGGGCTAAATTGGGTCTGACTCGATCGACTTGTTATTTGTTGGCTCCTGCGGTTTATTTTTAGGAATCGCCTACAAAACCTGGTGAACACCTGAACTAGTACTAAAAGCACTTTTTCTTTATTTGGGTTTTTCGCCACGATCTAAAACTCAAATAATATCAAAAATATCTGTTCGATGCTATTCTACCGTAATAGTAGTATTTTTGTTGCTATTCTACCGTAATACTTTAAGATTTTACTTTCCAGTCAGGGTGAAAAAAAAATTGAATCAGTATCGATGTATACGGTGGCAGTGTGGTTAGCTGGTTGTGATATTTACCCACGACCACTTTCCATACTCCCTTCGTGTGTATCGTTAGAGCGCCCTCTATCGACGCCTCCACTTTAATCATACAGCCTATATTTGTTGAAAAATTACCACAACGTTTGACTAACTTTTTATTTTTCTCTTCCAGCGCCGCCTATGTGTCGTTCGGTGGACTATTGATGAGGCTGCAAGGTGACGCCAACAATTTGCACAGCTTCGAAGTGGACCAGCACATGTACTTGCTGATGAAGAAGATCTTCATGTAAATGTCTCAAATAAAAATTCTAAATTTATTATCTCTCCTTTCTGTGTTCATTAGACTCGTAAGAAACCAATTTTTTATAGACATTTGTAAATAAAATTGGACAAGCTGAAAAAATTGAGTTTTATTATGGGAAAGGCGGTTCTCGGGTTAAAACTGGTTTTTGAAGGACAGAGCGAGCGATTGTTATACAAATTTCGGTTACTGACCTGTCTAATTTGTTGTGTTGAAAAAAAACAGATTTGTAATGTCAATAAACATCCGCGTTTTTTGGATATTTGGTTTTTAACAGTGAGCTTTATGCAACCGAATATTCACAAGTAATTCTCTAGTATTATTGATATCCAGAACTCTTCAAAGCCGTTTTGACACTAATTTTACTACGATCCATATTTTTTAATGATATCAATACCATATTTGACTATTAAAAAAACTTAATATAATATATTATTCAATGTATCAGTATTACTCATATATCAATATAGATAATCTTGAAAGTAATGTCTAGTAGTAAGTTTAGTAAAGTAACTCAATTTGTCACAGTCAATTTGTTTATTGGTATAATAGTAAATAAACAGTTATATATATATATATATATATATATATATATATATATATATATATATATATATATATATATATATATATATATATAAATACTCAGAAGTCTTTGGATTAGATCAACCCAAACTAAAATCGTATGAAAAGCTAATAACAAAATATCAGTTTATCAGTATAAAAAAGGGTCAAAAAAGTCTCTAAAACTTAAACATTTTTTTTTAATTTTTTACTTTATTTGTACAAAGATGACTTACGTTTGAACAACTATTATATGATAAATATAATAAAATTGGTTGTTAAGACAAAGCTTAAATAATCAGAACTAAAGAAAATATAGCAATGGTATAATACATAGGAATGCCATTATAATTTTTGTCTTCAGGAATTAACAAACAAATGCCGTTGACTAAAATTTTCCATAGATTAATTACGCATTGAAATTAAGTTTTTTTTATTAAATTAGACAAGCAAAACTATCATTAAATAGCATGCAACCAGTAATACACAATATTTTTTTCTTATATTTTGTTGAAGTTTCTCATAATGAAGTAATTCCTGTGCACTTCCGGCGTGATATCCACCGCCAGGCTGATAAGATCGTTTATCACCTAATAACAAGTAACAAATCATAATCATACATGTCTTGTTACGAAAACAAGTCACTCACTCCGTCCTTGTTATCTTGGACAAGTTTGTCCATGCTTTTCAAGTAGATTTCTGTGTCTTTGTCAATTTTGGCAGCGACGTCTTCTTTGGAGCCCATATGTCGAGTTTCGTATTCACGAAATTGGCGTTCGCGTTCGTTACGATATGCTTCAATTTCTGCTTGTGCTTCATCTCTGGCCTGTTTGATTCTTTTCACTTTTCCTAGAGAATATATGTAACATAGTCTCAATTTATAGCATGTATTGGACAAATATAAATGCAATAATCAATTAGCTAAATATTAATTGTCCTTAGATTTCTTTGTACAGTAGATTAAAACTGGAAGGAGTCTTGACAAGATATAATCTTGTTTTATTCCTTTTTAGATATAATCTTGTTTTGTTAGTTGCCTAAATTGTCAAAATATATTTTTATGGAGACGCTTAATTAGTGTTAATACATAATTAATAAAGAAATTAAATTTTAACAGGCCTGAGTTTTAGATTATAAAACGCATCAAAGTCGTCTGAGAGGCTATAAATATCAATTTAACGACTATCAAGCAATAACAGCGTGCAGTTTTGGACAAAAATTAAATTATAACACGCAACAGCATATGTCTTTGGTCGTTTAAAAATAAACATATCCAAGGCGTTTTTTATCTAATAAAACACAAGTGTTGGGGCCTTTTAAAATGTTTTGAAATTTAAAACAAGCAAAATTACACTTGCACGTTTCCAGAACGGATAAAAAAATCTACATTTATTAGCTATTTATAAACAGAGCGAGATGTCGCATTATAGGATGAAAAAATTAAAAGAAAATTGCAGTAGCACACTCTAAATTTAAACTCACACGAAAACGCTGTTTCAAAAATGTTACTTACGCTTTCGGGCCTCGGCGACTTTTTCCGCGGCCCTTTTTTCAGCTGCCAGCAATTGTTGGATGCCTTGCGTCTGGTGGCTGGCCATTATTTTCTTCACTGTTGTTTCTTTTTCTTCAGACACGACCCTTTTGACGCGGAAGTGACAATTTAATAATAACGGACAGCTCAATTGGTAAATTGCCGAGAAAAACGCTCCTTTGTGGGAGGGGGATTGGCGCGTCAAATAATTTTAAAATAGACGCTTTTAAAATATATATATATAGAGTTGCATAAGGTAAGAAAATTAACTTTTACAATGGTTGCAGGATCAATGTTATCTTATGAGGCAACTAAAACTTTAATGTCTTCTATAATCCATACAGATTGGCTAATTTGGGTTAAATATTTTAATAGTAATAAAACTTAGGAAGCTATTTTAACTGGGAAGGGAGAAATAAAGAGAATATATTTTAGATTCTTAAATCATGTATATTTGGTTGCCCATTCCAACAAAATATATTAAATTTATTGAAGTGTTATAAGGTATTCAGCTATGCCATAACTATCTTAATTTGAAAGAGTTCTCTGTATATCAAGCAAAAGTGGCACTTTTTTTACATTTAGTAATTCACAAAAGGGATAAAATAAAACAAACGTGATTTTATTTTGTGTTTATTTTCATAGATACTTAAAAATGATCAGAAGTAAACAATTAACTATACAACTACACACCTGCAAAAAAAACATAATGTTAGGTTTTGGTTTAATTAGAAAAATCCATAGTATCACCATACCTACTCATCATAGATTTAACCCTTGAGAAGTTGATGTCTTAAGATAAGGAAGGGAGCACCAAGTCCAGAACCGAAGAAAAGGATGAAGTAGGCAGTTAACTTGAAGCGGTTATTAATGGAGAATGGCAAGTTCTAAAAGTAAGTGATAAGACTTAGACGTTTTAGACTGTCCAATTCGACAACACATATATTTTAACGGTTCGTGTATGAATAATAAATTGAAAAACATTAAGTATGTCCAGCATCTTTAAATGCCATAATATGTAGTTATGTAATGTACTCTACCTGTCCAGGAACTCCGCCATCGCCATGATTCCTAACGAAATTAGCAATTGCTCTCCTGGCAAACAAACTACTTCTTCCGATCATTATAAAAAAACCACTGAAATTTTGTAATTAACCCAAAAATCCTAAATTTTAGACTAGTCAAAATGTGACCTAATCAATGACAAAATCTTTGACATATATAGAAGCTAACTGTCATACCAATCACAGTTAAATGTCAATGTTGCCAATACGATAATATAAAATTTACTCTCACCTATTTTATTTATGCATCATATAAATGTATGCTATACAAGGAACCCAAAATCCGGTTCCGTAAAAGAGAATTGTAAAAAACATCATTCTGTTCGGGTTTCCAACACACTTCTTAAAGGGCAAATTCTGAAACGATACACTGTAGGCATGCAAATTTAAAAATATATTCTTACCTCTCCCGGTATCCCTCCATGATTATCGCTCATGGACCTTTTAAAAACAGGATTAATAGAACTTTTGACCAATTTTTGAATGGAAAACAAAGTTCTTGTTGACATATTCGAAACTATAAACAAATTTCAGCCGGCAATTGTTTTTAAATTTTCTATTCTACGAATGCTTTTCCTTAATTAAATTTTCTTTTTCTTTAAGACCTTGAAGGCTTATCGTAGAAAAAATATAAGATGTTTTAGTTGGCTAGTTTTTTTTAAATCTTGAAAGGATAATTATTTTTGCAATAAACTTATGTGTATTTTAAGTTGCCTGTACAACGACTACATTTCTTCCATTTTTTGGAATAATTAAACGTTTTTTTTAATTAGGCAGTAATTCAGTAAGCTATTTACTTTTAATTATATCTTGTATATATTACTCTTGTTAATGGAGTATGGTTTAAGAGATATATTTCATAATTATCATTTAAAAAGCCATGTCGTAATTAACATTGATAAGGTGGTACAATAAGATTTAATTTGTAAACAACTAGTGGGATAATTTAAAAATGTTGGCGAAACAGGAGATTATACTAAGAAATATTAATTTCTTAAATACTATTCGAAAATATTCTTGTAGTGTCATTAAAACAAGAATTGAATTTCAGTCTGAAAAATTTGTGGTAAGACCCAAACATTTTTCTTATATAGAATTTGTCACTATCTTTTTAAGGAAAATTCTGCTTGCATGTCCAGATTAGTACAAATTTTGAATAAGAAAACAAGAGCTGTCTTAAATGGGGGTGGAGAAAAAGCTGTAGAGAAGCACATAAAGAAAGGAAAACTGTTTGTTCGAGATAGAATAAATCTGCTTTTGGACAAAAATACAGCTTTCTTAGAGTTATCGGCACTTGCTGCGAATGATATGTATGATGCAACTATAAATTCTGCCAGTATTGTAACAGGAATAGGAAAAGTTCAAGGGTAAGTTATTAATACCGTTAAAGTATAACTGCTACCAATGATTTTCATATTTCAGACAGGAATGTATGATAGTCGCAAATGATGCTACAGTCAAAGGTGGCACCTATTACCCCATGACAGTAAAAAAACATGTCAGAGCTCAAGAAATAGCTTATCAAAACAATTTGCCTTGTATATATTTAGTGGACAGTGGAGGCGCTAATTTGCCACATCAGGCTGATGTCTTTCCTGACAGGGACCATTTCGGGAGAATATTCTACAATCAAGCTCTAATGTCTTCGAAAGGAATTTCCCAAGTAAATATAAATTTCCTCTTAGTATTTTGTATAAAACTTGACCTAGCTGCTGACGTCTTCTTCTTTTTTTTTATTCAGGCTTTTATAATTTGTCTTGTTTCTTTTAAATAGAGGGGAAAATTTTAAATATACACATTTTCTTTATACAGATAGCCGTTGTTATGGGTCCTTGTACAGCAGGAGGGGCCTACGTACCTGCAATGGCCGACGAATCTGTTATAGTAAGAAAACAAGGTACTATATTCTTGGCAGGTCCTCCTTTAGTTAAAGCAGCTACAGGAGAACAGGTATTAAAACAAAATTTATTTAGTGTTTGCCCCATTTTGCTTAGTGTTTTTTCAGGTTTCTGCTGAAGACTTGGGTGGAGCTGACTTACACTGCTCTACGTCCGGTGTAACAGATCATTATGCCGTTGATGATCACCACGCAATAGAAATAGCAAAAGCCATAGTGAGCAGTCTCAATAGAATACCAAAAAATCATTTTACTGACAACTACAAACCCCCTATATACAATCCAGAAGAACTATATGGTATAATAGATCAGGATATTATGAAGCCATTTGATGTTAGAGAAGTTATAGCAAGGTAATTTTGTTGTTTCCTTCAAAGGCAGTTTATAGTTACTATTTCCTTAACAGGATTTTTGATGCTTCTAAATTTGACGAATTCAAGAAGAAATATGGTGAAACTCTTGTCTGTGGCTTTGCAAAGCTTTATGGTAAAACTGTTGGTATTTTGGGAAATAATGGAGTGCTATTCTCAGAAAGTGCCTTGAAAGGGACACATTTTGTACAGCTGTGTTGTCAAAGAGGAATCCCCCTGATATTTCTGCAAAACATCACTGGCTTTATGGTTGGAAGACAGGCTGAAACTGGAGGAATTGCTAAGAATGGGGCTAAACTTGTCACAGCAGTGGCTTGCGCTCAAGTTCCGAAAATAACTGTCATTATTGGGGGATCTTATGGGGCAGGAAATTATGGTATAACCCCCCCTTTAACTCTTAAATCTTACAATTATTAATACGATATTCTAAGGCATGTGTGGAAGAGCATATTCACCTAGATTTCTCTACATGTGGCCTAATGCAAAGATATCTGTGATGGGAGGACCTCAGGCAGCTGGTGTCCTATCCCAAGTGGCTAGCAACAATAAAAACTGGACCCAAGAGCAAAAAGAACAATTTGAGAGGCCAATCATTGAGAAATTTGATAAAGAAGGCTCTCCATATTTCAGCACTGCCAGGTAAGTTAAATCTAGATATTAAAGTAAAACTGCTAACATACAACTTCAGGTTATGGGATGATGGAGTAATTGATCCAAAAGACACCCGAAAGGTTCTAGGGCTCAGTCTGGCTGCTGCATTGAATAGGGAAGTGGAAAAAACTGATTTTGGTGTGTTCAGAATGTAAAAGTGGAAAATAAAACTTACTTTCATATTTATTGATTTTTTTTCTTAATTTTCTTAATCCTTATATATACAACCTTAACCTATTTTTGAACAACTGTTGTGTCTCTTTTTTCAATATACCTAAGTTGTTTCTTCTTCATTGTTTTCAGTTTTTTAGTGTTCGATATTACCTGTACTATCTCAGACTTTTTCCTGTTTTCCTCTTGCCTTTTAAGGTTTTCCCTTCGCCTTTGTTTCCTGGCTTCTTCTTGTTCTTGCTTTTGCGCTTTCAGTTCTCTAGAAGCTTCTTTAATTTTTTGCAGCTTTTCCTTCAACGTCTGCTTCCTTTCAAAAGTACTTTTAAGACCTCTCGATTTGATAGTCGACGAGAATTTCTTTCGTTCTGACTTCCAAAATCGACCGGATCTTGGTTGCCCTTTTATTATTTTATTTTGTTTTGATTTTCTGAAAGGAAAAACAAATTGAGTACTAACCTAGTTGGGTATATTAAACATTTACTTGTTTTCTTTGCTCTGACTGTTGGTTTTGTTTGTTTCATCCTTTTGATGATTTGTTTCATTTAAAATATCTTCCATTCTAATAACATTACCGGTATCTTTTCTGTCGGTCATATTAAGGGAATATATATTTAAAAATTTTAAACACGTGTGAAAACGTCAAATTCTTCTTTTTTATTTGGCCACTTTTTGCATTAAGAAAAGGACAACCAAATATTTTATTAAGCAAAGAACCTAACCTATATATGTCTCGGATTGAGCAATAAAAATTACAGTTGGTTTTTTTAGTATTAATAATGTAACAAGAGTGAGAAAGTATTTTTTAATGAAATATATATTTATTTCGAAAAATAAACAATGAGTATTAATGTTATAAGAAGTGTTGTCTTGAGACATGCGTCTCACAAAGTTACAAGGGAGGACGTAAACTTTCACAATTTTTTTTCCAGCAATATTCGTTCACTGTCCTTGAGTAGTTCTCAGTTAGCTGCTGGTAAAACCAAATCAAAGATGGTAAGTTCGGAGATTTTGTGGTTTATATTCCAGATTGCAGTTTTTTAAGAAATTATATGTTTTTTTTTTAAGTAAACAAGTTTATTTTGTGAAGTATTGATTTTTCTCTGGGAGGGACAACAGGTGTTAATTATTTACTGTAAAACCGAATGGAATTGTTATTGTTAAATCAGATATAACCTTGAATCTGACCTTATTTTGTTTGATAATGGTTGGAAGATATCTTTCTAAAAATAATATTTATCATAACTATGTTAATTTCTTTCTAGGCAGATAAACTTACTCCTGAAGAAAGAAATACCATACTTAGCGCTCTATTAAACAAAGGCTGGACTGTACAAAACAATCGTGATGCAATATACAAGGAATTTGAATTCAAGGATTTCAATGAGGCCTTTGGATTCATGACCAGAGTCGCTATCAAAGCAGATAAGATGAATCACCATCCTGAATGGTTTAATGTGTATAATAAAGTTAATATCACGCTTAGCACGCACGATAGTGACGGTTTGACCAAGAGGGATGTTAACTTGGCAAATTTCATGGAAGAAGTTGCCACTAGTATTAAATAATAGTAAAAATGTTTATATTGAATGTTGAATGGTTTTTGTTAAAATAAAACTAACTTCTACAGCACCAAAGTTTTTATTACTATTTATTTAAAATATCACATGATTTCTTGAGAAAGTATTATCAATTTTCTTTGAAATGATTCTTTGAAGGGAAGTTTTCGAATTTCACTACTTTGTATTTGGAGTAGAGCAGGTCTCTGAGCTCTACGCTGTGATTGTAGTCTCTTGTTTCACACACAACTTTAACCTAAAGTGTAGTAACAAATGAAATAGTTCATATAAGTTTTGTTATATTAGGTTGCTTTATATACTTTTCTTGAACAGGCAAACTGTTCAACTTCAACATTAAATCAAAACTATTAATAATAGAGAATAGAGTTTTGAGAGTCGGGACTTTTTAATGGAAATTTTTTTCCGTTTAAGGATCTTTTTTTAAAATTCCTTTGACGTTAATAGTTTTCGAGTTATTTGCGAAAAACTAGATCCTTTTTTGCGAATATTTATTTGTTAATAACATTTGCAATTGTTTATGTGCTAGTTTGAAACTTTCAACAACTGTGAAACTGTCATATAAAATAATTTGAAAAACGAGACAGATATACGTTACAACGTCCTAAATAATGTTTCTTACCTCTACACTAAATACATCTGATGTTACCCACGCCCTCTCGTGAATAACGTCTTTGATAGACACTCCAATGGATCCGAATAACTTGCAGAGTTCCGATATGCCACCTGGTCTATCACTCACTGTCACCCTGCATTTGACTAAACGACCGTCAGCGGCCAGTCCTCGTTCCAAACATCTTCCCAGAATAGTTGTATCAATGTTACCACCGCTCAGAATAAGAACCACTCTAAAACAAATTTTTTTAGGGTATGCCTGAGATTGTGTGAATAATATAAAACAAAAAATAGTTGGAAGTACTATGCTTTGTCTGGCGACTATATTATTCCGAGTATAGCTTATACCTGGTATATTCTTGCATTGTAGAACCGGCCCTAAAGGTTGGTTCTACAATGCAAGAATATACCAGGAATAAGCTGTACTTTGAAATGCCCGCCGGATGTTTCAAATTTAATTCGAAGTATATCTTATATAGTGCGGTTCAAGATATTTCGTTGCCTTTCGGCAAAATGTTAATTACCCCAATAAATTTCAATAATAATATTCTTTAATTCTCCTATTGGAACCTTCGGTGTGAAACACTAAACTCAAAGAGATTTACCACCAAACATCTCCTGATGATGCTAACATGGTTAGCGAAACGTGCGCCGAGAACTTTAAATAATTGTTTCGGTGTTTAGTGGTAAATCTCTTCGAGTTTAAAAATATTCCTAGTTTTTTCAAAGGAACCAGAGTCAGAGTGGTTTAACTTCTGAATAATTCAGTAAAAAATTAAAATATTGTTAAATTACTGTCCTTTCTTTTCATTCTTTTTCCCAGCCAAGCTGGATTTTAAATAAAGTGCGGGCCGTAACCAAAACAACTTTAAAAATTTTCGAGCGATGAGAGTGGTAGTAAGAATTACTGCCCTCTGCACTATTTTAAACAGATTTTCTTCCAGTCCAAGAAATTTAATGTTATTTTTCAGGTTTTTTGATATGCCAGTTGTTGAGATTATCAATGGTACAATATGGACTTGGTTCAACTTCCATATCCGTTTTATGTATAACTTGAGGTCTGTATATTTTTGTACTTTTTCTTCAACCGGCTTTTGAATGTTGTGTGTGCTTGGAACAGCTATGTCGATTAGGAATGCTGTTTTTTTCTTTTTGTCCAGCAATATAATATCTCTGACCTATTACAGTGCGCGATTTTGTCGGTTATTCTTTTTCGATCGTTAAATTAAATTATTATTATTATTATTGTTATATATGACTAAAACATTGTTTATTGGTTTGTGTATTTTGAATTTATTAGTACAATAAAAATTGTAACTTAAATTTTATTAGACATTTAATTCGGTTTCACTCTCCCTTGTCACTTCGATCTACAGTAATAATAAGTGGTTCTACATTATTAGTAAATTATACATAGGAATCTTCTATTTTAATGACATGATTAATTGTCCATTATAATTACACTTGCCTTAGGCACATTAGGTACAATTTGCTTAGCATCGGACGATAAATGTTTTCTTTTAAAATTATCTTGCCAAGAACGCCACATTTTTAACACATTTGGAATAATAAAAATACGATCGAAACTATAGAACTGCACTGTTTATGAAAGGAATGCGAACTAAACTAAAATATTTCGAAACTACTAAACCAGATATAAAATTAATTTGATCTGTTTCCCTGTTATTTTATTAGGCCCGGCCCTGTTTACGTTTTTTGCAACTTTGTCGGGTTTCGTTACGACAGGGGTTGTTAACAGTTTATTGCAGCCAGTTGGTCATCGATATATCTTGAACCGCACTATACCTGGTATATTACTGCATTGTAGAACCGGCACTAAACGAAACATTTCACCAGATAAAGTCGAGGGGAATATTTGAATGACATTATTTTCGAAACTCAATGGATATTACGAGGGTGGCTATTTTTGTATCTAGAATTAGCATCTGACATACAAATCGTAAGGTCTGACACTATCGACTGTATACGTACTCAGAACGTTTTGTTTTACGGACGCTATTTGTGTTGTTCAGTGATTTGAAAATTTCATCTTAGTCAAAAATGTGGAATTAACTCGTAATAATTTTCGTGTGATGATTTACTACGGCTTTCGAAGTGGATTATCTCAACAACAGTGCATCGATCAACTCGCTTCGACTTATGGCGATGAAGCACCATCTAAAACGACTGTATATCATTGGTTTAGCGAATTCAATCATGGCCGTCGTTCGCTTACGGACTAATGTAAATCAAATTTTACCTCTATGTCCTCGTCGTGTTCCTCGCGCAATGTCATTAGGACATAAATACTGTAGCAAACGTAGGTGAGGGCGACCTTCCGACGCCTTAAAATTGAAACATACTGCCTAAAGTGTAATAACTCTAAAAATACTCATACACCACGAAACATTATGTCCATATAGGATACCAAACTTTGTGCAAATTCATTGAAAACTTTGATCATTTCTCATATTGTTTATATGAGCTAGCACTTTGAGATTTACTAGTATGTGTCGTATCGATCGTGTATCGCCTTTTGAAGATTTAATGGATGGATGTAGTGGATTCGACTCCACGATGAGATGGGCTGGACAAATAATTTGAAGCGGGTTTGAATTTATTCAAACTCTAGTCCAACAGCTCAAACAAAGATATGCACGGCCAGAATGTTTGTACAATATTCTCTAGTGCGTAAATTGTTTGATCGTGTATGGGCTCATTTATATCCCTGGTCCGAAAGATGGGGTGGAGGAGCTAAACTAGAACTTAGGAATAAGAAGATGGCGAAGAAGAGCCCTCGATAAAGCTGGCTGGAAAAGATCCAAGCTCCACTCTGGGCTATAGCGCCAGTCTAATTATTTTGTTCTTCAAGAAAAAACAAAACTTACCGAATTATCACATTGGGCCTCATTTTAAAATTCTGACACAGTTATTGGACAACTCTTTATATACCCTACCGTTTGCCTTTAAACTCATCCAACTGTCCATCAAGAATAGCAGCCAGTCCACAAGCTCCGGCTCCTTCAACGACACATTTTTCATTCTCTATAAACCTCAATATGGCCAGGGCGATCCATTCCTCTTTTACTACAACCTGCAACGTCAAAAATCGTCAACCTCGGAGAGATCTTTACGATAACATCTTCATACCAGCTTATCTATAAGATTTTTTGATGTTTCCCACGCGTTGAAACCTACTTCCGGTACTGCCAGGCCATCGGCCAAAGTACCTTCTATGGGAGTGAAGGTAGGACCGTTATTTTGCATAGCGTGGAGATAACTGGAACACCTCTCTGATTCTACCCCCTATAGATAAATGTACAGAAAAAGACAGTTAGAAACCAAACTGTTTAAATTAAAAATGTCACCTCTGGTCGAAATTTAAGATACAGTGGAGGCCAATAAAGTAATAGTGGTAGTATAAAACTTTTAAAAACCAATTTTTTTTCCAATTTATTTACCATAATTCATCTATATAAATAGATAAATTATAGTTTAAAAAACACCCTTTAATGGTAAACCAAACTATAAAGTAAAAAATAATGTTTAATATAAGAATAATGTGATGAACGAGAAAATTAATGTGTCATTGTGAAAAAAGCATGGGGGGGATTAGATGTCAGTTGTTCACCCCACTCTTTTTTACAATGACACTTTAATTTTCTCATTCATCATTTTATTCTTATACAAAAAATAATTTTTTTGCTTTTTAGTTCAGTTTACCATTAAAGTGTTTTTTAGGTTTTTTCAACTATAAGTTATTTTCCATTTTTTAGTTCGATATGTTATAAAACCGTGTTTTTTTAATTTTTTAAACTGTTATTAATTTTTCGTCACTACCTACCCGTGGCGGGAGTGTAACCGTGTCTCAGGTTCCCTCTCCGAAAGCAAATCCTTGATCCTGACGATCCTGTTCAGGATAATGTAGCGAACTTATTAAATGTTAAAATGTAAATGTTCGTTTGTTCAAAATCTTAAATCTCCAAAAGTTCTTCACCGATTGCTTTGAAAATTTGACACAACGTTGCACTCGAATACGCGCGTGTTTTCATATAGCTATAGGCCTTTTAATGGTAAGTTCAGCGCAAGTGCATCTACCATGTTTAAAAGGCGGCAATATGAAAGTTTCGGGCACTTTTTGTAGATATGTTCGAACAACAAGGATTGTTGCCACTGTTACCCGGGTAATTTAATGAAGTTCAAACTAAATACTCCTCTGTAGAAGCAATTATTAATTCTGAAAGTGGAAAAGTTTTACGAGGAACATGTGAGTGTAAAGCTTCGAGCTTAAGACGTTGCGCACACGTAGCTGTTCTTCTGCAAATTTTGTTAATGCAATGTGAAGAAGCTGTCTAAGAAAACGTAGCTTGTACGAGTCAGCTTCACGTTTGGAATCAAAGGAAAAAGAAGCGCACAAAGTATAAAATTATCAACAACAGCAGTTTCATATGCACAGCCTCAGATACCACACTGGGAGAAAAGGCTAGTAATGAAAATTGATTCACTTAGGACAGACATTGGACGGCTGACTGAGTGGGTAAATGGAGGCAGAACTAGAAAACTAGAAAGAAGAGTTGAAAGAATCACTGAAAGAAATGGAATTCACTCTGCGAGGGATGTAATAAATACGATACACCAACAGTTCCTTGACACCTTAAAACAGAAACTTTCAGTATATGTGACAAGGCTGAAGAAATACAAAAAAAGCAATAAGAGAAAAATTGAAACAAATGATTCCAGAAATCAGAAAGAACTTTTTTCTGGAATTTCAATTCAGTTGCTAGTAACCCGATTAATAGTTTCCCGACTATAGACGACTATAGAACAGATAGAGGAATGCTGGGCAACCAGCTAAGTATAAAGATTTCACACAACAACGCTTGCTGGATAAGAGAGGAACGTCAGGTTTATCAAAACTGCGAAGAAATGAAAGATGAATCATTTACAATCGATGAGGTTTCCAATGTAATTAAACAACTTCATAACTGGAAAGCACCATGGCCGGATGGACTCCACAAGTACTGGCTGAAGAAATTGTGGTGCACGCATGATAATCTAACTAATATCATTAA
This sequence comes from Cosmopolites sordidus, assembly GCA_031761425.1. Taxonomy (NCBI): domain Eukaryota; kingdom Metazoa; phylum Arthropoda; class Insecta; order Coleoptera; family Curculionidae; genus Cosmopolites; species Cosmopolites sordidus. The sequence continues at coordinate 1,257,991 of JARFXV010000476.1, read as the reverse complement.
CGAAATAATAGTGAAGCCATAAAATGCCCTATTATTTCTAACTCAAGAAACAACACACCTTATTCCAAAGGACCATCAGAATATTCAAAATCTTACCAAATATCGCCCCATAACCTGCCTCCCCACGATATATAAAGTAATAGCAGCTTGCATTAGTGATTGAATATATGCACATTGTGAATGCAATAATTCATAACCGTGCAGCAGAAAGGTGTACTAAAGGAGCAAAGGGATGCAATTGGTTATTGATTCAGTCATTTGCAATCAGGCGTATGCCAAGAAACGAAATATTAATATGGCATATATCGATTATAAGAAGGCCTTTGATTCTGTACCACAGAATGGTTTATAGAAATCTATATACTAATATCTATAAAACTAATCAGCCAATAATAAATCTTTTGAAGACTTACATGTCAGTGTGGAGAACCAAAATCCATATTAGGGAAGGTGATCATAATATAATAACTGCAGAAATTCCAATCAGAAGAGGTATTTTTCAAGGAGATTCGATCAGTTCTCTTCGGTTCTGTATCGTCATGAACCCACTTTCAAACCGACTAAACTCCACCCAAATATAGTTTTGGCTTGAAAAACAATACGTGAACCTATGCGGCTAAACCATTTGCTCTACATGGACGATCTAAAATTATTTGGTTCAACGAACAGTCACTTACAACAAATATTAAAAATAGTGGAAGAATTCTCCAGTGATATACGAATACAATGAGTGCTTTAGATATATACAAGTATCTGGGTATAAATTCGGGAATACCAATAATGTAGAACCGAATGTGCAGAAAACATTAGATTTTGTACACGAACTGCACATTTTACATGGGGCAAAAAAAACGCCCGAGCATTTGGGAGCTTATGATTACCCCTAATTATAATGATTATGAACTGAGCTTACCTCGAAAGAAACATTTTACTTAGTTTAGTGTATAAATCAACTGCTTCTCTACACAAAGATCAAAAAGAACCACGTGATTTAACTAGTGGAAGTCACTCCACCGTCACCACTACAACCTTGTGGCTCGAAAACATGGAAAAGGCCTTCACAGAGTTTAATCCTTCAGATATCTAAGATATCTGGGATAAGTCAATGTTCCCTTTAGAGGGAGTGTGAATGTCTTTAAGCCAAAACATTAATAAACCAAAAAACATTAAATATGGGAATATCAAAAAATGTTATCTGAATGTGCAGAAAACATTAAATTTTGTACACGAACTGCAAATTTTACGTGGGGCAAAAAAACGCCCGAGCACTTGGGAGCTTATGATTACCCCTAATTATAATGATTATGAACTGAGCTTACCTTGAAAAAAACATTTTACTTAGTTTAGTGTATAAATTAATTGCTTCTCTACACAAAGATCAAAAAGAACCACGTGATTTAACTAGTGGAAATCAATCCGATTATGATAAATGTTGGCAATATAGGAAAGTAGAATGTCTGGAAAAAAGTAACAAGCAAACGTTCAGTTGGATTAAATATCACCTGAGGGTAGACAAAAATTTTGACAATTTATCCTTAAAATATGCTCGTGATAATGAAGAACTAGCAAGAAAAAAGTATATAGATTTTACATCCTGAAAGTTTGGGTTTAAAATCTCTGGCTGTGGATTAACCAAAAATATTCAGGAATAGGAGCTTCTCCAGATGGACTTGTTACTGATGTACGAAATGACACACATCAGTTGCTTGAAATTAAATATCTAAAAATTTTAGAAAATGTTGAATCAACTGATTTACAAACACTAAACACGTCAGCGAAGTTCATTTTGTTGTATTCTGTTAAAACCTATATCTATAAAATTAAAACGGAATCATCAGTACTATTATCAAATCCAGACGCAGATGGCAATAATAGAAATACAATGGTGTAATTTTGTTGTGTGGACGTCGAGAGGTTATCACATCGAAAGAATTAAATAATACGTACGTAAATTTATCGAACCAATATTAAATGGCATGTGTTTTTCGCCAAAACGTTTTGGCGCCTGAGTATTTTGAAATGCTCCAAATGATTTAGCGCCATTTGATTTATCTAAAAGTTAAAACCAAAGATATAATTAATTATTATGTTACAATTTTTAATATGTTATAATTACACTTTGTCTTTTGTACCAATTTAAATAATTTATGTTCTTTATTATGTTGTATCACTTGTAAGTGATTAATATTATTTATTTTAAGTTTTTGGTGCTTAAAATTTTATGCAATAATATATAGAAAATTATCTATTTGTTACAAAATTAAAAATATTAAAGTAACGTTTTCTTAACCTTAAACATTATGTGTATAATATTTACAATTTCTATTGATATAAAGTTTACAATCTTCTTTTTTTGAACAAGTTGTTCAAAAACAGTACTTTCACAATCTATATTTTAAACAATTTTTAATACTCACAGCTTATTTATTTAGAAAAACACAGCTTTAATGTTTTGAACAGAGCTTTTTCAGTTTGACTATTCAATCAATAATAATCGGCGACTGGAAATTAACTAAACAAGCACACACTAAGAGAATTTGAGACATTGATGAACGTAAATTTGAAGGTAGAACTTTCTGAAGAAGTCGAAATTGTTTAATTCTTCCGATAACATGTGTTATGTATATACGTTGTTTAGCAATTTGTTTTGTTTCCATTTCTTCTTGAGGTGATAAACGTTTCCTATCATTTAAAAATGGTGGTTTATTTAAATAGGCTTGTTTCGATTCGACAATATCATGAACATTAAATCCTTTATCAGCCAAAATTAAATCTCCAGGTTCCAAGTGATCAGAAATATTTGATTTAATAAATATTTCACGGTCTGAAATACTACCTTCAAATACATCAGATACAAAACATACAGCTCCATTTGGAGTACATCCAATTAGAGTTTTATAGGTAGTTGGAGCTTTGTTAGAAGAGTATAAATTTGCTTGGTGTTCACACTTTGATGGTGACTGACATTGAAATTCCATACAATCAACAATTACTCGTATATTGTTCAAATATTTAAAAGTATTTGGTAAAGTTTCTGCAAGTTTTTTCTTTGAAGGGAACGTGAACGGCTTTAAATGGCTTGTAAAGTGATTGTATAAATGTTGTATCCAAGATTTTATCGTTGTAGAAACTAGAGCTATAGAAATTTCAAATCTGAAAGCTAAATCCTCAACAAGCGTGCCTACACGTAATCGGATAAGCATTAGAATTAATTGCTGTATTGATGTTAATTTTTGTTGACTATTGTTACTTTTCTTTTCCTGACCAATTTTACCTGTTGCATTTTTACATTCCAGATTAACAAAATTGTGTAAAATTACAATTTCTTCATACCCCAAGCTTGTGTAAAATTTACATTTCTTGATATCACTTCTTAAAGACTTTTCAAATTTATCCATTACTGAACTTTTACGTGGCCTAACTTGAATTATTTTATTAGTGAAGGTTTTAACATCAGTTTGAACACTTTGGTTGCATGTGACATACGGCAATATTTCATCTTTTATCCAAGTCTCTGTTGTTAAAATCTCACAATTTTCACTGGTGACAGTAGATCTGGGTATATCATTTTCTTCTTTACACAATTTTGAATCCCATGTTGAAGTAACATTTTGATTTAATAAAATTGCTTCTGTCTCTTCGTTTTGTCCCTCATTAATAGACACATTATATTTCAATATTTCATCTTTTATCCAAGTCTCTGTTGTTAAAATCTCACAGTTTTCACTGGTGACAGTAGATCTGGGTATATCATTTTCTTCTTTACACAATTTTGAATCCAATGTTGCAGTAACATTTTGATTCAATAAAACTGCATCTGTCTCTTCGTTTTGTCCCTCATTAAATGACACATTATAGACATTTTCAAAATCCATATTTTCTGCAGGATGGTTTGAAACCCCAATATCTTGATTCAAATTCTAAAATAGTATAAATGTTTCTATACTTTATATTTTATTATTAAATAAATTATTTTTAATAATCAACTTACGTCATAAGTTTCTTTATATTTTTCAGCCAACGAAGTCCTTGTCACTTTTACCTAAAAAAATATATTATTTGAGGTTATAGCAAGAGCTGTTTTATTAATAATTAGCTATATTTCAATTACCCTATTACATGGTGGTTTTTTTACAGAACTGACGGGGTCTGGATGTTCTGTTGTTGGACCACTTTCTCCTTCAAAATGAAGTGAACAAATGTATGTGTCTTTATTGACATGATCAATCCCTTGGAATCGACCATCACTTCGTCCACATCGCTTAACCCACAAATTACATTTAGCACACTTAGGACAAATTTTTATATGTTTTTGTTTCGTTGTTTTAATAAGCTTTCGACGATAGTCGAAACAAGGTTTTGGAAAACTAATAAAATAATATAAATCCTCCAAAAATGATTTACTGCGTGTATCACTGCGACATACACCATAACAACAACGTTTTTTTGCTCCTTTTTTTACAGATAACATTATATACTTTAACTGAAATACTTGTATTATATTTTAATTGTGAGTGTATAATAATAAAAATTGCACTGCTGATAATAGATTAGTGATTATAACTTGTTTTTTTTTGTTAATTATATTGAAAACATGATATATTGTATACTGCACATACATGAATAAAGTGCCTGAAAAACATGGCGGAAGTTGAGACATGCGCATAACATTTTTTTAACTATTAAAAGGGCTATTATATTAAGATATAGGGAGATATATTTTTTTAATTGAAGAGGCGTGCAATAACTAATTATATAATTTATTCAGAAAATGTAAAAAATTCAATATCACTAAACAATTAATATGCTTGTCAAAAAAACAATAAATTGAATATATTCATTTCCGAGCGGTTTTAGTTGAAGTTCGCATGTCTTATATGCATTTTGAGAGCTGTAAACGATATTCTTAGCTAAATATATAACAGTACAATCAGGTAATCAGAATATCGTCGTTTACAGCTCTCGAGGTGCATACATGCAAACTTCAACCAAAACCGCTCGGAAATGATTTTTTTTTGACAAGTAAATTGATTCTTTAATGTTACTGTTAAATTAATTTTGGAAAATTAATATTGTCCTAAAAACAACGTAAAAATACTCTTATTTTATTGATCTTCACTGTATGTTAAACGTCCTAATCCTCATTAACAAAAAAATTAAAAGAACTCTTATGTTTTCGTTTACTAAATGTCCTTCAAAAATTGTTGTAAATAAAAGATTATTTAGGTATCTTACAATGATTTTTATCTTGGGGTTTAACATCTTCACCGCCACGGAGACACCAGCCAGTAAACCACCACCTCCTGTAGGCACCAGGATGGCATCTATATCTGAAACTTGTTCCATAATCTCCAAGGCTATGGTCCCTTGACCGGCGATGATGTGAGGATGATCGTAACCATTTATATAAGTCAATCCCTTCTCTTTGGACAGTTTATAAGCTGCCTTCTTTGCTTCAGCCATATCTTTTCCTTCGATGATCACATCTGCGTTGTACTCGCGACATTTTTGTATTTTCATGATGGGAGCTATGAGAGGCATGACCACTGTCACGGGAATACCCAGGAGGTATCCGTGGTAACAAACTGCTTGGGCGTGGTTACCCAGTGATGCAGCGATTACCCCTTTTTTTCTTTCGTTCTCGTTAAGCATAAGCATAGCATATCTGGCTCCTCTTTCCTTAAAACTGAAAAAACAAATTTACTTTTGTACAAAAAAACAAAGTGTAAATGATTCTTTTAATGTCATAACAATATTTTAAAACGTCCTGCATTTTATTCTTAATTCGAATCAGATTTTTTCCGCCTTCTAGATATTTTTATAATTCTCATCTGAGGAATATATACCAGTGACTGGAATGAATCTCCGACAATAGTAATTTTCAAGAACTGCGACCAATTTCTCTACTGTCACATCTCTACAAATTTCTTACCAAAATAACAACAGACTCTCCCACAAGTTTGATGACTAGCAGACCACCTACTAACCAGTGGCGGCAAGTGAGGGAGGGCGTTGGGGTGCCGCCCCTCCAGTATCACAGTAAACAATTTTTCGGAGCAAAACACCATATTTTATTTCTGTTTAGTTTCTTTCCTTTAATTCATTTTCTTAGTATAGGGTTTCAACAGCACGAAAAGTAAAAAGGATGAAGGGGAAAGCAAAAAAAACCTTCAGCAGCACTATTTTCTTCTAAGCCCTCCCACTTTAAAAACCCACGAGCCGCTACTGCTACTAACCCTTGAAATATTGATAGAGAGGACCAATGAATATAATCCCCCTCCCACCCCGTTTCTGACAGTACTGAGTTCTGGGCAATAGAAGAGAGCCTTCCTAAATTTAGAATAGAACAAATATAAAACTCTACAGAATAAATAAAAAATATTAACAGAAAATCTGAAATGACAGGAGAAATGGATACTTATACTCATGTCAAACCCATTAGCATCAATCGACGAGTAAAATATTATGAAGATATTCAAAAAAATACTTGATGAGCTCCATTACGTGTAAGCCAACAAAGGTTTCAGAATGAACCAAAAGTCGCAAACAACGTCACAAACATGTCAGTGTGGACGGTTCCCAACTGGAAAACATCTAATATTATCACGGATGGTAGATACTGTTTCTAAATCATCCCGAGTGTCGATCCGTTGATTCTTTGAAGGGTCAGAGTCAGAGTCATAGTAAGTGCGGTTCTCCAACACAAAATTTGGAAAAATATCTAGCATCATATAACCAAGCATCAAACTTGCCGAGTCCTATGTTCAAAACTCAGAACACTTGACAAGGATAATTAAAGAATTCCAACTAGAGGATACAGACATAATGGCAAGCCTGGACATTGTCTCACTATATCCAACTATCTCCATAGGTAAAGCCCTGGGCCTAATTTCCACGAACGAAGACTTTCCACCATACGTGGAGGAACTCTCCGAACACTGCTTGAAGAATACATATTTTTCCTTCAACCAGCAGATCTACAGATTGACCGACGGTGCCCCATTGGGATCATCTCTATCACCCATTATAGTCAACCTGTTCATGACCGACTTCGAAACAAAGGCATTGGCCAACGCTCCTTTAAAACTTACAACTTTGGAAACGCTACGCAGATGATATCTTTATAAAATGGTATCACGGAAACTTCTAAACAATTTCCTAACCCGAATACGAAATCCACCCCAGAATACCGTTCACCCTGCAAGTCGATCATGATAGGACACTGCCGTTTTTGGATCTCCGCATCTCAAGGAAACTTTCTGGAACCCTCGAATACACAGTGTATAGAAAACCAACTCACACCGGTCGATACCTCAACGCTAAATCCCATCATCATCCTTTTCAAATCCAAGCAGTAGCAAACACCTTGATTTTCAGATTCTTTCGACTGACAGTATCAGATACACGAAGCGAATAACTGCCAACAATTTTCACAGCCCTTAGACAAAATGGATATTTAGAAAATTGCATCAGGAAGGCCATTCAGCGTCAGGAAATCCAGACACTAAGAACAATAGAGGATCACGAACCAAATGCATCAAAGGTCCTGCTACCATACATAAAAGGAATCACGGATAGGATAGCCAGGCTACTAAGGAAACATAAGATCAGAATAGCCTACAAGCCGCACAAAACTGTCGCAAACATCCTAAAAAACCCTAAGGACAAAGTTAGACTGGAAAATCATGGGGTGTATAGCATATCTTGTTCCGACTGCAACAGAACATACATAGGACAAACAAACAGACGAATCTCGGCCAGAATTCAAGAACATAAAAGCAACTTAAAAAACAAACAAACCACTTCCGCTCTGTTCCTGTCCCATCTACAAACAGGACATAAAATAAATTTTTAAGGAGCCTAAGGAATAGCGAATATTGAAAACTACAAGGTCCGAACAATCAGAGAAGCCCTTGAAATAGAAGAAAGGGGTGAGCTAAATACGCGAAACGGCCCTCGCAACATTCCAAAAGTATGGAAATGTCTTCTGAAAAAAGAAGAAACGCGGCAACGTGGCGGTGAGGTAGAAAAATCAATAAACGGACGGCCGAGTGCCGTGAATAGTCCCGAACTATCCCGATACAATCTTCGCAATCGCCGGCCGGCTATAAGAGGGAGCACAACAACCTGTGCACGCAGTTGGACTCTTAAGTCCAAGCGGACAACACTTGAAAATGCCAAATGAGAATTTGGCGAAACGTCGTGACTCTTCACAGAATCAACGGATCGACACCCGGGATGATTTAGAAACCAAACAAATCAGTTGAACTGAGTAAAGAGCCTCAGTGATGTTAATTAATGTCTAAGATAGTCGAGGACTTAATATTCCATGTTAGATACTTTCACTGTATACACAGATAACAATATTTAAAGAAAAACAACAACAAACAGCTGTTTACTTTACAGATGGCATGGTATTGACCAATATCTTGAACGTCGTCTGATCAAACGTTTAAAACTTTTCAATGGGCCGATAAAAACCCTTTATCGAATATTTAATATAACGCTTTTTTAAGACCATTTTTGCAAAACTACGATAGAGTTAGGCATCAACAGTTTAGGAAGAAGGTTTAGTCGAGTATTATCGCAAGGGAAAACAATAACTTGAGGATTCTACGACTTTAAGTTATGTCGTTGTCAAAACAACATCATTCAGAGCTCAAAATAAACAGTTTGCTTACAATACCATCAAATTGATTACTTGACCTTTTTTTTTAAAGTCGTATGACCTGGTTCAATATCCTTGCTCCATGATCTTGCGTATTGAAAGTTGTAAACAATCTATTATTCGTCGATAGTTAGCAATAGTTTTAAAAATAGATAATTTTTGTCATATTCCTTACGGATATTGCAAATGTTGTTGTCAATGTATATAATCAACACGGTTTCAAAAAAAAAAAAAACTAGTGTTAAGAAAAATATGAAGAAAATTGCCATTTTCATTCTGTTTTTTTTCACACTAAGCCAGATATAAAGCTTTCGTTTAATTCTGCAACCTACGTGACTTATTTAAACTTAGGAGCTTTAATTTTTTATCTGCCATTGAGATTATTACTTTCTATGCTTCCTGAGTACCACAAAGCATTTTTAAAGCACCTCTTAAACACACTCGAATATTTTAAAGAAATACTTTTCATTGTTTGCATTTCACCAACAATATTTCTCATAAAAAATTAAATGCCCTTTTGTTCTTCTTTTTTGCTCTCATGGCATATGCTCCGACGGAGTTATTTAATTAGTTTCAAAAGAATTTGTGAATGTTAGTGTGAATGTGGTCAAATGTTAGTTTATTTTCGTTATTACTGCTAAAATGTATGTAGCTCAAAGAAAAATATTATGTAAAAAAACCCAGAAAACCAGTAAACATACAGTTTTGACATTTCAAAAGCGAATATTCATATAAAAATCAAACTAGAGCCATCTATCTGAAAAAGCCGAAAGTATTTTCGAAACAACTGAAAACGATTCACAAATAGTAGTTCTGAAAGTCCACAATAATCAATTAACAATTTTACACGATCATTTAAAAGAATTAAATTTATTTTTTTTAGAGTAAACCTTTCTTCTATTTTTACACAACTTGTACATAAAAATTACCTGCCAGTATGCTGCAAAAAATCTTTTTTCAGGTAGATATCCATACCGGTCAGATCTGATAAGTGTGATTTCTGTAACAAAGAAAAACAATTACACACAGTGGTATTTTAACAACAAATTTCTTAGTTACTTCGCATGGTGTATTTTTTACTCCTGTACGTATTTTATATGCTGCAGATGTAATCTCCTCAAACGTAATCCTCATCGGTTTTTCCGGATTACATAAGGGATCATCCAATAAGTCTTCCGTATCCTAAAAAGTTACGTCAAAAATACACTTTTAAGCGCAAAAATATACTTACAATCAAAGCATGGTTAAATAAGGAAGCAGGCATTATGCAAAAGAAATTTTTTTAACTCAACAATATTATTCCTACCTCAACATTAATATTAACTGCTCACAAGAAAAATTCGCCAATGTTACAGAATCTATTTGATTTAAAAACACTGATAATTTCATCAGTGGGGTCTAAACAAACAAAGTTTAATTGGCTTAAGGTCAGTAGATAACTGTCCTTTTATAAACTTTGTATTCTTGGTCACAAATGTAAAAATGTATAAAAATTCATAACAACCCCGAAATAATGAACAATATTTTAACTTACATTTAGATTTACATCCCCTGATCCATTACTAGAGGCGTATGTATAGTCCATTGTATCAGATCGACGTTACCATTCAAAAAACTAACAAGAAATAAAACTCGGACACTATTACATTTAATAAAGTACTGATATTGTTATCTGTATTGACCAATGAAACCTTCGAGATTCTGAAAAACTAAGAAATGTAATATAAGGTCACATTTTTTTGCATAAATCGCAAAAAAAATACTTTTCATATATGGTTTGTGCAAACGTAAATACGGCATTTTAAAGTAACTAGACAAAACCAAAACAGATTTTATCATAATATTATCAAAGGTTAATAAAGCTTAATTGAAAGGAACAGAAAAATATTAAATAAATTACTTCTATATCGTTATTATATTATTTACAGTTCCTAGTGGAGGGTATTTTTTTATAATAATTAAAAACAACGGGGAAAACAACTTTTTTTTGTTGAAAGTTTTTTATTGTACATTTTACAATCATCTAATAACTTAAAAATAAAATTTTCCTAATATAGATAACTGTAGTTATTTGGCCAATCTTCTTCTTAAAATAAAACGTGGCGAAATCTTGCCAATTACCACAAAGTCATAAAAGCAAGTCTGAACTTAATTTTCACAAACCAAAAAGAAATTGGTTATGTTGGACCAAAAATACTAATATTTAATTTTTTTAAATATTATTTTATGCATTATGGAAACAATTTTGAAACTAAGAGATATAAATGATATAAAGAAAGATCTTACATCAAATAATAGTGATTTAACTAAAACAACTCATGAACAGGTATTAGTATCATGCGTTTTTAGTACCTGTGATGTTATTTTGATTATAGGTTACTGTGGAAAAATCAGTTTTAAAAAAATATGAAGATCTTCATGCTTGTTTAAGAGTAAAAGAGAGTTTGCCGGAATTATATAAGGAACAACATAAGAAATACTTGTCAGATAGTTTAGTGTATTTACCATCTATCTATGAGGTTTGTGTAGAAACTAAAGGAATATTGATTATTTTTTAAATTATTTTAGAGTTTAGATGCTAGTCGGCCCTGGTTGTGTTACTGGATATTACACCCTTTGTCTTTATTGGGTGTGAAACTTGAAGAAACTTATAAAACAAAGATAGCAAATTTTTTGGGAAAGTACGTTATGTAACAGTGATTTTTCCAGTGTTGTAAGGAGTTTCTTTTAGATGTCAAAGCCCAGATGGGGGTTTTGGAGGAGGTCCTGGACAATATCCTCATTTAGCACCAACATATGCTGCTGTTAATGCCTTAGTTATTTTAGGAACAGATACAGCCTACAAAATTATTAATAGGTCTTTATGTTAGATTCACTTACTTATTTGATACCGACTATCTGATATATTTTAGAGAAAAATTATATAAATTTCTTCAAAGTGTCAGACAATCAGATGGATCTTTTGCTATGCATATTGGCGGAGAAGTAGATATAAGAGGGGCTTATTGTGCATTATCTGTTGCAAGTTTAATGGGCATTATGACACAAGAACTTGTAAATAACACAGCTGAGTGGATAATAGGGTAAGTATTAATTATTGTTACATATATGCATAATGAAAAGCTATTCTACTTATTTTTAGTTGCCAAACTTATGAAGGGGGTTTTGCTGGCTGTCCAGGATTGGAAGCTCATGGCGGATATGCCTTTTGTGGATTGGCAGCCTTAGTTATCTTAAATAAAGGACATTTGTGTGATAATCAGGCATTGTTGGTATGTAACATTGTAAAATGTTGTCTTTGTATTGATTCAATGCATATTAGAGATGGTTGGTACAAAAACAAATGAAATTTGAAGGAGGATTTCAAGGAAGAACAAATAAGTTAGTTGATAGTTGTTACTCCTTTTGGCAAGGAGGTGCATTTCCTCTTCTGTACACATTATTAACCAAAGGTAACATTATTAGTTAAAATAAATAGTGTTTCGGATTATGATTTTTAGATGGTATAACTCCACATGATCATTTATTCAATGAAAGATCTTTACAAGAATATATTTTGATCTGTTGTCAACATCCTCAAGGAGGAATGTTGGATAAACCTGGAAAACCACGTGATATATATCACACTTGTTACACCATAAGTGGATTATCAATAGCACAACATTTTCTTGATGAAAAACATGTCTTGGGAAGTTACAGAAATGAATTGGTAAGATTTTTATTTACCAATGAAGTGAAAAATAGTAGAGTCAATTTCTATTTTAGGCTAGCACTCATCCGTTGTATAATATTCGTCCTGATCTTGTAAGAAAGGCGTTATTATATTTCCATAGTTTGCCTTCGCACACGGCAACATGACACCATGATTTACAGACAGTATATGAACTGAAGAATATATCGCTGTACTTACTTTTGCCTACCACCTTGTCAAGTATTCTTTGAAAATTCCATAACTTTTGAATTTTTTACATGTTATTAATTCATATTAAAATATATTTGATTTATAAACCTAATCAGTAGTTTATTGTACAACCAACATAAGATATCGTTTGAAGTAACGGATACAAATTATTTGCATATATCATTGAATTTGTTGAAAAAATTTGCAGGTTCTTTAAGATTTTAAATTAAGAACTGTCAAATTAGTGTTTTATAGGTTGCCTAAAAATAATTATTTAAATGTAAGTAATTAGAAGATTTATTTATTAATAGCAGTAATATTTCGAAAATTAAATATGAAGTAGGAAAATAATTGCATGCATCTCAATATACAACAAATCCACGCCTTCACTCCCATACTGTTTAATACATGTCACTCCGGTGTACATGTATTAAACAGTTACTATTTTATTATTATTTTATATTGTAAATTATGCAAAAATTATTAAGATATATTTATTAATAGCAGCAAAATCTGGAAAATTATATATGAAATAGAAAAATAATAATTGTATGCAACCCGATATATCATTGGCCCAGCCCTCCCACTCCTATTCCTTGCATTCCATGTCAAAAATTGACAAGGCCGACCAGAATGTCATTTCAGTTGTTCATGACTTGGTTAGGGCTCTGTTTGTTGTTTATTTCGGGATTTTCTTTTAGTGTAGTGTGGGTATAATGGGTCTTGTTAAGTGAAGTAACGTGAACAAATAGTGCAAAGATGATGGCCAACGGACAAATTATAGGGGACGGATCATGGGACCTCCGTGTATTTGTCACCGATCTTCAAACAGAACGAGAGATACGAGTCAAGGGTGATGTTCATATAGGCGGTGTGATGCTGCGACTAGTCGAAGACTTAGGTTAGTGTGGTTTCCTTGAAATTATTACAAATGCTTTGCGTAAGACAACATAATAACTGGCTCAGGCTATAGCGTCACCGTTATAAAAATAAAATGTTTTCTTTTATTATTGCTCGTAAATGTGGAAATAACCAGACCCGAGCCTCGAATGGTAATGTAAAAGGATCCAAGTAGGCGGAAATTTTATCTAAACGTACTGTTCGGATTTAATAACACCTGGTTTCCTAGAACTAATTTCTTTTCTCCCCCTTTCTATGACCCAACGGTAATAAATCATAATGGGTTCATTCAAAAACCTTAAAACCAAATGTTTTCTTTTCTTGTCGAGTTGGCTGTGAAAGACGAAACAAAAATTAGTTGACATTTCGTTCAAGGCCATGTCCGATTCATTCGCGACAAAAATGCCCATATAAGACCGGGATCTCGTGCCTGAAGCCTTATTGTGAATTTTCGGGTCTTTAAACTCTGTTATTTATTTTTAAAAAAATCACGCTCCACTCACTGTCGGGAAATGTACAGTTCGTCTTTCTGTTTGTACAGATGTTCTTATATCGGTTTTGTATCTCCAACGGATTTATTTGGATCCGTCTTCGGAACTGCTTTAAACACGGAAAGGAACTGAATGAATTTTATATTTTAAATGCTTAAATACAAAGTAGTAATACCGTAGTTAGTGATAAGAACTTTTTTCTTACATAAAACAGATAATATTGTAATCATGCGTGGATCTCGGAAATCGTTTAGAAATGAAATAAGAAATAAAATAAAAGCTTATGAAATTTATTCTAAGATAACAATGAAATCGAAATAAATATTGAATTTGTTGAAGTGAATTTCAATTTCCTCTAGGCTTGTGCTTAAAACTAGGTCCACTTCATTCTTTGTGATCGATATCTTCTCCGTCGGTGTATTCTATTGTACAGATATTAAAAGTTGCAACTGGTCGGGACCATCGCTTAAGATGGTCTTCAATGCTATCATACAGTCGTTGGCCAATAAAATAAGAGTGTTTAGCATGTGTTTCCATTAACGTTTTGAGTCAAAATAAATTATCTTAATAATCAAAGTATTTTTGCTGTTTCTTTTTCCCATCTTTCTGCCAAAGAATGGAAAATTAGTCTGTAAAGTGCACTTTTAATAGTTATAAACAATGAAGCCAGTAAGCCACTATTGTCACTATTTGAAAATCGTGTCACTTTTCTCACTATTTTCGAAATTTGGTCACTATTGTCACTATTTCAGAGCTCAGAGCTCTTCAATGCGAAATTCTGGGTTCTGAGATGGGCTTAAAATGTACGACGGTCGGCCAGATTTTGTCTCCATGACATGGAATCTTCTGTCAGCTGGCCGCAGCGCGTATCGAGAGTACAAGCAGTAGCAGCGCGATGCAGGGACGGCACGAGCCAGAAAACAAGCGGAGGATGAAGAAGAACGCCGTCAAAGGGAGGCGAATGAGCAGCAACAACGAGCAGACAGGGAAACAATCGCGAAGGGAAGCAGGAGGCATAGAGAGAACAGAGGAAAGCCGCGGACCAACTATTAGAAGACGCAACCAAAGAGCTTGAAAATGCATTGAAGAAGAACGACACCACACTGGCGAAGGTGGCTCAACGAATGCTAGCAGGGCCGAAGGCTATGAGAGAGAGGGCTGAGAAGTACTACAAAGAAAATGCGCCACTGCAGAAGAAAGTAAAAAGAAAATCAACAACTTTACTTCAGAACTTATTTCAAAACCACACCGGCAAGAGAAGAAAGGGTCCCGAAGACTATGAAACCCTGACCCGGACCCTCTGCCTTAATGTTAGGTATTGATGACTTGAAATTGTGTTGTTTTCCAAAGCTTAGTTTTGAAAGCTAGGTAAAATTTTTTATGTGATTTTCTCTTTTAAGTACGGTCTACAGAGTACAGACTATAATAGTACGAATAATAATATAATGATAATATTATAAACCTAATAGATAGAGAAATCACCATAAAAATCTTGTGGGGAGTTCTAGTACACCATCCAGGCAAGATATACAGACATTTTGGTCCTCGATTTGGTCAATCATGCCAGCTGGCTGCGTTTTCCTGTCTTCAAACTATATATAAACTACTAACATCATATTTCACAGTACTACTCACAGGACATAATAGACAAATAGGCAAAAGGATTGTCGAAAGAGCATGCAGGAATGAAATGAATAGAAATTTATCATGCTGTTATATTGATTATCAGAACTCGACTCTTGGCTAATTAAGATATAGTTCACCCAGCTTTAATAAAAACAGCTCAAGAACTGATAAAAGAGTGGCGCACCACTATTCATTTATCGCAAATTGTAAGTACCACCAAGAATGAGTAAATCAGGGTGACAAGCGGCATATTTCAGGTGGACTCGCTGAGCTCTCGGTGGTTTTGCCTGGCACTGAATCCACTCTCTGAATAAAAGGACGCAAATCGGATACAAACTCCAAAATCAAAATGTATCGCACTTGCTGTATGATTTAAAATTGTATGCATTATCGCCACATAAATTACAACTCATCCAGGTTGTAGAGAAATTTACAACTGGTATTAACACGCACTTTGGATTAGATAAATGTAGAACTATTAACATAAAGAGATGATCTAAATTAGAGATGACTGGGTTTATCACTGCAGAGAATATATAGAAGACCATTGCAGGAGGGCGAAGTATATAAATATCCTGGAATACAATAATCCAAGAGAGTTGAGCATACACTCATTAAGAAAACGCTAACTAAATAATTCACGTCCAGACTTGAAAGCATGTGCAGGTCTGACCTAGACAGTAGAAATATAGTAAAAGCTATAAACACTTTTGGGATACCAGCCTTGACATATTCGTTTGGAATAATTTCTTGGTCAAACAGAGATATCGAAAGGCTACAACGAATAATTAGAACTACACTAACAAAATATAAGAAACACCACCCGCACAGTAGTAAAAAACGACTTATATTACCAAGAATTGAAGGAGGGAGGGAGGGAGCAAAGCGTATGTTTGGCTGATGATAATTATACGCCTCTGTATCTTAAACAAATGGAACGCCAAAATTAGAGCATTCAGACAACTGGAACAATTATAGAAGAGTGGAAAAAAATGTCTCTTCATGGTAGACACCCCCCATGATCTTGACCGTCATGAAGTCGACAAGAGTGCGTCGAACGCCTGGTTGACATGGGGGGTGTTTCCAAGAAAGCCTTTACAACAGCTTTAAGATTCTCCAAGGCTTGTTTTTCATGAGCGTTGAGGAATTTTGTGAAATCATCACTGCTCATTATTTTATTTGTGGTTCGACGAAAATACCCGCTTTAACTTTAGCTTTAGATAATTTGGGTAAAAATTCCTTTAAATATTCAAAAGCTTCAGAATTTGGATCAAGAGCTTTCACAAATTGCTTCGTTAGGCCTAATTTTATACGTAACGGCGGCATCAATATATTATAGGCTCTACAATTGGTTCCAACTTCACATTACGTTTTCCTATCTGAAATTAGTCTCCGATCAGGCCATATACGCCGTCGGTAATGTATTGAATCTGCTCTGCTATCCCATAAACAAAGGTGACAAGGATATTTAGTATACCCGCATTGTATTTCCATCAGAAAACCAACCATCTTAAAATCGCGTATTACTGGCCAATGGTATTTTGAATTTTTTAACTTTTCCAATACCATTTTTACACTAATGTAACTTTTCTTAAGCATTTCAGAATATATGCTACGGGAAAACTAGGTAATAGGTTTCCGTTGTGAAGAAAAACTGCTTTTAAGCTTTTTGAAGAGCTATGGATGAAAAGCCTCCAGTCAGAAGGTATGCACGGTATGCCGATTTCCTCGAACAAACTAGTCATGCTCTTGCAGTAACAAAGTCCCTTGGTCAGTTATATTCACATCATCTTCAAAAAAATTCCTCTGTTTCAATCGTGAACCTAAAATCTCTGCTTTATTCTTGGATAGGTTTAGGACTTGTACTAAGTCATTGAATTCTGTTGACCTGATGAAATGAGGTCCAAAACTCTGTGACTTAATCATGAATTCATTACCATCGGTGTTGGTAAGCGGTGTACTGGATTCTATTGAATTTTGCGACGATTGAATTCCGATGTTATCTAATTCCGAACAAGATGGAACGGGGACATTTTCACCATGATGTATCGGAGAAGACGTTGAAGGAAGATCAGGATAAAAAATCTTTTCAGCACCATTTTTACCAGAACGACGCTTCCTTGGATTAACGATACAAAAATAGCAGTCTTGTACTGTTATTTTTCTTCTAGAGCTTCTCCCTTTTTTTCTTCTTCTTCTTTACTATAATATTTCCGTTTATTATGGAGATTCAAGTAGGGCAAAGTTAAATGTATTAACAACGCCCACTGTTTTATACGATATCGCATTTTTCTGGTAATTGAGTAAGGTGTGGGCAAGGCATTTAACACGCCATATGTGTCAAATTAGGTGTCCATGACGTCGCTAATTATTTCCACGGCCTACCGTCACTTTCGTTACGCCGTTTACATATCTGACGGTGATATTTGGCGTGAAAAGCTCGAAATCACGGGTGGGAGGGAAAAAATTTCAACCGGATATCAAAGTAGGCGAGAAAAATTCCGATCTATTCACTGAAAAAATAAATATTTGTACTGTTGTTACGTAAATATACTCGGGCTTGTTTAAAAATCAAACAATCGCTGAGCTATTTATAGGTCGTATGGATCCTGCTGGACCGAAGAAAAGGCCTGAATAGTTTTTGTTCAAAGAACTACAGTGAGGGGAGAAAATTAAAAAAAAAAATTATCTCACTTTATAACGTTATCATTCAATACACATTACAACTGATTATAGACAAAATTATACTATAATTATTAGGTTTTTTTTTAAGTTTTATCGAAAAAAGCAACAATTATAACAACAAAGTAACGATTGATGTTTTCCCGTCATTGGCCCTATCTCTCCCCTATCTCTCGACCAATCTATTGATGCCGTTTCGCCAGAAATTACCGGGGCACATCTAGAGGATCAATTAAATACGACACGAGAAGCCGTCTCTATACGTTTGAAAGCAATGTGAAAGATCCAGAAGATGGGAAAATGGGTACCAAATGAGCTGAATGAAACACAGCAGGAAAACCGAAATGCTGCTCGCCAGATACAAAATAAAGTCATTTCTCCATCGAATTGTGAATGGCGATGAAAAGTGGATATATTTTGAGAATTCTAAGTGTAAAACATCACGGGTAACTCTAGGCGTATCATCGACATCGACTGCAAGGCCAAATCGCTATTGACGGAAGACGATAGAAGGACGGAAGACGGATCAGAAGGGTGTGATCTGTTATGAGCTGCTGAAAACGTTAATAAATGGGAATGCTACCGACAATTACTGATCGATTTGAATCAAGCTTAGCGTGAAAAACGACCAGAATATCAAGGAAACACAAAATGATTTTGTTTCATGATAATGCACCACTACAGAAATATTTTCTCTTGCGGCTTACTCACCAGACTTGGCTCCGTCTGATTAATACTTATTTGCATCGATGGGACATGCACTTGCTGAGCAGCATTTTATTTCTTACGAAAATGGCTCGATGACTGATTTGCCTCGAAAGAGTAACAGTTTTTTTGGCGTGGTATCCACAAATTGTCAGACAGGTGGGAAAAATGAATAGCTAGCGATAGGCAATACTTCGTATAAAATATTTTTTATCATTTTCATACAATACACATGTATTTTCTATACAAAAGTTCCGGTTTCATATTCACATACCCTGGTATAGTGCGTTTCAAGATATATCGTTGGCCGATTGGCTGCAATAAACTCTTAACAACCCCTGCCGTAACGAAACCCGGCCAAGTTGCAAGAAACGTAAACAGGGCCGGGCCTAATAAAATAACAACTAAAAAGATAAAATTAATTTTACACCTGGTTTAGTAGTTTCGAAATATTTTAGTTTAGTTTGCATTCCAAACGTGCTAAAAATGTCGCGCTTTTGGCAAGATAATGTGCCTCCGGTAGTGCTAATTTTAAAAGAAAACATTTATGTGTATGTTTCTTTATGGAATAGGGACTTAATGTATATGTAGACGCAGCAAAAACGTCTTCATTAACGAAAACTCTTGTTGTCTACAGTTAAAGATATTGTGACGAAACCAATTAAAGTCATAAAAGTCCGTAGTGATTCTGGTAAAAGTAAATTTGTTGACGAAAGTGACAAAGACGTAATTTGAAGCAAAATTTATGCTATGTATGAAGAGCAAACTGTCTAGATTGCATTCATTGCAACAGCGACTAAGAAAAGACGAAACTTACATTCTTTGCAGCAGAACTAGCCTCCGGAGAATATTATCTCAAATGGATTTTGCATATCGGACCATTAATAAAAGACAAATTTGCATTTTGCATTAATAAAAGGCAAACAACGATTGCGACGATGGCGGTTTGACTACTTAAACTCTATAAAAAAAATACAGATTAGAATCGTCCCATTATCTATCTTGATGAAACGTGGTTCGATACACATGAGACGCCAGCAAAAGGTTGGGTAGATACATCAAGAAAATGCCGAACCAAAGTCCCAGCGAACAAGGGAAAAATAATTACAATTTTACATGCTGGTTCCGAGGATGGATGGGTTCCAAATTGTTTACGGTTGTTCTCCAAAAATATTAAACATTCATCTTTGGACTACCATGACCACACCACAGCAGAACTTTTTCAAGATTGATATATAAATAAATTGGTTAGTATATAAAGGGACTTTTACCCAATGTGCCTAAGGAAAGCGTAATTGTAATGGACAATGTTAGTTATCGTACCCGCCAGAAAAAATAAAGTTCCTAATGCAAATAACACTAAATTGGAAGTTCAGAACTATATGATAAAAAACGATATACCGTGTGTCCCAGCCAAATGGAATAAATTCGTTAATAAATAAATCGGGGCGCGTTCGAAAAAACGCTCGAACACGTCGATTGGTATTTTTAGATGCGCATTTTTTTTCAACATTTTTTTTTATACAGGGTGTGTCATGTAACAGTGGCCAATACCAACTTTCTTATTTTAAATACAACACCCTATATATTATTTAATTTTTGGATTCTTCAGGAAATTCTAGACATATTTCATGTAAAATATCCTAGACTTATCTTCAACTGTTTCGGAAATATTAAGTGTTTTCAGATTTATTGCAAAAATTAACTGATTTTTTTGATTTTTTTTTTTGAAAATTATTTGATTACATAAATTCGCTACAACACACAAGAGAAAGATGATATTGGCCTCTGTTACATGACACACCCTGTATAAAAGGTTTTCGTTGGAAAAAATGCGCAACTACACTTTTTTTTAACACTGTAAACAAAATTGTGGAAATTTCAAGACTATTTAGGTTTTGTATAAATTTTTTATTTAAAACATTTAATGTAACAAATGCTCGAATTGTGAACCCTGGACGTCCTGGCAACACCCCAACCTCAAGTAAAACCGATTCCTGCCATTATTTAATGTTTGTGGCGTAATTGACCTAATGCTGTCGGTAATGCGTCCTTTTAAATCATTCAGATCTTGTGGCTTGGTTTTGTATATGACGCTTTTGAGATATCCCCATAAAGAAAATCCAACGGAGTGAGGTCCGGGGACCTTGGTGGCCATTCTAGTGGCCCTCTCCTCCCAATCCATCGATTTGGAAACACATTATCGAGGTACTGCCGCACATTAACTTAATAATGTTCCATCTTGTTGGAACCAAATTGTGTCGGCTAGCAATTGAGGATTTCTTCTATTAGGGTACAAATGTATAAGATTTGGAATGAGTTGATTTTGGAGAAAGTCTAAGTAATTTATCCCATTTAAATTTTGATCGCAAAATATTGGACCAATTATTTGATCTCCTATAATACCTGCCCAGACATTAATCTTTTCAGGTCTTTGTGTGTGAATTTCCCGCATCCAGTGAGGATTTTCTCTCGACCAATAACGACAGTTCTGGCGATTGACATGCCCATGAAGAGTAAAAGTAGATTCATCAGAAAATAAAACGTTTTCCACTCTCAGAAGGTTGTTGTCTATTCTGTGCATCATTTGTTCGCAAAACTCCATTCTCCTGTCGAAGTCGTCTTCACTAAGCTCTTGAGTAGGCTGTAGCTTATACGGATACATTTTATTCTCTTTCAATATTCTGGCAACAGAAGAGCGACCAAAATTGTTTTCCAAGGCAACTTGTCGAGTTGAGGTACGCGGATTGTCTTGGAATGCAAGCATTACATCCAATTTTTTGTTGTCGGTCAACGACACTGCTTCCTTCTTAATTTGTCTCACGTGTCCCAGCTCTCTAAATTGTTTTTCAACTTTACTTACTGTACCTTGGGATATGGGTGGTAAGTCAGGATATTTTTCCCTAAAGAGACGAACAACTTGGGCTTGAGTTCGTGTCCTATCTCCATAACCTATCATCATTAAGATAGTTATTTTATGACTCTCTAATAAATACACCATGTTTAAATCAAATGAATCACACACGTCATAGAAAACTAATTTAAAAGGCACGTTGATTTTTTTGACGTTTCATACAACAAATACCTATCTTTGAAAACCTGATTTTTTTTCTTTGCCTATTTGCTGATAATGTTCGAAGAATTACTTAATAATTCCGAAACAGTTGAAGATAAGTCCGGGATATTTTACATGAAATATGTCTAGAATTTCCTGAAGAATCCAAAAATTAAATAATATACAGGGTGTTGTATTTAAAATAAGGAAGTTGGTATTGGCCACTATTACATGACACACCCTGTATAAAAATTTTTTGTTGAAAAAAATGCGCATCTAAAAATACCAATCGACATGTTCGAGCGTTTTTTCGATCACGCCCCCATTTATTTATTAACTTCGAAAATACATATAAAAAAATATTCTAGAAACATTAGACATTTAATATTAACTAGGGATATATATGTGATACCATTGCTGGCGATATGGGACATACGTTTTTACGCCTTCCCCCGTATTATTTTATTTTTAATCCAATTGAGCATATGCGGCATCAGGTAAAATCCAATGTTAGAGCAGAAAACATTTCTCAGACTCTAAGTGCAAGTGCTGCAATATTAATTAGGAGGGTTGTAGATACTATTCCGAAAGAAAGTTGGATAAATTCGATTAACCATGTCATTAAAATAGAAGATTCCTTTGTATCATTTACTAATAATTTATAATCACTTATTATTAATGGATATCAAAGTGACAGTGAGAGCGAAACCGAAAATTAAATGTATAATTAAATTTAAATTATAATTTTTATTGTACTAATAGATAAATTTATTTATTTATTTATTTTTATTGTACTAATAAATTCAAAATACACAAACCAATAAACAATGTTTTAGTCATACATAATAATAATAATTTAATCATAATTTAACAATATTTAATTTTTCCCAAAATTATTCAGAAGTTAAACCACTCCGACTCTGATGCCTTTTAAGAAACTAGGAATACTTTTATTGAAATTTAATAGAGAAATTAACATTTTGCCGGGCAATGAAATATCTTGAAACGGACTATTCATGTAACGGAGGAAAAACAAACGAATTATATTGATTGTGTGCTCTTTCAACTACATCAAAACGCGGTAAACCACATATAAATCACGAAATCTGAATGCGCAGAGTCTCCATAATACCTTTTCAACTTTTTTTCGCTTGTCTGTTTTCGAAACCTATTTAGTAACCGAAACCTTTTTAGTATACATAATACCACGTAAGAGTTGTGTAAAATACACATCTGGTATTTGAGTAGTAAATTTCAGAAGCAAAATCGATTTACGTGTCACCTATTTCATCATAGACGTGTAGAATCGACTCTCCGGCGAAATGCCCAACGAGTATGTCCAAATCCGTCGATAAACAAGCGCCATTTTTGGCAGATGTTGATTTCTAATCCGTTCTCTCTACCTACGATTGTTTCTTTTCATGCAGGACCTGTTATATATGTAGATTTTGTGCTTGGTCGTCTGCTTTTTAACATATTCATTTGATTTTAATTTCTCGACGCTCGTTTCGCTAACAATGTTAATATCATCGAGTGATGTTATCAGGCTGCTAAAAAGTTTAACAACATTATAGTTAAACTCAAAGAGATTTAGCATTAAACACTAAATTACTCTTTTAAACTTCTCTACATGCGTTTCGCTAACCATGTTAGCATCATCAGGAGATGATTCATTCTCATATTAAATCATAGGCTGATATTCTATATAACCAAAATAATAAAAATAAACCCAATATTTATCTACATTTCCACTAGATTCCTTTATATATATATATATATATATATATATATATATATATATATATATATATATATATATATATATATATATATATATATATATAAGCCCCACCCATCCCTTACATTGGAAGGCACATGTTTCTTCTGTTGGTGGTTAGACTCATCAGGGTACCGACATATGCTCTCTCGCCAAGAATAGGGAGTCCCTGTAAACAATCAAACAACCCATATTTTCGCCGACTTATCGTCGGATGGCTTTTACATGGAGTTTTCTGGCTTTGGACTTTTCCATATATTTCTCCCATATCTAATGTGGGCAATGTGTTCTTTATATGTCGTTAATATGGATCTTTTTGTTTGGCCAGTATACCTTCGATCACAATCTTGGCAGTTAATTTCGTAAATCCCCGACTTTTCATGTTGATCTAGTTTATCCCTTGAGTTACTCAGGACTTCTCTTAATTTAATATTTGGTTTGTACCCAACTTTAATGTCCACTTTTTTAAAAATTTAGTCTAACCCTCGTATGAAAGAAATACTTTCTTGCATTGAGCTGTGACTGGAGATGACAAATAGACATATTTCGAGAATCCAAAACGCATAAAATTATGGGTTGATCCAGAACAAGCATCAACATCGACCGCAAGACCGAATCGCTTTGGAAAGAAGACTTTGCTGTGCATTTGATACGATCAGAAGGGTGTGGGGCACCATAACCTTCTGAAACCGGGTGAAACATTTAATACGGTTCGTCAACGAATAATCAATTTGAACTATGCATTGATCGAAAAGCGACCAGAATGAGCTACAAGATGCGGAAAAATGATTTTGCAGCACCACAACGCCCCATCACACACAGTGAAACTTGGCTAGGAACTTTTACCCCACCCGCCGTACTCAACAGACTTGGCCCTTTCCGACTACCTTTTGTTTTCATCGATGTCTCACGCAGTTTCCATGAAACACTTCAACAATTACGGAGATGTCGAAAAATGACTTGATGACTGGACCACCTCAACGGATGTACGGTTTTTCTGGGACGGGGTCCAGAGAGATGGAAAAAATGTGAATAAACCATTTTAAGAAAAAATAAATTATTATCTGCCACATCTGGCAACACGTATTTAAATAGTCCTGACATTCGTTACCCAATTCAGTCGGACAATCGCTTCAGAAATGTAATCGAAATCATGTAGATTCAAGACGAAACGATTAACGATTTTTTTTTTTTTTTTTTCGTTTTTCAATATCACCTCAGAAACAGTTTTAACGGAGATATCGGCCAGTTTGGCAGGAGTTAGCAGTGTACACGCGCTAATCTTGTTTAATATTAGATAATGTCGTTTGCGCGACCTTGAAATCGTATTAAGCACTCTATAAGTTAATAGGTTTGTCTACAGGGTGTCCCAAATTGGAGAGAATACTTTTCGCTTTCTAGCTTCGATTCACGCTTTTTTTTGACGCAAAAAGTACTGTTTAAGCAACGTTTTTTCCCATATCAGTTCTTCTTTTGGAATCTTCGGCGTGAAACCTGGAAATGTTTTGTTAATACCGAAAAAAAAGGTGATATTACAAGACAAAGAATTAAAAAGATTTAAGTAATGAACTTTTGATCACAGACTAAGCTTTGAGGTACAATATGTCCTTGAGGATAAATATGACCTCACGATTCGTGATTTTTTCATTAGGTACGGTTGTCATAAAATAGAACAATATCAATTTCCCGCCGCGATTGGCATCTAAATAGCTTGACGCATGTACTAAACAGTCATAACCTCGAAACAGTCGCAATGTTGAAACCAAATGCGAAGTATCACCGAAGAGCCGCGATTATCGAAAGTGTTCTTGCCGGGTGCCTACGACAGAAATTATTCGGTTCTACGAATAGGGTATCCGAGATCTACTGTGAATGATGTCGTCGCGAAGTATAATGAGACGGAGGAGATTTTTCAACACCGACAAGGAAAACTTATTTGACGGAACGTGTTGTCAGGATGCCCAACATCATTCAACGGGCTCAGGAGCTGATTTTTGAGGATCCAGGGCAGGAAATTGTCATCGGTTGGCGGTGTGAGTTAAAAAACTATGCGTCGAATGCTCTAGGAGGACCTCTGCTGTCTTATACAATTAAAGTGAGACAGATGCTTTCCGAAGCTGCCAGAACAAAGCGAGTGGCACGCTGCAACCTTCTTTTGTGTTCCTTAAGAAACAATACTGCCTGACTCCTCAGGTTTTTTCTGTCGAAAATATTTTTACTGTCAATGCTAAAATCAATCGAAGGAATGATCGCTGGCTCCACCCTAAAGATGTTCCCATTGTTTCCAGAATAAAATTTCCGGCGAATGTTCACGTGCTAAGTGTTGTAACAAGTATACGACCGCTTTTACTCACAAAGGTACTGTCATAGTAACAAAATGACTTAAGAGATTAGACTGTGGACGGATCCTTATTTCCAACTCCATCTCTTGAACAAATTAATTATTAACCGTCACACCTGGTATTATCATCGGCTATAAAACGCATAATAAATATCGGGTCGTCTGGAAAGTTCGTAAGGGTTTTCTTAGGAGAAAGAGTAATGCAAATAGTTTATGTAAAATGGAGAGCCAGGCCGGTGATATATCTCGATCGAATAAGTTTGACGCAGCGTTTGGAAAATTCATCTACTAGGTTAAATGAAAAGTTCGCGGAGCGACACCTATGGAGCAGTAAAAGAACTATATATTCTTACTATTTTGAAGTTTCATCCTTCATATGAACATATGTGACGTTTCAAGTCGATCTGTCAGAATATCACTTCAGAGATGGAATAAATGAATTGAACAACCGCTGGAAAAATGTATTGAGCTTAAGGTAGAATATACTGAAAAATAAAGTCATTTTTTCAACTATAAACTTGTTTTATCATTTCCGCTTCGCGAACCTTTCAATCAGCCTGATATATAATGAAGAACTCGAATATACCTACAAACCTAAAAGAAAAAACTTACAAACCATGCATAGTTTCAGTTACGGCATATGCTTTAGAGACGATGGCATTAATGAAGAATAGCAAAGATTATCTAAAAATTTCCACTATATTTAAAATTATATGTATGACAATTGTTTCGACACAGTGCCTTTTTCAGATACAAACTATATTAAACTAACAGTGAGAAAAAAAAAGTGTCCATCGACCTAATAATACCATAAAACATGAAATAATGACTAAGAAGTACACAAAGAGTCATGAAAAGGACCATGGTTGGTGTGGACAAGAATTAAGTGGTCATTCAAGAATGAAGTGGCGATAGGGACTAAACATGAAGCTCGTCAGCAGCCGGATTGCTGGGATACGTAAATTATAACATGGAGACCAAAACTAACTGTACGAAGCAGGGGGCGATCGAAGAAAAGATGAATAGACGACATAGAGCAAATAGAGGGAAACGAGTGGGTTCGGACTGCACAAGATACCGACGGAGGGAGTTTGAAGAGGCCTTTATCCAGCAGTGGATAGGTTGGGACTGATTCGATCGCTAATTGATAGTAGTCCGAAGGTGCGATATTCGGTGAGTAAGGTGGAGCAAAACATCCCAATTGAAGCTCAAACAGTAGAATTCGGTGTTGGTGGTTTAGTTGCCTGGAAGAAGTTCAAAGTATTTGGTTCTCTTCTAATCCCACCAAATGCAAAGCACAATTTTGTTCGAGTAACGGCCGTCTTTCGTGTCTTAGCCCGGGGACTTATTGCCTGATGTGTTTGATTTCAAAAATTTCAGTTCACATACTTAACCAAAATAGTAAAAGATAGGGAGTAATGTCTCTATGTCTTAGGTACCTTCAATTTGGCTTACGCGAGCCTAAATTTATACTTCCGATGATAAAAGAAATAAATATTTTAATAAACCCGAGATAGTCGTGGGGCTCGTTCCAATATCCAGACATCTGGCGGTAAGTTGCTCTATTTTTAGACCGTCGACCTAAAAAGCTTCTATTGAAATCGATCTAAAATAAATATAATTTTTATCGTTCATTATGTTAAGGTACACCCTCGGTCAAAAGTGGAGATACTTTAATTTATAATATAGCAGGTTTAAGACGTGGAGTGATTCTCTTCTTGTAGTTTTTTCTGTGCTAAGACAGTGTAGACAGTGTAAACCTCTCTCATATTCTTCCGTCTTTCTCTGTTCTACTCTACTTGATACCAATTTAAACCTGCAGGTAGGGCACGTGGGCACGTGCCCTACCTAAAAATTAAAAATGAAGTGAACAAAATAATTTAAATTTTTATATTAATTAATTTATTCTCTGTTCTGTCTATGATCACGCTTCTTGCGACTTCTATAGTCTAACATTCATGTCATTCGCGGTAACGAAATAGGTCGTGGGTTGCCGAAGCGCACCGATTAAAGAACACGTGCTTTGGGCACAAACAAGTTTGTGCCGCTACTGTTTTCTTTATTATCGCTTGCGAGAAACAAATACAGCAATACATCACTTTGCTAGTAACCCGGAGATTAAATGTATTTATAACGTCATATCTTGGGCGCTGCCCCATTCTCAATAGTCAGGTGTTTTTCGCCATCGCACTTTTCAACTTTTCGAGTGGTTGCAAAGTGAATGTTTTGAACGATTACATTAATGAAGATGAATTCAGTGCAATATATGAGTATAAATAATGTCACATTAACATTTGAGGATCGAATTGTCATCAAAAATCACCTAAATAAGTCTAATAATTGAAAGGTGTTGTACAATAGGAAAAGATGTAAAGGGGTTATTTGCAAATCTGTCTGCATTTCCCGCTTTCTTTTCTCGATCATCCAAAAGGACAACTGTTCTGGATAGCGTCGTGAAAAAGCGTCTGTCCCGTGCGTCCTGCTACCCTGCAACCTGTTAAAATTCATCATACCAGCGTTGCATAATGAAGCCGTAGCACTTTTGGTCACTATTTTAAAATAGTGTTACTTTTCTCATTGTTTTCGAAATTTGGTCCCTATTGTCACTATTTCAGAGTTTAGAAGTGGTTACTACGGTAAACTCGCCTAGATAGGGGATACATTTGTCCCGCGTAGCATCACTTTCAATATATGGTGTACGAGATCTAGTTTGGCCTTAAATAAATCTATGGTAAATGTGTACAATAATTTTTTTTTATATGGTGTCACTAAAATGACGAACTTGAAAGAAAAAGAAAAAAAGTAATTTTTAAGTTCAATTTTTCGTTATGCAACGTTTTGTTGCATAAGAATCTTTAGTTATTGTAAAAAAGCTTTTTCTTTTCCCTAAACAGTGGGATTTTCCGTCATTTAGTTCAATGTTTTATCCCTCATTAATCCTAAAATTGAATAAAAAAAATATAATATATAAAAATTAAATAAAATATTGTCATTAAAAATAATAAAAATCAAGCAAATAAACTGTATAAATCAGGAGTTTACTTAATTGTCCAAAAGTATATGCTGGACAAACAGGAAGATCTTTCTCTACTAGGCTCAACGAACATAAAAGAATTTACACTAAACAACAAAATAATTCTCATTATGCTAAGCGCTTAATGTTAGAAAAGCATACATTCAATGATAATTTTATAATGTTACATAATAAGAATAAATCTAAAAAATTAAATCTTTTAGAGAGCCTAGAAATTAACAAAAGAAAAAATTTGGATATTTTGTTAACTGACCAGCTAGGCTTGAATAGTTCACCGTTATTAAACTTATATTGTCCTCCTAGACGTTGACAGAAAAATGGATATCCCCACTATCATGTTTTATGATATTATTAGGTCGATGGACACTTTAGGTTGTGGATACTTTTCTCACTATTAGTTTAGTATAGTTTGTATTTAAAAAAGGTCCTATGCATCGAAACAATTGTCATACATACAATTCTAAATATAGTGGACATTTTTAGATATTAATCTTTGCTATTTAATTGAAACTAGACATGTTATTTAAAACCCGACATGTCGAAAAAAATATGACGCTAACTCGAAATCGTTTAATCAATTGCGTTTCGAAAGGTACTGTCTTAGCAT
Organism: Cosmopolites sordidus; assembly: GCA_031761425.1. Lineage (NCBI taxonomy): Eukaryota > Metazoa > Arthropoda > Insecta > Coleoptera > Curculionidae > Cosmopolites > Cosmopolites sordidus. The sequence goes on along the minus strand of JARFXV010000476.1, from coordinate 1,228,204 downwards.
CAAAATGACATAAGAGATTAGACTGTGAATCGTACTTTTCTCTTAAAAAAAAAACTATTAACCGCCACACCAGGTAACAATAGATATATTTTGAAAATCTATCTATTCTTTCGTGAACCTATAGACTTAATATTTTTTAAATTGCCCCTCATTGAGCAGAATGCTTTCTTTAAAACTTTAGACTTTCTTATAAACACTTTACATTCTTGAAATACTTGACTGCCTGGGCGTTTAGCACATCAAAGTGGCCTTGAAAGAGAAAAAACTCACTATCGACCGTAAACCTACTTCGCATCAAGTAAATAAACAAAGAAAAAAATTGGATATCCGCTAGGCTTGAATATTTCACCGTTATTAAACTTATATTGTCCTCCTAGACGTTGACAGAAAAATGGATTTCCCCACTATCATGTTTTATGGTATTATTAGGTCGATGGACACTTTAGGTTGTAATTACTTTTCTCGCTGTTAGTTTAGTATAGTTTGTATTTAAAAAATGCCCTATGTATCGAAAGAATTGTCATACATACAATTCTAAATATAGTGGACATTTTTAGATATTAATCTTTGCTATTTAATTGAAACTAGACATGTTATTTTAAACTCGACATGTCAAAAAAATATGACGCTAACTCGAAATCGTTTAATCAATTGCGTTTCGAAAGGTACTGTCTTAGCATCAAAATGACATAAGAGATTAGACTGTGAATCGTACTTTTCTCTTAAAAAAAAAGAACTATTAACCGCCACACCAGGTAACAATAGATATATTTTGACAATTTACTTGGTATCTATTCGTGAACCTATAGACTTAATATTTTTTAAATTGCCCCTCATTGAGCACAATGGCTTTCTTATAAACACTTTACATTCTTGAAATACTTGACTGCCTGGGCGTTTAGCATATCAAAGTGGCCTTGAACGAGAAAAAAAAACTCATCGACCGTGAACCTACTTCGCATCAAGTAAATAAACAAAGAAAAAAATTGGATATCCGCTAGGCTTGAATATTTCACCGTTATTAAACTTATATTGTCCTCCTAGACGTTGACAGAAAAATGGATTTCCCCACTATCATGTTTTATGGTATTATTAGGTCGATGGACACTTTAGGTTGTAATTACTTTTCTCGCTGTTAGTTTAGTATAGTTTGTATTTAAAAAATGCCCTATGTATCGAGAGAATTGTCATACATACAATTCTAAATATAGTGGACATTTTTAGATATTAATCTTTGCTATTTAATTGAAACTAGACATGTTATTTAAAACTCGACATGTCAAAAAAAATATGACGCTAACTCGAAATCGTTTAATCAATTGCGTTTCGAAAGGTACTGTCTTAGCATCAAAATGACATAAGAGATTAGACTGTGAATCGTACTTTTCTCTTAAAAAAAAAAGAACTATTAACCGCCACACCAGGTAACAATAGATATATTTTGAAAATTTACTTGGTATCTATTCGTGAACCTATAGACTTAATATTTTTTAAATTGCCCCTCATTGAGCGCAATGGCTTTCTTATAACCACTTTACATTCTTGAAATACTTGACTGCCTGGGCGTTTAGCATATCAAAGTGGCCTTGAACGAGAAAAAAACTCACTATCGACCGTAAATCTACTTCGCATCAAGTAAATAAACAAATAAATCATGTATATTTGCGACTCCGTCTCCATTTACCGAAGTCCACTCGCCAAAGCACGATTAATAACAATTAATCGTTAGCAACATTCGAAGCAGATGACGTCGGACAGCGCTGATGTCACCAGAGTGTTCGCATTATCCAAAGCACGTCCCTCGCAACTTGCAACACCCTGTAAGGTGGACTAGTAGCCCGCTTGGAACGATGACATAATCGAGTAGCCGTGGCCTGGATCCGCCAAGATCGAAGCGGGCTTTGGTGCGATCGTCCTTTGTTTTTGGGCGAGGGAAGCGTGCGCGACCAGATCGCGACGAATGACGGCCACCGTAAATACGAGCATTAAACTGTAGAAAACATCAAAATAGAGGGACGGTTTGCAAATAAGTCTTAATTGATAGAAATAACGGTGATTTTAATGAAGCTTGGTGGGCGCCGATTTCACGGTGTTTTTCTTGTGATTCGTCGTCGGTCAGACGGTTTTAAATAGATCCGATCGTTTGGCAACTGGCCCGTGGGTAAATTAGGCGTAGTTTTCGGCGTAGTTCCATCATATTTTCAGAAATACATTATCATCATTTACACTCTGTGTCAAAATGATAGGCACACTAATAATTGTTAATTATATATGAAGGAAAAACATATTAAATTATTATTAGGATTAATAATAAATTATCATTATTAAATTATTATTAAATATTAGGAAATAAACAATTAATACATTTTTTAACTAAGATCTATATTTTGTATATATTTATAACATGAAATTATAAAACGTCCTGTTATCGATATTTTATAATATCGTATATAATAATCGATATTTTAACGTAAAATTTCGAGTGTGTGTCATGAAATTGTAAAGTTTTATGTCATAGATCGATCGAAGAATTTTGTAAGTTAAAATTGTACGGACAATTTCAAGTTATCACGAAATTTTAGTGAAGTAGTCAATGAATTATTTGGTATTGGTCAAAAGCATCATTTTATTTGCTCTATAAATATTATTGTAGAATTTATTAATGTCGAAAATATTGCCAAAGTATGGGAATAAAGTTTAACTTCCTTAAGATTCTTAAGATCCTTAACTTCTTTAAGATCCTTAAACAATTGCATTACACGTTTATTACAAATATCATATGAAATATTTCATATGATTACATTATATATAGCTTACAGAAAAACCTGTTTAAACATAGTGTTAAATACTGAGTACTTAATACATAAATACAATAATACATAAATAAATGCGATAATACATAAATAAATACAAGAATACATAAATAAAAAAATCCTATATCTAAATAATTGGGTATACTAATAAGTTTATTAATTAACCACATTAATTACATAGCTATATATCTTCATCAGATTCAGACGAGGAACTTTCATTTGCGTTGATTATTATAGGCTCAACTTCAACATTGACTATGTGTTCTCGGATAAATCAGTCTTCAATTAATTTTCTGTATGTGCTACAGAATTTTTTCACACTTATTTACACTGTTCCAATGCTTCTTTTCATATATTTTCAACTTTTTCATCATTAAATCCATCCTTACCAATATGTTTGTTATAGTATGTATTTGCATTAACCTAAATTAATTGTATGCCATTATATATATATATATATATATATATATATATATATATATATATATATATATATATATACTTACTACTATATATAGACTTACACAAAATATTTACAACAAAAAATGCCTATCTAAAAACACAAAACTGAGACATTACAACACGGTTATTAAGCCAGAATGTCTATATGCTGCAGAAACGCCCATTTTGAATAGAAAGAGGGACATCGAGGACATTGAAAAGAAGGAAAGAAAAATCATAAGAAAAATCCTAGGCCCCAAACAAATAAATAGCACAACATACCGACTTCGAGAAAACCAAGAAATCAAACAATACACAGATATAGCGATATGAGAAAAAGAAGACTTAAGTTTTACGGACACATCAAACGCATGAATCCGAGTAGGTTAACTAGACAAATAGTCGAATTTTATGAAAATAGGAGTAAAGCTAAAGTAGAAATAATTAAATGGATTGCTGCAATTAAAGAGGACCTAAGATCAGCAAATATTACACAAAGTGAAATTCAGGATAGAGGCTTTTTCAGACACAAGGTAAACGTTTGGAAGGTTGGCCAGAGAGAAAAATGTAGGAAGACTGGAACAACTTGGCCTGACGAAAGGAAAAAAGCTGATAGCGAAAGAATGAAATTAGTATGGGCGCAAAGGAAGGCTAACAACAACAAACGCCTCTAATTGTACTTCGCGTGGTCCACCAGGGCCCATACGTGAATAATAATATATATATATAATCAAACCGACCACTTTTGCACCTGACCCCTTTTGATTTCGCTGAAACTTTTGTGCCCCCGTTTCTTCCCCCCGCCCCACAAAGACGTTTCTCAGAATTTTTTCAAATTTTTTTACCCAATCCAAAAAAAAGTTATAGGTTTTTGAAAAAAATGGCTCTTTTTCTTTCAAATAGCTATAACTTTTTCAAAAATTGACCTACTGAGAAATTTTAAAAAAAAAATTTGTTTTTAAATGCACTTTTTAGAAAAAAACAATCGAAAATCAAGTTCTATGATATTTTTCAGTTTTTTGAAAAAGGACCGTCATTTTTTCGAATTCCGACATTTTTTTTCTCTCAAAAAAAACTTTGATTTTTTATGTAAATATTCCCGTGCAAAGGGGAGTGGACCGACTTTTCCTTCTATATTTTTTTTTTTTTTGAGAGAAAAAAAAATGTCGGACTTCCAAAAAATGACGGTTCTTTTTAAAAAAACTGAAAAATTTCATAGAACTTGATTTCCGAATGTTTTTTGCTTTGTGCATTTAAAAACAAAGATTAAAAAAAACTTATCAATAGGTCAATTTTTGAAAAAGTTATAACTATTTGGAAAAAAAGAACCATTTCTTTCAAAAACTCTTAACTTTTTATGGGTTGGTAAAAAAATTGAAAAAATTGTAAGAAACGTCTTTGGGGGGATAGAAAAGGACATAAAAGTTTCAGCGGAATCGAAAAGGGTCGGAGTTTAAAAAATCCTTTTGGATATATCCCCTTTTGTGGATCAAACCTTGATGTGGTAAAGGGGTTTGAGTAGGGCAATGAAGTTTTGAGCTATGCCGTCTGGAGTCTACGCTCCTGGGCGGACAGGTCAAGACAGAGGCCTCAGACTAACATGATCCAAAATCTGGCAACACGCATTGGACCAACATGGCTTATTCCTCGGAGGCCAAGGGGCAACTACCTACCGCAGCGGGAAGATCTGCCCCAAGACAGAGGGTGCTAAGAATCACCGGGTTAGATCAGGCTGCCATTGGACTTTTGACATTGCAACATTAAATATACGGACTATGAAAACAGATGCCCGATTGCAAGAACTGTTAATCGAACTTGACAACATACATTGCGATATTATTGGGCTCTGTGAATCACGAAGAAATAGCGTAGAGTTAATCAAATTGGAACCAACTGGACACGTACTCTACACCCCAAGAACGGAAAATGGCCGATGTGGCGGAATTGAATTCCTCATCAATCGAAAGCTGAAGGACAGTGTGGTAAAATTTGAAAGTACATCTGACCGACTAGCCAAATGCGTCATTCAGCTGAATAAAAAGTTTAGGCTTTAAATCGTCCAAAATTATACACCAACTATATGCCATAGGGATGAGGAAATTGAGCAATTTTATGATGATGTGGTTCAGCTTTTATACAAGGAGAAAATTTCTTTGATTGTGGGTTTGTGGGTTTTTCATCACATTTAATATTATTGTCGTTTAACCAAGCGACCCTTTGTTGAGGAACTTCAGGGCTGTTTTTCTAGTTCACTATGGTACGGTGCATTATCGGTTACTATTAAGATGCCATTTCACCATGGTAATCGAACGTCAAAGATTTTGAGGCGAACACTAAACTTGCACCTTGATCAAATCCTTTCAAAGAGCCGGCATGAATGACTATAAAACGTTTTCCATCATATCCTTCTGACTTACGGATACTTTTAACACTACTGCCTTACCAAGAATTTATTTTGTTTCCTTTTGAATCAATCCACGTCTCATCTGGGAATATAATTTGGCGTCTGAATATGCTGTTACGATTTTCCATATATTTGCGAAGATAACAAACTCTTAAGGCAAACATACTGTTTCTTCCGATTAATGATCATCTATTTTCATCCCTTTTGTACTTAAAACCTAGCTCCTTCAGGAGATTATTGAGTGATTTACGACACATACTGACAATTTCCTATCTTCTCCATATTAAGAGTTAAGAAGAAAGGAAATAGTTTCATACTTTCCTGCAAATGAAAAAAATATGTTATTGTGAGACATTACAGTTCAGAAATGGGTTTATCGCGTTTAAAAAAAATCAAGTATAGCAGGTAGGAGATTATTAAAACGTTTAAGTAATTTTCCTTTACTCAATCCTCGGACTTCAGAGTGAAAAATCCCCGTATTGACAGTCCATTTTATCGGTCAGTTCTTTAAATAATCTTCTCTATAACGACTGAGCTCTTATCTTGTTCACAATTTGTACTCCCATTTTCATAACGTCGTTTAGTTTCAAAAACTTCCCGTATATGCTTGTTGGTGAATAATGCAGTGATAAGAGAAGAATTGCAAAAAAGTATCATCCTTTCGACATAATACTGGAGCTCCATCTGCCATCCTACCATTTTAAATATTGGAAGTTTCTCAGACGAAACAACATTTTTTAAATGAAAAAACAGGTCCTGTCTAGTAGTATGCCCTTTTAGTGGAATAATCTTCAAAGGATCTTTAATCATAATATCGTTAAAAATCATCCTGGCGAAAACTGTCATCTGGGCGGTATCAACCACATCTGTGGATTCATCAAGTTGCAAGGAAAAATAACTACAGTTATCTCAGTATCGTGTTAACTGTATAAAAAACATCACTACTCATTATTTCTATTCGCTTCATCAATGTGCTTGCAGAATGTTGCTTTGTTTTTATGGCAGACACTACCTCGATTTTATTTTTAAAGTTAGTGAATAATGAATCAGCAGCTTCTAAAAATACATGTTTTATTATTTCTCTTTCTTCATAAGGCTTCGAACTTTGTACAATTATCTGCGATAGGAATCGTGATAGGAAGATTCAGTTGCAGACTTATTTTTACCAAATACTTTTAAAATTGTTGATTGTTGTCCAATTAACTGATTGTTCAATTGTCTCGACTTTTCCTTTCTAACGGTAGAACGTAAAAGATATTCAATAAAATAAACGGTGGCAAAAATATGTTTGATCAGTTGTGTCACCCATTCACGACAGTCTAAAGATGGTCGTTACGGGTTTTCTTTGGTATTTTGGATCAGGCTATTGTAAATGCAAGAATCTACACATGTAAGTTGGCAAAACCCTGCAAAAGTAACAGAACAACAATGTCTGGAAGGGGTAATAAAATACCTTTTAAAACCTCACTTACAAGAAAGGTACACTCCTACTCTTCGGAAAGATATTCGCTAAAGTGACGGAAGCGTCCACTGAACGGATACTCGTTGTGCCATATGTCCTGCTGAAAAAGAGTGGAAGACAAAGACAGACTGTACAGCGTGCTTGCGCCCAGTGTGCAACGAACATCGCTTAGGTCTTTGTAGTAACAGTGGGTGTTCTGAATAAATATTTATATTAAACAAAAACTTATGTGTACTTTTCTTTAATATTTTTTTACCTTTGAATACGTTGTTTCATTTTTTGTTAAAACTTACTTTTTATTTTCCAAAATCAATACTTTTTTTGAAAGCAGCACTATTGCAGTTATTTTTTTCTGAAAGTACTATATTTCAAGAGTATAATTATAAATGTTTAGGCAAAAATATTAAAAAATACGTGAGATATGAATTTTTAAGCGAAAAGACTATTTCTTTCCGGTTTTTCCTTTTTAATAATTTTTTAAGTAATTTAAATGAAATAAATAAAAATATCTAAAACAAATAAAAAAAACACCAAAAAGAGTGTAATATAACGATATGCCAAACTGTCTAAAAAACCCTTTTACAATCCATCTTTCCTGTGACAATACCAACCCAAAGATGACTTGAACAACAACCACCGCGGCCATGGACAAGGCCTACTGCGATCCCATTGATCACGCACATCCCATAAATCGCCTTATGGGCGATTTTATTACACGAAAACAGAAGTGGCCGTGACATTGCTAACAAGTGCCGCCGCGCCCACAGAGGGCGCCTCAAAGGCTGCCGATACCGTTATCTGATGCTCTTTTATTTCTTTGCCTTTTCTTTTTCCCGTAGTCGGCTGAGATCGGGCCTTTCTTGGAACGACAGGCCATTTAAACGGGATTTTCGGAATTGACTGGTAGTTTACTATAGCCTTCGTGATTATTTCTTAATTGTTTTGTTTTTCTATAATAATATTATAATACCTACCACCTCTTGTGGCGAAAGCTCAGACGTTGGAGCAGCTGCATTTGTTGATTTATTGTGCCTCCATATCAGCGATTAAAGAGGTTGGGATGAAGATCAGTTCAGGAACGGCATCTATACCGTCAAAGATGCAAACTCATGTACCCCAGTGGGAAAAGAGACAAATATGTAAGATTGAAACTCTCAGAGCAGATATTGGCCGGTTGACAGAATGGATTAATGGCAGCAGAACCAGAAAGTTAGAGAAACGGGTTGAATTAATCACTAGACGATCTCAAATACATTCGTTAAGAGATTTAACAAACACCACATTAGAACAATGTCTTGATACCCTGAAACAAAAACTTTCTGTATATGTGGCGAGACTTAAGAAGTACAGGCTCAGTAATAAGAGGAAAATGGACAAGAAACTATTCTTGAGATCAGAAAAGACATTCTACAGAAATCTAAATTCTACTACCCATAATCCGAACAACGGATACCCTAGTAAAAATGAGATAAAGGAATACTGGAATGAACAACTAACTACCGCGAGATCGTATAATAATAATGCTTGCTGGATAGGGGAAGAACGTCAGCTCTATGAAAACTGCCGTGAAATGCAGGATCAGCCATTCACCATCGATGAACCAACCAGTGTAATTAAAGATCTCCATAACTGGAAAGCACCAGGACTCGATGGACTACAGAATTATTGGCTAAAGAAGTTCTGGTGCACTCACAACAGATTGGCCCATATAATTAACGAGATAATGGCCGAACTACATAAAGCGCCACTATTTCTTACTCAAGGGGCAACATACCTCATCTCGAAGGATAATCAAAATACTCAGGATCCCTCCAAGTATCGCCCGATAACGTGTCTTCCAACGCTATATAAAGTGATAACAGCCTGTATTAGTAATCGTTTATATGCGCATTGCGAGCGAAATAATATTATCGCTGTGCAACAAAACGGATGTATTAAAGGCGCAATGGGGTGCAAAGAACAGCTAGTGATTGATTCAGTCATATGCAATCAAGCTTATACCAAAAATAGAAATCTAAACATGGCGTATATAGATTATAAGAAGGCTTTTGATTCCGTTCCACATGAATGGCTTGTGGAAGTTTTATTAAATTTATAAAATTTGTCCATCTTTAATCAATCTCCTAAAAACATGTATGTCAACGTGGCGAACCAAAATCCAGCTTAAGGAGGGTGACAATAATATAACAACAGACAGTGTCCCTATTCGAAGAGGTATTTTCCAAGGAGACTACCTAAGCGCCCTTTGGTTTTGCATTGCCATGAATCCTCTTTCCCATCGATTAAATTCGACTAAGTATGGTTTTTGCTTAAAAAACAACAACACAAACATTATGAGGCTAAACCATTTGCTTTACATGGACGACCTAAAATTGTTTGCCTCGTCAAAAAAACATCTCGAACAAATGTTAAAAATAGTGGAGGAATTTTGTAGTGATGTCGGAATGGAATTTGGATTGGAAAAATGTCGGATCATCAGTATCAATAGGGGCAAGCTCCAGAATAACACTTTTAGGACACATAATGGCCAAACTATCGAAGCAATGACGGCCATAGACACATACAAATACCTGGGAATGAAACAAGCCCGGCGCATTGATCATCGTTCAATGAAAGATGAACTCAGCTCTCAATTCATCAAGAGGGTAAAACAAGTGATCAAGTCAAATCTTAATAGCAGAAATATGTTTAAAGCAATCAACACTTATGCTGTCTCTATATTAACGTATTCCTTTGGAGTAGTCAACTGGAGTAATGTACAAAATCTACAACTCAAGCTTAGAACATTGCTCACAAAAGCACAAAACCATCATCCACGAAGTAGTGTAGAACGCACCACCTTGCAACGACATCAAGGCGGTAGGGGCATGGTCGATATAAGCAAGCAATTTGGTCAACAAATTGAAAGCATGCGATCATACTTTTTCAAACAAGCAGAAACGTCGGAATTACATAGAACGATATGTCAGCTCGATGTATAACGCCACTGCAATTGAAAGAAAATCTGGTTCAAAGCTATGCGAAAACCGATCAAGAAAAGTTGCAAGCATGGAGAGAAAAATTCCTGCATGGGAGACATCAGAATGAGGTCCACCAAGAACAAGTCGACATATTAGCGTCGAACTACTGGCTGAGTGCAGGACAGATGTTCCCCGAGACAGAGGGAATTATAGTGGCAATCCAAGATCACGTTATTGCCACTAGAAATTACCTTAAATATATTGTTCGAGATGCTGGTATTTTGGACGATCAGTGTCGACATGGATGTCCGACCTCCGAAACCATTCAACATATTACTGGGGGATGTATGATGTTTGCGGCTATCGATTATAAAGATAGGCACGATGCAGTCGCAAAAATTCTGCACCAGGAACTTGCAATAAAGCTACAGCTGTTAAAAGAGGGAGTTCCACATTACAATTACAAGCCCGAACCTATTCTCGAAAGCAATAATAATAAGATCTATTGGGACCGTACTGTACTCACTGAGCCAAGACTGAATCACAACAGGCCCGATATTATTACTGTGGATAAATTATCTAAACGCGCTCTATTAATCGATATGGCCATTCCTAATAACAATAATATATTAAAGAAGCAAAGGGAAAAAATTCAGGAATACCAGGAACTTCAAGAGCAAGTTAAAAAACAATGGGGCATGAAGAGTGTAGAAATAGTTCCCATAATAATATCAACAACGGGTGTTATTCCAAAGAGCCTGCTGAAGAACATAAAAACATTGAGTCTCAACGAGCAGCTTTTCAAGCCCATGCAGAAAGCAGCAGTACTGGGAACAGCGAAAACCGTTCGGAAGTTCTTGAACAACTCAGGAACGCCAAGGAATTCTAGCGTCACCTTGCGACCCGATAACAGGGAAAGGGCCCCCATAATAGCACCATTCACTTTTGTTCGATGAAAGCGATCACTCAAATAATGTTTAAGCCTTTTTATAACACGAGATTTCACTCAGCTTCAAAATCAGATTTTCTCTGTTTCTAGTCTCAAATGCACGTCTCAGGTCCACAAATACACCAATCACAACATTATCGTCACCAATATCTTGGCGCTATTTCGTACAAAGATGTTGCAGTGCAGACTCGCATGAATGTTTATCATGAAATTCTGGGGAAAAAAAATCTAGAACTCAAAGATATTTACACTAAACACCAAATCACTTTATTTAACTTCTCGACGTGCGTTTCGTTAATCATGTTAGCATCATCAGGAGATGTCCAATCTAACTGAAAGTAATTCGGATTTGACTGATGGTTTACTGTGGTCTGAAAATCTTTTCAAAGTAATTTCTCAATTATTTTGTGTTTGTCGGGGGAAAAAAACCCAAAACTCGAAGAGAATAATCCTTTAGTTTCTGTCACCAAACCTTATTTGCCTTCAGAGCTAAATCCTTTTGTAAAATATGCCATGCTGTGGATTCACAGAGTCTAGATTGTTGTGAAAGTCGACTAATGGAAATTTCTGGGTCTTCAGCAACCCTTTCATGTAACAATCAATATGCCCTTGTGAACGATCACTCCAATTCCATTCTTTGATTATCCATCGAACCATTTTCTAGAAATTTTTCAGAAACAATTCGATTGATAGTGGTTTCAGATGGATGATTGTTCAATCCGTAAATATCACATCATTTTCTAAATATATTTTTCACTGAACGTCCTTTTTCATAAAATAATTCAATTTTTATAAATGTCATACATTACACTTCTGGAATGAGACTAGACCTAGGCAACGCCATCTGTGTTTTATTTAAGTATTAAAAAAAAATCTGTCAATATTAGGGGGAATAAGGAAAAATTGTGCTATGACCTTGGTACGAAAATATATAGTACTAGTGTGATAACCCTTTACTATCAGCCCTTGTATAGTGCGGTTCAAGATGTATCGTTGACCGATTAACTGCAATAAACTTTTAACAACTCCCGACGTAACGAAACCCGGCAAAGTTGCAAGAAACGTAAACAAGGCCGGGCGTAATAAAATAACAGATAAAAGGTAATATTATTAGTAGTTTCGAAATATTTTAGTTTAGTTCGTATTCTTTTCTTAAACAGTACAGTTCTCTAATTTCGATCGTATTTTTTGTTATTTCAAACGTGCTAAAAATGTGGCGTTCTTGGCAAGATATGATCATTGTGCCTGAGAAGAAAACATGTATCGCCCGATGCTAACCAAATTGTTAAAAATGTGTATGTTTCTTTATTGAATAGGGGGCTTAATGTAAATGTAGTCGCACCAGGAACGTCTTCATTACCGAAAAGTCCGTTATTCTGGTAAGAGCAAATGCGTTAACTTCGAAGTAAAATTTATACTTTGTATGAAGAGCAAACCTTGTCTAGATTGCATTCATTGCAACAGCGACTAAGAAAAGACGAAACTTACATTCTTTGCAGCAGAACTAGCCTCCGGAGAATAATATCTCAAATGGGTTTTGCATATCGAACCATTAATAAAAGACAAATATTAATAGAATCACAACGATTGCGACGATGGCGGTTGACTATTTAAGCTCTATTAAAAAAATTTAGATTAGAAAATCATTCCATTATCTACCTTGATGAAACATGATTCGATACACATGAGATGCCAGCAAAAGGATGGATAGATACATCAAGAAAATGCAAAACCAAAGCCCCAGTGAAAAAGAATTACAATTTTACATGTTGGTTCCGAGGATGGATGGATTCCAAATTGTTTACGGTTGTACTCCAAAAATATTAAACCAAATAAATAATATAAATAATAATAAAAAATTTAATTATAATTTAATAGGTATACTTTTATTGAGATTTATTGGAGAAATTAACATTTTGTCGGATAATGAAATATCTTGAAACGGACTATATGTTATATGCAACGGAGGAAAAACAAACGAATTATAAAAACGCGGGAACTTATAGAATAACCTATCAAAAGAGAATATAAAGTCTCGATTGTGTGCTGGTTCAACTACATCGAAACGAGGTAAACCACATATAAATCATGAAATCTGAATGAGCAGCGTCTCCGTAATGCATTTTCAACTTTTTTTCGCTTGTCTGTGTTCGAAACCTGTAAAAACAAAACTAACCACCGCCATCTGTGAGAAAAGTATCTGACTTTATGCTCTAAATCGTATTTTGAATAACAGCAATGAAAATTCTAGATAAACAACACCTTGTATTTCATTTCATCTCTGTCACCTTTTCCTGTGCACAATCTGTGTCTGCTACATTCTGTTATAATTTTAGTATGCATAATACCACGTAAGACTTGTGTAAAGTACACATCTGGTATTTGAGTAGTAAATTTCAGGGGCAAAATCGGTTTGCGTGTCACCTATTTCATCATAGACGTGTAGAATCGATTCTCCGGCGAAATGCCCTCACGAGTATGTCCAAATCCGTCGATAAACAAGCACCATTTTTGGCAGATGTTGATTTGTAATCCGTTCTCTCTACCTACGATTGTTTCTTTTGTTTACATATAATAATATGATCTTCTAGAAATATTAACGACATTTAATATTAAAAAGGAATATGGATATGATACCACTGCTGTCGATATAGGACATACGGTTTTACGCCTTCCCCCGTATTACTGTATTTTTAATCCAATTGAGCATATGTGGCATCAGGTAAAATCCAATGTTAGAGCAGAAAACATTTCTCCAACTCAAAGTGCAAGTGCTGCAACATTAATTAGGAAGGTTGTATTCCCAAAGAAAGTTGGATAAATTCGATTAACCATGTTAATAATATAGAACCACTGAGAGCGAAATCGAATTAAATGTATAATTAAATTTAAGTTATATTTTTTTTATACCAATCGATAAATTTATTTATTTATTTTTATTGTACTAATAAGTTCAAAATACACAAACCAATAAACAATGTTTCAGTCTTACTGTAATAGTCAAAATTATTCAGAAGTTTAACAACTCCAGCTTTGGCGCCTTTTGAGAAACTACGAACATTTTTATTGAAATTTATTGAGGCAATTAACATTTTGCCGAAGGGCAACGAAATATCTTAAAACGGGACTGTACCATATATTTTTTCGACATTTTCTCTTAAAACGACAGAACCAAATCAGAGTTGGTGGTGTCATAAAATTACCTGAACTCGTGGCAAATGAAAAAAAAGCTTCTTTCGTGTTATATCTTTTGTGTTATTGCTGGCAACTCTGGCAACTATGCTCATTATCATTTGCATTAAACGGTTAAACTGTAATAAATCATGTGGAACGCAAATTTGTTTTTATGTTCCCCCATTTTAAACGTCGCACTCATTTAGATAATTCTAAATAGGCTCCATTAAAAAACCCAAGGTCATTCTCATTTCGGAGAGAGATAGCAGAACATGTCGTTAATCAATTCCTCTGTTGAAACGTTCGGCGTAAAACACGAAACTCGAAGAGATTTATCACTAAAAATCGAATCGCTTTTTTAAACTTATCGACGTGCGTTTTGCTAGCCATGTTAGAATCATCAGGAGATGAATTAATCTACTGCCTTCGGAACATCTTAAGAATAAATGGCAAGGATGTCAGACCAATGTGGAGGTACTTAGACCAATGTGGAGGTATTATTCTATTCAACGTTTCCTCGCTTATGTTTTCCTGTATGAAAATAATTATTTTCAGCTCGGTTTGTGAATTACATTGTGTAGTATAAACCATGTAAACTATACCTATAACTAAGAGTTATTTTTAATTCTTGAATCATTTTCGTGTGCGCCATATCACTATCCGTCACTGCATTCTTTATATAAGTTCTTTGTTTTAAGTTAGAAAACAGTTGATAAATATAATAAAAGCAGCCGCAAAGTTGGAGCGTTTATCGCACAACAAACCATATAATATAATCGAAAGTTTTAGATGTTTTTGGCAATTCACGTATTTTTTCGCGAGAATATGGCATTTTCGTGGTTTAAATCCTAAAACACTATCGGGTTTCAAACCTCACCGGATGAAATCGGGACTTGTCAAAACGGGTTATCTTGGTGGCCTGATGATGTCACGAGATTGAGTAATAAGTCATCCTGGATGTGTTTCTTTTAAAATAGCTATTGTTGAACGCGATTTGGATGAAGACATCCATTAATATATAGGGTGTAAGGAAAATAACTTTCGTAAATCTAACAAAGATTCTTCGCATCATTTAAACGAAAAAAAATCATCATCATCATCATCATCATCATCAGCCCGCATCGATCCACTGCAGGATGAAGGCCTCTTCAGCATGCTTCCAACCTTCACGGTCCTGGGCTTTCCTCTGCCACTCGGGTCCAATATACTTAACGATGTCATCAATCCATCGTGCTTTCGGTCTTCTTCGCGGACGTTTGCGATCAAGCGGTATCCACTCCAGGATTGCCTTGATCCATCTGTCGTCCCATCGCCTCGCTATATGGCCTGCCCATCTCCATTTCAACTGTTTTACTCTTCCAATGATGTCACAGACTTTTGTTTGTTCCCTAATCCATGCGCAGGACTTTCTGTCTCGTCTTGTAATGCCAAGCATACATCTTTCCATTCCCCTCTGTGCCACCCGAAGTTTTTGAATTGATTGCGATGTGAGTGTCCAGGCTTCACTTCCGTATGTCATAACGGGTAGAACGCACTGATCGAATACTTTTCTTTTCAGGCAAAGTGGGAGTCTGCTCTTAAACACTATGTTGAGCCTACCAAATGCCTGCCAGCCACATTTAACACGCCGTTCCACCTCCCGGGCGGTATTTCCCTCCATGGAAATCCTCTGCCCAAGATATACAAAGCTGTCCACAATCTCTAAATCCCTTCCTAGAACTGAAATTCTTCTGTCCTGAGCGAAGTTATTGAACATAACCTGACTCTTTTTCAGGTTTATTTTCAAGCCAAATGGTTCGCCAGCCCTTTGCAGTTCTTGTATGCGTCTTTGCAGCTCCTCTGGGTCTTGTATATATATATATATATATATATATATATATATATATATATATATATATATATATATATATATATAATCAAGGAAATAACCAAAATCCTACAACCAAATTCTACAACCTACAAGAAGTTTGACGAACCGAACGGATTCCGGAAGATTGGAAAGATGCTCTAATCCATTCACTACATAAGAAAGGAGATAGAACGGATGTAGACAACTATAGATGGATATCTTTTCTCCCAGTTTGTTACAAGATTCTATCTCAATGTCTACTAGACAGAGCACAGGGACAATTAGAACCTAACATTGGTGAATATCAAGCAGGTTTTCGACCGGTCAGATCCTGTCCTGAACAGATCCTGAATCTAAAGTTGATTCAAAGACATCAAAAACTGTACAATAAAAATATCGTCTGTACATTTGTGGATTTCAAAAAAGCATATGATTCGCGAATCTTTATTCCGAATCTTGAAAGAACAAGGACTAGATCTGAAAACGCTGGCAATTATTTAAGCAACGTTAACTAACACAAGGTCAAAAGTTAAATTTATGGATGATCTCAGAGCCCTTCGAAATTAAAAGTGGAGTGACACAAGAGGATCCACTCTCGCCACTCTTATTTAACAGTGTTCTAGAAAAAGTAATACAGGAGTGGCGTGAGAAAAAGTCATCCCTGAATATTGACCAGCCCATTAAACTGGGGAGAACCAACATTAAAATTGATTGTCTGGCATTTGCTGATGATCTAGCAATTTTAGCTCAAGATGTATTAACGGCACAGAAACAGATTGAAATCCTAAAAGAAACAGCAGAAAAGGTAGGACTCCAAATTTCCTTTGAAAAGACACAATACATGACCTGCAACAGACTAAGAACACCATTTCTAAAAACAAAATATGGTAACATCAGACGAGTCTCTCAATTCAAATATTTGGGTGAAATAATCATGGAAAATGGGTTGGAAAATGCGGCCAATCAGGGTAGATGTCAAAAAATGAAAACTGCATTGAGACTTACACAAAATATTTACAACAAAAAATGCATATCTAAAAACACAAAACTGAGACATTACAACATAGCTATTAAGCCAGAATGTCTATACGGGGCAGAAACGCTCATTTTGAATAAAAAGAGAGACATTGAGGACATTGAAAAGAAGGAAAGAAAAATCTTAGGCCCCAAACAAATAAATAGCACAACATACCGACTTCGGGAAAACCAAGAAATCAAACAATACACAGATATACATAGCGACATGAGAAAAAGAATACTTAAGTTTTACGGACACATAAAACGGATGAATCCGAGTAGGCTAACTAGATAAATAGTCGAATTTTATGAAAATAGGAGTAGAGCTAAAATAGAAATAATTAAATGGATTGCTGCAATTAAAGAGGACCTAAGATCAGCAAATATTACACAAAGTGAAATTCAGGATAGAGGCTGTTTCAAACACACGGTTAACGTTTGGAAGGTTGGCCAGATGTATAATATCGTTCTTCTTTCACAAAACCCAGAGGAGCTGCAAAGACACGTACAAGAGCTGCAAAGGATTTGGGAATCATTTGGCTTAAAAATAAACCAGAAGGAGAGTCAGGTCATGTTCAATAAATTTGCTGAGGACAAAAAGATTTCTATTTTAGGAACGGATTTGGATGTTGTGGATCACTATATATATCTTGGGCAGAGGGTTTCAATGGAAGAGGATACCGTCTGGTAGGTGGAACGACGCGTTAAATCTGGCTGGCAGGCACTTGGCAGGCTCAACATATTATTTAAGAGTATACTACCACTTTGCCTTAAAAGAAAATCTTTGATCAGTGGTGTCCTGCCCGCTATGACATACGGAAGTGAGACCTGGACACTAACATCACAATCAGTTCAAAAACTTCGAGTAGCACAAAGGGGAATGGAAAGATGTATGCTTGGCATTACTAGACGGGATAGAAAAACCTGCACAAGGATCAGAGAAAAAACGAAAGTGAGTGACATCGTTAGAAGCATAAAGTAATTGAAATGGAAGTGGGCAGGTCATGTAGCGAGGCGATGGGACGAAAGATGGACCAGGGCGGTCTTGGACTGGATACCGCTTGATCGCAAACGTCCACGGAGAAGACCAAAAACACGATGGACTGATGACATTATTAAGTATATTGGACCCGAATGGCAGAGG
Organism: Cosmopolites sordidus; assembly: GCA_031761425.1. Classification (NCBI taxonomy): domain Eukaryota; kingdom Metazoa; phylum Arthropoda; class Insecta; order Coleoptera; family Curculionidae; genus Cosmopolites; species Cosmopolites sordidus. Next base: position 1,209,991 of record JARFXV010000476.1, on the reverse strand, counting down.
AGAGCTCAGGACCGCGAGAGTTGGTAAAGCATGTTGAAGAGGCCTTCATCCTGCAGTGGATTGATATTGGTTGATGATGATGATGATGATGATGATGATGATGATGATGATATATATATATATATATATATATATATATATATATATATATATATATATATATATATATATATATATATATATATATATATATATATATATCTTTATATATAAAAACTTCGTTCACGTTGTTTGTCCGCGATTAACTAAACTACTGAACCGATTTTAATGAAATTTTGCACACTGTGTGCAGGTTGGTTCAACTTGAGAGAGGATAGTTTTTATCTCAATTTATACTAGCAATATTTTTTATTGCAATTTATTTGTTTATTATATGACATAGGGTTCTAATTACCTGTGAGTTCCGTCAGTTTCTAACAGGTCTGTAAGTTACACCTTAAGTTTTACACCGCCCTGTAAGTTAGTTTACCGACATAACGCTTCAACTCTTTAGTGTCCGGATTGGGTAAGTATCCAATAGATGGCGCTGTGTTGTGTCCAAACGTTTCATTTATGTTGCAATTCATTTCACGTCACACGTGTGTTCAAAATTTACTTACGACATAGCTTTTTCAATTTTTGGTGCATAATTTTTTCATTTAATTTCAATTGTTCTCTGTTCTTATGGCGAAATATCGAAAATCTTTCATTTTCCATAAACATGCACGTACCATTACAAAATGATCCATCGGCACAAATATTTTCCGAACAATTGCTAGATATTGGAAACGGTAGAATAAAACTGCAACCAAATACGCAATGCATTAAATTGCCAGGCAATTTCTGCACTGTTGTTCAGAAAAAAAATGAATTAATTGAAAGTATCTTCCCGGACATACAAAATAATCGCTTGGATCATAATTGGCTCAGTAATCGGGCTATTTTGGCAGCCAAAAATGTTGATGTTGACGAAATTAACTTCCAGATACAACAGTTGCTGCCAGGTAATCTGATGTCTTTTAAATCAATCGACACTGTTGTTGATGAAAACGAAAGTGTAAATTTTCCAATTGAATTTTTAAATTCTTTGGATGTGCCCGGAATGCCACCACATAATCTTCGGTTGTAGATTGGTTCACCTATTATTCTTCTGCGTAATTTAAATCCACCTCGATTATGCAACGGCAAACGTTTGGTCATCAAAAAGATCACCGGAAATATTCTTGAAGCAACCATTTTGACTGGAAAGTATAAAGGAGAAGTGGTCCTGTTGCCACGTATTCCAATGATACTGTCTGAATCTGCGATACCATTCAAAAGGCTTCAGTTTCCAATTCGTTTAGCTTTCGCCATGACCATAAATAAGTCTCAAGGCCAAACAATGTCCATTTGCGGCTTAGACTTGAAAAATCCATGTTTTTCCCATGGGCAACTATATGTTGCATGCTCACGTGTGAGAAAACCATTCAAAATTAATTTAATTAATTAAATTGAATTAAATTAAAACTGAAACTTTTTATAATTCAAAATGAAAAATATAATTTTTAAAATAATGAATAATCTACGCTACCTACCTCATTTATAAAATTATTTGTTATATGTTATCAATTAAGAACTTTGTAAATTACTCATGTATTACAAAATATACCTGAATATGAGATGAATAAAATATAAAATTCAAAATTGTATGTTGATTTGTGCTTAATATCAACTCTACGAAAATTTTTATCACTCGCTTTCAAATTATAACCTAAGGTTCAAATCTCAATCTCGTGGTTTTTTTATATTGACTACAATGTTTTCGTGTTTATTTTTAAATAATGATTTGACTGTATTGAATAGTTTACTACAACATAATTCAACGTATAACTTTATAATTAAATATATATATATATATATATATATATATATATATATATATATATATATATATATATATATATATATATATATATATATATTTAATTATTTATTTATTTATTTATTTATTTATTTATTTATTTATTTATTTATTTATTATTAACGTATGAACCCTGGTGGACCACGCGAAGTACAATTAGAGGCGTTTGTTATTGTTAGCCTTCCTTTGCGCCCATACTAATTTCATTCTTTCGCTATGGGCTTTTTTCCTTTCGTCAGACCAAGTTGTTCCAGTCTTCCTACATTTTTCTCTCTAGCCAACCTCCCAAACGTTAACCTTGTGTCTGAAACAGCCTCTATCCTGAATTTCACTTTGTGTAATATTTGCTGATCTTGGGTCCTCTTTAATTGCATCAATCCATTTAATTATTTCTACTTTAGCTCTACTCCTATTTTCATAAAATTCGACTATCTGTGTAGTTAGCCTACTCGGATTTATCCGTTTTATATGTCCGTAAAACTTAAGTCTTCTTTTTCTCATGTTGCTATATATCGGTGTTTTGTTTTTATCGGTGATTTCTTAGTTTTCTCGAAGTCGGTATGTTGTGCTATTTATTTGTTTGGGGCCTAAGATTTTTCTTTCCTTCTTTTCAATGTCCTCAATGTCTTTCTTTTTATTCAAAATGAGCGTTTCTGCCCCGTATAGACATTCTGGCTTAATAGCTATGTTGTAATGTCTCAGTTTTGTGTTTTTAGATATGCATTTTTTATTGTAAATATTTTGTGTAAGTCTCAATGTAGTTTTCATTTATTGACATCTACCCTTATTGGCGGCTTTTTCCAACCCATTTTCCATGATTATTTCACCCAAATATTTGAATTGAGAGACTCGTCTGATGTTACCATATTTTGTTTTTAGAAATGGTGTTCTTAGTCTGTTGCAGGTCATGTATTGTGTCTTTTCAAAGGAAATTTGGAGTCCTACCTTTTCTGCTGTTTCTTTTAGATTTTCAATCTGTTTTTGTGCCGTTAATACATCTTGAGCTAAAATTGCTAGATCATCAGCAAATGCCAGACAATCAATTTTGATGTTGGTTTCCCCCAGTTTAATGGGCTGGTCAATATTCATGGCAGACTTTTTGTTCACGCCACTCCTATATTATTTTTTCTAGAACATAGTTAAATAAGCGTGGCGAGAGTCCATCCTCATATACCATCATATATATATATATATATATATATATATATATATATATATATATATATATATATATATATATATATATATATATATATACGGCAAGGTTCCAGGAAAGGATAGTGTAACTGTCGAAATGCTAAAAGCTGGTGGTCGGACGTTACATAAAACACTGGCAAAATTATACTCAAAATGCCTCAAAGAACAAAAAGTACCTGACTTATGGAAAAATGCAGAAGTGATCCTTTTACATAAAAAAGGAGCACAGGAAGATTTAAAGAACTACCGTCCAATAAGCCTCCTATCAGTGATGTACAAAGTTTTCACTAAGATAATTTCTAAAAGAATATTAAAAAAACTGAATGACGCACAACCAAGAGAACAAGCAGGATTCAGAAGTGGATTCAGTACAATGGATCACATCCAGGTTGTACAGCAGGTCATAGAAAGGCACAACGAATACACCATGCCACTGTGTTTGGCTTTTATCGACTACGAAAAAGCATTTGATTCCATCTCAAAGCATGCGATAATGGATGCACTGCTTAGCCAAGGTGTAGAGAGAGCCTATGTAAACCTATTAGAATCGATATATGATGGAGCTACAGCCACAATTCACCTTGATGATCTTGAAGTGGGAATTAATATAGAACGAGGTGTACGGCAGGGTGACGCAATATCGCCTATTCTTTTCTCGGCTGGCCTTGAAGAAGTATTCCGTAAACTGGATTGGGAACAGGATGGGGTAAAGATCAATGGTGCAAACTTAAACCATCTTAGATTTGCAGATGATATTATTCTCATTTCACAAGACCCAGAGGAGCTGCAAAGACGCATACAAGAACTGCAAAGGGCTGGCGAACCATTTGGCTTGAAAATAAACCTGAAAAAGAGTCAGGTTATGTTCAATAACTTCGCTCAGGACAGAAGAATTTCAGTTTTAGGAAGGGATTTAGAGATTGTGGACAGCTTTGTATATCTTGGGCAGAGGATTTCCATGGAGGGGAATACCGCCCGGGAGGTGGAACGGCGTGTTAAATGTGGCTGGCAGGCATTTGGTAGGCTCGGCATAGTGTTTAAGAGCAGACTCCCACTTTGCCTGAAAAGAAAAGTATTCGATCAGTGCGTTCTACCCGTTATGACATACGGAAGTGAAACCTGGACACTCACATCGCAATCAATTCAAAAACTTCGGGTGGCACAGAGGGGAATGGAAAGATGTATGCTTGGCATTACAAGACGAGACAGAAAGTCCTGCGCATGGATCAGGGAACAAACAAAAGTCTGTGACATCATTGGAAGAGTAAAACAGTTGAAATGGAGATGGGCAGGCCATGTAGCGAGGCGATGGGACGACAGATGGACCAGGGCAATCCTGGAGTGGATACCGCTTGATCGCAAACGTCCGCGAAGAAGACCGAAAGCACGATGGATTGATGACATCGTTAAGTATATTGGACCCGAGTGGCAGAGGAGAGCCCAGGACCGTGAGGGTTGGAAGCATGCTGAAGAGGCCTTCATCCTGCAGTGGATCGATGCGGGCTGATGATGATGATATATATATATATATATATATATATATATATATATATATATATATATATATATATATATATATATATATATATATATATACAGTTGAACCGTCCAAAGATTACCCATGCGTTATCAAGTTTGATCCATACGAATCAAATTAAAAATTATTAGTCAAATTAGTGTTAACTTTCATAATGAACGTGGCTACTGTCTCGAAAGACTGTTATTTATGTTTATGATTTAAATTCACGATACATTTATTTGTATATATGTATAACATGAAACTATAAGACGATGTGTTATAAATCGATATTTTAACGTAAAATTTCGAGTGTTTGTCATGAAATTGTAAAGATTTGTAGGTTAGAATTGGATGAACTTCAAGTTATCAGGTAATCTTTGGGAACTAGTTAATGAATTAATTTGTTATTGGTTCAAATCATTTTATTTACTCTATAAACATTATTTTCGATACAAATTTTTATATGATGAAAACGTTATCAAGGCATGGGAATATACAGGTCTTTAAACAATTACATTACACATTTATTACAAATATAATTTCAAATATTTCTTATAATTACATAAAACATACAAAAACAGCTGTCTAAACATAGTGTTAAATACTGAGTACTTAATACATAAATACTGTAATACATAATCTAAATAATTAGATATACTAATAAGTTCATTAATCAACCACATTAACTACATTGCTATATATCTTCATCAGATTCAGACGAGGAACTTTCATTTGCATTGATTATTATAGCCTGAACTTCAACATTTTTACAGACTTTTTCCACACTTCTTCATTACACTGTTCCAATGCTTTTTTCCATATATTTTAACACTACTGTCTTGCCAAGAACTTCTTTTGTTGCCTTTTGATGAATGATCTCCTATTGTCTTCCCTTTTTTACTTAGCCCAGCTCCCTCACGACCCGTACTGACAATTTCCTTTCTTCTTAACTTCATATTAAGGCTTTTGATAGTTACATGCTTTCCTACAAATGAAAAAAAAAATGTCATTGGACAAAGATGTATTTTGTGTTTATGAAACTGTTTTTTGAAAATTAAGCTACTTGTATGTACACTGTCTATACAAGTCGACCTCAAGCTATTTATTTTCAAGCTCTGATTTATTTTGCTAATACCTAAATATTTTATTATTTACCAGGAATAGCAGGATATACCCAAATATTTGTGCTAGATATAAGTAAGATAGGTATTGGCTCAAGATTTTTTAGTTTTTTAATAAACTGTAAAGCCAAAATGTTTGAGAATGTGAAAAATTAAAAGGTATATGTGGCACAACTGGCAAACAATTAATATATATATTCATTATACTTAAGTGACTTACTTTCTTTACATATTGTACAAGGTATTTTAAACTTCCATTTTATTTCCTTCAGGTAAGCCTGTTGTTTTGGTCTTCAGCTTGTTTCAGGAGAAGAAATACCTGGATTATGTTCTTTTCTTTTCTTAATAGAATACACTCTTTTCCTTGATATTTTTAAACATGTATTAATGAAATATAAGTAAAACATGATCAAATTAACTATTCTTTACCTCTTGAGTGGATGTAAAAGACTCTAACGGTCCCCCATTTCAAAATACTCATAAACATTCAGCACAAATTGTTGGGCTTGAGATTTCAGTGTTTTTCCCGACATTATCTGAAATCAAACAAAATGTTAAAATAAATATAGATACCTTAAAAGTTTGCACTTCTATATTTCCGGTATTATTTTGAAACGGTTTTTTTATCTTTCAGTATGTTTTTAGAATTAGCCAATATAAATTCTGTGTTTATTAATCATTTGTTATAAAATGTTTTTGGTTAGGTTAGAATTATTGAAGGAATTAAATCTTTATGAATCTTTACAAATATTTAAAATAATCAATAACAGTAGTTGTTATAAGAACTTATTTTATAATAAAACTGGACTTATTATATATTACAGCATACGCATTTCATATTACAGCACAACATTTCACTAAAACACAATAACAAAACAAATCAAATGATAACCAAAACAGTATCGCTGAACTCAACAGAGGAACTTTTCACAGCTGATACGAACAAATTTTAATTATTTGTTACTTTCTCTTTCTACCCCGCTGTACATTATCGAACGTACTGCTCTTACCCGAAGATATACGTATTGATTTTTTATCTCCTTATCTCTCGTTCGGTAAAGCAAAAAAAAAAACAAATTGAGGCAATATCTATGATATAGGAAATTCACGTGCTTAAACGGCGGCTTCAATAGCACCAGAAGATAAATGTTGCAAAGAGTTAAAAGTTTTCATTGAGATCATTAAATTTATGAAAATACGCCGGACAATGAAGAATGCAGGCAGTCCTTTTGGCAGGGTCGAGTACGTTGAGCTTTGCAAAACCTTAAGAAAACGTATTCGGGAGGAAACACGCCGATTCAACATGCAGCTTGTGCAAAAAACTCTGGAAGAAAACAGGGAAATTAACAAAGCTAAGCAGAAGCTAAGAAAGAAAAGGACACAAATGTTTTCCTTAATGCGTGAGGATGGTACAATGTTTAGGCATCGGACGGAAATGTTAGAGGTTATCCGAAGATTTTATTCAAAGTTATATGAGGACCAGAATCAAGTAAGAACAGCAATGCCCATTGAAGAACAAGTTCCGGATATCCTGGTAGAGGAAGTAACAAAGGCTATAGACTCGATGAAAAATGGCAAGGTTCCAGGAAAGGATAGTATAACTGTGTAGATGTTAAAAGCTGGTGGTCGGACTTTACATAAAACACTAGCAAAATTATACTCAATATGTCTCAAACAACAAGAAGTACCCAGCTTATGGAAAAATGCAGAAGTGATTCTTTTACATAAGAATACAATAAGCCTCCCATCAGTGGTGTACAAAGTTTTCACCAAGATACTATCCAAAAGAATACTAAGAAAACTTAATGACACACAACCAAGAGAGCAAGCAGGATTCAGAAGTGGATTCAATACAATGGATCACATTCAGGTCTTACAGCAGGTCATAGAAAGACACAACGAATACACTATGCCACTGTGCTTGGCTTTTATCGATTATGAAAAGGCATTTGATTCAATCTCAAAGCGGGCCATAATGGATGCATTGCTTAATCAAGGTGTAGAGAAAGCCTATGTAAATCTACTAGGATCGATATATAATGAAACTACAGCGACAGTCCACCTTGACGATCGTGTGGTTGGAATAAATGCAGAGCGGGACGTACGTCAGGGTGACGCAATATGGCCTCTTCTTTTCTCAGCCTGCCTGGAAGAAGTGTTCTGTAATCTGAATTGGGAACAGGATGTATATATATCTTGGGCAGAGGGTTTCAATGGAAGGGGATACCGTACGGGAGGTGGAGGGACGCGTTAAATGTGGCTGGCAGGCATTTAGCAGACTCAACATAGTGTTTAAGAGCAAACTACCACTTTACCTGAAAAGGAAAGTCTTTGATCAGTGTGTCCTGCCCGTTATGACATACGGAAGTGAGACCTGGACACTCACATCACAGTCAGTTCAAAAATTTCGAGTAGCACAGAAGGGAATGGAAAGATGTATACTTGGTATTACTAGACGGGATAGAAAGACCTGCACATGGATCAGAGAAGAAACGAAAGTGAGTGACACCATTGGAAGAATAAAGCAATTGAAATGGGAGTGGGCAGGCCATGTAGCGAGGCGATGGGACAAAAGATGGGCCAGGGCGGTCCTGGACTGGATACCGCTTGATCGCAAACGTCCACGGAGAAGTCCGAAAACACGATGGACTGATGACATTATTAAGTATATTGAACCTGAATGACAGAGGAGAGCTCAGGACCGCGAGAGTTGGAAGCTTACTGAAGAGGCCTTCATCCTGCAATTGATTGATACGGTTTAATGATGATATATATATATATATATATATATATATATATATATATATATATATATATATATATATATATATATATATATATATATATATACCAGGTGTCCCATTAAGGATGGATCGCGGCCGTATCTTGAAAACTATTTATCCCACAGCTTTGGGGGAAAAAAAATTGTACTAAAAATGATTATGAGAAATTCACCAAAAATATTTTTAAGCTTCTAAAACGACCGCAAGAGGGCGTGACGAGCTAAACATTTTTAAAAATAATTTTTTGTGTGTATTTTCAAGTGTTAACCGAGTTAGAAAAATTCTCAGTTATAATTAGCAGACTGTCGCCTACAACTTTGTTTTATGACATTTTGTCGTAATTTCACGAATAGAGGGTGGGGGGAGTTTTACCTATTGAGATAAAAAGTCGTCTAATGTCCGTTTGCCTTAACCGATTTTCCTCAATTCGGATTCATTTAAAAGGCAATTGCTGGGACAATCAGATAATCTGGGAGATAAATTATTAAATAAAACTGCGAGGTGGCATTACATTCAACAATAGTTTTTTTGAAGTTTTGTTCAGTTTTTTCAAATGGAATGGTACAGCTTTTACTACATGGCAAGAAAGGTAATTTAAAGAGGAATCATCCAGTGAAAACCCGAAATCGATATCTCTGACATGTCGAGAGATATTTCGATTTTTCTGAAAAAAATCAGATAGTTTTAATTTTTACCGTAATATTAAGTTAAAAATTGATCTTAATATTTAGGTCGCAATCGCAACCGCAACAACTTTATTTCAAAAATAAAATTATCTATTCAGTATCAATCATCATAAATGTTCTAATCCTGACCTTGATAATATTTTCTAATTTATTAGCGGAAAAAATGCCTTTCCCCAGTTGTTGCAGTTTCTCTTTTGTGATGCTTAAATACTACTTGACAGAATATTGAAATCAGTCATTAATAAATATACCTACTCCTTCCTTTAAACTAAATGAATGGATGAATGAAATTATGCGTTTTCGGGTTTCCAAATAAACGCATGCAATCCTTAGGTACATTACACAAAGAGTGTAAGAAGGGAACCATGGAAACAAACAAAAACAGTCAAATTAACTTGTCAGTTTTGAAATGCATTACATTTTCAACATTGTATTTATTGATTATTAATAATTATTATAATAATATCTAACAATGCCTTTTACGAATAACGAGGCCTTTAAACACGCTCCAAATTAATATGGCACGAAGAATTTGGACCAGTCCTAAGCCTGGGTAAAGTTTGAAGGAAGGCAAACATTAGGTTAATATTTTTTTAACTTAATGCAGGTAGTAGTGAAATAATAACTGATTTTTTCAGAAAAATCGAAATATCTCTTGACATGTCAGAGATATCGATTTCGGATTTTCACTGGATAATTCCTCTTTAAATTACCTTTCTTGCCATGTAGTAAAAGCTGTACCATTCCATTTGAAAAAACTGAACAAAACTTCAGAAAAACTATTGTTGAATGTAACGCCACATCGCGGTTTCATTTATAAACTAAATAATTTATCTTCCAGATTATCTGATTGTCCCAGCAATTGCCTTTTAAATGAATCCAAATTGAGGAAAATCGGTTTAGGCAAACGGATATTAGACGACTTTTTATCTAAATAGGTAAAACTACCCCCCACTTCTTTATTCGCGAAATTACGACAAAATGTCATAAAACAAAGTTGCATTTTTGGTGAATTTCTGATGATCATTTTTAGTACAATTTTTTTCCCCAAAGCTGTGGGATAAATAGTTTTCAAGATACGGCCGCGATCCATCCTTAATGGGACACCTGGTATATATATATATATATATATATATATATATATATATATATATATATATATATATATATATATATATATATATATATATATATATATATATATTATTATTATTATTCACGTATGGGCCCTGGTGGACCACGCGAAGTACAATTAGAGGCGTTTGTTGTTGTTAGCCTCCCTTTGTGCCCATACTGATTTCATTCTTTCGCTGTGGGCTTGTTTCCTTTCGTCAGACCAAGTTGTTCCAGTCTTCCTACATTTTTCTCTCTGGCCAACCTTCCAAACGTTTACCTTGTGTCTGAAACAGCCTCTATCCTGAATTTCACTTTGTGTAATATTTGCTGATCTTAGGTCCTCTTTAATTGCAGCAATCCATTTAATTATTTCTACTTTAGCTTTACTCCTATTTTCATAAAATTCGACTATTTGTCTAGTTAACCTACTCGGATTCATCCGTTTTATGTGTCCGTAAAACTTAAGTCTTCTTTTTCTCATATCGCTATGTATATCTGTGTATTGTTTGATTTCTTGGTTTTCTCGAAGTCGGTATGTTGTGCTATTTATTTGTTTGGGCCCTAGGATTTTTCTTATGATTTTTCTTTCCTTCTTTTCAATGTCCTCGATGTCCCTCTCTCTATTCAAAATGAGCGTTTCCCCAGCATATAGACATTCTGGCTTAATAACTGTATTGTAATGTCTCAGTTTTGTGTTTTTAGATAGGCATTTTTTGTTGTGAATGTTTTGTGTAAGTCTCAATGCCGTTTCCATTTTTTGACATCTACCCTTATTGGCAGCTTTTTCCAACCCATTTTCCATGATTATTTCACCCAAATATTTGAATTGAGAGACTCGTCTGATGTTACCATATTTTGTTTTTAGAAATGGCGTTCTTAGTCTGTTGCAGGTCATGTATTGTGCTTTTTCAAAGGAAATTTGGAGTCCTACATTTTCTGCTGTTTCTTTTAGGATTTCAATCTGTTTCTGTGCCGTTAATACATCTTGAACTAAAATTGCTAGATCATCAGCAAATGCCAGACAATCAATTTTGATGTTGGTTCTCCCCAGTTTAATGGGCTGGTCAATATTCAGGGCCGACTTTTTTTGATTTTGGATTATAATTTTTGGTAGGAATATTAGTGAAACTATGAAGTAACTTTTAATGCAAACAAAATTTATCTACGTTATCTAATATCTACGTTATATAGTTCAAAAAATTATATCTCAGTTTTTTTAAATGGAATGTCTAGTATTTTTTTCATTTTACAATATTTCTAAGACAAAATACTTCTATTTTTGTTAAATATGTCCTATCTTTTCTGTCATAATTTTCGAGATTATTACATTTTTGTTTTTAATATTTAATTTTTGATGAAATTCACCTTTGGCTTTATGTTATTATTAAACTAATGAATAAATCCATGATGAGTCATGATATATTTCGAATTTTGGTCATCACATGTTTTAATGTTTGTTTAGCTTTGTCAGCAGTTATTATTGAGTAACAAAACTTATTGTTATAGTAAACATAACGTCATAAATATTTAGATTTTAATAAGACAGTTTAAGTACAAACATTTACAAAGAAATCACTACAATCATTTAATTTTATGTTGAATATGTCTACCATTTTGTGCACTACAAACTCGTAAGGTCGTAAACTCGGCGTTGGTGCGGCGGTAAGAGCGCCTGCTTTGCCGAATCCGCGCTGGAGCGATAGCTGGTTCGATTCCAGCGCTCGGATGGTTATTTTTCTTTCTTCTGTCCGTTTATCTTTCCTAAATGTTTATGATTGTTTCTAGGCAAGAGTGTAAAATCCAACTACGAATTACCCCTCAGTCACGCCAGTTAAAGGCTGGGTGAGGCCGGATGCCTTCTGAGAAGTGTTCTACGTTGGTCACTCGCCAGTCGGTAGGTTTCCTGATAGACTTATGGGTAGGCACATAACCAAGGGATTATAGTCCGAGGGGGGTGCTGGCCTGAGTTTGTCGGAAGCTGATGACCGTGGTTCGGAACCCACGTTAAGCTGTAGGTCCAGTCGCTAAATAGCCTAGTTGCTGATGCGCCTCTAACCCAAACACTTTACTTTACTTTAAACTCGTAAGCCTATGTTCAAAAAAACTATTGACTGTAATGACTATTGACACTTTTTATTCTAATTTGCATATCCTCCGTTATGGTGGGTGGCATTTGACAAACTTATTCTTTAACAAAACCCCATAAGAAAAAATCTAGTTTTGTTAAATCCAGGACAGGACTCCTCTACCAATCCATTTATTTTCATAATTCATGTCCAATAGTATCTCACTTGCCTCCAAAAAGGTGGAGAAGCGTCGTCTAGCTGTAACCACATTCGTCTCGCTACAGTTAAAGGCAATTCTTCAATCCACTCTTCAAAATTATTTTGCAAAAAAATTAAAAAACTATCAGCATTAAATCTAATTTCAAAAAAATATGGCCCTAGAAAGCGATCTCCAATAATAACAACCCTCACATTAAGAGACCATCTATACTGCTGATCTAAAGGGACAATGAAGTTGTGCCGGATGACGTAGCTATTTTTGTGGAAAGTTGCTTCTTCCGTGAATAAAATATATTTGAAAAAGTTAAATTTTTTTCTATTATCCAGTTACAAAACTGAAGCTTTCGATCGAAATCATTTTGATTTAGTTCTTGAACCCATTGTATGCGATGCGGATGAAATTTATATTTCCTAGTCATCCTGTTCGCTATGGATTTTTTATATGCCTGCAAGAAATATGCGGATTTTTAATTACAGCTTGAACAACTAAATATTCGTTTCTTTCACACATACCTCTTTTCTGCCTTTCCAAGGTTTTTTTTTCGTAATTCACACATCCAGTTCTTTTAAATCGCTCTTTCAGTCTATAAACGCTAATGCATTAGGATGACGTTCAGTGTTATAGAAACTTTGCGCATACATTCTACTTGCTACAAAAAGTTTTGATCACTTGCACCCAGAACGTAGATCATGTTTATCAATTCCTCATTAGAAAAAATACTTTTCGTTCTACTTTCCGTTCTAATAAACACCGTACTACATAATTTGGCAGTTCACAAAGTTCAAATAAATGACATTTTTGGATCGTTAGCTTCTACGCTATTTTAGAAGAATATTTCCCGTTTGAACTAAATTTTATGACGTAATTACTAAGGATTGTAAGATGAATTCTATTAAAAACGAAATGTTAAAAACAAAAATGTAAAACTCTGGGAAATGACCTATAATGCGTTTCAAGATATATCGTTGACCGATTGGCTGCAATAAACACTTAACAACCCCTGCCATAACGAAACCCGGCAAAGTTGCAAGAAACGTAAACAGGGCCGGACCGAATAAAATAACAGGCAAAAAGATAAAATTAATTTTACACCTGGTTAGTAGTTTCGAAATATTTTAGTTTAGTTCGCATTATTTTCTTAAACAGCGACAAAGACTTAATTCGAAGCAAAATTTATGCTATGTATGAAGAGCAAACTGTACCTACACTGCATTCATTGCAACACCGACTAAGGAAAGATGAAGCCAACATTCTTTGCTGCAGAACTAGCCTCCGGAGAATTATCTCAAATAAGTTTTGCGTATCGGACCATTAATAAAAGACAAATATTAATGAAAACATAACGATTGCGACGATGGCGGTTTGATTTCTTATATAAAAAGAAAATCGTCCCGTTATCTACCTTGATGAGACATGGTTCGATACACATGAGACGCCAGCAAAAGGTTGGGTAGATACATCAAGAAAATGCCAAACCAAAGCCCCAGCGAATAAGGGAAAAATAATTACAATTTTACATGCTGGTTCCGAGTATGGATGGGTTTCAAATTGTTTACGGTTATACTCCAAAAATATTAAACATTCATCTTTGAACTATCATGACGACACCACAACAGAACTTCTTGAAGATAAGTTTATAAATAGTCTTTTGCCCAATGTACCTAAGGAAAGCGTAATTGTAATGGACAATGCTAGTTATCGTACCCGCCAGAAAAAATAAAGTTCATAATGCAAATAACACTAAATTGGAAATTCAAAACTCCCCCATATTACTGTATTTTTAATCCAATTGGGCATACGTGGCATCAGGTAAAATCCAATGTTAGAGCTGAAAACATTTCTCCGACTCCAAGTTCTGCAGCATTAATTAGGAAGGTTGTAGATATTATTCCCAAAGAAAATTGGATACATTCAATTAACCATGTAATTAAAAAAGAAGATTTTTATTTATCATTTACTAATAATATAGAACCACATTATTGTAGATCAAAGTAACAGTTAGAGTGAAACCGAATTAAATGTATAAATAAATTTATTTATTTTTATTGTACAAATAAATTTAAAATACACAAACCAATAAACAATGTTTTACTCATACATGATTTTTTACTCAATAATAATAACAATTTAATCATAATTCAACAATATTTTATTTTTCCCAAAATTATTCAGAAGTTAAACCATTCCGGCTCTGGCGCTTTTAAGAAACTAGGAATACTTTTACTGAGATTTATTGGGGCAATTATCATTTTGTCGAAGGGCAACGAAATATCTTGAAATGGACTATACTGTTTGGTCAGAATCTCCTCCAGATGTAACAATGTTCACCGAAAAAAACTAGCTTTTAAAATAGACAAGGTCATCAACCCTTGTCGCTAATTTTCTCCAGATATTGCTCCCCGTGACTTTTTCCTTTTTTCCCTAACTTCTCGAATCCATCGACAAATACCATAAAAGAAATTGCGCAGAATGAACTCAAATGGATATACGCTGGTATATCCATTTGTCAGATAAAAGAATGGATGTAAAAATAAACCGAAAATAACTTAAAAATGGAAAAGGGGAAATATTACTAACATGACATGTATTTTTATCGATTCACTCTTTGTTTGCTTTTATTTTCTCGGAGAAGCTACTGGAAAAATCAACGACAAACATTACTCATGTACAAATTTTACGAAATATACGATCATCGAATGTCAATTTATTTATGTAAAACGGAGAGTGTTTTCTAACCGTGGTGTCGCAAGCGGATATCCGCATGGATTTGGGTTTTGTGACGTCTAAAATTTTGAGTCCTACGAGGGAGAAGTGAAATGTTTTCTGCGTAGACGAGTACAAAATCATGGCGGTTATGTTCGTTAAAGAAATGCCGTCTAAGAGTGATTTTTTGATGTAGGTTAGTGGTTAATATCTTGGAGAGGGCCTACGATAAGTTCGTTTCAATGAAAGCACGACCATACAAACGGTATACACCATTAGCGGCTGGTATATAAGAGCTGCAGAGCTACAAACCCAAAAAAAAAATATATATAAATTACATACATTTCGTGACATTTGATTGTAATGATTTTTTACTTGCTTACCAAATCTGGTAAGTTTATCTGTTATTTTCCATTTTGGTTTGTTAAATGTATTTTATAAATCGTTTGCTGTTATGACGAATCTATATATTTCAAACTCACAAACCGTCACTGGTATACACTATACCGCACGGGCGTAGCCAGGGGGGGGTTTGGGGGTTCAACCCCCCCCCCCCCCATATCTGAGATTAAATCATGTGCGTCGAGAACTTTAAAAAAGTGTTTCGATAAATCTCTTTGAGTTTAGTGTTTCACACGGAACGTTCCAATAGAAAAAAATGATCGTTTGAAACACTTTATTTGAACAATGAAAAATAGAATGATCAAGGACGTGGCCAAGGGGGGGGGGGGGTGCAACCCCCCCGAAACAAGCCAAATATTACCTAATATTATACCGAAAAAAATACGAGGTGTGAAGAGAGTTAAATTATTACATTTGAATTGAGTATATATCCGAACTAGTGGACGTTGCGCACAGTAACGCCATCTCTTGTCGAGTAGTCGAACTATTTTGTATCGTATGGAAACTTTGCATTGTTTCTCGATTATTCGCCACGCCCCTCGGTCGGAATGAGCGGAGCTTTGTGGAAGTTTGTGGTAGTTTCTGGACGGTTATTACTGGGCTGCTATATAAGCGGCGCGTGACCGCGCTTACGGCAGTATTGTTCCATGCGAACTCGAAGCGAATATAAGTGAAAAGTGGTGAACGAATAGTGAAGAGAATTAAGTGTACCGTGTAAGTGAGTAATTTTAGTGCAGTGTTATTCGGTGACCTTGTTAAGGATAGATACGTGAATCATTATTACTGTCGAAAAATGGAGGGGAAAAAAGGAAGGGTGATAAACTTAAAGGTATGGACTACTGGAAAAAGTGGTGTAGTCAAGGGGTTTCTAATAAAGAAACAAATTTGGATTTAGCTATCAAAGCTTCAGCTACCTTGCATGCTGATAAGAAGACTGTGATGACAAGCGGGCCCTCGACCTCAATCACAATACCGAATGTCGAAATCGATGCCATGTCACTGGTGCCCTGTTCGATAGCTTCAACTGCCGAATCTATATCTAGTCTGCAACCGGCCAGCTTGCCTGTTACCTCATCTTTTACAACTGTAGCTAAGTTGGAGTTGGTTTTTACGCGAATCAAGAAAAAATCTTGGATGAATATTTTAAAGTCCAAATTTTAAAAACGCCATGGAACCCACTCAGAGATTATAAGTTTCCTATTTCCACAAAACGAAACTTGCGCTTTCAATTGAAATGGTTGGAGATGGAGATTCCCCTGGTTGTCAAATTCGGAATATAAAAGGGTAGCATACTGCAGAGTTTGCGTGGTAATGGGACGTTCGCTTGATGAAGGTAAATGCGGTCATCAAAGAATCGGCTAGTTGGTAACCGAACCTTTTTGTAAGTGGAAAAATGCCCCAGAAATATTTGAAGCTCATGCAAAATCGGGATACCACAAGCGAAATTCAGAACTGGCAAATAACTTTCTAAAAGTAATGTCTTCGCAGGCATTTTCGGTCACTGAACAGGTGTCTTCTGAAAGAAAGAGACAACAAGAGGAGAATCGAAAGAAACTAATCCCTATCGTAAAAGCAATAATTTTTTGCGGCAAACAAGGCATCTCCTTCGGGGCGCCTACAAATTACACCAGAATCACCAGAACCTGAACAACCACTACATAATGATGGTAATTTTAGAGCCCTGTTGCGGTTTGCGGCTGAGTCTGGAGATAAAGATCTGGCTGAGCATTTGAATACTACACAGAAGAATGCCCTGTACACAAGCCCTCAGATCCAAAACGAAATAATTGACATTATTGGTGAATTAATTCAACATAAAATAATTGAAGAAGTAAAGAAAGCCAAACTATTTGCGATTCTGGCTGACGAAACCACCGACATCGACATCGATATCGACATCTTCGATATGTTGATTTTATAGATAATAAACACCATATACTTAAAGAGATGTTCCTTGAGTACATTCCAACGGTCGATGTTTCAGGATCCAGTCTCGCAAATCTTATTATTACAGCTCTGAAAAAGCATGGACTTGAAAGTTCTCATATGGTTGGTCAAGGTTACGATGGGGCTGCAGCTATGAGTGGGTATTTGCACGGTGCCCAAGCTTATGTTCGCCAAGAATGTCCTCTTGCTCTTTATGTTCACTGTAGTGCACACTCTCTCAACCTTGCTATTGTTGATTCATGTTCATTAGCAAATGTCCGAAATTGCATTGGATTGTGCAGTCTGTTGGTTCCTACTTTCGACATTCTGCTCAACGCACTGCTTTGTGGAAAGAAAAAATTCAAGAGTTACTACCCGTCGGTAACTAAAAAAGCTTGCTCTCAATGTGTGAAATACGGTGGGTCCACAAACATGAAGCTATTATAAGATTCAGGGAAATTTATTCAGCGATTGTGAATGCTCTCGAAGAACTCCAATTTAATCACAATAAGGAAACATCGCAACAAACCGCCCAATTGCTAAGTACGCTTCGATCTTCGGATTTTGTGATGTGTTTAGTGATTCTTCAAAAAGTTATAAGCTATACATTGTCACTATCAAAACAATTACAATCAATTGACATCGATCTTATCACGGCATTCAAACATGTAGATGATGTTATTAATGTCTTACAACTCCTGAGAAACAACACTGACGTCGAATATCTTCATCTCTATGAAGACGCAAAGGTTTTACTGGAAGAAAATGGTGGTATACTGCGAATGCCACGCGTCGTCGGAAGACAATTAAATAGACCGAACATTCCTGCATTGGATGTATGCACGTATTACAAAATTAATTTGTTCATTCCATTTGTTTATCATACAATTCAACAATTGGTTGAAAGGTTTACCAAACATCGTAAAGTAGTATCAGCATTATCTCGTGTGCTACCTTCGAATTTTACTGCCAGTTCTGAAATTGAAGAAGCAATTTCCATGTACTTGTCACTGCTTCCCGAAAGGAACATATCAGTGGTTAAAGCAGAACTTGAAGTATGGAAAACAGTGATGACAAGTAACCCGAAATCTAGTTTGGAATGCTTAGATATGTGTGATAAAAACCTTTATCCTAATATTTACACATTACTACAAATCTTGGCTACCATTCCTGTATCCACTGCTACCCCAGAAAGGTCTTTCTCGAGCCTAAGGAGACTGAAAAACTATTTACGAAACACTACAAGTGAAAACAGATTTAATGGTTTGGCTCTCATGAACATTCACTGTGGAGCAGAAATTCATGCAGATGAAGTAGTGGATATATTTAAAAGAAAAAGCCGAAGATTTCTTCTTTAATGGTTTTAGATTTAGCGCAGAGGAACGAAATTAATTTAACCATTTTATTTAAAGTTAAGAACTTTATAAATATGTCGTAATTTTTCCGATGAATATATAGATATTAAATTTCATGTAAGTATATTTTTGTTGTTATATTTACCTTCAAACTAACCCAACCGAAACATTTTTAATCATCTGCCACGGGAAAGATCCAGAAGGCAGGAAAATGGGTACCACATCAGCAGACAGATCGAAAAGCGGAAAATGATTTGCGAAGCTTTGCTTTCGCGACATAAAAGAAAACTTTGTTTTCATCGGATCGTGATTGGAGAGAAAAAATGGATATATCTCGAGAACCCAGGACCAACATCCACCACAAGACCGAATCGCTTTGGAAAGAAGACATTGCTGTGCATTTGGTGGGATCAGAAACGTGTCGTGTACCCTAAGCTTCTAAAACCAGGTGAAACAGTTAATACCGTTCGCTACCGTCAACAAATGATCGACCAAAATGGGCTACCAGACACAGAAAAGTGATGTTGTAACACGACAACCTCCTGTCACACACAACGAAAGCGGTCAGAGACACCATTTCTGCACTTGGCTAGAAACTCTTGCTTCACCCCCGTACTCGGCAGACTTGGCCCCTTCCGACTACCACTTGTTTTCATCGACGTTTCACGGACTTTCCATGAAACACTTCAGCAATTCGGAGATGTCGAAAAATGTCTTGATGACACCACCATTTGGGAGGCCCTCCCAAACATTCTCGCCAGGATGTTTGGGAGCGCATCCACAAATTGCCAGACGCATGGGAAAATGTACAGCCGATAGCTCATACTTTGAATAAACCATTTTTTACCTTTCTTCCTAATTAAACCTGTTTTTTTTTAAGAATCGTTAACCCCCACACCTGAGAAATGTTAATAATTAATATAATGAACGTGTTGACAAGGTCTTTCATTAAAGATTTGTTCATAGTACTTTTGGCTATCCAGTGTGAATAATTACAATGTGTTTTTTGAAATTTTTGCAGAGATATCGATGGACTGGTCGGACCACGCACTTTGGTGGCCCAAGAAGAACGGCTGGCTGACCCGAACTAGGTCCACGTTGGATCAATGCGGAGTCCACGCAGATGCCCTTCTATATTTCACACCGATGCATAAGTCCCTGAGGGTCCAGTTGCCCGATCTTCGGTAAGCAAATGGTTCATGCCTTTTTTCCCCGTCCTTCTGTAAGTCTAGTGCTTTAGATCTGAACGTATACTGTCTATTCCAGAAGCTTAATTGCTCTTGAGTTTCCTTAAACTCTCCTCCACCTTCTTCTCCCTCTCCATTTAAAAACATTTCAAAATATGTCTACCATCGCTCTACGTCCTTGATCAGACTATCTCCATGGAGAAATGTTTTTACTGTCCCCTGCTTGTCGTATACTTATATTTCCTCTGTTTCCCTTTTTAGAAGCTTCCGTTTTTTTTCCTCTTGCATACAAGTGTAAGAAGGGAGACCCTTTTTAATCTATCGTGTTTTTCTCTTTTTGCTGGTGACGGTATTTGCGTGCAGTTCAGTCGGACAGAGATTCTATTTTCCTCAGCATTTATTAATTCATCTGTGCTGATTTCTTGAAAGACCTATTACCTGGCGGGTGAGTAAAGTAAAAAACCTCCCAGGGGGCATCCGGCCTTGCCCAACGTGGTTACCGGCGATTGAATTTTCTCAGTTTTCCCTAGATAACATATTAGTATTCCTTAACACGGACAAGAACTTAAAGACTCATTATAACTTAGAAGCAATAAATGTTACCTATTCTGTAGAGACTGTTTTTCTTCAGGTACCTGGACATGAAGGTGGATTTTTCCATAAAAACGTTCTCAGCAGTGGTGCACGTCTGCAAAGAGTTGGGAATCAGACATCCGGAGGAACTGTCGTTTTGTAAACCTCTGGAACCTAATCATCTCAAGTACAACTACAAGGACATGCCAAAGAAGAAAAACGAGCCAAACGGGACGACCACTAGAAACGGTTTGCTCGCCCCTGATACCAACACCTTCATAGGTAATCAAAATCTTACAACATGGACTGATCGATATGGAAATGCGAATATCCAGTATTTTCTGGATATTAAAATATTTATTGTTGAGTTTCACTGACTCAATACAGCTGGACTTACATTTTATCAATCACTATTGGGTAATCCACTGGTTGAATCAGTTGATATTTTTGTCATTTTCGATGTTCATATTTCTACGTCAGTCTGTCTTGTTTAACAAAGCTCCCATCATGCTTCGTGCAAACTAATTTAAAAAAGACCATTGAGGAATGTATGTAGGGTTGCCTGGAAACTTGTAATTTTTAGTAGGAAGTCTAATAGTGTAATGTCAGGATAAAATGGTGGAGGTAGTGGTACATCAACACTTGATATTTAGATTTCAACTGATACAAAAAGGTGCGACAATCAAGGTTTATTAAAACATTCATTGGACCAGTAGTCACTTACGCCTGCGAGACGTGGACCCTCACAAAGAAAACAGAAGAGATGTAGTATTTGAAAGAAGAATACTCAGAGGAATTTCTGGTGTTGTGAATGGTAATGGCAATTGGAGCATCAGGTATAACAATGAATGGGAATTTACAGACCAAAAAAAAAACCATGTTGTTATGTAACCAAGAAAAGATGAACTAAACATTTGTACAGGGTTAATTATAGCAGCCCCAACGCCCTCCCTCACGAGCCGCCACTGATATATAGCCAGGAAAAATTGCGATTTTCGGCCATTTTTAGACTTTTCCTTGGTAAGTCCGCTTGAGGGGAAGGCCTCTTAGCAAAACCATCACAGTTTATGTAGAATGTTGTGCTTAATCGACTGGTGGAAATATTAAATTTTTATCTTGAATAGTGTAGGAGATATGAGGTTCGATAGCTCTCTACCAGAAAATACTATCACCTCGATTTTTGACGATATCTCAAAAGCACTTGACTATTAGAAAACTAGTGCGCTTTTCGTTTTTCTCGCTCAAAAAATGACGATATATTATTGTTTTAGCCAATTTGGAGATTTGATTTTTTTCTTCAGGTTTTCCATGTATATAGTCAGGAAAAATTGGGATTTTAGGCCATTTTTGGACTTTTCCTTGTAAGTCTGCTTGAAGGGAAGGCATCTTAGCAAAACCATCACAGTTTATGTAGAATGTTGTGCTTAATCGACTGGTGGAAATATTAAATTTTTATCTTGAATAGTGTAGGAGATATGAGGTTCGATAGCTCTTTACCAGAAAGTACTATCACCTCGATTTTTGACGATATCTCAAAAGCACTTGACTCTATTAGAAAACTAGTGCGCTTTTCGTTTTTCTCGCTCAAAAAATGGCGATATATTATTGTTTTAGCCAATTTGGAGATTTGATTTTTTTCTTCAGGTTTTCCATGTATATAGTCAGGAAAAATTGGGATTTTAGGCCATTTTTGGACTTTTCCTTTTAAGTCTGCTTGAAGGGAAGGCATCTTAGCAAAACCATCACAGTTTATGTAGAATGTTGTGCTTAATCGACTGGTGGAAATATTAAATTTTTATCTTGAATAGTGTAGGAGATATGAGGTTCGATAGCTCTTTACCAGAAAGTACTATCACCTCGATTTTTGACGATATCTCAAAAGCACTTGACTCTATTAGAAAACTAGTGCGCTTTTCGTTTTTCTCGCTCAAAAAATGGCGATATATTATTGTTTTAGCCAATTTGGAGATTTGATTTTTTTCTTCAGGTTTTCCATGTATATAGTCAGGAAAAATTGAGTTTTTCGGTAATTTTTTTACTTTTCCTTGTAAGTCTGCTTGAAGGGAAGGCATCTTAGCAAAACCATCACAGTTTATGTAGAATGTTGTGCTTAATCGACTGGTGGAAATATTAAATTTTTATCTTGAATAGTGTAGGAGATATGAGGTTCGATAGCTCTCTACCAGAAAATACTATCACCTCGATTTTTGACGATATCTCAAAAGCACTTGACTATTAGAAAACTAGTGCGCTTTTCGTTTTTCTCGCTCAAAAAATGGCGATATATTATTGTTTTAGCCAATTTGGAGATTTGATTTTTTTCTTCAGGTTTTCCATGTATATAGTCAGGAAAAATTGGGATTTTCGGTCATTTTTTGACTTTTCCTTGTAAGTCTGCTTGAAGGGAAGGCATCTTAGCAAAACCATCACAGTTTATGTAGAATGTTGTGCTTAATGGACTGGTGGAAATATTAAATTTTTATCTTGAATAGTGTAGGAGATATGAGGTTCGATAGCTCTTTACCAGAAAGTTCTATCACCTCGATTTTTGACGATATCTCAAAAGCACTTGACTCTATTAGAAAACTAGTTCGCTTTTCGTTTTTCTCGCTCAAAAAATGACGATATATCATTGTTTTAGTCAAATTGGAGATCTGAATATTTTCTTCAGGTTTTCCATGTATATAGTCAGGAAAAATTGGGATTTTCGGTCATTTTTGGACTTTTCCTTGTAAGTCTGCTTGAAGGGAAGGCATCTTAGCAAAACCATCACAGTTTATGTAGAATGTTGTGCTTAATCGACTGGTGGAAATATTAAATTTTTATCTTGAATAGTGTAGGAGATTTGAGGTTCGATAGCTCTTTACCAGAAAGTACTATCACCTCGATTTTTGACGATATCTCAAAAGCACTTGACTCTATTAGAAAACTAGTGCGCTTTTCGTTTTTCTCGCTCAAAAAATGGCGATATATTATTGTTTTAGCCAATTTGGAGATTTGATTTTTTTCTTCAGGTTTTTCATGTATATAGTCAGGAAAAATTGAGTTTTTCGGTCATTTTTGGACTTTTCCTTGTAAGTCTGCTTGAAGGGAAGGCATCTTAGCAAAACCATCACAGTTTATGTAGAATGTTGTGCTTAATCGACTGGTGGAAATATTAAATTTTTATCTTGAATAGTGTAGGAGATATGAGGTTCGATAGCTCTTTACCAGAAAGTACTATCACCTCGATTTTTGACGATATCTCAAAAGCACTTGACTCTATTAGAAAACTAGTTCGCTTTTCGTTTTTCTCGCTCAAAAAATGACGATATATCATTGTTTTAGTCAAATTGGAGATCTGAATATTTTCTTCAGGTTTTCCATGTATATAGTCAGGAAAAATTGGGATTTTCGGTCATTTTTGGACTTTTCCTTGTAAGTCTGCTTGAAGGGAAGGCATCTTAGCAAAACCATCACATTTTATGTAGAATGTTGTGCTTAATCGACTGGTGGAAATATTAAATTTTTATCTTGAATAGTGTAGGAGATATGAGGTTCGATAGCTCTTTACCAAAAAGTACTATCACCTCGATTTTTGACGATATCTCAAAAGCACTTGACTCTATTAGAAAACTAGTTCGCTTTTCGTTTTTCTCGTTCAAAAAATGACGATATATCATTGTTTTAACCAATTTGGAGATCTGAATATTTTCTTCAGGTTTTCCATGTATATAGTCAGGAAAAATTGGGATTTTCGGTCATTTTTGGACTTTTCCTTGTAAGTCTGCTTGAAGGGAAGGCATCTTAGCAAAACCATCACAGTTTATGTAGAATGTTGTGCTTAATCGACTGGTGGAAATATTAAATTTTTATCTTGAATAGTGTAGGAGATATGAGGTTCGATAGCTCTTTACCAGAAAGTACTATCACCTCGATTTTTGACGATATCTCAAAAGCACTTGACTCTATTAGAAAACTAGTGCGCTTTTCGTTTTTCTCGCTCAAAAAATGGCGATATATTATTGTTTTAGCCAATTTGGAGATTTGATTTTTTTCTTCAGGTTTTCCATGTATATAGTCAGGAAAAATTGAGTTTTTCGGTCATTTTTTGACTTTTCCTTGTAAGTCTGCTTGAAGGGAAGGCATCTTAGCAAAACCGCCAGTGCTTATGTAGAATTTTATGCTTAATCAACTGGTGGAAAGATCAAATTGATATCTTGAATAGTGTAGGAGATATGAGGTTCGATAGCTCTTTACCAGAAAATACTATCATCTCGATTTTTGACGATATCTCAAAAGCACTTGACTCTATTAGAAAACTAGTTCGCTTTTCGTTTTTCTCGCTCAAAAAATGACGATATATCATTGTTTTAGCCAATTTGGAGATCTGAATATTTTCTTCAGGTTTTCCATGTATATAGTCAGGAAAAATTGGGATTTTCGGTCATTTTTGGACTTTTCCTTGTAAGTCTGCTTGAAGGGAAGGCATCTTAGCAAAACCATCACAGTTTATGTAGAATGTTGTGCTTAATCGACTGGTGGAAATATTAAATTTATATCTTGAATAGTGTAGGAGATATGAGGTTTGATAGCTCTTTACCAGAAAGTACTATCACCTCGATTTTTGACGATATCTCAAAAGCACTTGACTCTATTAGAAAACTAGTGCGCTTTTCGTTTTTCTCGCTCAAAAAATGGCGATATATTATTGTTTTAGCCAATTTGGAGATTTGATTTTTTTCTTCAGGTTTTCCATGTATATAGTCAGGAAAAATTGAGTTTTTCGGTCATTTTTTGACTTTTCCTTGTAAGTCTGCTTGAAGGGAAGACATCTTAGCAAAACCGCCAGTGCTTATGTAGAATTTTATGCTTAATCAAGTGGTGGAAAGATCAAATTGATATCTTGAATAGTGTAGGAGATATGAGGTTCGATAGCTCTTTACCAGAAAGTACTATCACCTCGATTTTTGACGATATCTCAAAAGCACTTGACTCTATTAGAAAACTAGTTCGCTTTTCGTTTTTCTCGCTCAAAAAATGACGATATATCATTGTTTTAGCCAATTTGGAGATCTGAATATTTTCTTCAGGTTTTCCATGTATATAGTCAGGAAAAATTGGGATTTTCGGTCATTTTTGGACTTTTCCTTGTAAGTCTGCTTGAAGGGAAGGCATCTTAGCAAAACCATCACAGTTTATGTAGAATGTTGTGATTAATCGACTGGTGGAAATATTAAATTTTTATCTTGAATAGTGTAGGAGATATGAGGTTCGATAGCTCTTTACCAGAAAGTACTATCACCTCGATTTTTGACGATATCTCAAAAGCACTTGACTCTGTTAGAAAACTAGTGCGCTTTTCGTTTTTCTCGCTCAAAAAATGGCGATATATTATTGTTTTAGCCAATTTGGAGATTTGATTTTTTCCTTCAGGTTTTCCATGTATATAGTCAGGAAAAATTGAGTTTTTCGGTCATTTTTTGACTTTTCCTTGTAAGTCTGCTTGAAGGGAAGGCATCTTAGCAAAACCGCCAGTGCTTATGTAGAATTTTATGCTTAATCAACTGGTGGAAAGATCAAATTGATATCTTGAATAGTGTAGGAGATATGAGGTTCGATAGCTCTTTACCAGAAAATACTATCATCTCGATTTTTGACGATATCTCAAAAGCACTTGACTCTATTAGAAAACTAGTTCGCTTTTCGTTTTTCTCGCTCAAAAAATGACGATATATCATTGTTTTAGCCAATTTGGAGATTTGATTTTTTTCTTCAGGTTTTCCATGTATATAGTCAGGAAAAATTGAGTTTTTCGGTCATTTTTTGACTTTTCCTTGTAAGTCTGCTTGAAGGGAAGGCATCTTAGCAAAACCATCACTGTTTATGTAGAATTTTATGCTTAATCGACTGGTAACAAGATTGATATTTTGAATGGTGTAGAAGATATGAGGTTCGATAGCTCTTTACCAGAAATTACTATCACCTCGATTTTTGACGATATCTCAAAAGCACTTGACTCTATTATGGAACTAGTGCGTTTTTCGTTGTTCTTGCTCAAAAAATTACCATATATCATTGTTTCAGCCAATTTGCAGATTTGAATTTTTTTCAGGTTTTCCATGTAGCTCTTTACTAGAAAATAACTTATTCTCTATTTTTTACCATATTCAAAAGCACTTGATTCTATTAGAAAACTAGTGAGCTTTTCGTTGATTGTTTTAGGAAAATCTTTCTAGAAACAACCGAATACATTATTTATTTTGTTGAATCAGTGTCAAGTCAAAAAAATCATGATATGGGTGTTCTTATCGTATGCCTTTATTCTGTTTTGTTTTTCAGCTAACAGCAGTCCAGTTGGTAGTACAGGAAGCTTGGAGAATAGTCAGTTTTTTTGCGCACCGGTCACACCTACCAGAGGCCCAGCGGCTTCGACCCCCGTCGGCACTCCAGGAAGTGTAAGCAAAAACATCTCGATGAGTGCTGGCTGAACACCAAAACATTTTCAGACAACACTCTTAAACCCCCTCAATATCCTTGTACTTGTTGATGTTTCAGACCGGTACATGGAGAAGGAACGGTTATGGATCAGATCTGAACGGTTCTGGATATTCGCCGAACGTGAACACGAGCATCAATTCAGAGCAATTTAACACCAGTTTTGATCCCAACTTGGCCCAGAGTCCTGCGACGCCCAGTCCGGAAGCAAAGAAGTTCCTGGTCAGACCCAGGTCTCTCATCGAGAAAGCCAGAATAAACGTTGCGTAAGTATTTTGAAACCAGTTTTGGTTTGAACACATTTTTTACATAAGGTCTTTTTTCTTCTTCTTCCTCCTTCACCTTTACGGATAATTTTTCACGTAGTCGAACAACAAAGTCCAGCTTTCTGCGAACCATGACGAATTGATAAATTTGGATCTTCATCCAAACACTGCTTTGCATTAGCGGCGATAATTTCTTCGAAACACTTTTTGAAGTGAACCTTCTTAGGCGGCGATTCGATAATCGATAATTGGACCAGAATTGAGAGTGAAATTTCAAGGACGCGTCACGTTTAGACATATTTCGTTACACGAGAGAGAAGAAGAATCAACACCAAAATACCCAGACTTTGGCATTTGTATGATCGATAAAACTGTAAATGAAAAAGTAACACGAAAAGTTTTTTGTTTAAAAGTTTTAATCAAAAATCTGTTTCGAAACTTCTCGTGAACATAGGGGCTTTTCATTTAGTTCACACAAAGTTTAATTATTGTGTCACTAAAACAACTTTCAGCATCTGTATCGCTGTTCAAGTAAATTATTAAAGGATTAACTTCTACTCTATCAAATACTCTTTCGCGATTCGACCATCTTTGAATCTCTTCTTCTGTATGTCTGATGCTGTTCAGCCAGATCTGTGGTGTAACTGTTGACAAAGCTTCTTTCCACATATCCAAACAGTTATCAATCGTTCATGCATCTCGACCTATATTACGATTGTAATCATTTTTGGCCATCCCCCATATCAATTCTATAGGATTGAATTTGCAGTGATAAGGGGGAAAACATAATACTTTGTGGCCATACTCTTCAGCCATATGATCTGCCACATATTCTTTTTTAGGCTTGTTCCTAAAAAGAACATTATGAAACACAAACCTGTCCCTTTAATTAGTGCTTACCGAATAACGATTTGCAGAAGTTCACTTTTTAACATAGCGTTTTCAAAAGGAAAATTATGTTCCATCAGCCATTCTGCAATTTTTGGTTTTGTCCATGCACTAGTTGGAGGTTTATCCATCAGTGTACTGTGATATGGTGCATTATCCATGACAATAACTGATAACTCCTCCAAGATTTTCAACAGCTGGTTTTCAAAACAAAAGAGAAAGATCTTTTTATTCATTTCTCCATGATAATCGCCTTTTGTTTTAGAAGAGAACACTAATTTGTCCTCTGGAATAAAGCCATTCTTGTTCCCAGCACGAAGAACATCTGTATCTGCAATAACATGTTATTATTGACACGTCTTAAAACAATTATTTATGACATGACTTTAATGGCTCCTAAGTATTACGTATAGCACTCACCTTTTTCCATCAACTTTTGTAGTCTTTACACTCCTCTTGTTATCATCTTGCCATGAGTGACTCAAGGTACCATTTTGAAATATCCATGTTTCATCCAAATAAACAAAATCAAACAGAGATTCATCTTTGATATTTTGAAACATCTTCAAAAATTGAATTCGTTTAAAGGCAGTATCTGGAAGTTCCATTAGGCCCCTACGTGGATTATCTTTTCTCCATTTGAAACCAATTTCTTTTAGAAGTGTATGAAGCGAAGTTTTACATCCATCATAAAGCTGCATGTTCTTTAGTTTTTCACGAATACTTTCAAAATTAATCGTTTGTTCTGAAATAGTTCAATAAAATTTGATAAAAATACAATATTACCATGTAAATCTACTCACTTTTTTCATACATTTCATAGATTTGATTGCGAATTGAGCCCACATCAAGATGATATATATTAATTACTCGTTTTGGATGTTGACGCTTTTTCTTCGGTGATTTTAAAAGTTGATTATTTTTATTTAAATTTTTTTCATTGTGTATACACGTAGCAAATCACAAATCAAAACAAGTATTCGCGAGGCGAACGAAACACGCGACGAGAGATATATCAAACGCTCCTTACTCTTCAAATCAGTGTTTGAAACTAATTACCGATACGCTCGGTCACAGGGAATCTACGTCCAAAGCAGTGAAACCCCCGAATTCTGGCAACCAACAAAACATGTAACGTCAACGACGAGAAAAAATGGGGGTGCTAGAAAAGGACACAAAAGTTTCAGCGAAATCGAAGGGATCGGGTTCAAAAGTGGTTGATTTGGCATGGAATAATGTCCCAATGTTTTAAAATTGGAAAATTAGTTTTTACTTCTATCGTGTGGTCATAAGCACACCCATTTTTTTTTCTGCCTACCTTTTTGCAATCAGTTCCTGCATTATTAGAACATTTGGTCTATTTGAAAGGGAGAGAGAATATAAGAACGATACGTTAGTGTTTGGTTTTTCTTGATCATTGTCTTGTGTTTTAGATGGTTGGATTCATCCTTGTCTATAATGGAACAAGGTGTAAGGGAACACGACACCCTCTGTTTACGTTTTAAATTCTACGTTTTCTACGACTTAAATCCCAAATATGACGCAATAAGAATAAACCAAATCTATGAACAGGCCAAGTGGCAGTTGCTCAATGAAGAAATCGACTGTACAGAGGAGGAGATGCAGATGTTTGCCGCGTTACAGGTAGGGTACGCATTTGTTTCTATTCTTGCGCTCCCACATCTTGAAATATATGACGATGGTAAAAAATAAAAGTAAAAATATACAGATTTGTCATTTATTGACATATCACACAAAATTCATCAAAGTTATATCATACAAAACTTTTATAAAACATCTCCCCAAAGTAACAAAACCGTTTATGGTCACAAAAAATAATACAAATTTGTTTTTTAATTTTGTTGTTTAAAATTAGCATTTCTTACTTCGATGGGTAAGCTTTTCTTCGAAATAAAAAACAAACTCCGGATAAAAACTGTCATCATCGTACTTGACATATTGTTGATTGTCAGGACTGACAGTTGTGTCATAATCTGCAAAAGGTATTTGGGTTTTTTGGTTGCCCACGTGATATTTTCCCACCAAAACCTTTGCCACTATCATTACCATAATATTCGAATTATTCTTACTAAAAAAAGAACGCAAAGTGTCACCATAAAATATTTAAAATCTGTAATTATGTTTGTGTTGTGTTTATGGAATGAATTTTCATAAAAAAATATTTTATACCCGGTCCTTATTATTGTTTTTTTAGCCCTGTGCCTTAAGCAATATTTATTATTTATTGACTCGTTAAAAAGAGAGAAAAAATTCTACTTTTTATCGATGTTGTGGCCAGAATTAATGCTTATTTTTAGCTTTGTTCTAGCGACGATTTGGAACCGTTTGAAGTCTTCGCTAGAGCTTTTGTTTGCCAACAAGACTATTGAATAAATTATACAGAGCCTTCCTTTATTCTCGAAACCCACGTGATCTATAAATGTAGGCAACCAATGCGACAAATTACGACTTTTTTTTCGGTCTTTTGATAAATAATCTTTTTCTTTGAATTATATACAGAAAATAAACATAACATTTGATCAGTCTTATACTATGTTGAACCTAATTAAAAACTATGTGAGCAGGTGCCATGGTAGGAAAAGAAGAAGAGTGCACGATGTAATTTTTTTATGATAAATATTGTTAACGAAATGAAAAACAACGATAATAATTTATTTAAATAAACAAATGTTTTTAAGAGGTGCCTATAAAATACTTTGTTGTTGGTCGGGAAACCTAGAAACCTAGTTATATGGATTTCATGATTAAAGGAAGGCTCTGTATAATGCGCATGTCATATATATAATGATCCTATCCATCATTCAAATAATCTTTTATTTTAAACAGTTTTTGCGTTATTTTTATTATGTATTTGTTAGGTAACTAAAGATAATTACTATTGTTAGGTACTTGACCGTTGCATATTTGCACTGGTATTGAAATTACAATATCCAGAAAGGGATTTCTGGATAAAATGTTCCCTAGATCTGTCCTGGAGATTTGTTCGCCGTGATGTTTATTAGTTTCTAAACTGCCTGGACAACAAAAAATATTTTAAAAGCACCTCTTAAACACACTTGATTATTTAAAAGAAATAATTTTTGTTTTTTGCATTTCATCGACATGACATTATTTGCCATAAAAAAACTACCTCCTGTGCTTCTCTTCTTCTTTTTTCTTACATGGCATCTGCTCATAGACATAGCCAGATGACAACACTGAAAGTCAGATGTGACTAGACGTAGAATATGCTTGAGGAGAGGCGTAAAGTAAACGTTATGGCTTTTCACGAACGCAATGAGGATAGATAGAAGGGAATGGAAGGAAAGAAAGGAAGCAAAAGGGTAAGAATAGCACAAGTACAGCGAGCAGCTTCAATGAGAAACGAAAACAGTTTATATTAAAATTAGAGATATGGAATGCAGAAGATCAACTAACACTATCAAAGGAAATATTCTAAACAGAGCAATAGAAAATGAACGATCAGCTTAATTAGAGAAGGTTACAATAAATATAAGAATATAGTTAAACATATCCCAAGCATTTAAAGCTGAATCAGGAGTAAATCAGGGATGTGACTATCACCAATATTGTTCACGTTAATATTGGGCGAAGATATGAAGTCAGTTATAAAGAACAAAACAGGAGTTACACCATGGAATTTGCTGGAGAGAGTCAAGGTCTTAGATTCTACAGATGATATATGTTTAAAGTCCAACAAAATTAAGTATTTAAGAGAAAATGTGAATAAACTAAACAGAGAGGGAGAAAAAGTAGGACTAAGGGAGATGTAATGGCGGAAACTGACCGACCACTGCAAGATGTAAACAGTAGAATAAATAAAGCTATAGTTGCCTTCAGGTCAGTGAATAAAACTTGGCGGTCAAATAATCTAAGGATATAATCTAAAACCAAGATATTTAACTCGATGATAACGCCGATCCTACTCTATGACTCAGAATCTTGGACACTGACCAAAGAAACGAAATAAAATTTCCAAGTATTTATAAACCGTCGCGTGAGAAATATATTACAAGTTTGGTGGCCGGAATAACCAATAGGCAAGGAGATAAGACGAACATTCGAATGGCTGGGTCACACTAAGAAAACAAAAACAAAATTTCGTAAGTACAATGGCATCCGGAGGGGAAGAGGATGTCGGGCCGCCCTTGAAAAACCTGGACAAAGAGAACACAGCGCGAGGCTGGTATGTCATTCGCGGAGATGCGATTTCTGGCAAGGGGTAGACGTAATTGGAATCAGTTCAATACCATATATCTCAAACGGGACTAATTGAGTCTACTATTACTACATATCTATAAAAATTAAATAAAAAATCAATAAACGTATGTCGCAGTTTAAGAAAGTTAGTGATATCGTGTTAATCACCATCAATATGTAATGTCTGAATCAATGTGGCGTGTTCATTATATTTTTTTCTTTTTTTGGGTTTTTTCGCCACGATCTAAAACTCCAAAAATATCTGTTCTTATGTAAATAAAGAATCACTGGATAAAAAGAAAAAAACTAAACGGAGACAAATTTATCAGTGATACTTTTCTGTAATAAATAACGAACAACATTTTAAAAATATAAAAATGTTCCAAAATAAATACAAACTTTTGAACGTTAACGTTTCGGGAGGTCTTCTCCTCCCGTTTTCAAAACGAACCTAAAAAATAAATAAAATTATTTTCTATATATAAAGTAAAGAGTGAAAGTAAATATATTTTTTGTGTATGTCAACACAGTGTATGACAACAATAGTTTTTTATGACAGTGACATACTACCAAAAAATATATATATAGGTGAGGTTTACTGTGGGATTGTTTACTGTACTGATTGTGTATTGAAATACTTTAATGTTTTTAATTGTAATAACTATACCAAAGGCATAGCAATACAGTTATTTTTATTTAAATTAATTATAGCGGTTTCTTTTAATCTTCTGTATTTTGTTACCGATTCTTTTAATACCGTTTTGGAATTATTCCAATTGATTTTATGTGCCGATTCCCATGCGTGTTGACAAATTCTAGATTTACTAAAATCGCCCTTTCTAAGAATGTTTTTATGTTCTTGTATTCTAACATCCAACGGTCTAGATGTCTCACCTATATAGAATTTGCCACATTCGCAGGGAATTTTATAAATCAAAAATAATTTTTGATATTCTGTTGTGTTGTTTGGTTTGGTTTTTGTTAATATAGATCTAAGAGTATTTTTTGTTTTAAGTGTCGTTCTTTGTTGTATTTATTGCCTACTCTTTCAATTGTGTCAGAAATACCGCGGATATAAGGAATTGTGAGATTAATTGTTTGAGAGTTACTATTATTGTTATTAATATATTGTCTGTTTTGTCTGGTATCAAAAGTTTTAAACGATTTATCTATGACATTTTTTGGGTAATTGTTTTTTATTAAAATGTCTTTTATGTGATTTGTTTCTTTTTGTAGTGTATCACTGTCGGTACAAAGAAGTTTTGCTCTGGCATATAAACTTTTAATTACTCCTATTTTGACTGATTGGAAAAGAAACTGAGATACCTGTCTGTGTTTGTCGGTTTTCTGTAAACTGTAGTTTTTAATGTGTTGTTTTGTTTAAATATTAAAGTGTCGAGGAATGGCAATTTATTCCCTCTCTCCATCTCTAAAGTAAACTTAATTGTAGGCTCTCGAGAATTTATATTATTTATTATTAATTTGTTTTTATTTACATAAGAACAACTATTTTTGATATTTTTTGAGTTTTAGATCGTGGCGAAAAATCAAAAAAAAAAAATATCCCTAATATGTGTTGGTTGTATACTAGGCTGTATACTATGGGTTGATTGTATACTTATGTCATTTTAGGCGATATTTTTTTTATTGCCCTACCTGGAAATATGATACTTTATAAACAAAATATTCCCGTTCTGAAAAAAAAAATTAATTGAATTAGAGGCTTCACTCCAAAAATTCGATTTCCCATATAAACAACACCGCACAATTTTTTCTCGATTTCAAATCGATTTTTCGGTATTAAAAATTTTTTTTGGAAAAAATGATGAATGTAGGGCATTAAATTTGCTACAAAAAAGTTCTTTAGAGCAAACGCTGTCCGACCAACAATTTTTGAGTTATAGAGCTAAAAAATAATGAATGTTAATAATAATTGAAAAAATCTCTTTTAAACTGGAATTTATTGATCTTACGTTAACAATTCTATATAAATAATTCCTATTTGTTATTCCTAACAAATAGGATTTTTTTTCAATAATTACTATCAAATCCTAACACCATCAAAGAATTTAAATTCAAATTTAGGGGCACATTTTCTTTTTTAAACTTTTTATAGTTCTATTTAATACCACGGTGGCGCTGTTTTTGACTTCGTTTATACTTTCACTGTAGTAAACAGAAGTTTTTGCTCTTCATTTGTATTGACTGGCGTTGATTATAGATCACTGCAGATTAACCTCATTGTTGTTTTTTTTCTTCCTAATAAACATTAACAATTCTTGTAAAGACATTTATTTAATTGGCCAGGAAGTATTGAGTTTATTGATGTACAAGTATAAATCTTTAGGTAAACCATTGAAAAAAGTACAAAAATTGTTATTGAAGAAGTGAATAGTGCTTGGAATAAAACAAAAATCCCTGTGATGAAAGTTCACAATGGTGTTAAAGAATTTAAAACCTTGAATAATACTGGGGAACAATTTGTAAAATAATTTCTGTTGAGTTCGATATTTAAGCTGTTTTATACGTAAATTGACATGCTAAATCCAAAATTTTATTTAGTTTTTTTTTCTATCACGTCAAGTTTTTTCTCTACAGTTGTTACACATCCGACTAAGCTTGGCGAATCACAGAAGTCACTACTGCTCTCCTACCGGCGAACCTTCTTCGACCTAGGAGTGGGGGCGTGAGTGACGTTGCGTCATCCAAAACTAGTTCGGTCAGTTACGCATGAGATGCTAAAGTACGCGGGTCTGTGTCGTTCTGATATAGTGAAGTCAAAGTATACATACAGAACTACAGATTTTCGTTATGTCTGCCTCTGGTAGTTCTCGTCGTAAGTGCTTAAACAGCCCTGATTCATTTTGTTATATATGTGGCAGTTTTACCATCCTCATTCAACGGACTAATATAAGTACATTTGTCAGGCAAGCCGTTTTTTGCTTATTTTAAAATGAAAATAGGTGACCAAGATAAATCATGGGCCCCTCATAAAGTGTGATAGCAGTGTGTAGAGAGTTTACGAATGTGGACGAAGAAAACACGTAATAAACTTTCGTTTGGTATACCAATGGTTTGGCGAGAGCCCAAAGATCACTTAAGTGATTGCTACTTTTGCATAGTGAAAACATCAGGATTCAACAAGAAAAACAAACATAAAATTGAGTACCCTAGTTTACCGTCAGCTATTCGCCCTGTGCCTCATTCAGCTGAAATTCCAGTGCCAGTTTTTCAAGAATTACCTTCTTTAGAAATACAATAATGTGAATCAAGTGAAGATCGAAGTGACTCCACTGACGAATAATTCAAAGTTTCCAATGATTCTGTTCGTAAAGGATTCAATCAACATGAATTAAACGATTTAGCACTAGATTTGGGACTATCCAAAAAAGCATCGGAATTATTAGCATCAAGACTGCCGAAAAAAAATTGCTTGACAAAGGAGCTAAAGTCACTTACTATCGATCCAGAGAAAGTGAATTTAGGCAGTACTTCAGAAATGACGGATTTGTATATTGCCAGAATGTAGAAGGTTTAATGAAAGAATTGGCCATTTCTAACTATAACGCAACTGTATGGCGATTATTTATAGATAGCTCAAGTGTGTTCTCCTACATAATGGAAATTTATACGGTTCAGTCCCAATAGGTCATTCAGTTTCTTTGCGTGAAGAATATGGGACATAAAGAAAGTCATTGACTTGTTGCAATATAACATGCACCAATGGATTATCTGTGTTGACCTTAAAATGGTCTGTTTCCTTCTTGGCCAGCAACGCGGGTATACTAAGTATCCCTGTTTTTTGTTCATGTGGGACAGCAGAGCTCGTGAGAAACATTGGGTGCAATCGAACTGGCCGCCAAGATCTGACCTAAGACCTGGTGATTTTAAATCAGCCACTTGTCGACAGAAAAAAACATTGTATTTCCGCCTTTGCATATAAAATTAGGTCTCGTGAAGCAATTCGTTAAGGCTTTGTCAATTGAAGGAGACTGCTTTAAGTATATCATTTCGGCATTCCCTAGCCTGTCATATGAAAAGATAAAGGTTGGTGTGTTTGATGGTCCACAGATTCGGCAACTCGTTAAAGATGAACATTTCACTGAAACAATGACCGAACTTGAAAGGAATGCTTGGTTGGCTTTTAAAAATATTGTTAAAGACTTTCCTGGAAATACACGAGCCCCGAATTACGTCGAAATTGTTCAACAACTCTTGGAGAGCTTTAAAAAGCTTGGTTGCAACATGAGCATCAAACTGCATTTCTTACACAGTCATCTTGCTAACTTCCCAGAAAATCTTGATGCTGTTAGTGATGAACAGGGCGAGCGATTCCACCAAGATCTAAAGGTTATGGAAGCGCGGTATCAAGGTAGATGGGATGTCAGTATGATGGCTGACTACTGTTGGAGCATCAAGCGAGAATGTCCACAAACTGAACACTCCAGGAAAAGCTATAAGAAGAAATTTTTACCATAATATCTTTTATTTATTTTTTGTATAAACACAATTTAACTTTTGATATGTTAACATCCGTATGAATAAAATATTCTAATCTATTTGGTCAGATCTCACCTTATTTCCTTTCGTATGTACACTTTTAAGGTAAAATGAGGGGTATGCTGTAGCTTAAGAACTTGACGTGATAGAGAAAAACTGTGAATATTTTTGAATTCAGAGATTAAAAATTAGTCAAAAACAAGTCACAGATGCAAGTCAACAAAATTGCTGTTCCCCAGTGTAATAAGTGGATTAAAGTAAAAAAATTCTTCGCGTACAAAATGAGCTTTTCAGAAAACTAAAGAAGTCGATTTTAAGCGTTTGTCCCAAAAACTATTTGATATTGCAAGTCAAAATACAAATGTTTGGATTTTGGATAGCGAGCGAAAAAATCAACGTCGAGGTATTATACCATTTGATTTAGAAGAAACAAATTCCGATTCTGAAGAATCGTTGCAAGGTATTTTGATGTATTTTATTGTAGAATTGAGTAAATCTTTGTTAAACTGTACGATGTCATTCCAAAAATTTATATTTATTTACTGAATATGAATAGTAGTTTCTAAAATTAAAATTTTAATAGCTTCATTGAATTTGAAGATTTCATGTCAATTAATATTAACATTAATGTTTCAAGCTCTATAACTCAAAAACTGTTGGTCGGGCAGGATTTGCTCAGAGGAACTTTTTTGTAGCAAATTTATTGCCTTACAAAAATTGTCATCATTTTTTCCAAAAAAAAAGTAATACCGAACAATCGAGTTGAAACCGAAAAAAAAATCCCGTTTTATTTATATAGGAAATCGAATTTTTGGAATGAAGCGTCTAATTTTTTCTTCTAACGGGAATCTTTTTTTTTATAAAGTATCAGATTTTCAGGCACGACAGAAAACAAAATAGCGCCTAAAAATGAAACATCCGCATATAAACTTTGAACTTTGTTGTATGTTAATATAGAAATATCTAACCTGTAGTGACTTGCAAACCAGGGATTATTGGCGAAGTAAACACCAAATCCATATTTCGAATCTGTTGTATATCTCCAGTTGAAATTACCGCTTAAAATACTATCTAAATTATTGGGTTTGGTACCGTGATACAAAAATATTTCCTGCATGGCTTCTTTTGCTTTAAGAGCTTTCAGTTGGTAATGCGCATACAGGAATGGGTTCATAACCTGTTCAATTTTTTTGATTCTATAAAACTGATTGAATTTCTTGTTACTCATCAATTTCTTGGTCAACCTGTTGAACGTAGTCTTGTTCAATATTGGATAAGCAACGTAGAGAGAACTCAGTTTACAGAAACCTATTGGTGCCAGAATTTTTTGTATTAACTCGTCATTTTTCGCTACAAGGAAGGAATAGTGGGACTTCTTTGAACGTTCTTTCTTGGTCTTTAACTTGGGTGGATGTACGATATCAATTCTTAAATCATTCAGCAGTTCATTTGGATTTAACACCAATTCTCTTGTGTTTGAGTCATCGTTTTTGTTCACTTTGATGCCTCTTGTTTGAGAGGTGCCAGCTGAGTTAGGAGTGTTAATATTAACTCTGGAAGGACTCAGTATATGTCTTGGGGATAAATTTTTCCCTTGTTCAAGTCTAGTAGGTTCAGCCCTGTTATATATATTCCTCGAAGTTAAGTGGACCTTTACACACTCACTTGGGGAAGCAGTGTTAATTTTTGATCTTGTAGGAGTAGATATCTGTTTGTTTGAATCAAAATTGTACGAGGGATAGTCAGGGCCCAAATATTTTTCCAAATCGACATTGGGCTTGATGTTGAATCTCCGTAAACTAAGTTTCCATCTTACAAAATCTTCCTCTGTTTCAAAATCATCGTTAAAGTCGATAGTCGTGTTTGATGAAGTATGGCCAAGTCGAAGATCATTATTAATTCTAGAGCTCGATGGAATATTAGTATGTTTAACAGATACCTGTTTCTTAAAGTCGCCCAACTTGCGATCACTCTCGACAGCTGGACACCTATCGACATCATTTTTTGCTCTTGGTTGTACAGTGATTGCTTCTGCGTTTGATGTAGTTGCCAAAGTGTCTTCATTGCTATTTTCAACGTCAACTAAGAAATCCTCTCTAGTCAAACAACATTGTGAACGGCATCGAAGCCACACTTCACGAATCCACGAGAACATCGTGGAGTTACGAGCACTAAATCATTTTTATCGGTTTTCTTTTTCAGCCGAACAATATCTAATCAGGCTATCGATTCGATCCTATAATAAATATTAATCAGTTTTTTGGATTATGTATTTGTTAGATAACATAATTTCTACATTAAAGATAATTATTATTGTTAGGTACTTTACAGTTGCATATTTACACTGATATTGAAATTGCAACATCCAGAAAGGGATTTGTGATTAACTTGTGTTTAAAAAAAAATGGTAGTACACGTTGGGACAAGTGTTACTCTACCATTTTAATTATTTTAACACATCATTTTTTTTTCTACATATCCTTCATTTATCTAAACTTTGGAACTTAAATTTTTTATGTTGAATTTTTTTAAGGTGCCACCATTTGTCACCAAAAATATTACTAAAACTTTCCCTAGATCTGTCCTGGAGATTTGTTCGACGTGATGTTAGTTTCTAAGTTTCCTGAACAACAAAAAATATTTTAAAAGCACCTCTTAAACACACCGGATTATTTAAAAGAAATACTTTTTGTTTTTGTATTTCGTCGACATTATTTGCCATAAAAAAACTACGTCATGTGCTTCTCTTCTTCTTTTTCCTTACATGGCATCTGTTCATGGGCAGCCAGATGGCAACACTGAAAGTCAGATGTGACCAGACGTGGAATATGCTTGAGGGGAGGCGTAAAGTAAACGTTATGAGTTTCCATGAATGCAATGAGAATAGGGACAGGGAATGGAAGGAAAGAAAGGAATCAAAAGGAGAAGAATAGCAGACGTACATAGAGCCGCTTCAATGAGAGACGAAAACAGTTTATATTAAAATTAGAGAAATGGAGTGCAGAAGAAGATCAACTAACACACAGTTATAAGCAACAAAAAATTAGGTACACCATGGGATTTGATGGGGAGAGTCAAGGGTTTAGATTCTCCAGATGATATATGTTTAAGGTCCAACAAAATCAAGTATTTAAAAGAAAATGTGAGTAAACTAGAGGGAAAAAGAGTAGGACTAACTACGGTAGGTGTAATGGCGGAAACTGACCGACCACTGTAAGATGTAAACAGCAGAACAAATAAAGCTA
Source organism: Cosmopolites sordidus (assembly GCA_031761425.1). Taxonomy (NCBI): domain Eukaryota; kingdom Metazoa; phylum Arthropoda; class Insecta; order Coleoptera; family Curculionidae; genus Cosmopolites; species Cosmopolites sordidus. The sequence goes on along the minus strand of JARFXV010000476.1, from coordinate 1,169,661 downwards.
GAGTTGCCTTCAGGTCAAATAATCTAAGGATAGAATCTAAAACCAAGATTTTAAGTCGATGATAAAGCCGATCCCACTCTATGGCTCAGAGTAGGATCGGCTCTATACAAAAATAAGGAAAAGTTTTAAAACACAAACACTGAATAGTCTCTAAGTTTACAGTTTGTCGATGTTATCTCAGCAAAACAATAACAATATAAAATACTTTAAGGAATTAGCTCCTACATAACCAAATAAACCAAAGTCAAAACAAATCAACGAACATTTCCACCTATTGCGCATCCCATAAACTAAATTGAACGATTCTTCTATTGGAACCTTTGGTATGAAATACTAAACTTGAAGAGATTTACCACTAAACATCATATGACTTTTTTTGGACTGCTCGACGCACGTTTCGCTAACCATGTTAGCATCATCAGGAGATGATTTAATCTAATTCTAAATCTAAGCTATGTACTATTTATATGAAAAACACTACCTAACGAAGCGTGTAAAAATTATGAACCGTGAAGGTTACTAAGCCTTACATTAATAATTGAAAAAGTTGACTGAACGGGATAGGCCCTTTATCTCGATTCATGATTTTCTTACTTTTTTCTATTTGAATGCTTTCATATGCATCCAAAGCCCTATATATTATTAACACTTTTAATTAGTCTTAAATTACTAATATCTATACTGTGGTCGTGTTCGATTGTATGTTGGGCAACACAAGATTTTTCATTTCTCCCTTATCTAATGTGGGCAATATGTTCTTTATATCTTGTCAATATGGATCTTTTTGTTTGCCCAATATACCTTCGATCACAGTCTTGACAACTAATTTCGTAAATCCCCGACTTTTCATTCTGCTCTACTTTATCCTTTGGATTACCCAGAACTTCTCTTAATTTATTATATGGTTTGTACACAACCTTAATGTCCACTTTTTTCAAAATTTTGTGTAGTCCTCTTGTCAACTGGGCATCAAATAGTATTACCATGAATTTCTTTGTGTTCTGGTCCTTTTGAAAATATATCTCTGTATAATGCCTTAGTACGATCCAGACTTATGTACGTCGAAGATTCTTTCAATAATTTTCTGAACTTATGTTTTCTAATTAGTTTATCTACAATGTTCTTATTATAACCATTCACTTCAGATACCTCCCTAATTAATTTTAATTCTTCGTTATAATTATCTTTATTTAAAGGAAAATGAATTAATCTATTTACCATAAAATTTAAACTGGCCATCTTATTTTGGAAGGTATAATTCGAATCGTTAGGAATAATGTATCTCGAAGTGTTGATTTTTTTTCTAAAAATATCAAAATTTAACTTATTTTTGTTTCTACTGGCTAAAGCATCCAGAAATGGTAAACTATCGTTGTTTTCGAGTTCATGCGTGAATATTATATTTTCGGATGTACTATTTAAGTTCTTAATAAAAATTTTTTTTTTTCATCGTGGTTTCCGAGTGTCCCGATTCCATATACCTTGAAATACCTGAGCGAGTTACTCGAGTTAAACGGTTTTAATAACAAGATTGTTTCTGAGTACATCTCCTTAACAAGATTATGTATGAAGCAAAATTGTTTTCAGCTTAATAACAGGTTTTATGAACAACAAGAAGGAACGGCAATGGGCAATCCTCTGTCACCGTTCTTAGCCAACTTATTTATGAGTAAATTTGAAACCGAGGCAAAAGATCAATTCAGTTACTTTCCGAAGGTATGGTTAAGATATGTGGATGACGTTTTTGTCATATTCGATTCGAAAAATGAAAATTTAGATGATTTTATTAAGAACTTAAGTAGTAAATCCCAAAATATATTATTCATGCATGAACTCGAAAGCAACGATAGTTTACCATTTCTGGATGTTTTAGTCAGTAGAAACAATAAAAATACCACCACTTCGAGAGATTCAAATCATAGCTTCCAAAATAAGATGGTCAGTTTAAATTTTATGGTAAATAGATTAATTAATTTTCCCTTAAATACAGATAATTATAAGAAAGAATTAAAATTAATTAGGGAGATGTCTGAAGTGAATGGTTATAATAAGAACATTGTAGATAAATTAATTAGAAAACATAAGATCAGAAAATTATTGAAAGAATCTTCGACTTTTCAAAAAGATCAGAACATAAAAAATTCATGGTAATACCATTTGATGCCCAATTAACAAGAGGGCTAGATAAAATTTTGAAAAAAGTGGACATTAAGGTTGTGTACAAACCATATAATAAATTAAGAGAAGTTCTGGGTAATCCAAAGGATAAAGTAGAGCAACATGAAAAGTCGGGGATTTACGAAATTAGTTGTCAAAACTGTGATCGAAGGTATTTTGGGCAAACAAAAAGATCCATATTGACAAGATATAAAGAACATATTGCCCACATTAGATATGGGAGAAATGAAAAATCTTGTGTTGCTCAACATGCAATCGAACACGACCACAATATAGATATTAGTAATTTAAGACTAATTAAAAGTGTTAATAATATATAGGGCTTTGGATGCATATGAAAGCATTCAAATAGAAAAAAGTAAGAAAATCATGAACCGAGATAAAGGGCCTATCCCGTTCAGTCAACTTTTTCAATTATTAGTGTAAGGCTTAGTAACACTTCACGGTTCATGATTATTGCACGTTTCGTTAGGTAGGGTTTTTCATATAAATAGTACATAGTTTAGTTTTAGAATTAGATTAAATCATCTCCTGATGATGCTAACATGGTTAGCGAAACGTGCGTCGAGCAGTTCAAAAAAAGTTATTTTGAAAGTGAAGTGGTTTGCAAACTGAATTTTGTTGTCGCTAGAACATCTGACTGGTGGTCGGAATCCCGGATTTAATTTGCTAGAACAACGCGTACATGCATCTACGCAAACTCAAGACGATTCGGAACCGTTTGAAATCGTTGCCAGAACAAAGCTGATGTTATTAGTCTGGAACTCTTCAATTATATATTGTCATTAAAGTATACATAACAGTCAGGGGCGAAAAATCACTTCACTTAGATGGCATCCATTTTTGTCGAGGCATTCTTGTAGACTGGTCGCAAAATCGTCCATACTCCTTTCGAGAATGGCGCGAGGAATCCTTTCAATTTTGCCCCCGTTTTCGAAAAGAGGTTTCGGAAAGAACTTCAAGAGTTCGCAGTTTGTCTATGTAAGCTTTGGATTTTAAGTAGTAGTCCCATAAAAAGTAGGTACAAGCTGAAAAGTCTGGTGACTGAGGTGGCAATTTCACATTCCCACGGAACGAAATAAGGTGCCCAAGGAATTGTGGTTGATCATGTAGTTCTCGGTGGTTTTCGGATGCCCAGTATCGAAAGTTCTGTTTGTTTACCATCCCGATAAATGAAAATACGCCTCGTCACTCATGAACAAAACGATGTTGTCGTCCAGCAAATTAAACATTCTTTCTGCGAACCAAGGCCGTCCCACAAAATCATTTTATTGCAATTTTTGCACAATCATAATTTTATTCGGGTGAAAATGAAGGCATGACGTATTACTGAACGACGAGGTCTGATTTCCACCGCTTGTCTTCTCAATGATTTCCGGGGTTCGTATTGTTCGATCTCCTCCTCGTGCATGATTTCGAAAATCGTAAGATCAATAAGAGTTTTGTAAGTAAACACACGATATGTCACAAACCAGGGGTCATGGCTACCGATGGCCGATTTAGACCAAGCGATCGAATGCTCATTGTATCCGTGCTCTTTCAAATTTGCATGCTTTCGATGCTTCGTCTTTGTTCGACGGGGTGCCCTAGAGCGTTTTTTTTGTGCTTGGACGTGCTCGCAACTTGGGGCGGTCGCGTCAAAGGGTTCTTGTGTTCTATCGGCTTTACTGGTATAAATATAAATGTAAACTGTAGAGATACATCATGTGATTGTATAGAGGTGAAACAGTCTGCTACAATCAAGTATCTTGGTGTTACATTGGTTTGATATGATGGCAAAAAAAGGGAGCAAAAGGAAAGCATCAGAGTATATGTCATTTTGATATATTAAGACATATATACTACGCTCTTGCTAATTCTATTTTAATATATGGTATGTTCCCTGGGGTGCCACATACAACATCCGTCTTGAGCTGATTGATAGAATGCAAAGAAGATTTCTAAGGATAATGTGCAGGAAACCGAGGGACCACCCGAGTAGGGAACTTTTTATTATGACGGGAATGTTTCCTTTGAAATGCCCCTATTATGTGGCAATAGCTGTACTCCTATATAAACATCTTAGCTCTGTGGGGTATACATAAAACCAGTAAGTTCTTTATGACACAAGGGCTGGTGGTGCCACTGTTCTAAACATTCCATTCACGAACAAAATTGGAGTGAGAAAGTCCTCTTACGTCTCGACTCCTCGGTTATTTAACCTTTTGCCGGAAAACATAAGTTTTGTTCAGTTTTTTCAAATGGAATGGTACAGCTTTTATTACATGGCTAGAAAGGTAATTTAAAGAGGAATCATCCAGTGAAAACCCGAAATCGATATCTCTGACATGTCAAGAGATATTTCGATTTTTCTGAAAAAAATCAGTTATTATTTCACTACTACCTGCATTAAGTTAAAAAAATATTAACCTAATGTTTGCCTTCCTTCACACTTTACCCAGGCTTAGGACTGGTCCAAATTCTTCGTGCCATATTAATTTGGAGCATGTTTAAAGGCCAACGGGCCAACAACGAAGATAATAATAATAACAACAGTCAAATAAAATTAACAGCATAACAGTCTAATGTTCAATCCTTTGCCCTTCCATCCTTAGAAATGCAAAGATTTATTTTTCGACGAGTACTAAAAACGGCAGCTTCAATTTCCGTTCTTGAAATGCTGGTTATTGAATTTTGAATTCTTTCAATCATGTTTTCTCGTGTGGTAGGAAGAGTTTGAAAAACAAAGTCTTTTAGTCTTCCCCACAAGTAAAAATCGAGGACTGTCAAATCCGGTGAGCGCGCCGGCCACGAAAATAAACTACCCCGTCCTATCCAACGATTTGGAAACGAAGCATCCAGGAAGTTTCGAACCACCTGCGAGAAGTGAGCAGGGCATCCATCATGCTGGTACCACATTTGTCTTCTTGTTTCCAACGAAACATCTTCCATTTGTTCTGGCCGTCCATTTTGTAAAAAATTTAAATATGTTTCACTATTCAAATGTCCATTAAAAATAAAGGGACCAATAATTTTGTCTCCCAAAACACCACACCATACGTTCACACTCCATCTGTTTTGGTGGTTGATTTCTAACATCCAGTGTGGATTAGCAACTGTCCAGTAGTGCATATTATGTAAGTTAACGCCTCCATCGCTGCTAAAAGTAGCTTCATCAGTCCATAGTATGCGTTTTAAGAATTGTTTATTTCCACTACACATATTTTTTAACCAGTGACAATAGTCTAACCGTCTGTCGAAATCGTTATCCAAAAGGGCTTGGTGTAAGACAACATGATAGGGGTGCAGCTTGTTATCTCTTAAGATTCGATGAACGGATGTCTTGCTAACACCTAATTCTTCAGATATTTGTCTGATACTTAAATGGGGGTTGGTTTCAACATGAGCCAGAACATTTACGACATTATCTCCATTACGAATCGAACGTAACCTGGTGCGGACTGGATCTGGATGCACAATTCCTGTTTCTCGTAAGCGTCCTGCTAGACGTGTAAACACCTTCTTCGAATAATGCCTTCTTTCGGGATATTGACTTGCATATTACCGCTCTTCAATACATGCATTTTCAAAACATTGGAAATGCACCGCCAACATGTCATAGGCCTCGTTATTCGTAAAAGGCATTGTTAGATATTATTATAATAATTATTAATAATCAATAAATGCAATGTTGAAAATGTAATGCATTTCAAAACTGACAAGTAATTTGACTGTTTTCGTTTGTTTCCATGGTTCATGGTAATGTACCTAAGGATTGCATGCGTTTATTTGGAAACCCGAAAACGCATAATTTCATTCATCCATTCATTTAGTTTAAAAGAAAGAGTAGGTATATTTATTAATGACTGATTTCAATATTCTATCAAGTAGTATTTAAGCATCACAAAAGAGAAAATGCAACAATTGGGGAAAGGAATTTTTTCCGCTTATGTAATTAAATTAGAAAATATTATCAAGGTCAGGATTAGAACATTTATGATGATTGGTACTGAATAGATAATTTTATTTTTTAAATAAAATTGTCGCGGTTGCGATTGCGACCTAAATATTAAGACCAATTTTTAACTTAATATTACGGTAAAAATTAAAACTATCTAATTTTTTTCAGAAAAATCGAAATATCTCTTGACATGTCAGAGATATCGATTTCGGGTTAGTGGATGATTCCTCTTTAAATTACCTTTCTCGCCATGTAGTAAAAGCTGTACCATTCCATTTGAAAAAACGGAACAAAACTTTAAAAAACTATTGTTAAATGTAACGCCACCTCGCGGTTTCATTTATAAACTAAATAATTTATCTCCCAGATTATCTGATTGTCCCAGCAATTGCCTTTTAAATGAATCCAAATTGAGGAAAATCGGTTAAGGCAAACGGACTTTAGACGACTTTATCTCAATAGGTAAAACTCCCAATAATAGTTTCAAGATACGGCCGCGATCCATCCTTAATGGGACACCTGGTATGGGGTGGGGTTGTGTCCTTTTTCATCTTTTTGTTCTATTTTATGTAATGTAATGTAAAATTTCTATTTTCTTTTCTTGGGTTTGACCCACACACAAGCACTGCTTTGGGTCGTAGGTTAGGATGTTTATTATATTTATTATATTATTATCAATTATATAAATATAATTGTGGATTGGACTAATGAATAGTATCTACAAATGATAGAAGTTTACCAAAATTGTAGATATCTGTGGGATCCGATTTTGAAAACTTGTAAAAATAAAAAGAACAAACAAGATTAAACTCAAAGAGATTTCCCACTAAATATCGAAACACTTTTTAAAATTCTCGGTCGCACGTTTTATTTACAATAGTTTCGATTAATTACGCGGTTGGCACTTGATGAAACATAAGTGAAACACTTGGTTTTTGTTTCACAAAAATATTCAAAATATTCTCTGACATGTCTCGGCATCACGACCATTCCCAAAGAGATATACAAATTAAACTCAAAGAGATTTACCGCTAAACACCGAAACATTTTCTTAAAGTTCTCGACGCACATTTCGCTAACAATGTTAGCATCATCAGGAGATGATTTAGTCTAATTCTAAAGATTAAATCATCACCCATCGAAACGCACGCCCAAAACTAGTATGTTTAGTGGTAAATCTATTGGAGTTTAATGTTTCACACCGAACGTTCCAATAGAAAAATTGAATAAACTAGGTGCTTGGCAGGATATCGCAACTACAATGGAATGTAGTGTTCAGGAAGTTAAAAAGAAAATCGAATCGCTTCTTGCATCTTGCCGCCGTGTTGACTGTTCATTTGTTTTACTTTTATACATCAAGGATTAATTATTAAATTAAAAAGATGCTTACCAGTGCAGCTTGTTGAATCCTATATAAATCAGCGAACTTTTAGAATTAAGGAAGAAAATTAATATTCAGAACTAAAAACAATAAATGTTGGAGTGCCCCAAGACAACGTACTGGGACCTGTGTTTTATCTGTTATATACATGCGATATTTCCAGTAACAGTAAATATCAAACGCCACATTTGCTGATGATACTGCAGACTTGGCAGTTGGAAACACGATAGAAGAAACAACTGTCAATCTCCAAGGCGCAATAAATGACATAAATACTTGGATCAGACAATGGTGTATAAAACTAAACGAAAATAAATCTGTTCTTATTAATTTCACGAACTGAAAAATAAATTAACACCCATTGGAATTAAATAATAATACAATTCCATGCAAAAAAACAGTCAAATACTTGGGTTTTAACCTGGATGTCAAACAAAAATGGAAAGAACATGTTAAAAGGAAAACAGAACAATTAAAACTCAAATCTAAAAATATGTATTGGCTGTTGGGAAGAAATTCCCAGCTGTGCTGTCTATCAAAAATAAAGTACTGGTCTACCAGCCCGTGCTTAAATCGGTATGGACATCTGGCCTTCAGCTATGGGGCTTTACCAAAGAAAGCAATTACAACTGCCTTCAAATATTCCAGAATCGAGTGCTAAGGAGTATCGCCAATGTTCCTTGGTATGTTCGGAACGAAGATCTTCATCAGAGGCCTGTTAAAAATGAAATTAAAAGAATTGCCAGGAGTTTTAGTCATGAGGAGACGCTCCACAAACACCCAAACGTTGAAGTACTTGAACTCTTAAACAAAAGAACCAAACCTTTTGAGCTTGCGTAAGAGTGCAGTGATCAGTGAAAAGCAGAGCACAATGCAGTGTAGCTACATCAGATAAGTACGCAAGATATGTCAAAAACTAGGATGAACCGATGGGAATATCTAGACTCAAGTAATTGTAGTAATTTATGTTATATTAGATTAAGTGCATTGTTCATTTTCAAAAAAAAAAAAAACCCACCGTCTTTTTCTTCATTTCTTTTTAAGTAAATGAGGCGTAACGATAATTGCTGATGATACTGCAGTCTTCGCAGTTGGAAACACGATAGAAGAAACAACTGTCAATCTCCAAGGCGCAATAAATGACATAAATGCTTGGATCAGACAATGGTGTATAAAACTAAACGAAAATAAATCTGTTCTTATTAATTTCACGAACTGAAAAATAAATTAACACCCATTGGAATTGAATAATAATACAATTCCATGCAAAAACACAGTCAAATACTTGGGTTTTAACCTGGATGTCAAACAAAAATGGAAAGAACATGTTAAAAGGAAAACAGAACAATTAAAACTCAAATTTAAAAATATGTATTGGCTGTTGGGAAGAAATTCCCAGCTGTGCTGTCTATCAAAAATAAAGTACTGGTCTACCAGCACGTGCTTCAATCGGTATGGACATCGGACCTTCAGCTATGGGGCTTTACCAAAGAAAGCAATTACAACTGCCTTCAAATATTCCAGAATCGAGTGCTAAGGAGTATCGCCAATGTTCCTTGGTATGTTCGGGACGAAGATCTTCATCAGAGGCCTGTTAAAAATGAAATTAAAAGAATTGCCAGGAGTTTTAGTCATGAGGAGACGCTCCACAAACACCCAAACGTTGAAGTACTTGAACTCTTAAACAAAAGAACCAAACCTTTTGAGCTTGCGTAAGAGTGCAGTGATCAGTGAAAAGCAGAGCACAATGCAGTGTAGCTACATCAGATAAGTACGCAAGATATGTCAAAAACTAGGATGAACCGATGGGAATATCTAGACTCAAGTAATTGTAGTAATTTATGTTATATTAGATTAAGTGCATTGTTCATTTTCAAAAAAAAAAAACCCACCGTCTTTTTCTTCATTTCTTTTTAAGTAAATGAGGCGTAACGATAATTGCTGATGATACTGCAGTCTTCGCAGTTGGAAACACGATAGAAGAAACAACTGTCAATCTCCAAGGCGCAATAAATGACATAAATGCTTGGATCAGACAATGGTGTATAAAACTAAACGAAAATAAATCTGTTCTTATTAATTTCACGAACTGAAAAATAAATTAACACCCATTGGAATTGAATAATAATACAATTCCATGCAAAAAAACAGTCAAATACTTGGGTTTTAACCTGGATGTCAAACAAAAATGGAAAGAACATGTTAAAAGGAAAACAGAACAATTAAAACTCAAATTTAAAAATATGTATTGGCTGTTGGGAAGAAATTCCCAGCTGTGCTGTCTATCAAAAATAAAGTACTGGTCTACCAGCACGTGCTTCAATCGGTATGGACATCGGACCTTCAGCTATGGGGCTTTACCAAAGAAAGCAATTACAACTGCCTTCAAATATTCCAGAATCGAGTGCTAAGGAGTATCGCCAATGTTCCTTGGTATGTTCGGAACGAAGATCTTCATCAGAGGCCTGTTAAAAATGAAATTAAAAGAATTGCCAGGAGTTTTAGTCATGAGGAGACGCTCCACAAACACCCAAACGTTGAAGTACTTGAACTCTTAAACAAAAGAACCAAACCTTTTGAGCTTGCGTAAGAGTGCAGTGATCAGTGAAAAGTAGAGCACAATACAGTGTAGCTACATCAGATAAGTGCGCAAGATATGTGAAAAACTAGGATGAACCGATGGGAATATCTAGACTCAAGTAACTGTAGTAATTTAAGTTATATGAGATTAGGTGAAAAAATTAGGTAAAAAACCCACCAACGTCTTTTTCTTCATTTCTTTTTAAGTAAATGAGGCGTAACGATAAATGCAGTCCTTGAAATAACAATATCGTTCTTACTCGGACATGATGTTGTGAACCCTAGTGAGTTGGTCTCTAGAGCTTGTGCAAAAATCTAGTTTTATTGTTCGTTAAGTATTCGTTTGATGTAAACGGCGAATAATTATCGTTTGCACCCCCTATTGAGAAAGAACGTTCTGGCTCTTGCTATAGTTCTATGTTCTTTTGGTCTAAATCCACCCTGAACTGGCATTCCGGAACGAGTAGATATCAACCATCCTGAAAGCATTCGCTCGATACTGTATTAGGCAATAAATTGCCTGTTTTATTCGGTGTGCTGTGAGATATTAATGTTTTTAGTTAACACATATATATTTCTATAAAAAATATACATTATTACGTATAGATATTCTAAGATAGTACATTTAAAATGTTGAACAAATAAAAAAAGTTAAAATAATAAAATTAAAATTAAAATATTTAAAGTAATCTAAAGTTGGGTTGCCGTTTTGGAAGGGGCCTCACTCTGTCATAATAAATAATGTATTGAGGAAAATATTCCGCATCGTCATATTTAACAATAACATCTCCGTTGGGTTTACAAGTCGAATCGTATCCTTCTGGAGGTAGCTTTGTAAATTTATCACCAGGAAAGCTGTCGGTGACCAAAACTGTCGCCACCACAACAGTTCTATTTAATCCGGGCATATTTCTGGGATAGTGGCAAGCGTAGGTGGATCTCTTGGCGAATGACGCTCCTTGCCCGAAGATGTGACCCACCGAATTGCCCGCCAACCTCCAGTCGAAATTATTGAGGCATATGATCTCCGCGCAAGCCCTCTTCGTGCCATGAAACATCTGCAGCTCGTCTGCGTCCTCCTTTTCCTTCAGTTTCAACAAATAGGAAGCTTGAAGATACGGATTGATATTTTTCTTTATGTCTGACACCTCCATATGGTCTATCGAGTGGTTTAAAGTACGTCTAAACTTTGAATAAACTTTGGCGTATTCTTGCGACGTTGTTGGTAACGCGTACAACGTGTGGGTTACACCTGAAATGATATTAGAATAATTGTACTATTCAAACATGTACAGTTTTCTTTTTAACAACTAATAAAGTTTTTTTTTATACGTGGATCATCATTGCAAACACACATAAGTAAATTATTTTCCAGTGACAATAGATACTGGGAAACAAATTCGCTAGTTCAATTAGTCCGTCAAGTATCAGGATCATAACAATGCTTAATTGTTATGACTGGTCGTCGAAAGCGGAAATAGGTCGTGGTATCATCGATGGAAAAACTTGAAATTTATTACAACTGATAGAGGCAAAAACATGTGTGGTAAAAATAAAGGAGTGGTTACTACAAAGGCTGTAGGAAATAATGGTGGTTCAAAACCATTAGTCTTACATTGGATCATCCATCAACAGGTCTTGCGCGGAAAATGTTTGGATATGTCTGAAGTTCGAAAACCAATCATATCTGTTAATTTCATCAGATCCACTTGGCTGAATCACCGACAGTTCCGCGAATTTATTGAAGAGATTGGAGAAAATGTCTTACCATATCATATTGCCAGTAAATAATACTGTTTCAATCACAGTTACGTAGGAAATATTTCACACATTTTAAAACATGTGAAATATTCAGCCATACTACTGAGACTGAGTTCCACGTCGATTTTTTGCAATCGAAGCTTTGGAGATAAATTTTAATATTCGTTTGTCTCAGACTTTGATGTCATTGCGAATGAAAGTGTTGATTTTCAGTGGAGTGATATAATTAGGAACAAATATCAAAACTCATCTTTGTTGGAATTTTATAAGAGTCTTCCACTGGTACAATTTGATGATTTGCATAAATTTGCTCGTGGGTTGTTTTCTGTTTTTGGTACTACTTACTTGTGTGAGAAAACATTCTCCAAAATTAAATACACAAAAAATGTTTACAGATCGTTAAACCGATGAGCATCTTAAATCACTTTTAATAATTGGTACAAGTAAATTTGGTCCACAACTACAAACTATTGTCAGTGGAAAATCACAATTATATAACTCTCATTAGTATTTGTTGCAAGTGGACACCCTGTGGTTTCATTCGCGTTAATTTAGCTTTTCCATTCCTGGGGGATTTTCAGGATAAAAAACATATGTGTGATTCAGGATATATGCATTCCAAACATTCATATACGATACTTTTGACCCCAACGTAACTACCGAGGGTGATTCATTTCAATTATTTCTTAGTTATTATGCTTGAGTTAAATTTTCTGCGTATTATACTTGTCATTAAGCTTTACTCAGCAAGTATATAAAAGCAAATTATTATCAGTCTGTGTTTATTTATTCAACTTATCACAGCAACAATAACAACAATAAGCTATTAGCTGTCGCGGGCCGAATTGATGACACTGACGGGCTGGATTTGACCCGCCGGCCCTTGTTTGGAGATTTTTCTAGAGGAGCAACAAGCCAAATACGCAAATTTGAGGCTCGTAATTAAAACTACTATATTTAACTGAGGTAGCCGATACTTGATGGAAATTCATTTTAAATAAAAAACCAAGATTAATATCTAAATTTCCACTATATTTAAAACTTGTACGTATGACAATTGTTTCGACACACAGTGTCTTTTTCAAATACACACTAAATTAAACTAACAATAAGAAAAGCAGTTACTACCTAAACTAATCTAATAAAACCATAAATGATGATAGTGTAAGTCCCGCGTCTCAATGTCTAGAGTGGTATAAGTTTAACAAGGGTGAACCATTCAAGTCTACCTGATCATTAAGTAAAATACCCAAATTTTTTCTTTTATTAATTTCTAGGCTCTCTAAAAGATTTAGTTTTTTAGATTTATTTTCGATATTCAACATTTTGAAATTATCGTTGAAAGTGTGATTTTCTAACATTAAGTGATTGGCATAATGAAAATTATTCTGTTCTTTAATATAACTTCTTTTGTGTTCATTTAGCCTGGTGGAAAAGAATACCTACGAAGGGTAGGGTACTTAGGTATACCTAAGAATACCAACGAATACCTTTCAAAAAAGAATTAAACAAATATTAAAAGATTCGTCAATTTTTAACGATTATGAGAAACAAAATTAGTAATTATGAATCCTCAAGCCCCAAAGTTAAACTCGTTAATAAAATTACACAAAGATAATTATCCAAGACCGGTAGTTTCCTTTGGTACAGCTCCTTCAATTAAATTATCAAATAAGCTTATCAAAATCATTTTGCAATACACTAATTTTAAACCAAAATATGCCATTCTAAATACTTCGGATCAGAATTATTTTGAGTTTGATAACAGATTTTATTTTTCGAAAGAAGGTTTGATAATGGGGAACCCTTTAAGTCCTTTACTGGCGGAAATTTTTATGGATAATTTAGAAGATAAGGTATGTCAACATCAGCTATTCAAATCATCACTTTACTGGTATAGATATGTTGATGACATTATAATTTGTTTTACGGGTACTGACAGACAATTAATTAATTAATTAATTAATTGTCAATTAATTAATTAATTAATTAATCCTAACTTATATAAACTCTTTACATAAAAACATTCATTTTACAGTTGAAGAAGAACAAAACAACAGTATTAACTTTTTAGATTTAACAGTTACAAGAAAAGAGAATAAACATGATTTTGCAATTTATCATAAGCCATCTCCCACAGGTTTAGTTATACATAACAAGTCTTGTCATCCTTATACTCAAAAAATGGCAGCATTTAATTCATTCATACACAGATTAATAAATATCCAAATGTCAATAGATAACTATAACAAAGAATTGAATGTCATCAAACAGATCGCAGTGAATAATGGTTATGACCCAAACATTATAAATAAAATAATTAATAAAAAATGTTATAATAATACCATTAATTTAATATATCCTGTCAATAAAGTCAAGAACACCGCATACAAAACAATTACATATACAGGAAAAGTCACCAAATTAATTTCTAAACATTTGTCAAAAACAAGCGATATAAATATTGCATTCAGAACAAACCATAGTCTTGGACGCTTAATAAAAAACAATAAAAGTCAAACAAATAAACTTCATAAATCAGGAGTTTATTTAATTGAGTGCGGTTCTTGTCCAAAAATCTATGTTGGACAAACAGGAAGATCCTTTTCCACCAGGCTTAATGAACATAAAAGAGGTTATATTAAAGAACAGAATAATTCTCATTATGCCAATCACTTAATGTTAGAAAATCACACTTTCAACGATAATTTCAAAATGTTGCCTAACGAAAATAAATCTAAAAAACTAAATCTTTTAGAGAGTCTAGAAATTAATAAATGAAAAAATTTGGGTATTTTACTTAATGAACAGGTAGACTTGATTGGTTCACCATTGTTAAACATATATTACTCTAGACATTGAGACGCGGGACTCACACTATCATCATTTATGGTTTTATTATATTAGTTTAGGTAGTAACTGCTTTTCTTACTGTTAGTTTAATTTAGTGTGTATTTGAAAAAGACACTGTGTGTCGAAACAATTGTCATACGTACAAGTTTTAAATATAGTGGAAATTTAGATATTAATTTAGGTTTTTTATTTAAAACTACTATATTTCGATTATTAATATGATGTGTCAGAGTCACGGAGGACTGAGGATGCTGTGGTGATATAACCCTCCAATCTATACTAACCTGTATCGAGTATATCGTGAAACATCTGGTCATAACAATCCAGAGCTCCCAAGAGCATTTTCATCATGTGAGGATCACTTTCCACTTTCTCTCGGCAAAGTTTCTTCTCTCTTACAGATTGTGTGACGATTGGACTAGGTACTGCATAAATTTGGTGTCGGATATTTAACTGCCTTATCTGTTGAACTATTTCTTCATCTATGTTAGCTGTGTTATAGGATTGATAAGATGGGTAGGGCCTTGATGCGGACGATGATTCCTGTCTTGCTAAACCCACAACTGGGCCATATATACTACCAGTAGATCGTACAGTTGGTGGAGGCGGCTCTTTGGCGAATAAACCCCCCATTTGGCCTCGCTATCTAGAAAAAAAAATCACTTCGGTTATACTTTATGTATAAAAAGTACCCGGAATTCTCATTTGCAAAGCCCACATAAAATATTGTTTAATTTTCTTTACTGCTTGAAGATTGAACGCGATAAGTCAACTAGTTTGTTTACATCAGCTGGTTTTGTTAATCGACGTTAGATGTAGATTTAACCATGAATAAAAATATTGAGCAAAGAGTGTGCCTTAAATTTTGTGAATACCTACGAGGAAAAATCAGAGAATGATATAGATTGAGAAGTGATAGTTGATTTGCTTCGGTCTGTTCGTCTACGAACGACGACATCATCGACAAAAGAGAAAAAGACTCGTGAGCTTTACATGGAAGTTCTGTGGTGAGGTCAATTTATCAGGAAGCTAAAGTACAAAGAAGAATTCTGCATTTTTCTCTCTCTCTGGCAGTTTGTGGATGCCCTCCCACAAAGGAAAGTGCGTGAGACATCGATGTAAACAAAGGGGTTCTTAAACGAGGGTGCGGCACCCTGGGGTGCCGTGTAGAGTAACCAGGGGCGCCGCGTAGCGCTCCTGTTTCTCTTCTCCGGAAAATCGGAAAGATTTTTATTAAATAAGCAAGTTAACAATTTAAATGAGAGTGATCAAGCATCAACAAATGCCGGGGGTGCAAAAAACGGAAATATCGTAAATACGATGATAGTTATTTGGATTTTGGCTTTACTTCAGTAGAAATTAACAATGAAGAAAGACGGCAGTGTGTACTCTATTTGAAAATTCTAGTGCCCGAAAGTATGCTCAGTAAGCTAACGCGACAGCTCGAGACCATTCACAATACTATGGTTGAAAAATCTCGCGAAATTTTTAGTAGGAAGTTGCAAAATGTTCAAAAGCAAAAAAAAATGTGCTCCCTCAATAAGCCTCAGTACCTAACAACGCACTGCTAGCATATTTCAAAGTGGCATATGGAGTGGCAAAGTGGCTGCTCTTGATGTGGTTAATATTATGGTGGGAGAATCAGCGGGAAAACTAAGTTCAAAGACACCTTTGTCTAACAACACTATTAGTTGAAGAATCCATCATGTAGCTGAGCTTATATCAGTGACGACTGAGCTATATCAGACAGACGAGGACAAGAAGGAACAAGACGAGGACAAGACAAGGAATTTGGTCCGCAACTTGATGACTGACGGTAATAATGATGCACATCTTATTTGTTGTGTACGCTTTCTGGATTGTAATATTATCGTTGAAGACCTTCTGTTCTCTAAAAGTATCGTTGAAAGCGCAAAGACTCAAAACTTGTTTGAGTTGTTTGACAAATTTATAACAGAAAAGGATTTGGATTGGGAAAAGTGCATCGGTGTATGTCCGGATGATGCTCGATCAATGTGTGGCCGCTATGGATGATTACAGGCACTTATTCGCAGCAAAGCACCGCATAGAGAAACACTGCATCGAAGTCGATGAGTTCTCAATTGAATTTGATATTAGAACGTGTCATAGACGCATTAAACTACATAAAAACCGCTGAAACGGAACATAAAACTGAAAGCCAGATTGTACAAAAAAATATGCGTAGATATGGGAGCTGAACACACGGCCCTGCAGTTCACGACGGCTTTCACGTAGAAACGTTTTATTCCGAGAAATTCACACTTTTCTGCAAGAGGAAGGTCATGAAAACTCCAGATACTTTTCCGAACCGGACTTTTGCTGAAACTAGCTTATTTATTCGATATATTTGAAAAACTGAATACCTTGAATCTGCCTCTGCAAGGCAATTACATGCACATCTTGAATTTTTTGGAGAAGTTTAGGAGAAAGCTGTAGTTGTGGATAAGAAAAATTATTGAAGATGACGCTCAAGATTGTTTTCCTGAATTGCATAAATACGCGGCCTTTAATGAGTTCGTTGTTTCACAAGACTTGCTGTACCTTTTTACAGAACACCGCTCAAAGCTCTCTGAATGGTTTGCAAAATACTTTGCGGAAAACAATGTCGAAAAATCGCGTGGATACAAGATCGTTTCCGTGTTCAAGCTCCACCAGAATTCACTTCGCAAGAAGAAGAGAGTCTCATGCGACAACAGCCTTAAAACAAAATTTGCTTGTTCCGATTTGGTGGAGTTTTGGGGAACGGTGAAAAGTAAATATCCAAGTCTAAATTCAAAAGCTTTAAGGATTCTCGTTCTCTTTGCAACATTCTATCTATGCGAAGCCGGATTTTCAACTGTAGCAGTAATTAAGAGCAAATATTGCTCAAAAATCAACGTGGAGCAAGAAAATCGAGTAGTAATATTTAGTCTTATTCCACGATAAGAAAAAAATGTCCACACGTAGCATTGATGAACTTGCGATTGAAGATTTTCATCATCTGTTGCTGTTTTCATCATTTTCTATCAATTTATATTTTTGTGTGTCAATTCGAACAAATACCTATAGAAACTTCAGAATAGCTTATGGGCCTTATTACACTTACGTACCTGATTAGTGTCATTGAACACATACTTTGACTGGGGCGCCGTGACAAAATACTAAAACTGTAAGTGCGCCGTGAACTGAAAAAGTTTGTCTGCAAAACTTTCCAGCCTTATGGCCATACTGATTATTCCAGTAAGTTCCAAGGGCTAAAACCGTTTTAATTTTCCTGTCATTATCTATAATTTTTAAACTAGTCGCCTAGTACCGTGACACTTTACGAAATCTGGTGGTTAAAAGCGGAAATATGTCGTGGTGGTACCATTTATCGCTAACATATGGCGCTAGTAGTACTTTCGAAAGCGCACTAACAATTAAACATTCGTGAATAACCTCGTTGGTTCGAGAAAGTTCAGGTGTATTCCACTCACTTGGAGATGACAGTAATTGGAGTACTAGTAGTGCGTAACCACGTTTAAAAGACATATTCGAACCGATACGTAACAGTATTTTGATTTGATTTGTTTGTGTGGGTGATTTACTAGTGTGGAAAAGAAGCGAAAAATAGACGGTGAATGCATAACATTCAAAGATCAACAGAACTTTCATGATTGAGTCCAATAATAAGACGCTATGTTTGATTTGTAATGAAACGAAACATTTTCAAAATTCCCCAAAATTTACAGGAAGTTTGCGGACAGAAAAAATTGAAGCTTTGAAGCGCGGATTGAAATCGCAGCAATCTTTGTTTATGAAAGTCAATACTGAACAAGAGGCGCTGCAACTCGTGTCCAGCTTTCGTGTGACTCTTGAAATCTTAAAACGTGGAAAACCATTCACCGATGGAGAAATGATCAAAGAATGCGTAATTGCAGTAGAAGAAAAAATGTGCTCCGAAAAGGTACATTTATTTAAACCTGTCAGTAAACTTCGTGGCTCGGAGGATACAAGACATCGCAGAAAATATATCATCTCAACTGTCATCAACTTGAGTTGTTTTTTCTGGCTTTGGATTAGTCAACGGATGTGTCAGATACTGCTCAGGTGTTGATTTTTATTCGAGTATTAGATAAAAGCTATGAAGTGTATACATTCTGATATTGATAGTATTCACGGCACGACTACTGGGGAAGATATTTTTAAGGGAGTTGAAAATGCCATTAATAAGAAGAACTGTCGATGGAAAAATTTGAAATCTATTACAACTGATGGAGGCAAAAACATGTGTGGTAAAAATAAAGGAGTGGTTACTACAAAGACTGTAGAAAATAATAATAAAATAATTCACAAGCATCTTGCATCGGGACATTGTAACACCGTAAATTTTCATAAGTAAACGATAGCTTTCATTCGCCTCTTTTCTTTTGATTGAACAAGAAATGCAGTCCCCCAGAAAAGCAAACGCTCTTTATTTGGCTCGAAACTCGACATGTTTACCACACGAAAAATATATCACTTTAGTTCGAAATGGTTTAAACTTCAGCGTCGTGTAAATGTACTGTCGTAGCAACAGAATTACATCGGAAATTAGACTATGAACCGAAGTATGCTTCCAGCACCATCTCGTAAAAAAATAATAATTAACCTCCACACCTTCATAGTGTGTGTTATTTTTATTTATTGGGACTTTCGGTCAATAATTAAGTTTTAATTTTTAATTTTTTTATTAACGTTTCGGTTCAAACAATGAACCATCCTCAGAATAATTCTACAATACATATAACTTTTATAAAAAACACAAACTTACATTTAAAAACCTACCAATATTAAATTAAACAATTAATTTTCAATTTTTTTTAAATAATATATGATAATTTTGTATAAAATTTTTAAATGACATGTTTGACTTTGACATATTTAACAATTCTTTCACCTTTAAATTTTTGTTATTATATGTTATGTTATTATATATACAACTTAAATTATCTGTATCATTTCTGAAATTAATGGTATTATATGTTATTTTTATATAAATCATTTCTTTTGTATTTCTTTTTTATATTGTTTTTCAAAATCTACATAACAAATTCAAAACAATTAGGTTTTAATAAAAAACAAAAATTTAAAGGTGAAAGAATTGTTAAATATGTCAAAGTCAAACATGTCAGTTAAAAATTTTATACAAAATTATCACATATTATTTAAAAAAAATTAAAAATTTATTGTTTAATTTAATATTGGTAGGTTTTTAAATGTAAGTTTGTGTAACTTAATTACTGACCGAAAGTCCCAATAAATAAAAATAATAATAATAATAATTTAATTCAAAGTGTATTTTAACGCAATGACGAGCCAGCCACCACTGGTGAGAAATGCATAACGGGAATGAAATAAGCCGCATATTTGATTGGCATTGACGAAATTACACGGGATGTAACTAATTTCTAAGGTTTTTTTCTTACCTTTCTTGTTGTGCCAAACGTACAAAGAGATAAAATATTGTTTAAATAAGATAGAGCTTTATTATCAACGTGTTGTTAGAATATGGCCGGCTATCGATCGAGAAATAACGAGAATAATGCAACTACAAGCCCGTCGTTGCCACAGCGTAGACTGGCCAAACACCGGAGACCTCGGGGATCCACTGCTATATATAGAATCATTTTAGTATATTTGCGCAGTAACTAACGAAAGCTTGGTTATCACCGACGATAATACAATTTAATCGTTCAGTCAGCAATTTGAAATGAAACATTGGAGGAAAATAGATTAAATTTGTTAACACTTAAAAAGAGGATTAAAACAATTATTTACTTTGTTATCTATCACTTTTATAATATAAGTGATAGATAACAAAGTAACAAATTGTATTATTCCTTTTTTAAAAAATGAATTATCACAAAGTAACGGACAAATCAATCAATAATTTGTTAACACTTTATGTCAGTTCTTCTATTGGAACCTTTGGTGTGAAACGCTAAACTTGGAAGAGATTTACCACTAAACACCAAATCACTTTTTTGAACATCGCGACGCACGTTTCGCTAACCATGTTAGCATCATCAGGAGATGATTTAATCTGGTACAATCTTATACATCTTAAGATTAATAATCTTAAGATTGTACATGTAACACATCGGTCAATAAGTTCACGGTCTGACAAACAAGAGCAATACAATCATTCCAACGCTTTTCTGACATTTCTACAGCTGTTTTTATAGAACGATTTCTCTTTACCTCTTCAAAATATTCTTCAATTTCGGCAATTACTTCTTCATTGGAGAATTTATTTGTAACGATACGACAAAAGAATGAATGGATTTTTTTTTGTTTGAATAAACATATATATTATAGAAATAGATATACATATCTCCCTAATATTAACTGGGATGGCTTAACTAGAATTGCTCTAACTGGGCGGCTAGTTGGGTACATGAGTTTGAGCAGCATGGTGGTGACTTTCAAGCATTGCAGTTTTATCTACCTGGAAATAAAAGTAACCCTGAACACTCCGAATCCATCAAACTATTCTCTATGTACTATCTGTTACTTTGGATTTATCAGACCGATACAAATCATATTATACTAGACTATATATACTAGACTGTTCACACTCGTAACGAGAGATACTTATTATAACCTCAGTTATAATGCATGATAGCAATCAACATGTATTCACATAGAGACTCTCTACATAACTCAAACCATGATACTATTATCGGCCAATAATCAAATATCAAACTGGGTACTGTTCCTGACACTGAGGGGCAAACACGCAACAGTGCCAGCTTCTGGTATGAATGGGGTATCAAGGGAAAACCGCACCATATACCCACCCAAAGAGCTAAACAAAACATAATGGATATCCAACCACACCCTACGGTGTAACCTCTAGTACTGAGTTGTGCAATGGGTACAAAGGGCAAACTCGCGATGTACCCGCTCCAGATACTAGAAAAGCAAAACAGCATGTACCCACTTCATAGTATTGAAGGGAAAACCGCGCGACAATACCATGGAGATCTTCTAATATTTATTAAATTACAGATCATATATTTTCAACAATGATCTCTCAATATTTATTAAATTACAGATCATACATTTTCAACAATGATCATTTTATCAATCAATAATAAAATTATCATTCTGGGTACTGTTCCTGACACTGAGGGGCAAACACGCAACAGTGCCAGCTTCGGGTATGAACGGGGTATCAAGGGAAAACCGCACGAGATACCCACCCAAAGAGCTAAACAAAACATAATGGATTATCCAACCACACCCTACGGTGTAACCTCTAGTACTGAGTTGTGCAATGGGTACAAAGGGCAAACTCGCGATGTACCCGCTCCAGATACTAGAAAAGCAAAACAGCATGTACCCACTTCATGGTATTGAAGGGAAAACCGCGCGACAATACCATGGATCTCTCTCTCAAGTAAATCATAAGTCATATGCCATGCTGATGCCACTACTCAAACAATGTTTGGATATTCACTTAAATAGAAATCATTTAATATTCATCAAAACATTAATCAAGAAACACTGTCTTAAATATTATTTAAGATGGACAGTGACAGATTTAATTCAATTGTACTTGAATATTTGATAATGATCAGAACAGTATTCTGTGAGAAAAATAAATAGAAGTAATTAGAATATTAGAAGTAATAAGAAAGAATTAAATTAGAATTTAAATACTTATCAAAACTACTAAAATACTAGAAGACAAAGCGTTCAGTGAAAAACTCACTTTCATGGTAATCATTTATATTAATGAAAATATTAAACAGAAATAATAAAGATAATAGAGTTTTAAATACATCTGACAACTTATATAAATCGATGTAAACCAAGTGTTCAATGATAAACTCACAACTAATAAAAGTTAATAGATAACAAACTGTTCAGTGATACACTCACCCCTGGAATTATTCGGACACGACACAATACACTCGTTCACAGTATAAATGACAAAGTTGGTTTCAAATACTGAAGATGAAGCCATCTCTAAAGATGCCCCACCATTATCAAACATCTGGCGGTTAACTACCCTTAAGTGTTATCCAAGCTTTTAGATAGAATAAGCGAACTTATAGCGAAAAATGGAATGTAGTCATCTTTACCAAAGAAAAAGGCGATAAAACTATCGTTTTGCCTGAGATGGGACAAGAGACCGGAAGATGTAAATTAAACAAACATATTTCTTACATTTGTATGCTAAAAGACCTTCTAAACAATCGACAGGCCTTTCGTTTTATTTGAGATGAAACCGATGTCTTAAAAATTTCTCAATCATTTCACGATTCGTGGTGATCTCAACTGGATCTTGACCAATAGACAGCGAAGAAAAGCTTTCACTAAGTGAATCGTCAGGTTTATCAGACGCCATGTTTTGCGTTGTAATATTTTCAAATGAAATGCTTTTATACAAATAGCACTCTGACGCCTTTAAATAATCGCAAAGTAAATGCAGAGTTTCCGGTATATTTGATTTCAGTTTTATTGCCTCTGAAGTCATCGTTCGGATTGCCAGCTAGATTTTTAGGCTAGCTTTGTGGTTTTTTGCCCTGTCTTAAATGAACCCACCGAAATCGCCCTGATACTTTACCGTTTCGCGCTTTGATTTTTTTGGGATAGAGTCTGACGATTCGTAAATTCGGTAACATCTGCCTCTTTAATCAACTTGTCTCTAGAGTGAAAGCTTTTTACTGTATTACATTAAATTATCCTGTTTCTTGTTTATAGTATGCTTCTTGTACAGGGCGGTCTAAAGATTTGTTAAAATTTGGTAGTAGGGGTAGAAAGGTGGGGGTCGGTCTTAAACGATAGTTCGGCTCGGCAAATTTAGGCACCGATGAAAATATTGAAAGAGTGAGAGGGTCCGTGCTCCAATAACCAAACTTATCAACTCGAAAGTGCGCAGCTGTTTTAGCCCTTATGTATAGTCCGTTTCAAGATATTTCGGTGCCCTTCAGCAAAATGTTAATTGCCCCAATAAATCTCAATAAAAATATTCCTAGTTTCTTAAAAAGAGTTTTTTAACTTCTGAGTGGTTTAACTTCTGAGTAATTTTGGGAAAAATAAAACATTGTTAAATTGTGATGAAATTATTATTATTATTATTATTATTCGCGTATGGGCCTTCGTGGACCACGCGAAATACAATTAGAGGCGTTTGTTGTTGTTAGCCTTCCTTTGCGCCCAAACTAATTTCATTCTTTCGCTATGAGCTTTTTTCCTCTCGTCAGTCCAA
Source organism: Cosmopolites sordidus (assembly GCA_031761425.1). Lineage (NCBI taxonomy): Eukaryota > Metazoa > Arthropoda > Insecta > Coleoptera > Curculionidae > Cosmopolites > Cosmopolites sordidus. The sequence goes on along the minus strand of JARFXV010000476.1, from coordinate 1,145,727 downwards.
GTTGTTCCAGTCTTCCTACATTTTTCTCTCTGGCCAACCTTCCAAACGTTAACCTTGTGTCAGAAACAGCCTCTATCCTGAATTTCACTTTGATCTTAGGTCCTGATCTTAGGTCCTCTTTAATTGCAGCAATCCATTTAATTATTTCTACTTTAGCTCTACTCCTATTTTCATAAAATTCGACTATTTGTCTAGTTAGCCTACTCGGATTCATCCGTTTTATGTGTCCGTAAAACTTAAGTCTTCTTTTTCTCATATCGCTATGCATATCGGTGTATTGTTTGATTTCTTGGTTTTCTCGAAGTCGGTATGTTGTGCCATTTATTTGTTTGGGGCCTAGGATTTTTCTTTCCTTCTTTACAATGTCCTCGATGTCCCTCTTTCTATTCAAAATGAGCTTTTCTGCAGCATATAGACATTCTGGCTTAATAACTGTGTTGTAATGTCTCAGTTTTGTGTTTTTAGATAGGCATTTTTTGTTGTAAATATTTTGTGTAAGTCTCAATGTTTCCATTTTTTGACATCTACCCTTATTGGCCGCTTTTTCCAACCCATTTTCCATGATTATTTCACCCAAATATTTGAATTGAGAGACTCGTCTGATGTTACCATATTTTGTTTTTAGAAATGGTGTTCTTAGTCTGTTGCAGGTCATGTATTGTGTCTTTTCAAAGGAAATTTGGAGTCCTACCTTTTCTGCTGTTTCTTTTAGGATTTCAATCTGTTTTTGTGCCGTTAATACACCTTGAGCTAAAATTGCTAGATCATCAGCAAATGCCAGACAATCAATTTTGATGTTGGTTCTCCCCGACAGGGCCGACTTTTTTTCACGCCACTCCTGTATTACTTTTTCTAGAACACAGTTAAATAAGAGTGGCGAGAGTCCATCCCCTTGTCTCACTCCAGTTTTAATTTCAAAGGGCTCTGAGATGTCACTCATGAATTTAACTTTTGACCTTGTGTTAGTTAACGTTGCTTTAATAATTGCCAGCGTTTTCAGATCTAGTCCTTGTTCTTTCAAGATTCGGAATAAAGATTCGCGGTCAATAGAATCATATGCTTTTTTGAAATCCGCAAATGTACAGACGAGATTTTTATTGTACAGTTTTTGATGTCTTAGAATCAACTTTAGATTCAGGATCTGTTCAGGGCAGGATCTGCCCGATCGAAAACCTGCTTGATATTCCCCAATGTTAGGTTCTAACTGTCCCTATGCTCTGTCTAGTATACATTGAGATATAATCTTGTAACAAACTGGGAGAAGAGATATTCCTCTATAGTTGTTTACATCCGTTCTATCTCCTTTCTTATGTAGTGGATGAATCCGGAATCCGTTCGGTTCGCCAAACTTCTTGTAGAATTTTGGTTATTTCCTTGATTGTACCTGGACCAGCGGATTTCAAAAGTTCAGCAGTGATTCCATCTTCACCAGAAGCTTTGTTATTTTTAAGCCGCTTGATTTGCCTAATTATTTCATCTTAATTCGGTGGTAATGAATCTGGGTTTGTTTGTTTAGGGTTTAGTGTTGCTAATTTGTTTAAGGGCTCAGGACAGTTTAGTATTTCATTAAGTTGATTGTTTTCATATTTTCTTTTAGTTTGTCTAATTAGCTTCGATGTTTCTTTTCTTACTTCCAAAAAGATGTTATAGTTTATTGCTGTTTTTTTACTGTTCCACTCTTTGAATGCTTTACTTCGTCTTAATACTGCTTGCTCGTAAACTTCATCCCACCACGGATGTTTCCTACGTTTTTGTAAAGGGACCAACTTTATGGCTGTTTTAATAATTTTTTGTTTCAATTCTTGCCAGTTCTGTGCAGGTTGTTTATCAAGCTCTTCTGTTAGAGCTGGTTTTATTTTCGTTGGGTCAAACTTTGGTATTAGCATCCTCTTTTGAATAAGTTTTCGAGGTTTTAAGCTAAGTTTGATTCTAGTCAAGTACTGATCCGTGTCTATATTTGCTCCTTTCCTGACTTGAACATTTAAAATCTCTTTATAATTGGGGTACGAAATGGCAACATGGTCAATTTGAAATTCACCCATGTACTTGTTTGGGCACCTCCAGGTCTTTTGTTTTGTTATTTTATTCTTAAAATGGGTTGACATTATTTTTAGATTAAACTGCGAACATAATTCAACCAATCTTCTACCATTATGGTTAGTCCATTTATGAGCGGGAAAACTGCCGAGTGTTTTCCCCCGAGTGTACTTTTTTTCTTTCCTTAGTTAGGCGTTGAAATTACTCAATAGGATTTTTACTTGGTTAGAAGGAATTTTAGAGATAGTCTTTTCCAGAATTTCCCAGGATTTACTTTTTCAGGATTAGATTTATTTTCTTCGTTAACTGGGAAGTGTGCATTGATTAATGTATAGTTTTTGTTAGCACATTTGCACATAGAAAATTATTATTATTATTATTATTATTATTATTATTATTCTGCTCATCCTTTCTGTAGAATCTCAGCTCAAGCTGGCCGATATTCCAATGCCAAGATGAAAAAGCAATTCAGCTCCTCTCACCCTAGCATAATATCTTACGAACAATGTGACACGTCTGCAAGAGCACGGCATGCTGTCCCACTATGGCAATCGATCTCGAGATACCGAGGCTCTCGAGGTTCTTTGAAAATCTCTTATTTATCAGGCCTTCGGCGAATATAACGAAGGGCACTACATCTACCTTACTCAGTTTCCACTGGTTCTTCAAGTCGTATGCCAGATTTTCATACTTTGTGGATTTTTCTATCTCAGTTTTTCTAATACTGTCTGTCCCAGTAAAGAATGGTATCGGATGATTAAAGTACAAGAGAAGGCGAGTACTTATAATATGGAGGAGGTGCACTTTCTAATAGCGAGTATTTTTTTGCAATTTGTTGATGTATAATTTTTGCCATCTGATTATGCCGTCCTAAATAAGCATTAGGAGCAAGGGCCGGGCAATCGCCAATAAGGTGCTCAATTGTTTCCCCCAAAGTACCGCATTTCCTGCACTTATCGACTACGTCCAAATGCAGTATGTGCTTTTCATAGTTTTTTTGTTCTTGTTACCCTATCTTGAATAGATATCGCGAAACCTTCTGTTTCTGGGTACAAGAGTCCATCGGTCAGCCACTTCAGAGACAATTGTTCGTCAATGGTGTCATCTTCGAGTGACTTAGGAAACCTTCCGTGCAATGTTTGTCCTTTCCATTCTCGAACACAATCCGTGAGTGTTGTTCTGCTATCAATACGATTTTGTTTATTTAGGTTTAGTGGGGTGAAACCCCGATCCTCATTTGCAACCAATTTCATTAACGTACTGTTTGACTCAATGAAGTGTTTTCTCATTCTATTTTCTTGATTGATGCAGAGATTTTTTACGTTTACAAGGCCTCTACCCCCCAACTTTCTTGGGATGTATAGTCTTTTCGTAGATGAGTTTGGATGCAGGCATCGGAGCTTTGTGAATGTTCGGCGCGTCAACCTATCAAGTTTATCAAGGTCAGTTTCTGATCATTTAACTATGCCAAAAGAATGTGTCAGAGTTAGCACCGCCCAACCGTTGATCGCTCTAATGAGGTTTCCTCCGTTCAGTTTGGTGTTTAAAAGTTTTGTAAGTCTCTTTTGGTATAGAGTGGAAAAGTCCTTCTTTAACTGGTTATGATCAAGTTTATGGCTTTGGGGTATTCCTAAATATTTGTAGGATTCTTCTGGTGCTAGTTGTTGTATGTTACAAAGTGTTGAATGTTGACTCTGAACCTTTCCCTTCTGTATACTAATGGTAGAGCATTTGTCCAGTCCGAATGACATTCTGATATCCCTACTGAATGTTTCAACCGTTTTAATCAATGAGTTTAATTTTTCTCTAGTTTCTCCATATAATTTAAGGTCATCCATATATAGTAGATGAGAGAGCTTTCTTGGATTCCTCATGTTAAGTTTATATCCAATATTGCTGTTGTTGAGTAGTGTGGACAAAGGGTTCAATGCTAAACAGAACCAAATTGGAGAAAGGGAATCTCCCTGAAAAATTCCCCTCTCGATATTTGTAGCAGCAATGCATTGTTGAGGCCGACAAAAAGATTCGTTTTCCACTTCCCCATCAGGCACTTTAAAGAATTAATAATCTGGGGGCTAATTTTATAGAAATTCAGAACCTCAACCAGCCAATCGTGAGGGACACTATCGAATGCTTTCTTGTAGTCTATATAGCAGATTTATTATTATTATTTTTATTATATATGACTAAACCATTGTTTATTGGTTTGTGTATTTTGAATATATTAGTACAATAAAAAATATAACTTAAATTTAATTATACATTTAATTCGTTTTCGCTCTCACTGTCACAGTTTATATTAATAAGTGGTTCTGTATTATTAGTCAATGATACATAGGAATCTTCTACTTTAATAACATGGTTAATCGAATTTATCCAACTTTCTTTGGGAATACTATCTACAATCTTCCTAATTAATGTTGCAGCATTTGGACTTAGAGTCGGAAAAATGGATTAAAAATACGAGGGAAGGAGTAAAACCGTATGTCCCTTATCGGCATCAATGGTATCACATACATATTCCTTTTTAATGTTAAATGTCTTTAATATTTCTAGAAGATAGTTATAATCACCCTATATAATAAATTGCATCAATGATAAAAGCATATCCTGTAAAACTGCAATATTAGCTTTTTAAAAGTTCATCAGCATTTTATTTTTATAAATACTTTTGAATGTAAATCAAAGACAGCAGTTGTTGTTATTAGTGCAGTACGCACGTCACCAAGTTCCAATAAATACGTTTAAAGCCGCCTTTGGGTTTTTTTTAAAAGAAAATTTCCAAAGGCGAGAACAAAACTGGCGCAGTCGGTAGAATAGTGTTAACGGATTCGATAATGTATCGCACACTAAAAGAATTCGGTTCGTTTCAACGATTTATGGCATAAAATCGAACAACTTGGTGAAGCAATACGGCTCAAGGCTAGGGAACAAGGTACAAGCATCGACCTACAGTCCTATTGGCACGAGTTCAAGGAACAAGCCAAGTCAAGGTAGGATAGTGTTAACGGATTCGATAGTGTATCGCACACTAAAAGAATTCGGTTCGTTTCAACGATTTATGGCATAAAATCGAACAACTTGGTGAAGCAATACGGCTCAAAGCTAGGGAACAAGGTACAAGCATCGACCTACAGTCCTATTGGCACGAGTTCAAGGAACAAGCATCGTCCGAGAAACTCATACATAAGACAACCTAGAGAAGAGACAGGCATCGCTCATCTTATTGGGAAAACTAGATTTAAGGAATGGTCCACTACATCTTATTGCTATGGACCTGCACCGTCCTAACAGCAGAGGTAAAATTCCACAATCTTAACAACTATCCAGGAATGCTACCCTTCAAGAAAGGAATCGCAAAAATTACATCAAATCATTGGACTTTTATCCAAAATTTTAATATGAAACCAATAGTTGATGAATTCCACTCTCTAAAAGCTCAATCACAAACTCTTCTAGCAGCCTTAGCATAATAACGACTATCAGCAAGAATATTACAATTCGTTAAGTTCGACAGAAAAACAAATAGAAACCCTAATAAATCAGATAGTGCCACATGAAAAAACGTATCGAAATGAAAGAGGATTATTCAACCCTTTAGGTTCATTCATTAAATGTATCACAGGGAATCTTGATCAAAGGGACGCAGAAATAATCGAAGCTAAATTTAAAAATCTACAAAGCAATCAAAATAAATTCGGAATTGATTAAGTAAACCGCATCACTTTATTAACGAAAGCTCTTAATAATATTAAAGATATGATGTCTAATATTACGCATAATCAACAGCAGTTGCAAATAAGAATATCACAAATTGAACAAACAATCAAAGAAGTATCTATACATGAAACCAATGATCATCAATATTTACAAATTTATACCCATATTAATCAGATAACTATGTTGTATCACTCGATATATAATTTACTTGATAAAGCTGAAACAGCAATTACCTTCTCAAAAATTAATATTTTGCATAATTCAATTATTGATCCTAATGAACTTTTGTCAGAAATAAGAAAACTCGAAAATTATTTAGATCCAAAAATACAACAGAAGTTCAAAATGTTTTAAAATTTGAAAAATTAATCGAAATAAAATGCTATTCTAAAGGTTATGAAATTACGTTTTTATTAGAGCTTCCATTAGTGGAAACAGGAAGATATCAATATTACCATATTTACCCTCTACCTGTTCCGAGTAACCATACTTTCATAGTCAACATACCTTCTGAACCATACCTAGCACTTAGTGATAAATCTTATTCATACCAAAATAAAGAATGTCTAGAAACATCCTTGAATGTATATATCTACAGACATGCTTCTAGCAAACCACTTGGAGATAACAACCCCTGTGCAGTGAGCCTGTTAAAATATATGTCACATAGTACCTTATGCCACTCGTTTAACATTGAGCTACGAGAAGTACAAGTTACACCAATTATCGACGGTAAATGGATTGTGACCACACCAATGGAAATCCTTGCCCATTCGATGTGCCATAAATCAGAAGAAACCATCCCTCTTTTCGGCTCTTACCTTATAGAGTCATCAGCAGGATGTAAAGTTCAAATAGGCTCTAACAATCTCGAGAGCTATACTTCAAGTAACATACCATTCCAAGGTATGATTTTGCCCAAGTTAAACTGGTCAATCATCCAAAGGAAAGAAGCCAAATTCAATCCACCATCCCTGGATTTCAAATTCATCAACCTCAAGGCTAACGATGAGATCCAATACAGCCTCAATCGCCAAAAAGAAGACCTTCAACAGATGTCATCCGTTATCTATACAAATAGAACAAGTGTTTGGACAATTTTGATTTATGTGTTTATTCTTATAACAATTATGTTTCTATTATATAAATATTATTCTAAAAGAAAGGTTTCAAAAAATGTTACAAATAATGACCAGTCTATTGAAAATATAGAATTTTAACTTTGAAATTCCAACCAAAAGGTTGTACTTTCATCTTAGGCAGGAGGAGTTATAATCACCCTATATAATAAATTGCTAAATATATCTAATTTCTGCAGCAGCTGCATTTACATTAAACCCCCTATTCAATAAAGAAACATACAGATTTTTAACAATTTGCTTAGCATCGGGCGATAAATGTTTTTTTTTCAAAATTAGCACTACCGGAAGCACAATAATCATTATCTTTCCAAGAACGCCACATTTTTAGCACATTTGGAATAACAAAAAATACGATCGAAATTAGAGAAATGCACCGTTTAAGAAAATAATGCGAACTAAACTAAAATATTTCGAAATTACTTAACCAGGTATAAAATTAATTTTATCTTTTTACCTGTTATTTTATTCGGCCCGGCCCTGTTTACATTTCTTGCAACTTTGCTGGGTTTCGTTACGGCAGGGGTTGTTAAGAGTTTATTGCAGCCAATCGGTCAACGATATCTCTTGAAACGCACTATATATTTTCAGGTCGAGTACTTCTGGGACTACCCTTGTAATTCTTTAATTAATAAAGCAGTTATCTTAACAGATCCAATAAACAGACCGCAATATATAAATAAAATCAAACAAACACTAGAACATAATAAATACTCAGAAACCTAACCATAATAACATGATAACAAATAAACCTAATAATGAAAATTACATTCCAGAAATAAAAAATGAAATAAAAAAAGTTCTTAACAAAGCAGTAATGTCAATAATATTGAAGAATAAACGTAAAAATATGTACACAAACATGGGGTATCAAATCTTCTAGTTTCGGCCCATATATTAAAATAATATACAGTATAAAAGATTAACATAAATATAAACACACCCGTATCGCGTCGATCATCATTTCTCGTTAACCGAAGTTAAGCGACGTCAGTTGTAGTCGAGACTTGGATGGGTGATCGTAATATATGTTAGGTAACCCTACAAACTAAGCCATGGGCTAACTCTGCCCTCTGAAGAGTTAAGATTAAAATAATGGTTTTTATTTTAGTTACAAGTAAATATGCAAATGAGCAAACCTCAACAACCAACTATAACTGACACCAACGGTGGATCCTCCTCGCCTATCGACGATGACATCGATGCCGCACTCAACAATCTACAGACGACGTTGGAAGGTTCCACCCTAAGCTCCCACTTCAGCGACATAACGTCTGTGCCAGAGCTTAAGGACCAGCTTAGATTCCTAAAGTAAGTTTAAAAATGACAAGTTGAACCCATATTGCTCGCCTGAAGGTCATTCTTTTTTCACTCCTTAGTACGACGGTAAATCAAACATAAACCAGAATAGTTTTATATATACATTCGGTCAAAAAATCTCCGTACACTAGTTTTTTTTTAGTCTTCTTTTTTATTTATGTTTAATTAGAAATATCTTTCAAAGTGAATATCGACAATCTCCTAAGGATTAGTAAAAAAAGAACTAAAGTCGTTTGAAACACTAAACTCAACGAGATTTACCGAAACACTTTTTTAGTTCTCGACGCACGTTTCGCTAACCATGTTAGCATCATCAGGAGATGATTTAATCTGATGATGACAGTAACCTTCTACCTAGGACGCGTACTATATTCTTAACGAAGCGTATAAAAAAGGAAAAAAAGAAAATTAGAAAAAAATGAACCGTGAAGTTTACTGAGCCTTACATTAATAATTGAAAAAATTGACCGAACATTTTTCCCATATCTGAGATTAAATCATGTGCGTCGAGAACTTTAAAAAAGTGTTTCGATAAATCTCTTTGAGTTTAGTGTTTCACACGAATTTCCAATAGAAAAAATGATCGTTTGAAACACTTTATTTGAACAATGAAAAATAGAATGATCAAGGACGTAGCCAAGGGGGAGGTTTTGGGGGTTCAACCCCCTCTCCCCCCGAAATAAGCCAAATATTATCTAATATTATACCGAAAAAATACAAGGGGTGAAGAGAGTTAAATTATTACATTTGAATTGAATATATATCCGAACTAGTGGACGTTGCGCACAGTAACGCCATCTCTTGTCGAGTAGTCGAACTATTTTGTATCGTATGGAAACTTTGCGTTGTTTCTCGATTATTCGCCACGCCCCTCGGTCGGAATGAGCGGAGCTTTCTGGAAGTTTGTGGTAGTTTCTGGACGGCTACTACTGGGTTGCTATACAAGCGGCGCGTGACCGCGCTTACGGCAGTATTGTTCCATGCGAACTCGAAGCGAATATAAGTGAAAAGTGGTAAACGAATAGTGAAGAGAATTAAGTGTATCGTGTAAGTGAGTAATTTTAGTGCAGTGTTATTCGGTGACCTTGTTAAGAATATATACGTGAATCATTATTACTGTCGAAAAATGGAGGGGAAAAAAGGAAGGGTGATAAACTTAAAGGTATGGACTACTGGAAAAAGTGGTGTAGTCAAGGGGTTTCTAATAAAGAAACAAATTTGAATTTAGCTATCAAAGCTTCAGCTACCTTGCATGCTGATAAGAAGACTGTCGACGACCTCGACCTCGACCTCGACCTCAATCACAATACCGAATGTCGAAATCGATGCCATGTCGCTGGTGCCCTGTTCGATACCTTCAACTGCCGAATCCACATTTAGTCTGCAATAGGCCAGCTTGCCTGTTACCTCATCTTTTACAACTGTAGCTAAGTTGGATGTTGGTTTTTACGCGAATCAAGAAAAAATCTTGGATGAATATTTTAAAGTCCAAATTTTAAAAACGCCATGGAACCCACCCAGAGATTATAAGTTTCCTATTTCCACAAAACGAAACTTGCACTTTCAATTGAAATGGTTGGAGAGATTTCCCTGGTTGTCATATTCGGAATATAAAAGTGGAGCATACTGCAGAGTTTGCGTGGTAATGGGACGTTCGGTTGATGAAGGTAAAGGCGGTCATCAAAGGATCAGCCAGTTGGTAACCGAACCTTTTTGTAAGTGGAAAAATGCCCTAGAAATATTTGAAGCTCATGCGAAATTGGGATACCACAAGCGAAATTCAGAACTGGCAGATAACTTTCTAAAAGTAATGTCTTCTCAGACTTTTTCGGTCACTGAACAGCTGTCTTCTGAAAGAAAGAGACAACAAGAGGAGAATCGAAAGAAACTAATCCCTATCGTAAAAGCAATAATTTTTTGCGGCGAACAAGGCATCTCCTTGAGAGGTAATATCGATTCGGGGCGCATACAAATTACACCAGAATCACCAGAACCTGAACAACCACTACAGAATGATGGTAATTTTAGAGCCCTGTTGCGGTTTGCGGCTGAGTCTGGAGATAAAGATCTGGCTGAGCATTCGAATACTTCACAGAAGAATGCCCTGTACACAAGCCCTCAGATCCAAAACGAAATAATTGACATTTGTGGTGAATGAATTCAACATAAAATAATTGAAGAAGTAAAGAAAGCCAAACTATTTGCGATTCTGGCTGACGAACAAGAACAAGTCTCGTTATGTCTTCGATATGTTGATTTTACAGGTAATAAACACCATATACTTAAAGAGATGTTCCTTGAGTACATTCCAAAGGTCGATGTTTCAGGATCCGGTCTAGCAAATCTTATTATTACAGCTCTGAAAAAGCATGGACTTGAATGTTCTCATGTGGTTGGTTAAGGTTGCGATGGAGCTGCAGATATGAGTGGGTATTTGCACGGTGCCCAAGCTTATGTTTGCCAAGAATGTCCTCTTGCTCTTTATGTACACTGTAGTGCACACTCTCTCAACCTTGCTATTGTTGATTCATGTTCATTAGCAAATGTCCGAAATTGCATTGGATTGTGCAGTCTGTTGGTTCCTACTTTCGACATTCTGCTCAACGCACTGCTTTGTGGAAAGAAAAAATTCAAGAGCTACTACCCGTCGGTAACCAAAAAAGCTTGCTCTCAATGTGTGAAATACGGTGGGTCCACAAACATGAAGCTATTATAAGATTCATGGAAATTTATTCAGCGATTTTGAATGTTCTCGAAGAACTCCAATGTAATCAGAATAAGGAAACATCGCAACAAGCCGCCCAATTGCTAAGTACGCTTCGATCTTTGGATTTTGTGATGTGTTTAGTGATTCTTCAAAAAGTTATGAGCTATACATTGTCGCTATCAAAACAATTACAGACAATTGACATCGATCTTATCACGGCATTCAAACATGTAGATGATGTTATTAATGTCTTACAACTCCTGAGAAGCAACATTGACGTCGAATATCTTCATGTCTATGAAGACCCAAAGGTTTTACTGGAAGAAAATGGTGGTATACTGCGAATGCCACGCGTCGTAGGAAGACAATTAAATAGACCGAACATTCCTGCATTGGATGTATGCACGTATTACAAAATTAATTTGTTCATTCCATTTCTTGATCATACAATTCAACAATTGGTTGAAAGGTTTACCAAACATCGTAAAGTAGTATCATCATTATATGGTGTGATACCTTCAAATTTTACTGCCAGTTCTGAAATTGAAGAAGCAATTTCCATGTACTCGTCACTGCTTCCCGAAAGCAACATATCAGTGGTTAAAGCAGAACTTGAAGTATGGAAAACAGTGATGACAAGTATCTCGCCTACCCCGAAATCTAGTTTGGAATGCCTAGATATGTGCGATAAAAACCTTTATCCTAATATTTACACATTACTACAAATCTTGGCTACCATTCCTGTATCCACTGCTACCCCAGAAAGGTCTTTCTCGAGCCTAAGGAGACTGAAAAACTATTTACGAAACACTACAAGTGAAAACAGACTTAATGGTTTGGCTCTCATGAACATTCACTATGGAACAGAAATTCATGCAGATGAAGTAGTGGATATATTTAAAAGAAAAAGCCGAAGATTTCTTCTTTAATGGTTTCAGATTTAGCGCAGAGGAACGAAATTAATATAACCATTTCATTTAAAGTTAAGAACTTTATAAATATGTCGTAATTTTTCCGATAAATATATAGATATTAAATTTCATGTAAGTATATTTTTGATATTTTATTTACTTCAAACTAAACCCAATAGAAACCTTGAGTTTGGGTCATCAGCCAATTGCATACGAAGTCCTCAACGTCTTGATCGTTGTCAAATCGTATCCCTCCAAGTGCTTCTTTTAAGGGCGCAAACAAAAAATAATCACAGGGTGACAAATCTGGGCTGTATGGAGGGCGTTCAAGGGTTTTCTAATGTATATTCTCCAGTTTTTCCTTCGTCAAAACCGCTGTGTGCGACCTGGTGTTGTCATAGAGAAGGAGGACGTCTCTGATGGCGACACCGCGTCTTTTGCTCCTATAAGCGGATTTTATTGCCTCCCAACAGCTGGCAGTAGTAAGCAGCATTAACTATACGTCGATCATGTAGAAAATCAATCAGAGAAACTCTCTTCCAGTCGAAAAAAACAGTCGCGAGACCCTTATGGTGCTAAGAGTTTGGGCTTTAGAAATCAGGTTTCGTCTTTCCTTTGCCATTTATGATTCTGGAGCGAAATAATGCATCCACGCTTCATCATATGTCACGATACGCTTCAAAAAAGTATCTCCTTCCCGCCGAAATCGATTCAGAAGTCTCTTACTGGCTTGCAATCGGATGTTTTTTTGATCTTCGGTCAACAACTTCGGAACCCATCGGGCATAGATTTTATTGAAGCCAAGATTATTTCTGATGATTGTTTGAGCACTTCCAAAGCTAATACCCACCTTTAAAGCGATTTCATGAATAGTGAGCCGCCGGTCACCTTCGATAAGGTCGCGAACTGCACCAGTGTTGTCAGCAGTGACACTTGAACTGGGACCTCGATTATAACTTACATTTACCACACTTTCCCGTCCGCTCTTAAACTTATTGGCTCAACCAAACACATAGGTCTTAGACAGGATATCGTCCCCATACTGAATCTTCAACCGAGTTAATATTTCGAATGGTTTAACACAGGGGTCTCCAAACCTTCCGGCCTTAGGGCCATAGTGATTACTCCAGTTAATTCTAATTGCCAAAACCGTTTTAATTTTTCTGCCATCATCTATAATTTCTAAACTAGACGCCGAGTACGCGCCCTAAATTCGCGTATGGATCTTACCCTTGCTAAATTCGCTAGTTCAATTACTATTGTGTACTGTTATGACCGGGACAGTTCACGAAATCTGGTAGTCAAAAGCAGAAATAGGTAGTGATAGTACTCTCTAGCGCTAACAGATGGCGCTAGTAGTACTTTCGAAAGCGCAGTAACAATTAAGCAATCGTGAATAACCTCGTTGGTTCGAGAAAGTTCTGGTGTATTCCACTCACTTGGAGATGGCAGTAAGTGGAGTATAAAAAGGCTAGAGGCGCGACCGCGAGTCAGTCTGGCTAGGGAAGGCGGAGGAAGCGAAACTGTCTATAGTGGAATAAAGTAGTGTGTAACCCCGTTTAAAAAACATCTTCGAATCGACCAACGCCGATACGTAACAGTATTTTGATTTGACTTGTTTATTATAATCCGCTTCTCAACGGACGGTGGAACCTGTTGCTCACTCATGACATGACTGTACTGACAAAAGAACTGAGTGAAACAGCCCACCGAGCGTTTCCACCACTCCTAATACATTGCACTGCAACGATCTACACTAAGAGCCCGCTCGTGATTGGCTGAGGAAAACTATCGCAAAATTCCGGATTGTATTTGATTTACCCTCGTAGTTATCTTTTATTTTAGATATAAGAGGTCTCCTTATCCTTCTCACCATCCTCCCCCAACAACATGTCAATTTTCATAAGCAAAAAATGCATATATGTAATTATGCATCTACCCTATATATCGCATCGCACTCAATATTCCCAACAATCCCTCCTGCACACAGTTTTTAAAATACTCAAAAATATATTTTTTTTCAAGACCAAAACGATTCACTCTGAAAGCATATAAGAAATACTGGTTTACCTGTCGAGATCTGCACTTGTACATGTTCAAAAATCGCGAAGACATGGTCCATAATTCTGGCTGCGTTATGGAGATCAATTTGAAAGGTTGCGAGGTAACCCCTGACGTCAACATGAGCCAAAACAAGTACGTCATCAAGCTGGAGGTGCCCAGCAGCGAGGGCATGAGCGAAATGTACATCCGATGCGACGAGGTATGATCTTCTTCGTCACAGTTAGGTTTAGGTTTATGTCAAACGTCTTCTCTTTGCAGGAGACTCAATATTCCAGATGGATGGCCTGCTGTAGACTGGCGGCCAAAGGCAGGTCCCTGGCCGATAGCTCGTACGAAACGGAGAAACAAACCATTTTGGATTTTCTGAACTTGCAACGAAGAGCAGAAGAACCAATCATGAATCCTGACAGTTTGAATATCCAAGTGGAAGATTATATGGCGCCGAAATATTTGAGAAGATCTAAAGGAAAGGTAAGTGGAAGAAAAACCGTTCTGTTGTAGAGCCTGATAAAGAAAAATAAGAAACTCTTTAAACCACCCAGCTCCCTGTCCACAAAGCCTTGATTAATTATGCAACCCACGTAGCTAGTGATTTAATTTAAACATGGAACTTTCTTTTTTTATGTTGAATTATTTAAAGGTGGTATCATTTGTCAGCAAAAATATTAAACTTGAAGAGATTTACCACTAAACACCAAAACACTTTTTTGAACTGCTCGACGCACGTTTCGCTAACCATGTTAGCATCATCAGGAGATGATTTAATCTAATTCTAAAACTAAACTATGTTCTGTTTATATGAAAACCATGCCTAACGAAGCGTGTAAAAATCATGAACCGTGAAGTGTACTAAGCCTTACATTAACAATTGAAAAAGTTGACTGAAAGGAATCGGTCCTTTATCTCGGTTCATGATTTTCTTACATTTTTCTATTTGAATGCTTTCATATGCATCCAAAGCCCTATTATTATTAACACTTTTAATTAGTCTTAAATTACTAATATCTGTACTGTGGTCATGTTCGATTGCATGTTGGGCAACGCAAGGATTTTCATTTGTCCCATATCTAATGTGGGCAATGTGTTCTTTATATCTTGTCAATATGGATCTTTTTGTTTGCCCAATATACCTTCGATCACAGGCTTGACAACTAATTTCGTAAATCCCCGACTTTTCATGCTGCTCTACTTTATCCTTTGGATTACCCAGAACTTCTCTTAATTTATTATATGGTTTGTACACAACCTTAATGTCCACTTTTTTCAAAATTTTGTCTAGTTCTCTTGTCAACTGGGCATCAAATGGTATTACCATGAATTTCTTTGTGTTCTGATCCTTTTGAAAAGTCGAAGATTCTTTCAATAATTTTCTGAACTTATGTTTTCTAATTAGTTTATCTACAATGTTCTTATTATAACCATTCACTTCAGATACCTCCCTAATTAATTTTAATTCTTTGTTATAATTATCTTTATTTAAAGGAAAATTAATTAATCTATTTACCATAAAATTTAAACTAGCCATCTTATTTTGAAAGCTATGATTTGAATCGTTAGGT
Organism: Cosmopolites sordidus; assembly: GCA_031761425.1. Taxonomy (NCBI): domain Eukaryota; kingdom Metazoa; phylum Arthropoda; class Insecta; order Coleoptera; family Curculionidae; genus Cosmopolites; species Cosmopolites sordidus. Next base: position 1,130,270 of record JARFXV010000476.1, on the reverse strand, counting down.
ATGTATCTCGAAGTGGTGGTGGTTTTTCTGAAAATATCAAAATCTAACCTATTTTTATTATTTCTACTGACTAACACATCCAGAAATGGCAAACTATCGTTGTTTTCGAGTTCATGCGTGAATATTATATTTTCGGATTTATTATTTAAGTTCTTAATAAAATCATCTAAATTTTCATTTTTCGAATCAAAAATGGCAAAAATGCCATCCACATATCTTAACCATACCTTCGGAAAGTAACTGAATTCATCTTTTGCCTCGGTTTCAAATTTACGCCATATTGACAAGATATATAGAACATATTGCCCACATTAGATATGGGAGAAATGAAAAATCTTGTGTTGCCCAACATGCAATCGAACATGACCACAGTATAGATATTAGTAATTTAAGACTAATTAAAAGTGTTAATAATAATAGGGCTTTGGTTGCATATGAAAGCATTCAAATAGAAAAATGTAAGAAAATCATGAACCGAGATAAAGGACCGATTCCTTTCAGTCAGCTTTTTCAATTGTTAATGTAAGGCTTAGTACACTTCACGGTTCATGATTTTTACACGCTTCGTTAGGTATGGTTTTCATATAAATAGAACATAGTTTAGTTTTAGAATTGGATTAAATCATCTCCTGATGATGCTAACATGGTTAGTGAAACGTGCGTCGAGCAGTTCAAAAAAAGTGTTTTGGTGTTTAGTGGTAAATCTCTTCAAGTTTAGTGCATCACACCAAAGGTTCCAATAGAAGAATTGAGCAAAAATATTACTAAAATTTCCCCTAGATCTATTATTTTCTATTCTTATGAGCTAGATCTATTATATTCTATTCTTCCTGAGCAACAACAAATATTTTAAAAGCATCTCTTAAACACAGTTGAATATTTTAAACAAATAATTCTCGTTGTTTCCCTTCCATCAACAATATTTTCCATAAAACATCTACGACATATGCTTCTCTTCTTCTTTTTTCCTTCCATAGCATCTACTAGGTTTATTTTCGTTATTATTGCCCGAACTGTGTGTATAATTCAAACAAAAAGATTATTTATACAAATCGAATAAATCCAGTAATCGTATGTCGTACTTTAAGAAAATTAGTGATTTCGTGTTAATCATATTTTTTTCTTTATTCGGGTTTTTCGCCACGATCTAAAACTCAAAAAATATCAATTTATTACAAAAAAGAATCACTGAGAAATTTGTCTCCGTTTGGTTTTTTGTTTTTACCCAGTGATTCTTTATTTACATAAGAACAGATATTTTGATATTTTTTGAGTTTTAGATCGTGGCGAAAAACCCAAATAAATATAAAAATATATGAACACGCCACAATCATTCACACATTTTCTAGTTAATCATTACAAAGTTGTCGTATTGGTTCTGTACATTTATAGGTCACGTGTGTTTTGGGATTAAACGAAGGCACTGTATTTACTAATCACTTTTTTTTCAGCTAAATCAGAGGATCTTAGAGGCCCACGCGAATGTGAGCCGCTTATCTCTGATTGATGCCAAAATGAACTACATCAAGGCTTGGCAACTGCTACCAGAATATGGCATAACCTTGTTTGTTGTCAAATTTATGAACAGCAAAAAAGAAGAACTTTTAGGTAAGTATCGCGTCTTATTTTCTTCCTTTTTTTTTGTATGTCTATATCACTGCCCATTGATACACGCATTTATTCAGTAGTTGTAATTTTCAAGTCATTGCAAAGCTTACTAAGTTTCAGGTTTTTCTTCTATCTTCAACTTTTAGCTCCTATGGGGATTGGATGTTGGGGATCAACCCCCAACAACAGAATTCTGTTCTGTTTTTTCTATATTTATTTCTAGGCCAGCTCTTTTGGCCTTAACCCGTACATCATCATATGTCTCGCCTAATACTCTCTCCGATCGTGTTAATACGTTTAGGGCATCAGGATATCCTAATATCTGTTTTTCTTTTATCTCAGGTTTTTACTACTGTGAAATCAATACTTGTATTTGTACTCAAAATATTCGATTCCACTATACCCGATTTAAATCGTATTTGGGCTATTGACAGTGAAAATATGAACATCTGGTGGTATTAAGTTTGGACTGCATTTGGGTGCAAGTTTGGACTGTGAATGAGTTATTACTTTGACATCGAGAGTTTTTGGAGTTTTTTCTAGTCAGAGAAAGTACTCATCGTATTGCTCGACCAATATCGGGTATTTTTAAAATCATGAAGTTTAGGTTCATATTTTAGATCTTTCAGTATTTAATGCTGGTTTTCTTTACCAAGGTTTTCTTTGGACATTCTCAACTCTTGTTTGCACTTTAGCTTCCTCGGTAATTGCTCTTGTGGTCTTTCAGGAATTAGAAGTGGCACTTTGACGAGCCTTATTAAATGGCATCATTTATACTGTAGAGATGCATCATGTGATTGTATAGAGGTGAAACAAAAAAATAAAAAAATAGCTGTGTGCAGTCTGCTGCAGTTAAGTATCTTGGTGTTACTTTGGATGGGCAACTTTCTTGGCAACCTTGTTGTGATGGCCCAATTTAGGAAAGTGTCAGACTGTAGGTCATTTGATATATTAAGACACATATACTATGCTCTTGCTAATTCTATTTTGGATTTAGACAAGTGATAGAAAGCTATACGCGTATATCGCTCGATACTCGTTCTCTTATTGATCTGGTATTTACTAATGATTATACTTTGACCGAAGCTGGTAGGAATTTTTCGCAACTTTCTGAAGGTGAAACCATTGGGTTTATCCTTAAATGCGAAACAAATGTGAAAAAACGTAAGTAGAAACTGATAAGAAATTTAAGCCCTAAAAATATGGATCGAATTAGAATAGAATTAATTTTGAAAAAACTGGAACTACACGTCAACAATTGTGGACCACCTCTATGAACATTTTATGAACAACATCCATGAGACAGTTAATGCTTTGGCACCCTTAAAAACGATTAATATTGACGCAACACCCTGGATTACAAATTCCTAAAGGAGAGGAATATGGCCTACAAGAAGTTCAAATTAACCAGAAACGACACTGACTGGAATGATTATAAGAGAAAACGCAAAAAATAAGGTTGTAATGGTGATTAGAAACGAAAAAATGGCATTCTATGAACAGAATATTGATTGTAATAGAGGTAATAGAGGTAATAGCAAGAAAATGTGGCGAATGTTGAAGGAATTGGTGGGGAGTGAAAGAAAGTCCGACGTGTTTGAGGATATTATTTTCCGAAGGAGTGTTGGAACGTTAGAAGAGAAGTTTAACAATTTTTATGCTGAAAGTATTCGGGAGATACCTCGAACCATTCCAAATCAGATTCAAACATTTGACAGTACCGTTGACATCCATTCAAGTGAAGAAAGTTTGGATCAATTTGATTTATAAACATTATCTCAATTAAGGGATATTGTAATGAATTTAAAAAATAAGTCCACATCTGATGATATATGTAATATAAAATTTTTAAAGGGCGTATTTCAGCAGGTGGGTTATCCGTTACTGCATTTAATCAATACGTCGTTGTCCAGCGGTCGAGTTCCAATGAATGTAAGGTTGAAAACCCTGTATTAGCAGAGGATTTTAGGCCAATCAATTTATTGCCGATTGTTGGCAAAATATTGGAAATAGTGGTGTGTAGACAGTTGCGTAGATACTTTGAAAAGCAAAATTACATTTATGTGGGAAAATCGGGATTTGGTGATAAACATTCATGCGAGTCTGCTCTGCAACATCTTTGTACGAAATGGCGCCAAGATATTGGTGACGATAATGTTGTGATTGGTGTATTTGTGGACCTGAGACGTGCATTTGAGACTAAACAGAGAAGATCTGATTGTGAAGCTACAATGTTACGGAGTGAAATCTTGTCTTATAAAATGGCTTAAACATTATTTGAGTGACCGCTTTCATCGAACAAAAGTAAATGGTGCTATATCAGGAATTCTGTAAAATGATATTGGTGTCCCACAAGGGAGCGTATTAGGTCCCTTTTTGTTTCTTATGTACGTCAATGATCTGTATAAGATATTTAAAAAATTAGACTTAAATTTGTTTGCAGACGATACTCTCCTTTCAATAACCGGACAGAATTATGACCAAATGATGAAAGATCTTATTTTAGAACCTTCCTATTAGATAATTGGCTATGTGTGAATAAATTAAAATTAAATTCTGAGAAAACAAAATATATGATTCTGGGAAAGAGGGGTATTTGCAAGTCGTTTATTGATAAAAATTATAATATTTACAGTGGGAAGAATAACATTGAAATAGTAGACCAAATTAAATATCTAGGTGTAATTCTTGATTCTCAATTGAAGTTATGTGCTCATGTAAATTACATGAGTAAAAAATAGGTTAAAAAATAGGGTTCTTTCGTCGAATGTCACATAACTTGAGTAATTGGTCAAAATTGTTAATATATAATACCATAATTTATCCCCATTTTAGTTATTGTAGCTCTTTGTTGCTAGGTTGTAATAAAAATGAAATAAATAGATTGCAAATTTCACAAAATAAGGCAATGCGAATTATTTTGCATTGTGATAGGTATACACCAGTGGATTTGATGTTGCGCTCTTTGGGCTGGTGCTCTGTGTGGCAGAGTATTGAGATGGCCAGTATTGTTATGATTTTTAAAATTAAAAATAATTTAATGCCTGCATATCTTGAAAGATACTTAATAGCGCTATCCGAAAAACACCAATGTAACATTCGCTCATGAGAGGATTTCCATATAAATTTTGAACGTTGTATCTATATGCAGAAGTCGCTTTTTGGGAATGGTATTCGGCTGTTCGGTTGTGTGTATATATAGATTTTTATTATTATAGAACATATCATATTTGGATATATTTGTATTATGCATAGACATGTATAAGTATAAATGAATTACAGATTGTATGTAGTAGCCAAGTGCTAAATAAAGAATATTATTATTATTTTAACATATGGAATTGTTGCCTGGGGTGGTACATCCAACAGCCAGCTTGAGCCGATTGATAGAATGCAAAGAAGATTTCTAAGGATAATGTGCAGAAAAACGAGGGACCGACTACCCGAGTAGGGAACTTTTTATAATGAGGGAAATTCTTCCTTTGAAATGTCAGTATTATGTGTCGCCACCTATTCTCTTATATAAACATTATAGCTCTCTGGGTTATATATATATATATATATATATATATATATATATATATATATATATATATATATATATATATATATATATAAGAAACACGTTTATTATGACACAAGGGCTGGTGGTGCGACTGTTTTAAACATTCCATTCACTAACAAAACTGGAGTGAGAAAGTCCTCTTACTTCTTGACCCCTCGGTTATTTAACCTTTTGCCGGAAAAACATAAGAGATAACATTGTGAAGAAGAACATCAGTTATTAAAATTTAGGCAAAATATTAAGAAATTATTGTGCGCGCCTCATTCGGATCTGTGTTTATTAGCATGGCTGAATTGATTTCATGTAATGTGAATGCCTGTGCTGAATGTTGTAACGGTTTTTCTTTTTCTAAAATTTCTATTTTATTTTCTTGGGAATAAAACAATTTTTTACTTTGTTATCTATCACTTATTTTTAAACAAAATCTGTGTGACTATATATATATATATATATATATATATATATATATATTTAGAAGAAAATCGCAAAAGGAATAATAAAATTCAATTATATTGAAATTTTCCTGTGTCTTAACCATTTTGACGCCGAGTTTAGAGACGTTTTCGTTTTTTTTTCCAGGCGTGGCCTACAATCGCATCATGAAGATGGACATTAATTCTGGCGATCATCAGAAGACCTGGCGTTTCAACACCATGAAGGCGTGGAACGTGAACTGGGAAAGCAAACACATGATGGTTCAGTTCGAGGAGGAGAACATAATTTTTAGTTGCTTGAGTGCCGACTGTAAGGTAATACACGAGTTTATCGGCGGCTACATCTTCCTCTCGACCAGATCTAAAGATGCCAGTCAAACGCTTAATGAAGAACTTTTCCATAAACTAACAGGCGGATGGTCTTAAAAATTAATCACCTTTATAGCGTTTTGCAGTCTATATCGTGCCTTTCTAATATCTTAGTAGTAATATGTCGTTCACACTTTCGAAAACGGGTGATTCCAACTCTTCTTCCATTTTCAGCTGTAATCGCTGCTGCGTGTGACCCTTGTGTACTAACACAAGTAAACATAATTATGTTGAAGAAAAATAAACTAATACAATCTAAAACTATATGGTTTTAAACATTTGACGGATAAAATATTGATTCGAGTTCGCAAAATATTCTTTTTATTTTGTTTTACGATACTAACATCTCTGATATTGATTTTATAACTGTTTATTTGTAAATAAAACTGTATTTTGACTATATTTGTTTATAATTCATGATGATTCATATATTTGATTCGATAATATGTATATTGTTTAATGTTTCGGTTCAAAGAGGCTTTGGTTAGGTAACTTCTCGTGACATCTCATCTGACGGTTGAAATGTGCCAACTTGATTTTCATATAACTCTCACTTGGGCTTGATGGCTTTTTTAGTCTTTTAACGTAACCTCTAGGCTGACCAAAATGCCTTATAGTTGTAGCTTAAATTATTTTCCCCTCTGTATTGAATTTAATTCATTTTACGAATATAGTAAAAGCACAACATACATTTTTAAGTGCCTGAATTGTTAGTGGTGAGTTGTCTAGTTATACCTAATGTTACTAAAATATTTAGAAAAATAAACTATATTTTTTCCATATTTTGAAGAGATAACTTTTAGCGAGAATTTTATATAACTGATCTTAATGTATAAATATATTAATAAAGTTTATTAACATTAATTATTTTTATTTATACAACCCTTTATATAAATAAAATTTCCTCTCCTTTTTATGTCGTCTTATTTTTTTTTTTAAGTTCAATAAAACGTTATTTTTATGCATCGAAAAAATACATGTAATGTATGCAACCGATTATACAGTCGTTGCTATATAGCTCTTTTCATAATCGGTGTACGTGTTGCTTAATCAAAACCACGGTAAGTACGTGTAAAATATTACACGTACTTAACGTATTATTGTAAAATATTATGGAATCTTTGATCTACAGAGATTAATTCCTTTACTGAATCCCGAAATCCACTGAAACCTATAAATGTGGATAACCAACATAACAAGTTTGTAATGATTAACAAGAAATCACTAATTTTCTTAAACTTCCACATACGTTTATTACATTTTCAGTTTTTGTCTTTTGTTTGAATTATATACATAGTGTAGCACTGATAACGAAAATAAATATAATTTTTCACCAGCCCTACATTGTTTTGAATGAAAAGAAAAAAATAGTGTTAAAATAACTCCATCGGAGTAGATGCTATTAAGGAAAAAAAGAAGGGAAGCGCATGTTGTACGTTTTATTTATGGAAAATATTGTTAATAAACTGTAAACGATAGAAATTATTTCATTTAAATAATCAAATGTGTCTAAGAGGCGCTTTTAAAATATTTTTTTGTTGATCGGAAACCACAGAAACCGAAAGACACGACGAACTGGATGAAAGTTTAACACAGGAGAAGTTTTATAAATATTTTTGGTGACAAATGATTCAATAATTAACCACCTTTAAATAATTCGTCACTAGTTACGTAGGTTACATGATTAAACGAAGGCTCTGTATAATTTGTTTTAAAGTTCCGTAAATTTAATATATTTTATTTATAGGCAACAAACAATACATCAAAACAAGGTGTCAAAATAAAAAATTTTGGATTTTGCCGGGTTGACAGACACCTGTCAGATGGTACATATAGTTCTAGAATAACATTTAGATATCGAGTATTTAAAGTGGATTTTTTACAAAACTTTGCCTTAAAATAATTTCTGTAAGAGAGGTTTAGCGTTATGGATGTCGACCAACCATCATCGTCAGCAGGTTTGTGTTGTACACCCTAATCATTATTTTTTTAGTTAGGTTACAAAAAAAAGATTTGTTTGCATATTTCAAAATCGTGTACATGATTAGTAGGTGGTGTTTAAGTCTTATAAATGTTTTTAAATGCATAGTCTTTAGGACACTAGTTTGTTAATTTTAGTCTTCGATGCTGCATTAGGACTCCCAAAGATAGATGAAAGCAACACCTTGGATAACAAACCACCAAAGGAGAAAGTATTAGAAATTTTAGATTTACTGGAGGGTAAAGTGGAAAAATTAAGAAAAGAGGCCTCTACACTGGAAGAAGAACGTGATCAACTTCTTGCTGCCTTGGATTCTGTCAAGCATGCCGATTTGATCAATCAGTTAGATGAAAGTAAGTCTAAAAATCTTTAATAAGGTCAATATTTAAAAGTTTAGGTGTGTAGATGATGCAGATGATGTAGCTAGATATACAGATAGGATTGTAAATCGTTGTCAAACTGTGGAGGTTCGAGTGTTAACTCAAAGAGACCAAATGCAAGAGGAAGCTCTGTTTCAAGTGAATCATTTAATTGATGGTCTCGTAGTGGACTTGAGGAGTGACCATGTAGCAGCAAAACAAAGGTACAAAAAAGTTATATTAAGGAAATTTCTGTGGCAATACTTGTATAATTCTTTAGGTGTATGTCTTATGTAAATGCATGTTCGTCAATGATGATTGATGGCATCATGGATAAAAGGTTTGAGTCAGCTCTGTTAGGATGCACTCTAGATGATCAAAAACGCGTTAAAAAGCGCCTTCAAGGCTTGCTGAGTTATTTTGAAAGACTAATCATACAATCTTTCGATTGAAATTTGCATTTTCTTTCCCAAAAGTTAAAAAAATAGATATATTTTTGGTTTCGGTTGGGGATATTTTTTTTTAACTTTTGGTTGTGATTTATAAAAAAAGACTACTTTAGATGATAGATATCGTACATTTTATTCCTATTTGTATCGTGGTATTTTCCATATTTTGCACTGTTGTCTTTTTACAACTTTGTGAACATCGGTGGACTAATCAAAATTAGATGATTAAACTATTGCTAAACTGTTCCGGGTAATAATAGCATTTTTTTTTGATGCACTGAGAAAGGTAGACTTTTATTGTTAACAGGCTGTATGCCTTTTGTTTATCTCCTTTTTACACATGAAAGACAGGTGATACAGTATTTAACATGTTTTTATAAAATATATGGTTAAAAAAAAGTTAAAAGTGAATTTTTCTGTCTATATTCTGTTCTGGCTTATCAATATTTTTTAAGTATTCACATATAGTACAAAATGCTGAAATATGAAGCTCCAAAACATCACTTCTTGTTATACAATATGTTTAGCAAATAAACATTTAAAGCTTACAAATGTTTTTTTTTTATTTTTGTGGTACTTCTAGCTAGAGTATTGTAGATCAACTGTTACCAAAATATCCTCCTCCCCCTCCCAGATAAGTTAATTCATTTACATATTTTTTTCCTTTATTTGGGTTTTTCGCCACTATCTAAAACTCAAAAAATATCAAAAATACCTGTTCTTATTTAAAGAAAGAATCACTGGGTAAAAACAAAAAACCAAACGGAGACCAATTTCTCAGTGATTCTTTTTTGTAATAAATTTGCCTAACGAACAAAATTTTAATAAAAATTTTATTAAAAATTTTACAAACATTTAACGTTAACGTTTCGGAGGGTACTCTCCCCTCGTTCTCAAAACTAAACTAAAAAATAAATTATATTATTTTGTAATAAATAAAGTAACGAGTGAAAGTAAATAAATATTTTTTGTTTTGTATATGTCAAAGATACTTACATTGACATATATATATATATATATATATATATATATATATATATATATATATATATATATATATATGTATATATATATGTATATATATATATATATATATATATATATATATATATATATATATATATATATATATATATATATATATATATATATATATATATATATATATTATTATTATTATTATTATTATTATTATTATTATTATTATAATATTTGGACTGCGTCCAACGAGACATTTTTACGAATGAATTTACTTTCACTCGTTAATTTATATATTACAAATTAATATAATTTATTTTTCAGTTTGGTTTTGAAAAGGGGGAGGAGTGTACAGTCCAAAATTGTATTTTTGATATTTTTTGAGTTTTAGATAGTGGAGAAAAACCCAAATAAAGGAAAAAAATATATGAACACGCCACATTTATTCAGACATTACTTAATTCATTTACAGTTTCAATGTCATCGCCAATTATCTAGTTTTGTCGTATTCTTTGACTAGGGTTTTTTTCAGTCAGCTTTTTGTTTTATTTCTAGATCGGCTTTTTTGGCCTTTCACTTTTACTCGCCTCTCGATCGTTTTACTACAATTAGGTCATCTGCATATCCTACTATCTGATTTTCTATATTTATCACTATTTCATTAAAGTGGAGTCGATGAGCAAACATCTATAAATGACCTAATATTGGTCGCCAGATTTTTCACAAAAACTCGAAAAATCGCCATAATTCAAGGCTACGCACCTGTTGATGTTTCTAACCCAGATGAAAAACAAAATTTTGATGATAATCTCTCACGTACTGTACAAGAAATAGCAACAGCTGACATCCATCATATTGTAATGGGGGATTTAAATTCAAAAATTGGAAACGATAATACTAATCTGGAAAGAGCCACAGGTAAACACGGATTGGGTGAAATGAGTGAAAACTGTGAATTCCTCACAAATTTCTGTTCAACTTACAACTTACTGATCGGTGGTACTCTGTTCTCAAAAAAGAGTTCACAAAATAACCTGGGTTTCACTTGGTCAAAGGACCGAAAATCACATAATATGGCTAAAACTTACAACAAACACCTTAAACCAAATGCTCTAGGAGTTGAAAATGTATCAGCAAAGTAGCCACAACGCATGACGAAACGTGGGAGCTTATTCGGATAAGACGAGAAGAAAAGGGAAATAATACAGATACAAAGTGCAGAACAGGAAGCATATAGAGAGTTAAACAAGGCTGTAAAAAGCTCTGCACATGATGATAAAAGAGCATGGGCTGAATATATGGCTCAAGAAGCACAATCCCCTGCAACAAACGGCAACACCAGACAACTTTATCAAATAACAAAGAAATTATCAGGTAAGAGGAACAGCGGGGCCCCACCCGTCAAACCAATCTCCGGACAAGTTCTGACCACACTCCCAGAACAACTCAATAGATGGAAGGAGCATTTTCAAGAGATGTTGGGTGGCCACCACAAATTGAACAAAATGAAGAACAATAGGGGACGGGACAACAAGAAGAAAGCAGGCAACTTCCCATCAACTGTGATGCCTCCTCGAAAACGGAAATACAATGAGCTATAACAGCATTAAAAAACAACAAAGCCAAACAAACAGCCAGAATTACTCAAGGTCACGGGCGTAGCCAGGATTTAGTTTTGGGGGGTAGTTTGAGCAAAGTATCTATACGAAACAAAATAGTTCGACTAGTCTACAAGAGATGGCGTTACTGTGCGCAACATCCAACAACATCCAAGGATATATAGTCAATTCAAATGTAATAATTTAACTCTCTTCACTCCTAGTATTTTTTCGGTATAATATTAGGTAATATTTGGCTTATTTCGTTTTGAACCCCCCAACCCCAGCCTGGCTACGCCCGTGCTCAAGGTAGACCCTGAGTCCTGTCCTGAATTGTTACGACCTTTTGTAAATCAGATGTGGGAGTCAAACAATGTTCCGGGTGATTGGAAAATGGGATTAATAATCAAATTATTATTAAACTTGCAGCACAAAGCATCCTAACAAGGTTGGTAGGACATATAAAAGCTGAAATGCGTCCAGGTCAAGCAGGTTTCAAACCGGGTCATTCGTGTACTGATCGGAACGGAAATACTCTTAGGATCTTACTAAAACAATCAGCTGAATGTAGGTGGCCATTTTACTTATTATTCAGGCTCCAGAAGGGGGGTTATAAAGTCGCGGACCAAGCTCTCAAAGACCTTGGGTACTGCACTAAGTACACTAATAGGGCGATAGTTGGTTATAGAAGCTTTGTCACCAGATTTATAGTTTGGCCTTAGAAAGCTCTCCTTCCAGAAGTCGGGGATTTCACCAGTCTTAAGAGAAGCATTAAAGATGTGGTACAACGGTCTAGAGAGGTTAAAGCCACATTTTTTTAAAAATAGTGTTGGTACTCCATCTGGTCCAGGGCCCTTGTTGATGTCTAGATTTGACAATTTAGTGAATATATCAGATATCTGAATGTGGTGAAGAGGTATATGGATGTTGGAAGTAGGAGATACATGATTAGGAATATTAGGTTTCTTAGTTGAGTAGACAAGAAAGTAGGCCTCAAAATTAATGTAACAAAGACCAAGTCGCTGAGAATCAACACCAGAAATTTCAGGCCTTTCATCCTCAACAGATCACCCATAGAAGATGTGGAGAGTTTTACATACCTACGTAGCATTCTCACAAAAAATGAAGGTGCAGATTATGATGTCAAAAGCAGAATACGAAAAGTTTAAGGAGCGTTTGGAGGGTCTAGCATCTGTATGGACATCAACACAATAATCAACGCAAACAATACTCCGTATATTTAACACCAATGTTAGGGCGGTCTTGCTCTATGGATGTAAAACGTGGAGAATAACGCAGACAATAACAAAAATACTTGATATCCCATCCTACTATCTCAAATTTCACCGTGGTGTGTTGTTGGATTCTTCCTACTGCCTTAGAGTTAAGCATCGCGGAACGTCAACCTTATTCACCAGATATAACTTCTTCGTTGAGGTTTACTCCCAAACATCAAAGGGACTTCTCGGTGACTTTAAGTCGAACGAATGAAGACGCTGTAGGGACTACAAAAGACTTACCTCAAGGAAGAGAAGCGTTGGACAATATTTACCGAAGTTACGGAAGACTATTCTAATAAAGAAAAAGATCTTCAGTTTCAACTGGTCTGACTGAATAGATCTTTAAATATTAACAGATTAAAAATTATAGTCTCCACATATTCGAAATCCCTCCAACCTCGGTGATCTTTCCCTGTGTTTTTCTTAAAGAGATTATAGAACCTTTTAATTTAGAGTGGTTTTTTTTTCAATTTAGATGCCAATTATTTTTTAATATCTTTGGTTTTACCAGGTGTGACGGTTAGTAAGTCTTAATTTTTTAAGGGTGTCGTTACTATGAGCTTCTGAAACCAGGTGTAACCGTAAATACCGTTAATAAATGATCAATTTGAACCATGCATTGATCGAAAAGCGAACTTTTCGATCAATGAATCTGAGAATTTCTGCACCTGGCTCTAGCCCCATCCGCCGTACTCACCAGACTTGGCCTCTTCCGACTACCACTTGTTTTTATCATTTTCCATGACAAATGGCTTGATGACTGGACCACCTCAAAAGATGTGCAGTTTTTCTGGGAGCATCCACAAATTGCCAGAGGGATGGAAGAAATGTGCAGCTAGCAATGGCGCATACTTTGAATAAAGCATTTTTTACCTTTCTTCTAAATTAAACGTTTTTTTTTAAGAAAAAATTAAGAGTCAACAGCTACACCTGGTATATGTCATCAATACAAATATGGAAAGAAAAAAGTTTGTTAGATTAATAAGTTTATATTTATACAATATCTGCAAATATCAACAATCAATAGTATATATACAAATCTGACACCAATAAAATTTTTTGTGTGTACAATAAATGGCACAAATGCTTTGAATAATGAGCAACAATGTCAAAGGTGTATATAAATAGTAAAAGATTTAGAATCCTTCCGAAAAATATACTTCATCGTAAAAAATAGACAAATATTCTTCACAGTCTATCTGTAAAATCTCATCAGGACAAAAATTCTCGAAGCTCGTCTCAAAGGCATTCACTTAGCAGGTACAATTAAAGCTTTAAAAGATCCCCATAACATATCACTATAACCTTTCGTCATAACAACAAAGAAAACAACTCGTTTAATAAAAAATACCTCCACGCTCATTTTCCTCGTCTTCCTTCGTTCGCATCAATATTGCGTCAACAGATCTTCAATCTCCAAGGCCAACTGACCGAAGGGGGGGCGAGTGTGGGGGTCTGCCTGCCAACAGGGGTAAATCAGACAGGCGTAGATCGTTTGAGGACAATTGGGAGGACAAGGAAATCTACGAGAATTATCATTTAAGGGTGAACACCTTTAAAATATATTACTTTTCATACCTGGCACCGCTCATTATAGCAGAAAGTAACACTTGTTGTTCCTGGCCTTCTGGTACCTTGTCTATGTTGGCCAGGGTGGGTGGCTCTTCTCCGAAATTGAACATCTCGTACATGGTGACACCGTAAGACCAAACGTCGGATTTGACAGAGAACTTTCCTTCCGCCAAGCTTTCTGGAGCGTACCACTTAATGGGCAGTTCTCTGTTGGGACTTTTTAAGATGTAATAGTCGTTGGTGCCCATGAACTGGGCCAACCCGAAGTCTGATATTTTCACGTGATTCTCATCCACCACCAGTATGTTTCGTGCCGCCAGATCCCTATGCACTACGTTCTTTTTGCCCAAGTACTCCATTCCCTATTGCACCGAAAGAAAAAAAAGTCATATATCGATTGAAAATAACCGGTAACAAACTCACCATTGCAATATTGGAAGCATACTTTAACAGCTGCTTAGTTTGCAAAGTTTCCCGGTTGATTTTCAGGTAACTTTGAAGCGAACCGTGCTGGACAAACTCCATTACAAGTAAAATCTCTGGTTGTCTGAGAACTCCAAGAATCTCCACTATATTTGGATGTTTCAGGGTCTGTAACAACATAATATAAGTAATCTCTGAATGATTGTGGCGTGTTCATATATATATTTTTTTCTCCTTTATTTGGGTTTTTCGCCACTGTTTAAAACTCAAAAAATATCAAAAATACCTGTTCTTATTTAAAGAAGAATCACTGGGTAAAAACAAAAACCAAACGGAGACAAATTTCTCAGTGATTCTTTTTTGTAATAAATTTGCCTAACGAACAAAATTTTAAAGATATAAAAACGTTATAAAAAATGTACAAACTTTTAACGTTAACGTTTCGGAGGGTAATCTCCCCCCGTTTTCAAAACTGAACTAAAAAATAAATTATATTAATTTGTAATATATAATGTAACGAGTGAAAGTAAATATATATTTTTGTATATGTCAACGATACTTACATTGACAACAATAGATTTTCATGACAGTGACATACTACCAAAAAATATATATAGGTAATGTTTACTGTGTGATTGTTTATTGTACTGATTGGATATTCAAATATTTAAATGTTTTTAATTGTATTCTTTAGAATCGGGAACCATATTGAATTTAAATCTACCGAAGGCATAGCAATACAGTTATTTTTATTTAAATTAATTATAGCGGTTTCTTTTAATCTTCTGTATTTTGTTACCGATTCTTTTAATACCGTTTTGGAATTATTCCAATTGATTTTATGACCCGATTCCAATGCGTGTTGACAAATTCTAGATTTATTAAAATCGCCCTTTCTAAGAAGGTTTTTATGCTCTTTTACTCTAACATCTAACGGTCTAGATGTCTCACCTATATAGAATTTGCCACATTCGCAGGAAATTTTATAAACCACATTTTTGGTATTTTATTGTATATTGTTTGGTTTAGTCTTTGTTAATAGAGATCTAAGAGTATTTTTTGTTTTAAATGTCGTTCTTATGTTGTAATTATTTCCTACTCTTTTAATTGTGTCAGAAATACCGCGGATATAAGGGATTGTGAGGTTGATTGTTTGAGAGTTATTATTATTGTTATTAATAACTTGTCTGTTTTGTCTAGTATCAAAATTTTTAAGCGATTTATCTATAAAATTTTTTGGGTAATTGTTTTTTATTAAAATGTCTTTTATGTGATTTGTTTCTTTTTGTAGTGTATCACTGTTGGTACAAACAAGTTTTGCTCTGTCATATAAACTTTTAATTACTCCTATTTTGACCGATTTTGAGTGATTTGAAAAGAAATTGAGATACCTATCTGTGTTTGTCGGTTTTCTGTAAACTGTAGTTTTTAATTTGTTGTTTTGTTTTATTATTAAAGTGTCGAGGAATGGCAATTTATTCTCCCTCTCCATCTCTAAAGTAAACCTAATTGTAGGCTCTCGAGAATTTATATCTTGTAAAAAAATATTTAGATCATCAATGCTATGTTGCCATATAGCAAAAATATCATCAACGTACCTAAGCCATATTAATGGCTTTTTAACAGATTTATTTAATATGTCATTCTCGAGTTCCTCCATAAAGATATTAGTAATCAAAGGAGAAAGAGAAGAACCCATTGCCATTCCGAAATTTTGTTGATAATAATCATTTTCTAATTGAAAAGATGTGGTTTTTAAGCACAGAGTTAATAATTCCAAAATTGTATTTATGTTTAGTTTAGTGCGGTCTTTTAATGTTGTGTCATGTTCTAATCTCTTTTTAACTATTAAAAGTGATTTATCAACTGGTACATTAGTAAATAAACTCACCACGTCAAAACTAACCATTAAATTTTGGTTTGTAATTTTAGTGTTCGAAATTTTTTCTAAAAAATCTGAAGTATTTTTAATACATGAATTTGTTCTACCCGAAAGTAGATTTAAAATGTTTAATAAAAATTTTGCTAGTTTATAACATGGGGAATTTATACTACTAACTATAGGGCGAAGTGGTCTATTAGTTTTGAGTATTTTTGGTAGACCATAGAAATGAGGTAGTTTACTATAATGTGGTGTAAGTTGTGATCTTTCTAGATCTTTAAATTCACGTTTGTGTTTATATAATGTATTGTAAATTTGTCTCTAATTTTAATGTTGGATCTGTAGGTATTTTAGTGTAATTTCCCTCATCAATTAAAGTTTTAATTTTGTTATTATATTCTGTAGTGTCCAGAATAACTGTGGCGTTACCTTTGTCTGATGGCAATATTTTAATAGATGTGTCTTTTTTTAATTTATGTATAGCTAACCTTTCCTCATGGTATAAATTTGATTTGATTTTAAATTGTTTTTCTAAGATAAGTTTTAACCTAATTCTGTATTCAGTTCCACTTTCCAAAGGTAATTTTTGAGCAACAGACTCTACTGCCGAAATAAGGTCTAATTTAGGATCGATGTAACACTAAAATTTAGTCCTTTAGAAAGTACATAATTTTCAGAATCAGATAATATTTTATTTGAAAGGTTAACTACAGTTTTATTAATGAAATTTTTGTCTGTATGTGTATTAATGTGTTTTGTATGTGTTCCATATTTTTCAATAATTAAATTTTTAAATTTCTTAATATGAGTATTTTTTTGGATATTGAAGTGATATGTGTAACTGGAATAGACGCTATTATAAATGAGATTAAAATCTATTTCAGTTACTTTTTCGTATATTTGTTGTAATGTATTATCAATGTCAGTCTTTAATTGTTGTTTAGTGTATATGTGATCTTGGATACAATCTCTTAAAAGTGCTCAACTAGCCCTATGTAAAATATATATGCTTCTGTTTGTGTTATAAGGTGTACGTAAACGTAAACCTTTTGGTATTATGTCACAATCTTTACATTTGTAAAGAAATGTTAAACTGTTTTCAGAATGTTGTAGTTTAATATATTTACTTTCTAAATATCTAAATAAAAAACATATCTCAGGCCCATACCTGTAATCTAAGTAATGTCTGAATGATTGTGGCGTGTTCATATATTTTTTTTTATCCTTTATTTGGGTTTTTCGCCACTGTCTAAAACTCAAAAAATATCAAAAATACCTGTTCTTATTTAAAGAAAGAATCACTGGGTAAAAACAAAAAACCAAACGGAGACAAATTTCTCAGTGATTCTTTTTTGTAATAAATTTGCCTAACGAACAAAATTTTAAAGATATAAAAACGTTATAAAAAATTTACAAACTTTTAACGTTAACGTTTCGGAAGGTAATCTCCCCCCGTTTTCAAAACTGAACTAAAAAATAAATTAATAAATGTAAGTATCGTTGACATATACAAAAATATATATTTACTTTCACTCTTTACTTTATATATTACAAATTAATATAATTTATTTTTTTAGTTCAGTTTTGAAAACGGGGGGAGATTACCCTCCGAAACGTTAACGTTAAAAGTTTGTAATTTTTTTATAACATTTTTATATCATTAAAATTTTGTTCGTTAGGCAAATTTATTACAAAAAAGAATCACTGAGTAATTTGTCTCCGTTTGGTTTTTTGTTTTTACCCAGTGATTCTTTCTTTAAATAAGAACAGGTATTTTAGATATTTTTTGAGTTTTAGACAGTGGCGAAAAAACCCAAATAAAGGAGAAAAAAAAATAATAATATCATGTCATATCCCAGACAAGTCGAAAATTCTTGTATACCTTCATTATTTTAATCTCCCTTTCAAAATCCTCTAAACAACTGGAGACAGTTGATGACTTGAGCTTCTTCACTGCGACAATTCTGATGTCTTCTTTGCTGAAATATTCCAGTGTTCCTAGAAGTGAATGCTTATGTATTACAAGCAATAATAATAACAGAGTAATTGAAACGAACCTTTGTAGACGTCACCGTAGAATCCCATACCTATTCTACCCTGTAGGACCACGCTACATTCATCGTCCAGTTCAAATATGCTCTGTAAGGAATTCAAACTGTCCAAGGACGTTGCGTTTGTGAAGTTCATGTTGGAAAATAACATGGAGAAGTCGCTTGAATCTCCCAAATCTGAAAAGTTACATCAGGAATAAAAATCGCCTTTTTTTTTTAAATTGGAGACGCCCAACCTGGATCGAAGTTCACTAAATCCTGCGAACTAAGGAGCCAATGTTGCGAGGAAGTATTGGAAAAACTACTCTCCGATAGGTTAGAGCAAACTTCCGGGTCATTTGCAGACATGAGTTCATAAACATCTGTAGTTTCTATAAAAAAAAACATAGAAACCTGTAAGGCATACTAATCAAATCAAAAAAAGTTTGCTCCACTTTTTAAATATACATACACGGTATGTCGGAAAAATAACGAAGCTTTTTACATTCAAACAAAACTACTAGTGCCATATATTCAAACCATATTTGATCTGAAAGATGTACATCTCCTCTATAAAACGAGACCGCCATGATTAGAATCGATCCACATATTGTCAAGTTACAGCGTTATAGCAAGTTACTCAACTTCAGTTCTAGATAATTCAAGTTAAGCGATGTCGATATTTGGATGGGCTTTAGAATAGGCAATCCATCCAAGAAACCTCCCGACAAAGGGATGTCTGATTAAAAACATTCCTTAGGCCTTCATGTGGAGGTGTGGTTCGTCCTTGGGCTCCAATAGAAGAATAACTTAGGGAAAATTCAAAAGAAGAGTCGTTGGTTCCCCACAGTTGAGAATAAGAATAGAAGCTTTGATGTGGTTGTGTTATTGCTTTCCAGATTAAATAAAAAGAACTTTCTGCGTAAGACTGCGACATGTGATGAAAAATAGACCTTCTACGATAATTTTAAGAGGCGAAAATCGTGGATTACTCTTAGTGAGCCATCAACCAGTACTGCAAAACCAAACATCCGCGCTAGAAAGGTGTGGTGGATATGGTGCGATCACCATTATGAGTTGAGCCAATTTGATCAAACGGTGACTGCTGTCCGTTATTAACAGGACCTGAATCGGGTTAGTGACGCCCTGGAACGTCATCAATTGGATACTGGTAAAAAAATAAGGGGAGTAATTATATTTCAGGACCATGCACGCGTATTCTCCGGAATTATGGCCCCTTCGGGCTTTCATATCTTCTGATTCTTGCAATATTATTTGTTTGATAGCCACTTCACATATCTTGGGGAAGTCGAAAAAATACTTACCGCGTTTTTTCGATTTGATATTCTACAGTTGCCTGAAAGGTGGCGGAAATGTGTAGAAAGTGAAGGAAATTAAGTAATCGAAGTCGAAGATTAAGTTCGTATTACTTTATTCATAGACAACAGGTGTTTCGGTTAATAATGTTGTTATTTCGCAAAATTTGAGCGTTTATTCTTATAATAAAATAAATCACCTTAATAATCAAAGTATTGGACATCGTTTAACTATCATTTTTCCCATCTTTCTATCAAATAATGAATTCCGCGCCAAAAAAAACATTTGGTTTTTTGATGCCAATCATTCATCAAGCCAAATTTTCACTTCTTCGTAGGAATGTTAGTGCTGTTCTGAAATTCCGTGCTGCATCGATCGAAATCGACTTTATCGGGTCTTTGGGCGAATTCTGATCGTTTTCCTTCAATGCTCGGTTCAATTTTATCAATTGTTGTCGGTATCGATCGTGTATATTGCGTACCGGTTGTGATGTTAAAGGCTGGCCTGGGTCTAACCATGATTTTTTGCGCTTTGGGTTATCAAAATAGAGCCATTTTTCATCACCTGTCCCAACTCGATGCAACAAACCTTTTCTTTTCTGTCTGACGATCAAAATTTCACGTGTTTTTTCGCCTTTCAATGAATTTTTCCTTCCGTTCATATGGAATCCATTTTTCTTCCTTCTGGATCTTTTCTAATGCGTGCAGACGTTCGAAAATGGTGGATTAGACAACTTTCAATGCGTCTGCCGGTTGTTACGAGTCGAGTCTTCATCCAATAACGCTTGCAAATCTGCATCTTCAAACTTTTTCGGGTGTCCCTTCGGACGCTCCTTGTCTTTCATATCAAACTCATCACTTTTTAAAGTGTTTCAACCATCGTTCACAAGTTTTTTTTTTGGGTTAGAGCAAGTTCACCATAAGCTTCAACTTCAATCGATAACTTTCAGTAGCTGTTTTCTTCAAATGAAAGAAGATTATTAAATCTCCCCGTACAACGTCCCTTTCCAATACACAATTTGACATATTCAAAGCTATGAAAAACTTTTTTTGCACAACGACAATTAATAACGAACTGACTTTTGTTAGTGTATGTCTACCCTCCAAAACCCCATAGACATTAGTTTATACCAACAAATGTATTAATAACGTATCTTAGTAAAATCGACATTATTTATCCATTTTAAATCCATAAGAAAGAAAAAATCATTTAAAGTTCAAAGCACTCTGTTTCCTTCTTCCTCTAATACTAAATACGGCGAGCCGGCGTATTACATTCTGTGAATTCGCTGTCAAGATAACATTTAGGTTTGTGGTTTTGGACAGTGTTGCTGACCTAACACAAAGTTCTTCGTAGAATCTGTCATTTTCATGTTTTGATCCGTTTTGAGTTGTGCCTTCAAACGTTTCTAAATTATTTTTACGGTATTCTTTGTTGTTTTTGCCATTTTCTGGTTTAGTTTCTGTTTTTGTGAGTTCTGTAGTAAAAAACCTGCGATTATAATTGCAAAAAAATGCCAAAACCGTTAAGCGATCAGTGTAAGCAGCTTGTCTCGTCACTTATTAGATATTTTGAACAAGAACGAAATAATGGGGCTCCTCTTTTGCCATTAAGCGCTGTGAGAGAGGTATGTATTAAAAACTTAGTAGGTCTCATGATTTTTTTTAGCGAGTTTCAGCTGCACTAAATATTGGTACAGTTAGTGCAATTTCGAAAAAGTTGAAGAATAACGAAATGTTAAAATCAC
The DNA here is from genome assembly GCA_031761425.1 of Cosmopolites sordidus. Classification (NCBI taxonomy): domain Eukaryota; kingdom Metazoa; phylum Arthropoda; class Insecta; order Coleoptera; family Curculionidae; genus Cosmopolites; species Cosmopolites sordidus. The sequence goes on along the minus strand of JARFXV010000476.1, from coordinate 1,108,678 downwards.
GGAAGAAAAAGCGTCAACATCCAAAACGAGTAACTAATCTAGATTATCTTGATGTGGGCTCAATTTGCAATCAAATCTATGAAATGTATGAAAAAAGTGAGTAGATTTACATGGTAATATTGTATTTTTATCAAATTTTATTGAACTATTTCAGAACAAACGGTTAATCTTGAAAGTATTCGTGAAAAACTAAAGAACATGCAGCTCTTTGATGGATGTAAAACTTCGCTTCATACACTTCTAAAAGAAATTGGTTTCAAATGAAGTAAAGATAATCCACGTAGGGGCCAAATGGAACTTCCAGATATTGCCTTTAAACGAATTCAATTTTTGAAAATGTATCAAAATATCAAAGACGAATCTCTGTTTGGGTTTTGTTTATTTGGATGAAACATGGATATTTCAAAATGGTACATTGAGTCACTCATGGCAAGATGATAACAAGAGGAGGGTAAAGACTACAAAAGTTGATGGAAAAAGGTGAGTTCTATACGTAATACTTAGGAGCCATTAAAGTCATGTCATAAATGTTTGTTTTAAGACGTGCCAATAATAACATGTAATTGAAGATGCAGATGTTCTTCATGCTGGGAACAAGAATGGCATTATTCCAGAGGTCGAATTAGTCATCTCTTCTAAAACAAAAGGCAATTATCATGGAGAAATTAATAAAAATAACTTTCTGTTTTGGTTTGAAAACTAGCTGTTGAAAATCTTGGAGAAACCATCAGTTATTGTCATGGATAATGCACCATATCACAGTACACTGATGGATAAACCACCAACTAGTGCATGGACAAAACCAAAAATTGGAGAATGGCTGAGGGAACATAATGTTCCTTTTGAAAACAGTATGTTGAAAAGTGAACTGCTACAAATCATTATTCAGTAAGCAGTAATTAAAGGGACAGGTTTGTGTTTCATAATGTTCTTTTCAGAAACAAGCCTAAAAAAGAATATGTGGCAGATCATATGGCTGAAGAGTATGACCACAAAATATTACGTCATCCCCCTTATCATTGCATATTCAATCCTATAGAATTGATATGGGGGTGGGCAAAAATTATTACAATCGTCATATAGGTCGATGCGATATAGACGAGATGCAAGAACGATTGATAACTGTTTGTATATGTGGAAAGCAGCTTTGTCAACAGTTACACCACAGATCTGGATGAACAGCATCAGACATACAGAAGAAGAGATTCAAAGATGGTCGAATCGCGAAAGAGTATTTGATAGACTAGAAGTTAATCCTTTAATAATTTACTTGAACAGCGATTCAGATGCTGAAAGTTGTTTTAGTGACACAGAATAATTAAACTTTCTATGAACTAAATGAAAAGCCCCTATGTTGACAAGTAGAAGTTTCGAAACAGATTTTTGATTAAAACTTTTAAAGAGAAACTTTTCGTGTTACTTTTTCCTTTACAGTTTTATCGATCATACAAATCCCTAAGTCTGGGTATTTTGGTGTTGATGTGGCAACATTGTAACGTGAGTGCGTCATAGATTTTGATGACTTGCAATCATTGTTTCTCTGAATGAGCTGTATACCATTTGACGGTTGAGTATGCTTTGTCTTACCTGTACTGTTCGAATTCAAGCTGTAATTCGATGCTACTGCGTTGGTTGTCTTGATGGTATCGTAAGGATGTTTCTTTCTGGAATTGTAGACCTGATACAACAACTGGTTAATATCTCGGCTGATCTCTTGGGGTTGTTTCCTCCTGTGGGGATCGGAATGCCAACATTCCATCATTAGAGTGTATATTTCTTCTGGGCAACCATGAGGCTGCGGCAACCTCTTACCACTCATATACCACTTGAAATTAAGACCTGATATTGTACGCGAAAAGTCGAAAATAATAAAAAAGTGCACTTACTCTCATAGTCTGGACGTGGTCCGTTTGGGGCATGATTTTTCCGTAGGTGAATATTTCGTACAGCGTGGTGGCTAGCGCCCAAATATCGGCTGCAGTGGAGCGCTTGGCATAATCCAAATTCGTATAACATTCCACGGGTATCCAGTGGATTCTACAAAAAAATATATTGTTACAGTTACTACAAGCTGTTGAAAATGAGAATAAACTTTGGCTTTGGATAGAGAAAAAACATGTCAAAAAAATGAACACACGATTGAAATTTCAAAAAATTGAAATATAATTAAGCTTTATTATTCTTTTTTTGTTTTTCTGTTTCAAAGACAAGTTAAAATATCCGAAAAGGGAAAAACGTTTAATCGACCTTGATTTTAGTCTTGTTTGTTGTCGACTTATTTTTAGGCATCAAAATGTTAGACACACTCGTTCAATTAATTTCATTAATCCTCTAGAGGTTTTATCACAATTTATCAGTTTAACAACATTTTGATACTGAGTGTGTAACAACTTACTCGCTGGAATCGTATTTTTTATGCAGTCCTGGATCAGACAGCTTGATGGTAAATGAATTCTCTTCATGGCAATTGACCATCAATTTCCTGCATCTGATTTTACCATGAACAATATCATTTTCTTTCTGTAAGTCACATAAAATAACAGTCAAGTCAAGAAACCCACCCATGAAACATCTGATGGTTAAAGGAGAACATGGTACATTTGACCTACCAGATGCCACACCGCCGATGCCAGGTTGCTGGCGGCTTCAATGAGATCCACTGTCTTTATGATACCGCAGTTGTCACGCAGATATTGATCAAGAGGACCTAGTTTGAAGTATTCCGTCACCAGCGATATGTTGTTCACTGCGATTGCGATTCCAAAGAATCTCAAAACGGACGTTGACTGGAGAAAGGCCCACTGGCCCACTAAATTAAGATATTCCTGAAATACAACAATGTAATGTCAAATACATGTTGATATTCTTGTCTAAAAAGAAGCGACGCTCTAAGTTTTCAAACGGTATTCAGCATAGTTACACTCCACATTAAAATAAAAAAAATAATTTGGAGGCTGTACCAATAACTTTTTTTAAATTCAATTTTCAATGCTGACTTTTGGAATTTTTCAAATAAAGAATTAAATAATTAACATAAAAAAATCTGCCTACCCAATAATGCTTTATAGAGGCTGAGGAGATACCAAAATATACACCAAACACTTTGTATAACAGTAATCACATTTCTGTGTTGTAAAAGAATCCTCACAGTGAAGATCATCAATGATTCATGGCATAGAAATAGGCTTCTGATAGAGTGAACCATACTACAGTAGGGAATTTTTGTCTGTTGGGATTCCCACAGAAAATAAGAGACTATTCGGTAAGAGAATTATGTTAAAGAACTTGGAAAATATGGTACAAAAACAAGCCTGGGATTGAGATCAGTCGTGAGTAACAAAGACCAAGGGCGCAGTGGCAGGACAAAAGAACTACCGCCTATCAAAAAACGGTAAAGGGCTGGTGGAGTTCAATCCGGATGGAGACGAAGATTGAAGACGGTCAGACTCGCTGTACCACCACAGGAGAAATAAGGAGATCGTTAAGAGCACATAAGACCAATGAAAAGATAAGACCCGAAGACACAGGTGACAGATAAAAAAGCAAAAATCAGTTCTTTACAATGGCAATGATCAGGAGACTTAGCGAGACAAACGAGACATCAGAGGAGATGCAAAAGAGCTACTGTACATTAAAAATTGGCAAGGGGCTCTTCGAGACCGTTTATGAACGAAAGGCGAAGGTTAAAGGTGGTCAATAGTACTGTAGCACTACAGGAGGTAGCAACATATGCCTTGTAATTCTACAGTTAAGTTTCTTTTTGGACAATCATTGAACTCAGGTAGCTCGTATTACCTTTAGGTACTGTTCCAGAGACTGCTGCTTCAACACCTTCAATGCCACTTCCATCTTCTTACCTCTCGCTATCTTCCACATTCCCCTGTACACCAAGGTTAACCCTCTGGAACCTTCTTTGCCATGACCTATATATAAAAAAACACCATCAATAATACTTCCTTCAAAGTTGTGTGATATTATCTTTGGAGTTGTCAATGCGTGAAAAAAAGGAGACTAAAACATATTTTACAATCTTCTATTTCGTTTATAACGCGATTTCAACGTACAAAACTTGAAGTAAACAAACAGAAGAAGTGCAGTTAGGAGAAACACAAAAACAGTAATCAAAACTAAGGCAACGAAGACTGAGTCTTCGCTTTTAAATCGCCCGAATACGGGAGCTGTCAGTTTGTCTTCCATGAGATGGGTGTAAAAGTTCGGCTTCTTCTTTACGTTTATTTTCGCGTAGTTGGTCACCCACTTCAATCCCAGGTCTTTCTGTTCGACCACGCACTGCCAACTGCCAGTATGGGACCGGTTCAGGGGGTCCAAAGCGTGGGAATTCACAGCGGCTAGGGTGGTGATACCATAATCACGATATACTTCCTGGTCCCTGACGAGCTTCAAACTCAAATCAGTGTAAACATATCCCAAGATCACTGCATGACACTGCAGAGTATAAGACCACGAAGCCCGGGTGTCCACATCAAATTTCTTCGCCCTGACCGCTAGAGTCACGACCTTTAACACCACCCTACGCTGATTGATTCGATAAACCATACAAACATAAGTTCCTGCATCCACAGGTTTCACTTCCTTAATCGTTACATCATCTCCTTCGAAGCGGACCCTTTGGTATTGATTAACAAACACCCCGTTCAAGGTCCACTCGAAAAATGCTTCCGGTGACTCTTTCTTGATTAGTTTCAGTAATTCTCGCTCGTTTCTGATAAGAATGGGACTGTCTTCGTCCACCAGGAAACTGTAGCTTCTTGTTTGGAGATGTTTGTGGATTTTTTCCAGGGTTTCCGGGCTGATGTCGCCGCAAGGAAAGTCGTTGCATCTTCCTGTAGCTGAGGGATTCCTAAAACAATCAAAATGTTATATAAGTCTTTGTGCCGGATGTTTATTTGGAGTTTTTCACCCGTGACAGAGTTTTCCAAAGATATTTGGATGAGGATTTGAGCAAGTTCTTGTTCTGTAACCTTCTCCACCACCACACGACACCGTGCAGATCCAAGGAGACCACTCCGACCAACCGCCATCTAGGGGAGGACCGTCTAGATCGAGAGGCTCACAGTTGGCGCTCCAGGTCACCCAGCCCTCTGCCGTCGCCACCGAGAACCAGTAAAACAGAAGCGGCCTGTCGTTGTCGTGGTGAAGCACCAAGACATCGTTCGCTTTAACGTCAATCGTGCGCTCGGTCCAAGAAATGTAATAATTAGTCCATTTAGTGGGGGTCATCGGAGAAGGTACTCGTTTCTCGACCTGGGGAAACAATTTACCCTCCATGCCTCTCGGAGGTGGTTCAACCCGATAGAAACCAATCACATCTACGAGAAAACAGTAAGTTGGTTTGTTTTAGAAACACACAGGGTTATTTTACTGTTTATGGCGTCGATTTTGAGCAGGTACGAGTTGAAATTGTTGGTGACCCAAGTGAATGAGATCCACGCAATTCCAACTCCGCGAACTTTCAACGTGAGATTGTTATAAACGGCATTTTCTTGTTTGGAGCGAAGACCAACGGGTAAAAACACCAAAAAATTGTTAACTGTCGTGTTCTCTGTGTGACACTCGTCGCACTACAACATGAGTCGAAATTAAGGGCACTTCGATGGGGTTTTTTAATATACTACGTTAAAGAAGACTCCAATGGGCATGTTTTCGTAGAAAGTACGATAAGACAAGAACATGGGCTCCAACAGGTCTTCAGTTTCTTTGTCCTTCCACTCGAATAAAGCTGACGGTACACCCTTGAAACCAAGCATTATTTCACCTTGAACATTAAAAAAGAAAGACTATTTTTTTTATTGGTACCTTTGGGGTAAAACACTAAACTCGAAGAGATTTACCACTAAACATCAAATCACATCATTTCTTTAGAGATTATGTACAACTCTGAGGGTAGCCCTAAAATTTTTAGACAATGCCTTTTCGAGTGAATGAAGTGAAAAAATCCGCAAAACTCTCCAGGATGTCACTCATGGTTCTCAACTCCATAGAGTTGTATGTCATATCGCATCGCCAGGAATCCGGGATGTGCCTGAAGACGTACTGCCAGAATTTTTGCGGCTCGTCAGTTCGAGAGATTTGAGAACTGAACCGAAACACTTTTTTTAAAGTTCTCAACGCACGTTTCGCTAACCATGTTAGCATCATCAGGAGATGATTTAATCTAATTCTAAAACTAAACTATGTTCTATTTATATGACAACCATACCTAAGGAAGCGTGTAAAAATCATGAACCGTGAAGTTTACTAAGCCTTACATTAATAATTGAAAAAGTTGACTCAAAGGAATCGGTCCTTTATCTCGGTTCATGATTTTCTTACATTTTTCTATTTGAATGCTTTCATATGCATCCAAAGCCTTATTATTATTAACACTTTTAACTAGTCTTAAATTACTGATATCTATACTGTGGTCAGGTTCGATTGCATGTTGGGCAACACAAGATTTTTCATTTCTCCCATATCTTATGTGGGCAATGTTATTTATATCTTGTCAATATGGATCTTTTTTGTTTGCCCAATATATCTTCGATCACAGTCTTGACAGCTAATTTCGTAAATCCGCGACTTTTCATATTGCTCTACTTTATCCTTTGGATTACCCAGAATTTCTCTTAATTTATTATATGGTTTATACACAACCTTAATGTCCACTTTTTTCAAAATTTTGTCTAGTCCTCTTGTCAACTGGGCATCAAATGGCATTACCATGAATTTCTTTGTGTTCTGATCCTTTTGAAAAGTCGAAGATTCTTTCAATCATTTTCTGAACTTATGTTTTCTAATTAGTTTATCTACAATGTTCTTATTATAACCATTCACTTCAGATACTTCTCTAATTAATTTTAATTCTTTGTTATAATTATCTTTATTTGAAAGAAAATTAATTAATCTATTTACCATAAAATTTAAATTAGCCATCTTATTTTGGAAGCTATGATTTGAATCATTAGGAATGTATCCAATATTTTTCTGAAAATATCAAAATCTAACCTATTTTTTATTATTTCTACTAACACATCCAGAAATAGAAATAGATATGGGATAGATATTTGCTATACTACATCGCTCTATGGTCAGGTTTTTTTTCAGAATGCTGCTGGTGAAACTGTAACTGTGGTGAAAATGATGTGGTGTAAATTGTGTTCGATATCGTACACCTCACTTTGCTGATGAAACAATTGATTTATCGAGAGAAAAATTTCCTGGACGAGTTACTGCAAGAAACAGTGATGTTAATTGACCACCAAGATCATGTGATTTGACACCGTTGGACTATTTTCTTTGGAGTTACGTGAAAGTTAGGTTATAAGAATAATCCACAATCAATTCCTGTAGTAAAGAATGAAACTGTCATAGTCATAGGTGAGATAGAGCCACAGTTATACCAAAATGTTGACAAAACAGTGGACGTCTGTGGAGCTGGAGGCCGTTTGCCAGTGTTTAAATGTCATACATTATGTTTCAGTTATCAATAAAAAGTTTTTTGAAATGAACGCAACCGTTTAATTTTTGAAAGGCCCTTTATCTCAAAAATTTCAGAGTGATCCTCTTAAAAACCTTTTCTGATTTGCAACCAAAAATCTGTCCACTTCCCAGCTGATATTAAGTGTGGATACGTCTTTCTCTCCATTAATTTCCCATCTTGATACAGTTCGACCTTCTCGTTCATTTCTGCACCTGTTTATTAAATACAACCTTCACTGGTAATAATTTTCTCTTAACATGATTCACTTTACCTATAATGAGTTCAAGCTCCTTTGAACCATCTCTGGAGTATATTGAAAAGGAAAATCCCGATAGCAGGTCCGGATTCCACTCTTTCAAAGAAAATCTTAGGCCTCCATGAATTCCTTCTTCCTTCCACTGTGGAAGAATGTAGATTTTTCTTCCTGGAAGATGTTAGGCCTATAAGACAATATCTCTCTCCTCTACTTTTCAACGAACGTATTCGTAACTTAGGCATTTGCTATTTAAGGCGGGAAATCCCTTTAGAAATTTCAAAAAAGCAATTTTTTGTATATTTCGAAAATATAATATATTGAGAGTATACTGGCAAGAGAAAAAATAAAAATATTAAATATTTACGGAGGTATCGCACATATAGTCGAGCCGGAGCCCCCATATCACTAGCCATATACAGCAACCCACATCTTGGCCTCTGAGATGCGCAAACGAAAGAGTGGGTAGGTGACTGTCTAACAGAGCCAAAGGACGAAGAGTTCCGCGAATGTACAGTACTTAACCGATGTTAACACGCCGAATGCACTGCTTGGAATAAGCCCTGAGGCGTTAGGCTACTGCGCATCCAAACCTTAGAGGCTGAGCTGTAAATATCGGCAGGTAAAAACCAGGCTATTCAATTACAGTATAATTTTATCTATTATCGCATATATTATATATTTTTATCGTATATATATTTATCTATTGTTTATATCTATAAAATGATTGTTTTTAATACGATATAATATCGGTCGAAAAAAATTCTATAAAAAGATATTATCATTATTAATTAATTTACTGATAAAAATGGAAAGTTTTAGGCCGAGTACAAGTGATAGTGCAAGTGTATTTGTATGGAGCAAGTATAATTATTGGCACCTATACCAAAATTTTGCCGAAACTACCGATGAGGTGCGAGTAACCAGACAGAACCGGAGGAGTCTTTCCCAGGAAAAAGCAGCTCGTACAGCCGGAAAACAGCAGCAGGTTGAAGAAAACCAGCTTTTCGAAGAGCCTGAAGGTCTATTATATGCACCTGGGATTGCTGATTGTACTGAAATTTTAAACACGATTATTTCGAAACTGTGTTTTCAAAAATTGCCCGCTCTGTAACGCAAAAAGCTATTGATCGATTTGGCTGAAATTTTGGGAGGCTTTTTTCTATATCATTATCGGAAGGATATACCTAGAGTTTTAAAGATTTCGTGTAAATAAACTGCTTTGTGAGATAATAATGTCGAAAAAACAATACAAAATTTTAACATTTTTTGTTTTAAAGCTTACTTAATTTTTAATTCAATACATTTAAAATTTTTTAGGTTTATCCTTCCCGGATGAATAGAAAGAGTGACAAATGCAGCACTTTTGGACCTCGCGCCAGAGACGCCCGAAAAAAAATACTGAGCCGCTATTTTGTAAAATAAAAACTAAAAAAAAACATTTTTATACTCTTCAAAGAACACTATGATAAAATGATGTTGAAACTTATTTTATCACCTTCAAAAACACTTCTGAAAAATTACTCATTTTGTATCCTGAATGTACCTTTGGAATTTGTGGAGACTATGGTTGTACATTCTTCAGGCTTGTCGCAATCCTTGATGTTACAAACGTCCTGAACTACCTGAGGGTCAGTTGTATAACACCAGCTTCCTGAAACAATTCAAAATCTTTTTTATTCCCTTGTTAGAGACGAAAATCAACTGTTAAACCTGATATATCGCGACTTGGATTTCGACAATAATTCCTGGCAACTACCGCTTTCATTTCCGCAAAATACGAGTCATTGAAGGTGTACATGTAGTTGAAGTGTATCGAAGAATCAGGCTTGGGGTCCCAGTGATCGCATATCCTATTTCCTCTGTTGAGAAACATATCCTACACTCATAACTTCTCTGCAAAAAAGGGGAGGGAGGAAAAGAGAAAGGGGAGAATAAACTAGAAACAAAACGGGTAACGAAAAAGACAGAAGGGGGTGATTTAGAATAGGTCATTTGAACTACTGACGAACCTGGTGACAGCAACTTGTCCGATGAAGTCATTTCCCGTCCCTGCCATCTTGCATAGCTGTGATTTACATTTTCTCAAATGACAGAGCCGTTTTTCGACTATTTTCGTCCGGTTCTGAGATATCGCATAACAAAAAGTACCGTCTCCGCTTCCTGATGGATTTCTGCAGTAATTTTTCGCTTCTAAACGAGTGGATTGGTCGGGAAACAGCGTGGCTACATGCTCAGGTAACATTTTGGTCCCAGACCAAGGTAAACAAGGCAATCCCGAGTTTGTTACGTCCTTAGAGAAAGTTGTTTCAGACACTGTAATATTTTGTAATGTATGGAAGGTACTTGGGAGCCTTTATAGTCTGGTTCGTTGGAGTTTAAGGCACATTCCGGTAACAGGGCAGCTGGAGGTTGGGCAAATATCGGGGGAACACAGAAAAAACTCCAATGCGCAACAGCGTTATCTGAACTGACACTGAACCATCTCAAAACGCGAAATATGTCATGTTTTGTCTCCAGGATTGAATGCATTCCTATAGCCTTTTTCATATAAATCTATAACAATGTAATAATTTAAACATTTTACTGATAACTCTAAGAGACTCCAACATCAACACACGACGTATAGAAAAACCTAAATCAACTCAGAAATTCGACAAAGAATATTCCTGGCAAATAAAATCGACTCTGGACCAATTAAACATTTAATATTAAATGTGTCGAGAAGAAAACACTATTTATAAAACACTTATTGGGTCTTAAATATTACAGATGCATCAATTCTTCTATTGGAACCTTCGATTTGACGTACTAAACTCGAAGAGATTTATCACTAAACAGCAAATCACTTGTTTCACTTCAAACACCAAATCATAAGTTGTGAAGGCACGTTTCGCTAACCATGTTAGTATCATCAGTATATGATTTAATCTAATTCTAAAATTAAACTATGTTCTATTTATATGATAGCAGTAATTATAACCTTCTAGGAAGCGTACTATCCACTTAATAAAGCGTGTAAAAAAGGGAAAAAGAAAAATAGAAAAAATGCAAGATTTTTATACTTCTTGACTTTTTCCATTTGTTTTTCTGATGTGAGAGAGTGGTATCGCAATGTCGATTACGAAAGCTCTCTTCTGCTTTTTGCTATATCCGGCCTATTATAGTCAACCGTTCGATCTGTTTTGTCTATTGGTCTACTGGTCGATCTGATTGGTCTATCCAAGTAAGGAATGGTATCGGCTGACGCAAGTAAGGGCGAAGGCGTATACTTGTATTATGGTGGTGGAGTCTTATCAAACAGCGAGTGCTTCAAAGCGATTTGCTGGTGTATAATTTTCGCCAGCTGATTATGCCTGCCCAGATAAGCATTAGGGGCAAGGACTGGACACCCCCCAATAAGGTGTTCAATCGTCTCCCCTACAGCACCGCTCTTCCTACAGTTGTCGACAACATCCATGCGTAGTATATGCCTTTCTGTTTCTGGATATAATAGTCCATCAGTAAGCCACATTAGAGACAAATGTTTGTCAATGGAGTCATCCTCAAATGATTTACGATATCTCCCATTATTATGTATGAATAAAACATTGTTTATTGGTTTGTGTATTTTGAATTTATTAGTAGACTAAAAATAAATAAAAAACTAAATTTATCTATTAGTACAATAAAAATTATTTGCTTAATACATACTTAATTATACATTTAATTCGGTTTCACTATCACTCTCACTTTGATCTACATTAATAATAAGTGGTTCTATATTATTAGTGGATTTTGGATTACTGGAATGGTACTGGATTACTACTCAATTGGATTAAAAATACAGTAGTACGGGGGCTGTCGTAAAACCGTATGTCCTATATCGGCAGCAATGGTATATATTAATTTTTAATATTAAATGTCTAATATTTCTAGATCACATATTTTTTATATGTATTTTCCAAGTATATATCGTTTTTTAACATAGAATTTAGTGTTATTGCATTAGAAACTTTTTTTTTGGCGGTTATGAAAACTAGCATTGTCCATTACAATTACGCTTTCCTTAGGCACATTTGGCAAAAGGCTATTTATAAACTAATCTTCAAAAAGTTCTCCTGTGGTGTCGTCATGGCAGTCCAAAGATGAATGTTTAATATTTTTGGAGGACAACCGTAAACAATTTGGAACCCATCCATCCTCGGAACCAGCATGGAAAATTGTAATTCTTTTTCCTTTGTTCGCTGGAGTTTTAGTTTGGCATTTACTTGATGTATGCTGGCGTCTCATGTGTATCGAACCACGTTTCATCAAGGTAGATAATGGGATGATTTTATAATCTGTATTTTTTTATAGAGTTTAAGTAGTCAAACCACCATCGTCGCGATCGTTGTGATTCCATTAATATATTTGTCTTTTATTAATCGTCCGATATGCAAAACCCATTAGAGATAATATTCTCCGGAGTCTAGTTCTGCTGGAAAGAATGTTGGTTTCATCTTTCCTTAGTCGCTGTTGAAATGAATGCAATGCAGGCACAGTTTCCTCTTCATACATGGCTTCGAATTAAGTCTTTGTCCAACACATTTACTTTTACCAGAACCACTACGTACTGTAGACAACGGAGTTTTTGTTAATGAAGACGTTTCTGCTGCGGCTGCATTTACCTTAAGCTTTTTAACAATTTACTTAGCATAGGACGGTTTCTTTTAAAATTTGCGCTATCGGAGGCACAGTGATCATTATCTTGCCAAGAACGCCACACATTTTTGCAGATTTGGAATAACAAATAATACGATCCAAATTATAGAACTGCACTGTTTAAGAAAACAATGCGAACTAAACTAAAATATTTCCAAACTACTAAACCAGATATAAAATTAAATTTATATTTTAACTTGTTATTTTATTAGGCCCGGCCCTGTTTACTTTTTTGTAACTTTGCCGGGTTTCGTTACGACAGGGGTTGTTAACAGTTTATTACAGCCATTCGGTCAACGGTATATCTTGAATCGCACTATATCTGAGTTATTATTCGGGTTTTGTCGACCAGAAGCGCCATTGTACCGAACGTATTGTCGGGTATTGTTAGGAAATCGATAGTGTAAAAGAAATGTTGTCGATGTGATAATTACGAGGTGGTAATTACGATTGGATTCCTAGAGAAACGTTTAGTGTGATAATTGGACCTGCAGCAAAAGATTATGCCGTTGACAGAAATCTAACGAGGCTACGGGTAGCAGAGCATCGCCAACAGGCTGCATCGAAAGAGGATCGATCAACCCGAAGGAGAGCTTCAACAGCCCAACAGGCGGTTTTCAAAGAAGAGGAAGGTTAATTATATGGGCCTGGAATAGCGGATTGGCTCTAGGTATGATATTTATCGATTTGTAACAATGAATTCAATAATTTTATCTTTAAACGCATTTTTCTCAAAACTACATTTTCCAAATTTGCTGCAGTTCTAACTCGATTACAAACCATCCGATCGATTTGATTTTTTTTCCAGCATATTTTGTATTTGTTACTCCATACAATGACCCTCCAGTTTTTCGACTGAAAAGAAAATGTAATTTTGCCAGGCCAAAAATCATCAGATTTTTGAGCGAAAATTTAAACTTTTTTTTCAGAACTCTTGCCATTTTATTAAATTTCAATTTATTTTTCACAATCCTGGGTCATTGTATAGGTAATACCTTCTAGTTTAATAAACTTTTTTTTATTATTTCAGGTGCTGTGAAGGCCGCAATCACTGCAGCAGTGGGGGAACTTTTTTTTTAATTCTTGGGAGATGGCGAATATCTTGCTGAAAATATTTTTTTTTTCGTTCAAAAAAATACTATGTATACATTATTTATGTATAAATATATCCTCAAAATTTTAAAACATTCATTGCTATACGAGGAATCAATTGCAACAAACAAACTGCATATTTGTAATCAAAAAATGCCAAGATTTTTTACCAAAAATTCATAAACCAGGAAAGTTAATGAGACCAATTGATTCAACAACATACAACTTGGCAAAATGAACAACGGAATTTGAAAATCTACCAAACCAACTACCTTCCTGTTCTGTGATAAACTCAACTAAATTCTTAGAAAAAGTCAAAAACACACATTTACAGGAAGGTGAGGTTTTGACCTTTTTTGCAATTTTCGATTGAAAAAATGAAAATCTAAATAGTAAATTCCAAAATATAGTATTCACGCATGAACTCGAAAACAACTACAGTTTACCATTTCTGAATGTTTTAGTCAGTAGAAACAATAAAAATAAGTTAGATTTTGATATTTTTAGAAAAAACACCAACACTTCGAGATACATTCCTAACGATTCGAATCATATCTTCCAAAATAAGATGGCTAGTTTAAATTGTATGATAAATAATCAATTTTCCTTTAAACAAAGATGATTATAACAAAGAATTAAAATTAATTGGGAAGGTATCTGAAGTGAATGGTTATAATAAGAACATTGTAGATAAATTAATTAGAAAACATAAGTTTGGAAAATTATTGAAAGAATCTTCGACTTTTCAAAAAGATCAGAACACGAAGAAATTCATGGTAATACCATTTGATGCCCAATTAACAAGAGGGCTAGACAAAATTTTGAAAAAAGTTGACATTAAGGTTGGGTACAAACCATATAATAAATTAAGTGAAGTTCTGGGTAATCCAAAGGATAAAGTAAAGCAACATGAAAAGTCGGGGATATTCCGTTCACTCAACTATCAATTATTAATGTAAGGCCCAGTAAACTTCACGGTTGTTTTCTTTTATTACATGCTTCAATAAATAGGCACTAGGCTCTAATTAGGTTTGGTTTGGTCACAATTAGGCGTATCATATAAACAGAACATAGTTTAGTTTTAGAATTAGATTAAATCATCTCCTGATGATGCTAACATGGTTAGCGAAACGTGTGTCGAGGACCTTAAAATAATTGATTTGGAGCTTAGTATTACAGATGCATATTTGTCAAGAAATGCTCAATGGATTTGTTAATAAATAAAATTCACATTACTTGTAGACTGTTTGCGAAGAAGGATATTGAAAATTCGCTCCACTCCCAGTAGCTGACGATATCTTCGAGCTGCACTTCCTTAATAACATTTTCAGAGGCACCATCATATTCTTTCATCGTGAACCTGGTGTATCCATTCGCACCGCGAAAAACAATCTTGAAGTACGGATAGTCGATGGTCGGTGATGGTGTGATCAAGACCGAAGCAGAATGAAAAGCCCGTAGATGCAGATACAAATCGTACACTGAAACAGGTGTAAGAGATATAAAGACATGACCAGACAGGTTTTTTGTTGTTTCAACCTATGTCTTTTTGTCGTAAAGGCCAAAAACGTTGATACATGCTGCCTATGGTCGTGTGGACGTCGCACTCATCATCATCTAGACAAAATGGAAAATTCCAGAGCACATCCGTGCCCTGCACGGCGTAAAAATCAAATTTGTCCTTGTGATGGCCCAGTAAAGTATTCTTGGTTTTTATCTCGGCTAAGAAAATCGGCTTTACTTGACCCTCCACGCCGAAAGTGATGAAACCTCTGTCCCAACTAAGGGTGAACGTAGTGAAATTCGTCGATTTTAATATACCAGGCGTCGGTTCATATTCTGGTCTATCCTTATTTCCAAATCTAGCAATAAATAAACATTGCCAATAATAAGGAACTCTCAGTAAAAAAAAATGGAGAATGAGGAATTAGAAGCACTGCTTGTACATTGTAATAGCTCGGACAGGAACTCACAGTCCATCAACGAACTAGACTGGGAGATTTTCATCGTACCCGGCGCATTCTCCTGACTTGGCTCCAGATTATCTTCTCCTCCGATCCCTGCAACATCAGCTGGTTGATTACAGCTTCACATCACTTGAGAAAGTTGAAGAAAGCCTTGATGACTATCACGTCAAAACCATCCAATTTTTTTCTATCCAAATCTAGCAATAAATAAACATTGCCAATAATAAGGAACTCTCAGTAAAAAAAATTGAGAATGAGGAATTAGAAGCACTGCTTGTACATTGTAATAGCTCGGACAGGAACTCACAGTCCATCATCGAACTAGACTGGGAGATTTTCATCGTACCGGGCGCATTCTCCTGACTTGGTTCCAGATTATCTTCTCCTCCGATCCCTGCAACATCACCTGGTTGATTACAGCTTCACATCACTTGAGAAAGTTGAAGAAAGCCTTGATGACTATCACGTCAAAACCATCCAATTTTTTTCTTTCCAAATCTAGCAATGAATAAACATTGCCAATAATAAGGAACTCTCAGTAAAAAAAATTGAGAATGAGGAATTAGAAGCACTGCTTGTACATTGTAATAGCTCGGACAGAAACTCACAGTCCATCATCGAACTAGACTGGGAGATTTTCATCGTATCCGGCGCATTCTCCTGACTTGGTTCCAGATTATCTTCTCCTCCGATCCCTGCAATATCACCTGGTTGATTACAGCTTCACATCACTTGAGAAAGTTGAAGAAAGCCTTGATGACTATCACGTCAAAACCATCCAATTTTTTTCTATGTAGGATTCTACAGTTGCATATAATAAGTAAGGGATTTATTTATTTATTTATTGAATTATGGTGGTGGCTTAATTTTAGTTGTATTACTGATTATTATTTATGATATATTATTACTAATTATACATCACTGATTTTATATTATTTTTTCATAAATAAACGCCAAAAGTAGTAAAAATAAATATTAATGTACGGTTTTAGTCTTACCTTAATGCTGATTCTTTATTTGATATGAAAATTTCGATTCCCACACCTAAATCTTCCATTTCCCTTCCTGTCAACGGTAAAGCTAGGACGCTGAGGACTAAACGCGCGCTAGCTTCATTGAAACCATCGGAATTCCATAGCTTTACCCCAAATTTTATATTGGTCAGTGCACTACCTAAGAAACCAACTCATACGCCTGTTAAAAAACATATTTTCGATCGTTTACCATTGAAATCAGTGTAGTGTGTGTAAGCTTCATAGTTTTTGCTAAACACTGAACATTCTGGGTCATCGCAGAAAGGTAAATCGCAATATTCCCTCTCTAAATAGTTTTGCTCGTCATTTTCAACAAAACACCAAGGTCCTCCTGACGATACAACCAAATCTTTATGAATATATGAGTGGAAAAACATATGAAAACATACCAACATCACCATCAGGGTTTCTGCAATAATTTTTCGCCTTTGAAACGCTGTTCTCGACGAAAGATTTCTTTGGGAATTTATTGAACTTTGTATAGTTGCCGTTTAACATAACTTTGGCTCGATCTTTGTCCCATTTTAAACACTTCCTGTCTAGATACAACAATGGATACTTGAAAGTGTCTGTTAAATTGCATGTTCA
This sequence comes from Cosmopolites sordidus, assembly GCA_031761425.1. Lineage (NCBI taxonomy): Eukaryota > Metazoa > Arthropoda > Insecta > Coleoptera > Curculionidae > Cosmopolites > Cosmopolites sordidus. The sequence continues at coordinate 1,091,581 of JARFXV010000476.1, read as the reverse complement.
TTAACCTGAGGCGGTTTTACGGTGAGTTCCGCCATATTCCATGCCTGGTCCAGTGATTTTGCACTGCGAAAAGGAGCATAAGGGAATGGCGCAAGTTTCGTACATCAAATCAGCGTTCATGGAGTAGCACCAAGGACCTCCCAATCTCCTATCTATGCATAGTGAGTTCCTCGTATAAAATTCTTTGTTACTTTGTAGTACAAATGAACTACTCCACTTACCGGGGTTTCTACAATAGTTCTTAGAGACTTTCTTCGATCCATAAGGAAACTTGTCGTCGGTGAGATTGAAATCTATTTTGTGAGGCGATTCAATGGTCCAGGATTGACAGCGTACACCCGACTCTGTCTTTGCGATATCACCCGTATACTCCAACCCTAAATGGCTCAGTTTACACGACACAAAGTCTGTAAGTTTGCCCGGAGCAAGCTCACCAAAAGAATAATGAACGATGAAAAGTAAGAAATGATTAATGTACATGGTTGACATTTAAATGACTTTACACGCATAAGACAACTCCAATATAAAAAATAAATAAAGCTCACCTTTGTATACCTGCAAATCCTTATAGTTAATACATACAGGTCCTTGAGGAATCAACACGTTCAACGAAGAACTATCAGTGAGAGAATCGCCAACTACGCTTTCACTTCTACATAAAAGAAGCGGTGAAACATCTTCGAAAAAAACAAAAACGCGAATTTATATACTACTAAGAGTAAAATAAGTTCCAAATACCATATTCTGAAGGGGGAATACATTCTTGCAAGTACACAGTACCCAAAGGGTCGTTGTAAGCTTGCATCAACTGATGGACGGTCTTATACCGTGTCATATCATCAATAAATATGAATTCATCATCTTTGATCTTTTCTAATTTGAATGTTTTTGGTTTTAAACTAAAAATAACACAAAAACCATAAATATATCAAGGTTGAGGCTACTGTTAATCAAACTAGATAAACTTTACTTACCTATCTTTCATACAAACATCAATATAATAAGAATTATAATTAGTTTCACTCTCTCTTATGATAAAACATCCCACTCTATTTGATCTTTTGGATTCCAGTTTGGCATAAGAAAACTCACCACTAGAACAAACCTTGCAATCTATAATTCTTTTAAAACACAGTGTAACTTACCCCACAGGTCCATGGCATTTCATTATATGTAACTTTCTCAGTGAGGGTGTTGAAACTTCTCTGCACAAATTAAATGTCCATTTACAAGTCAACCTGTAATATCCATCAACTAAGCTTATGAACGAATACATGTTATCAATAGAATGGAACTTTAAGTAGAAGGGAATACCATTTTTTCGACTTATTTCAATGGCCCCATCTCTTCTGATGGAGATAAACCCTAAATCTTCTATAGTACAAATTAGAATCCATTCCTATAAGCAAAAAAATAATCTTTCGGTACTCTTATAGGTTATATTTATAGATCTTACATCTTTCTTGGAATCTAAACAATATTTTAACCCAGGTTCTGTAACGTGAAAAGGGGATACTTTCACTATGATTGCATAGTGGACTTGTCCATCAAGATCTGTAATTGCTTTGTAGGTTTCAGAGAGATACTCAGGAGCAATCAGATCTAGTTGCCGAATATACTCTGCTTTGACATATCTAGAATAGTTGATAGTTCAGACAAAAATTGACGCTTCTGTTACTAGAAAAACTCACGGTGCATCAAGAAAAGTCTTCTGAAGCTTTCCTAAGTTGTCATATATGGGTTTCTTGATAAAAAATGCATGTTTTTTAACTACATCCTTAGGCAGGTACTTTTTATAGTCATTTGCTACTATTTCTCGAGATATCCCTTTTTCTAGAATCACTCTGTACATGTCTGTTATTCCCAGACCCACCAGTTCCTTCTTGTACTTCTCATAAACCAATCCAGGTACTTTATTTTCCAAAACATCAGTTCTAGCTTGTTGAAAATAGTAATTGTACGCGCTTAGGTCTACTTTTCTCAGTTTGCTTACATGAGCTACTTTAAACCGTATTCGAAAGTCCAGAGTTTGTTTTTCTCTGAAGGTATATGAAGGGGGTAAGAATATTTGTTTGCCTGTAACGCGAAGTGCGAAAAGGTGTCTGGCCAGAGTACCGATGTTGAGCTGTTTGGAGACAATAATGCATACATCCTCCGCCGTTGTCAAACTGGTAAACGGCACAGAAATGCTTTTAACGCTCTCCAAAGCCAAGTTTACAGTCAGATTTGGTTGGGTCATTCTGGCGATCTTAAAACGTTTGTTACAGCGTTCACTGCCTTATTAACATTGTTAAATGATTGTGTGATGACCGTGTTCTTTGATTTCGAAATAAACGTTTACAGTTTACATAGTATAATCTTTAAAACAACTTGATAACATAACCAAAATAAAAATCAAAACATTCGATTTATATACGAGGCATCTAGTGATTTTTTGTATCGATATATTGGCAGCGCTAGTAACAAAATATTTAAATACAGTTTCTTCCTCTTTTCGAATTTTGACATTTATCAACTGAAAAAAATATCACTACAAATGATTCTTTTGCAAGAAGTAAATTGTTATTAATGTATTTTATTACTACTATATATAATAGTATCAGTATAGTAATTTATCATTACGTGAAATAACTTACAAAAACATCACAATGTAAACATGTTAAATTTCAATTCTTATTATTGGCGACAATGATTCAAAAAAAATTGTTACTAGCAAACGAACATTTTGTTTGATTTCCAACAAATGTGATGGTTACGATTCTTTAATCAAGTTAAATATGGAAACTGGATTCAATAATCCCAGCGATCTGTCATTTCTTCTTTTTCAAATCGTGTTTATTCACAAAAAAAATAATTTCGGCTTAAATAAGATGTTTTTTATAGCGTCATGTAAAATGTTTGACCTTAAAATTTCAATCTTGGCAACAATGTACAAATAAGTCAACGTTAAACTGGAGGCGGGAAATTTTAAATGTATGGTATTCAACATATTTTGTCTACACGACTATATTTTTTATTGACACTATGAAAACTTTGAAAACGTCACTGCAATGGAGATAAAGACGAAAATTACTAAAAGTGCAGTAATATTATCCGTTGTCTGTTAAATCATTTTACTTAAGGAGTATTTTAGTTTACGAAATATGGACATGATTGTACCCTGGACAAATTGCCAGAAGAGCACGAATACAATGGCATACCTTCAAAAGGTGTTTGTAATAAGATCCAGCGTTGGATAATTAGAATGTGCGTTGTGAGCGAGTCCAGCAAAATGTACACGCAGCATTTGAGAAGCTTCGGAGCCATTTTCAAAGAGAGGCAGCGACAAATTCTCAATTATGGCTTCAGGATACATCCCTTTAGCAGACTTAAGTATTACATATCTATTATCTTTCAGGACTAACAAATGTAAGTATTTTTTCTAGCTTAATATGGGCTTTGATCCAGTTGGCTCTTATATTTTTCAAAGTAGCAACCACATCACTGGTTTTTGTGCTGTTTGAAATGAGGAAAGCTTTTGTACACCGCACCCCTTTTAGGCTGATTGAGTTTTTTCTGAGTTTCTGCTTCGGTTTGGCCCTGATTCTGAATTTTTTCACGGGGTATTACGACGAGCCTAACCAAGAAGTCGTATTGAATGGGAGAAAAATTGCCGCGTATGGTCTAACAATATTATCATTTTTACATACATTCATTCTATATACAGTACTAAGTGACGAAGCAACTTGTGGTTTTATCATGTGGTGTTTTATTGACACATCGTTTTTTTAATGGCGCGACCTGTAGACATTAACGCCATCTAGCGAAAACAGCTCAACTACGAGACCTGATTTGTTACACAGTACTGATATACAGAGCCTAAATTAAATCCTGTAACCCACGTGACGAGCGATTTCATTTTAACTTAGGAACTTTAATTTTTTATGTTATCATATGTTTCATTTGTCACTAGTACCATTCAATTCTTCTATCGGAACCTTCGGTGTGAAACACTAAACTCAAAGAGATTTACCATCAGGAGATGATTTAATCTAGATTAGATTAAATCTCCTCATCTCCTGATGATGGTAACATAGTTAGCGAAACGTGCGTCGAGAACTCTAAAAAAAGGTGATTCCGTGTTTAGTGGTAAATGTCTTTGAGTTTATTAATACTATTACTGAAATTTCCTCTAGATCTGTCAAATTTCATCCAGATTTAAGGTGTAAGATTTTTTATTATTTTCTGTTTCTTGAGCAATGAAAATGATTTTCAAAACACCTTTGATTAGTTAAAAATATATTTTCGTTGTTTGCCATTCATCAACAATACTTTCCATAAAAAAAAATCTACGACATATGCTTCTCTTCTTTTTTCCTCCATTGCGCCTGCTCTGATGGAGTCATTTGAACATTTTTTATTCCTTTAGATTCAAAATAATCTTTTTTTGTTATTACTGTTAAACTGTGTATATAATTCAAAGAAAAATATTATTTATAACTAACAAACGTCGTAGTTTAATAAAATTAGTGATTTCGTGTTAACCATCACAAACTTTTTTTTGGGTTTTTCGCCACGATGTAAAACTCAAAAAAAAAAATATCAAAAATATCTGTTCTTATGAAAGTAAAGAATCACTGGGTAAAAAACAAAAAAACAAAATTGAGACAAATTTCTCAGTGATTCTTTTTCTATAATAAATTTGCCTAACGAACAAAATTTAAAAAAATATAAAAATTTTCTAAAATAAATACAACTTTTGAACGTTAACGGTTCGGGAAGTCTTCTCCTCCCGTTTTCAAAACGAATCTAAAAAATAAATTATATTAATTTCTATATATACTAAAAAAAATGGGAAGTAAATATATTTTGTGCATATGTCAATGATACATTGACAACAATAGTTTTTAATGACAGTGACATTACTGTGTAATTATTATGTGTTGAACGTTTTTAATTGTATTCTTTACAATCGGGATAAAAAAAAAGGGTTTCGGGATTAAACGTAGGTTCTGTATAACGTAAATATTTTTTAATATTTCAGGCAGTATTTTAAAACATTCTTCTTCGTCGATCTGATGGTTGTAATTCCACGGCATTTACTGTACGCGTGCATTTGGTATTTGGACGTGAGAACCGTGCAGATGTTTAACTGTTTTCAATTTTTAATCGTCATCAGGTTTTACAAATATTTTAAGTTTTGTGCCGAGGTAAAAATAATAATAGTCTCTTTTTTCACGTAAAACACAAAGCACCAAATCTTTTGTTTGATGTTTTTTTGTAAGCGTTTCGCTAACTATATTAGCATCATCAGGATATGACCTAGATAATACTTTTAACTTCAAAGAAATGCACTGTCACATCTTCCATACTTGTTGTCAGCATCATGATGATGCTGACATAGCAAACAGGTGGTTTCTAGAGTTATAACTACAAAACTCACTGTTCCAGGTGCTTAATATTAATTATTATAAATATATGGTGGCCTTGGTTGTGATATGTTCCCTGTTCTATTGGCACATTACCTGCTGCTTGCTGATGTTCTTCAGGTTATATTTGTCAGCCAGAAGACACAACTTAATGTTTATCCATGCCAGAACCATTCAGAGCTCCTTCATGTACATCACACTTAACACATTTTCTATATATCAACTAACAACAGTCTTATTTAGATCGGAAATGGCTAGAAGTTATCCAGAACTGCGCACCTTGGTTAGCGCGTACTATCGAGGCTCGCTCATTATCTACAATTCCAGTTATGGCAACGACCTACCATCAACCGAATCCGAAATCCTCCTCATTTGGTTCGGCTGGTACCTGTCTAGTCTCTTCTTCATCTATATCTTGGGTATCGTGGCTGGTACCATCTAAAATCTCATCCCTTAACAATCTAGTGTCTTGCAGCTTTAATAATGGAGATAATGAAGGGAAAAACATCGGCCGCACATAAATATGTGGAGATGGAACGACAACTGAAGGATTATATGCGTCACAAACAACTTCCCTTATTGATGAGAAGCCGAATATTAACATATTATGAATTTCGATTTCAAAAAAGCTATTTCCGCGAAAACGAGATACTGGAAACCATATCTGAACAGCTGAGACAGGTTAAAACATGTTTCGTCTTCGTTTTTTTAATGATGGCGTTAGTACAGCCCCAGTAGTTCAAATCTACAATGCTCTCCTTTTAGGAAATTAACATGCACGCTTGCAGGAAACTAGTAGAAAACGTGATATTTTTTCGAAATCTTCCTATCAATTTGCTGGTCAGGATCATATCTTGCCTGAGGATTGAAGTTTATCTTGTAAATGATATAATCATAAGGGCAAATACTCCTGGTACTAGCATGTACTTTATTTCTACCGGTACTGTGGCTGTGTATACAAAGTCAGGCAAAGAGGTATTTTCTTATCCAATGCTGAGACATGCCTTTACGTTCTGATTATTCTAGATATGTCACTTGGAAGATGGTTCACATTTCGGTGAAATCGCCTTGATTATAAAGGACACACTAAGAACTGCCTCGGTCATAGCTGTCGAGGTATCCGAGATATATCGCCTGGATCAGAAGGATTTTGTGAAGGCGATCAATCCTTATCCGGATCTTCTGGCAAATATCCAGCACATAGCCGCCGAAAGAATGGAAGTGGCCTCAATGTTGGACGAGTACAATAAAAAAGAGCACACTACCAAAAGATAGAGTACTATTGTTATTTATTAGATTATTGTCATATAAAGTTTAATTTGCCTTATTTAGAAATAAAATATGAAACTGAAATAAGCAGTGTTGTATAAAAAGATAAATAATATAAATAAGAAACGTCAATGTCAACCATTGACATCATCTTTGATCACATTGAACTGTCAAAGAATTTTCTTTTTTGTCCGCTGGTTTTAGTCCAACATACTACATGAGATTAGTTATAATGAACAATTTATTGATAGGCAATGTAGAATTATCGATCGGGCTTAACATTTCAATAACAGTAAAATTTCTTTAATCTTCTTCTCACAAAAATATATGGCCTATTTATTTAGAAAAAAGTTTTTTTTATTGTTTACTTTAGTACAGAGGGACGTCCAAAAGTGTAATAACTATTTCTGATTTGTCGTTATGTGGCGTGGCTGTATTTTTTTCATTGATTTCACTGGTTTCTATTCGCATGAATTTTATGTGATCATAAAAAAATCATTGATGATATTACAATATAAATAATAGAAAAAACTAAGACCTTGGGATATCAAACTGTTTATGATTATGTGTTTTATTTCTCACTATTTTCAAACCTTTTCAGTTGGGTTTGAGATCTTATGTTAACACTTTTATTATTATTATTCAGCGCCACCAGCCTTGAAAGTTCTTGGCATTTGATATTCTTATATCGGATAAGTGTCAGCATATCGGGTTGCCTATATTACAGCCACTCTTTCAAATATTGACTGTGACTGACGTCGCTAACTTCAGTTATCGAGAACTAACGTTGCAACATATTGCACGACGTCCAGCTGACCTCACCAAACTCAGCAGCACCCTTTTGGCGTGGATAGTTGGCTTTACAAGTGGTTAATGGCTCACCATGATTACTTTTCGTTGCAGGTCACAATCATATGCAAGAAGTTCTTATTGAATTCGGAGTGCAATGAGGCAGCAACATAAAAGTATCTGCTTTTCTTCTTCTTCTTTTCGGTTTATGGCTCTGCTGTTAAGCAATTTGCCAGCTCATTTGAGGGAACCACCAGATGATCGAGCTGTGCTCCTGGCGATTCGGAATATTTATAATGGTAAGGTTAAGTATAACCTTGAATGAAACCTTGTGCAGTTAGTATACAATACGAACAGAGGTATAGACATGTACTGGAACGACGGTTTTTTTTTTCATATAAAGGGGGGGGGGGGCTTGTGTGGCACACTTATCGAGGTACTGATTTGCTTTAACCTTATTGCTTATTTAACTGTTTATTTTTTGGTACTATTTATATTGGTTGCTTATTATTGTTTTTCCTCCATCAGAGCTCCATTCTATTTAATGTTAAAAATTTTGAAAGGAGGTCCATCGTCCGACCATTCGGAAGGGACAATATGCTGGCGATATGTATGGGGGTTTGCACGTTAATTTTTATAAGTTCGTTGTATAGATGAAAATTGCCTATGATGTGGATAGGGCATTCGAAGAATATATGGTTGAGGTCGTCGATTTTGCCGCAGTCACATAATGGGTCACTTCTTAATCCTAACCTATGTAGGTGTTGTCGTGTTAAGCAGTGCCCCGTTCTCATTCTAATGATGTTAGTCAGATGCCGACGATCGATATAGGATATCTTTCTGAAGCATGGATGCGCCGAAAATGTGTCTTGGACCATTCTGTAGGAATTCGCTTTGTTCTGTGGATTTTGTTTCCATTTGTCTTTGAATTGCGATATAATTTTTTCTTTTATACTGTTATAAATATCTTTAGGGCTTATGAATATTCTCTGTGGAATAGTTAGGATTGTACCTATTTTGGCTAGGGAATCGGCTTTCTCGTTTCCTGGAATCCAAGATAAAATGCATGAGTGATCTTTTAGATTGTTAAGTCGTATAATGAGGCTCCTTGTTTGGAGGGAAACCATTTCTCTGTTTGTCGAAATTTGCGTGTTCTGAAGACTTTTTATTGCGCTCAAGGAATCTGTGAAAATTATGCAGTGCTTGATTTTTTTCCTGGTGACTGTTGTGGCTGCATGATGGATGGCAGCCATTTCCGCTTTCATTATGCACAATTCTTTGGGTAATTTGGACGAGAAATTGTAATTAAGATCCGGAATGTGTACTCCGAACCCTAATCTTCCCTTGTTTTTAGATGCGTCGGTATAGATGAAGGTGTGACTGTCCCTGAAGGTTTTCACGGAGTCTAGAAATAGTTGTTTGACATGAATATCGCTTTTATTTATGTTAGAATGAAGGATTTTTAATGGCTCAATTTGGATGTCCGCCTCTGTCAAGAAACAGGGTGCTGATGTACTGTGGAACATCCTGTTACAGTAAGGGAAGAAATATTCTACAGATTGTGCGAGTGTGTGGCCGTTACTTTTGGACATGAAGTTGACGTTTCATGAGAATTTGTCGCGTAATGCTTTCGTAAGTTTGATTATGGGGTGTTTTTCCGAGGTAATTAACTTGCTGATAAATTTTATGGCAGAAATCTTTCTGCGTAGATCGAGTGCAAGTTCTGCCGCCTCGTTCAGTACTGCATCCTTCGGTGTGGAGCGCATGCAACCCAGGCATATTCTTAATCCCTCTCTGTGTATCCTATCCAATCTAAGTAAGTTCGCTTTAGAAGTAGAGTTGAATGCCAAGTCCCCAAAGTCAAGGAGGGAACGCACTGTCGCATAAAATATAGACAGTAAGGTGCTCGGGTCTGCACCCCACCAAATATGACATACCGCCCTTAAAACATTCAGCCCCTTTGATGCTCTTGCGCCGATATTATTAATGTGAGAGGTCCAACTTAGGTTATTTTGCAAGGTGATTCCAAGATATTTGATTGAATTTCTATAAGTTAGGGTTACGTTTTGAATGTTAATGGTTGGAGGAGGGACTTTCAGAGGTCGCCTGGAGAAGCAGATTGCTTCGCATTTATTGGGTGATAGTTGAAGATTGCTCTCCTCTAGCGATTGCCTTACTTTGTCAACTGCCGTGTTAATACGTTGGGCTAAATTAGTGATATCCTTTCCCTTACAAAAAATTGCTATATCATCCGCATATCCTATAATCTGAACATCTCCGAGTGCCAAATTAAATAGATACTTACACTGACAACAATAGATTTTCATGACAGTGACATACAACCAAAACATATATATAGGTAATGTTTACTGTGTGATTGTTTATTGTACTGATTGGGTATTCAAATATTTAAATGTGTTTAATTGTATTCTTTAGAATGGGGAACCATATTGAATTTAAATCTACCGAAGGCATAGCAATACAGTTATTTTTATTTAAATTAACTATCTGCCCGGACAGACTTCGTTCTGTCAAAAGTTAATAGAAAAATTAAATAGATAATCCCGAGTGATCACGTTATTTATGTCTCAACAATAAACGACGATTATTTACAAAAATTAATTTTCTATTTCGTAGACTGCAATACTTTCTAAACTTGATGATACTCATTCTAATGCTTTATGATATACAATACTTTTTGTTTGGTTACTTACCGCGTAAACAAATAAAGCTGACGGTTTCCCAACGCGAGAGCAGACAACATACAACTGTCCATGAGAGAAGCATGGGTTTTCAAGATTAACGCCGCAAATACTTAAAGACTGACCCTGTGATTTATTTATGGTCATTGCGAAAGCAAGCCGCACTGGAAATTGCAGTCGTTTAAATTCAAATGGCACGTCAGTTGGTATCACTGGGATGCGGGGTATCAACACCTCTTCTCCCTTATATTTTTCTTTTAGAATTGTTGCTTTGATTACATTGTTAAGTAAATTTTTCACTGATAGCCGTGTGCCGTTACAAAGATGCGATGGGTTAATATTTCGTAACATTATGACTACCGATCCTACTTTCAATTGAAGATTATGGGATGGCAATCCTGGCAAATCCAATATGAGTTTCAAAATTCTGGTGGGTAGTTGACGACATCATCTTGATTAGCTGCGCAATCAACTGATTTGTATGTCTTTAATTCTGGGCAATTTCATTTTGAATTTTGAAGTTTATTTCATTTACATCCGTGTTTTTGGCAGCTAATATAGCACGTTTGCTCAACTAAAAATGATCTTTGTAATTTTGAGCGACGTTTGGGGACAACTTTTGTATGAGCTCGGTTGTTGTTTCAGTAAACTGACAAAAATCGACAGGAAATGTAATGCAGCCAGTCGAATCATCAACAGGGATTTTGCCATTACCAAGGTCAATAAGTTATTTAGAAAATTTTTCTTTCTTTCAATTTCATTTCGCTTTTCACGTTGTTCTGTAATCCGATTAGATTGAAAGTTTGCTTGGTTTGTAGCATTTCGACTTCTTCGACCCAAATTACTGCGCCCACGTTTTGGCGGCATGGATCTAAACGTAATCACACAGAACACACAATTGGTTTTCAAGAGAAGTAAAAATATAAAAAAAACAAGAATCGCACGCACGCACAGAAGAGTTAATTTTAAATTACACTATCACTGTAATATTATTATAATATACTATATTACAACATTACTATAATATTGTCTTTGAATATTTTTTTCACATGAATAAATTGATATTCATCCAGTCTAATCAACTTGAATGTATACCATAAATAATTCAAACGCGCATTTGTTTTGTTTAGATTGACGTTGACAATTTAGGTCAACTGTTTGACAGCTAGTTTTTATGAGAAAAGAAAAGTGTTGTTTTTACTATTGCCCACGCATTTTTTTATATTAAAACTTTCCGTGTGCCTTAAGGAACATACGAAACAAAAATTAGCCGAATTGTTCGAGCCTTTCTCGAGTTTTGCGCTTAGCAACATTCATTTTTATTTATATAGATTGTAGCGGTTTCTTTTAATCTTCTGTATTTTGTTACTGATTCTTTTAATACCGTTTTGCAATTATTCCAATTGATTCAACAGAAGTAAGAATATCCAAAAAAACCAAGAATTGCCACGCACAGAAGAATTAATTTTAAATTACACTATCACTATAATATTATTATAATATACTATATTACAACATTACTATAATATTGTCTGAATATTTTTTTCACATGAATAAATTGATATTCATACAGTCTAATCAACTTGAATGTATACCATAAATAATTCAAACGCGCATTTGTTTTGTTTAGATTGACGTTGACAATTTAGGTCAACTGTTTGACAGCTAGTTTTTATGAGAAAAGAAAAGTGTTGTTTTTACTATTGCCCACGCATTTTTTTATATTAAAACTTTACGTGTGCCTTAAGGAACATACGAAACAAAAATTAGCCGAATTGTTCGAGCCTTTCTCGAGTTTTGCGCTTAGCAACATTCATTTTTATTTATATAGATTGTAGCGGTTTCTTTTAATCTTCTGTATTTTGTTACTGATTCTTTTAATACCGTTTTGCAATTATTCCAATTGATTCAACAGAAGTAAGAATATCCAAAAAAACCAAGAATTGCCACGCACAGAAGAATTAATTTTAAATTACACTATCACTATAATATTATTATAATATACTATATTACAACATTACTATAATATTGTCTGAATATTTTTTTCACATGAATAAATTGATATTCATACAGTCTAATCAACTTGAATGTATACCATAAATAATTCAAACGCGCATTTGTTTTGTTTAGATTGACGTTGACAATTTAGGTCAACTGTTTGACAGCTAGTTTTTATGAGAAAAGAAAAGTGTTGTTTTTACTATTGCCCAACATTTTTTTTATATTAAAACTTTCCGTGTGCCTTAAGGAACATACGAAAAAAAAATTAGCCGAATTGGTCGAGCCTTTCTCGAGTTTGGCGCTTAGCAACATTCATTTTTATTTATATAGATTGTAGAGGTTTCTTTTAATCTTCTGTATTTTGTTACTGATTCTTTTAATATCGTTTTGCAATTATTCCACTTGATTTTATGACTCGGTTTCCATGCGTGTTGACAAATTCTAGATTTATTAAAATCGCCCTTTCTAAGATTTATCTAACCACCAATTCTAACATCTAACGGTCTAGATGTCTCACCTATATAGAATATGCCACATACGCAGGGAATTTTATAAACCACATTTTTGGTATTTTGTTGTATATTGTTTGGTTTAGTCTTTGTTAATAGAGATCTAAGAATATTTTTTGTTTTAAATGTCGTTCTTATGTTGTATTTATTTCCTACTCTTTTAATTGTGTCAGAAATACCGCGGATATAAGGAATTGTGAGATTAATAGTTTGAGAGTTATTATTTTTGTTATTAATAACTTGTCTGTTTTATCTAATATCAACATTTTTAAATGATTTATCTATAAAATTTTTTGGGTAATTGTTTTTTATTAAAATGTCTTTTATGTGATTTGTTTCCTTTTTGTAGTGTATCACTGTCAGTACAAACAAGTGCTCTGTCATATAAACTTTTAATTACTCTTATTTTGATCGATTTTGAGTGATTTGAAAAGAAATTGAGATACCTATCTGTGTTTGTCGGTTTTCTGTAAAATGTAGTTTTTAATGTGTTGTTTTGTTTTAATATTAAAGTGTCGAGAAATGGCAATTTATTCCCTCTCTCCATCTCTAAAGTAAACCTAATTGTAGGCTCTCGAGAATTTATATCTTGTAAAAAAATAAAGGAAAAAAAAACATTATTCTTAATTACTGAATGATTAAAACTTTACGTTTTTTTGTTTAGTCAAAATAGTTACCGCAGCTTAGAACTTTGTAGCATGGCACTTATTCTTAATCACGTAATTTTTTCTAAAATATCTAATCGAGGTATAATTATGAATAAAGTGATTGTTTATATTCAGGCTAATATCGTGCATTTCTTTAAGCGGCCTACAGATGGCCAACTTGGTCGACAACCATGTTGAATGTTGGAATGGATAGGTCGGAGGTTGAAATTTTATGTTGGCTATTAGGTTGATGTAGAATCAAAAAGTTTTAATTTTTTGTGGATGGAACCTAATGTTGACAACCAGGTTATAAACATTAGTGAACATCATTATATCCGTGTTTAATGCTTTTATATGTATTATTTTATTATTCTAAATCATTTTTTCTTTATAAAAACGAAAAATAATGTTTACCATCCAAAATAATTAGATTTGGGTAGAATTTTTTGAATGGTACAAAATTATAGAAAGTAAAATGGAAATAATTACAGAATTATGGAAGTAATTATGGACACATTCAAAGACAGAAATAATAAAAAAAAGTTTGCTTCGGTTAAATTGGTTTTGATAGCAAGCCTTTGATCATATTTTTTTACGTGCAGTTTGTTATCTTCCTCACATAGTTCATAAATAACAGGATATAACAATTCTTCATCTAACACCTACTCCACGACAAATTAATCCAAAACACGTGCATACAAACATAAACTTAAACAAACCGTTGAGTCTGTAGACAAAACGAGTGATAAGTGATAATGTTGGCAATCATGTTGAAAGTTTGTAACAAGTAGGTTCAACTTGGTCAGCGACTATGTTGTCAACCAAGCTGATCGTCTATAGGGGACATTAAAAGTTAAAATAATGATGAATTTTTTTTGTTTTCCTAAAACTTGAAATAGTTACAAAAATTCACGATATTTATGCACGACAGACTAACGATTATCGTTAAGTATATTGGACCCGAGTGGCAGAGGAAAGCGCAGGACCGTGAAAATTAGAAACATGCTGAGGAGGGCTTCATCCTGCAGTGAATCGATAGGAGCTGATGATAGTCGAATTGGTTCCTGTCGGGAGTTTGCAGACGTTTCGCTAAAATCTCATTTGGCTCCTTGGTGTTTACTATCGCGAGGTTCGTGTTTTTCCGAGAAGGATCGGTTTCCCGTGCGGTATTTATGTGTTGTGGCCTGAGTCTTAGTCGGTAGCGATTGATTCGCGCTTGCTCGACCCCCTGATACGCTTGCCGGGACGTCATTATTGTTTCCAGTCGTTCTGTCTGGACTGTTGGCCCAAGAACGTTTTTCCACGTTGATGGCAAGTGTAAAGCGTCGTTCCTAGACTTTAGACTTCCTTGGGTTTCGATTTCTATGGCTTCTCTGATCAGGCGTGTCCAAAAATTATTTATGTTGGCTATCTCTTTGCATCCATCAAAGTTCATTTTGTGCCTTGTGTCTAGTTGGTGTTAGAATAATGCCGATTTTTGCTTGTTCCGTATGCTTGCTTTGTGTTCCTCGATTCTAGTAGATCGGTTCGATCATATATATATATATATATATATATATATATATATATATATATATATATATATATATATATATATATATATATATATATCAACTTGGTTAGTTGCTTGACCGGGAGGAAGCCCCACCCATCCCTTACATTGGAGGGCTCATGTTTCGTCTGTTGGTGGTTACACTCATCAGGATACCGACATATGCTCTCTTGTCAAGAATAAGTCATCCCTCTCCTCAATTAAACAACCCATATTTTCGCAGATTTCTCCTAGGATGGCTAAATACTGACGAAAATATGGGTTGTTTGATTGTGGCTAGGGACTCCTTATTCTTGGCGAGAGAGCATATGTCGGTACCCGGATGACTCTAACCACCAACAGACGGAACATGTGTCCTCCAATGTAATGGATGGGTGGGGCTTCCTCCCGGTCAAACAACTAACCAAACTCAGTATGGCGAAGACGCAGGTTGTTGTGCATTACACATGAGATTGTGGAACCCAACGGTCGGTGGTGTATAACTCCTGACTACTGTAGTCTTACTGGACGCAGTCCAAAGAAGTCAAAAAACTCCATATATATATATATATATATATATATATATATATATATATATATATATATATATGCAATGTCAGATTTTTTGGACTACGTCCAGTGAGACAACAATCATCATACACCCCACTGTTGGGTTCCACAATCTCATGTGGAACACACAACAACCTGCGTCTTCGCCTTAATGAGCATTTTTGTTGGTTGATGACTGGAGACGAGCCCCACCCATCCCTTCAACTGGAGGGCATATGTTTCGTCTCTTGATGTTTATACTCTTCAGGGTACCTACACATGCTCCCCCATCAAGAATAGGGAGACCCAATCCACAGCCAACAACCAATGTTTTCGCCGAATTCCTGTTGGATGGCGTATATTAGCAATGTCAGATTTTTTGGACTGCGCCCAATGAGACAACAGTAGTTGAGTGTCATCATACACCCGACCGTTGGGTTCCACAATATCATGTGGAACACACAACAACCTGCGTCTTCGCCTTAATGAGCATTTTTGTTGGTTGATGACTGGAGACGAGCCCCACCCATCCCTTCAACTGGAGGGCATATGTTTCGTCTCTTGATGTTTATACTCTTCAGGGTACCTACACATGCTCCCCTATCAAGAATAGGGAGACCCTATCCACAGCCAACAACCAATGTTGTCGCCGACTTCAAGAGACTCCCAAGAAAATGTAACATAACACTTCACAGGATCAACGGATCAACACCCGGAATGATTTAGAAACATTATCTACCATCCGTGAAAATATTAGATATAATATATATATATATATATATATATATATATATATATATATATATATATATATATATATATATATATATATATATATATATATATACACACATTTCTACTTTAGCTCTACTCCTATTTTCATAAAATTCGACTATTTGTCTAGTTAGCCTACTCGGATTCATCCGTTTGATGTGTCCGTAAAACTTAAGTCTTTTTTTCTCATATCGCTATGTATATCTGTGTATTGTTTGATTTCTTGGTTTTCTCGAAGTCGGTATGTTGTGCTATTTATTTGTTTGGGGCCTAGGATTTTTCTTATGATTTTTCTTTCCTTCTTTTCAATATCCTCGATGTCCCTCTTTCTATTCAAAATGAGCGTTTCTGCAGCATATAGACATTCTGGCTTAATAACCGTGTTGTAATGTCTCAGTTTTGTGTTTTTAGATAAGCATTTTTTGTTGTAAATATTTTGTGTAAGTCTTAATGCCGTTTCCATTTTTTGACATCTACCCTTATTGGTCGCTTTTTCCAACCCATTTTCCATGATTATTTCACCCAAATATTTGAATTGAGAGACTCGTCTGATGTTACCATATTTTGTTTTTAGAAATGGTGTTCTTAGTCTGTTGCAGGTCATGTATTATGTCTTTTCAAAGGAAATTTGGAGTCCTACCTTTTCTGCTGTTTCTTTTAGGATTTCAATCTGTTTCTGTGCCGTTAATACATCTTGAGCTAAAATTGCTAGATCATCAGCAAATGTCAAACAATCAATTTTGATGTTGGTTCTCCCCAGTTTAATGGGCTGGTCAATATTCAGTGCCGACTTTTTTTCACGCCACTCCTGTATTACTTTTTCTAGAACACAGTTAAATAAGAGTGGCGAGAGTCCATCCCCTTGTCTCACACCATTTTTAATTTCGAAGGGCTCTGAGATGTCACCCATGAATTTAACTTTTGACCTCGTGTTAGTTAACGTTGCTTTAATAATTGCCAGCGTTTTCAGATCTAGTCCTTGTTCTTTCAAGATTCGGAATAAAGATTCGCAGTCAATAGAATCATATGCTTTTTTGAAATCCACAAATGTACAGACGAGATTTTTATTGTACAGTTTTTGATGTCTTAGAATCAACTTTAGATTCAGGATCTGTTCAGAGCAGGATCTGCCCGGTCGAAAACCTGCTTGATATTCACCAATGTTGGGTTCTAACTGTCCCTGTGCTCTGTCTAGTAGACATTGAGATATAATCTTGTAACAAACTGGGAGAAGAGATATTCCTCTATAGTTGTTTACATCCGTTCTATCTCCTTTCTTATGTAGTGGATGGATTAGAGCATCTTTCCAGTCTTCCGGAATCCGTTCGGTTCGCCAAACTTCTTGTAGAATTTTGGTTATTTCCTTGATTGTACCCGGACCAGCGGATTTCAAAAGTTCAGCAATGATTCCATCTTCATCAGAAGCTTTGTTATTTTTAAGCTGCTTGATTTGCCTAATTATTTCCTCTTCATTTGGTGGTAATGAATCTGTGTTTGTTTGTTTAGGGTTTAGTGTTGGTAATTTGTTTAAGGGCTCAGGATAGTTTAGTATTTGTTCAAAATATTTATATATATATATATATATATATATATATATATATATATATATATATATATATATATATATTATATATATACATACATGCATTGGGTTTTTTTCCGGGAGCACATCCGGTTGTCAAGTTCACTTCACCTTGTAGTTGAAAACTACAAGGTCCGAACAATCAGAGAAACCCTTGAAATAGAAGAAAGAGGTGAGCTGAATACGCGAAACGACGCTCGCAACATTCCAAAAGTATGGAAATCTCTTCTGAAAAAAGAAAAAACGTGGCAACGTGGCCGCGAGGTAGAAAAATCAATAAACGGACGCCCGACAGCGTTGCCGACCGCCGCAAATGCTCCCGAACTACCCCGATATAATCTGCGCAGTCGCTTTTGTGGCCGGCCGGCTATAAAAGCGAACACAACGACCCGTGCACGTCAGTTGGACTCTTCAGTCGATGCGATCAACACTTGAAATGCCAAATGCGATTTTTGGCGAAAAGTCGTGACACTTCACAGGATCAACGGATCAACACCCGGAATGATTTATTAACATTATCTACCATCCGTGAAAATATTAGATGTAATATATATATATATATATATATATATATATATATATATATATATATATATATATATATATATATATATATATATAAATGTGTGTATATGTATGAGAATTTTGATACTATAAGATTCAAGGTACGGAGGTAAATTCTGTAAAAAAAATAACTTTTTTAACCTCAAATTCAGAAATGAATCTCTCTTTTTAGCTATAATTCTCTCTTTTTTTCTCAGCCGGTTACGCTACGTTGCCAGACCTTTGGTCGAGTGTTTGGTTATTAGTAATTGAAAACAAAAGTTTAACTTCAATTATTTAAATAGGTGTATCGGTATCCAGACATTATTCTTTTATAATATATTCTTCTGTATATATTAAACTTTATCATGTGATATTTTTTATTCCATAAAACAATTAAGAGTGAAAAAATAGAAAAATTTGTTGGGGATATCATTCTATCTGGACGGTGAATAATTTTCAAATTTTTAGCTCAATTCAATTACACATCCTTTCTCACAATTACCGAATTTCAAAATAAGTTTCGCTCGTATCCCCTTAAACTCTGTAAATTCATATGGTTTTGGAAAGAACGTACCAATAAGTTTAAATAAAATATATTAACAAGGCTCTCTTATTTTATTCGCCACCATTGTATCAAGGAATTGGGTTACTGTCAGCTGATCCAAAAACACAAAATCATTAGGATATATTTGAGTACAAATTTATTTACAACAGTGACTTAACTCAAGGACATCGGCAACGGGGATGTTTCACTTCAACATCTCAATTGAGAAAAAAAAAACAAAATGGGGCAAAATAAATCATAAAAAATATAAATATAAAATAGTACTATGTACAATGTTGTAATGCAGACACTCACCACGTATCTTGCAGTAGCAGTTCTGTTTTTACGCTTCGCTTCTTGTTCTTCTTTCAAAGACAATCAAGAAAAAAAAACATATTTTACATATGCTATAAAAAATAATTTAAATAATTATAATCGAGAATGAAACTATTGTGGTTCGGTTCAATTATCTTCGTCTATCAATCGTTTAGTTCGATGATGTCTCTGGAGCTACCTGCTCTGTTTGCCATTGAACCCGGTCCGCCGCCATGCGCTGCCGCCATCTGCATCAGCCGGATCTCTTCCGGAGAGAGGGTCATATTGCCCAACAACTGGTTGCTCATCTGCTGCTTTTGTAACATCTGACGCATCCGCATCTCTTGTATGTACTGTTCGCGCATTCTTTGCGCTTGCAGCGCCTGCATCAGTCTAACCTCCTGCTGCACTCGGTTGAACAGACTGAAATTATTTTCCGATATTTGCATTTGGAGCTGTTGAACGAGCGCCGGAAGGATTCCTTTGATCTGTAGGTCAGACCACGTAGGATTGTCTTTCCGAACAATGTTTCCCAATGCTAACTGGATAAGTTGCGGGGAAAAGTTGTTAATGGACAGTGGTCCTGTAAGAGAAACTTTTATCGTGAAAACAAGCAGATATTTAACCGAAATTAATCCCTACCGGTCATGTTGAAGTTCCCCATTCCTCCATAATTGGTCACTACGTTCCTCCTCAGTTCCTTCTCGTTTTCAAATTCCTCCCAAGCGGCTTTCCGCTCCTCTTCGTTCAACTCTTCGTCTTGTTTGTTTTCCAACAGAGACTGGTGCTCGTGGTACTTGAAGATCGTTCCCTCGTACTTCTGCAGCATCTCCCCGAGAAGCACGTCTTTTGGCACCAGCGGGATGGGACGATCAGCAGGCTCCAAATCAATCCTAAAAACGAAAGATTTTTTTGTTGTTGTTATTCAGTGAACTTGTAAAATTCCCCACTTGTAAAGTTCTTGAATATCGTTCTGACTGTAGTGCCTGTCGATCTGTTGTTCGTCAATTACTCTCTTGGAAATGGCCTGTTTGGTGACTTGTCGTTCGTAAATCTTCATTTCCATCGTTCCCTGAAAGAAAACAGTAACAAATCTACTCTTCTATTGCAATCTTTAGTGTGAAACACCTAAACTCGAAGAGATTCACCACTGTCAGGCATGTAAATATGAAACCGGAATTTTTGTATAGAAAATACACGTTTATTGTATGAAAATGATAAAGAATATTTTATTCTAAGTATTGCTCATCGCTGGATATTCATTTTCCACCTATCCACATGTTGTCCTTTTGAGGCAAACCTGTCATCGAGCCATTTTTGTAAGAAGTGAAGCGCGGCTCAGCAAGTGCGTGTCCCATCAATGCAAATAAGTAGTAATCGGTCGGAGCGGAAGTCTGGTGAGTAAGCCGCACGCGAAACTATTTCCCGACTAAAGCCTCAATCGTTTTCTTGATCAGTTTTTACTGTGTGCAATGGTGCATTATGAAGCAAAATTGCTTTGCGGTGCACATTTGCTTTGCATTTGCGGTGCACACTTTGCGGTGCAAAATTGCTTTGCGGGTTTTTGATATTCTGGTCGTTTTTCACGCAATGCTTGATTCAAATCAATCATTTGTTGTCGGTAGCGTTCAGTATTAACGGTTTCGCCGGGTTTTAGCAGCCCATAATAGATCCCACCACCAAACACAAAGCATTGTCTTCCATCCCAGCTATTTGGCTTTGCAGTCGATGTCGATGGTTCGCCTGGAGTTGCCCATGATCTTTTACACTTAGGATTCTCAAAATATATCCCTTTTCATCGCCAATCGATGGATTCGATGGAGAGATGAGTTTCTTTTGTACCTGGCGAGCAGCATCTCGCAAGTGGTTTTTTGGTTTTCCTGCGGGTTTTCATTTAGTTCATGTGGAACCCATTTTCCCATCAACTTTCAAACGTATTCAGACGGTTTCTCGTAACACATTTAATTGATCGGCGAGTTGTTGAGTTTGAGAGTCATCCTCATGCAACAATGCTTGCAATTCGCTGTCTTCAAACTTTTTCGGTGGTCTTCTACGTTCTTAGTTTCTCACGTCAAAATCGCCACTTCTGAATTTTCTAAACCACTCAAAGCATTGTGATTTACCAAGAGCATGCTCACCGTAAGTTTCAACAAGCATTCGATGCGGTTCTGCAGCAGTTTTCTTTAAATGGTATCAAAAATCAATGCTGTCCTCAAATCCTACGTTTGCAAGCACAACATTTAACACGTTCAGCGCTATTACAAGTTATGTTGTTAGATGAAACTTGTAGAGGTGAGTTGAAAATATTTGTCAGATGTCAGTAAGAAAATGGCACCAATGACGCGGTTTGATGATAACTACATTGACAGCTAGGGCCATCTAGGGACAGATTTCGGTTTCATATTTACAGATCTGGTAAGCACCAATGGGACATCTGAGAGGATTTCTTGAGTGGAAATCAATAACAAGTTTGTTTCAGAGTACAGTTCGCTAACAAGATTTTGTTCTAACATTTTCAGCCAATTTATTCATGGGCAAATTTGAAACTGAGGTCAAAGGTAAATTCAGTTACTTTCCAAGGATATGGCTGCGGTATGTGGATATTTTTGCAATTTTGTATATAGAAAACGGTGGTTTGTTAAGATTTTAAATATGACATCGAAAACAATGATATCTTGCCATTTTTAGATGTTTTAGTCAGTTGGAATAATAAAACTGGGTTAGATTTTAACGATTCAAACCACAGCTTCCATAGCAAAATGGAACGTTTAAACTTTATGGCAGAATAATTAATTTTCCTTTAAACCAAGATAGTCATAACAAAGGATTTAAATTGATTAGGGATGTGGCCAAGGTGAACGGTTATACTAAGTAGTATAATATTGTAGATAGATTAATTGGAAAACACAAGTTTACACAATTATTAAGAAAATCTTCGATTTTTCAAAAGGAACAAAACAAATAATAATGACAATACCGTTTGATACCCGATTAAAAACGACTGGAGCTAACTATCCCAAGGAAATACGTGATGTGGTGAAAGGCAAGAGAAAAGAGTTGCAAAGATCCAGAAAAAGAGACGATAAAAATAGACTAAATAATCTGACTCGAGAGCTTAAAACGGAAATCCAGATACCGAAAAATGAATCAATCATTAACTACCTTAAAGAACTAAATGATGATCAGATCTCAGATTATTCACTCTGGAAAACTACAAAGAGCTTGAATAGATCAATTAAACCATTTCCTCCCATACGAGAAGCAAACGGTACATGGGCCAGAGACAACAAACAAAAGGCTAACCCAACAAGGAACTTGAAGTAATTGATCAACCAGATATAGTACAAGAAAACCAAAAAATAGACTGTTACACCTAAAGAAGTAGCTAAGGAAATTAAGGAAAATACAAATTCCAAAAAAGCCTCAGGATTATTTCAGGCGAAATACTAAAGCAACTGTCTAGAAAAGGCATTGTTAAAATTACCCATTTAATAAATGCAGTATTTAGATTAAAATATGTTCCAATTTTATGGAACACAGCAGAAGTCATAATGATACCAAAACCATTTCCACCATTTCACTGCTGGCAATGGTTGCTAAATTGTTTTTAAGAAGGCTAAATGAGATAATGGAAAAAAGCAGCTGGTTCCCGACCACCAGTTTGGTTTTCATAATAAACAAGCAACATTTGATCAAGTGCACGGAATAACAGATACCATAGAAAAATTCCTGGAAGAAAAGAAAATATGCTCAACCATGTTTCTGGATGTGGCCTAAGCATTTGACAAAGTAGGGCATCAAGGATTAATTATTAAATTAAAAAGATGCTTACCAGTGCAGCTTGTTGAATCCTATATAAATCAGCGAACTTTCAGAATTAAGCAAGAAAATGAATACTCAAAAATAAAATCAATAAATGCAGGAGTGCCCCAAGGCAGCGTACTGGGACCTACGCTTTATCTGTTATATACTTGCAACATTCCAGTAACAGTAAACATCAAACTAGCCACATTTGATGATACTGCAGTCTTGACACTTGAAAACACCATAGAAGAAACAACTGTCAATCTCTAACGCGCAATAAACGACATAAACGCTTGGACCAAACAATAATACAATTCGATGCAAAAAAAATAGGCAAATATGGGTCTTAACCTGGATGCCCGACTAAAATGGAAAGAACAATTTAAACTCAAATATAAAAATATGGGAATGTAAATATGGGGTAAAAAATATGGACTCAAGTAACTGTAGTAATTTAAGTTAAGTATACTTAAAATGCTTATTAATCTTAAGACTAGATCAGATGCATTGTTCATCTTCAAAAAACAAATTCAGTTAACTTTTTGAATTATTAACGTAACAGTTTATGATTTCTACACTGTAGGGCTATATGACAGCCGTACCATGTAAAAATCATGAACTGTGACTCAAACAGAACAAAGGTTAGTTTTAGAACGAGATGGAATCATCTCCTGATGATGCGAATATGGTTAGCGAAACGCGCGTATACAATTTACATAAAATGATTTGGTGTTTAGTGGTGAATCTCTTCGAGTGACAAATCTGTCGTGATAGGATCAAGGAAACTTACGTAGTTGACAAATCGATATATGTAGCAAGGTTTCGTTTGACCAAACCTGTACACTCTGTATATGCTCTGGATATCGTGGGAAGGATTCCACGACACGTCGAATATGATGACTCTGTTGGCAGCCACCAGGTTGATGCCCAAACCTCCGGCTTTGGTTGATATCAAGAACAGTCTGCAAGGATTGGGGGATAGTTAATCCAGTCAGACTCAAAAAAATATTTTTTTCAGTACCTCGCTCTTATATTATTTGGATTGTTAAATGCGTCACACCAGATGGCTCTGTTGTCGCAACTCGAGGAACCATCTAACCGGAAGTAATCTAAACCAATTGCCCAGGAACCAACGTGACCTCCTAAAGACGAAACAGGCAACGTTTTAATCTTAAAGTGTACGACTTTCTTCGAATACGAACCGTTTTTGCTGGACTCGCCGCGTTGTGTTGCCTCATCTATCTTTTCCAGAAAGTATTCTATACAGTTCAATGTATATAATGATTGTGAAAACACTAGTCTGCAACGAACAATAAAATTAAAATAACGTTCAAACATTTTATACATTAGATCCTCAATTATATTCTCAGCCTAAACGTCCCATCAACTATTCGATTCGAAGGAAGGAAGGAAAACGCTGAGAACTAAGTTGATGGGCTAATGTACACCTACATTTTATCCCCGATCTCTTCACATTCTCTTAAAATCTCGAACAACAAAAACATTTTCGCGCTATGATCGGGATTATCTAGCTCGTCACTGTCTATGTATTCTTGCCACCACTCCTTCGGTTCCACAGCCTCCACTTCGCTGTCCGATTCTTCACCGGCCTCACGCTTCTGCGCCGCTTGCGCTCTGGTACACCTCTTTCGCCTAAGAAAAAAATCGGAACTTCGAAATCGAATAAATTAAAAACATTCTCGTAATTACTTGGCGGGTGATTTTTTCTTTTTCTTCTTCTTGTTGGAGTCGGATCGTATCGAGGTGTCCGAGGCGGAATTTGACTCGGATGAGTCTGAATCCGGCGTGGAAGTGCCTGCCTCGTCTGACCCATCGTCGATAAAATCTCGCAGGGAACCTTCAGAATCAGATTCCATCATCTAAAAACAACAAAAACAGGTAAATAGATTTAATTGGGGGAAGACAAGTACAAAGGTGATATTTTTGAGATATTTAAAACAAGAAAGTATTGTGAAAGTTAGAGCCCTTAATACTTATATTAAGAAGTGTATCATCGCGACATTCGGTTTTTTAATAGAAATCGCATCTTTCGTCCAGAACTCCTAAACCATCGATTTGAAAAATTTGAGCAACACATATTCTTGAAGGGAGTTGAATTCTCTACAAAAAAGGTTTCATTATAAAGTTACGCCAAACAAGCCGTTTCCATGTAATCGTACCTTGAACATTGATCTCTTTTTACAATTTTACTTTTCAAATTTGAAATGTTGTAACTAATGAACGAATCAATATTTGAAAAAATACAATACATAGTCTCAGAGGAAATTGAATGCGCTACAAAAAAGGTGCCTAACATTTTTCGTTAAATTCACTCCTTCCAAAGTTATTCAAGTGTATATCTACATCGATAAAATAACTTTAACCTTCGATAATTGTAAAAAGTATGGTGTTTTATTTATTTATGCTTGATTAGATGTTGGGATGGTGGTAGAAATAGTAATGATGGTGATGGTAGTAATAATTCTAATATTCCATTGTTTATACCCCAGAGTTGCCAATAAGTCGTTCAATGATAAAGAAAGTCGACTTCAAAAATGATCCACTTATGTTGAAAAGTGCTCATGAAGGAGATATTGACGAGGATCTTTATGAACTTGAATATGATGGGCTCGAACATTTAGCTGGATATATATATGTTTCAAGTTAAATGATTCCAGTTTAGAAAGACCCAGCACGTCCAAACATACCTGAACTGATCACTTAAGAAAAGGAGGTTTACACAAACCTTCTGAAGATTTTCTTTCACAAAATTTTAAGTCTGTTAATGGAGAATCCTTGACCAAAAATTATTTGAATAATTTGATGTTTAGAAGTAGCCACATTGAATGCCCAGAAAATAACTTAAAAAACTTTCCAGTTGTATATTGCAATTTTATATAACCAATTTATATTATTTCTTACATACATTTTTAAACTGAGAAACAAAATGATTTGTTTATATACATTTCAAATACTTTTTTTTTTGCTGATTTTAAACGCGGCTGTACAAATACCGACGACGCTCAACGTCGCCCAAATTCGGCAGTTATTCCAGAAAAAATAAAAACAGTCAACAAAATAGTTTTGGTCGATCGTAAATTGAAGTTACGTGAGATAGCTGACACTTTAAAGATATTAGAAGACAGTGTATTCACCATTTTGCATGAACATTTGTCCATGTGAAAGCTTTGTTCGAAGTGGATATCGCGTTTGCTCAGTCGATTAAAAACAGCAACGCGTCGATAGTTCAGCGTGCTGTTTGGGGCTGTTTCAGCACAATAAAAAGGATTTTTTCATGCGGTATGTGACAATAAATGAAACATGGATCCATCACTACACTCCACACTCAAATCGGCAGTCAGCTGAGTGGACAGCAACGGGTGAAATCCGCCCAAAGCGACCAAAAACGCAAATGCCAGCTGATAAGGTTTTGGCATCCGTATTTTGAGATGCGCAAGATATTTTGTTCATTGATTACCTTGACAAAGAAAAAACCATCAATAGCGAATATTAGATGATGTTATTGAAGCGTTTGAAGGAAGAAATTTCGAAAAAACGCCCTCAAATGAAGAAGAAAAAAGTGTTCTTTCATCAGGATAATGCTCGCAACAATAGGAAACTTGCAAGAATTGCATCCCCATTCGCCGTATTCTCCGGATCTGGCTCCCATCGACTACTACCTGTTTGCAGACCTACAAAGAAAGCTCCAGGGAAAGAGATTTGGCTCCAATGAAGAAGTGATTGCCGTGAAGAATTGATAAGCTAAAGGAAAATTGTGAGGCCGAAATATGTGAGAGAATATTTTGAATATATTGTGAAACAAATAGCAAGTGTTTTATTATTATTCACGTATGGGCCCTGGTGGATCACGCGAAGTACAGCTAGAGGCGTTTGTTGTTGTTAGCCTTCCTTTGCGCCCATACTAATTTCATTGTTTCGCTAGGAGCTTTTTTCCTTTCGTCAGACCAAGTTGTTCCAGTCTTCCTACATTTTTCTCTCTGGTCAACCTTACAAACGTTAACCTTGTGTTTGAAACAGCCTCTATCCTGAATTTCACTCTGTGTAATATTTGCTGATCTTAGGTCCTCTTTAATTACAGCAATCCATTTAATTATTTCTACTTTAGCTCTACTCCTATTTTCATAAAATTGAACTATTTGTCTAGCTAGCCTACTCGGATTCATCCGTTTTATGTGTCCGTAAAACTCAAGTCTTCTTTTTCTCATATCGCTATGTATGTCTGTGTATTGTTTGATTTCTTGGTTTTCTCTAAGTCGGTATGTGGTGATATTTATTTGTTTGGGGCCTAAGATTTTTCCTATGATCCTTCTTTCCTTCTTTTCAATGTCCTCGATGTCTCTCTTTCTATTAAAAATGAACGTTTCTGCCCCATATAGACATTCTGGCTTAATAACTGTGTTGTAATGTCTCAGTTTTATGTTTTTAGATATGCATTTTGTGTTGTAAATATTTTGTGTAAGTCTCAATGCCGTTTCCATTTTTTGACATCTACCCCTATTGGCCGCCTTCTCTAACCCATTTCCATGATTATTTCACTCAAATATTTGAATGAATTGAGAGACTCGTCTGATGTTATCATATTTTGTTTTTAGAAATGGTGTTCTTAGTCTGTTGCAGGTCATGTATTGTGTCTTTTCAAAGGAAATTTGGAGTCCTACCTTTTCTGCTGTTTCTTTTAGGATTTCAATCATCAGCAAACGCGAGATAATCAATTTTGATGTTGGTTCTCCCTAGTTTAATGGGCTGGTCAATATTCAGACGACTTTTTTTCGCGCCGCCCCTGTATTACTTTTTCTAGAACACTGTTAAATAAGAGTGGCTAGAGTCCATCCCCTTGTCTCACTCCAGTTTTAATTTCGAAGGGCTCTGAGATGTTACCCATGAATTTAACTTTTGACCATGTGTTAGTTAATGTTGCTTTAATAATTGCCAGCGTTTTCAGATCTAGTCCTTGTTCTTTCAAGATTTGGCATAAAGATTCGCGATCAATAGAACCATATGCTTTTTGGAAATTCACAAATGTACAGACGAGATTTTTATTGTACAGTTTTTGATGTCTTATGATCAACTTTAGATACAGGATCTGCCCTGTCGAAAGTCTGCTTGATATTCACCAATTTTAGGTTCTAACTGTCCCTGTGCTCTGTCCAGTAGACATTGAGATAGAATCTTGTAACAAACTGGGAGAAGAGATATCTCTCTTTAGTTGTTTACATCCGTTCTATCTCCTTTCTTATGTAGTATATGGATTAGAGCAACTTTCCAATCTTCCGCAATCCGTTCGGTTCGCCAAACTTCTTGTAGAATTTTGGTTATTTCCTTGATTGTACCTGGACCAGCGGATTTAAAAAATTCAACAGTGATTCCATCTTCATCAAGAAGCTTTGTTATTTTTAAGTCGCTTGATTTGCCTAATTATTTTATCTTCATTCGGTGGTAATGAATCTGGGTTTGTTCGTTTAGGATTTAGTGTTGGTAATTTGTTTAAGGGCTCAGGACAGTTTAGTAGTTGTTCAAAATATTTAGCGAGTTCTTTGCAATTGTCTTGGTTATTTAGAGCTAATTGTTCGTTTTCCTTTTGAAAGCAAATACTTTGGGGTTGATAGTCTGTTAATTTAGTTTTAAATGTTTTGTAAAAGTTTCGGGTGTATTTTTTTGGAAATCTTTTTCTATTTCATTAAGTTGATTGTTTTCATATTTTCTTTTAGTTTATCTAATTAGCTTGGATTTTTCTTTTCTTACATTCAAAAACATGTTATAATTTATTGCTGTATTTTGACTGTTCCAATCTTTGAATGCTTTACTTCGACTTAATACTGCTTGCTCGCAAAATTCATCCCACCATGGATGTTTTCTACGTTTTTGTAAAGGGACCAACTTGAAGGCTGTTTTAATAATTTTCTGTTTCAACTCTTGCCAGTTCTATGCTGGTTGTTTACAAGCTCTTTTGTTAGGGTTGGTTTTATTTTCGTAGGGTCGAACTTTGGTATTAGCAGCCTCTTTTGAATAAGTTTTCGAGGTTTTAAGCTAAGTTTGATTCTAGTCAAGTAGTGATCCGTGTCTATGTTAGCCCCTTTCCTGACTTGAACATTCAAAATCTCTTTATAATTGTGGTACGAAATGGCAACATGGTCAATTTGAAATTCACCCATGTACGTGTTTGGGCATCTCCAGGTCTTTTGTTTTATTTTATTCTTAAAATGAGTTGACATTATTTTTAGATTAAACTGCGAACATAGTTCAACCAATCTTGTACCATTATGGTTAGTCCATTTATGAGCGGGAAAACTGCCGACTGTTTTCCTGTTCTTTCTTTCTTTCCCTAGTTGGGCGTTGAAAAGCAAGTGTTTTAATTATTATCATTGTTACTATGTTTCATCAAGTGCCAACCGCGCAATCAATCGAAACTAAAAGTTATTGTTTTATTGGTCATCCTATGAACCTATTGAGTGATGTGTTATATATTGTAGGTGGAATTAAACTTAGCTAATATATATATATATATATATATATATATATATATATATATATATATATATATATATATATATATATATATATATATATATTTTTTTTTTTTTTATTTGGGTTTTGTGACTAAAATTCAAAAAATATCAAAAATATCTGTTTTTATGTAAATTAATATTATATATAATATTACATAATATTAACTCTGTGCTTAAGAACCACATATTTTCAATTAGAAAATGATTATTATCAACAAAATTTCAGAATGGCAATGGGTTCTTCACTTTCTCCTTTGATGAGTAATATCTTTATGGAGGAACTCGAGAATGACATATTAAATAAATCTCTTAAAAAGCCAATAATATGCCTTAGATATGTTGATGATATTATTGCTATATGGCAACGTAACATTGACGATCTAAATATTTTTTTACAAGATGTATTTTCGAGAGCCTACAATTAAGTTTACTTTAGAGATGGAGAATAAATTGCCATTCCTCGACACTTTAATATTAAAACAAAACAACTCATTAGAAACTACAATTTACAGAAAACCGACAAACACAGATAGGTATCTCAATTTCTTTTCCAATCACTCAAAATCGGTCAACATAGGAGTAATTAAAAGTTTATATGACAGAGCAAAACTTGTTTGTACCGACAGTGATACACTACAAAATGAAATAAATCACATAAAAGACATTTTAATAAAAAAACAAATACCCAAAAAATGTCATAGATAAATCCTTTAAAACTTTTGATACCAGACAAAACAGACAAGTTATAAATAACAATAATAATAACTCTCAAACAATTAACCTCACAATTCCTTATATCCGCGGTATTTCTGACGCAATTAAGAGTAGGAAATAAATACAACATAAGAACGACATTTAAAACAAAAAATACTCTTAGATCTCTATTAACAAAAACTAAACCAAACAACACACCACAAAATATCAAAAATGTGGTTTATAAAATTCCCTGCTAATGTGGTAAATTCTATATAGATGAGACATCTAGACCGTTAGATGTTAGAATAAAAAACCTTCTTAGAAAGAGCGATTTAAATAAATCTAGAATTTGTCAACACGCATGGAAATCGGGTCATAAAATCAATTGGAATAATTCCAAAACGGTATTAAAAGAATCGGTAATAAAATACAGAAGATTAAAAGAAAATAATTAAATTAAAATAAAACTTTTTAAACTTTTTTTTTTTAATTTATTAATTTAAATAAAAATAAATGTATTGCTATGCCTTCGGTAGAATTAAATTCAATATGATTCTCGATTCTAAAGAATACAATTAAAAACATTTAAGAATTTCAATAAACAATTTTAAGCACACGGTAAACCCCACCTATATATAATTTTTTTGGTAGTATGTCACTGTCATTAAAAACTAATTGTCAATGTGTCATTGACATACACAAAAAATATATTTACTTTCGATCTTTTCATAATATATAGAAATTAATTTAATTTATTTTTAGATTCGTTTTGAAAACGGGAGGAGAATACTTCCCGAAACGTTAACGTTAAAAGTTTGTATATTTTTTTAGAACATTTTTATATTTTCAAAATGTTGTTCGTTAGGCAAATTTATTACAAAAATCGCTGAGAAATTTGTCTCCGTTTGGTTTTTTGTTTTTACCCAGTGATTCTTTATTTACATAAGAACAGATATTTTTGATATTTTTTGAGTTTTAGATCGTGGCGAAAAACCCAAATAAAGAAAAAAAATATATGAACACGCCACAATCATTCATACATTACTTAGCTAATGTAGTTGAAACAAGGAAAGTTCTAAGATATGGTTGACTCAATACTGCAGCCACCTCATATATACACCTCTTTTAATGTAGCTTGAACATAGAGAAAAGCCACGCCATCATTTCTTGTGACTTCAATATCAAATTGAAACTTGTATAGTCCAGTTCAAGATATTTCTTTGCCTCTCGGCAAAATGTTAATTGCCCCACTAAATTTCAATAAAAATATTCCAAGTTTCTTCAAGGACGCCAGAGTCGGAGTGGTTTAATTTATGAATAATTTTGGAAAAAATAAAATATTAAATTATTATTATTATGTATGACTAAAACATTGTTTACTGGTTTGTGTATTTTGAATTTATCAGTACAATAAAAATAAATAACTAAATAAATAAATGTATCTATTAGTACAATAAAAATTAATCGTCCCATCACCTCGCTATATGGCCGGCCCATCTCCATTTTAATTGCTTTACTCTTCCAATGATGTCACAGACTTTTGTTTGTTCCCTGATCCATGCGCAGGACTTTCTGTCTCGTCCTGTAATGCCAAGCATACATCTTTCCATTCCCCTCTGTGCTATACGAAGTTTTTGAATTAATTGCAATGTGAGTGTCCAGGTTTCACTTCCGTATGTCATAACGGGTAGAACGCACTGATCGAAGACTTTTCTTTTCAGGCAAAGTGGGAGTCTGCTCTTAAACACTATGTTGAGTCTACCAAATGCCTGCCAACCACATTTAACACACCGTTCCACCTCCTGGGCGGTATTCCCCTCCATTGAAATCCTCTGCCCAAGATATATAAAGCTGTCCACAATCTCTAAATTTCTTCTTAAAACTGAAATTCTTCTGTCCTGAGCGAAGTTATTGAACATAACCTGACTCTTTTTCAGGTTTATTTTCAAGCCAAATGGTTCGCCAGCACTTTGCAGTTCTTGTATGCGTCTTTGCAGCTCCTCTAGGACTTGTGAAATGAGAATAATATCATCTGCAAATCTAAGATGGTTTAAGTTCGCACCATTGATCTTTACACCATCCTGTTCCCAATCCAGTTTACGGAATACTTCTTCAAGGCCAGAAAAGGATAGGCGATATTGCGTCACCCTGCCGTACACCTCGGTCTATATTAATTCCCACTTCAAGATCATCAAGGTGAATTGTGGCTGTAGCTCCATCATATATCGATTCTAATAGGTTTACATAGGCTCTCTCTACACCTTGGCTAAGCAGTGCATCCATTATCGCATGCTTTGAGATGGAATCAAATGCTTTTTCGTAGTCGATAAAAGCCAAGCACAGTGGCATGGTGTATTCGTTGTGCCTTTCTATGACCTGCTGTACAACCTGGATGTGATCCATTGTACTGAATCCACTTCTGAATCCTGCTTGTTCTCTTGGTTGTGCGTCATTCAGTTTTTTTAATATAGTTTTTGAAATTATCTTAGTGAAAACTTTGTACATTACTGATAGGAGGCTTATTGGACGGTAGTTCTTTAAATCTTCCTGTGCTCCTTTTTTAGGTAAAAGAATCACTTTTGTATTTTTCCATAAGTCAGGTACTTTTTATTCTTTGAGGCATTTTGAGTATAATTTTGCCAGTGTTTTATGTAACGTCCGACCACCAGTTTTTAGCATTTCGACAGTTACACTATCCTTTCCTGGAGCCTTGCCGTTCTTCATCGATTCTATAGCATTTGTTACTTCCTCCACTAGGATATCTGGCATTTGTTCTCACGTGGGTATTGTTGTCGTTGATTGGTTCTGATCTTCATATAACTGGGAATAAAATTTTCTGACAATCTCTAACATTTGGGTACGCGCTCTGCACACTGTGCCATCCTCACGCTTTAAAGCATATATTTGCGTTCTTTTGTTTCTCAGCTTCTGTTTAGCTTTGTTAATTCCTTTGTTTTCTTCCAAGGTTTTTTGCACTAGCTGCATATTGAATCGGCGCGTGTCCTCTCTGATACGTTTTCTTATAGTTTTGCAGAGCTCAGTGTACTCGACCCTGCCAAAAGGACTACCTGCATTTCTCATTGCTCGCCGTTTCTTCATTAAATCAATGGTCTCACTGGAGATTTTTGTTTGTTTGAGATATTTTTCTTCTGGTGCTATTCAAGGAGCAATGGGAATTGGAGCAATCTCAAAATCGCTTCCTCTCTCCAGCAGTTTTCCAGAATCCACCTTGCCCTTCTTTGATCTTACCATTCTTTCACGCTCTTTTCGATAGTCAATCCGAACCCTTGCTTATACCATTCGGTGGTCACTTCCAACATTAAAATTGTTAAGGACAGTACAATTGGTAAATATTGGTTGATATTGTATAGTCAATTTCGCTTGTGAGCCCAGATGGACTTTTCCATGTCCATTTTCTGCTGATATTTTTCTTATAGAATGAATTCATAATATATAGTTCTTGTCTTTCAGCAAAATCAACCAATCTGTCACCTCTATTGTCTCGCTCACCAGTTCCATCTGGGCCAGTTGCATTTTCGTCTGTTCTTGTTGTTCCAATTCTGGCATTAAAATCACCCATCAGGATTTTGTACCTACATTTCTCCTTGTATAAAAGCTGGGCCACATCATCATAAAATTCCTCAATTTCTTCATCCCTATGGCTTATAGTTGGTGCATAAGCTTGGACGATTTGAAGCCTACACTTTTTATTCCGCTGAATGACACATTGATTGACATTAATAATAAGTGGTTCTATATTATTAGTAAATGAGACATAGGAATCTTCTATCTGTATATTCTAATCTGTATTTTATTAATGATCCGCGTTTCGTTAATGAAGACGTTTCTGCTGCGGCTACATTTACATTAAACCAGTATTTAACAATTTGGTTAGCATAGGACGATAAATGTTTTCTTTTAAAATTAGCATTACCGGAGGCACAATGATCATTATCTTGCCAAGAACGCCACAATAAAAATACGATCGAAATTGTAGAACTTCGAAACCACTAAACCAGATATAAAATTAATTTTATCTTTTTACCTGTTATTTTATTAGGCCCGGCCCTATTTCCTTTTTTTGTGCAACTTTGCCGGGTTTCGTTACGACAGGGGTTGTTAACAGTTTATTGCAGCCATTCGGTCAACGATATATCTTGAACCGCACTATACACTTGAACATTTTTCAAATAAAGGATTATTTTTTTAAATAACTATCTTTTTTAATTTTTCTTTATAGATTTCAGGAAGTATGATCTTGATCTATGATGTATGATTTCAGGATGATATGAATATGTATGAATTTATATATATAAAGACAGCAATGCCCACGGAAGAGCAAATGTCAGATATCCTGTTGGAAGAAGTGATAAATGCCATAGAAGCGATGAAGAATGGAAGACTCCAGGAAAGGACAATAGTAACGGTTGAAATGTCGAAGGCTGGTGGTCGAACTCAACATAAAAGACCGGCAAAATTGTACTCAAAATGCTTCAAAGACCAAAAAATTCCCAGTCTATGGAAAAATGCTGAAGTGATTCTTCTTCATAAGAAAGAAGCACAGGAAGATTTAAAAAACTACCGCCCAATAGGCCTCCTATCAGTTATGTACAAAGTTTTCACCATTTTAATATCTAAAAGAATATTAAGAATACTGAATGATCCACAACCAAGAGAGCAGGCAGGATTCAGAAGTGAATTCAGTACAATGGACAATATCCAGGTAGTCCAACAGACCATAGAAAGACACAATGAATACACCATGCCACTGTGCTTGGCTTTTATCGACTATGAAAAGGCATTTGATTCAGTATCAACGCAGGCCATAATGGATGAATTGCTTAACCAAAGGATAGACAGAGCCTATGTGAACCTACTGAGATCCATGTATGAGGAAGCTACAGCTACAGTTCACATGGATGACTTTGAAGTTAAAATCAACGTAGAACGTGGTGTACGGCAGGGTGACTCAATATCGCCTGTTCTTTTCTCGGCCTGCCTTGAAGAGGTATTTCGTAATCTGGATTGGGAACAGCAGGAAATAAAAATCAATGGTGCAAATCTAAGCCATCTTAGATTCGCGGATGATATCGTTCTCCTTTCACAAGACCCAGATGAGCTACAAGAACACATACGAGAGCTGCAAAGGACAGGAGAATCATTTGGTTTGAAAATAAACCTAAAAAAAAGTCAGCTTATGTTTAACAAATTCGCTGTCAACAGAAGAATTTCTATTTTAGGAAGTGATTTAGAGGTTGTGGACCATTATATATATATATATATATATATATATATATATATATATATATATATATATATATATATATATATATATATATATATATATATATATATATATATTATTTTATTTATTGGGACTTTCGGTCAGTAATTAAGTTTTAATTTTTCTATTAACGTTTCGGCTCAAACAATGAACCATCCTCAGAATAATTTTACAATACTTATAACTTTTATAGAAAACACAAACTTACATTTAAAACCCTACCAATATTAAATTAAACAATTTTTTTTTTTTAAATAATATGTGATAATTTTGTATAAAATTTTTAAATGACATGTTTGACTTTGACATATTTAACAATTCTTTCACCTTTAAATTTTTGTTTTTTACTATAACCTAATTGTTTTGAATTTGTTATGTGGAATATTAGATGCAAAAATAAAAAATTATGAAAATTTATTATTTACTAATGTTATTATATATATAACTTAAATTATCTGTATCATTTCTGAAATTAATGGTATTATATGTTTTTTTTATATAAATCATTTCTTTTATATTTCTTTTTTTATATTGTTTTTCAGAATCTAGGATTTTTATGTCGTTAAAATTAAAGTTGTGTTCATTATCTATAGCATGCCTTGAAAGGGCAGTTACGTTTGGTCCAAAGTTTCTAATGCTTTTTTTATGTTCATTAACTCTGTTTTTTAAATATTGTTTAGTTTGCCCAATATATGAGCTTGGGCAGTTTAAGCAATCAATTTTGTAAATTAAATTTGTTTTATCCATTTTGGGCGTTTGTGGTTTTAATTTTGTAAATATTTCTTTAGTGTTATTATTGGGTGTTTCTGCTATATTTATATTATATGGTTTAAGAACTTTTTTTATTTTATTATTTATTTCTGGTATGTATGGTAAAGGTATGTAATTTCCATTTTTAGTTTTATTTGTTATGTTATTCAAGGCATGCTATAGATAATGAACACAACTTTAATTTTAACGACATACAAATCCTAGATTTTGAAAAACAATATAAAAAAAGAAATATAAAAGAAATGATTTATATAAAAAAACAAATAATACCATTAATTTCAGAAATGATACAGATAATTTAAGTTGTATATATAATAACATAAGTAAATAATAAATTTTCATAATTTTTTATTTTTGCATCTAATATTCCACATAACAAATTCAAAATAATTAGGTTATAATAAAAAACAAAAATTTAAAGGTGAAAGAATTGTTAAATATGTCAAAGTCAAACATGTCATTTAAAAATTTTATTCAAAATTACCACATATTTAAAAAAAAATTAAAAATTAATTGTTTAATTTAATATTGGTAGGTTTTTAAATGTAAGTTTGTGTTTTTTATAAAAGATATATGTATTGTAGAATTATTCTGAGGATGGTTCATTGTTTGAGTCGAAACGTTAATAAAAAAATTAAAAATTAAAACTTAATTACTGACCTAAAGTCCCAATAAATAAAATAATAATAATAATAATAAACGGTCAAGAGAATATACCAGGTGTCCCATTAAGGATGGATCGCGGCCGTATCTTGAAAACTATTTATCCCACAGCTTTGGGGGAAAAAAAATTCTACTAAAAATGATCATGAGAAATTCACCAAAAATATTTTTAAGCTTCTAAAACGACCGCAAGAGGGCGTGACGAGCTAATTTTTTCAGAAAAATCGAAATATCTCTTGACATGTCAGAGATATCGATTTCGGGTTTTCACTGGATGATTCCTCTTTAAATTACCTTTCTAGCCATGCAATAAAAGCTGTACAATTCCATTTGAAAAAACTGAACAAAACTTCAAAAAAACTATTGTAACTATTAAAACGAATGTAACGCCACCTCGCGGTTTCATTTATAATCTAAATAATTTATCTCCCAGATTATCTGATTGTCCCAGCAATTGCCTTTTAAATGAATCCAAATTGAGGAAAATCGGTTTAGGCAAACGGACATTAGACGACTTTTTATCTAAATAGGTAAAACTCCCCCCCACTTCTTTATTCGCGAAGTTACGACAAAATGTCATAACACAAAGTTGTAGGAGACAGTTTGCTAATTATAACTGAGAATTTTTCTTACTCGGTTAACACTTGAAAATACACAAAAAAAAAGATTTTTAAAAATGTTTAGCTCGTCACGCCCTCTTGCGGTCATTTTAGAAGCTTAAAAATATTTTTGGTGAATTTCTCATGATCATATTTAGTACAATTTTTTTTCCCCAAAGCTGTGGGATAAATAGTTTTCAAGATACGGCCGCGATCCATCCTTTAGGGGACACCTGGTATATATATATATATATATATATATATATATATATATATATATATATATATATATATATATATATATATATATATATATATATATATATATATATATATATATATATATATATATATATATATATATATATATATATATATATATATATATATATATATATATATATATATATATACACAGTATTGGCCAGAGAAATAGAGCAGTTACAATAAAAGATACTGTTTGAAACTGATGGTTTAGTATAAAGACATGATCTTACTTGTTTCTCCTTGTCTTCAATACTCTTCTCCTTCAGAACCCTCGGATGAGTGCCGATCCGTTGCAGTTGTTGAAAGTCCGCGAACAAAACCGATGTCCTGCTCGAAGTGTCCCCCCTCCGAGCGAGATGTTCAATGTAGTGCTTGTACAACTTCACCTGAGTGTTGGTAAGCTTAATAAACAGGATAAATTCATACTTTGGAGGCAGATACGGAGCTAACACCGCATAGTCTTGCCTTTGGACGACACCATCCAACAGTTTATGTAAAACGTGAGATCTTCTCCTCATTATGGCGATGTCGTGAGGCGTTGAGTCGGTATATTGACCGTTTGTGATGGGATTCACGAATCTAAATAAAAAGTTGACTTCAGATTATTGATATGGTTGTTAACTAATAGTACAACTCCTCAAATAGACCTCAAGATTACCTGTTAAGGTACTCCTTATAGGTACCCAGTAAATTAGGTTTGATAAACTGAACCATACACCAGTATTCCCTCAGATTATTTTGCAGAGGTGTACCAGTCAGCACTATCCTCCTCAATGTCTTGATCTTGTTCATGGCAATACTGAGACTGGTCTTCTCGTTCTTCAGCAGATGTCCTTCGTCACACACCACCAGATCGGGACCTGGATCCACCAAACCTTGGTGAAATATCCCCCTTATCTTCTTAGACACTGTTTTGTTGTCAGGATTAGTCAAAGTCCTGAACATGTTGTAACCAATGATCAAAACTCCGCCGTTCTCGTGCCACTCTCTAACTTTGCAACTCCTTTCCAAGTTAACCGACGAGGTTTTGCAAGAAACCAGCTCGTAGACCTGTCGCAAAACAGGGTTTTCGTAGAAAATTTCGGAACGGTACGTTTGAACTACTCTTACCTCGAAATCGTCATCTTTAGGAATCCACTTGGCAAATTCGTTCTTCCAGTTTAGTACTGTGTTGACCGGACACACCACCATTACTTTTTCAACGTTTGTCTCGTCGCTGTTGGTTAATAACGTGTGAGATAACGTTATTACCTAAAAAAGAGATTCTAAGATTCTAAAAACAGATTCTAAATAATTGTGAGATTATTTACAAAGCTAATGGCAAAATGTAAATCGAATATTTCAATAAATTTCATACAAAATATTGAAATAATCGTGCCGGTATCACATCCTATCAACAAAAAAATATTTCAACAACTAACCTCAAACTAAAATGCTTTAATTACCGGAACAAGCAAATTACCACGTGCTAACCATAGTTTTAGCACCAGGCACATCATCTTCTGTAAATTCCATTTTGAAAATGTACTTTTAACATTACATTAAATAGCAGAATGAAATTGTTTGTACCCACTACTCCTACTGCCTCTAGCGGCATTTTTTCATACCTTACGCGGAAAAAGGCTAATTAAATAGTCACTTATGGCGGCGAGACGGGGACTTTCACAAAGAAAAAAGAAGAGATGCTTGCAGAATTTGAAACTTGCAGAAGTTTTAGTGCTGAGAATGATAATGGAAATTGCAGTATCCGGGTTGACATCAAGCAATTATACCATAGTAGACCATGTGGGAGTTCACCGAATCAGATGGGCGGAACGACAAGAATGCCAGAAAACTGAAGATCAAGAATCAGAATCACGGAGGGATGAACAAACAAAACAGTAAGAGGGCAGTGTAAGAAGAGATGCTGAAGACTACTACAGATCAAAAATTGGCAAAAGGCTGTTGAAGACCGATCTAGATGGAGGTGAAGGTTGAAGGAGTTCAAAGTTCACCAATAAGGCTATAGCAACCCAGAAAAAAGTCGATGAATTATATATAAAACATACCTGCAATGTTTTTCCCAAGCCCATGCAATGGGCCAATATACAACCTGATCCAGCAGTGGTTTTGGCCCTTTTGATTGACTCGAAACAGGCGTCCCACATAAACTTCACCCCCTGGACTTGATGGGGTTTCAGCTGCTTGACTAGACGCTTGTGCACGCTCAGCAAAGGAGTCTCGTCTTTTTCGTCAAAGTCCAGGACGACTTTTTCCGGCACGACGTCCGCTTTCATTTGGAATATTTGATTGTACTGCAATCAAATACAATGATTATGAAACATAATCAATCTATGTAGTGGGTGTTTCTATTTCTAGGCCTGCAATTGTTAATAACATTGATTTTGCTTTGTAAACAATAAAACATTAAAATGCGTGCATTGCGAAACGACTTCACAATATGTGTGCCAAGATAAAGGATTCTATTTCAAAGGCTGTTGTTGACTGTAAGAATGTTTTTTGGTTCTGTGATGGTTGCATGGGGATTATGACTAATAACTTAAAGATGGCTAAAAAAATAGAGCAGATCGAACTCGAAATGGATGCAGTTATGACAAGATTAACAGATTTAAAAATCTAAAAAAGCTCTAATAGTGGTATAGGGGAGACATGTACTCGGACTCCTAGTTATGACGGGGCATTACAGAGTGGTGTAGTGGTGGTGAAGCCGACGACAGCGTGGGACAGTCGGGAGACAAAGAGAACTGTCAGACAGCAAGTTGATGCGGCGGGGTTTGGTGTCGGAATCCGTAAAATTAAAGAGACTAAAAACGGTTCAGTAATAATTCAGTGTAGAAGTGAGCTTGAAGCCAGGAAACTAAAATCTGACCTTGAGTCGAAGATAGCAAAGTAGTACTCGATGGTTGTAACACAATAATAAAAATTAAAAACTAAAAGTGATGTGGTACGGTATAATAAATATTAAGGTAAGATATTGCGCATGGTGGGCGAAGCTTTGCTGGCGGGAATACGTCATCCATTGAGTAAAATTCGAACAATATCAGAGTTTTGACATATAACAAAATTTCTAGAAGTTTATGTACGGTGTTTGTGTGGTGTTAATCTAAAATATTCAATAATAACAATGAGTTGTGCTGTGTTTGGGTGTAACTCCGACAATCAGACGAGAAAGAACCCTTGTGAAGTGAAGCTTTTTCACTTTCCCAAGAATGAAGTTGCGTGTAAGATGTGGATCCATGCCACAAAAAGACAGGATAAGTTTAACCTGAAAAACACTTGTATTTGTTCGAAATACTTTTTAAATAGCGATTTCAAGGAAAATCTTCAACATAAAAATCTGGCATTGAGTTCTAAAAAACCAGCATCGAATGAACAATCTGTTAGAATTGAAAAAAGGGAGAGAAAAGAAGTCGTCGCCGAGTCATTGACCAGGTAATTATCACAAGAGAAAAATAATTGAAATAGAAATTAAATCCAAAAACATTTAATGTTTATAAATTGGTTGCTTTAAAAAGTATGGGGTTTTATTTATTTATGCTTGATTAGATGTTGGGATGGTGGTAGAAATAGTAATGATAGTGATGGTAGTAATATTTCTAATAATCCATGTTTATACCCCAGATTTGCCAATAAGTGGTTCAATGATCAAGAAATTCGACTCCAAAGATGATCCACTTATGTTGAACAGTGCTCGTGAAGGAGATATTGACGAGGATCTTCATGAACTTGAATATGATGGGCTCGATCATTTAGCTGGATATAAGACCCAGCACGTCCAAATATACCTGCACTGATCATTTAAGTGAAGGACGCTTATACAAACCTTCTGAAGATTTTCTTTTACAAATGAAACAGCTTGAACAATTTTTTAAGTCTGTTAATGGAGCATCCTTGACCAAAAATCATTTAAATAATTTGATGCTTAGAAGTAGCCACATTGAATGTCCAGAAAAAGCAAAAAAAAACTAATTTTTCGATCGCGAATGTAAGTGTAAAATTAGGTAAAAGAAAAATGATTAAAACTATTACATAATAACACTTATAGCTAATTCACAATGGACATAAACTTAAGAAATATGTACAATTTTAAATTTAGGAAACAAAATGTTGTCATTTTTAATACCAATATAAAATATGGCTAGATGTGTGTTGAATAATTAATATTTTATTTGTGATAAAAAATATCGAATTTAGCTGGATATTACATTTAAAAACTAATATTTACACAACTTTCAATTTGCATATTGCAATTTTATATAACCAATGTATATTATTTTTTACAAACATTTTTAAACTGAGAAACAAAATGATTTGTTTATATACATTTCAAATACTCGTAATAAATAATATTAATCCATAAAACGAAATGTTTTTGTCGATAAATAAAAACTATTCGAACTATCGAAGTTGTTTTGTTCTGTAAATAGTGCCTTAAATTCAAATAAAATTGTATATGTGTTTGTTATATACAATTTGTAGTCTGTTGCCCACACTGATAAAGTAACTGTCCTCAATATAAAGCCTTAATTCCAATTACAATGCAATTAAATTGTATTTCAAAGTCTAGCAACGAAGATATTTGAATTTTACTCGACGAGTGACGTCATGCGCAAACCGGACGCATTTTGGTATACGGGAATATCAGGCCCTGGTGATGTAAGATATGTGATTGTAATAAGCGTGATACTAAGAATTGCAATGCGGACAAGCTGGAGTGTATAAAATGTAGGCTGTGCAACGACAAATTTAAGTTGCATCTTGATATAAGTCATGCATCATATGATATTATATGCCTAACATAATCTGAAGTATTTAGAGAAAGAGAAGTAAAAAATTAGATATACTGATGCCCCTGAGTAGCAACTACAGAGTGAAGGGTTGATTTCTAGAATCTCGGACATGTTGGAACTCTGGTGATCATCCATCTAATCATTGAAAAATAAGATTTTAGAAATAGAATGCCAGTTGAAGGGGATGGAATGAGGACCACGGGTACTCTGCTTTATCGAGCATTGGCTAGAAAAGAACGAAGCTCCACATGTTAAATATTGACGGGTACAAGCTCATTTATTTATATGCGAGAGAATACATGAAACATAGAGCTTGTGGTTTCAGTGTTGGGAGTGTTGTGGAGTTAGCTGCTGCTTTGGATGATGTTTATAAAGTGGTGATTGTGTGCGTCATCGGGGAAATGCTTGATGGATGGATAAATATGTATGTTGTTATTATTTTATATGTATTTTTGTCTGTAGTTTATGTTCATATACTTTATTTAAGTTTATATACTTTATTTATTAATTAATAAAGGCATTTATCATTATTATTATTATGTTCATTCTGAATTCAGCATCTCAGCCTAGGCTGGTCGATTTTACTATATCAAAATGAGATAGCAGTTCAGCTCCTCTCACTTAGCATAAGATGTTAAGTACAATGTGGCATGTCTGCAAGAGTACTGCACGTTGTCCTACTATGGCAATCGATTTTGAGATACCAAAGTTCTTCAGGTTTTTTGAAAAGGTTTTACTTATTTAGGCCTTCGGCGGATATAACGAAAGGCACTATCTCTACCTTATGCAGTTTCCTCTGGTTCTTTAAATCGTATGCTAGATTTTCATATTTAGTGGTTTTCTCCAGCTCGGTTTTCCTGATATTATGAGAGGGCGACAATGCGATGTCAATTATAAAAGCTCTTTTCTCCTTTTTACTAATTAGAAGAATGTCTGGTCTATTATAATCGACCGTTCGATCTGTTCTGATTGGTCGATCCCAGTACAGAATTGAATTGGATGATTTCAGTATGGCAGAAGGTGAATACTTATAATATGGAGCAGGTGCGTTATCTAATAGCGAGTACTTTAATGCAATTTCTGGGTATGTTCTGAGTATGTCATTCTAGGCAAGTTCTGATAAATGTTTCTGGGTACAACAGCCCATCGGTCAGCCATTTCAGAGATAATGGTTCATCAATGGTATCATCCTCGAGTGACTTTGGATATCGTCCATGCAGTGTCTGTTATTTCCATTTTCGAAAACAATTCGTAAATGTTTCTCTACCATCGACACGGTTCACTTTATCTAGATTCAGCGGGGTGAAACCCCGGTCCTACTTAGCAACCAATTTCATTAGCGGGCTGCTTGAATTAATGAAGGGCTCTCTCATCTTACTCTCCTGGTTTAGACAGAGATGTTCACGAGATCTCTGCCTCCCAACTTTCTCGGAATGTATAGTTGCTTCAGAGATGAATTTGGATGCAGACATCAGAATTTTGTCAATGTTCGACGTGTTAATCTATTCAGTCCATCAAGGTCTGTTTCTGACCACTTAACAATGCCAAAATAATTTAATTTCACTGTTCAGTTTGATATTTAAAAGTTTTGTAAGCCTCTTTTGGTACATAGTAGAAAAGTCTTTCTTTAACTGATTATGGTTTGGTTTGGTTACAGTATGGTTAACTGGTTATGTTACAGTGTGTTGAATTACAGTGTTACAGTGAGTTTAAGGTCATCCATATATAGTAGGTGGGAGGGCTTTTGTGGATTCCTCATGTTTAGTTTATATCCAATATTACAGTTGTTCAGTAATGTGGACATAAGGTTTAGGGCTAGACAGAACCAAATTGGAGAAAGGGAATCTCCCTGAAAAATTCCCCTCTCGATCTTCGCAGTTGTAATGCATTGTTGATCGATAAAGAGATTTATTTTCCATTTCCCCATCAGACACCTTAAGGAGTCAATGATGGGAGGGCTTATTTTATAAATATTCAGGACTTCTAGTAACGAATCGTGTGGAACACTATCGAAAGCTTTCCTGTAGTATATATTTTACTTTACTTGCTTTTATACAACATACGTTCTTTTATACATACTTTCTGCTCTTTTTCAAAAATATCGTTTTTATCACAATGTTGGTAAATTTTTTCATTGATTAGGGCTGGCACCAATTTATACAATACTAAGAGACATGTGACTGATCTGTAGTTATTGGGTTGCTTAGCATCACCCTTTTTATATAGAAGATATGAATTGCCTTCGATTAAAAAAAATCGGGAAAGTATCAGGATTTATCATTATCTCTTTGAATGCACTAGCATTATTATTATTA
Organism: Cosmopolites sordidus; assembly: GCA_031761425.1. Classification (NCBI taxonomy): domain Eukaryota; kingdom Metazoa; phylum Arthropoda; class Insecta; order Coleoptera; family Curculionidae; genus Cosmopolites; species Cosmopolites sordidus. The sequence goes on along the minus strand of JARFXV010000476.1, from coordinate 1,046,699 downwards.
TTATTAATTGAAACACCAATTACCTTTTTTTGCTTCTCAGCCATGCGGGTTTTACGCTCCTTCTCGTCTTGTTCCGCTTTTTTTGTTGTCTCAGACAGTGAATCTCTACCAATCACCTAACAAAACATTATTTGTTGAAATATTCAGAAAACATAATATATATTTTTACTTTTCTAATATGTTTCCTGGTTGATTTATCTTCGTCGTCGCTGCTGCTATCCTTCGCGCTCTTAATCCTTCTCCTAGCCGGTTTCCTAAGAAAAAATCACCCTAACATCGTCCCTAAAAGTACAAAAAACCTACTCACTTCTCTGCTGGTTTCTCGTCGGCTTCTGAATTGCTACTGTCTGAAGAATCATCTTCCTTCTGGTTCTTTTGCTCATTGTTGGAATCAGAATCTGTTAAAACTGCATTTTTCTTTGCTTTCCTTTTGTTTTTCCTGAAAAATTAAACAATCAACAATAAATATGAAAACGGTGATTTATAAGTTCGTGGATTTTTGTGATCTAGTGTGAAAATGAATCTACTTTGAGTCATTCTCGGCAAAAGTTCCAAGAATTTGACGCACTGGACCTTCGACCACATTTAGTAGACAGTCCAGACTGAAAATCACCCTACAATCGTCCTTAAAAGTACAAAAAACCTACTCACTTCTCTACTCGTTTCTCGTCGGCTTCTGATTTGTTACTGTCTGAAGAATCATTATCCTTTTCGTTCTTTTGCTCATTGTTGGAATCGGAATCTGTTAAAACTGTATTCTTCTTTGCTTTCCTTTTCTTTTTCCTAGAAAATTAAACAATCAACAAAAAAGATGAAAACGGTGATCTATAAGTACGTGGATTTGTGTGATCTAGTGTGAAGATTAATCTACTTTAAGCCATTCTCAGTAAAAGTTCAAAGAATTTGACAAAATTAACCTTCTACCACATTTAGTAGACAGTCCAGACTGAAAATCAATCTACCATCGTCACTAAAAGTAAAAAAAACCTACTCACTTCTCTACTGGTTTATCTTCAGGTTCTGATTTGTTACTGTCTGAAGAATCATCTTTCTTCTCGTTATTTTGCTCATTGTCGGATTCGGAATCTGATAAAACTGCATTTTTCTTTGACTTCTTTTTGTTTTTCCTGAAAAATTTAACAACAACAATTAAGATGAAAACGGTGATCTATAAGTTCGTGCATTATTGCTATCTAGTGTGAAGATTAATGTATTTTGAGCCATTCCACGCAAAAATTCCAAGAATTTGACGCAATAGATCTTCTACCACATTTAGTATACAGTCTAGACTTTGCACAATATAATTTTCACTATTTTAAACAAGAAGTTCTGTCTGTGTGAGATACATCAATTTTCCTCAAAATTTGACCTTTTCATTTTGAAAAACTTACTCTAGATGTTTTAACAAACAAAAAATTCACAAACTTATAGTTCTTAATATTTAGGAAATTTTACCTTTTTGGTGCTTGGATCTCATCGTCGCTAAAGAAAGGTAAAAATGTAGAAAAGGTTAGGTAAATGTTACAAACTGGTCTTACCTTGCTTTTATCTCGTTCTCCTTTACCTTCTTCTTGGAAAATTTACCAAAATCATCATCATCACTACTGTCTTTCATGGAATTTTGAGTCACTTGCTTGCTTTCCTTTACCGGATTCTTAAAGAAAACATTAATTTAGACATGATGGGGGAAACCCACTTTAAACATTGACAAATCCTACCTTCTCATTTTCTTCTTCGCCATCGCTAAGCTTCCCATTCAATTTTGGACTCTACGAAACAAAAATTTACGAAAATGTATGGTGAACATCTTGAAATAGCTCACCTCTGGTTCTTTTGATAACACTTCTTCCTTATTGGCTTCAGACTTTTCCTCCTCTGGTGGTTCTTTCACTGGTCCATTCTCCTCTTCTTTTTCAGGTCCCTATATCACATACAGACGGTAAAAAATAAAATTGGTGAGGTTTTAATAGCCATATTACATAATTAAAGAAAACAGTTATACCTACTTATAATAATTGATTCCTTATGAATGAGGGTTTTCTATGCCATTCATTTTATTTTAATAAAAATAAACATACTGAAAATGTATAAAGCAAAGCATTAACTATCTAATACAAAAACATCTGCTTTCTCCCATATATATTGATTTTTCTCTAAGATCATGGAAACTAAAGTTTATTCACTGAAGAAAGACAGTCGACATAAACTACTACTACTTTCCTGGAGGCCCTGACTTGTATTCTGTTATTTTTGTACCGGATGTCACGACAAAGTCGCTTATCCAGCGGGGTTAGTTGCCCTTCTTTGGGTAAGGATGTGATGACCGAAGTGAGGGGCCATTCTAGGGCAATGAAGCTGCTGTGGCTCTTATTATCGGATTGTCCGATAAAGGCGCCGTCGCTAGGAATTTGTCCATTAGGCTGGACAGGAATACTTGAAGCATTGGAGTGTCAATTTCCATATGGCCTTGTACATTCCTTACAAACCAAGGGGCATTGATTATTGTGCGAAGCACACGGGCTTGGAAAGACTGAAGTCTTTTAATCGAAGTGATTGGTAGATAAGGAAACCAGGCCTGGTGTCCATATATAAGGACTGACCGGACCATGGTTTTATACAGGGTTATCTGGTTGTTCAGCAAAAGCTTACTTCTTCTGTTGATTAGGGGATATAGCGTGCGGAGCATTCCATACGATTTTCCTTTCGCATTTTTAATATGCGACGTCCACGTCAAGGCCTTAGTCGACATAAACAATAACCAACTTGTGATATTTTAGCCTTACATGCGGAGCGTTCCTGCTATTGGCGGGAATCGAGCAGATTTAATCCACCAATGAAAACCCAGATGATAAGCAGGTTACTGTTCGACAGAAGCACGAGGTTGGCGGCAGTAACTCATACAATGTCCCGAGTTTTTTTCATTTATTAAATTGCATTCGATTTATTAATAATTGTATTTTATTTCACACACAGCTGATGAAGTTGTCAATATTAGCTATACTCCACCCAAAAAGAGGACAGTTCTTAGTGCGGTCCTGTAACGATCACGTGCAATATGCGTGAATATGTTTGGGTTTAGTTTCTTTCTTCAATAATTATGTTATAGAGGATCAGTTATAAGTTGAGACTTAAGCAATTATACAAAGGTCTAGATATTGAAGACTCAACTGTAGGGTTCAGCGATTCAGGATGGGGGACGTGGCGAGAATGTCAGAAATTCGAATACTAAGGAGAATCGTGTACGGTTAAATGAATGAATGGTGGGTAGCAGAAAAAGAAATAGATGAAAGAATGTTACACGTCAAGGTTCACTGATGGACAGTGGCCACCCAGGAAGATGAAGAATTACACTCACCAAATCTCTGGAATGTTCACTAGCTGCCTCCATCTCCTCACTTGCTTCTTTCTCTTCATCAGGCTTTTTGTTCCCATTATCCTTACCAACTGACTCTTCATCACTATTACTACAGCTACTGACAAGCTTTTTGTTGAGCTTTAGAGTAAGTTTTATTCTTTTGGGTCGTGATTTTTTAATTTCAGGTAATTTTTCTTTATTTTGACGCATATTAACTAACTCTTCACATGTGTACGATGGTAGTCTGATGGTAACTTCAGACTTTAACTTTTTATCATCTCTTGATAATTCCAAAACATTATTTCCTTTGCTCTTTTTCTTTGAATTAAATTCATCACCTGAATCTTCTGATGAGAGGTCATCCTTCTTCCTCTTCCTGGGTTTTCTGATAGGTTCACTGTCTGACTCGCTGTCAATAATGTTAGCTTCAGCACTAGATTCTTCTGAAGAATTATCTAAAACAACTACATTTAACAAATTAATAATAAATACTTACTGTTAAATCTCTTAAGTACCTTCTTTCCTTTGCCGGCTCCTTAATCTTGATGTCGGCCTTTTACGTTGTCGATTATGTCTAAGTTTTCTATTATTTGACTTTTGATCATCAGAAGAATTGTCACTTTCATCACTACTTAATATCTTCTTTCTCAGCTTCTTTTTCGAATTATCTTTGGTTTTTTTTGATTTTTCCTTCGTTTCCTTTGAATCTGAACATCATGGAGGTAAAAGAAAAATATAAAAGATGAAAAAATATATTTACCTGAATCACTGGTGATGTCAATGTTAGGGGATTTTCGCATAGCACTTTTCAGAGGGTTTTTTCTTTCTTTCGGATTCTTCTTGGGAGTTTCTTCATCAGAACTGGAGAGAATGATAACTGAACTGTCAAAGGTAACAGACTTCCTAGGTTTAGGTGATAATAGGTCCACAACATCTTTTTTAGTTTCCATAAGTTTATTTATATCAACCAATTTTATCAGTGGAAACTTTCTAATTGGTTCTTCACAGATTGCATCACTTTTACCATTAGTAGCTAAAATATATCATTCAATATCCATTATAATTAAAAAAAATTGCTTACCTTCTATGTTGTCCTTACATGCAACATCTGTTTCAATTTCTAATGGATTTGTAGTTTTTTCTATACTCTCAGCTTGGTTAACTTTTTCACTTTCTTCTAGTTCATCAGACCTGGACTTTTCATCTGATTCTGATATTTCCTCTTTATCTCCATTAATATTGTTTGACTTTACAGGAGTTCCTTCAATAAGTTCCTTAGAATCAGTACTGTCCTGAATCAAACTTCGGTTTTCATTTTTCTCTTCACTTGATTTAACTCTGGATGGCGATGCCTTATCTTCAGATCCATTTTCCTGATTTTCTGTTTGTGTACAGTCTAAACCACTGTCCTTTGTATTGCTATTGTCAGGTTCTATGTGAGATTTTTCACAATTATTACTATTATTTTCCAATATACTTTCAACTTCCTTCTCTTCATTTCTATCAGTACTATTGTTCTCAATTATACTACCATCCAAATCATTGCTGTCTGAAGTCCCTTTAACTTTGCCTTTTTTATAGGCTTTACTAACTTTATCTCTGATGTTTCCAATTTTCGAATAACATTCATTTAATGTATGCTTAACTTTTTTAAATAATTTACGATTGTTGTCTCCATCTAACTTATTAATGACATTCTCTAGATTATCAATGGATTCTAATGCTTTCAGCGCCTTCTGGACATTTTCTAACAGCTGTTCTACGTTGGTATCATCCGGCATAATGCTAAAAAGGACAATAGATATGTAATAAACAAATACTTAAAAGAAAAGTATCTATTGTTTCCCGCCTTTGAAAAAGATTGAATATTTGATTGAATGATTGATATAGTTAAACCATCAATTTTTCAAAATAGGTAATTATAAAAGGTCAACGAGAAAAATAACGCACCTGTTTTAGAATAATAATAAATAATGAAAAAAACCAAAAACTCAATCGTTCGACACCGACATTTTCAGCTTGATTAGTTTTGACAAATGACACTACTTCAAAAAAGCGTTCATGTTGCCAATCGTTGGAAATTAAATTAATATCATATGTTTTAGAATATTTATTAGTTTTAAGACAAAATTATTTTAGTTTTTATTTTTATTTAAGCTATTGTACCAGCTTTTTGGCTATTTAGCTTTTACAAAGAAAGTTTACATTTTTATATACGGAATATGTATAAAGGGTCATCTATATTTGAAAAATGTTCGATTCCTAACCTTATTTGGAATTGTCAAATTAGATTTTTAGGAGGATGTATAAAAAGTATATATAAAATGGATAAACAAACGGAGATTGAGGCAAAATATCAAAAATTAGCGACGGAATATTCAAAAGTACGATAAGTAAATAAAAATAAACTGTACGGTGTAAGTGAAATAAATTTTTTTAGGTCCGTTCTCAAGCTACAGTTTTAAAAAAAGCCGTTCTAGATGAGCAAGCAAAGAATTTACAGCTTAATGAAATTATCAGGAATTGCGAACAAACAATCAGGAAACGAGATCAAGAAATGGAGAGTCTTACTTTTAGAAATGAACAGGTAACATTTGCAATGTCAGCTTTTTTATCATTGTGATGAAATACTTTTTTAGTTGACAAAGCGAATATCAGTTTTGCAACAAGAGTTACAAATAAATAGTCATAATAAAAAAGGAAAGCAAAGAAATACTGACATTCCAACACCACCAGATTTTGGTGTGTTAGATGAAGAGTTACAAAAGAAAATTTTAGAAAATGCACGGCTTTTAAGTAGTGTAAGTCTGGTTTTTTAAAAAGTTAAGTATTTTATTTGTTTATTTCAGATATCAGATAAAGACTTAGAAATAAGCAATTATAAAGAGAAGGTGGGATGGTTAGAGGAGAAAATATTAGATCAGCAAAAAGAGTTGAGTAGTCAAGACCAAAAATTGGAAAAACTTTATGAAGACAGAGATACAGTAAATGAAAAACTAAAGGAGTTGAGTTTACATCAGAGTAAAGGAAATGAGAGTAGTGACAAGGATGCTTTTTGGAAGACAGAAGTGGAGAAATGGAAGTCTGAATGTGAGTTACTCAGGAGTAAACCAAGTTCAAATGAAAACTTGTCTGAATATTATGAATCTCAACTAAGAGATATGTTAGAAACAAAGACTTTGGCATTATCTAAGATGAAATCACTGTATGCTGAGAATCAGGCTTTAAAGTTAAGGTATTTTTTTAATATTTCTTTATAATAACAAGCACACTCATTGTAGCCATGATTTTAGATTGGAAAATTTTATAAAGGAACATACAGAACTTCAAAACAAATTAGAAAAGAGTTATGAGGAATTAGTTACCACCAATGTAAACTATAAAGCCCAACTGGATGCTATGACAGAACATCTGGCTGCACAGAATGAAAAAATAACCCAACAGTGTGATGAAATACAAATTTTAAAGCACAAGCTGAGTATAAAAAAGTAAAATATATTAAAAATAAATTTAAACATTCCTGTACAGTATCTGAATGAACAATTATACATTGTTGGTTGCAAAACACAAATGCTAATTGCCTTAAAATGTGTAAAAAAAATTGTTAAGTTTTATGTTTGTGTGTTTGTCAGCTGATATATTTATATTTTACCTTTAAATGTACATTATCTTGTACACTTATGATGTAATATCAACACAGACTTTTTATTCCTCGCTTGTTTACTGATTTAGTTATCTTACCATTTACAAAAACACTAATTTAAAAACAAAACATGTATTTAAAACAATAAATAACAGCCCATATATAAGATCATTATTTTTTTCTACCTTTTTACAACAAAAAAAATGTACATCCTATGGTTCTTTTACTTAGTCCAATCTCACTGCAAATGATGATCCACAAGAACACCCTTGTTCTGCAAGAGGATTGTTAACAACTTTAAAGGAGGATCTTATTAGCTCCTCTTGGTAGTCTATCGTCGATCCTTTGACATATTCCAAAGAAGTTTCATCAATAACAACTTGAACACCACTTTTCTCAAAAACCCTAAAAAGTACTAATTTCCTTTATTTGCAATAATAAAAACTCCTAATCTTACTTGTCGTCATCATTCAGTTTTGTATCTAAATCAAACTTATACTGAAATCCAGAACAACCACCTCCTTCGACAGATACCCTCAGGAAACTATTGGGCGAATTTTTTGTTATTTTGTTTAGTCTTTCAACGCATCTATCAGTTAACACTAATTCGGCTTTAACATTCTCCAGCGGCTTAACTGATGATTTTATACCGCGAAAATATGGAGCCCTTAATACTTTTTCAGCTATTCGAATAATCACTTGTCGATTTCCAAACATTTTAATATTCCTAAATTGTTATACAAAAAGGTACCCAAAGTTAGGTTATGTCAGTTGTCATAAATGTTCTACTTTTGGCGTTTCAGCCGGGACGTTATTATTCTGTAACATATTTGAGGTTAACACATCCTTGTTTGTTCTTGACAAAAATCACGTTTTATTCGGGAAAATTGAACGAAAAATCATAACATTATGGTTGAAGAACAAAGACAACGAATTGAACAGGAAATGACAAAAATGATCAACGAAATAGACTTGCAATATTTGCGAAAAATGCAGGTACTAGACTGTTTCCTTTAACTCGTTAAGATATATCTTAAATATAATTCATGTTAGGCAGAAATGCATAGATGTGCCGCTACGTGTTGTGATAATCGCGAAGTTTCACTAGAACGGGTTCAAAAATGTGTCGATAACTGTTCAGCATCTTTAAATTGGGCCCAGAGCTATGTTCAAAAGGAATTGGAAAGACTTCAAAATAAACTGCAAAGATGTGTGATGGACTGCAATGACGATATTAAAGATAGGATAGGACCCAATCCCACTCAATCACAGGCAAATGTAATATCATTATGAAAGAAAGTTGATTTTATTAAATAGTTTTTCAGATTGAAAAGTTCACACAAATGTTTGAAAATTGTGCCACAGGATGTGTAGATAAACAAATTGGATACATACCTTCATTATTGAAGAAGATTAAAGTTGACCTTGCAAAAGGCAATGAAAACAGTTAGTATTTAGTAAATGTTAGTCTGATATAATGTACATTTCCTTTTGTGACTGGTTTAGGAATTGTTCTGATATTGTTGTAGAATTGTCCTACCATTTATGAATAGAATTAAAATATCTTTATCATTTGTTTTTGTGTTTTATAAATATTTAAAGACAATAATAAGTTACAAACAATATTTCCTTACAAAACTACAATGTTACAACCTAAGAGGCCCCGTCCAGACCACTTCTTAGGTGTAAGGGTAACAGTTAGATATCTGTTGATTCTTCTCAATTTAATATTTACTGGATTACCTTCAGAATGTTGGACAACTGTGGCTATATCTGTGATTGCCTTAAAATTATTTGCATTTACAGAACCAAATTCCACAACTTCATCATTAACCTGTATTCCCTACAAATTTCTTGTTTTAAATACTTTTCCACAAAGAAACAGTAAATAAATTACTGCATAATCAGCTGGGGAGCCTTCACTAACAAATGTTACTTTAGCAAATGGAACTCTGTGTACAACTAACTCAGATCTTGTGACGGAATCAAAAGGTTGTGTATCCATACCGTTTTCTGATGATGATGCTGAATAATATCCTTGCAGTCCGTTTTCTATTTGTTTCATAAGACCCTTATGGTCATTTTGTAAACCTTTAAAGGTATAAAACTGTTATTTTGTAATAGAGAGCTTACACTAACTTACAAATAATTCTGTGGCGGGCATGTCTTACTTGGTAAATGTCAACCGAATTTATGGGAAATCCCTCATTATCTACGAGGGGATCATTCATACCTACGCCATTCTGTAACACAAAGAAGTCAGATGGTAATTGGAAAAATGATGGCTTATTCAACTAACAAACCTGTGTTAAAATACCAGTCAATTCTTTAATTTCTTCTTCGATTTTGTCTTTTTGTTTCATTAATTGAAGTACTTGGGCTCTAATGGTGCCCTGATCAACTTGATCTTCGTTCATCATTTTTAAGAAATAAATATAAAGTCTCTTAACAATGACTTCACACAATATTTTTTTGTCAACAAATAATTAAGTAAGGTTATGTTGTTGTTTATTGATAAGTGGGCTTCTCCCTGCTATTGGCAATTTACCAGGTCATTAGGCCTAATAAGATAAGTCTGGCTTTAAGCGATAATAGCGAAACTATTGTGCTACAGAGCTTTTATTTAATTCTAAAATAGAAGTTACTAGTGATTTATTCAAACTTTCCTTAGACCCGTCATCGAGATTTGTTCTATGATTATTATGAGATTTTTATTAGTTTATATGCTTCCTGAGCAACAAAAAAAAGCTCTTGTTAAACACTTTGATTATTTAAAAGAAATCATTTTTGTTTGCATTTTATCAACAATATTTTCCATAGAGATCTTACATGTCCTTCTCTTCTTTTTTCCTGATATGGCGGCATCTGCTCTGATGGAGTTATTTTAATATTTTTTACTTCAGGTTCAAAATAATGTAGGATTGGTCAAATGTTATGTTCATATTCGTTATTTATGCTAAATTGTGTATGTAATTGAAAGAAATGGATTATTTCTGAAAACTGAAAAAACTTATAAATGTAGGTCGTTGTTTAAGAAAATTAGTGATTTATTATTAGTGTTAATTATTACTAGCTTGTTGTGTTGTTTGTTTATACTTGTAGATCATGTAAGTTTTGGGATTAAATGAGGCTCTGTATAAAAGGACAAACATTTCGGTTTCAATGACAGTGAATTGAGATTAATGTTGATGGATATGACATTATTTTCTTCTTTTAGTTTTAATGGCGTCAGTGGATTCGAACTTAAGCGTTATTAATAAGGAATAAGGATCGCGAAAAAAAAGACATAATTAATGATAACTCATATAATAAAATTCAATCAACAATTTTTATGCCCATAGAGGATCTTTCAAATGGGTGACAGTTAGAGCTTCTTTCAACTTATCAACAGTAATTTCTTCTTCGCTATAAAAGGACACTGTTTTGGAGGCTTCAACTAACAAGAATCCGTTTTCTGAAAATCTTCCTTTAATACTGTTGGAGTCAAGCCAGACGAAAAAGGCGACGTTGTCAGATGATACAACAACGTCGAACGTGCTAGAACCAGCATCATCGACAGAAGATATCTAGATCAAATTATATTTTTAATTATTTAAATTAAAAAGCGAGTAATGAATGATAAAAATATCGGTTATACCTGTACAGTGGATGATGGTAAATTAGAATCTTTTAGTTTGCCTGGAAATAGATAGTTTTGAGGACTGTAAGCGCTACCGTCCTTTTCGAGTATGAAATGGAAGAAACAGTTTTGTTTGGCTGTCTCTGAATCACCGCAGTTTTGAGAGACCAAGTACTCGTCCACGTTAAAGGTCTGTCTAAGTTCGGAAGCAGCAGCGCTCTGTACATACATAGTTGTTTGAGATTAAAATGAATGATATAGTGCGAGTTTCTTTTACCAGAGTTAGATCAGTGCGAGTTTCAACGACAGGTTTAAAATCAGGACTGTCATATTTGAAAAGTTTGAAAACGATACTGACATCTACAGGGTCAAGCTGGTCGTTTACGGTGTAAAGCTGGACGTTTCTGTTGGCATCCAGATGGGCGGTGACGATAACAGAGCTGAACATATCTTTCGCCAAGTAGTGAAGCATCTTCCATCTACCAGTGTAATCTGCAATAATCGTTATTGAATAAAAACGATAACAGTTCTTTGTTGTTTTTAATACCTATGCTGGACCAAGTAGGGGCGACCCATACGTCATTCAGTTGCCAGTAGAGGGCGCCCATTGTGTATCCTAACCCAGCATCATTCAAATAGCTCCTATATCTTCTGTAGTGCTCCGTTTCAACTCTAATTGCTTGAGAGTACAGAACCTATAACAGAAAAAAGTATCGGAGGAAATAAAGTGATTTTATATGATAATACATGTGGTTTACTTGAGATAAATATATAAAAGCACTGGTGTAATGCTGGTTCTCTTGACTAGGTATATTTAAATTCTGTAGTATCAAGTCCTGCATTTGATCGTTGCCCTGAGGATGATGTTGTCTGTAATCCATGAATTTGCTGTTGATATCCAAGTCTTCACTGTTGTTCGTGGCAGTTCGCCAGGCTGGCTCGAAGGGAAGCGATTGGTAACCGTATTCCGAGCAAAATCTGGGAACTGGGTAAGTAGTGGAGCTCCAGGGGTCCATGACGTAATTGTAGAAGTGTACTGTAAGATGTTTATAAATATACCGGAAATCAAACAAATAAAAGTATTATTACCATCTCCATAGTTGGTACTCTGAGGAGCTTTTGCCACCCAACCTTCAGTTTCAGTCTCTTTTCCATTACTGGGGCTCGAACTAACATATATACCTCTTTTTTTAGTGATTCGTTCAAATTCTGTTCTAATCGTATCGATATACAGAGTAACATAATCTTTCTTATAGAGGGTATAGTTATCGTTGGTGTTGTACCTAAATACAAATACTTCCTTAATATGGAAGATTGTGGCGTGGTGTGTATTAACGTCAGAAAAATATAAGAAGACATGACACATGTCAAAATATTATTTGAATGATTGTGGCGTGTTCATATATTTTTTTAATTCCAAAATAGTGAGGTTAAGTTGACACACTCACCAACTGTCAGCCAAAGCGCCTTCGTTTTCGTTGTTGCCCGAGTACAAAACGATGCTGGGATGTGAGTAGATTCTCTTAACGTTATGACTGACTTCAGCTTTGACGTTTTCTAAGTATTCTTCTCCGACGGGGTACAGCGAGCAGGCGAACATGAAATCCTGCCAGATCATGATACCCAGTTCATCGGCTACTTCGTAGAAGTAGTCAGATTCGTAAACGCCTAAAAGTGAAGACTTTTTGTTAAAGTTTGTTTGAAAAAACGAAATTTATTGTGTTGGTGTATTAAAAGTGTTACTTCGACGAAGCGATGAAGATTTGTGGTTAAACAAATCATAGTTTTCTCAAGCACCATCCAAATAAATCTGGATGAATAAATAAATATTTTGTGTATTATTTAAAAAGATAACCTTACTATTTCTTTGATGTAATACATATACAAAGCCAACATTTAATCCTGAAACCTAACCTAACCTATAAATTCAACCTATAATTCCAACATTATTTCTTTTAAATAATCAAATATGTTTAAGAGGTGCTTTTAAAATACTTTTTATTGCTTAGAAAGCATATACATTAATAAAAATCTTATAGGTTGTATCACGATGACAGATCCAGGTCATGGATCTGTCATCAATGGTAATGGTTTGACAGCAATGACAATGACAAATGATACCAACCTTAAATAACTCAACATCATTAAATGAAGGCTTTGTATTCTTACTTACCACCTCCCCATACACGTAGCATATTCATGTGAACGTCTTTGGAACTTTGTAGGAGATATCTGATAGTATCTTTGTCCTGGCCCAGTTCAGGAAGGATGTTAATTGGAATTTCATTAGAACCCTTCACAAAAATGGGTACTCCGTTTACTTTAAAGTAAAAAGTGGCTCCATTATCTAAAATTATACATCAAAGAACGTATTTCATCGGGCTAGATAGTCTCATAACTACCTAAATCATCTTGGACAAGCTCTACCGTTCTAAAACCGATTTTAACACGTTTTATTTCAATACAGTCGTCAGTTTCTCCTCGATAGGAGACCTCGAGTTCATACAGAGGCTGAGAACCATATTCGTTCGGCCACCAAAGCTTCACTTTATCCTAAACGCAATAAAACATTTATAATTGTTGCTAATAGAATTAATATGCAGTTAATACCTTTGGAATATCAACTGAGACCTTATCAGATACGATCTCATTGTTTTCATTGGTTTTCGCTTCAAATTCAAATGACTGGGTGATGGTATCGTCCTCTACAGGTAGAGAAATTCTGAAATATTTCAACGTTGCGCGTATTTAATGCCCAGTATGTAAAAGAAGAAGAAAAAATAGTAAAACAAAACGTAATAAAAATGTCAAATACAGAGACGGTATTTTTTAATCCCGAAACCCACGTGACCTCTAAATGTAGACAACCAACACGACAAGTTAATTTGAACACGATATTTTTCTAAACTACGACATACGTTTATTGCTTTTTTTAAATTTTTATCAATAATCTTTTTTTTGAGTTACATATACAATTTAGCACTAACAACAAAAATAAATAGAAAATAACCAGAATAAGTAGAAAAAATGTTAAAATAACTCCATAGGAACAGATGCCATGGAAGAAAAAAAGAAGTAGAAAAGGGTACGTCGTAGATTTTTTACAGAAAATATTGTTGATGAAATGCGACTAACAATTATCTCTTTTAAATAATCAAATGTGTTTAAGAGGTGCTTTTAAAATATTTTTTGATGCTCAGGAAGCAAATAAACTAATACAATTCTTACAGATGGGTATGTTATGACAGATCTAGGGGATATTTTAGTAATAGTTTTGATGAAAAATGATAGCACTTTCAAATAATTCAACATAAAAAATTAAATAACTAGTTGTGTGAGTTGTAGGATTAAATGAAAGCTCTGTGTTAGTTAGTTTAAACTTAAATTTGATTCTGGCCCGATTTTGTAAAAAGAAGAATTATTTTATATTACTGAATTGTGCCCCGGACTGTTTTTTGGTCATTCTCTGCGAAGTAGGTGTCGACAATAAGTGACCATGTATCCTTGTCTTTCTCAATGACATCAGTGACCACATAACGAATAAGAGTGTTGTCGTAGGTTTCTAAATAAACAGGTTTCCTGAAAAAAAAATCGACACCATCAAGAAGCTGATTGATGATGATTTGCTGTCATCTTTTACCAGATGCCCACAGATGGGAATGCCGGTCCCCAGTCCCATGAGAATGAAGCTTGCATTTTTCTGATCATGTTGGCGTGGCACTCACCTCTGTAAGCTGCATCAGGACACTCCAAAGGAAGTCGATATTTTTTCAGCTGCTCGTTATAGAGGTTGTTGGCGACTTCCACGGGGTTTTGGAAGAAAACAGTGATGTTGTTCGTGCCAGCCTTTAAAGAATGAACATTAATAAACGTTATATCAAAAACAGCTTTTAGTTGGTTTAACAATTTAGCTGGAATATTTTTAAGTAATTCATTGTTGTCCCCAACTGAAGTTCATTGAATTTTACCAGTTTGAACGTTTTGTGAATCTAGTTTCTAAGAGATACGTTCTTTCTCTCGAGGAATTAATATTTATATAATTTTTCATAGTAAAGGGTCTTTCGAATTGAGTGGTTTTTAATTCTTAATTAAAATTTACCTAGGTCACGGGCGTAGCCAGGGGGGGGGGGGGTTCAAACAACCCCCCTTGGCTGGAACCTCCCCTTGGAAAAAATACGAGGAGTGAAGAGAGTTAAATTATTACATTTGAATTGAATATATATCCGAACTAGTGGACATTGCGCACAGTAAGGCCATCTCTTGTCGAGTAGTCGAACTATTTTGTATCGTATGGAAACTTTGCGCAGTTTCTCGATTATTCGCCATGCCCCTCGGTCGGAATGAGCCGAGCTTTGTTGAAGTTTGTGGTAGTTTCTGGACGGCTACTACTGGGCTGCTATATACTACTGCTGGGTTGGGAGAAATGAAAAATCTTGTGTTGCCCAACATGCAATCAAACATGACCACAGTATAGATATTAGTAATTTAAGACTAATTAAAAGTGTTAATAATAATAGGGCTTTGGATGCATATGAAAGCATTCAAATAGAAAAATGTAAGAAAATCATGAACCGAGATAAAGGACCGATTCCTTTCAGTCAACTTTTTCAATTATTAATGTAAGGCTTAGTACACTTCACGGTTCATGATTTTTACACGCTTCGTTAGGTATGGTTTTCATATAAATAGAACATAGTTTAGTTTTAGAATTAGATTAAATCATCTCCTGATGATGCTAACATGGTTAGCGAAACGTACGTCGAGCAGTTCAAAATAGTGTTTAGTGGTAAATTTTTTAAGTTTAGTGCATCACACCAAAGGTTCCAATAGAAGAATTGATCGTAAACCTCACAAATCTGACGGTGAATTTCCCTTGCTACCAAGTTTCTTGCATTCAAGAATCGAATTACAGATCGTATCTCACAGTCGGCGGGCGACTCAATTTTCTTAAACATTAGGTTTGTTCTAGCAAAGATTTCAAACGGTTCCAAACCGTCTGAAACGGGTCCAAACCGTCCGGAGTTGAAATCTTTGCTAAAACAAAGCTATTATAAACTTCTACAGCTCGGTACCCAGACAGATGATACGACTGCAAATAACGCCTAATAGCGCGAAAAGCATGTCGGCGTAGATGCGCAAGCACAGACGAATTCACGTACAGACCTTGTTTAAAAAATACCTCTCGTAATAGTTCTGAATATATCTCTGAGCTTCAAAGTTGAATAACTGACGTTGTTGCATTATGGGAATTTTTTAAATTCTAGACCCTTGCAGTAAGGAACTTTTTTCTTTCACATGGCGTGAAGAATTATTGGTTAAATTTACGATAGTTGTTCGCTAACATGGATAATGAAACGAATTTTACATATACAGGGTGTTAGGTAAACATGCGGCAAAAATGCAAGGAGTTATTCCTTGTCCTATCCTAAGAATATTTTGTCCTATGATGATTTTTGAAAAACCACTTCGTTTCGAAGATACAGATTATTTTTCGATCTCGATCACTTGGAACGGCTGTTTTATCTAGTAAGTGGATGTCATCGGTCGCATTTGTTTACATAGATTAAGTGACGTTTGGCTGTTTGACGTGTCTTAAATAGTGAGTGAAGTCATGCACTTCATGTATGGACTTGCTGATGGCAATGCATTACAAGCTAGGCGATTGTACAGTGAACGATTTCCAGCCCGTAATGTCCCTGACCAAAAAATCTTCGAAAACATTCATCGAATCGACATCTTCGTGAAACAGGCACATTGAAATGAACTGAAGAGTCAGGAAAATCACTGACTGTAAGAACGGTACAATTGGAACAGAATGTGCTGGACATTTTGGAATGTGTTGGAATGTGCTGGAAGAATTTGGATGATTTGCGAAATCGGATAATTGCTGGGTGTAACTCAATTAGAAACGACCCTGGTATGTTTGAAAGAGTTCGGCAGTCAATGACGAGAAGATTGAATGCTTGTATCTAGGCTGGAGGAAGTCATTTCGAACATTTATTGTAGATTGAGCAACTTTACATGTACTTTTTGATAATAAAATGTTGTTAATGTAAATTTTGTTCACCCTATATCTTCGAAACAAAGGGGTTTTTCAAAAATCATCATATAACAAAATATTCTTTGAATAAGTCAAGGAATAACCCCTTTAATTTTTGCCGCTTGTTTACGTAACACTCTGTATATCTTACCGTTAAAGTGTCCCGGACATCGAACACGTATCTGACAAACATATTGTTGGCTGTTCCAACAGACACATCGTTAACAAAGATCTCCGCCTGTGTATCTAACCCTTCAAACACCAGGTTGATTTGTTTGTGAGCGAGGAGAGACTCGTCGGCTGTAAAATAATTAGTTTATCTCAGTTATAACTAAAACCAGAGGGATATATTGTATTTTATTACCGGTAAAGGTTTTGGTGTAGCTCCAGTTGTTGTAACCGACCCATCTCGAACTGTTATCGTTATAACCGAAGAAAACATCTTCGATTATACCGACACTCATCAAATCTGTGTATGCACCACCGGGTACAGTAGCAGGAAACTTGTATTCTGAAGAGACAGAAATGAAATTATATTATATCATATTAAATTATATAGAAACTTATATTCTGAAGAGACAGAAATGCATAACAGAAAGAATAAATAAAGCAAATTGGGGTTTTTCATATCATTTTTTTTCTTTCAACCTGTTCACTATAACTTAATTTTAAGCACTCTTTAAAATTATTTAAAAAACCTTTAAGTATGCGTACTGATAAAAAGTAATCAAGACAAAAATAACTTACGTTGCTATGTAAACAAGTAAGCAACAACATCGAAATTAGAAAATCAGTGGCGGCTCGTGGGTTATTACTTTTCATGCTATTGAAATCCTATCCAGGAGAGGACCCAGGAAAACATTAAAATTTTATATTGTTACCACTTACAATTTTGTATTGTTTCCTAGTGTTTAAAGTGAAATTCCATCCGCCAGTTTTTGCCCAAAATAAATTAGTTAGTCCGGAATTAGTTAGACCATAACACTCTCAATATTTAACATACCTAAAGCATTTAGTCTAGCTTGATTTAGTCTAGCCCCACTGAATTTCTTAAATATGCTTTAATCAAGTTCAAAGTCGAAAAGTACCTTTCGGCTTTGGCTGTGGTCATCGGTATAGTCACTAGTATTCTCAATGCCTTAGTGATTTCTTTAAAAGCTGTATCCAGTCAGGTCTTCATTTTGACAAATCTCAGGCCTTGGACCAATTCGGTCTTCAAATCTTCTTTTTCTATCGTCGAAAAACTTTCACAAAATTTTTCTATGTCATTAATTGAAAGTGCTTTTTTATATTCTGGATAAATATTAAATAAGAAAAGTCTTGCCGCTGAAAGATGGTTCATGAATTTGAAACGCTCATTAATTTGAAAAGTTATTATATCACAAACTTTTCTAGAGATTTTCGAATTTTCATCATTTAATTTTCGTTTATTCTTAAAATGTACACTATCCTAGTCAAAAGTAAGTGTTTCAACAGATGTTAAATGATTTCTGATCTCTGTAATTTTTTGTTCAGAATATTCTATTGTTATTTTAATTTTTAAAGGATCTGTATGAATTAACTATAATTGGCTATACAAAATATCCACATGTGGCATAATATTTGCAAAAAAATTTAACCAAAACAAAAAAATATCGTCTTCCAACCATTAGAGGAACCCAGCGGTTTGCAAGGTAGTTTCTGTATTATATTTTTTTGTTTCGTCTTGATGGTTATTCTCAAAACATGTCTGCATTTCTTCTTTAAACCTAAAAATCGTGGCAATTGTATGAGATTGAGAAGTTCGACGTGTTTATGATGATCTGGGTGTTCGTTTGTTCTAAATTTGTCGTAATGTAGTGGTTCTTTTAGGCGAATGTGCAAAACAAGTGGAAATTGCATTTGTTACCAAAAAAATTCTCAAACTTGGTGTGCTTGAAATAGCTTGCTCCAGCAATTTATTAAGCTGATGAACATGGGCAAAGTGTGCATTTTTATACACATTTTTTACCAGAATTTAATGATGAATCATTGTTTACTTTACCCAACAACTGGAAGCTCACTAGGTTGCTTTTATGTTTAGGTAATTTCTCGTGCTTTTTAATTCTGTCTAACAAATGTTTTAGATCCCTCACTTCTTCGCGAGTCCATTGCTGCTCACCATCAAACAATAAACACCCGAAACAAAACAGAGAATTAGTGTCTTCACAACCACACAGCCACAAAATACTATTGTACCAGGTGTCCCATTAAGAATGCGAAGAATGATCGCGGCCGTATCTTGAAAACTATTTATCCCACAGCTTTGCGGAAAAAAATGTTATACTAAAACTGACCGTGAGAAATTCACCAAAAATTTTTTAAGCTTCTAAAACTACCGCAAGAGGGCGTGACGAGCTAAACATTTTAAAAAATAATTTTTGTGTGTATTTTCAAGTGTTAACCGAGTAAGAAAAATTCTCAGTTATAATTAGCAAACTGTCTCCTACAACTTTGGTTTATGACATTTTGTCGTAACTTCGCGAATAAAGAAGTGGGGGGGAGTTTTACCTATTTAGGTAAAAAGTCGTCTAATGTCCGTTTGCCTAAACCAATTTTCCTCAATTTAGATTCATTTAAAAGGCAATTGCGGGGACAATCAGATAATCTGGGAGATAAATTATTTAGTTTATAAATGAAACCGCGAGGTGGCGTTACATTCAACAATAGATTTTTTGAAGTTTTGTTCAGATTTTTCAAATGGAATCGTACAGCTTTTATTACATGATTAGAAAGGGAATTTAAAGAGGAATCATCCAGTGAAAACCCGAAATCGATATCTCTGACATGTCAAGAGATATTTCGATTTTTCTGAAAAAATCAGTTTTAATTTTTACCGTAATATAAAGTTAAAAATTGGTTTTAATATGGTACAGCTTTTATTACATGGCTAGAAAGGTAATTTAAAGAGGAATCATCCAGTGAAAACCCGAAATCGATATCTCTGACATGTTAAGAGATATTTCGATTTTTCGTAAAGTGTGAAGGAAGGCAAACATTGTGTTACTATTTTTTTAACTTAATGCAGGTAGTAGTGAAATAATAACTGATTTTTTTCAGAAAAATTGAAATATCTCTTGACATGTCAGAGATATCGATTTCGGGTTTTCACTGGATGATTCCTCTTAAAATTACCTTTCTAACCATGTAATAAAAGCTGTCGGCATGCTGGCAACCAACAAAACATGTAACACCAACGAGATATGATGACGTGGCATACGGTCGGTGGAGGTAAAAGTCTGACCAAGGATGTAAAAATTGTGGCGAGAGGATGGAATTTTTATCCGCATTATTTGGTGTGATGGGTCGTCACACGTTCTTCTACATTTGGAGATTTTAATTTTTCATAATATCTTAAAATGAGTAAAAGGAAAGAAACTGAACGAAAATAAAATATGGTATTTTGCACTGAAAAATTGTTTACTGTGATAAATGCTGGAGGGGCGGCGCCACAACGCCCTCCCTCACTACTCAACTCAACTCAACTCACTCATTTTATTCTGTTCATGGCTGAATCTCGCCATCCTCCTATCCTTGCTGAATTTAAATCTTTCTTGCATGCCTCCAAACATTTATGCAACGAACAAGTACATCGTGGGCTAGGATGGGCTCCCTTACAGCAGTGCATTCGAGAGAAAGCCGAAAAGGCCTTCCTAAAGATTGCTGTTCACCCCAATCTAGAATTACGACAACTGACGGACTATCGTCCGGAGAAAATCGCAGAACGGGGTGGCAGAAGGCGTAGAAGGCCGAAACTCCAGTTGTTGGGGGTCTAGGCTGACTTCGTCCCACGCGGGATAATTCGTT
The DNA here is from genome assembly GCA_031761425.1 of Cosmopolites sordidus. Classification (NCBI taxonomy): domain Eukaryota; kingdom Metazoa; phylum Arthropoda; class Insecta; order Coleoptera; family Curculionidae; genus Cosmopolites; species Cosmopolites sordidus. Next base: position 1,026,217 of record JARFXV010000476.1, on the reverse strand, counting down.
TATTGCTACCAACGTGAGATATAGCTCATGGGACTCCATATCCTCGGTTTGGAAAATAAAAAGAAATTGTGGCGTAGCGAAGTGAGTTATCTTACAGGTACCAGGATTAAATACAACGATAGGTGTTCGTAAGTAACATATCAATGGCCGAACCAGCTTAAGAAAGTTCGGGAAATAAAATACAATTACAAACATTTTAAGAAACTCCCCTCTGTTTACCTGTCCTGCAGAGGGGAGTGGTGTGAAGCTTTCTATCCGAAACCGTCGTCGTGGATCAAACTGCGGAAACATCAAGGAAGAGAAGGCAATGTTCCCACAGCAGCCGAGTGTTGCGGAGGAGCATTGCCCCATCTATATGAAGTGCAATTTCGGGCAGTGGCGGTTCGTGGGCTCATTTTTTGCTTTCTCCTTCCGCCTTTTTACTTTTCGTGCTATTGCACTATTGGTTTACCCTATACAGTAGGTGAACAAGAGAAATGAGTTAAAGGAAAGAAACTGAACGGAAATAAAATATGGTACTTTGCTCTGAAAAATTGTTTACAGTGATAAATGCTGGAGGGGCGGCGCCCCAACGCCCTACCACACAAGCCGCCACTGGTTTCGGGGTCATTTAGAAATAACCTCGGGTAGAAAGTGGGTCGCGAAATGCGCGCCGCTGCAAACACTTCTTTCTTGGTCGTCCTCTTATTCTTCTTCGTCCATCTCTTCTTGACAATGCTTGTTTCGCCAACCACCGCAATCTGGAAGACCTAACTATCTGACCTATAGATGGTTTTTCGTATAGTAGTTGAATTTCTGCATTAGTTCTCCTTCTCCATATTATCTCTTGTACTTCACCAAATATCTTCTTCAGTACTCTTCGCTCCCAGACATTAAATTTGTCTTCTTTTTTATTCATTACTTGTATATTACTTTTGTACATTTTGTTCTGTGTAACTTTAACTTTGCTGGCCTTGTTATTTTTTTTTAATCTAAGCATGTTGTGTCACACTTTACCACAGCTTTACTTTCTGTTGACATCCTTTTTCAATTTCCTTTTTTTATTTCATCGCCCTCGCTGGTTATGGTAGACGTTGGTTTAGACGATTCAAAAGTGGCGATTTCAACTTGAAAGACAAAGAACGCCCAGGTCAACCGAAAAATTTCAAGATGTCGAATTGCAAGCATTGTTGGAAGAAGACGATATGTAAACACAATCAACAAATGGCAGAGAGGTTAAATGTTGGTCGCCAAACCACTTGTGATCACCTGCATGCCATGGGAAAGATCCAGAAGACAGGAAAATGGGTACCACATCAGCTGAACGGTAGACAGATGAAAAATGGATATATTTCGAGAACTCAAAACGCATAAAATTATGGGTTGGCCCAAGACAACCATTAACATAGACCCTTAAAACTGAATCGCTTTGGAAAGAAGACAATCACACGCTGAGAAAGCGTTTACAGGCACCAATTCGGCACTTGGGAACTGGGAACTGTTGCTCCACCCGCCGGATTCACCAGACTTGACCCGTTCCGACAACCATTTGTTTTTATCGATGTCTCTTTCCATGAAACAGTTCAACAATTACGAAGATGAGTCGAAAGATGTACGGTTTTTTTGGGAGGGCATCAACAAATTGCCAGAGAGATGGGGGAAATGTGCAGCTAGCAATAGCGCATACTTTGATAGACGATTTTTTACCTTTCTCACAAATTAAATGTGGTTTTTTAAGAAAAAACATTGAGAATTATTAACTTATTATCACACCTGGTACTTTGAAGCTAACAATGTAGAATTAAAATTTCCATTGAATAAAGAAATGGTAAAAAAATACATATTTTATTTACGCATCTCGAATGTCAGCAATATTAAAATCATTGTCCGTTAGTCAAGCTCCCAAAATATCAATAAATTATATCAATAATTTATAAAAAAACAAAAAAAATAACTTACCTACGTTAGTCTCGTAGGCTGTCCACTCCCCATCCAGCGAATAAATTGGACCACACTTACCCCCGCCTATCAGGGCGGCAATGAAAACCACCAAAAACCGCAAAGAGTCCATCTTTACTCTTCCGGGTCTCGTAAAATATTACTTTAACTAACGCTCCTTAATAAGACGTTATTGAAGATATTTTTTAAGCTAAGATAGTGCTAAACAAACAAAAGGTGATTGAATTTATCTTTGCGTCAATTTTTTAGGTTAATCGAGTGTTTTTCAAATTAATTCATTTAAAAAGAATTAAATAACTCAAGAGGATTGTTTACTTCGTTATATTTACGGATACGATATTTACGTGCGCTTATTCAAGGTTAAGGCAACTTGTTTGGTTTTTTTTTCAATAGATGTCGCTATAAAATGTGTCAATGTCGATGTCATTTAAACTTCATAACTCAAACGAACGATCACGAATCTAGAACGAGAACTCTATCACGATCTAGAAGAGAACTAGAACTCTCAATACTTCAAGAATGCTTCGATATTTCTTAATGAAATCTCGTACACAAACATTAAAAAATGTTTGCCACTTTTTGGGTATATTTTCATTTTCGTTTCTTGTCGAATATTTGAAATCCAAGGCTGGCTGATTTTTTTAAAATGAGCAGAGTTAAATTTGGCATTGTTGGAAAGAGCATTTTTTTCTGAATTCAACAAGGTAAATATTGTATCGTTTTTTTTTGAAAATAGATTTAAAAAAAGAATGGCTAAAAGTTGTTTTGGTCCGTTTCAGGGTAAATATATCTTTCATTTAGTAGGCTTTGAAAGAATGGATGACAGATGAAGTATTTGATTACACTTGACAATGGTTAACGTCAATTTGTGACTTAAATTTCTTTCAATTTTTATATGGAATTAATATGTATTTAACCTAGAGACAAATAATTGATATACTAACAATTTTTGGGTACAGAAAACACACTTTTCGGAAAGCAGTGTGAATTTTATTTAACTGTTCAGGAAACCTGATCTAGAAATGTTCTCTTTGATAATTTCTAACACTTCTTGGCATGTTATAAGTGTAATATTTAATAAAACACTAAAACAAAACTTTAAGATTTTATTTGTTAACAACAATACTTTTATCTTAGGCCCATCGTGAGTCTTTTAAGTTGGTTATAGTTAGAGCTTTTTGTAATTCAGTAATACTTGTTTCTTGATCGCTGTAAAACCAAACCGATCTTGTCGCCTCCACCAGTAAAAACCCATTCTCTGAAAATCTTCCTTTGATTTCTTGGGCATCCAACCAAACAAATAGGGCAATGTTATTAGTTGACACGATGATTTCAAATACATTAGTGCCAGTTTTCTTGATGGAAGAAATCTAAACAGAAACTGTGTTAGTAATTAGGTTTGGTGGCACTCATGATGGTGGTACCTGCACTTTGGGTGATGGCAAATTGGAATATTTCAACTTAACAGGGAAGACATAATTTTGTGGACTGATAACTGTAGAGTCTTTTTCTAAAATAAAATGGAAGAAGCAATTTTGAATGGCTGCCATACCATCTCCACAATTTTGCGAGGGTAGGTATTTCTCGACGTCGATCGTGTCTCTAAGCTCTGACTGAGCAGAATTCTAAAAGATTAAGGCAAGTATTAGAGACCTGGTAGATGTTACTCGTCAATTCGCGTAGGTATTACTAGTCAACTCGTGTACAAATTACTCGCCAGTTCGAGTACATATTTTCGCCAATTCGTGTAGATATTACTCATCAATTCATGTAGCTATTACTCGCTCTTGTGTAGACATTCTCGATAATTCATGTAGATATTATTCATTAATTCAGGTAAATATTACTTGTTAATTTACATAGATATTACTCGTCAATTCGGGTAGGTATTACTAGTCAACTCGTGTACAAATTACTCGTCAGTTGGTGTACATATTTTCGCCAATTCGTGTAGATATTACTCATCAATTCATGTAGCTATTACTCGCCAATTCGTGTAGATCTTATTCACCCATTCGTGTAGATATTACTCGACAATTATTGTAGAAATTACTCGCTAATTCATGTTTATATTTTCGCCAATTCGTGTAGACGTTACTCATTAATTTGTATATACATTGCTCGTCAATTCGTGTAGAAATTATTCGTCAATTTGTGTAGACATTCCCGATAATTCATGTAGATATTATTCATTAATTCAGGTAAATATTACTTGTTAATTTACTCTACTCGTCAATTCGTGTAGATATCACTCGATAATTCTTGTAGAAATTACTTGTCAATTCGTGCACATATTTTCGCCAATTCGTGTAGATATTACTCGTCAATTCATGTAGACATTTTTCGCCATTTCCTGGAGATATTATTCGCCAATTTGTAAAGATATTGCTCGCCATTGATTTGATTCGTCAATTTGTGTAGATATTACACATTAATTTTTCGCGAAAAAGCAAACAAATACAGTACCACAAGCATCATATTCATCAGATATGGAACCATGTGGGCTTTTCCTGTTTCCTTGATTGAATGTATGTATATGATGAATATTAATCTTGGGGAAACTTGATGCTTGGGGTGAGTAGGGAGAACATTTATTATGTGAATGTGTGGGGAAAGTCTGTTTGCTGTCCGCTGTTTTTTTTTGGTAAATTACTTTAATTTGTATACATTGAGAAACAGAGAAGAAAAAAAGACGTTGTATTGGTATATTTGTCTCGATAGATTATGTATATTTACAGTGTCCAGTGACTTTTATTAAAAACATTTCTTTCTAAATTTCATTGTACTGAAGAATCCATATATAGACAAAAAAAACAATCGTCAATCAAAATTGGGTCTTGTATGTGCTATGATGAACTGAATATAGGGTAGATATAATGTTTGTGGCCACTTTTTTATTATTCATTTCATTATTACTGCGGTATATTTCTAGGGTTCTCAGATATGTTGGCAACACTGTGAATACGTCGTTTTTCTTGTTAAAACTATAGTTTCAGTAATTATTGAAAGAATATCTGGATCCGTGGTGTATCATAACAAATTATATCCAATATATCCAATTTACTTATTCAACTCTCTTTTCTGGTTATTTTTCACATATGATTCTTTCTAAAGTATATCATTACAAATTCCCCGGTCACAAATTCACCAACAAGAACGGCATAAGACCCATCGAACTATGCCAACAGAATAACCTGAAGATCATGTCAACATCCCTCAGAAAATCTTCACGAAAACAGAAGACATGAAGATCGCCTATACAACAGATTGGTGAATTCCAGATAGACCACGTTGCGATCTCATACCCACAACAAAGAGAGATCCATGATGTTCAAGTCCGCAGGGGCGCAAACATCGACTCAGATTACTACCTAACACGAATCAAAGTAAAATTCACCGCAAGGGGAATTCATCAAAAGAAGGCACACCTACAGAAATTCGACACGAAAAGAATCAAGAACTCCAACATAACAGAGGAATGGGAAAAAGAACAGTCAGACACATGGGAAAAATTCCACACAAAAAATACACAAAAAGCACAAGAACTGATCTCATTGAAAAAGAACACAAAACACCCGTGGTGGGACTCGGAATGCGAAAATGCATTGCAGCGACGCAAACGAGCGTTTCAGGAGTACAGCAGTAAAAAATCACCAGAAAGCCAACCGCTTTTTAACGAGACTAGAAAACAGACCTTCTGCCTTCATGTACAGAGGAAGTACATGAAGGCACAACTAGACTCGATAGAGGAGAATTTCCGCAATTATAACACGAGAGACTTTTTATAGGACTTTCGCAAGAGAAATCCGTGTGTACACACCACAAAATCAGGAGAATTGTCAGAAGCTGGCACACTATTTTTCTGATCTCAATTGGCCAGAACGCGACACAAGATTCCCCAAGGAAAATGGTCTCTATACCCACTCAGAATCACCACCACCAATACAGGAAGAGATTCACAGGCACACACAAAAACTGAAGAATAACAGGACATCCGGTGAAGATAGTATCACCGCGGAACTACTGAAAAACCTCGGACCAAACTCACAGCGGGAACTCACGCAAATTATCACGAACATCTGGCAAACAGAAAAATTACCAGATGAATCAAAATGTGCTCTTATACACCCGCTGCACAAGAAAGGACACAGAACAGATGTGAACAACTACAGAGGAATCTCCTTACTACAAGTTACTTATAAAATCTTCTCAGCATGCCTTCTCCAGAGAACACAGGAACAACTAGAACATAAAATTGGCAAGTACCAGGCAGGCTTTTGCCCTGGTCGCTCATGCACTGAACAAATCTTTAACTTAAAAACAATACTGAAATACAAAGCTATCAGGAACGTCCCAATCATCTGCACGTTCGTTGACTTGAAGAAACCATACGACTGCATTGACCGAAAATCTCTATTCAACATCCTAGAAGAACAAGGACTCGACCCCAAAACACTAGGATTGATCAAGCAGACACTGACGGACACAATCTCTAAAGTGAAATTTATGGGGGAAATTTCGGAACCCTTCCTGATTAAAACCGAAGTACGCCAAGGAGATGGGTTATCCCTACTCCTCTTCAACCTGGTCGTGGACAAAGTCATAAGGGAATGGGGAAAGGAACTAAAAAATCAAGGACACGGGAACCCAATATGACTCGGACGAACCAAAAACAACATAGAAATATCATGCCTAGCCTTCGCAGACGACCTAGCCATACTCGCAGACGATGAAAAAAGGGCAACCAAACAGATCGAAGTCCTCAAGGAATGTGCAGAGAAAGTTGGCCTACAAATATTCTTTCAAAAAACCGAATTCTTCTGCTCAAAATTAAATGTCCAAAAACACCAAATACGGCAAAATAAATAGGGTCACTCCAAATACCTGGGCGAGATCCTCGAACCCACAGGAGGAGAGAAGATAGCACAGCTATTTCTAATTACTAAAAGTGATTTATCAACTGGTAAATTAGTAAATAATCTCATCATGTCAAAACTAACCATTAAACTTTGGTTTGTAAGTTTATTGTTGCTAGTAAGTGCGCTAGTTTTATTGTTATATAAATTATATTCATGACAACTAAATGGAGCTCCTTATACTGTTTTAAAGGCGATAATTTTTCATTTTTCTGAAACCTGTATACCTGAAAATAAATATTGGCTTACCAAAGTCATCAAGGTACGGTTTTCGGCTTTTGGTTTGAAGTCCGGACTGTCGTACTTGAAAACCTTCACCACTAACGTAACGTTCTCTATGGAATTGAGCTGATCGTTAACAGTATACAGTTTTAATTCCCGACCCCAGTCCATGTGACCTGTGACGATAACCGGACTGAACATGTCCTTAGCAAAATAGTGTAACATCTTCCATCTACCGGTAAAATCTGCAACACTTTTTGTAATTATACCACTAATAAGATAAGAAGTTTTGCCTTTAGGAGTGTCAGTACTTTAATACATATTTGAAAGACCCGCTATTAAGAGCAACACTGTATGAAATGTCAGTGTCACTCATAGGCTGTTGCGTCTAGTAGATTGTGTCATTTTACCAGGGTAAGGTACACGATTCAACAGCGTGGGGATAAATAATGTCAACTTGTCACACATCGATTAAATGCGAGAAAAACGATAATGTAAACTTGTCAACAATGTCAATAAAGTCAATAATGTCAATGTCAATGTCAATAATGTCATATTATCTCACGCTCTTGGTTTATTTTTGTGGGGTTATGTTAAATCTCTTCTTTACAGAATTAAACCCTGAACAATTCTTCATATTAAATGGAATATTAAGGCCACCATGGAAAATATATCACGTGACATGTGTGAAAGAGTAATCGAAAATTGGGTGTGCAGAATGTCAGCCATCAGACGAATAGGAGTGGTACATTTGAACTACATTATTTTCACAACATAATGCCATTAAGTCTTCTTTATAATAAAATAAAAATTCTTGCATTATTACTTGTAGTTATCGTTGTACGCTCCTAACCAGTTCCGGTCACACGTCGAAATAATAACTTATCAGTCACACGTGATCCAGCGGACCCCACGCAGAAAAACAGATCTTATTTGTGTTCTATTTTATGTATTGACTTATAACTTGCGTCAAACTTTAATTTAACATTCCTTTTAAATAATCCAATAATTGTTTTTTTTTATAATTTTAAAATAGTTAAAAAAATTCGTAGAACTTTTTTCAATATTTTTACAATATCGAAAAAATCCAACGTCGTTTTACTCGGGAAACAATATACTTTGAAGAAAAAAACGATTTTGAAAGAAAAAAGTCAGCATATTCAAAATAATGTAAAAAGAGGTATTTTAATTTGGAAAATTACATATTTCATCGATAACAATATAAAAATAAAAATATTTTTAGAAAAAAATTAAATAAATACCAAGATTAATAAATAAATTTCCACTATATTTAAAACTTGTACGTATGACAATTGTTTCGACACACAGTGTCTTTTTCAAATACACACTAAATTAAACTAACAGTAAGAAAAGCAGTTACTACCTAAACTAATCTAATAAAACCATAAATGATGATAGTGGAAGTCCCGCGTCTCAATGTCCAGAGTAATATAAGTTTAACAAGGGTGAACCATTCAAGTGTACCTGTTCATTAGGTAAAATACCCAAATTTTTTCTTTTATTAATTTCTAGGCTCTCTAAAAGATTTAGTTTTTTAGATTTATTTTCGTTATGTAACATTTTGAAATTATCGTTGAAAGTGTGATTTTCTAACATTAAGTGATTGGCATAATGAGAATTATTCTGTTCTTTAATATAACTTCTTTTATGTTCATTAAGCCTGGTGGAAAAGGATCTTCCTGTTTGTCCAACATATACTTTTGGACAAGAACCGCACTCAATTAAATAAACTCCTGATTTATGAAGTTTATTTGTTTGACTTTTATTATTTTTTATTAAGCGTCCAAGACTATGGTTTGTTTTAAATGCAATATTTATATCGCTTGTTTTTGACAAATGTTTAGGAATTAATTTGGTGACTTTTCCTGTATATGTATTCAAATGGGCTTTCAATATAACATAAAACCCAAAGACAAACAACGTAACAGAGAACACCTTGGCGTGGAGTATAAACTCGTTCTTTCCAATTCAAACACATCACAAAAACACCTAGCGGCACACAGAATCAGAAGTCTACAGTGAAAAATTAAGAAAACATCAGATCAGTGAATTTCATACAGCAAAAAGGATTAACAAGAAAATCAAAGAAAACAATATTATCATGACTAGAGCGGACAAGGGTAAGTCCATTGTTGCGATGTCTAGAGATAATTACATATTAAAAACTAATGATTTTTTAAAATCAGGGAAATTTCACAACATTGATTCTGATCCATACGAATACTTTTCAAAAAAGAATTAAACAAATATTAAAAGATTCGTCAATTTTTAACGATTATGAGAAACAACAATTAGTAATTATGAATCCTCAAGCCCCAAAGTTATACTCGTTAATAAAATTACACAAAGATAATTAACCAATCAGACCGGTAGTTGCCTTTGTTACAGCTCCTTCAATTAAATTATCAAATAAGCTTATCAAAATCATTTTGCAATACACTAATTTTAAACCAAAATATGCCATTCTAAATACTTATGATTTCATCAATAAAATTAAAGATATTAATTTACCCAAAAAATCTAAACTAATTTCTTTCGATGTCAAAATTTATTCCCTAGTATACCACCATACGAAGTAATGAGATGATATATATATATATATATATATATATATATATATATATATATATATATATATATATATATATATATATATATATATATATATATATATATATATTATTATTATTATTCACGCCACTTCTGTATTACTTTTTCTAGAACACAGTTAAATAAGAGTGGCGAGAGTCCATCCCCTTGTCTCACACCAGTTTTAATTTCGAAAGGTTCTGAGATGTCACCCATGAATTTAACTTTTTTACCTCGTGTTAGTTAACGTTGTTTTAATAATTGCCAGCGTTTTCAGATCTAGTCCTTGTTCTTTCAAGATTCGGAATAAAGATTCGCGGTCAATAGAATCATATGCTTTTTTGAAATCCACAAAAACGGTCGAAAACCTGCCTGATATTCACCAATGTTCGGTTCTAACTGTCCCTGTGCTCTGTCTAGTAGACATTGAGATAGAATCTTGTAAGAAACTGGGAGAAGAGATATTCCTCTATAGTTGTTTACATCCGTTCTGTCTCCTTTCTTATGTAGTGGATGGATTAGAGCATCTTTCCAGTCTTCCGGAATCCGTTCGGTTCGCCAAACTTCTTGTAGAATTTTGGTTATTTCCTTGATTGTACCTGGACCAGCGGATTTCAAAAGTTCAGCAGTGATTCCATCTTCACCAGAAGCTTTGTTATTTTTAAGCCGCTTGATTTGCCTAAGTATTTCCTCTTCATTCGGTGGTAATGAATCTGGGTTTGTTTGTTTAGGGTTTAGTGTTGGTAATTTGTTTAAGGGCTCAGGACAGTTTAGTATTTGTTCAAAATATTTCGCAAGTTCTTTGCAATTGTCTTGGTTATTTAGAGCTAGTTGTCCGTTTTCCTTTTGAAAGCATAGACTCTGCGGTTGATAGCCTGTTAATTTAGTTTTAAAAGTTTTGTAAAAGTTTCGGGTGTTATTTTTTTGGAAATCTTTTTCTATTTCATTAAGTTGATTGGTTTATATATATATATATATATATATATATATATATATATATATATATATATATATATATATATATATATATATATATATATATATATTCTGTCAATAAAGTCAAGAACACCGCATACAAAACAATTACATATATAGGAAAAGTCACCAAACTAATTTCTAAACATTTGTCAAAAACAAGCGATATAAATATTGCATTCAGAACAAACCATAGTCTTGGACGCTTAATAAAAAATAATAAAGTCAAACAAATAAACTTCATAAATCAGGAGTTTATTTAATTGAGTGCGGTTCTTGTCCAAAAGTCTATGTTGGACAAATAGGAAGATCCTTTTCCACCAGGCTTAATGAACATAAAAGAAGTTAAGAAGTTATATTAAAGAACAGAACAATTCTCATTATGCCAATCACGTAATGTTAGAAAATCACACTTTCAACGATAATTTCAAAATGTTGCATAACGAAAATAAATCTAAAAAACTAAATCTTTTAGAGAGCCTAGAAATTAATAAAAGAAAAATTTTGTGTATTTTACTTAATGATCAGGTATATTTGAATGGTTCACCCTTGTTAAACTTATATTACTCTAGTCATTGAGACGCGGGACTCCCACTATCATCATTTATGGTTTTATTAGATTAGTTTAGGTAGTAACTGTTTTTCTTACTGTTAGTTTAATTTAGTGTGTATTTGAAAAAGACACTGTGTGTCGAAACAATTGTCATACGTATAAGTTTTAAATATAGTGGAAATTTAGATATTAATCTTGGTTTTTATTTAAAATGAATTTCCATCAAGTATCGGCTACCTCAGTTAAATAGAAAAAATTAGTCAAGTCAATCACGACTACCACAATTGACGCAGGAGCGTTCGAGCATGAGCGTTCGCATGCAGGGCACCGTATTTTTGTTTTTCTATCATTTGATCGGTGACAAAGTTCACACGTTTTTTTGCTTGATAACCCAACTCTTCCTTCGTTAACTGTTTCTGTTTTGTCTAGAATTGTAGCAATACAGACACGCAAACTCTTGCAAACCTATTCATCATTGTGCCGACGTTCTAAGAAAGGTTTCACGAGATCCATACTAATTTTATCCAGGCATTCTTTTGCTGTTAATTTTTTATCTATGCTTTCATTCGCGTATTTGTACTTCAGTAAAATATGTAAATTTACTGCATCCCGAAGCATTCCCTAATAAACTGACCTAGGCCAGCGATTAGTCTTTGAGTGTACTGTATGAGAATGGCAAAGCTACTCAAAACAATCTGTACCACCCTTACTTACCTTATAATGCAAAATGATTTCTGGCTTACTATCATTAAATGACAAATATTTCTTTCTTTTTTGGGTTTTTCATCACGATCTAAAACTCAAGGAATATCAAAAATATATTTTTTTATGTAAATAAAGATTCACTGGGTACCTGGGTGGTCACTCAAGGAATATCAAAAATATATTTTTTTATGTAAATAAAGAATCACTGGGTAAAAAAACAAAAAAAAAACCAACGGAGACAAATTTCTCAGTGATTCTTTTCTGTAATAAATTTGTAACAAAATTTTAAAAATATAAAAATGTTTTAAAATAAATACAAACTTTTAACATTAACGTTTCGGGAGGTCTCCCCCCGATAAAAAAATATATAGGTAATGTTTACTGTGTGATTGTTTACTGTACTGATTGTGTATTGAAATACTTAAATGTTTTTAATTATATTCTTTAGAATCGGGAACCATATTGAGTTTAAATCTACCCAAGTCATAGCAATACAGTTATTTTTATTTAAATTAATTATAGCGGTTTCTTTTAATCTTCTGTATTTCGTTACCGATTCTTTTAATACCGTTTTGGAAATATTCCAATTGATTTTATGTCCCGATTCCCATGCGTGTTGACAAATTCTAGATTTATTCAAATCGCTCTTGCTAAGAAAGTCTTTTATTCTAACATCTAACGGTCTAGATGTCTCACCTATATAGAATTTGCCACATTCGCAGGGAATTTTATAAACAACATTTTTGGTATTTTGTTGTTTGTTGTTTGGTTTGGTTATTGTTAAATTTCATTAAAAAACTGTAGTTAACCTTTCAAGTAAACTGAAATGTAAAGTTCAAGTAAACTGATTCTGAAAAGTATGTACTTTCTAAAGGGTTAAATTTTAGTATTAGATTGAAAGATATTCCTAAATTAGACACTATTTCTACTCAGTAGAGTCTGTTGCTTAAAAATTAGCTTTGGAAACTGCAGATGAATACAGAATCAGATTAAAACTTATCTTAGGGGGACGAGAGGTTAGTTATAGATAAATTAAAAAAAGACACATCTATTGAAATATTGCCGTCAGACAAATGTAACGCCGCTGTTATTCTGGACACTACAGAATATAATAACAAAATTAAAAGTTTAATTGATGAGGGAAATTACACTAAAATACCTACAGGTCCAACATTAAAAATAGAGAAACAAATTAACAATGTATTATATAAACACAAACGTGAGATTTTTTGTATAAAATTTCGAACATTAAAATTACAAACCAAAATTTAATGTTAGCTTTGTCGTGGTGAGTTTATTTACTAATGTGCCAGTTGATAAATCACTTTTAATAATCAGAAAGAGATTAGAACATGACACAACATTAAAAAACACACTAAACTAAACATAAATACAATTTTGGAATTATTAAATATGTGCTTAAAAACCACATATTTTCAATTAGAAAATGATTATTATTAACAAAATTTCGGAATGGCAATCGGTTCTTCTCTTTCTTCTTTGATGAGTAATATCTTTATGGAGGAACTCGAGAATAGCATATTAAGTAAATCTCTAAAAAAACCAATAATATGGCTTAGATATGTTGATGACATTTTTGTTATTTGGCAACATAGCATTGATGATCTAAATATTTTTTTACAAGATATAAATTCTCGAGAGCCTACAATTAAGTTTACTTTAGAGGACGAGAGGGAGAGAGAGAGAGAAAACAAAACAACACATTAAAAACTACAGTTTACAGAAAACCGATAAACACAGATAGATATCTCAATTTCTTTTTCAATCACTCAAAATCGGTCAAACTAGGAGTAATTAAAATTTTTATGACAGAGCAAAACTTGTTTGTACCAACAGTGATACACTCCAAAAAAAAAAAACAAATCGCATCAAAGATAATTTAATAAAAAACAAATACCCAAAAAATTTCACAAATAAATTTAAAACTTTTGATACCAGACAAAACAGACAAGTTATTAATAACAATAATAACTCTCAAACAATTAACCTCACAATTCCTTATATCTGCGGTATTTCTGACACAATAGAGTAGGGTATAAATATAACATAAGAACGACATTTAAAACAAAAAATACTCTTAGATCTATATTAACAAAAACTAAACCAAACAATATACAACAGAATACCAAAAATGTAGTTTATAAAATTCCCTGCGAATGTGGCAAATTCTATATAGGTGAGACATCTCGACCGTTAGATGTTAGGATAAAAGAACATAAAAACCTTCTGAGAAAGGGCGATTTTAATAAATCGAGAATTTGTCAACGCGCATGGAAATCGGGACATAAAATCAATTGGAATAATTCCAAAACGATATTGACAGAATCGGTAACCAAGTACGGAAGATTAAAAGAAACCGATATAATTAATTTAAATAAAACGACCTATATTGCTATACCTTCGGTAGATTTAAATTCAATATGGTTCCCGGTTCTAATCTTCAATTCAATCACATAGTAAACCTAACCTATATATTTTTTTGGTAATATGTCATTGTCATTAAAAACTATTATTGTCAATGCAAGTATCATTGACTTACACAAAAAATATATTTACTTCCTATCTTTACATTATATATAGAAATTAATATAATTTATTTGTTGGATTCGTTTTGAAAACGGGGGGAGAAGACCTCCCGAAACGTTAACGTTAAAAGGTTGTATTTATTTTAGAATGTTCTTATATTTTTAAAATGTTGTTTTTTTTGTTAAATTTAAAAAGTTATTACAGAAAAGAATCACTGAGAAATTTGTCTCCGTTTGGTTTTTTGTTTTTAACCCATTGATTCTTTATTTACATTCGGAAATAATATTCTGATAGTTTTTCGCCTGGCAGTAGGTCGGTCAATAGTATTTTGCCCAAGTATGGAATAGCGAATATCAAATTCGACGTTGAAGGATCAATCAAAGAAAAAAAATCAAACCGTACTTATATAGTTTAGATTTGATGTACATACGAAACTTGCTACGCCCGCAGAATCCTAGCAATATTTCATCAACTGTGCAATCACGACTTGGTTGGTAACACTGTGTACAATTTGAAATAAAAATTTCCCGTATTTCACGAATACAAGCGAATGTAACGTAACCAAGTTCTCAATATTATGAGTCGCGCCCTTGGCATTACATATCGATAAAAAATTAATCCATTCTAATTACTCCACAAGTCGATGAATTAAAAACATATTTTTTTTTATTATTTTGCCACACTAAGGTCACACGGGGTCTACTGCAACCCATGAAAAAACACGTCCGACTCTGCAGGTCAACTGACGTCATGGAGACCATTGTGACTTGTTGTATAAATTGAAACAACAACAGATGGCGCAATAAATCTAATTCCCAAAAGTCCTTCTGAATTTAAAATAGCCACAAAGTTTGTCCGGAGTCCACTGGATCCCGGGGTTCAAGTTCTAACACTTCTTATTGGGCATGCCTTTATTAGTACTGATACAGTACGTTTGAATGACATTATTTTCAGAACATAAGACCGTTATGTTTGTCGTTGTAGTTGTCGTTGTACCTCGTCTTAAAGTCCTGACACTCTTATTGGACAAGCCTTTATTATTACTGATCAAAATAGACACTTTTCTAGACATTCCCCTGTATTATTTATATTGTTTATTAATTTGAAAGTAAATACATTAAAACTTTAACATCATACCTATACTGGACCAAGTAGGTGCCACCCATACGTCATTTAGTTGCCAATAGAGGGCGCCCATAGTGTATCCCTCTCCGTTGTCATTCAAATAGCTCCTGTACCTCCTGTAGTGCTCAGATTCAATCCTAATGGCCTGGGAGTATAATATCTACAAATAAATTGATCCGTCGAAATAAAAATTAAAAATTGACTCCAGATCTAAGCTCCAACTAATATTTTTTATTCCTGAAGCTGAAGGAACGTTGCTGCAGTGAATGGTTGGCGGTAATGTATTGAATTATTGTTGTTTTGTCAATTAAGTTGAATTAAAACAGTGATTTTTATTTTTTTATCGTAATGATTCTTACCTGAGACAAATAAATGAAACCTTTGCTGTAGTACTGGCTGCTCTCCGTGGGTAATTTTAAATTTTCCAGGAGTAAAAGTTCCATCTCAGCGTTGCCTAATGGATGGTGTTGCCTGTAATTCATAAAATCGCTCTTGACGTCCATGTCTGCGGTGTTGTTAGTGGCTGTGCGCCAGGAGGCCTCGAAAGGAAGCGACTGGTAACCGTACTCCGAACAAAACCGGGGTACTGGATAAGTAGAGGAGCTCCATGCATCCATAATGTAGTTGTAGAAATGTACTGTAAGAATGTACAGGTTATGTAGAGTTGTTACGAGGATTGTTATTTATGTATTTGATATGATATTTTCGACTTTTGGATCTAAAATCACTATATATCACTTGTTTAGTGAATTCAATCCTGGCTATCGTTCTCTCACCAACAAATGTAAACAAGGTCGTCTAAAATCGCCAGTGCCACTAGAGAATCGTTGAACGGTCAATTCCTCAATGGTATACGACCATTTGTTTGCCAAAAGTCTTATGAATATGAAAAAACAAACAACGACGCAGGATCATTTTTCATCATGACAACGCGAGCTCTCGCACATCGGACCGAACAACTTAAGATTCGACCGATCAAAACATTCGCTGTGCAGTCCTGATTTAGCACCAATGATTTTTTTTGTTCCCGTCCATGAAAAATAAAGTACCATCAAATCAATTTTTCTATTGGAACCTTTGGTGTGAAACACTAAACTTGAAGAGATTTACCACTAGACATCAAATCACTTTTTTTGAACTGCTCGACGCACGTTTCGCTAATCATGTTAGAATCATCAGGAGATGATTTAATCTAGATTAAATTTAATCTAGATTAAATTCTAAATGATTCTGACATGGTTAGCGAAACGTATGGTTAGCGGAGGATATTTTAAAAAACAATTAAACTATTTTCAATTATGAATATTTGTTTTTATTTATTATTCCGGATAGATAAATAGCAACCCTCATACAAAGGTGGTATTGGGAAGTTCTAATTCTAACAACTCTTCTTTTTAATAATAAATGAAATGAAATAAGGGTTATCAAACTAGTACTAAAGGTATACAACTTTGCTCCTGCCGTTTTTTTAATTCAAGGCTTTATTGTAAAAACCTGGTGCTTTACTGTAAAAAATCAGTTGGGAGAGACGATCGTGGCCAGGCCATGTCAACTGGCCATTTCCTTGCGTTCATCTGGAGCTCCTTGAAGGCCTTTTGCATGTTTCCAACTTTCACGGTCCTGGGTTTTCCTCTGCCATTCTGGTCCAATATACTTAACGATGTCATCAATCCATCGTGCTTTCGGTCTTCTTCGCGGACGACTGCGATCAATCGGTATCCACTCCAGGATTGCCTTGATCGATCTGTCCTCCCATCGCCTCGCTATATGGCTTGCCCATCTCCATTTTAATTGCTTTACTCTTCCAATGATGTCACATACTTTCGTTTGTTTCCTGACCCATGCGCGGAACTTTCTGTCTCGTCTTGTAATGCCAACCATACATCTTTCCATTCCCCTCGGTGCTACCCGAAGTTTTTGACTTGTTTGCGATGTGAGTGTCCAGGTTCCACTTTCGTCTGCCATCACTGGTTGAACGTACTAATCGAAGACTTTTCTTTCCAGGCAAAGTGGGAGTCTGCTGTTAAACACAATGTTGAGCCTGCCAAATGCCTGCCAGCCACATTTCCGGGCCTTATTTCCCTCCATTGAAATCCTCTGCCCAAGATATATAAAGCTGTCCACCATCTCCAAATCCCTTCCTAAAACAATAATTCTTCTGTCCTGAGCGAACGTATTGAACATAACCTGACTCTTTTTCAGGTTTATTTTCAAGCCAAATAGTTCGCCAGCCCTTTGCAATTCTTGTATGTGTTTTTGCAGTTTCTCTAGGTCTTGTGAAAGGAGAACGATATCGTCTGCAAATCTAAGATGGTTTAAGTTTGCACCATTGATCGTTACACCATCCTGTTCCCAATCCAGTTTACGAAATATATCTTCAAGGCTAGCCGAGCAAAGAATAGCTCGGGCTAGATAAAGAGGTCACTCTGCCGTACACCTCGTTCTACATTAAATCTAACTTCAAGAGCATCAAGCTGAATTGTGGCTATATTTCCATCATATATCGATCCTAATAGGTTTACATTTGCTTTATCTACCCCTTGGCTAAGCAGTGCATCCACTATTGCATGCTTTGAGATGGAGTCAAATGTTTTTTCATAGTCGATAAAAGCCAAGCACAGTGGCATGGTGTATTCGTTGTCCCTTTCTATGGCCTGCTGTATGTATGTGTATAACCTGGATGTGACCCATTGTACTGAAACCACTTCTGAATCCCGCTTGTTCTCTTCTTTTAGGAATTATCTTAGTGAAAATTTTGTACATTACTGATAGGAGGCTTATTGGACGGCAGTTCTTTAAATCTTCCTGTGCTCCCTTTTTATGTAAAAGGGTCACTTCTGCATTTTCCATAAGTCAGGTACTTTTTGTTCTTTGAGGCATTTTGAGTATAATTTTGCCAGTGTTTTATGTAACGTCCGACCACCAGCCTTTAGCATTTCGATAGTTACACAGTCCTTTCCTGGAGCCTTGCCGTTTTTCATCGATTCTATACCATTTGTTACTTCCTCCACTAGGATATCTGGCATTCGTTCTTCCGTGGGTATTGTTGCCTTTGATTGGTTCTGATCTTCATATAACTGGGAATAAAATTTTCTGACAATTTCTAACATTTGCGTACGCGCCCTGCATACTGTGCAATCCTCACGCCTTAAAGCATATATTTGCTTTCTTTTGTTTCTCAGCTTTTGTTTAGCTTTGTTAATTCCTTTGTTTTCTTCCAGGGTTTTTTGCACTAGCTGCATATTGAACCGGCGCGTGTCCTCTCTGATACGTTTACTTATAGTTTTGCAGAGCTCAGTGTACTCGACACTGCCAAAAGAACTAGCTGCATTTCTCATTGCTCGCCGTTTCTTCATTAAATCAATGGTCTCATCGGAGATGTTTATTTGTTTGATACATTTTTCTTCTGGTGCTGTTGAAACAGCCGTTTGAAGTACATTGTTGGCGATTTCTTCATATTGAACTGATAGTTCCACTTCCTCCGGGTCTTGTAACAGAGCAAACCGGTTTGACAAAGCAATCTCAAAATCGCTTCCTCTCTCCGGCAGTTTCCCAGAATCCACTTTGCCCTTCTTTAATCTTGCCATTCTTATGCGTTCTCTTCGACAGTTAATTTTAACTTTTGCTCGTACCATTCGATGGTCACTGCCAACATTAAAGTTGTTAAGGACAGTACAATTGGTAAATATTGTTTTATCGTTGGTCATGATGTAGTCAATTTCACTTGTGAGCCCAGATGGACTTTTCCATGTCCATTTTCTGGTGATATTTTTCTTATAGAACGAATTCATAACATATAGTTCTTGTTCTTCAGCAAAATTAATTAATATGTCACCTCTATTGTCTCGCTCACCAGTTCCATATAAGCCAGTTGCATTATCGTCAGTTCTTGTTGTTTCAATTCTGGCATTAAAATAACCCATCAGGATTTTGTACCTACATTTCTCCTTGTATAAAAGTTGGGCCACATCATCATAAAATTCCTCAATTTTCTCATCCCTATGGCTTATAGTTCGTACATAAGCTTGGACGATTTGAAGCCTAAACTTTTTATTCAGCTGAATGACGCATTGGGCTAGTCGGTCAGAGGTACTTTCAAATTTTACTACACTGTCCTTCAGCTTTCGATTGATGAGGAATCCAATTCCACCACATCGTCCATTCTCCGTACCTCGGGTGTAGAGTACGTGAACATTTGGTTCTGATTTGATTAACTTTTCGCCCTTTCTTCATGTTTCACAGAGCCCAATAATATCCGAATGTATATTGTCAAGTTCGATTAACAGTTCTTGCAATCGGGCTTCTCGGGGTTTTCATAGTCCGTATATTTAGCGTTGCAATGTCAAAAGTCCAATGGCAGCCTGATTTAACTCGGTGATTCTTAGCACCCTCTGCTTTGGGGCAGATCTTCCCGCTGCCGTAGGTAATTGCCCCTTAGCCTCTGGGGAATGAGGGCCGTGTCTGAGGTTGTACTGTCATGTTGAAATACTATGTTGAAGGTATGGACTGTCATCTGCCACGGTGGTCCAATGGTTCGCCGAGTCACTTATTAGCAAGATACATGTTTAGTCAAAACGCTACCGCCGCTCGTGGAAAAATAAAAGTCCTATATCAAAAATTCTTGTCATTTTATTGAGCTTCTTCAGGCTTCTTCAGGCACAGTATACCCGAAAGTGACATTCTTGTTAGTTTCAATATTGTCTCGTTATCCCCCTTCCAAAAACCCGAGACATTCTGAAAAACAAACACCGCATATCGCCGGATATTGTTAGTCTCATTCAACATTCCACATCGAACAATATTTCATCTTCAAAAATAAATTCTTTAAATAGGTTAGTGGAGCTCCTATTGGCTCCCCGTTTTCTCCTGTCATAGCCAATATTTTTATGAAATATTCTGAAACTCAAGCCATTAACACCAGTCCGATGAAACCTACATGCTGGTTCAAATAAGTAGATAACACCTTCGTCATTTGGCAATTTACAATGGATATTGAAAACAATTTTGCTCTACCTTTCCTTCACATTATAATATTAAAAAGACCAGACCAAGGCTTTTTCTATTCAGTCTATCGTAAACCAATCCACACAAACCGTTGTCTAAATGCGAGTTCAAGATAGTCTTAAGATATTAGTCTTAAGATCTTTAATATTGTTGGACAAGCAACATAGGTAAGAAGAAGAAGAAGAAGAAGAAGAAGAAGAAGAGAAGGCCCACCAAAACCCTCTCTACCGGCAGTTCCTGAAGGGAAAAGACTGTGCCCCTCTTGATGCTATCTTTTTTGCTTAATTAAATTTCATGTACTTTAATCTAATCTAAACTGAATGAGCATCCTGAACGCGGTAATCTCTGATTCTTGCTGCCTTACATTTAGTCTTTATTAAAATATTAACAAGCACACAACTATATTTATCAACTATGCGAAAATAACCTCTCGCATTCCTATGTGCACAACTCTACCGTGAAGCGGTAAGAGGTGGGTCCCTCAAAGTTCGGACCAAGGTCCAGGAGGTACCAATAACCCTCCTGTCTTTGCTTTGTAAATCGAGTTCTACTAGAAATAATTGCTCCCAAAAGCAATATAGGTAAACAGAACTTAATTCCCTAGAAACGGCACTAATTTAAAAGCAGCTGACAGGCGTCAAATAAAAAGGCATATTGATAGAGTTCGGGCAACAAGTCATATCCACCAATCCACTAGAGAATTGTCCCAAAACCTCAAAGTTCTTCTGCCATACATCAAAGGAGTTACTGATAAAATTTGCCACGTAGTCAGATCCTGTAATATCGAAAGGATATTTATAACAGAAAGAAATATATCCAGTTTCTTTAGACCACTGAAAGATAATATTTCACATGAGTCACTTATTTGATAACCCTATATTTCAACATCTTTTTGGACATGTTCTAATTAATTAATTAAATTAATTAATTCCACTACTAAGGAGTTTTGCAAAACTAAATATATAAAAGTCTGATGGTGCAATGTCAGGACTATACGGAGGATGTATTCTAGTAACATATCCCAAACAATTTCCAAAAAATGTTGAGGACCGACTGTTTTAAATGTCAAAGATCAAACACAGTTGGATTAAAGATCTCTTCAAACTACCCTGGTAAGATAAAATACGAGTTCATACCATCTCCATATTTGCTACTTCCAGGGCTTTTGGACACCCAACCTTCGGCTTCCGTTTGCTTTCCATTACTGGGGCTAGAGCTGACGAAGATGCCTCTTCCTTTGGTAATTCTGTCAAATTCTGCTTTGACAGTACCAATGTACAATGTGACGTAGTCTTTCTTGTACAGGGTATAATTTCCATTGGTATTATACCTAAACTCAAAAAAAATGAAATGTTATGCCTTTAAAAAAATACAGATAACCATCATTTAATTTTGAAACCCACGTAAATCGTGATTTAAGTTTTTTAAGTTAATAATGTGGTATACCAATAATCCTACCAGCTGTCCGCTAAAACACCTTCATTTTCATTATTTCCAGCATAAACAATGATGCTAGGGTGCGAATAGATCCTTTTGACATTGTGGCTGACCTCTGATTTTACGCTCTTCAAATATCCATCACCAACAGGATATAAAGAGCAGGCAAACATGAAATCCTGCCAAATCATGATGCCCAGCTCATCTGCTACGTCGTAAAAGTAGTCTGATTCATACACTCCTATCAGAAAAATTTGTATTTCACTCGTTGTACTATGAGTTTTCGAATAACTTAACTTACCTCCTCCCCAAACACGTAGCATATTCATATTGGCGTCTTTAGCGCTCTGCAGGAGGGACTTGACTTTTACCTGGTCTGTTCCCAGCTCGGGAAGTATACTGATAGGGATTTCGTTGGAGCCCTTTGCGAAAATAGGCACACCATTGACTTTGAAATAAAATGTGGCACCTTTCTCTAAGAAAACAACTCTTACATGAAGCTTTATACACTCAGTTTCAGTAGTATTGTAACTTAAAAAAGTAATAAAACAATTTTTTACTTTGCTATCTATCACTTTTATTTTTAAACAAAATCATTTACTACTTATTATTAACTACTTTAAAATTTTAGTTTTAAAGTAGTGTTTAAGAATGTAAAATTGTTATACGAAACTATAGTCACACAAATTTTGTTTAAAAATAAAAGTGATAGATAACAAAGTAAAAAATTGTTTTATTCCTTTTTAAAAAATGAACTATCACAAAGTAACGGTCAAATCAATCAATAAGTATTGTAACTTCTTATAGATCCTTAGAAAGAAAGCCGAATACAAAGGAGGCTCACGAAAGGAGTAACAGAAAGAGATGCAGATCATAGACACGATGGGTCAATGTAAGAAGGGATGCTTAATAATTACTGCACATCAAAAATTGGTAGGGGGATGGTGGATATTGATCTGGACGGAGGTGAAGGTTGAAAGACGTTACAGGAAAATGAAGGAATTATCTATGGAAAAGCTCTGTTCAAGATGGTTGGCGCAGTGGGTACAATCTGATGTAAGTGCATTAAAAGTTGGATATCGATCTGGACGGAGGTGAAGGTGGAAAGACGTCACGGCTCATTGACGAGCTGTAACATCACAGTAAGATGAAGGAATTATCTATGGAAAAGCTCTGTTCAAGATGGTTGGCGCAGTGGGTACATTTCATTCATTTGGTTTCATCAGATTGAAAATGCATTAAAAAAAGTAGAGAAGTTGTGCAGTACAGAGTTGAGAAAATTAAAACTTCAATCGGAATATAACATTTAGGCTTCTAGGACAAATGGATGAAAAAATTGGTGCTAAAGGATCCGGTGTTTACAGAAAAAAAGGTGGGAGAAAAATGCACCTGATTACAAACGCGTTTTGACGATGGCTAAAATGAATGAAGAACTGAAGTGGAAATTGTTGCAAAGTCTATCGCCTTCATCAGCTTTGACTTCCTTGCTTCCTTCCTCTTACTTCCATTTATTCCAAAATTGTCTCTATGGTTTGCAAATGGTTGGCGCAGTGGGTACAATCTGATGAAGGTGTATTAAAATAGTAGAGAAGTTGCGTGGTACAGAGTTGAGAAAATTAAAACTCCAAACGGAATATAACATTTAGGCTTCTAGAACAAATTGGTGCTAAAGGATCCGGTGTTTAGAGAAAAAAAGGTGGGAGAAAAATGTACTTGATTACAGACGCGTTCTGACGATGGCTAAAATGAATGAAGTATTGAAGTTAGAATTGTTGCAAAGTCTATCGCTTTCATCAGTTTTGACTTCCTTCCTTCCTTCCTCTTACTTCCATTTATTCCAAAATTGTCTCTATGGTTTGCAGATGGTTGGCGCAGTGGGTACAATCTGATGAAAATGCATTAAAAAAAGTAGAGAAGTTGTGCAGTACAGAGTTGAGAAAATTAAAACTTCAATCGGAATATAACATTTAGGCTTCTAGGACAAATGGATGAAAAAATTGGTGCTAAAGGATCCGGTGTTTACAGAAAAAAAGGTGGGAGAAAAATGCACTTGATTACAGACGCGTTCTGACGATGGCTAAAATGAATGAAGAATTGAAGTGGGAATTGTTGCAAAGTCTATCGTCTTCATCAGTTTTTACTTCCTCTTACTTCCATTTATTCCAAAATTGTCTCTATGGTTTACAGATGGTTGGCGCAGTGGGTACAATATGATGAAAATGCATTAAAAAAGTAGAGAAGTTGTGCAGTACAGAGTTGAGAAAATTAAAACTCCAACCGGAATATAATATTTTGGTTTTTAAAACAAGTGGATGAAAAAAATTGGTGCTGAAAGATCCGGTGTTTACAGAAAAAAAGGTGGAAGGAATATGCACCTGATTACAAATGCGTTCTGACAATGGTTAAAAAATGAAGAATTAAAATGGGAATTGTTGCAATCTCCATCGTTTTCAGCAGTTTTGACTTCCTCTTACTTCCATTTATTCCAAAATTGCCTGTATAGTTTGCGCTTCAAGGGGAATAACGAAAATTTATAGAAGAATTTTTTAGATCTTCCGGAAACTCACCTCACCTTATATAATTATCACAAAACCATTTGACAAAGTTCATTGAAGCAGTGACAGATTGTATTAAAAAATTAAGGTAAGCTTTTAAAAACGGAATCTGCTAGCAATCGAATTAGCAACTTTTTCTCGATAATTCCACTCTATATTTTCCTATTGTCACTAGTGAAGGTTGAGAGGAACAGGAGGATTGAAGTCTTTTTAGGTTATGTTAACAGAACTGTTAACTACTATTGTGTGTTAAAGCATAATGATGGCGTTTTATTATGGATATATGCATGAATAGATACATGATTCTTATAGATAGATAGAATACGTTAGATTATGACATATTTTCGAAAAGAAACGTTTAGATTTCTTACCTAACTGATCTTGGATTAGCTCAACTGTTCTAAAGCCAATGTTGACCTTTTTGCTTTGAGAAATACCGTCTGGTTCGCTTTGAAACTCAACTTGAAGCTGGTAAAGTTTCTGAGCGCCATAGCCGTTGGGCCACCATTGTTTCACTGCATTCTAAAAATGAACATGCCTGTTTTTTTTTCAGTTGCTGTTAGGAGAATTATCATTTAACTGCAGAGGGTTTCTCGTGGGCTAAATGGCAGTTACTACAGATGTGAAGTGTAAGCTGGGTAAAAACATTCGTGAAAAAGATCTGCTTTGCAGAATAAGATCATCATTCATGTACCTTGAGATACGAATTGTTGGAATATCCACCGCATTCAGCAGATTTAGCCTTGCCTAACTTTCATCCGTTCCTATACTTAAAAATTTGCTCGCTGGATTGTGTTGAAAAATAAAAACAAAATTGAAAACCGGTTTTCCATTATTAGATTAGAAAATGTTTTATTTTTTCGGTTAGTTAACCTTTAGAGATTATATATCAATCAGTTTGGACTGACATTTTAATATTAATTAATAAAATAATCTTAAGTATTTCGAGATACTTAATTATCGATCGTATTTTAATCTCTTTTTTCTGAGAATTACTTGAAAAATTTAATTTTGAGATTAAGCGATCAAAATTTTATGAATACCTTTGGTATGTGGAGTGTATGTTGATAAACAACTTCGTCATGGTCGTTGATTTCGATGTCAATAAGGGCTTTGTCACTTAATTCTGAATTATCCAAAGTTATCAGGTATCTGCAACAATATTACAACTATATATTTTTTTTTAGTTAAATGTATGGTGTACAATGGTGGCCAATAAAATAAGAGTGGGGGTGAATTAATTTACAGAGCACTTACGAGGGATGCTATTTATGTATCCGGAATAATGAAAAAAAAAACAAATATTTATCACTGAAAATGATATTATTTTATATTTTTTGATTTTTTTGATATATTGATTTTGAATTTTTTATATTTTTGATTTTATTGTTTTTCAAAATATTCCGCGCGATGATCGAGACACTTCTGCATACGTTTGAACCAATTCGAAGGGGGATAGCCACTGTGCTGGGTTAAAAAATAAATGTTTTTTTCGCTTTAATTTAAAGTTTATACCTCCGAAAATATGTGTATGAAATTTTAGGTCAACATTCCGAAAATTGACTGAGTTACAGTTATTTTAGTGAGATCAGGTAGCACTGGCGTAACAATAGGGTGGCAAAATGCCACGGGCCCCCGACCCGACGGGGACCACCGGTCCGAGAGGCTGCGAGCTTAGAAGTAACCTAACATTTTTAACAAAATTTAGTAAAAATTATAAATTTTATATAAGTGCTTAAAATCAATTAAAGTTAGACACAACTAAAGACCATATACAAATTCAAATAAATTATTAAGATTTAAGCGCATTCATAAGAAAAGGATGTCGGTCAATTTTAGAACGCATCCATTGGTTGTTTCATTATTTTGTCGCGGTATTTTGGGGGCGCGGGCGAACTAGTGACGCTCGGGGAATTCCCGCATTTTGTTAACCAAGAAAGAACTTTTTTCGTGGCGCTGGCGGGCAAGCGACGCACATTGTTAGAGGAATTCCGGATTTCTATTTTTTAAGTACGGAGGGCTCTTTGTTTGATTGTTATGACAATTGTTCATTTGTCTCTTTGATTTCTCGTAGTTTTTGTTTTATTGAATCTGCAAATAGAGGCAAAGTAAAGTTAATTGTGAAAGTTAGATATCAACATGTCTAGTTCTAGAAAATATCTAATTGGGAGCGGAAAGCGAAAGAGAAAGAGGGAGCCTGAACAAAAAATAAAAAGTTACCTAAAATTAGTCAGTATTTTAAGAATGGTGACTTTATTAATGAAAAAGCGAGTGAACAGAGCTCCGAAACTGAAGAATTGGACCTAACTAAAAATAACAGTATAGCAGATATAGTACCCGACACCAGTGTATATCCAGATCCAGAAGAACCACAACAAGGTACAAGCAAAAATCAAAGTGAATAATATTACATCTTCACCATATATTACTGATAAGGGTAATTTAAAGAACTAAATGATCAAGTGAAACGGTTCATGATCGAAAACAGACATTGTAAACCTAAAGGACCTTTTCTTAAAAGACAGTACAATAGATCGTTTCTAGAAAAACATTACTATATTATTTCCAAGTCTGGCGTGATACTTGAACGTACATGACTATCCTATTCCTTAATACTTCAGAAGGCGTATTGTAAACCATGCTGGTTATTCGCAAATCGGACATCTAAATAAATACAAAATGTCTGGATAACATGCTATGACGACTGGAAACATATTGTAGACGCCATAAAAAGACACGAGACATCGAAAATTCACCTGGATTCTTGTCTTACGTATCAACAATGGCTTCTACATGGAACACTATACCCTCTAAACTCCTTGATGATACTCTGACACTCTCAACGTGTAATTTTTAACTTTCCTGGCCACAGAGAAAAGGCAAATAGCAATGATCCAAGTTCCCGAGGAAACTTTTTGAGTATTGTTGAGTTATTAGCAAAATACGGTCCGATTTTTCAAGAATTTTTAAGTAAACCAAAGAGCCAGATAAAATACTTAAGTACAAAAATACAAAATGAGCTCATATCTGTTCTGGTTCTAAAAATAGAAAATGCACTCATAAATGAAATAAATGCCCTACCATTTTACTCCATCATATTCGGTACGACTCAAGATATTTCAAAAACAGATCAAATGTGTGAACTTTACCGTTGTTGTATGATCGAGAAAGACGAAAATGGAATTCCAAAGGCGCTCATCATTAAAGAGTCTTTTTTAGGATTTTATGAAGTTAAAGACCAAACTGCCATAGCAATACCCAACCAAATGAAAAATCCATAAAT
This sequence comes from Cosmopolites sordidus, assembly GCA_031761425.1. Classification (NCBI taxonomy): domain Eukaryota; kingdom Metazoa; phylum Arthropoda; class Insecta; order Coleoptera; family Curculionidae; genus Cosmopolites; species Cosmopolites sordidus. Next base: position 998,347 of record JARFXV010000476.1, on the reverse strand, counting down.
GACAAAAATATACGTCCAAAATAAGTGTCGAGGACAGGGATATGATGGTGATAACACAATGAAAGGCACTTATGGTGGAGTTCAAAAACTCATAAAAGATATCGAGCCAAATGCGGTAAATGTTCACTGTGCTGCTTATAACTTAATTCTGGTACTTAATGATGCAGTAAGAGAGGTTATTGCTATGTAACATTTTTTTTGAAAGAGTTCAACAAATTTATAATTTTTTTGGGCATAGTATCAAAAGATGAAATATCTTATCAAGTTTTATATCTGACAAAGAAAGTGAGTCTTCAACTTCGATAACATTAAAAACATTGAACCCTACTAGATGGGCAGGACGTTATGATGCTATTTTTGCTTTAAAAGTTCGGTTTGTTGAAGTCCAAAGAGCGCTAACGAAAACAATTATGTTAAATTGCAAATCAGATGACAGAAATGAAGCTATTTCACTCAAGAAGAAGATGGGGAATTACAATTTTATTATGTTATTGGTTTTCCATTGCAAAATTCTGCAAACTATCGATTCAGCTTCCAAAGCACTTCAGTCTAAAGCCACCGATCTTTCAAATGCCTTAAAACGTTTGAAAATTTGCCTGGAATAATTGGAAAGGTATCGACATGAATTTGAAAATGTAAAAAAGGAAGCAAATAGTATAGCAGAAAAATGTTCCATCAACCCTGAATTTTCTAAAACTTCAGTCAGAGGTAGGTGAAACGTCATTTTGACGAACTTTGCGAAGATGAGCGTTTCCAAGATCCGGAAAGAATATTCAAAGTGAACATATCTTGTCGAGTACTGAACATCATTATTAATCAACTGAAATCGCGTTTACTTCCAATGAATGAAATTGTTTCCAATTTCAGTCTTTTGCAACCTGCCACTTTGCAAAATTTAAATGACACTGAACTATAAAAAAAAGCTCTAGAGTTTGTTGATCAGAATCATTTTATGTCGTGCAGCTTTCGTGAAGTATGTACTGCATTAATGTTGTTTGTTACAATTCCTGTGACTACAGCTAGTGCTGAAAGATCATTTTCGATACTAAAATTAATAAAAACCTATTTAAGAAACTCTTTGATACAAAACAGGCTACGTAATTTGGCTATTCTGTCTATTGAAAATTCTATGGCCCCATCTTTAAACTTGATACTTTTGCGGAAGAGAAAGCTCGGAGAAAAGAATTGTATTAATAAATATCTTGTTAATATTAAATGTTATTTCATTAAAATTATATAATACCCACGGCCGTAGCCAGGATTTAGTTTTGGGGGGGGTTTAGTTTGAAGTAAATAAAACAACAGAAATATACTTACATGAAATTTAATATCTATATATTCATCGGAAAAATTACGACATATTTATAAAGTTCTTAACTTTAAATGAAATGGTTAAATTAATTTCGTTTCTCTGCGCTAAATCTAAAACCATTAAAGAAGAAATCTTCGGCTTTTTCTTTTAAATATATCCACTACTTCATCTGCATGAATTTCTGTTCCATAATGAATGTTCATGAGAGCCAAACCATTAAGTCTGTTTTCACTTGTAGTGTTTCGTAAATAGTTTTTCAGTCTTCTTAGGCTCGAGAAAGACCTTTCTGGGGTAGCAGTGGATACAGGAATGGTAGCCAAGATTTGTAGTAATGTGTAAATATTAGGATAAAGGTTTTTATCGCACATATCTAGGCATTCCAAACTAGATTTCAGGGTAGGCGAGATACTTGTCATCACTGTTTTCCATACTTCAAGTTCTGCTTTAACCACTGATATGTTGCTTTCGGGAAGCAGTGACGAGTACATGGAAATTGCTTCTTCAATTTCAGAACTGGCAGTAAAATTTGAAGGTAGCACACCAGATAATGCTGATACTACTTTACGATGTTTGGTAAACCTTTCAACCAATTGTTGAATTGTATGATCAAGAAATGGAATGAACAAATTAATTTTGTAATACGTGCATACATCCAATGCAGGAATGTTCGGTCTATTTAATTGCCTTCCGACGACGCGTGGCATTCGCAGTATACCACCATTTTCTTCCAGTAAAACCTTTGCGTCTTCATAGAGATGAAGATATTCGACGTCAGTGTTGTTTCTTAGGAGTTGTAAGACAGTAATAACATCATCTACATGTTTGAATGCCGTGATAAGATCGATGTCAATTGTCTGTAATTGTTTTGATAGCGTTTTTTTGGTTACCGACGGGTAGTAGCTCTTGAATTTTTTCTTTCAACAAAGCAGTGCGTTGAGCAGAATGTCGAAAGTAGGAACCAACAGACTGCACAATCCCAATGCAATTTCGGACATTTGCTAATGAACATGAATTAGCAATAGCAAGGTTGAGAGAGTGTACACTACAGTGTACATAAAGAGCAAGAGGACATTCTTGGCGAACATAAGCTTGGGCACCGTGCAAATACCCACTCATAGCTGCAGCCCCATCGTAACCTTGACCAACCACATGAGAACTTGACCAACCATATGCGAGACCGGATCCTGAAACATCGACTGTTGGAATGTACTCAAGGAACATCTCTTTAAGTATATGGTGTTTATTATCTGTAAAATCAACATATCGAAGACATAACGAGACTTGTTCTACCCGTCCCATGTCGGTGGTTTCGTCAGCCAGAATCGCAAATAGTTTGGCTTTCTTTACTTCTTCAATTATTTTATGTTGAATTAATTCACCACAATTGTCAATTATTTCGTTTTGGATCTGAGGGCTTGTGTACAGGGCATTCTTCTGTGAAGTATTCAAATGCTCAGCCAGATCTTTATCTCCAGACTCAGCCGCAAACCGCAACAGGGCTCTAAAATTATCATCATTCTGTAGTGGTTGTTCAGGTTCTGGTGATTCTGGTGTAATTTGTATGCGCCCCGAATCGATTTTACCTCTCAAGGAGATGCCTTGTTTGTCGCAAAAAATTATTACTTTTACTATAGGGAGTAGTTTCTTTCGATTCTCCTCTTGTTGTCTCTTTCTTTCAGAAGACAGCTGTTCAGTAACCGAAAAAGCCTGTGAAGACATTACTTTTAGAAAGTTATCTGCCAGTTCTGAATTTCGCTTGTGGTATCCCGATTTCGCATGAGCTTCAAATATTTCTAGAGCATTTTTCCACTTACAAGAAGGTTAGGATTACCAACTGGCCGATTCCTTGATGACCGCCTTTACCTTCATCAAGCGAACGTCCCATTACCACGCAAACTCTGCAGTATGCTCCACTTTTATATTCCGAATATGACAACCAGGGGAATCTCTCCAACCATTTCAATTGAAAGCGCAAGTTTCGTTTTGTGGAAATAGGAAACTTATAATCTCTGGGTGGGTTCCATGGCGTTTTTAAAATTTGGACTTTAAAATATTCATCCAAGATTTTTTCTTGATTCGCGTAAAAACCAACATCCAACTTAGCTAGAGTTGTAAAAGATGAGGTAACAGGCAAGCTGGCCTGTTGCAGACTAGATGTAGATTCGGTAGTTGAAGGTATCGAACAGGGCACCAGCGACATGGCATCGATTTCGACATTCGGTATTGTGATTGAGGTCGAGGGCCCGCTTGTCATCACAGTCTTCTTATCAGCATGCAAGGTAGCTGAAGCTTTGAGAGCTAAATCCAAATTTGTTTCTTTATTAGAAACCCCTTGACGACACCACTTTTTCCAGTAGTCCATACCTTTAAGTTTATCACCCTTCCTTTTTTTCCCCTCCATTTTTCGACAGTAATAATGATTCACGTATCTATCCTTAACAAGGTCACCGAATAACACTGCACTAAAATTACTCACTTACACGGTACACTTAATTCTCTTCACTATTCGTTCACCACTTTTCACTTATATTCGCTTCGAGTTCGCATGGATTAACCCAAAATAATAATGAGAGTTTGAATTCATTAGTCTGGTAAATGGCACCGAAATCCAATTTTAGGTGTTATTGTTGAAATAGCTTTATAGATTTTAGCAATAACATTTAATGAAGGTACACAGGCCATCCTAAAAATAATGGACTTAATAGGCATCAATGTTCAACCGACGCTAACCGGGTGAAACTTGGTGAGAATGGTGCGCAAAAGGTCAATAAAAAAATGTCAAGGACACCGCTGGAGAACACATGAAGAACCATCATATGGCCCAGGACTAAATAGTTTGATGTAAGCATAAATATTTTAGAAGAAACATGATTTTATAGTAAGAAAAATGGACTGGAAAATGGAATTTAAACGCCTTTTTTCTCAAAACGACTTTTTTTCAAACTGGTCGCATCGATAACTCGGGCAATAAACCGATGTTTAACTTTTTTTTGTTTATTTGTTTTTGCAATAGGTAAGGTTGAATGCCAAAAAAAAGGGTGGTGAGAAACTGGAAAGTAGGGGTGGGGGTGAAAAAGAGGGAAGGTGAAAACATTTTCAATCGGTCGTCATTTCGCAAAAAATCAAAATATAAAAAAATCGGCTATATACGACGATAATTACATTCATACAGATTCTAATGCAATTTGACTTTGCTTTCTTGTTGAAAAAAAAAACATTTATCAATTCAGTATCATTTTTCGGTATCAATATTCCGATCAAATTCAATACACATTATTTAGACGAGAAAAAAAATACCTACGAAAGAGTCCCACAGACCTTCTTCGTGCTATTGAATGACAAATAAGTGTCTACGTTTAGAGACCAAGTGTTCTCATCCTTTCCCACTACTTCCGTTACAATATAACGAATGAGAGAGACATCAAAACCTTCTATGTATGCATCCTTCCTGAAAAAGTTCTATTCTTAATTTTTTTTTCACAGTGTGAAGTTGTGCGAAGATAAACTCAAAGACATTTACCACTATACACCATTTGGTGTTTGGAAGCAAATCTCTTTAACTTTATTCAACAATATCGAAAATCTTTAATAATCTTCAACTTTAAATACAATGAAAGCTTAGCAATGAAAAATATAATTTAAAATCTGATGGTGTAATATCAGGACCGTGTGATGTAATGGAGGTGGTAAGACAACACAATTAAGCTCCAAAAATTCTTGACGTGGAAAAAGATGTACATGGCATGGAAAAAATCAAACAATTTGAAGGTGATCTGATTAAAATTGCCTCATGTTTGCTCCATGATCTTTTGACATTGATGCTGTATTTTTTTATTATGACCTTCTCTTGATTCATATCAGTCAGGTTTACTCGATGATCCCTTGTATTAAATGATATTGAAAACAATTAATTTTTTTTTATCACCAGTTATCAATAATTTTAAAATTCGATTGCTGGGGTATATTTAAAAAAAAAAACAATCTCAAATGCTGCTTTTTGTTATATGTTGTTATATATATATATATATATATATATATATATATATATATATATATATATATATATATATATATATATATATATATATATATATATATCCACCTCTCTTGGGGACGTCTCCAAAGTCGAGACGATTTTTGTGATCGTATTAGGCAGGCTTGCTGTAGCATTACCAAACAAAAACAGTGAACAATACCCGACGATGTATTGAAAAGTGTTTGATAGAAAATGGCTTAATGCCGTTTTCCGAGATCTATCCAACAAAAGAAAGTTGAAAGCTGAAAGCTGAAAGTTGAAAGTTGAAAGTTGAACATGTGGAACACACACACACACATATATATATATATATATATATATATATATATATATATATATATATATATATATATATATATATATATATATATATACATGGTGTGTCCATTAGTCCATCAGAACTGGTCCGGAAAAATGTGATTAAAGCGAAACACCTGGCATTTTTTATAAATTATTATTCGAAGTATTTTCCTCTCGCTTCGATACATTTGTTACATCGATTGAATAGTGCAAAGCACGCGTAGAAGCTGTTTGGATGTTCTCAATGTCTTCAAAAAAGCATCCTTTCAATTTTTTTTTGTTTTGTACCTCAAAATTTGTTTGGCTTATAAACACAACGTCATAAAATCAACAAATGTGAACCTATTGTGGTAAAGTAGGTTTCGTTAGGTCCAGGAATTTTCAAGCTTTGAAACGACGCTGCTCGTCAAGAGATGGCGTGACTGGTTACTGAGTTATATGAGCGAAACGTCGTGACTCTTTAACTCTTTACAGGCTCAACGGATCGACACCCGGAATGATTTAGAAACATAATCTACAATCCGTGAGAATATTAGATGTGATATATATATATATATATATATATATATATATATATATATATATATATATATATATATATATATATATATATATATATATATATATATATATATATTTATTTTTATTATTCACGTATGAGCCCTGGTGGACCACGCGAAGTACAATTAGAGGCGTTTGTTGTTGTTAGCCTTCCTTTGCGCCCATACTAATTTCATTCTTTCGCTATGAGCTTTTTTCCTTTCGTCAGACCAAGTTGTTCCAGTCTTCCTACATTTTTCTCTCTGGTCAACCTTCCAAAAGTCAACCTTGTGTCTGAAACAGCCTCTATCCTGAATTTCACTTTCTGTAATATTTGCTGATCTTAGGTCCTCTTTAATAACAGCGATCCATTTAATTATTTCTACTTTAGCTCTACTCCTATTTTCATAAAATTCGACTATTTGTCCAGTTAGCCTACTCGGATTCATCCGTTTTATGTGTCCGTAAAACATAAGGCTTCTTTTTCTCATAACGCTATGCATATCTGCGTACTGTTTGATTTCATAGTTTTCTCGAAGTCGGTATGTTGTGTTATTTATTTGTTTGGGGCCTAAGGTTTTTCTTATGATTTTTCTTTCCGTCTTTTCAATGTTCTCACTGTCTCTCTTTCTATTCCAAATGGGCGTTTCTACCCCATATAGACATTCTGGCTTAATAACTGTGTTGTAATGTCTCAGTTTTGTGTTTTTAGATATGCATTTTTTGTTGTAAATATTTTGTGTAAGTCGCAATGCCGTTTCCATTTTTTGACATCCACCCTTATTTGAATTGAGAGACTCGTCTGATGTTACCATATTTTGTTTTTAGAAATGGTGTTCTTAGTCTGTTGCCGGTCATGTATTGTGTCTTTTCAAAGGCAATTTGGAGTTCTACCTTTTCTACAGTTTCTTTTAGGATTTCATTCTGTTTCTGTGCCGTTAATACATCTTGACCTAAAATTGCTAGATAACAGCAAACGCCAGACAATCAATTTTGATGTTGGTTCTCCTCAGTTTAATGGGCTGGTCAATATTCAGGGCCGATTTTTTTTCACGCCACCCCTGTATTACTTTTTCTAGAAAACAGTTAAATAAGAGTGGCGAGAGTCCATCCCCTTGACTCACTCCAGTTTTAATTTCGAAGGGGTCTGAGATGTCACCCATGAATTTAACTTTTGACCTTGTGTTAGTTAATGTTGCTTTAATAATTGCCAGCGTTTTCAGATCTAGTCCTTGTTCTTTCAAGATTCGGAATAAAGATTCGCGGTCAATAGAATCATATGCTTTTTTGAAATCCACAAATGTACAGACGAGATTTTTATTGTACAGTTTTTGATGTATTAGGATTAACTTTAGATTCAGGATCTATATTATTCGATCTATATTCGAAAGGGGAAAAGAATTTAAAAACCAAGCAAGACAGAAATTACTGGGAAGTCTGGCACAAAACTGGAACGACTATGAGGGAAAGACAAAAACATTTATCCGAGACGTGAGAGAGTGGCACAACAGAAAATTAGGGGAGACAAATTTCTACACAACACAAGCAATAACGGGCCATGGATCCTTCAGATACTTTTTTTACAGAATGGGAAAGTCAGAGGACAAGGATTGTCGCTATTGTGGGATGGTGGATATAAGGGACCACACAATCTTCCACTGCCCGAGATGGGAACTGCTTCAGATGACTACTGCTGCCGAATGCAATGTAGAAGTGACGGAACACAACATCGTCGTTCTGCTTCTAGAAGGAAAAAGACAGTGGGCAAGAATAATGGGCATGGTGGAGAAAATAATGAGGACAAAAATAGAAGACGAGAGAAGACGTAAGGCAAATTTGGACTGACAATCTGTTGAAGTCCTGAAGTAATGCCTAACGGCGGTTCCCAAGCCATGAACATTTTGTTAGGTGCTTGACCGGGGACGAGCCCCACCCACCCCTTCAATTGGAGGGCATATGTTTCGCCTCTCGATGTTCAGGCTCATGTTGGTACCCTGAAGAGTCAGGGGACCAATACTTATGTGGAACGTTCCACCAGAGAGCAAAGTTCCGGGGAGGTCGTTGATAAGGTGCATTTCTGGAAATCAAAAACTCCCCTTTCAAACTCTGGAGAACTACTTTTTTATCTTGAATTATCTATATCATCAACATACAGCATGTTTTTCTCAAATTTGTGACACTTTATGGTATTTTTGATAATTAAACACCATAATATAATTTTTATTTCTAACAATTTTTTTTATTTTGGGTGAACTTTCGATTTTCATATTTTTTAACAATTGTGGTTTAATCTCAGCAGTGACTGCTTCGAACCATTAAATACACTAAATTTCGTTATTGAAGGATGAAATGTTAGTTAGATAATGTCCAATTCCAGAGATTTTCACCTTCTTATTTAATTCATGCCAGTTGAAGGTTGGGGTAACCCGGCTGGCCCCTGAAAGGATCTCCGTGCTAGTGATTTGCCAGTGGGTAGACTTTTTGAAAGTTACAATGGTACAAAGTTACAAAGTTACAATTTACAAACCTTGGACGCTGTCCAAAGAAGTCTTATAAATATATATATATATATATATATATATATATATATATATATATATATATATATATATATATATATATATATATATATATACCAGGTGTCCCATTAAGGATGGGGGATAAGGATATATATACCAGGTGTCCCATTAAGGATATATATATATATATATATATATATATATATATATATATCCACCTCTCTTGGGGACGTCTCCAAAGTCGAGACGATTTTTGTGATCGTATTAGGCAGGCTTGCTGTAGCATTACCAAACAAAAACAGTGAACAATACCCGACGATGTATTGAAAAGTGTTTGATAGAAAATGGCTTAATGCCGTTTTCCGAGATCTATCCAACAAAAGAAAGTTGAAAGCTGAAAGCTGAAAGTTGAAAGTTGAAAGTTGAAAGCTGAAAGTTGAAAGTTGAAAAATGAAAACCGCGATCCATCCTTAATGGGACACCTGGTATATATATATATATATATATATATATATATATATATATATATATATATATATATATATATTTATAAGACTTCTTTGGACAGCGTCCAAGGTTTGTAAATTGTAACTTTGTAACTTTGTACCATTGTAACTTTCAAAAAGTCTACCCACTGGCAAATCACTAGCACGGAGATCCTTTCAGGGGCCAGCCGGGTTACCCCAACCTTCAACTGGCATGAATTAAATAAGAAGGTGAAAATCTCTGGAATTGGACATTATCTAACTAACATTTCATCCTTCAATAACGAAATTTAGTGTATTTAATGGTTCGAAGCAGTCACTGCTGAGATTAAACCACAATTGTTAAAAAATATGAAAATCGAAAGTTCACCCAAAATAAAAAAAATTGTTAGAAATAAAAATTATATTATGGTGTTTAATTATCAAAAATACCATAAAGTGTCACAAATTTGAGAAAAACATGCTGTATGTTGATGATATAGATAATTCAAGATAAAAAAGTAGTTCTCCAGAGTTTGAAAGGGGAGTTTTTGATTTCCAGAAATGCACCTTATCAACGACCTCCCCGGAACTTTGCTCTCTGGTGGAACGTTCCACATAAGTATTGGTCCCCTGACTCTTCAGGGTACCAACATGAGCCTGAACATCGAGAGGCGAAACATATGCCCTCCAATTGAAGGGGTGGGTGGGGCTCGTCCCCGGTCAAGCACCTAACAAAATGTTCATGGCTTGGGAACCGCCGTTAGGCATTACTTCAGGACTTCAACAGATTGTCAGTCCAAATTTGCCTTACGTCTTCTCTCGTCTTCTATTTTTGTCCTCATTATTTTCTCCACCATGCCCATTATTCTTGCCCACTGTCTTTTTCCTTCTAGAAGCAGAACGACGATGTTGTGTTCCGTCACTTCTACATTGCATTCGGCAGCAGTAGTCATCTGAAGCAGTTCCCATCTCGGGCAGTGGAAGATTGTGTGGTCCCTTATATCCACCATCCCACAATAGCGACAATCCTTGTCCTCTGACTTTCCCATTCTGTAAAAAAAGTATCTGAAGGATCCATGGCCCGTTATTGCTTGTGTTGTGTAGAAATTTGTCTCCCCTAATTTTCTGTTGTGCCACTCTCTCACGTCTCGGATAAATGTTTTTGTCTTTCCCTCATAGTCGTTCCAGTTTTGTGCCAGACTTCCCAGTAATTTCTGTCTTGCTTGGTTTTTAAATTCTTTTCCCCTTTCGAATATAGATCGAATAATATAGATCCTGAATCTAAAGTTAATCCTAATACATCAAAAACTGTACAATAAAAATCTCGTCTGTACATTTGTGGATTTCAAAAAAGCATATGATTCTATTGACCGCGAATCTTTATTCCGAATCTTGAAAGAACAAGGACTAGATCTGAAAACGCTGGCAATTATTAAAGCAACATTAACTAACACAAGGTCAAAAGTTAAATTCATGGGTGACATCTCAGACCCCTTCGAAATTAAAACTGGAGTGAGTCAAGGGGATGGACTCTCGCCACTCTTATTTAACTGTTTTCTAGAAAAAGTAATACAGGGGTGGCGTGAAAAAAAATCGGCCCTGAATATTGACCAGCCCATTAAACTGAGGAGAACCAACATCAAAATTGATTGTCTGGCGTTTGCTGTTATCTAGCAATTTTAGGTCAAGATGTATTAACGGCACAGAAACAGAATGAAATCCTAAAAGAAACTGTAGAAAAGGTAGAACTCCAAATTGCCTTTGAAAAGACACAATACATGACCGGCAACAGACTAAGAACACCATTTCTAAAAACAAAATATGGTAACATCAGACGAGTCTCTCAATTCAAATAAGGGTGGATGTCAAAAAATGGAAACGGCATTGCGACTTACACAAAATATTTACAACAAAAAATGCATATCTAAAAACACAAAACTGAGACATTACAACACAGTTATTAAGCCAGAATGTCTATATGGGGTAGAAACGCCCATTTGGAATAGAAAGAGAGACAGTGAGAACATTGAAAAGACGGAAAGAAAAATCATAAGAAAAACCTTAGGCCCCAAACAAATAAATAACACAACATACCGACTTCGAGAAAACTATGAAATCAAACAGTACGCAGATATGCATAGCGTTATGAGAAAAAGAAGCCTTATGTTTTACGGACACATAAAACGGATGAATCCGAGTAGGCTAACTGGACAAATAGTCGAATTTTATGAAAATAGGAGTAGAGCTAAAGTAGAAATAATTAAATGGATCGCTGTTATTAAAGAGGACCTAAGATCAGCAAATATTACAGAAAGTGAAATTCAGGATAGAGGCTGTTTCAGACACAAGGTTGACTTTTGGAAGGTTGACCAGAGAGAAAAATGTAGGAAGACTGGAACAACTTGGTCTGACGAAAGGAAAAAAGCTCATAGCGAAAGAATGAAATTAGTATGGGCGCAAAGGAAGGCTAACAACAACAAACGCCTCTAATTGTACTTCGCGTGGTCCACCAGGGCTCATACGTGAATAATAAAAATAAATATATATATATATATATATATATATATATATATATATATATGTATATATATATATATATATATATATATATATATCACATCTAATATTCTCACGGATTGTAGATTATGTTTCTAAATCATTCCGGGTGTCGATCCGTTGAGCCTGTAAAGAGTTAAAGAGTCACGACGTTTCGCTCATATAACTCAGTAACCAGTCACGCCATCTCTTGACGAGCAGCGTCGTTTCAAAGCTTGAAAATTCCTGGACCTAACGAAACCTACTTTACCACAATAGGTTCACATTTGTTGATTTTATGACGTTGTGTTTATAAGCCAAACAAATTTTGAGGTACAAAACAAAAAAAAAATTGAAAGGATGCTTTTTTGAAGACATTGAGAACATCCAAACAGCTTCTACGCGTGCTTTGCACTATTCAATCGATGTAACAAATGTATCGAAGCGAGAGGAAAATACTTCGAATAATAATTTATAAAAAATGCCAGGTGTTTCGCTTTAATCACATTTTTCCGGACCAGTTCTGATGGACTAATGGACACACCATGTATATATATATATATATATATATATATATATATATATATATATATATATATATATATATATATATATATATATATATATATGTGTGTGTGTGTGTTCCACATGAGATCGTGAAATCAACGGTTGGGTGTATGTGACACTCAGCTATTGTTGTCTCATTGGATGCTGTCCAAAGAAATCTAATATTATATATTTACACCATCCCATGGGAAGTCGTCGAAAGTGTGGGTTGTTGACTGTGGATAGGGCCTCCCTATTCTTGACGGGGAAGCATATGTCGGTACCCTGACGAGCCTGAATATCAAGAGACAAAATATATGCCGTCCAATTGAAGAGATGGGTGGGGTTCGTCCCCAGTCAAGCACCTAACAAAATGCATATATATATATATATATATATATATATATATATATATATATATATATATATATGCATATATATATATATATATATATATATATATATATATATATATATATATATATATATATATATATATATATATATGCATATATATATATATATATATATATATATATATATATATATATATATATATATATATATATATATATATATATATATATATATGCATATATATATATATATATATATATATATATATATATATATATATATATATGCATATATATATATATATATATATATATATATATATATATATATATATATATATATATATATATATATATATATATATATATATATATATATACCAAACCTTATACCTACATCCAAGGTTGTGGGAAGAATGTGTCGCGTAGTTTTTGACTGCCGCGAACATTCACCGTAGGATTGCGATATTGATAGGATCGATATGACCAGTTGACTTGGTCTTGGTCTGTTCGTTTCGTTTCGGCTGTCTCCCTGCGTTTGAGCTCGGGCCCAGCTGATGACGGCTGTAAGGCCAGAAACCGGTCCTGGGAGGTACTTGTCTCAGCATGGTGACGGCGACTGATTTGAGACGAGCAGAGGTACGTGGAAGTACGGATGAATAATTTCTGTTTTTCATATATATATATATATATATATATATATATATATATATATATATATATATATATATATATATATATATATATATATATATATATATATATATATATATATATCTATTACATCTAATTGGACTCTTCAGTCGAAGCGGATAACACTAGGAAATGCCATATGGGGTTTTGGCGAAACGTCGTGACTCTTCACAGAATCAACGGACCCAGAATGATTTTGAAACATATTTAATGAAGTCATTATTTCTCTTACCATATGCCAACGGAAGGGAACGCTGGACCCCAGTCCCACGAAAATGAAGCTTGCATTTTTCTAAGCATATTTACGTGACACTCCCCCCTATAAGCTTCGTTGGGGCATTCTTGCGGAATCCTGTACATTTTCACTTGTTCGTTGTAGAGTTGAAGTGCAACGTCCACAGGACTTCGGAAAACAACTCGGAGGTTGTTTTGTCCAATCTTGAAATATTCAAGATGGATTTTTGTTACGCAAAAAAAGTTAATGTTAAGTTTTACCTTTAAAGCTTCTTTTACATCGAATATGTACTTGACAAACATGTTATTAGTGGTTCCTATGAGGATATCGTTGAGGAAGGCTTCTGAATAAGTGTCCAGGCCTTCAAACACTATATTTTTTTGGTTGTAACCGTTCAACGTCTCATTTACTGTAATTTTTGAAACCATTAAATAAAAAAGATTTGGAAGTAGTCCAGTGTGTGCCAAATTTTATTTACATACCATCAAAATTTGTTGTGTAGGTCCAGTTAGTATACCCAACCCATCTAGTAATATTGTCATTATATCCAAAGAACACGTCATCAATAATTTTGTTATTCATTAAATCAGTGTATATTCCTCCAGGAACCTTACCAACAATTTTTTTTCCTGAAATATGAATTTAACTATTTTATTCATAATGTGTACTGGGAAGGGGGCATGCTTCGTATTACAAGGTGGAACAGAAAAACTTTTACATGGATCAGATAATTAACGACAGTATGTAACATCATTGGAAGTGTAAAGGAATTGAAGTGGAGGTGAGCAGGGTATATAGCGAGGCGATGTGACTATAGATGGACCAACGCAATCCTCAAATGGATAACGCTTGATCATGAACGTCCACAAAGAAGACCGAAAGCACGAAGAGACCTACAGGCACATACACAAACTAAAGAATAACAGGGCATATGGTGAAGATGGTATTACCGCGATATTATTAAAAAATCTCGGACCAAATTCAATGCAGGAACTCACGCAAATTATCATGAACATCTGGCAAACAAAAAATTATTGGATGAATGGAAATGTGCTCTTATCCACCTGCTGCACAAGAAATGAAACACAAGTCACTTACAAAATTCTCTCAGCATACCTTCTCCAGAGAACACAAGAACAATTAGAACACAAAATTGGCGAATACCATGCAGGCTTTCGACCTGGTCGCTCATGTACTGAACAAATCTTTAACTTAAATACAATAGTAAAATACAAAGCTATCAGGAACATCCCAATCATCTCAATCATACCGGCCTTACCCAACCTTTAACTGGCGTGACTGAGGGGTAAATTCGTCGTCGGATTTTACACTCTTGCCTAGAAACAATCACAGACATTTAGGTGTGGATATGTGTGGGTGTATATGTGTATATAATTAGGGTAGGAATGTAGGAATGTAGGTATGTAGGGTAGGAAGTAAGACGGACAGAAGAATTAAAGCAAAAGACCCATCCGAGCGCTGGAATCGAACCAGCTACTACAAATAGACTTTTGGATTGCCAGGCAGGCGACTAACCCACCAGACCACCGCTAGCCGGCCAATCCATAAAAAATGTGAGTCAAAGAAATTATTATAATACTTTTATTTGTCACAATATTTTTCTTTAAAACTAAAGCAAATACTCAAATTGTTTGCCTTCGGCACGAATACGTGCTCTGCATCGAATCAGAAATGATCTTTTCACCAGTCGTGCCAATCTCCTTGCATTTATTTTTTCTTCTGTTTCAACAATTTTGTGACGCAGTTTGGCTAGAGTTTATATTGGCTGTGAAGACACTTTTTCTTTTATGCAGCTCCAGTAAAAGGAATCAATGGGGTTTAGGTCTAGAGAACGAGGAAGACACTTAATTGAACCACAGCGCCCAGTCCACCTCTCGGGATACTCTCTGATTGAACATTGTACTGCAAAACTCGATTCTAGAAGTATAGTCACGAATTACTTCACAAGCAATCTTTGTATGGTATAAGATTTTTGAAATGTGATCATTTTGCAAAAAAATAAGTAGAAATATTTTTTGCGAAAAGAAAAGTGCCAATTGTACCATTTTGAAATCTTGGCTAAATGGGCTATATTTTGAAATAATTTGCCCAGGGTTGCCCAGGTACATTGTTTTTAAAGGATGAATCATCAAAGTTAGCTGACAATCTTTTAAACCATGACCCAATGATTTTTTTAACTAAATTAACAACGTTCATTGTTTGATTTGTGACTGCGGTTAATAGCATGGTTATTTAAGATCATGTTATAAAAAATAACACAGAAAAATTGGGATATTTCTGACCACAGTACCTCAAGGTATAGCATAGGGTGTAGAATTTCAAGATTTTCAAAAATATACCTATTATCGCTTAACATAGTGACGTGTTTTTTTTTCTTATTTTTGCCAGAACTGGTATAAACTGGCCTTTCCCCTGGCACCTGCTTGACATTGAGTTTTGGAACACTTTGTATAAATATTTATACAAAATTGGTGAAATAGTAAAGCTGTTCGGAAAAGATAACTAAATAAAATGGTCTATACTATAATAGAAAATAAAGTTATTTTTCTCCATCAAGCATTATTCATAAAATATATCACGGGCGTAGCCAGGATTTAGTTTGGGGGGGGGGTTAGTTTGAAGTAAATAAAACAACAACAAAAATATACTACTCGACAAGAGATGGCGTTACTGTGGCGCAACGTCCACTAGTTCGGATATATATTCAATTCAAATGTAATAATTTAACTCTCTTCACTCCTCGTATTTTTTCGGTATAATATTAGGTAATATTTGGCTTATTTCGGGGGGGTTTGAACCCCCAAAACCCTCCCCTTGGCTACGCCCGTGAAATATATACATTTTTTCTATGACATACGTTTATTGTACATATTGACATATGTGACATTGTGGACATTGACAACTCTTCGAATTATATACACAATTTAGCACTAATAACGAAAATAAACGTAACATTTTGATCAATCCCACATTATTTTTGAAACAACGCCATCGGAGCAGATGCCATGGAAGAAAAAAAGAAGGGAAGTGCATTTACATTTTTATGATGATGAAACGTAAAGAACGAAAATTATTTCTTTTAAATAATCAGAGGCCTTTAAAATATTTTTTTTTGTTCAGGAAACACAGAAACAGACAGCAGATCTAGGAGAAATTATAGTATTATGATATGTTTGAGGTGCCGTTAGAATATTTTTTGTTACTCAGAAAGAATAGAAACTAATAAAAATCTTACACGTAT
The DNA here is from genome assembly GCA_031761425.1 of Cosmopolites sordidus. Taxonomy (NCBI): domain Eukaryota; kingdom Metazoa; phylum Arthropoda; class Insecta; order Coleoptera; family Curculionidae; genus Cosmopolites; species Cosmopolites sordidus. The sequence continues at coordinate 981,546 of JARFXV010000476.1, read as the reverse complement.
CTAGAGGGAAATTTTTCGTAATATTTTTGGTAGTAAATGATACTACTTTGAAATAATTCAACATCAAAATAATATTGCTTCTAAGTTTAAATAAACCACTATTCACGTGGGTTACAAAATTATATGATAGCTGAGTATTTATTCAAAACTAACGTACATATGCAACCCAACATACAGTCAAATCACATTCTTTCAATGAAATTCTTAAATTTAAACACGCTTATCGAGTTGAAATAAAGTAAACTCTTACCATTTGGTTCAGTTGTGGTCCAATTACCATTTAAAGGAATAATTAAGCTGCAACCACACGTACTAAGTACCACGGCCATTACGGCCAACAGTTTCAAAAAAGAATAATCCATGTTTGCCTATCAAGGTTCGCAATGGTACTGACTAAACGTATTTGTTATTTAATGAGAATCATTTAACGCGATAATAACAAGCAAATAAACCGTGATTATCAATCATTATTTGTGTCGTGCAGCTGATCTATTTAAATCTGCATTATTTATTTATAATTACGTACAGAAAAAGTGACATTTAATGAAATGGGGGATTTGTTGTGATTAGTTTGTTAAAAGTTGTTTATTTTCAGGAAACAAACAATTAAAATTATTTTATATTTATTTCAATTTAAGTATGAATATATACCGACAGAAAAAATCCTTAAACCAAAATAAAATACCACCAAGATTTTATGATAGTTTAGGCTAGACTTATATAATGCTACTAATAAAACTATAATGCTACTAATATAATACTACTAATACATAATATCTCTATTTGAACTGAATTAAGAAGAAAAAGTTTGAAAATGCTCAAAATCCCCAATATTCACGACTATATGAATGAGAAAATTACGAACATTTTGTATAACTTAGATTAGCTTGAAATATTAATATATCATGGCTTTTAAGTCACAAAAACAAACGAAAAATTCACTCATTTTTAATTAAGATGAAATGCAACGAAGTTAGAGCGACAAAATCGAAGGAGTTTTATTTTTTGAAAGTCATATTTGGCCCCGATAACTTGCGAACAATCCAATTGATCAAAATGATTTTTCTCGGTAGTCGATTTGTAGTAAAATATTCTATAAGTGTCGATATTTTCATTACGATATCTCTATTTGAACTGAACTGAGAAGAAAAAGTTTGAAAGTATGTATTGAAAAATTACGGATTTTTTTTTAACTTAGATTAGCTTAAAATATCAATATAACATGTCTTTTAAGATGCAAAAAGCGAAAAACCCATGCATTTTAGGTTAAAATGAAATATAACGACGTTACAGCGATAAAATAGAAGAAGCGTTATTTTTGGAAAATAATGAATCAAAATGATTTTTACGACAGTCGATTTGCAGTAAAATCTTCTATAAGTGTTAATATTTTCTTCACATTATCTCTATTTGAACTGAATTAAGAGGAAAAAGTTTGAAAATGACCAAAAATCTCCAATTTTCACGACTATATGTATTGAAAAATGACGGACATTTCTTGTAACTTAGATTAGCTTGAAGTATCAATATAACATGTCTTTTAAGATGCAAAAAGCGAAAATCCCATGCATTTTTGATTAAAATGAAATGCAACGACGTTATAGCGATAAAACAGAAGAAGCGTTATTTTTGGAAAGTCATATTTGGCTCCGATAACTTGAGAATTACATAATGAATCAAAATGATTTTTATGACAGTCAATTTGCAGTACAACCTTCTATAAGTTTTGATATTTTTCACAATATCTCTATTTAAATTGAATTAAGAGGAAAAAGTTTGAAAATGGCCAAAAATCTCCAATTTTAAGGACTATATGTATTGAAAAATTACGGAAATTTTTTGTAACATAGATTAGCTTGAAATATTAATATAACATGTCTTTTAATATGCAAAAAGCGAAAAACCCATGCATGTTAAAATGAAATGCAACGACGTTATAGCGACAAAATTGAAGCGTTATCTTTGAAAAATCATAATTGACTCCGATAAGGTGATTGATTTTATGTGATTCTGTGTGATTTTATCACCAATCGGTTTGCAACAAAATATACTGTTTGTCTTGAGAATTTCATTACAATATCTTTACTTAAACTGAACAAACCAAAAAGTTTTAAAATAAAAGGCCAAAATGACACAAAATAATGTTTGGTTGCATAACTCGATTAACAGGATATAATAACCGAACAATAATATTAATAATAGCTTAAACTGTAATGTTTTTGAACACCCTTTTAACATTAAATTTTTAAGGAACTACACAATTAATACAAGCATACGTATAGACATATACAAATAAACCAAAACAATTACTTGCAGTGTAAAACCAGTGCATACATAAGCTTACTATATTCTTAATTAAAAAAAATTATATTTTTATGAATGCTTTTGTTAAAAATCAATAAAATATTAAGATTTCTAGTAACTTTTACAGCGCGGCCAATTAAATAGTGTTATCTTGAGAGGAATCTCGGATAAAGTAATTCCTGGGTATATCTATAGCAAAGGTCGCCAAACTAAATCCAAACTAAATCCGGCCCGCGACAGCTAACGGCTCACTGTTGTTATTGTTTCTGTAATAAGTTGAATAAATATACACATTATTATAATAATTCGGTTTGATTTACTTGCTGGGTAAAGCTTAATGACAAGTATAATACGCAGAAAATTTAACTTAAGCATAATGACTAAATAATTAAAATGAATCCCACTAAATTATAAATTAGTAGACATCCCGCGGTTTGATCCTCGGTAGTTATGTTGGGGTAGCATATTTTGTAGTGTATGTATGGAATGTATATATCCTGAATCACACATATATGATTTTTATCCTGAAAATCTCTCAGGAACGGAAAAGCTAAATTAACGCGAAAGAAACCGCGGGGTGTTCACTCAAAAAACTAATGAGATTTATGTAATTGTGATTTTCTACTGACAATAGTTTGTAGTTATGGACCAATTTTACTTGTAACAATTATTTAAGATGCTCATCGGTTAACTTAGATCTGTAAACATTCTTTGTGTACTTCATTTTGGAGAATGTTTTCTCACACAAGTAAGTAGTACCAAAAAGAGAAAACAGCACCAGAGCAAATTTATACAAACTATGAAATTGTATTTTTGGAAGTACAAACATATCCAAATATTTTTCGCACGAGGATTGCTGATGAATGATACAATATAAGACTAATGATTTTGAACCACCATTATTTTCTACAGCCTTTGACACAAGTACAACCACTCCTTTATTTTTACCACACATGTTTTTGCCTCCATCAATTGTAATATATTTCAAGTTTTTCCATCGAAGGTTCTTATTAATAGCATTTTCAACTCCCTTAAAAATATCTTCCCAAGAAGTCGTAAAGAACCACACGAAAGCTAGCACGAGTTGCAGCCTCTTGTTCAGTATTGCCTTTCGTAAACAAAGATTGCAGCGATTTCAGTCCGCGCTTCAAATTTTTCTGTCCGCAAACTCCCTGTATATTTTGAGTAATTTTGGAAATGTTGCGTTTCAATGGCGTTTAATGTTATATTCTTTGAGGACGGTTATGATTTCATTGTAAATCAAACATAGCGTCTTATTACTGGACTCAATCACCTAATATTGAAAGTTCCATTGATTTTTGAATGTTCTGCATTCACTCTCTATTTTTCGCTTCTTTTCCATACTAATAAATCACATACAAAAACAACAAGTAAAATTAAAATACTGTTACATATGGGCGTTGGTCGATTCGAGGATGTCTTTTAAAAGGGGTTAGTCCCTAGGTCGCGCCACTAGCCTTCTTATACTCCAATTACGTCCATCTCGAAGTGAGTGGAATACACGAGATTTTTCTCGAACCGAGTTTATTCACGAATGTTTAATCGTTACTGCGCTTTCGAAAGTACTACTAGCGTCACCTGTTAGCGATAGATGGTACCTCCACTACCTATTTCCGCTTTTGACCACAAGATTTCACCAAGTGTCATAATCATAACAATACACAGTAGTAATTGAACTAGCGAATTTAGCAAGAGTATGCTCGTTTAGGGCGCGTACTATGCGACTAGTTTAGAAATTATAGATAATGCAGAAAAATTAAAATGATTTCGGCCCTTCGAACATACTGAAGTAATTAGCATGGCCTTAAGGCTGGATTGTTTGGAGACCCCTGAGCTATAGTGTAAAAGTACTAGTACTAGTTTAGTAAACATTTTAATTTAATTCCCAAATTTACATGACCTATAAATGCAGACGCCCAACATGACAAGTTGGAAACGATTAACACGAAATCAGGAATTTTCTTTAAATTATATAGACAATTTAGAACTAATATTGAAAATAAATATAACATTTCACCAGTCCTACATTATTTTGAACCTAAAGTAAAAAAAAGTTGAAATAACTCCAACGGAGCAGATGGCATAGAAAGAAAAAAGAAGAGAAGTTTGAATGTAAGGCAAGGTTATACTAAAATTCGCTGTGATCAAATACAAAAAATTTATTGAAACATAATCTTTTACAAAACAAAGAATTAACCGTAAGGATTATCTCACTTAAAATAGTATTTAAAACAAGTATGCATACTGTATAATTAAAATATTAAGGCACTTAATTAATAAAAATGAAACCTATAAACACTGGTTAAAAATATTTATATTCCATTTTGTTTAGCTATACATTCTCTGACATGCACCTCGTAATTTGTGGTAAGCGGTATGACTGCGTCACATATATCGCACGAAATTTTTGAATGTTTCTGGTAGCTATGGGTAACCAGCTCTTCACCGCAAGTAGCGGCGTGTTCCTGAAATAAAAACCGTTAATTGGTTAGAGCCAGTTGTCGAGAAAAGAAGAAAAGTCTCTACGTGCCTGTACAAAAAACGAAGAAGATTGGAATTACCTCTATTTTCAATATTTTTTCCCTTTATTTGGGTTTTTTCGCCACTATCTAAAACTCAAAAGATATCAAAAATACCTGTTCTTAATTAAAATTACAAACCAAAATTTAATGGTTAGTTTTGACGTGGTGAGTTTATTTACTAATGTACTAGATGATAAATCGCTTTTAATAGTTAGAAAGAGATTAGAACATGACACAACATTAAAGGACCCCACTAAACTAAACATAAATGATTATCAACAAAATTTCGTAATGGCAATGGGTTCTTCTCTTTCTCATTTGGGGAGTAAAATCTTTATGGAGGAACTCGAGAATGACATTAAATAAATCTCTTAAAAAGCCATTAATATGGCTTAGACATATTGATGATATTTTTGCTATATGGCAACATAGCATTGACGATCTAAATATTTTTTTACAAGATATAAATTCTCGAGAGTCTACAATTAAGTTTACTTTAGAAATGGAGAAGGAGAATACATGGCCATTCCTCGACACTTTAATATTAAAACAAAACAACACATTAAAAACTACAGTTTACAGAAAACCGACAAACACAGATAGGTATCTCAATTTCTTTTCAAACCACTCAAAATCGGTCAAAATAGAAGTAATTAAAATGACAGAGCAAAACTTATTTGTAGCGACAGTGATACACTACAAAAAGAAACAAATCACATAAAAGACATTTTAATAAAAAACAATTATCCAAAAAATATTATAGATAAATCATTTAAAAATTTTGATACTAGGCAAAACAGACAAGATATTAATAACAATAATAATAACTCTCAAACAATTAACCTCACAATTCCTTATATCCGCGGTATTTCTGACGCAATTAAAGGAGTCGGAAATAAATACAACATAAGGACATTTAAAACAAAAAATACTCTTAGATCTCTATTAACAAAGACTAAACTAAACAATATACAACAAAATACCAAAAATGTGGTTTATAAAAGTCCCTGCGAATGTGGCATATAATATTCTATATAGGTGAGACATCTAGACCGTTAGATGTTAGAATAAAAAAGAAAAACCTTCTTAGAAAGGGCGATTTTAATAGATCTAAAATTTGTCAACACGCATGGGAATCGGGTCATAAAATCAATTGGAATAATTCCAAAATGGTATTAAAACAATCGGTAACAAAATACAGAAGATTAAAAGAAACCGCTATAATTAACTTAAATAAAAATAACTGTATTGCTATGCCTTCGGTAGATTTAAATTCAATATGGTTCCCGATTCTAAAGAATACAATTAAACACCTTTAAATATTTGAATACACAATCAGTACAATAAACAATCAGTACAATAAACAATCAAACGGTAAACATTACTTATATATATTTTTTGGTAGTATGTCACTGTCATGAAAATCCATTGTTGTCAGAGTAAGTATCGTTGACATGCACAAAAAAATATATTTACTTTCACTTGTTACTTTATATATTATAAATTAATATAATTTATTTTTTGGTTTAGTTTTGAAAACGGGGGGGATAGGACCTCCGAAACGTTAACGTTAAACAAAATTTATAACAAAAAAAGAAAAAAAATCCCTGAGAAATTTGTCTCCATTTGGTTTTTTGTTTTTTTCCAGTGATTCTTTCTTTACATAAGAACAGGTACTTTTGATATTTTTAGAGTTTTAAATAGTGGCGAAAAACTCAAATAAAGGAAAAAAAAAATATATGAACACGCCACAATCCTCGCCATTACTTACCTCTATTTTCCTCTGATGGAAATATATTGTGCATAAGGGGCATTGAACCATATTAAGTTCTTGTTTACTTGGTCGTGGAGTCGTAGATGTTGATGGTAGTTCATCAATATAAATGCTGTTAGTTTTTCTAGTAAAAGAACGCATTATGTAAGAATAAAAGAGGAATTTCTTCTTAAACTTACTTGGGGGCAGGTGTATTTTTTGCAGGAATGCCCTTGTTCTCCTGACTTTCACTGACATTAGGTTTTTTTGTTGTAATATTTAACGGAGTAATATCTATAAAGATATAAGTGTAATAAAATTTACTGCAGGTACTTTAATAAAATTTTACCTGAAGTTGCAACTCTTTGTCGGCTGTGTATCGCTTTTCTTGCGGCTGGTCGTGGTGGTGTCACTCTCCGCTTTTGAAACTCCTTTTCATCATCTTCAACGACGATCTTTTCTGAATCATCATCTGCACTCTCAGGCTCCACTCCCAAACTGTTGGCAAATTTCTCCATCTCTTCTTCACGTTCCTTAAGTTTATCTGCTTCTGCTCGTCCTGTTTGGGAATTTACAGGGTTTTTTTGTTTGGAAAATATTGTAAGACTAACCTGCCATGAGTAGGGCCTGGCCTCGACTCTTTTTAGGAGTGCTGGTGTCATTAAACAAGCTACTTCTCGCCATTATCTCCTCATTTGATAATTTTTTTTGATACGTTCGAAGTCTAGACACTGGAGGCTTGACTTCATCAAATTTGTCTTCTACAACTAAACAACAGTCATCATTTTTATTATTATTTTGATCAAACAAAACCACTAACCTGTCTCTTCTACTGTCACATCATTTTCTGTCGATTCCACCTTCTTGGCTTGGCTTTTTGGCGTTTTTCCTTTGGGAGGACTTTTCGAGATCCACTCGTTATCAGATTTAGTTTTTTTTGGCTTAAAACATGTTTCTTCATTTGAATCATCATTATCTATATACACCTTTAAGAAAAATACACAAACATTGTTCACAAAGAGCTTATCAGTACCTGTACCTTTCTTTTCGTTATTCGTCCTGACCTACTGACGTATGCTTCTTGTGGTTGAAGGTCATCTTCTTTTGCAGAAGCCGTGCCAAATATTTTTGAAGGATCGATCTTTGATGGCCTAATTGGCGGCTTTATAGGGGCCATTTTTCGCGATAATCTACAAAAATATTTAGTTCGTGTATACACGGTGTAATGGAAATACTTTTGGTTACTTTAACCAACAATTCTTTACATAATTTTGAACGAAAAGTGTCCTTAAAACGGTTTATTGTCTTATTGTTCTCTTAAATAAAAATTAATATTAATTCCATACGTTTGGACATAGATTCGGTTTGTTTTTTATTAAAAAAAGGAAAACTTACACTTTAATGTCGTTTAATGACAAAGTTGAAATTACTAGCACCAATTTTCTCCACTACAACACGTTTTAAATCATTCAAGTCATATTAAGAAACACATGATTAATTGTTTTATTAAATTAAATTAAATGAATTTATTAACTTAACTTGAACGTGTTCGGAAAAAGTCCTGGTACATTTCTAATTTGATTGTTGCTTCTCCGTAAATAAGAAGCAATATCGTTGTATTAGTGTACAGAAACAATTTTGCTTTTCAATGCAATTTAAATACGCAAACCTTGAAATCATTTTTTTCGGTAAACACGAAGTGATCACCTCTATGAGACGATATAAGTGGCCAACTCGATTTTTGCCCCATGTATGGCTGATTTTTAATTTTCAAAAAAATGTTTTTGTAATGTTCATTAGTTTGTTTATTGATTATTTGTTAAATAGTCATTTATTATTTTCCATATATGCTTTTACATATATTTGTTTGATAATAAAAGGTATACAACTTTGTTCCCGACGTTTTATCTTATGAGCAAAAAAATTATTCATACACCACAAAACTAAACACAGTCCTAAGTAAAGTCAATATTTCATTGGGTAACCTTTTGTATTTATAGTAGCTTGAAGTCTCCTAGGCATTGATTCTACTAGCTTGGTAATCTCCTGAGAGTCCATTTCTGCCCAGGCTTTTTTGAGGTTGAAAATTAGATTATTCCTTAAGAAACATTGAAATTTTCGCACTTTAACTCCAATAGTGCACATAAATTTTCAATGGGGTTAATACCCGGTGATTGCGGAGGTGTAGGTAGCATTGGGCAAACATTATATAGTAGCCATTCTTCGGCCTGCTAGAACAAATAGCTATCCTGTATTCCCAACTGCCATACACTTTTTTTAAACTGCTTCACAATATGTTTACATACTTCTCAGCTTTCATAATTACATCAATAATTACAAGTTCACCTACCCCATGCTTTGGTCAGTCCCAAATTTTTTGCTTTAAAAGCTGTCACCTTTTTCCACCAAACAAATCATCCATCTGATCCAAAAATATTATATTACCTTTCATTAGAAATCCAACACATTGTTTACTTAAGAATAAAGAAATACAAGCTAGGGGAAAACATTTACCTCTAACAAGTTTTCAAGTTGTCATTAAGACTGTTGTTACTGTATGAATAATTTTTTTGCTAATGAAGTTTATAATATTGGTGTTTAAAATATTGTATAGGCTTCTAATTTTCTCCAATCGTCCGAATTAATGCAGAATGTTGTTTGTTATATTTATTAAAGGTTATTTTCTGTTAAAAGCATTATTAAAAATATTTTATTAAAAAAATAAATGTATAAATAATTTTTTGATCCACTATACCTTGCGTAATGTGCCTGCAATTTTGACAGAGCAATGTGATAATCATAAAGCATTTTTACTCGCTCCTCACTACTGCTAATTAAAAACTTTTTACTATTCTGAATATTCACATTTTTCAATTGGTGAGTGATAACTTTCAATGGATATTGCTTCTCACTGTCCGGCATATCATTGAAGCCTATGGATGTGGTGTCAATTATCACATCACCATTAACTGTCACATCACTTAATACATCCGTACTATTGTTATTCTTTTCATTTTCTTTTGTCACGAATGTTTCTTCAGTATTTTTTTTTATCACAAACACATCATTGTTTTGTTCATCAAACCAGTCTTCGTCATCAGTATGTTCACACTTATTAATTACTTTAGTATTATTTGACGGAGCGATAGATTCAGAATTGTTTATAGCTTCTAAAAGTTCGTTTGCACTTTCATTCAGTGATTTCTCTGCTGTTTCTTCATTTCTGTTCATCTCCTCCTCTAGCGAAACTTCCGAGTTCTTAATTGCTCTGTAGAAATTGTTCATGAGATCTTCAGACATGTTTTCTTCGTATATATTTGCCTCTAAAATACACCTCAATTAATTCAACTAAAATAAACAAATATGAGATTTTTCTTGGCAAGTGGAAAAAAAATCCCCTAGGATTTATTCTAAATGGTTTTTTTAATGTTTCTACCTTTGAGACAACGCACAATTTCCTCCTTGTTAGCTATATCGCTCATTTTGCGGCTTTTGAAAAGGTAAACTTTGAAAACAAGCTACTGTTATTCTTTATGGCTGGGTATTTAAGGGTTATTTGTAGGTGACAGTTATTTTGGCGGGTAATTGACATTGGTATGTCACGTAGTATTATTAGCACTTACAAAAGTAGATTTATATCGGTTATTTGTTTGTAATATACATTTTATGTAGATGATTAGTTCAATCAATTTGTAATTGATTTTTATCTCCATGGTGGATGAATAATTGGTTGCATAAAATACACACTGTAATTATAGTTTATACATTTTAAAATAATATACCATTTCGACTAATTAGCAGAAGGTACTACTTAAAAAACAACAGAAATTAACAAATTTTATACTTGTCGTTTTAGTGCAATTATAAATTATATTTTGTTTCAGTATTTTTGGTTGCATATCTTAACAATTCATTGCGCTTGAATACAAAAATAAATAAGAAAAATAACGACAATTTTTAAATAAATAAAAAACAAATAGTTATTTTGCCAAAATAGTTTCTTTTTATTCAAAATAGATCCCTTCCCCATCAATACACCGTTAAATACGTTCAACCAATGCTAGCATAGATTTTTTCGTCTTTTTTCGGGATTGCCTCAATGAGCCTGGTCAAGGTTTCTTAGACTTGTGGAACATTGTCATAAAATGTTCCTTTCATGGTCAGTTTGAGTTTCGGAAACAAGACATAGTTACACGGATAAATCAGGGGAATACGGAGGATATTGAAGCACCCAGACTTGCTTTTCACTAAAATTCACGAACAGCGACGATGCCGTATGACAAAAAGTACTGTCACTTTAAACGCTAAAACTTGACAATTCTTTGATCGAGTTTGGTGATGGTGGTCTCGTTTTATAAAGGAAATATATACAGCGTTCAGATTATATATTGTTTCAATAGATGGCGCTAGTAGTTTCCTTCAAATTTGAAAAAGTCAGTTATTTTATTAAATTATAAATATTAAAAATTCTTGCTCAAACTACAGGTAAATATTTAAATATATTTTGTCATAGTTTTTATATTATTTAAGTTGACAATAGCTATTTTTTTGTAGTAGGTAACCGAGGAGTGCTTAAAAGGTTCTCATGTTGCGAATTTTCTTTGAAAAGTCTTATTTCCCTTCGGGCGACAATAAGCCTCCTGTGTAAACAAGAGCATACGTTTGACCACTCTTGACTGATGCATTCGAAAATAATCCGCACTCCGGGGCCGGCTCTGGGGCATGTTTTACTAAAACGGCAAACAAAATAGATTAAATAGCAACCCCCTGGTTTAATATTCTCTATTCTTTATACTTATTCCCCCGTTGATATTGACAATTCTGTCAAATGTCGTTTTTCTTGATCGAAAAACGTCAAAAATGTTTAAATTTTTAACAGCATGGGTTGTTTTGCGAAGTGGAAAATTTTGAATTGGGGGTTTGGGGTCGGGCTTTGATCATTGACTTGGAGAACAATCCAGAGCAGTGTTCGTAACAGGTGATTATTGCGGTACGGGACTTAAGAATAGGAGGGCAGAGCCGCGGGACGTTGTAAAAGCAATTCCTATTAGGAAGGCGTTCACGGATGAGGAAACAAAGGTAATTGAATAGGCAGACTATTTAATTTAATATATATAGAAAAAAATATGAAAATAAAGAATGCGAATTTGTTTTGTAGTTGGCCTTGTTTTTGCTGATAGCGTTTTTATGTTTTTTTGTTTTTATTTCTGGCTAGATTGTAGATGTTATTTTTCAGTGAACATCGTGTCTTTTATTATGCGGTGTAGATTGTTTTAGACTTTCGTTGATATTTAGTTCTTGAAATATCGTAAAATATTGTGTTTATTGGTTGTGTTGTGATTATTTGGATTTGTTTCAAAAGATGGAGAATGACGTTGATTGTTAGGTAATTATACCTTAGCTTTCACTATTTGGGAAATAATATAAGCTTAAGAAAATTTGGGTTTTGTGGAAATTTGGAGGAATTTTCGATGTCAGCTGGCAGAAATATTAGTATTAACAAATGGAGAAGTTATGGGGCGATAAAAGAGTCTATTTAAAATAGTGGTTAGGACTTTATGTATCGAAGAACAATATTAGAACTACAGAAAGTGAAAAGGAGCTACTAAGACGAGGGTACTGATGAAAATATAGAATGCGAATTTGTTTTGTAGTTGGCCTTGTTTTTGCTGATAGCGTTTTTATGTTTTTTTTTGTTGTTTTTATTTCTGGCTCGATTGTAGATGTTATTTTTCAGTGAATATCGTGTCTTTTATGCGGTGTAGATTGTTTAGAGACTTTCGTTGATATTTAGTTCTTGAATTATCGTTCTGTAAAATATTGTGTTGTGTAGTTGTTGTGTAGGTTGTGTTGTGATTATATAGATTCGTTTAAAATGATGAAGAATGATGTTGATTGTTAGGTAAGTATACCTTAGCTTTCAATGTTTGGGAAATAACATAAGCTTAAGAAAATTTGGGTTTTGTGGAAATTTGGTGGAATTTTCGATGTCAGCTGACAGAAATATTAGTATTAACAAATGGAGAACTTGTGGAGCGATAAAAAACTCTACTTAAAATAGTGGTTAGGACTTTATGTATTAAAGAACAATATTAGAACTACAGAAAGTAAAAAGGAGCTACAAAGACATCGGGACTGATCCCAATAATGTCAATAAAAGCTATTTCATTATTTTTTAAGCCTAATTATCAATATTTTACTTAACACATCCGTATTTTCTTATATCAGAAATGTTTTATATACCAATTTTTTTATATGCTTGGCCATCAAGTGGCCACCAAGATCTCTAGTAGCCCCCAATATCTCAAGTAGCCGCACCAATATCTCTATCGATTTTAGTTCAGGACTGTTGAGTGGATATTTAACGTAATTGATATTATTTGTTTCAATCTATGATTTAGCTGTAGCCATATTAGTCGAAAAGAAAGATGGAACTTTTGGCGACAGTAGTTTCTGAAGGCATTCTTTTAACATTATCCTCAGGATTGATATTTATATATATATATATATATATATATATATATATATATATATATATATATATATATATATATATATATATAGTAGTTGTAGTTGACCGGGAGGAAGCCCCACCCGTCCCTTACATTGGAGGACACATGTTTCGTCTGTTGGTGGTCAGAATCTTCAGGGTCTGACATATGCTCTCTCGCCAAGAATAGGGAGTCCCTCTCCACAATCAAACAACCCGGATGGAGTTTTGTCTTGTCGGATGGAGTTTTCTGACATCTTTGGACTGCGTCTAATGAGACAATAATAGCCAGGAGTTCTACACACTCTCGTCTTGCTCATTGTGGCATATCTTTCATTCGTACTTCCACGTACCTATGTTCCCTTCAAATCAGCCAATCAATATGGCCAGTTGAGTTGGTCTTGCTCTGTTCGTTTCTATTCAGTTGTCTCCTTCCGTTAGATTTGAGTCCAGCTGTGAAGTCAGAAACGGTCCTGGGAGGTACTTGCCTCGACGTGATATATATATATATATATATATATATATATATATATATATATATATATATATATATATATATATATATATATATATATATATATATATATATATATATGGACTATAAACATCTACTATATGTGTGGTAGGGGTATACTACAACATCAATACAAGTTGACGCATCCTGCTTCATCAGGCCTGGTTACCGGGTGCCAGTGGGTCAAAAAAATTTAACTATTGTGCATGATCACCACTGGAAGCATCCGGCTTTATCCGGCTTCCTTATCGGCGTGACAATGAGTCAAAAAATGTTTAACAATGTCACGACTAAATTTTTTCGAAATAAACTGGAAATCTAAAGACGAGATGTCGAAATACAACTTCACTGACTCGCGTCGCTATTTTCTGTCGATAAAACTCGTCCAAATAAAATAAAAATATTAAGATATTTCAAAATGCACGTGGATATAGAACGGCGAATGACCCACGCCTCTTTTCACACGATTTTTTTCATATATATATATATATATATATATATATATATATATATATATATATATATATATATATATATATATATATATATATATATATATACATATATATATATATATATATATATATATATATATATATATATATATATATATATATATATATATATATATATATATTATTCCGGATACATAAATAGCAACCCTTGTACTGCCTCTATCTTTTTGTCGGTGAGTGTACTCACAGAATGTTTACGTGATGGACAAGATCAAATCAGACTGAACCAGCACCGAAAAACAAACCCAATATCTTAATCAAGGTGTTTTTTTCTCGCGTCGACTCACCGCCTCCTTAGTCCTCCCCCGTCACCCTGTTTATTTTTCTTTCATTGTCGATAAATCCCCAATTGTGCTACGCGCAAGAGCTCGTAAAGCTCTCAGCGGGTCCGTAGGCATCGCGGTCCCAACTACGAACAAATAATTTACAACCCAATCAGCTTTTTTAATCGGTCGGTCGGCTGTAAATCTACGTTTCCGTCGGTGAAAGCCCCGTTTGCCAGCGGAATGAAAAGGTATCGCTGCTCCGGAGCAATAAATCCTCGGTTATTAATGGGCTCGGGACGGTTAGGGGTTCGATTTTGAATGATATTTATACGGTCGGATGATGCCTTTCCTAGTTGCGTCTTTCCGGTTAAAAATTCTCTCGTGATTGACCTGTGAACAAATATCTTTTTAACCAATTTAATTGAATTTTTTTTATTCTCTAATTGTGTCGTATAGACATTACAAATTGTGACTAAATTAAATCTATCTAACAATATTTTTCTATTATCTAATCTAAAAACTTATCTTTATTTTAGTCTGTTTGCAGCGGCGGTTTGTGGGGGAAAAACAGGTGGGGCACGTATAACCAAATTTTGGAATGGGGATAGGGAAATGCGTCACAACCAAAAATTTAACATTTCTTTGTATTATACACATACTTTGCTGTGTAGAAATACGAGTGTAACTGTCAGACATCAAATTTTCAAATAGGTACCTAGATAATAAAATTTTGGTAAACTCACCATAGGACCATGACCATTAAATCAGATGTTTGTTTTGATTCCAAGGAAAACTGCTTTGCCAGTCCTTCTTTTCTTCTCCTTCTTTGCCACTCCAAGTATAAGACTTTTCATATACGATTACCTTCCAAATCGGTAATCCAATATTGTTCTTGTCTGTTCTTGTCTAATTCTTGAATATTATTATTCGTATCCTACAAAATAAACGATCCTGCAGGGCTTTCTCATTGTTACTACCCTCGGTTGTTTTGCAACATGTAGATTCTTTGCAGACACGCAGGAATATTCCATCTTATAAATTTGGCACGTTAATTTGTTTTCCTTACATGAATTAAATAATATAAATAAAAGTAACATAAGTAAAAGTAAGTAATAACAACAAACAAAATGAATCCTAATCTAATTTCAATATTTCATTTTGAACTTATCTTTGAGCCTTCAAATCTTATATATGGCACTCTCTGACCATTATGCGCAGGTAGTTATTATTCAGGAATTGTGCAGTAATAAACTGCAACTAAAGTATGTATATAAACGAGTTTATCCAGAGAGTAATGTGGATTGGTCTAGAGTATATGATTCTAGAACAAGTAATGAAGCATACAATGCATTTATTATACCGGTTTTAAATTTGTTTAATGCTATTTTTGTTTTTAAAAAGTCCCCACGCACTAAAATCACTAATTGTTGGATCACGAGAGGTATACAAGTGTCTTGGAATCATAAACCTGTGCTCTATTACAGAACAATAAAGGGGCACATTTCTAAACAATATTATAAAACATACTGTAACATACTGAAACAAGTAATTGGGAAAGCAAAAAAATGTCCAATAAAGTAAGCAAAATAAAAGTGTATTTGAGTGTTTTGTTTCGAAATATGGTGATCCTATTAAGACCGTTAATAGTCTAAATAATAAAGTTCATGTTTAGATATGAGTCCGATTACAGCCTGCAATGCTTCAGTTTCCTCGGTGGCTCGGACAATATATTTGGCATCTACGGATTGGCATAAGGTTTCGAAAATAATAAAGGAATTAAAGAATAAAAAATCAGTCGGGGATGACCATCTTCCAACACAAATAATTAAAAAGATTGCAAACTATATATCTAGGCCGTTATCTTTTGTAGTGAAACTGTTTTTTCAGTGGTGCATATCCTGATTTATTAAAAAATACGCTTATAAAACCAATCTACAAAAAAGACAAATCAGATGAAGCAAAAAACTACAGACCTATAGCGTTACTAAACAACGTTAATAAAATATTAGAGAAGGCATTTTATAAAAGATTGACAGGATTTTTAGAAAAGTACTATATAAATAGAGGTAACCAAAATGTCTTCAGAAAAGGAACATGATTAAATCGTATTTAAAAAATCGTACGCAACAGGTATTAATAAGGGATATTGATGACAAGGCCTTTCTCTCAGAGAGGGTACATGTTACCAAGGGTGTTCCGCAGGGTTCGGTTTTGGGTCCATTGTTGTTTGTACTATATATTAATGATATCAGTAATGTGTTGAGTGAACAAACAGTTATGTATGCAGATGATCTGAACCTTATATTTAGTGAGGGGAGCATTGAGGATGTACGGGCAAGTGTATATAGGGCGTGCGAGGTTCTTGATCAGTATTTTTCTGCTCACGATCTCATTTTGAATGCACCAAAAACACAGTGCATTCTTTTTGAAAATCGCAAAACTAATGACCTCAATTTTGTTTACAACAGGGTATTTAAAAATACAGAATGTGCCTAAGTACTTGGATTAGTGATTGACCGCCGGAGATTGGATTGGAGGGCCCATATTGAAAAACCTGCTTTAGATATATCAAGATATTCGTATGTCTTGAGAGTTATTTCCAAAAATGTAGAGATAGATGCAGCAATTTCGGCGCATTTGTTCGGTCTAGAATAGGATACGGATTGATTTTTTGGGGAAACTCACCTGATATACATAGAATATTTCAGCTTCAAGAAAAGATGTATTCGAGCAATTTTTAAATTGAGTTATAATGATAGTTGTAGGGATATCTTTGTTAAAAAAAGGATTTTCACTTTGGTAATCATGTATATTCATGATTCTTTTTTGTTTGTAAATAACAACAAAGAACTTTTTGAGTCGTTCCAAAATAAACATGAGTATGAGACACGACATAAATCCGATCTTTTACCATCAAGATATAATTTTAATTATATTCAAAAGAATGTTAATTTTATGATTATAAAAATATACAACAGTTTTCCTTTAAATTTCCGGTTAAAGTCCAAAATTGTAGCAAATAAAAGCCTAAAGAAATACTTATTTAAAAAAAAATACAAAAATAATAAAATAAAATTAAACGATTTTTTTAGTGATATGGACAGATTTAATATTTGTATATTTTATATTAGAATAGTATTCATTATTGGTGAAAAAATGTTATTGATTGTTTGAGTTTATTTTCTTTTTTGTTATTTTTTGTAAGAATTTTTTATTATGTTTATTATATTTATTATTTTATGTTCACAATGTTATAAATATATATAAATATATATATATATATATATATATATATATATATATATATATATATATATATATATATATATATATATATATATATATATATATATACAAGGGGATGGATTCTCGCCACTTTTACCACGAATCCGAATCTGAACGACCGCGAATCTTTATTCCGAAACTTGAAAGAACAAGGACTAGATCTGAAAACGCTGGCAATTATTAAAGCAACGTTAACTAACACAAGGTCAAAAGTTAAATTCATGGGTGAGATCTCAGAGCCCTTCCAAATTAAAACTGGAGTGAGACAAGGGGATGGACTCTCGCCACTTTTATTTAACTGTGTTCTAGAAAAAGTAATACAGGAGTGGCGTGAAAAAAAGTCGGCCTTGAATATTGACCAGCCCATTAAACTGGGGAGAACCAACATCAAAATTCATTGTCTGGCATTTGCTGATGATCTAGCAATTTTAGTTCAAGATGTATTAACGGCACAGAAACAGATTGATATCCTAAAAGAAACAGCAGAAAATGTAGGACTCCAAATTTCCTTTGAAAAGACACAATACATGACCTGCAACAGACTAAGAACGCCATTTCTAAAAACAAAATATGGTAACATCAGACGAGTCTCTCAATTCAAATATTTGGGTGAAATAATCATGGAAAAAGCGGCCAATAAGGGTAGATGTCAAAAAATAGAAACGGCATTGAGACTTACACAAAATATTTACAACAAAAAATGCCTATCTAAAAACACAAAACTGAGACATTACAACACAGTTATTAAGCCAGAATGTCTATATGCTGCGGAAACGATCATTTTGAATAGAAAGAGGAACATCGAGGACATTGAAAAGAAGGAAAGAAAAATCATAAGAAAAATCCTAGGGCCCAAACAAATAAATAGCACAACATACCGACTTCGAGAAAACCAAGAAATCAAACAATACACAGATATACATAGCGATATGAGAAAAAGAAGACTTAAGTTTTACGGACACATAAAACGGATGAATCCGAGTAGGTTAACTAGACAAATAGTCGAATTTTATGAAAATAGGAGTAAAGCTAAAGTAGAAATAATTAAATGGATTGCTGCAATTAAAGAGGACCTAAGATCAGCAAATATTACACAAAGTGAAATTCAGGATAGAGGCTGTTTCAGACACAAGGTTAACGTTTGGAAGGTTGGCCAGAGAGAAAAATGTAGGAAGACTGGAACAACTTGGTCTGACGAAAGGAAACAAGCTCATAGCGAAAGAATGAAATCAGTATGGGCACAAGGGAAGGCTAACAACAACAAACGCCTCTAATTGTACTTCGCGTGGTCCACCAGGGCCCATACGTGAATAATAATAATAAATATATATATATATATATATATATATATATATATATATATATATATATATATATATATATATATATATATATATATATATATATATATATATATATATATATATATATATATCGTCGAAAACAGCATCGAAAGCTTGAATAACAATTAAAAACAAGTATATTTTTAAATCGATAGCAACAAATGCAGTGAAAGATATAGGTTAAACCTATAGAACAATGGTTAAAATCGATAAATTATTTTATTTGCCCGAGACTCCAATTCTTTCCGAACGTCTTTTCAGAAAAAGCGCGAAATAACATTTCGGTATAACTTCCAAATTGCTCCGAGCCGAACCGATATTGGCGAATTGGCCTTCGTTACCATTGTGATGTCACAATGGTTCTGGTTTTTTTGAGGAATTGTCGGCGTGTACTTGGTTTAAAAATTTTCAATTTGATATAACTTTTTAATTATAAGGAAAAAAATAAAAATAGTTTTATTATTAAACTTATGTATGATCTTTCCATTTATGACAAAAAAAGTGTTTTTTCAAAAGACCAATTTAGACTGTGACTTTATTACATCGACGACTTCGATAGCTCCAAATAACGCGTTCAAGATCCGAGGAAACTGGTCGAATCCTATGGGGGAAATTGGGAAATAGGGGGTAAGCGCTTGACCATTCCCGGATTCGATAAACGGATTTCGTGGGGAGCAGGAAGTCGGCCGCAGGAGAGATCTTATTTACTGCTCGAGTAATAAACTGGAAACGAGATAGTCGATGTCAGCAGCTCGCCTTTCTAACGCGTTTAATCCGGTCGACCGGGCTCATTCTGATATTCCCGACGAGATAAATTCTGTTTTGCGAATCGAATTTTGCGGAGAAAAAAAGGGAACAATAAGCAGAAAAGTGTTGTTATAATGCAGATAGTTCGAAAACTTCCCTGCCTGAGGAAGTATACACGAGATGTTTAATCTAATCACATTCGACGGATTATATACTGGGAATCAAAAAAAAGTAAACCTTATAAAAAAACGACATTTACATATTTTAGTAGATAAAATTCCTTGGTCTTACGTTCGACAGCAGACTCGATTGGAAAGAACATCTCATTCTCAAATCTCATACTTCTCGGCTCTCTCATCAGCAGTGGGACTGTGACCAAATCAAACCAAAAATTGACTCGGCTGAATGGTTTACATATCTGCCCCTGCAAGCTATCTCCATCGGACAGACGTGGTCCAAAACCCCGCCCTTAGCTTGGCTCTTAGAGCGTTCAGATTGAAGCCCTATCCCCCGCCTCCACTAGATTTCCGAAATTACACCGTCCAATATTAGAGTATCAGCGAGTCTTAGATGCAGACCCTTCATCCCCTCCTTCCAATCTTTCTTTGATCCTCGTGATCTCCCCAACCATGCCCTTTCCCCTCGACTAAAGAGCTCGGATATTGCTCTTTCCAATTTTCTCCTTGACTCTGCCCCTACCTTCAACGTCCTTCTATATAACTAGGCCTTTTTCTTGTCTGCCTCTTCTTGCTACCATATCCCCTTAGTACCCTCCCCCCACATCCCCTTATAATATCATTTACATAGATGGTTTCAAATCGAAGGACGGAGTGAACTCGGCCTGCATCCACAATTACCTTACTCGTGGCTTCTGTCTTCACCCCTGGAATAGTATCCTCTCTGCCGAACTCTTTGCCATTTGGAAGATCATTTCATATATCCTCTCCTGTGCCTATAGAATTAGCTTATCTGGCCGTTAGTTCGCTCCAATCTCTTGACTCTCCCCTATCATGACCTCTGGTTGTTAACATTCTTTCCCTCATTGAGGCACCTCAATCTAGACGGTCGGCAATATATTTCCTCTGGATTAGGTAACGAGCGAACTGGATATTGAGCCAAAATGGCCTTAGAAGAAGTCTTCCATATATTGCCTCTTTTGCTTGAGCATTACCTTTTGGTAAAATGGTACAGGTTAAGAATTTAATTATTACAGATTTCAGGTTTTAGATTACAGTATACAGATTATAGATTGCAGATTACACATTGATTACATATTACACATTACATATTACAGATTACATATTATAGATTACATATTATAGATTACATATTACAGATTCCAGATTACAAATTACATATTTGTAATCTATAATATGATTACAGATTTTATATTGCAGATTATCGATTGCAGATTACAGATTACCGATGACAGATTACACATTACAGCTTATAGATTATAGATTACATATTACATATTGCATATTACACATTACGGATTATAGATTAGAGATTATATATTACAGATTGCATATTACATATTACAGATTACATATTACAGATTACAAATTACAAATTACAAATTACAGATTACAGATTACATATTACAGATTACATATTATAGATTACATATTATATATTACATATTACATATTACATATTACAGATTATAGATTAGAGATTACATATTACATATTACAGATTACATACTATATATTACATATTACATATTACAGATTACAAATTACAAATTACAAATTACAGGTTACAGATTACAGATTACAGCTTATAGATCACAGATTACAGATTTTGGACAGCAGATTATCCATTGCAGATTACAGATTACCAATCACAGATAACATATTACATATTATAAATTACAGATTACATATTACATACTGCATATTACATATTACAGATTATAGATTAGAGATTACATATTACAGATTACATATTTCATATTACAGATTACAAATTACAAATTACAAATTACAGATTACACATGTTGACGGCAGACAACACATTGCAGATTACATATCACAGATTTCCAGATCACATATTACATTTTACACATTACATGTTACAGGTTACATGTTACATATTATATGTTACGTGTTACGTGTTACATGTTACATGCTATATGTTACATGTTACATATTACCTGTTACTATGTTAGCTGTTACATGTTACATATTACATATTACATATTACACATTACAGATTACATATTACCAATGATAGATTACCGATTATCGATTACAGATTACAGATTATAGATTATAGACAATAAGTTTAAATAAAAAGCCTTTTGATCAGAACGTAGATAGGTATAGGAATAAATAAAATAAATATAACAAAATCGAAATTAGACAAGAAAAGTCTTTCATTATACATAAAGGAGTATGTTTTAAACAAATAACAACAAAAAATACTTAAAACTACCGCTTCCCACTTGCCTTTAAAATTGGCAGCGATCAGAACCGAATATATTACAGTATTATCCCCGAAAACAAACAATTAACAGTGAAATGACTGTTATTATTATAATTTTCGAAGATTGGTTAATGTTTCGGTCATCAAGTATGTGATTTTCTTTCGTAATAGACTCGTTTAGGTCCATCTGGGATAATTCAAAACTATTTTTACCCATTACAATAAGATTCCACCCATAAGATTTTACCCATACATAAGAATGGTTAATAAGATTCTTGATCGTTTAAAATTCGTTCGTTAATTCTGTTCCTCTCGGTTAACGGCAACTCGAAGAGATTTACCGCTAAATACCGAATGACTTTTTAAAATTCTCCGAAGGCACGTTTCGCCGGCCGTATTAACATCATCAGGTGATGATTCACTCAATTAGATTGGATCAATTAGATTTAATCAACTTTTATATGATGTTTTGGATATGAGAACGGGTTCCGCTCTATGGGTGCCACGTTTGTTAACATTTAATTAAAGACGAGTGTTTATACTTATTTAAACATTATTTTCTTAAATTTTATTGATGTATTATAACAATATGAAAGCAAACTTACGGAACTTTTTAAATAAAATAAAAACAATTAGAAAATTTTCGAGAATTTTTTCTTTTTATTCAACATACATCCCTTTCGCATCATTACACGTTCAACCAATGCTAGGATAAATTTTTTGATGTCGTTTTTCGGAAAGGCCTCAATAACTCTCATTACGTCTTCTTGGATTTATGTAACGTTGTCATAAAACACTCCTTTATGGCCAGTTTGAGTTTCCGAAACAGAAAACCATCACACGGAGATAAATCAAGCGAATATGGAGGACGTTGAAGCACACAGACTTGTCTTTGGGACACCCTTTATGTCAGTGGGTTTAGATAGTAATTTATCTTTCTAACACAATATATTTGGCGTCATATAGGAAACGTTAGTACTCTTCCACTATCTCAGTTTGTTTCAAACGACTTCCAACGTATCCTAAACCCTTTTATAAGGCGATGAATTACAGAATGAAAATTCTGCTAAATTTTCCGATGAAGTAGGCGAAAATATTACCGGTACGGACCTGGTGCTCCACCTCGTTCCTGGTGGATGGGCATAGCCCGAGGCTGGGCGTGTCTCACATCCCGAGGCCGCTATTGGCTGCGTTGGGCTCTGAAGGACCGCGAACAAAGACGGAGACGACAACGACACACCGTGAAGTACAGCGGTAAATAAAATTCCTCGGACGTTGTGAAAGAGGGATGGTCGTTGCACGCTTCCTTCTCAATGTCCCTTTTAAATTTGCTGAGATTTGTTTTTATTCAAAACACCGTTCGCTAAAAACAATTTTTAAAGTTAAAAAAAAATCTATTGAGATTAATAATATAGAAATTCGGAATATAAAGCCTTACGTTTTGTTTAGATTTACAACTTATAGTTATTTTAAAGCGCCATAAAAGTCTATGGGGTTTAAATCTTGAGATCTGGACGACTAATGGGTGGTTCGGTGATCTTTTGTCCATTATTTCGGAAGCATACGGTTCAAAAGTTAACTTACTACCCGAACGTTACCTTCATATTTGTAATCTAATCTTTAATTGCGCATTTTCTAAAAATGGTGGTCAGTTTTCTTCAAGAGGCTTTCGATGATATACTCGATATATCTCGGTATAGTCACCAACATATATATATATATATATATATATATATATATATATATATATATATATATATATATATATATATATATATATATATATATATATATATTATTATTATTATTCACGTATGCCCTGGTGGACCACGCGAAGTACAATTAGAGGCGTTTGTTGTTGTTAGCCTTCCTTTGTGCCCATACTAATTTCATTCTTTCGCTATGAGCTTTTTTCCTTTCGTCAGACCAAGTTGTTCCAGTCTTCCTACATTTTTCTCTCTGGCCAACCTTCCAAACGTTAACCTTGTGTCTGAAAAAGCCTCTGTCCTGAATTTCACTTTGTGTAATATTTGCTGATCTTAGGTCCTCTTTAATTGCAGCAATCCATTTAATTATTTCTACTTTAGCTTTACTCCTATTTTCATAAAATTCGACTATTTGTCTAGTTAACCTACTCGGATTCATCCGTTTTATGTGTCCGTAAAACTTAAGTCTTCTTTTTCTCATATCGCTATGTATATCTGTGTATTGTTTGATTTCTTGGTTTTCTCGAAGTCGATATGTTGTGCTATTTATTTGTTTGGGCCCTAGGATTTTTCTTTCCTTCTTTTCAATGTCCTCGATGTCCCTCTTTCTATTCAAAATGAGCGTTTCCGCAGCATATAGACATTCTGGCTTAATAAATGTGTTGTAATGTCTCAGTTTTGAGTTTTTAGATAGGCATTTTTTGTTGTAAATATTTTGTGTAAGTCTCAATGCCGTTTCCATTTTTTGACATCTACCCTTATTGGCCGCTTTTTCCAACCCATTTTCCATGATTTCTGTTGCAGGTCATGTATTGTGTCTTTTCAAAGGAAATTTGGAGTCCTACATTTTCTGCTGTTTCTTTTAGGATTTCAATCTGTTTCTGTGCTGTTAATACATCTTGAGCTAAAATTGCTAGATCATCAGCAAATGCCAGACAATCAATTTGGATGTTGGTTCTCCCCAGTTTAATGGGCTGGTCAATATTCAGGGCCGACTTTTTTTCATGCCACTCCTGTATTACTTTTTCTAGAACACAGTTAAATAAGAGTGGCGAGAGTCCATCCTCTTGTCTCACTCCAGTTTTAATTTCGAAGGGCTCTGAGATCTCACCCATGAATTTAACTTTTGACCTTGTGTTAGTTAACGTTGCTTTAATAATTGCCAGCGTTTTCAGATCTAGTCTTTGTTCTTTCAAGATTCGGAATAAAGATTCGCGGTCAATAGAATCATATGCTTTTTTGAAATCCACAAATGTACAGACGAGATTTTTATTGTACAGTTTTTGATGTCTTAGAATCAACTTCAGATTCAGGATCTGTTCAGGGCAGGATCTGCCCGGTCGAAAACCTGCTTGATATTCACCAATGTTAGGTTCTAACTGTCCCTGTGCTCTGTCTAGTAGACATTGAGATAGAATCTTGTAACAAACTGGGAGAAGAGATATCCCTCTATAGTTGTTTACATCCGTTCTATCTCCTTTCTTATGTAGTGGATGGATTAGACCATCTTTCCAATCTTCCGGAATCCGTTCGGTTTGCCAAACTTCTTGTAGAATTTTGGTTATTTCCCTGATTGTACCTGGACCAGCGGATTTCAAAAGTCCCGCAGTGATTCCATCCTCACCAGAAGCTTTGTTATTTTTAAGCCGCTTGATTTGCCTAATTATTTTATCTTCATTCGGTGGTAATGAATCCGGGTTTGTTTGTTTAGGTTTTAGTGTTGCTAATTTGTTTAAGGGCTCAGGACAGTTTAGTATTTGTTCAAAATATTTCGCAAGTTCTTTGCAATTGTCTTGGTTATTTAGAGCTAATTGTCCGTTTTCCTTTTGGAAGCAAAGACTGTGCGGTTGATAACCTGTTAATTTAGTTTTAAATGTTTTGTAAAAGTTTCGAGTGTTATTTTTTTGGAAATCTTCTTCTATTTCATTAAGTTGATTGATATATATATATATATATATATATATATATATATATATATATATATATATATATATATATATATATATATATATATATATCTCATCATCATCATCATCATCAGCCCGTATCGATTCACTGCAGGATGAAGGCCTCTTCAGCATGCTTCCAACCTTCACGGTCCTGGGCTTTCCTCTGCCACTCGGGTCCAATATACTTAACGATGTCATCAATCCATCGTGCTTTCGGTCTTCTTCGCGGACGTTTGCGATCAAGCGGTATCCACTCCAGGATTGCCTTGGTCCATCTGTCGTCCCATCGCCTCGCTATATGGCCTGCCCATCTCCATTTCAACTGTTTTACTCTTCCAATGATGTCACAGACTTTTGTTTGTTCCCTGATCCATGCGCAGGACTTTCTGTCTCGTCTTGTAATGCCAAGCATACATCTTTCCATTCCCCTCTGTGCCACCCGAAGTTTTTGAATTGATTGCGATGTGAGTGTCCAGGTTTCACTTCCGTATGTCATAACGGGTAGAACGCACTGATCGAATACTTTTCTTTTCAGGCAAAGTGGGAGTCTGCTCTTAAACACTATGTTGAGCCTACCAAATGCCTGCCAGCCACATTTAACACGCCGTTCCACCTCCCGGGCGGTATTCCCCTCCATGGAAATCCTCTGCCCAAGATATACAAAGCTGTCCACAATCTCTAAATCCCTTCCTAAAACTGAAATTCTTCTGTCCTGAGCGAAGTTATTGAACATAACCTGACTCTTTTTCAGGTTTATTTTCAAGCCAAATGGTTCGCCAGCCCTTTGCAGTTCTTGTATGCGTCTTTGCAGCTCCTCTGGGTCTTGTGAAATGAGAATAATATCATCTGCAAATCTAAGATGGTTTAAGTTTGCACCATTGATCTTTACCCCATCCTGTTCCCAATCCAGTTTACGGAATACTTCTTCAAGGCCAGCCGAGAAAAGAATAGGCGATATTGCGTCACCCTGCCGTACACCTCGTTCTATATTAATTCCCACTTCAAGATCATCAAGGTGAATTGTGGCTGTAGCTCCATCATATATCGATTCTAATAGGTTTACATAGGCTCTCTCTACACCTTGGCTAAGCAGTGCATCCATTATCGCATGCTTTGAGATGGAATCAAATGCTTTTTCGTAGTCGATAAAAGCCAAGCACAGTGGCATGGTGTATTCGTTGTGCCTTTCTATGACCTGCTGTACAACCTGGATGTGATCCATTGTACTGAATCCACTTCTGAATCCTGCTTGTTCTCTTGGTTGTGCGTCATTCAGTTTTTTTAATATTCTTTTAGAAATTATCTTAGTGAAAACTTTGTACATCACTGATAGGAGGCTTATTGGACGGTAGTTCTTTAAATCTTCCTGTGCTCCTTTTTTATGTAAAAGGAT
The DNA here is from genome assembly GCA_031761425.1 of Cosmopolites sordidus. Lineage (NCBI taxonomy): Eukaryota > Metazoa > Arthropoda > Insecta > Coleoptera > Curculionidae > Cosmopolites > Cosmopolites sordidus. The sequence goes on along the minus strand of JARFXV010000476.1, from coordinate 954,308 downwards.
CACTTCTGCATTTTTCCATAAGTCAGGTACTTTTTGTTCTTTGAGGCATTTTGAGTATAATTTTGCCAGTGTTTTATGTAACGTCCGACCACCAGCTTTTAGCATTTCGACAGTTACACTATCCTTTCCTGGAGCCTTGCCGTTCTTCATCAATTCTATAGCATTTGTTACTTCCTCCACTAGGATATCTGGTATTATATATTGTTCTTCCGTGGGTATTGCTGTCCCTGACTGGCTCTGATCTTCATATAACTGGGAATAAAACCTTCTGACAATCTCTAACATTTGGGTACGCGTCCTGCACACTGTGCCATCCTCACGCTTTAAAGCATATATTTGCGTTCTTTTGTTTCTCAGCTTCTGTTTAGCTTTGTTAATTCCTTTGTTTTCTTCCAGGGTTTTTTGCACTAGCTGCATATTGAATCGGCGCGTGTCCTCTCTGATACGTTTTCTTATAGTTTTACAGAGCTCAGTGTACTCGACCCTGCCAAAAGGACTACCTGCATTTCTCATTGCTCGCCGTTTCTTCATTAAATCAATGGTCTCACTGGAAATTTTTGTTTGTTTGAGACATTTTTCCTCTGGTGCTATTGAAGCAGCCGTTTGAAGTACATTGTTGGCGATTTCTTCATATTGAACTGATATTTCCACCTCCTCTGGATCTTGTAACGCAGCAAACCGGTTTGACAAAGCAATCTCAAAATCGCTTCCTCTCTCCAGCAGTTTTCCAGAATCCACCTTGCCCTTCTTTGATCTTACCATTTTTTCGCGCTCTTTTCGACAGTCAATCCGAACCCTTGCTCGTACAATAATATATAATATATATATATATATATATATATATATATATATATATATATATATATATATATATATATATATATATATAGAGGCTGATATATGGCAAGCCTGAGGTAGTCCATATCTGCGGTAGATCTCTGTTTTGTGGCGTGGCGGATGGACCGCCAACTAGTACGGGTGCTGCGGCCCTCTGGGGCCCCCGGTACCCGGCCGACGGTACTTAAAATAATTGCGGAGCCCGCCTGGATAAAATCGTGACAGATGAAAGGCCCCACGGGCCTCTTCTCTTTCGGTGCGCGAACTTTCATTGGTGCTTTCCGTGTTTTATGGGGTGTTGGTCTTTGTCTTGGCGTTTTCGCCGATCCAAATCCGAATCGACATGCGGAGCTCGAGGTAGACATGTCTTAAACTATCGACAACTGAATATTTTGTAACGATATTTTGCATAGAATCATTTACAATTCGATATTAGAGCTGTTTCAAACTATCGATGTCTCATAAGGACTTTCAACAAGGAAATTTATGAACTAAACATGATGAACGGGCCAATTCTGCTATTGGAATTTTTGGTGTGAAACACTAAACTCGAAGAGATTTACCTCTAAACACCAAATCACTTTTTTAAACTTTCTCGATGCGCGTTTTGTTAATCACATTAGCATCATCAGGTAGCATCATCGTCATTCCTATAGCTATCATAGGAAGTTGTTAAAATACATCTAGACTCTTCTATTAAATGAAGTACTTCTAATTAATGAATCTGGCTCTCTGGATTCTTTGGAATCCAAAATAGAAACTTTGGAAACATTACAAATAGACGAGAGATTTATCAGGCTTGTGGAGATGGATTTTAAAGAAGATTTTGCCTTTTAGCTTCTGGATTATTTGATGATTATTCTTATAAACATATCCTATAAGTAATATGTAACATATCCTTTAAGTATCGTCCTCATCATCATCATCATCATCAGCCTGTGCCCATCCACTGCCGGATGAAGGCCTCTTCAGCATGCTTTCAACTTTCATGGTTCTGGGTTTCACTCTGCTACTCGGATCCAATATACTTAAGGATGTCATCAGTCCATCGTGCTTTCGGTCTTCTTCACAAAAATCTTCCATCGCGTATTGGACCAGCGTGGCATATTACGATTTTCGCCTTTGATATGGTATTTCAATATGACAGTACAACCTCAAACACAGAGGGTACTAAGGATCACCGGGTTAGATAGGATGCTATTCGCACTTACGATGAAGACACCCCATATTTTTACTATTTGAAAGAATACAGATTTCACATTTTTTAAGATAGTCAACTGAATCTGAACTTTAAACTCAGCTTACCACGAACTCACAAATAGGCTCAATTCTCGATATTTTGCTTCGCGTTAGAGACAGCGACATACCTAGACAGCTTCACATACCAATTTTCGTGACAAAATTCGCATTTTTAATTTTTTCATTATTTTAGTCGATACCCAAAATTATTACAAATACAATTATTACACATTTTTTTAATTGTTTAATAATTTTTAAGTTTTAATAATTTGTTAAATGCCAATCAGATTAAATTTTGAGTTTATTGCGTAAAGCTTTAGTCAGTGATTACAGAATTAAAATGCCATAGACTTTAAGAGAAAAAAATCGAAATAATCCGGTTATTTGGTGATTTTGCTCGTAGTAGCAGATAAGTTGCTGCAGAGTTTTACATGAGGCATGCCCAACTTGCTCCCATTATTCATGAAGGTGCCTTAGTCATTAATTTAGATAAAGTTATATTTTGAATTCAAACGTAAGAATGTACCAGACAGAAAAAAAATAGTGATCAAAACCATTGAACGAGGTAAAAAACTGCTTCTTCTTATTCCTTCTACCGTTAATATTACAACTTTATTTAACAAAAAAATATTAAATTTACTTAAATTATTGGTTTAACCCCTGAGTCCCAAAATATAAGTTAAAGAGAGGTGGATCCCACAAAGACGGGCCATAGCCCGGGAAGTACCGATAACCTTCCCAGTTACCCATGGAAAGAAGAAGAAGAAGCGGGGGGTCCCTCCATATCCCTCTCCACCGTTTGACCCTGAAGGGGGCAAACGGTGCCCCTCTTAGTCTTTAATTAGATAAAGATAAAATTTGAATACAATATGTGCTAGCCAAAATTTTGAAGATTAAGGATTTGAACGAGGTACAAAGAAAAATTTAATTGCTTCTTCTTATTCGTTCTAACATAAAATATAGCTTTATTATTAAAAAGAAAAACTTTTAAATTTGCTTAATCTTACACAATTAATAAAGGAGGAAAGAAAAAATGAAAAAGAGTGAATCCCACAAAGAATGGGCCGCAGCCGGGGAAGTTACTCATGGAAAAGCAAACCGCTGTAACTGCTCTTTTCAATGAAACTGGTAGTGTTATTAAAATCCATCAAAAACGTCAACATCGTCGAATACACCCGCATACTGATGATAACGATATAGTGGCGGCAAATCGAGCAAATCCATGCATCAGCTTTCGACGTTCTCAACTGAATATTAGCAAGAATAAAATCGCAAGAGGTTTCGTTCGTCACAAAATCAAGTCCTGTAAACCGAAGTTCTTACATACATTGAAAGAAGGTGATGATAATAAAAGATTAGTCTATTGTTATTGGGCCCAAGGTAATTTTTTTACAAATATTTCCTGAAGAAGATTATGTTTACTGATGAAGTTATTAACATCATGTTAACATATTAACACTGATCGGGTTGTATCGTCTCAAAACTGTAGATACTGGACCAGAGCTAATCCTCACTGGGTTATACATTGTAAAGGCCAATATACTCAGAAAGACAATGTCTGATATGGGATTTTAAGAAGCCGAATAATTGGTCCTTTTTTCTTTAATGAATCATTGGCTGTTTAGTTAACTTCTTCGATGATGAATTTTGGGAGGCAATTGAAAATCTTCCTTTTAATGTACGACAGGAGACGTCTAGATGGTGCCTACATCCACAATTCAAAGATTGTTTGTAAATGGTTGAACCAAAAATTTCCTGTGCGCTGAATAGGAAGAAACAATCCTTTTGAACTGTGGCCTCGGAGGCTTCCCGATATTACACCCTTCGATTTTTATTTTTGGGAAATGGCCAAAAATAAAGTTTATAAAACAAGGCTCTGAAATCGAGATGAACTTTGTGCTAGAATAAGGCAACCCTGTCAAGAAATCAGCATCTCGGAACTTAGACGAGTAGCTAAACATAATCGTAAAATAATCGAAAAATGTATTCGAATAGATGGAGGACTAGTTGATCTAGATTACATTTTGACAGGTACTTATTTGTATTATAAGGATTATTGTTGTACACTTTTTCCTAAATTTAATCAAATACCAAATTGTTTTCCCATAAGAATAAAATAATATTCCTATGTAAATGATATTTATTTTACTTATAAATAAGATTTTACTTTCCGTGGCACACTAATTATTAAAGATCGGATTTTATGCATTTTACATATATATGCAAATTCTGCATGTTTTGTGATTTTAAAGGAAAAATGCATATTTTAGGAACTATTGCATATCTAAGCATGTTTTGGGATTTCTGTATTCTTTTCTTACGTTTTATGGTCACACGGCGCCGTGTCTGGGCGGTCCCGGTCTGCAGATTGGGTTTTCCCTAATGGGGCAATAAAATAAAATAAGTACAAAAACTTCTATTTTTATTTATTTTCTCATATTTGTTACTGTTTGCAAAGTTTACAGACTGGTGCCAGTCTAAATTCGTTGCTCGAAGTACCGACGCCTAGTGACTTAACTTGTATTTATTCTGTAAATTTTGCTGTTTGTCAGTATTATTCAGGTTGTCGTTTGTTGTAGTCGCAGTTATTATTGTGCAGTTAGTAAGTGCAAACAAAGTGAAAGTGAAAGCAGTGATTATATCGAAAATACTATGTACTTCTTGGATTAAGCCTTACCCAGAACTTGCTTTAGACGGCGACCAGGTTTTTTGCAAATCTTGTTCAAAAATTGTTTCCTGCTCAAAGAAATTTCAAATAGACCAACATATTAAGACGCGATCTCATGTAGCTAAGGTTAGAAACATGAAGAAGTCTGGGCCCATACAGTCAACGCTGAAGCAGTCATTTGAGATTTTTAAAAACGGAAACCATGACCAGTCAGAATTTAACGTAGATCTATGTAAAACGTTCTTGGCTGCTAATATTCATTTAATCAAGTTAACCCTTTAGTTAAGGCCTTTCTGCAAAAATATAGGAAATTTAATGCTCCAGATGAATCAACATTAAGGAAAAACGTAGTTGGAAAGGTATTTGGTACCGTGATAGATTAAATAAAAAAAGAAATTGGAGGTAACTATATGTATATTGTTGTCGACGAAACAACTGATTCGTGTGGTCGTTACATAGTTAATTTAATGATCGGAAAACTCACAGAAGAAGAACCTGGAAAAGCTTACCTTATAGCCGTAAAAGAAGTGGAAAAAACAAACAATCTTACAGTTACACGTTTTATTCAAGAAACTTTAACACATTTCTTTTTGCCGAACTCAGTTCCTACAGATAAAATTCTTGTCCTGTATTCCGATGTTGCGCCGTATATGATAAAGGCGGGAAAGAATTTAAAAATATTTTATGAAAATTTGATTCATGTAACTTGTCTAGCTCACGGATTAAATAGGGTTACGAAAACTATTAGAGTTTCTTTTCCGTTGGTCAATGACCTAATAGTAAATGTCAAAAAGATATTCATAAAGGCCCCATTGAGAGTGCAGTTTTACAAAGAGAATTTGCCCGGAGTACCATTACCACCTGAGCCTGTCGTGACCAGATGGGGCATTATTTTATGCAGATAATTTTCAAAAATTGAAGGACTTAATCTCACAAATGTCTGGTGATGATTCACAGTGCATCCAAAAATCGAAAGAAATATTTCAAAGTACTATAGTGGAACAACAGTTAATGCATATTAAGTGTAACTATGTATTTATAGCAGACAGTATTTTGCAACTAGAGGAATCGTGTACAACTTTACCAGAGTGGATGGATATAATAGAGACATGTGTACAAAATTGCAAAAATATATGAGGTGAGGTAGGGAAAACAGTAGTGGCAAAATTAGAAAATTTGATAGAAAAAAACACAGGTTTCAAGATTTTAAGGCAGGTCGTAGACATAATGCCAGGGAAAACTGTAAATAATTTAGCTATTGAACCTGCCTTAGTTCCGAAATTAAAATTTTGCCCTATAACATCAGTAGATGTAGAAAGCTCGTTTTCTTTGTATAAACATTTCCTTAGTGATAGACGCCACAATTTTCTAGTTCAGAACCTTGAAGCACACATTATAACTAGTGCGTTTTATAATTTTTCGAGTTAATATTAATATCTAGTATAAGTTTCATATAAAACATTGTATTAGGTGTTAACTGAATTAATAAAGTATATTATATTATAACTTGAATTTATCTTTATTCAATACTCAATCACCTAATAAAATGAAAATGTAATTTAGGAAATCAAAATTTAGTTGCATATTCACTGCATATTTACGGATTTTTTGCATATATCCTGCATAAATTAAAAAAAATATGTGCATATATATGCGCATATTCTTAAGGTTTTTGGTTGCATATAATCCGGTCTTTACTAATTATCAAATAAAAAAAAAACTTTTAATAATTTTGGGTATAGATCAAAATAATGAAAAAATTAATAATGCGAATTTGGTCATAAAACTCGGTATGTGGGTTTAAAATAATATTCTGAACAACTTTTTCTAGTAATTTTTTTCGATATCTCTAACGCGAAGAAAAATGTCGAGAATTGACCCTGTTTGTGATTCATAGTAAATTGAGTTTAAAGTTCAGATTTCAGTTGAGTGTCTTAAAAGATGTGACCCATCAATCTATATGATTGTGCAAAAATTCAAATCGGTATTCCTTCAAATAATTAAAATGTGACTTCATCTTAAATTAAATTAAATATATATATATATATATATATATATATATATATATATATATATATATATATATATATATATATATATATATATATATATATATATATATATATATATATATATAGGGACAGGCAGACACAGGGAAAAAGTTACACAAAAAGCACAGGAACTGATCCCATTGAAAAAGAACACAAAACACCCTTGGTTACACCACACTCTTGGTATAACACTAAAAAATCTCCAGAAAGTCAACAGCTTTTTGACGTGACTCGAAAACAGACTGCAAAGGTTATCAGGCAAACTAAGAGGAAGTATATGAAGGAACAACTAAACTCTGTAGAGGAAAATTTCCGCAATTATAACACGAGAGACTTTTATAGGACTTTTGCAAGAGAAATCCGTGGATACACACCACAAAATATTTGCTTCAGAAAGCGGAATGGGAGATTAGCGCTAACCAATCAGGAGAATTGTCAGGAGCTGGCACACTATTTCTCTGATCTCATCAATTGCCCTGAACGCGACACAAGATTCCCCAAGGAAAATTGTATCCATACCCACTCAGAATCACTACCACCAACACAGGAAGAAATCCACAGGCATATACCCAAACTAAAGAATAAGGTCATCCGGTGAAGATGATATTACCGCGAAACTATTGAAAAACCTCGGACCAAATTCACTGCAGGAACTTACGCAAATTATCACGAACATTTGGCAAACAAAAAAATTACCAGATGAATGGAAATGTGCTCTTATCCACCTGCTGCACAAAAAGGGAGACAGAACAGATGTGAAAAACTACAGAGGAATCTCCTTAGTACAAGTCACTTACAAAATCCTCTCAGCAAGCCTTCTCCAAAGAACACAAGAACAATTAGAACACAAACTTGGCGAGTACCAGGCAGGCTTTCGCCCTGGTCGCTCAGGCACTGAACAAATATTTAACTTAAAAACAATACTGAAATACAAAGCTATCAGGAACGTCCCAATCATCTGCACGTTCGTTGACTTCAAGAAAGCATACGACTGCATCGACCGAAAATATCTGTTTAACATCCTAGAAGAACAAAGACTCGACCCTAAAACACTACGACTGATCAAGCATACACTGATTGACACAACCTCTAAAGTGAAATTTATGGGAGAAATTTCCGAACCCTTCCTGATTAAAACTGGAGTACGCCAAAGAGATGGATTATCTCCACTCCTCTTCAACCTGGTCCAGGACAAAGTCATAAGGGAATGGGAAAAAGTACTAAAAAATCAAGGACACTGGAAACCAATACGACTCGGACCATCCAAAAACAACATAGAAATATCATGCCTGGTCTTCGCAGACGACCAAGCCATACTCGCAGACAATGAAAAAAGAGCAACCAAACAGATCGAAGTCCTCAAGGAATGTACAGAGAAAGTCGGCCAACAAATCTCCTTTCAAAAAACCGAATTCTTCTGACTCTTCAACTCAAAGCAAAATAAATAGGGTCACTCACTTCAAATACCTGGCCGAGATCTTCGAACCCACAGGAGGAGAGAAGATAGCACAGAAGACTCGATTACAGAAGACGAAGAGGGCATACGGCAACACACAATATCTACAATAAGAAATGCCTATCCACACATGTAAAAATAAGACACTACAGCACAGTAATCAAACCAGAGGTACTATACGCAAGCGAGACACTTTATACAAAAAGCGGCATAGAAAACATACTAAAAGAAGAACGCAGAATTATGAGGAAAATTGTCGGCCCAAAACTGACCGAGGAAGGATACAGACTACAGTCTTGAAAGACCAACGTAGCGGCGGACATAAGAAAAAGAAGGTTGAAATTCTATGGACATATCAGTAGACTCCCACCGACAAGACTCACCAACAAGTCTTATATACATACAAGGAGTCAAGTCAACAGTACCATGGATCACACAAGTCAGAGCTGATTTGGGAAAGGCACAAATGGGTCCGACAGAGATTGAGGATAGAAGAACGTACAGAAACAAAATACATATGTGGAACGTTGCATCAGAGAGCGAAGTTTCGAGGAGATCGGGAACAAAGTGGACGGAGGAGAGAAAGAGAATCCACGGAGAAAGGATGAGAGAGGTGTGGAGGATCAGAAAGAACACTCGTGTGTGTGTAAATCGATATCTAATATAATAAATCGATGTCGATGATTCCTATTTCGATCGATGTTTTTACTCCTCACTATCGCCGACGCGTCGGGCATTCGGAATGCGACCGCGAAAGGGCGGGGGGCCCCGGAGGCCCCGTCGTGAGCCCACAAGCGGTCATGTTTCTCGGCAAAATTACCGGTCGAAGAGCGCTACACGCGACCCGCAGCCGCGGGGGTGGTAGCCGAGAACAGCGGGTATCGCCCCAGGAGGCGCCCCCTCGCGGCACCCGTGAGATTTAGCGGCCATCGCTTCAATTAGCGTAGGCGGACGATTTTTTTTTATCATCTCGGTGCTCAAAATGCTCGAACGACCATCAATTTTAATTGTCCGGTCCTTGTCTTGTAATTTAACTTGAGTCGATTACAGGAACTGGCCTAGTTCAAGATATTAATTCGAATTTACAGTTGAAGTGTCTTCTAGGTTAATGTCTACCAGTTAAAAATTCTGAATTTTTTAAAGAGATGGCGCTGGAAACAAGGGTCGGTTCACAGTCTAATCTCTTATGTCATTTTGTGTTGTTTTGTTGACAAGTACCTTTCAAAACCATTAATGTTAAAACAAAATGTTTAAACAATTGTTTAAACAATTATGTTATACTAAACAATGTTATATTAAACTAAACAATGTTAACTAATGTTATATTAAACAAAATGTTTAAACAATTTCGAGTTAGCGTTTTTCGAACAAAAAAAGGGTAAATCGTTAACCATTAATAATTGAAAAAGTTATTGTTATGTTATTATTAACGTAAGGCTCAGTGAACTTCACGGTTCTTCTGGGAGGGTATCTACAAATTGTCAGAGACATGCGTAAAATGTGTAGCTAGCGATGGCGCATACTTTAAATAAATAATTTTTTACCTTTCTCCCAAATTAAACGTGTTTTTTTTTTAAGAAAAGCTTAAGAACTATTAACCGCCACACCTGATAGGGTTATCATTTTTGGTCCTTCTGAACTTGTTCTATTTATCCTCAAAGAGTAAGGTGGGTTTGGTTTTAAAAATTGGTGCGATTTACGTATAGATACAACCATTTATTTTTTTAGTTGGTATGACCATCCTTGGCATTGAAAAATAAAGTGTGTAAATCTTGAACAGTTGGAAAATACAATATCAATAAGAGATTTAACATTATTAGCGCTTACTCCGCGACCACCCAGTAGACGAGGGTGATATTTTCCCTGTCGTCGCAAAGACCCACGAGACTGTCTAATAGGATTAAGTGGGGACAATTTGGACGCTGCGATATGTTTACCAATCGGATAAGTCGATGTGTGTCCTGCGTAAGACCATGTCTCCCACGCCATGCATTATGTATGGGCTGTGGTCGTCCACGAACTTTAAGCTTGTTAGCATTTGCTCATTTCGCAGGGCGAAGTGGAAATTTTATTAACAACCCCGCAGGAGTCAGAGAGTAAATAGACAGGAAGACTTATCCCAGAAGTATGAAACATTTTTGGATATTTCGCTGCATATATTTTTTTTTTCGTAATATTAGGTCTCTTCAATAACAGATGGGTTTCTGATGAATCGAAATTCTACATCAAAGGCCACCTGAATAAACAAAATTGCAGATATCTGGTTCTCGACAATACGCTGGAATTGCACCAGAAACCATTACACTTGCCTAAGGTTGTCGTTTGGGCTGCCATATCAAGCGAAGGAATTATCGGCTCCTATTTTTTTGGAGATAACCGTGGGTGCGCTCAGACTATTAATTCCTATCATTATTACCATATAATCAACAAGATGGAGCAATCAGTAAGCGTCAGTAAGGATAAGGTAACAGACGAAATCCACACGATTCCAAGACGATGTTCAAAAAATGTTGGCAACATAACTAATTGGGCTTTTGCATAAAAAAATAATTATCGATTTTTTACTTTATTTTTAAACTTTATCATAAATAATATTGATAATAGATGCGAAAAACTTTTTTAAAAACGTATTACAATTAATTATAAATGAATTAAAATGTATAATTTATTTAATTAAAAATTATCACGTAACTATGAACGCGCCGCAATTCGCTATTATGTTTGGGACGTCAGTGTTTTCACGTCAGTACTGTCAACGGCTTCTATTCGTATATATATATATATATATATATATATATATATATATATATATATATATATATATATATATATATATATATATATTACAGAAATCTTTCACCCATTCTCCACGTGGTGCCACCGATCGCCTTCGCCGAACTGTCAACCATACGACGTCACGTGTCTCTCGGGTCGTATGGTTGACAGTTCGGCGAAGGCGATTGGTGGCACCACGTGGGGAATGGGTGAAAGATTTCTGTAATATTTTTCCTCCACGGTTATATATATATATATATATATATATATATATATATATATATATATATATATATATATATATATATATATATATATATATACTGTCAACATTATTGTTGGTTAAGTGCCAAATAAAATATTGTTGATAACTAATTTAGTTTAGTAATGTGTGATAAAGGGTTCATAAAAGCTAATTTTGATAATATACCTGCTGTGTCCAATTCAGCTGAAGTTCGAGGTGCTAAAGCATCGATGTAAGTTTTTTCTTTTAAATCATGATGTAAATGTAAATAAGAAACAAAATATTTGTATTAAATATAATTTGTAGGGTGTCACGAGAAAGTTACGCTGACAAGGCTATAGGTTTTGTTCAACTTAAAGGCAAAAATGGTTTTTGCAGGGTAAAATGACATGTATGTCCAGACCATAAAGTTCGTTATACAGTTACCTTGATTATTAATGAGAAATTTAGAAAAGTTCAAGACACTCAATGTCACGATTGTGCAGCTTCTGCAGGTAATAAATAAAACCATGTAATAAACAAAAAAATATAATGTTATAAATAATAATCTTTTGTATATATTTGATGACAGATGGTTGTAAACATGCATTAGCACTACTCATGTGGACACATCGGTTAAGCGAAGATCCAAAACCCATTGAAGAAAAATGTTAAATATTGAGTAACCAAAAGATTCTATTTTGTAATTATTTTTTGAGCGAAAAAACAATATAAATCATAATTAGAAAAACAAAACACATAATAAAAATACACTGTTAAATATACATACTAAAACCTCCCTCAACTAGGATAATATTTTACAGTAGATTATGTAGTTTACATATTACATTAATAATCAATGGATTGTCTGGTGTTTGCTGATGATCTACCAATTTTGGCTCAAGATTTATAAACGGCAAAGAATCAGATTGAAATCCTAAAAGAAACAGCAGAAAAGGTAGGACTCGAAATTTTCTTTGAAAAGACACAATACATGACCTGCATCAGATTAAAAACACCATTTCTAAAAACAAAATATGGTAAAATCAGACGAGTCTCTCAACTCAAATATTTGGGTGAAATAATAATGGAAAATGGTTTGGAAAAAGCGGCCAATAAGGGCAGATCTCAAAAAATGGAAACGGCATTGAGACTTACACAAAATATTTACAACAATAAAATGCATATCTAAAAACACAAAACTGAGACATTACAACACAGTTATTAGGCCAAAATGTCTATATGGGACAGAAACACTCATTTTGAATAGAAAGAGAGACATCGAGGACATTGAAAAGAAGGAAAGAAAAATCATAAGAAAAATCCTAGGGCCCAAACAAATAAATAGCATAACATACCGACTTCGAGAAAACCAAGAAATCAAACAATACACAGATATACATAGCGATATGTGAAAAAGAAGACTTAAGTTTTACGGACACATTAAACGGATGAATCCAAATAGGCTAACTAGACAAATAGTCGAATTTTATGAAAATAGGAATAAGTAAAGTAAGAATAAAGTAGAAATAATTAAATGGATTGCTGCAATTACAGAGAACCTAAGATCAGCAAATATTACACAAAGTGAAATTCAGGATAGAGGCTGTTTTAGACACAAGGCTAAAGTTTGGAAGGTTGGTCAGAGAGAAACATGTAGGAAGACTGGAACAACTTGGTCTGACGAAAGGAAAAAAGCTCAGAGCGAAAGAATGAAATTAGTATGGGCTCAAAGGAAGGCTAACAACAACAAACGCCTCTAATTGTACTTCGCGTGGTCCACCAGGGCCCATACGTGAATAATAATTTTTTTTTTTTTTTTTTATTTATAAAACATCCCTGAGGAAGTTTTCCAAAATTACAATCTGACCAAAGTTGATCAATGAGTAATGTTGTACAAACCTAAGTTACTACAAAAGAAAAGATGATTTTAAGAACTTACTCACTAGTATCCCTTAAATTAAATCCAATAACTTAATTACACCAATATTAACGTATACACCAGCACTATGCTCTGCTTTTTTACTAACACAAACGTTCAAACCAACTCAAAGGGTTTGGTCCTCTTAAGTCTTCTGATTTGACTTGCATTATCAAGGAGCTGGATGGCCTCGACATTGACGTGCTGAAGAAGTCGCTGCTCGTGACTCTGGGCAAATCTGCCAATGGTCTGGGTAACGGTGTCCATTTCCAAGTCCCTATGGAGGTCACTGTTTCTCAAATACCAAGGGGCATTTGCAATGTTCCTTAGTACTTTGTTTTGGAATCGCTGGATTATTTCCAAGTTGTTCTTTTTGGCACAACCCCACAGCTGGATGCCATATGTCCATACGGGCTTTAGAATTTGTTTGTACAAGAGTACTTTGTTGTAGACTGATAGAGGGGAATTTCGTCCAAGCAGCCAATACATTTTTCTAAATTTGATGTCAAGTTCTTCTTTTTTCTTTTTGACATGAGCCCTCCAGTGTAGCTTGGCATCTAATGTTATACCCAAATATTTTGCTGTATTAGCATATGGTACTTGGATATTATTTATACTAACGGATTTAATTTGATTCGCCATTGCTTAGTCCAGTTGTTAATTTTATTAACTGAGGTTTGCAGGTTTATTGCCGCTTCTTCGTGGTCTACGCCTACAGCCATAATAGTAGTATCGTCAGCAAATGTTGCTATCGTGTCTGGGTCTAATTCAGGAATATCACTGGTATATAATAGGTAAAGGACTGGTCCCAATACACTACCTTGCGGTACTCCTGCTTTAATATAAATATTAATAAATTTAATTTATTTTTACATAAATACATTTAATATAATAATAATAAAAATAAAATAAATAATCAATTTAGAATAAAACAATCACTACCTAAATTGTTTGAAGTTTGCAATATTTTTAAAACCACACCGATTTTTCAAATCATCACACTAAAACTTTATTAACAATATTTTTAAAAACATCCACCCATACTACATTATTACTTTAAATAAAGTTTTCAGTATTTTTAAAACGATGGCGAATTTTCGCCTTACTGGTTTTACAAACCACCACATTAAACACTTGATTTAATAATATTTGCAAATATAAATAAATCTGGCTGCTACATAACTCTAAAATATGATCAATCAGATATTTCCCAAATAAGAGGAGGCACCTAAACCATTTTTTTTTTGAGGGGAAAACTTATACTAAACTAAACTTGAAGAGATTTACCACTAAACACCAAATTTCTTTTTTTGAACTGGTTCCAAACGTTCCAATGGAAGAATTGATGGAAAACTTATAGTCGAAGTGTGGGACTCTCCTGTTAAGGTCTACCCACTAGAAAACCACTATGTACCACAATATATCCTGGAACGACTGTCAGCCTACCAGCAGTCTTCAATGCCTATAATAAATTTCTAACCTATGTTTAAACATAACCTATGAAATGAATATGTTCAATCAATACATGAAATGTATCAAAATCCTGAAAAATACTAAATATTTTAACTGTTTTGTTTTATTCAGAATAATTTGCTTTTTTTTTTCTTTTCTATTTTTCTTTTTTTATGCATACTTCTTCAGATGTTTGTTTTGATCCATGGAAAACTGCTTTGCCAGTCCTTGGTTTAACTAGTTGGTGTTCATCCAAATAATCACACAAATTTCTGTACTCTTCGACCATCTACAAATTAGATTATCCTGTAAAACTTTCATAAATATAAGACTTTTCATATATGATTGCCTTCCAAATCAGTAGTCGAATTTTGTTCATGCCTGTTCTTGTCTAATTCTTGAATATTATTATTCCTATCCTACAAAATTGACGATCCTGTAAGGCTTTTTAATTGTTACTACCCTCGGTTGTGTTGCTACATGTAGATTATTTGCGGACACACAGGAATATTCCTTCTTATAAATTTGGCACGTTAATTTGTTATCCCTACATGAATTAAATAATATAAATAAAAGTTATGGAAACGAATGCAAAACACAAAAGGAACCCGAATCTGGTTTCATTCTGAACTTACCTTTGAGCCTCCATATATATGAGAATGATGTCGAAAACAGCCTAAATAACAATTAAAAGCAAGTATATTTTCAAATCGATCGCAAACCAACAAAAGCAGTCCAAGGTATAGGTTAAACCTGTAGAATAATGACTAAGATCGATAAATTGATTTATTTACCCCAGACTTCGATTTTTTCCGAACGTCTTTTCAGAAACAGCGCGAAAGAAAATTTAGGTATAACTTGAATGTCGAATTGCTCCGAACCGAACCGATATTATCGATATTAACCTTCGGTACAATTGTGAGGTCACAATGGTTTCGGTTTTTTTTCGGGAATTGTCGGTGTGTCGTCGGTACTAGGTTTAAAAATGTTTTTTTAGATTTGATATAACTTTTTAATTATCAGGAAAAAAAATAAATAAAAATAGTTTTGTTATAAAACTTACATATTATATTTCCATTTATAAGAAAAAATTGTTCAATGGCCCAATTGTGATTTACCCATTTGACTCACAACCTTTTTTTCTAATGGAAAAAATGAATAATTAGAATCACTGCTGGTGGGAAATCCTTGTCGTACACTATTATAATTCGTATAGGAACTCGAACTTCAATCGCATGCCATTTCTAACTATTTACATAAGCTGAGAAAAATTCAAAACGCTTTTTAGGGTAAGAACCGATTTTAAAATATTTCAAAAGGACCGAAACGTAGAATGGTCAATATCGAGTGTCGAGTATATTAAGGACAATGTATTGTATACAAAATAACAAAAAATCGCCTTGTGGGAAGATATTTATGGGAAAAAATCAGATTGTTACCTTGCGTGCCGCAAGACTCCACGAAAAACCCTCAAGCTATTGCAGTCCAATATCAAGTATCTCTTTAACGTCACCAAATTTTCAGGCGTACTCGTCCAAATTATTCTTTTTTTTTCCCTGAAGATTTTACGTCTTTACAACGTTGCATCGCCTAAAGAAACTACCTTCTCACTTTACTGCTTAGTAGAAAACGCAAGAAAAAATGTTTTAAATTATATTAATCACAATAATAATTTTTGTTTCATTGAATCTACAGAGAATAATCCTTCGACACAATAATGTTCAACTCAAAAACAAGATCTAAACAACCAAACTTAATTATTATTATTAAAAAATCAATTATTCCCTTGTGGAAGCTAGTGCTTTACTTATCTGTGGTTTATAAGGTCTCTATATATATTTTGTTTTAATTTACGTTTTTGATGGAGTGTCTTCACGTTTCATTTGCAAATTTTATATTAAGTTCTCTTTAAATTTTTTTGCTTTTTAATATTCTAGTTTTACTATTTTTTAAAAATAAATAATAATAAAATAACAATTTTTTTTTTGCAAAAATACGTATTTAAGAAACTTTTATTGCAATAAATTGCCACAATGTACTGAATACTTGAGTATATGAGTCCTCTCCCCTCCTCCCATTTTCCCTACCTTTCTCCAAGCCCCCGCCCTTGTCCCTCTTTCAACTCGTCCCGCACCCTGCGGCCTTCTCCTTTATTCATATGATCTCTCCCTATCCAATCTTTCCCTACCACATCTTCCTTCTCCCCTCCCATCTTCTTGCCCTCCAATCTATCATCCCTCTTCCCCTTATCACTTATCTCTTTCTATTCACCCCTCTTTCCCATCACTTTCTCATCGCACTTCTTCCTCTCTTCTTTCACCTCTCTTCCTTCTCCCGCTCCTCTCTCCCTCTCCTTTATCCTCTCTATATCTTCCACCTTCTCCTCCCAATTTCCCCCTCCTTCTTTCTCTTTATATACTGTATACTGTCTACCGATAGTACACATAATATTCTGTATATTTTATATACTGTATACTTTAAATATTATGAAGAAATATGATATAAGTGAGTATAACTCAAGTATATAAAGTTACTCAGTCCTATGATATTCTAACAAGAAACTGGCGATATGAATTGTATTATTTCTAATATAGTACAGCAAGACCTTAACCATCTATGAAATCACTGATCGATCCGATGTGTCGCCCTATTAAGTGGGCTTCATCGCGATTTTACGGCGGTCGCCCCCGCAAAAGAGGCCCACCGGGGCGACCTAATGTCGCCCCAGCCTGCAGACGAGACGGATTAATGTTTAATGTGCTTGCTAATTATTAGCTCTTATGCTGTTGGAAAGAGAAAGCGAACGGGTTTAAGGATAATAGGGAGAAATTCTAGTTATTATACTAATATATTTCAGTTTGACATCAAGCAGAAAGGTTGTATAACAACAAATTTTCGGACGGTTTACGAAAAAATGTCTGTGTGGTCTTTTTCATTCTCCACAGACCTTTTTAAACAGTTTTATTTTTAGAATGTTAGCCATTGTTTAAAATTTGGCCTCTATTTTAAAATTTGATGCACTTATTGCTTTGTGTCTCTATTCCCACTCCAGATTACGGAATACCTCTTCAAGGCAGGTTGAGAAAAGAAGAGTGGATATTGAGTCACCCTGCCGTACACCCCGTTGTATATTGATTTTAATTTCAAGATCATCCATGTGAACTGTCGCTGTAGTTTCATCATACATGGACCTCAGTAGGTTTACATAAGCTCTGTCTATCCATTGGTTAAGCAATGCATCCATTATAGCTCTCTTTGATATTGGGTCAAATTTTTTTAGTCACCAAACCAAACACAGTAAATTCCCTGTGCCTTTCTATGGCCTGTTGGACAACCTGGATATGGTCCATTGTACTGAATCCGTTTCTGAATCCTGCCTGTTCTCTTGGTTGTGCATCATTCGGTTTTCTCACTATTCTTTTAGATATTATCTTGGTGCAAATCTTGTACAATACTGACATAAGGCTTATTGGGCGGTAGTTTTTCAAATCTTCCTGTGTTCCTTTTTTATGAAGAATAATGGGGTACAATATGGTTGGGTAATTTTTGTTCCCTGAGGCATTTTGAGTACAATTTTGCAACTATTTTATGTAAAGTTCGATCGTATTTCAACTGTTACACTGTCCTTTCCTGGAGCCTTTCAATTCTTCATCGTTTCTATAGCATTTGTCACTTCATCCTACAGGATATCTGGCATTTGCGCTTCCGTGGGTTTTGCTCTCTTTAACTGGTTCTGATCTTCATATAACCTGGAATAAAATCTTCGGATAACCTCTAACATTTCCGTACGTTCCCTGCAAACTGTGCCATCCTCACGCATTAATCCTCACTGCGTTCCTCATTGTACGCCGTTTATTATTTTTTTATTGAATTAATTTTCTCATAATTAAATTAATTAAAGTCTCATTAGAGATTTTTGACTGTTTGCAACTTTTTTCTGCTGGAGCTATTGCAGCAGCCGTTTCAAGCACATTATCGATATTTTTTCATACGACTCTGTTATTTTCGTCTCCTCTGGGTCTTGCAACACATCAAAGCGGTTCGACAAAGCAATCTCAAAATCACTGCCCCTCTGAAGCAGCTTCCCAGAATCTACTTTGCCTTTCTTCGATCTTACCATTCTTGTACGTTCTCTTCGACAGTTTATCCTAACCTTTGCTCATACCATTCTATGGTCACTTCCGACATTAAAACGGTTAAGGACGGTTAATTATAAAACATTGGTTTATCATTCAACATGATGTATTCAATTTCAGTTGAGACCAGTCCAGTTTTCTTTTTAGAATGTTATCTATCATTCCCTCTGAATAGCCATTGTTTAAAATTTAGCCTCGATTTTAAAATTTGATGCACTTACAGCGATGTGTCTTCTGTTTTGTGTATATATTTTTATTTTTGTCTTTTTCAATTTAAAATGTTTATGTGTTGTAACTTTAATGTATATACCTGCTGCTGAACTTTATTATATATATTTTGTATTTTTTTGTTTTTATATCTTATATAATTTTATAGTTTATTTTATATTTTATATCTTTTTTGTGTTTTACAATTTAATGCGTTTGTGCGTTATATTTTAATGTATTTACTTGATTCAAATCCATATAATCCATACGCTAAATAAATATGTTTGAGATGGTTTGCGAAACACCTTGATCAAACCCCCTCAACTAAGCACATGGTATAAGTTATATTATCAAATTATTTATTAGTTTAAAGTTACAAATAATGGCTAGATTTATATTAAATAATAACATTGGGTATTATAACAAAATAAACATTTTTAACAGCTCACAATTCGAGTTAAAATATTAATAATATAAGTACAGGTACCCCTATGATCAATAAAGACGCTTAGCTACTAAAGGTTATCATATAATTTACACTCTCTCAACATTGAGCCATACATCTCCTTCCACCGTCGTGATGAACGTGCGCTTCTTCAACTTCAGCGGGAAAAAGGTATTTTTGTTCAGAGTCACTTTGAAATTCTTGATTAATGTTGCCAGTCCGATTTTGCTTTGCATCATTCCGAATCTGAGGCCTGGAACACGACAGGTTGAAAGATGTTAAGCTCGGTTTATGTCTTAGTACACTTTAATCGGTTTTTGATACCGGACGTTTCTTGTCAAGATGATGACGTAGAACCAAAATAAGAATAAAGTAAAGAGAAATAATAATCGCAGAGTATTTTCTAGTGTTTTCGACATGATCTTTAAGGTGATACTGATATAATTATTAATGTTTAGGCAGAGATTACGTTATCACTGGTTCGTATAATGTATGATAATTGACACAAGCTGTGATATGTTTGTATGCGAAACAATAGGGTTAACAAATAAATGGAAATTATCTGATCCACTTTAGGCAGATACTTTTTAAACAAAATATTATATATATATATATATATATATATATATATATATATATATATATATATATATATATATATATATATATATATATATCCCAAAATAAGCAGTCCCGAACCAAGGCAAAAAGAAAGCTAAATCCACTTAGCGTCTGACTTGTATCAAGCGGCTGAGTGGTCAGCGTCTGTTCACCAGTGGTGCGGCTGATATTTAAATTCTGGAACTAACCACTCCAGTCTTAATCTCTGAACCGTCATGGTTCAAACCTTTAATTCAAAGTACAAGATGAAGCGTTCTAGTAATTACAAAATTACCCCAGGAGGTAGACAATCATCTGCCAACTTTGCTGGTACAACCGGACTTTCGGATTCTGGGGCGTCCGGGCTTAAACGCAAATTCTTTCAGAGGGAGTCGGAGACCTTTGGCCAACGTCTGATACCGAAAATAAAAACTTTCTTTGGAACGGTAAATATCAATTCTCTCCTGCGTCCAGGAAAACTACACGAATTGGGGCGAACATTAAATCAGCAATAAATCCAAATTTTAGCTTTGCAAGAAACCAGATTGATAGATGATAACACCTTGGAATTCGGCAACTACAGACTTTTTAAAAGTAAAACGGACAAAAGAATACTCAAAAGTACACCACATCTCGGTGTTGCTTTCATGAGACCAACCAGATTGTAATAATTATAGAGGGATCTTTGTTAGATACTCGTTATGAATTAGTAGAGATAATAATGAAAAAGATGCTGGAAAGAATAATTGATCCACAGATAGGGCATTACCAGACAGGTTTTAGGAAGGGCCAAGGAACAACCGACCAGGTTTTTGTCATGAAAGAAGCACTAACAGTGGGTTACGAAAATAAGATTCTAGCAACGGTACTGTTTATAGATTTTAGTAAGGGCTTTGCTTCAGTTAAGAGATCCAGAATGATAAAAATCATAGAAGAATTTAAAATATCCTCTAAAATAGTGGGATTAGTGAGCAGGATAGTGGAGATAACAACAGTCAATGATGTGGAAAAGGAGAAATGACAGAGGATTGTCTTATCAAGGATGGTCTAAGTCATTCAACATGATTTTTGAAATGATTATCAGGAAGGGTCTGTTGAACAGAGGACACATTATTTACAGAAGCCATCAAATAGTGGGTTATGCAAACATGGCTGTCTTTGAGTGGTTGTGATTTTCATATATCCTGGTGGATCACGCGAAGTACAGTTAGAGGGGTTTGTTGTTGTTTCCTTTCGTTAGACCAAGTTGTTCCGATCTCCCTACATTTTTCTCTCTTGCCAACCTCCCAAACGTTAACCTTATGTCTGAAACAGTTTCTATTCTGGATTTCACTTTGTGTAATATTTGCTGATTTTAGGTCCACTTTTGTCATAGCAATCCATTTAATTGTTTCTATTTTATCTTAACTTTTATTTTCATAAAATTCAACTATTTTTCTAGTTAATAGCGTACTCTTTGTCTTTCTTTCTATTCAAAATGAGCGTTTCTGTACCATTTTGGCTTAATAACTGTGTGTTATGTCTCAGATATGCATTTTTGTTGTAAATATTTTGTGTAAATCTCAATATATATATATATATATATATATATATATATATATATATATATATATATATATATATATATATATATATATATATATATTGAGATTTACACAAAATATTTACAACATGACTGAGATTTGAGTTTTTTGACTTGTTTGGAGTGCGCCCAATAGGACAACAGTAGTCAGGAGTTTTACACCCCGACCGTTGGGTTCCTCAATCTCACGTGAAACGCATAACCTGCGTCTCCGCGATAATGAGTTGCTTGACTGGAAGGAAGCCCCACCCATCCCTTACATTTGAGGGCACATATTTTCTCTGTTGGTGGTTAGACTCATCAGGGCACCGACATATGCTCTCTCCCCAAGAATAGGGAATGTAAGGGATGGGTGGGGCTTCCTCCTGGTCAATCAACTCACCAATGCTCATTATGGCGGAGACGCAGATTGTTGTGCGTTCCACATGAAATTGTGGAACCCAACGGTAGGGGTTGTATACTCCTGACTACTCCCATTGGACGTAATCCAAAGAAGTCAAAAACTCCATGTATAAGCCATTCGAGCGACGAGAAGTCGGCGAAAATATGGGTTTTGATTGTGGAGAGGGACTCTCTATTCTTGGCGAGAGAGCATATGTCGGTGCCCTGATGTGTCTAACCACCAACAGACGAAACATGTGACCTCTAATGTAAGGGATGGGTGGGGTTTTTTCCTGTTAAGCAACTGGCGTCAGTGGCGGCTCGTGGGTTTTTAAAGTGGGAGGGCGTAGAAGAAAAAATGCTGCTGAAGATTTTTTTTGCTTTTCCCTGCTCCTTTTTACTTTTCGTGCTATTGAAACCCTATGCAGGAGCTGAACCAGGAAAATGAGTGGAAGGAAAGAAACTGAACGGAAATAAAATATGGTGTTTTGCTCTAAGAAATTGTTTACTGTGATAAATGTTGGAGGGGCGGTGACCCAACGTCCTCCCTCACGAGCCGCCACCATATATATATATATATATATATATATATATATATATATATATATATATATATATATATATATATATATATGATTGATGAAGAGTAGAGATAGTTCTCTTGCCGAAACCGGTCAGCAAGGATAGTTAATGCTTCCGGGGGTGCCAGACAAGGTATCATGTTGGTCAGACAAAAGTGTATGTGTTATTTTTAATGCGCAGTGAAAAATACAGGAATTTATGAACATGTTCGTTTATATGAAAATCTGTACCATACCTAAACACATCCTTGGACCCTCTCCGAAAGGCAGATACGTGAAATCTTTGATTTTAGGCTTGTTTTCGGCATTGAATCGATCTGGATCAAACTTTTCTGGGTTGGGGAAGTATTCTGGGTCCTTGTGTAAGCCCCACGCTGACGTCAATATGGCGGTGCCCTTTTCTATTACTATGTCTGTATCGGGAATCGTATAGTTCTTTGTGCACACTCGAGGTATAAGGGCCACAGGTGGATATTTTCTCATCGTTTCTGAAAATCAAATATTGTATACTCAAGATTAGATAGCATCTAGTAGATTTTGCTTTACCGAAGATAATGCATTCTGTATATTTTAGATCTAACATGGCTTCGTAGGTCATGACACCGTTATGTTTTGCCAGTACTTCTTCTACTTCTTTCCTCACTTTTTCTTGGATATCTTCGTTCTGGGCTAATTCCAGGAGAGCATATGTCATAGTGGTAGCTGACGTTTCAAATCTACAAGGAAAATCGTTTGTTTTATCATAAAACTTGAATGTTTGTTCAGCTAGTCACTTAAGCTGCTACAATAACGTCAGTAAACATCTCCCAAGGCCGGGGGCTTATATCCGTATATAGTTTGTGCACGACTGAAGGAACCGTCAGATTCAAAGTGGGGGTCCAGCGACGGTAATTACATACCGCAAGGCTCGGGCGGTATAGTACATTTATAAGCAAATAAATTTCACACATATTCCATGTGGGGCATGTGTGAATTTTGAGCGTGATTTTGAGGTGAATTTTGAGGTAAATTTTCAGCGTTATATCGACAAAAATTTGAGGGACACACTCAGGACACTTGATTTCAGTAGGAAGGAGCCACCTGCCACAGTTCCAATTTCTATCTTTGCCAGTCGTTCAGGCGTTTTTTTTCCGGGAAAATTGATATCTTGAAGGAGACATTCAGTGCCCGGAATGAAATAATCACCGATCATCACTCTATAACGATCTCCATTTACGAATTGACAAATTTGGATCTTGATCAACACACTGCCAACAATAGCGACAATATTTTCTTCGGAAAGCAGAGTTTTTTACATACTTTATAATATGCACATATCGGAAGTTCGGATACACTATAAAAATCACCCTTTGTCTTATATACATACCCAGCAATAAAGAATAACAAGCATTGAGCTGTTATGTCTTCATCGGTCATAGAATCCGTTTGATGTGACTGTTTTTTTTTAAAGATTTGGTCGTCATCGCTGACGACACCTTGATTTTTCAGCTGGATCATCAGATGCATGAAGTCCTTTCTGAAAATATATCAACGCAGATTTAACAACAATAATAATTAACGGAACTTTTGCGGTGAGAACTTACCGTACGATTTGGTTTTCTTCGCGGTATTTAATCGTTTCAGTGACAACTTTTTTGAAAAAAGTTTCAGTTTCTATGTGTTTCTTTTTCGCTTGACCGAATGAAGCTTGCGTAATGAGCGACTGTATAAAACTGGGTGGTTTGTCCGGACTCTGAAAGATCTTGCGACCGTTTTTAAGGAAGTCGGAGTCGGGATCTTTCATTGAATTGCATTCCAAGCCAAAACCGCACGTACCTAAAGGGGTTTTTTTAATTACGTTCTGCTGAGACATTGATTTAGGGATAGGTCTCACCGATTACGTCGGTGGTAAATCTTTCTAGGGTCTCCTTGACTTTCAGGGGATTGCCGGAATCGGCTATTTCAGCGGCTAAGTCTTTGAGACCGACAGTTTTATCCACCAGGGTCTCGAACATCATTTTCATTTTTCCAGACGTGAATGTGGGGGTCAATTTCTTTCGTGTATTCTTCCATTCGTCACCTATGATCAGAATATATAATTATGGCCAAAAAAATTAAGAGCACTATTTAGAAATCATAAATTTATTTTGTATCACCGAATAAACTTAAACAGAACAGTTTATATGTGGGTGAATCATCAAATATAAACCGTAATTGTTTTATGCATATTTATTATTTATGAAATAATACCAAAAAATTATTGATCATTTTTCGACAGAGTCTCCTCCACGCTCTACACATTTTTTCCAGCGGTTTGGAAGCTTGTGAATTTCTTGCTCGTAGAAACTTTGAGTTTGGTCATCAGCCTATTGCGCATGAGGTCCTCATCATCTTGATCGTTGTCGGGTCGTACTCCTCCAAGGACATCTTTTAAGGGCGCAAACAAAAAATAATCACTGAGACACAAATCTGGGCTGTAAAGAGGGTGTTCAAGGGTTTCCCAATGCATATTCTCGAGTTTTTCCTTCGTCAAAACCGTTGTATGTTGCCTAGCGTTGTCATGGATAAGGAGGACATCTCTGATGGGGTCACTGCGTCTTTTGCTCCTGTAAGTGGATCTTGTTGCTTACAACAGCTGGCAGTTGTAGACAGTATTAACTGTATGTCACTCATGCAAAAAATCAATCAGCAAAACTCCTTTCCAGTCAAAAAAAAACAGAACTTTACCGGTTAAGAGACGTGTTTTGGCCTTTACAGGGCAGATTTTGTCTTTTCTTCGCCATTTTTAATTCTGGAGTGTAATAATGCACCCACGTTTCGTCACATGTCACGATAGTCTTTAAAAAAGTCACCTTTCCGCCTGAGATCGATTCAGAAGTGTCTTAGTAAGTGGATCTTGTTGCCTACAACAGCTGGCAGTAGTAGGTAGTATTAACTGTACGTCACTCATGCAAAAAATCAATCCGCAAAACTCCTTTCCAATAAAAAAAAAACAGAACCTTACCGGTTCAGAGACGGGTTTTGGCCTTTACAGGGCAGATTTTGTCTTTCCTTCGCCATTTTTAATTCTGGAGTGTAATAATGCACCCACGTTTCGTCACATGTCACGATAGTCTTTAAAAAAGTTACCTTTCCGCCTGAGATCGATTCAGAAGTGTCTTAGTAAGTGGATCTTGTTGCCTACAACAGCTGGCAGTAGTAGGTAGTATTAACTGTACGTCACTCATGCAAAAAATCAATCAGCAAAACTCCTTTCCAATAAAAAAAAACAGAACCTTACCGGTTCAGAGACGGGTTTTGGCATTTACAGGGCAGATTTTGTCTTTCCTTCGCCATTTTTAATTCTGGAGTGTAATAATGCACCTACGTTTCTTCACATGTCACGTTAGGCTTTAAAAAAGTCACCTTTCCGCCTGAAATCGATTCAGAAGTGTCTTACTGATTTGGAATCGGATGTTTTTTTGATATTCAGTCAACAACTTCTGAACCCATGGCGCACATAT
This sequence comes from Cosmopolites sordidus, assembly GCA_031761425.1. Lineage (NCBI taxonomy): Eukaryota > Metazoa > Arthropoda > Insecta > Coleoptera > Curculionidae > Cosmopolites > Cosmopolites sordidus. The sequence continues at coordinate 928,272 of JARFXV010000476.1, read as the reverse complement.
TTTATTGATGCCAAGATGATGTCTGATGATTGTTCGAGCACTTCCAAAGCTAATACCCACCTTTAAAGCGATTTCATAAATAGTGAGCAGGCGGTCACCTTCGATATGGTCGCGAACTGCACCAATATCGTCAACAGTAACACTTGACCTGGGATGTCGATTATGACTTACGTTTATATTTTCTCTCCACTCTTAAACTTCTTCGGCGATTTATAATTTCTTCCCTGCTGAATTTTGTTTCGGATTTTCGGTCATTTTTATGCACATGAACTTGCAATAGTCGACTCGCCTTGCCTCATTGCCAAGACGTAATCGGTGCACAATTATCTCAGAAAAGCGATGCATTTTATGTTTTCTTAATATTCTGTGGATTGATGCTGTTGATATACCCAAATCCAGCACTTTTTAAATTTTGAAAATAATGTAATTGCCACAAAATTTTGGACATCATGTATGTGATAAATTAATTATCAATGTGGATGTCGAAAGTACGGAAAGCATCAGTCGAAAACAAGTAAAAGGCGCAGTGTTGAAAATAAGGTTACATTTTTCAAAATTTGCGAAATAAATACTATATTTAAGAAACAGTTCAAAATAGATATAGAGAAATCTGATGGAACTCAACATAAAATTTTCTTAGGAATCCAAAAATGAAATGATATACCGGGTGTTCTATATAAAATAAGTTAAGTAACTAAAGAAAAATAAGTTACTGGTGACTTCCGGGATAACCGAAAGTGTTATGACCTTGAAAATATTTTAAAATTAAGTTAATTATTAAGTAACTATATTATTATTTAATTAATTAAGTAACCCTGAAGTCCAAAATTCAGAATTCCAATTTTTTTAACATTTCTAATGAACGGCTACCGTGAGAGACCCTATATATATATATATATATATATATATATATATATATATATATATATATATATATATATATATATATATATATATATATATATATATATATATATATATATATATATATATATATATATAAATCATCATCAGCCTGTATCGATCCACTGCAGGGTGAAGGCCTCTTTAGCATGCTTCCAACTTTCACGGTCCTGGGCTTTCCTCTGCCACTCGGGTCCAATATACGTAACGATGTCATCAATCCATCGTGCTTTCGGTCTTCTTCGCGGACGTTTGCGATCAAGCGGTATCCACTCCAGGATTACCTTGGTCCATCTGTCGTCCCATCGCCTCGCTATATGATCTGCCCATCTCCATTTCAATTGCTTTACTCTTCCAATGATGTCACAGACTTTTGTTTGTTCCCTGATCCATGCGCAGGACTTTCTGTCTCGTCTTGTAATGCCAACCATACATATTTCCATTCCCCTCTGTGCCACCCGAAGTTTTTAAATTGATTGCGATGTGAGTGTCCAGGTTTCACTTCCGTATGTCATAACGGGTAGAACGCACTGATCGAAGATTTTTCTTTTCAGGCAAAGTGGGAGTCTGCTCTTAAACACTATGTTGAGCCTACCAAATGCCTGCCAGCCACACTTAACACGCCGTTCCACCTCCCGGGCGGTATTCCCCTCCATGGAAATCCTCTGTCCAAGATATACAAAGCTGTCCACAATCTCTAAATCCCTTCCTAAAACTGAAATTCTTCTATCCTGAGCGAAGTTATTGAACATAACCTGACTCTTTTTCAGGTTTATTTTCAAGCCAAATGGTTCGCCAGCCCTTTGCAGTTCTTGCATGCGTCTTTACAGCTCCTCTGGATCTTGTGAAATGAAAATAATATCATCTGCAAATCTAAGATGGTTTAAGTTTGCACCATTGACCTTTACACCATCCTGTTCCCAATCCAGTTTACGGAATACTTCTTCAAGGCCAGCCGAGAAAAGAATAGGTGATATTGCGTCACCCTGCCGTACACCTCGTTCTATATTAATTCCCACTTCAAGATCATCAAGGTAAATTGTGGCTGTAGCTCCATCATATATCGATTCTAATAGGTTTACATAGGCTCTCTCTACACCTTGGCTAAGCAGTGCATCCATTATCGCATGCTTTGAGATGGAATCAAATGCTTTTTCGTAGTCGATAAAAGCCAAGTACAGTGGCATGGTGTATTCGTTGTGCCTTTCTATGACCTGCTGTACAACCTGGATGTGATCCATTGTACTGAATCCACTTCTGAATCCTGCTTGTGCCATCCTCACGCACGTTCTTTTGTTTCTCAGCTTCTGTTTAACTTTGTTAATTCCTTTGTTTTCTTCCAGGGTTTTTTGCACTAGCTGCATACTGAATCGGCCCGTGACCTCTCTGATACGTTTTCTTATAGTTTTCCAGAGCTCAGTGTACTTGACCCTGCCAAAAGGACTACCTGCATTTCTCATTGCTCGCCGTTTCTTCATTAAATCAATGGTCTCACTGGAGATGTTTGTTTGTTTGATACATTTTTCTTCTGGTGCTGTTGAAACAGCCGTTTGAAGTACATTGTTGGCGATTTCTTCATATTGAACTGATATTTCCACCTCCTCTGGATCTTGTAACGCAGCAAACCGGTTTGACAAAGTAATCTCAAAATCGCTTCCTTTCTCCAGCAGTTTTCCAGAATCCACCTTGCCCTTCTTTGATCTTACCATTCTTTCGCGCTCTTTTCAACAGTCAATCCGAACTCTTGCTCGTACCATTGGGTTGTCACTTCCAACATTAAAATTGTTAAGGACAGTACAATTGGTAAATATTGTTTTATCGTTGGTCATGATGTAGTCAATTTCGCTTGTGAGCCCAGATGGACTTTTCCATGTCCATTATATATATATATATATATATATATATATATATATATATATATATATATATATATATATATATATATATATATATATATATATATATATATATATATATATAGTTATATATCTATTAGTTAAGTTAGTTAAGTATATTGGACCCGAGTAGCATAGGAAACCTCAGGGCCACGAAAGTTGAAAACATGCTGAAGAGTTATAATACAAAATAAAAGCGACCAGGTAACAAGAAAAAATGGTTTACAAATTAAGCGGAGATTTAAAAGGAAAAAATAGTTGACAATATAAGATAGTGCTTTCGTAGTTGTGTAAATAAGGTTAAGCCTAGGTTAGCCTGGGTTAAGGTTAAGCCTAAGCTTTGTTGTAAAGTCACAAAAAAGAAGACCTTATTCTCTTCGAGAAGTAAAAGTAATCGTCGTTAGTTTTACTTCAATCATGAGTAATAATAAACTTGAAGAGATTTACCACTAAACACCAAAACAACTGCTCGACGCACGTTTCGCTAACCATGTTAGCATCATCATCAAAAAAGTGTTTTGGTGTTTAGTGGTAAATCTCTTCAAGTTTAGTGCATCACACCAAAGGTTCCAATAGAAGAATTGATCATGAGTAATAATGTTAATATTATTCGCTTACCTTCAAGGTGAAACAGACTCTTAACAAAAATACTTTTCTTGGGGAAATTGGGGAAATGCGCTGTGAAGTGAGCAAAGTCCTTCTGGAAGATCTGCTTAATTAAATCTGGATCGATCGGCATGAAGATATAATTTGTAAAACCGTAAACACCTCCGTACTTTACGCCTCTCCTACGGAATTGCTGGTAAAAGTCGTAGAAAAGCTCCGCGTTGTTCTTGATGTCAGTCATAGTCAGTTTCAAATTGCCATAGAAGAAATGGGTGTCCAACTGAGGTACACCTTTGCGTTTCCAGTAGGAATGTCTCCATTTCGAGTAGGCGTAGAACGCGAGGAACAATAACACGATCGTCGAGACGATTAGGTACATCTTCACTTGTATTTTCGTTGTGGAGTCGGCAAGGTAGTTTATATATAATTTAAGCAGACCGTGATAATGGCTAGGTCATTATAATGAGTTCGTTTCTGTTATCTAACCCAGTGGCGTACGACATTTTCTAAATTTTAGAGATGCCATATTTAAGACGCCGAGTTCATCGAAAGTATGGTAAAAGTGAGTATGATGGCGGCTAGATGGCGCTGGTAAGTTCCTTCACACGGTCCTTCACAAGGTCAGTTGTTAAAGCTTCACGCTTTCGTGGACTTATGTAACATTGTCATAAAACGTTCCTTGCGTAGCCAGGTTGAGTTTCTGGAACAGGAAACAGTCACACGGAGATAAATCGGCCGATTACGAAGGATGTTGAAGCACACAGACTTTTATTTTCGCCAAAAATTCACGAACAGCGACGGTCGACAGTTTGACTTTGTTAAAACTCCGTGAATTATTAAACTTGAAGAGATTTACCACTACATACCAAAAGACTTTTTTGAACTGCTTGACGCACGTTTCGCTAACCATGTTAGCATCATCAGGAGATGATTTAATTTTAGATTAAATTGCGAAACGTGCATCGAGCAGTTCAAAAAAGTCTTTTGGTATATAGTGGTAAATCTCTTCAAGTTTAGTGTTTCACACCAGAGGTTCCAATAGAAGAATTGATTCGTGAATTATGTCTTTGGTCGTATTTCATTTCTCCGCTATCCATCTCACAGTCGAATTTACATCGTGGGCGATCATTTTACGTACTCATTCCCCCAACTCATACCAATTTTTGTTTTTTGGTCGGACTGGCTTTGGGTCGTGTTCCAAATCGTCACGACCGTTTTAAAATCATTTATACCACACGTGTGAGATAAGCATTCATTACTATACACTTTTTTCATCAATTAAAGTGTTTCTGTAAAAGTTTTAGCGAGCTTGGAACAGAATGAGTTTATTCTTGAGTTTATTACTTATGGTGGATGATGGGATGTGAAGTGACATGAAGGATGTATAGGGTGGATCAAAGAGTTGTTAACTTTTTGAAATTAAATTAAAAGAAAATATGTTGATCAATTTTAACAAATATATTCTTAAATTTTACAAAAGTTCTTGGAAACTCCATAGTGGCTACGCGATTGTGGTACACTTGACTTTCAAGATCTCATAAAATCACAGGGAGTCAGGTCCGGGTTTCGGGAGGGCCACTGAATGTCTCCTTTTCGAAAAATCCATTTTCCTGGAAAAAGCGCCTGAACGACGGACAAAGAGAGATTGGAAGTGTGGCAGCTGACTCTATCCTGTTGGAAGTAAGTGTGCTGAGACATTCTTGAAGAGCAGGAAAAGTTTGAAGCATGTTGTCATAACGCTGAGAATTAATAGTTACTTCGAGGCCTTGGGTGTGATCTTCGGGTTATGCAGAGGCCTTTTATGTTCCTTTTTAGGGTTTTCTTCACACTGGTAGCAACAATTTTGACTATTGACATAGCCATTAAGGTGGAAATTGACCTCATCGGAGATTAAGATGTTGCTGAGTGCTGGAAATCGGTTCATCATTTCGTTAACGAATAAAAGTCTATCAGTGGGGTCCGTCGGCTTCCATTCTTGCACTAGCTCAATCTTGTATATGTGCATGCGTAAATATTTGTGAGGGATGCGAAGCACCAACGATCTCGTCGTCGAGCTTCGACGATTATAAAGATGAACAAACGGCAAGGAGAACTCCGCCGCCTCTTCGGACTCCGAGGGCATCCAGATCTGGATTCTTTCTGAAGACCATGCACCTGGGGTCGAACAGCTCAGCATCCAAAACAGATGGTCGCAGCCAGGTCTCCGACAGAGCAATATGTGATAATTGAAGGGGCGAGTGGAAGAAGGGATTAAGTGACATTTTCTGAAAAAGTCTTGTTTTATCATAGGTGAAAGAGTTATGTGCATATGTGACTTGCCCCATCAGGATTTGGCTCTATTTTACAAATCTAAGGAAATACTGACTGGTAGAAGGGGCATCAAATACCAAAAATGCTATGGAAGTAGGAGCTATGTGCCCATAACTCCTCCATCCACCCTTATATTTCAATTTTTAATATCTGGGGGCCAAAATCAAAACCAAAAATCTCAAGAAAGCGGACCAAAAACCTAGAGACTTGGTAAAGACGTGCTGCAGAAATTTGTAGGGAATTATACGGTTAATGTTGTTGCTTCCAAAAGCATCTTCTCGGGATGCTTAAGTACCGAAACGTGCAGATGAAAATGCACTGCTAAATTTAACGAAGAAAAACGAAGTTACTTGATAATTTTTATAGCTTTCATATAAATTCAAAAAATTCATTATTATTTAAGTATCACAGTAAAAAGGCTTCTAAACATAAATCTCATTCTTTCACATACTCATTCATTTTGGATAATTAACAAATTTATTATTAATTATTATTCTCGTGTGGGCCCTGGTGGACTACGAGAAGTACAATTAGAGGCGTTTGTTGTTGTTAGCCTTCCTTTACGCCCATTCTAATTTCATTCTTTCGCTATAAGCTTTGTTCCTTTCGTCAGACCAAGTTGTTCCAGTCTTCCTGCATTTTTCTCCTTGGCCAACCTTCCAAATGTCAACCTTGTGTCTGAAACAGCCTCTATCCTGAATTTCACTTTGTGTAATATTTGCTGATCTTAGATCCTCTTTAATTGCAGCAATCCATTTCATTATTTCTACTTTAGCTCTACTCCTATTTTCATAAAATTCGACTATTTGTCTAGTTAGCCTACTCGGATTCATCCGTTTTATGTGTCCGTAAAACTTAAGTCTTCTTTTTCTCATATCGTTATAGATATCTGAGTATTGTTTGATTTCTTGGTTTTCTCGAAGTCGGTATGTTGTGCCATTTATTTGTTTGGGGCCTAAGATTTTTCTTATAATTTTTCTTTTCTTCTTTTCAATGTCCTCGATGTGTCTTTTTTTATTCAAAATGAGCGTTTCTACCCCATATAGACATTCTGGCTTAATAACTGTGTTGTAATGTCTCAATTTTGTGTCTTTATATATCTTAAGCCAGAGCCAGACAATCAGTTTTGATGTTGGTTCTCCCCAGTTTAATGGGCTGGTCAATATTCAGGGCCGACTTTTTTTCACTCCACTCCTGTATTACTTTTTCTAGAACACAGTTGAATAAGAGTGGTTCGTATGGTTCTTAATTCTTGGCATTACAAAATAAGAACCATACGAGAAGTAATAGAAATAAAAAAAATCGGACGCCTAAACAGAAGAGATGATGCCCTCAATCTGCCAGACACGTGGAAACCAGTAATCAACCGACAGAGCGAAGCTTACATGCTGCAGTCGGGAGAGCAACTGACTACCTCTAAAATATTGTCCGAGAGGGCGGGGCCAACACTAGAACCAATAAGAAGTACGCACCATCACAATCTGTGACCCAGAAGAATATAAATATTACGAGACGGTTTCCACAGCTTTCAGTCTTCAGACAAGCATTGAGAATGCCAGTGTAACCTTGGCGAAACGTATGCATGTATGGAAACGTCTTGCAAAAGGTGAAAGATTTTTGTAATATATATATATATATATATATATATATATATATATATATATATATATATATATATTTCATGACCTGGCTTGGCCTCGATGGTCTCTCCCAACTGCTTTCCTTGCGTTCGACGGGATTGCGCTCGGCTGATGACGGCTGAAATGCTAGAAACCGGTCCCAAGAGCCACGTGACGTATTACATATACGTATGTATATATACCACTATGCTAGGCTTTTATCGACTACGAAAAAGCATTTGACTCCATCACAAAGCATGCAAGAATGGATGCACTGTTTAGCCAAGGGGTTGATAAAGCCTAATAGGTATATATATATATATATATATATATATATATATATATATATATATATATATATATATATATATATATATATATATATATATATGCCAAGCATACATCTTTCCATTCCCCTCTGTGCCACCCGAAGTTTTTGAATTGATTGCGATGTGAGTGTCCAGGTTTCACTTCCGTATGTCATAACGGGTAGGACGCACTGATCGAATACTTTTCTTTTCAGGCAAAGTGGGAGTCTGCTCTTAAACACTATGTTGAGCCTACCAAATGCCTGCCACATTTAACATGCCGTTCCACCTCCCGGGCGGTATTCCCCTCCATTGAAATCCTCTGCCCAAGATATATAAGGCTGTCCACAATCTCTAAATCCCTTCCTAAAACTGAAATTCTTCTGTCCTGAGCGAAGTTATTGAATATAACCTGACTCTTTTTCAGGTTTACTTTCAAGCCAAATGGTTCGCCAGCCCTTTGCAGTTCTTGTATGCGTCTTTGCAGCTCCTCTGGGTCTTGTGAAATGAGAATAATATCATCTGCAAATCTAAGATGGTTTAAGTTTGCATCATTGATCTTTACACCATCCTGTTCCCAATCCAGTTTACGGAATACTTCTTCAAGGCCAGCCGAGAAAAGAATAGGCGATATTGCGTCACCCTGCCGTACATCTCGTTCTATATTAATTCCCACTTCAAGATCATCAAGGTGAATTGTGGCTGTAGCTCCATCATATATCGATTCTAATAGGCTCTCTCTACACCTTGGCTAAGCAATGCATCCATTATCGCATGCTTTGAGATGGAATCAAATGCTTTTTCGTAGTCGATAAAAGCCAAGCACAGTGGCATGGTGTATTCGTTGTGCCTTTCTATGACCTGCTGTACAACCTGGATGTGATCCATTGTACTGAATCCACTTCTGAATCCTGCTTGTTCTCTTGGTTGTGCGCCATTCAGTTTTTTTAATATTCTTTTAGAAATTATCTTAGTGAAAACTTTGTACATCACTGATAGGAGGCTTATTGGACGGTAGTTCTTTAAATCTTCCTGTGCTCCTTTTTTGTGTAAAAGGATCACTTCTGCATTTTTCCATAAGTCAGGTACTTTTTGTTCTTTGAGGCATTTTGAGTATAATTTTGCCATTGTTTTATGTAACGTCCGACCACCAGCTTTTAGCATTTCGACAGTTACACTATCCTTTCCTGGACGCTTGCCGTTCTTCATCAATTCTATAGCATTTGTTACTTCCTCCACTAGGATATCTGGCATTAAATATTATTCTTCCGTGGGTATTGCTGTCCCTGACTGGCTCTGATCTTCATATAACTGGGAATAAAACCTTCTGACAATCTCTAACATTTGGGTACGCGCCCTGCACACTGTGCCATCCTCACGCTTTGATGCATATATTTGCGTTCTTTTGTTTCTCAGCTTCTGTTTAGCTTTGTTAATTCTTTTGTTTTCTTCCAGGGTTTTTTGCACTAGCTGCATATTGAATCGGCGCGTGTCCTCTCTGATACGTTTTCTTATAGTTTTGCAAAGCTCAGTGTACTCGACCCTGCCACAAAGACTACCTGCATTTCTCATTGCTCGCCGTTTCTTCATTAAATCAATGGTCTCACTGGAGATTTTTGTGTGTTTGAGACATTTTTCTTCTGGTGCTATTGAAGCAGCCGTTTGAAGTACATTGTTGGCGATTTCTTCATATTGAACTGATATTTCCACCTCCTCTGGATCTTGTAACGCAGCAAACCGGTTTGACAAAGCAATCTCAAAATCGCTTCCTCTCTCCAGCAGTTTTCCAGAATCCACCTTGCCCTTCTTTGATCTTACCATTCTTTCGCGCTCTTTTCGACAGTCAATCCGAACCCTTGCTCATACCATTCGGTGGTCACTTCCAACATTAAAATTGTTAAAGACAGTACAATTGGTAAATATTGTTTTATCGTTGGTCATGATGTAGTCAATTTTGCTTGTGAGCCCAGATGGACTTTTCCATGTCCATTTTCTGCTGATATTTTTCTTATAGAATGAATTCATAATATATAGTTCTTGTCCTTCAGCGAAATCAACTAATCTGTCACCTCTATTGTCTCGCTCACCAGTTCCATATGGGCCAATTGCATTTTCGTCTGTTCTTGTTGTTCCAATTCTGGCATTAAAATCACCCATCAGGATTTTGTACCTACATTTCTCCTTGTATAAAAGTTGGGCCACATCATCATAAAATTCCTCAATTTCCTCATCGTTATGGCTTATAGTTGGTGCATAAGCTTGGACGATTTGAAGCCTAAACTTTTTATTCAGCTGAATGACGCATTGGGCTAATCGGTCGGATGTACTTTCAAATTTTACCACACTGTCCTTCAGCTTTCGATTGATGAGGAATCCGCCACATCGGCCATTTTCCGTACTTCGAGTGTAGAGTACGTGTCCAGTTGGTTCCAGTTTGATTAACTCTTCACCCTTTCTTCGTGTTTTACAGAGCCCAATAATATCCCAATGTATGTTGTCAAGTTCAATTAACAGTTCTTGCAATCGGGCCTCTGTTTTCATAGTCCGTATATTTAACGTTGCAATGTCAAAAGTCCAATGGCAGCCTGATCTAACCCGGTGATTCTTAGCACCCTCTGCCTTGGGGCAGGTCTTCCCGCTGCCGTAGGTAGTTGCCCCTTGGCCTCCGGGGAATGAGGGCCGTGTTTGAGGTTGTACTGTCATATTTCAACATATTGAAATACCATGTTGAAGGTATGGACCGTAATCTGCCACGCTGGTCCAATGCGGGTTGGCAGATTTTGGATCATGTTAGTCTGAGGCCTCCGCCTTGACCTGTCCGCCAGGGGTGACCCTCCCAGGAGCATAGACCCCAGACGGCATAGCTCAAAGCTTCATTGCCCTACTCAAACCCCTTTACCACGTCAAGGTCTGATCCACAAAGGGGATATATATATATATATATATATATATATATATATATATATATATATATATATATATATATATATATATATATATATATATATATATATATATAGATATATATATATATATATATATATATATATATATATATATATATATATATATATATATATATATATATATATATATATACGAATTAATATTTATTAATACCTCCCGAAACGTTAACGTTCAAAAGTTTGTATTTTTTTAATTTTTGTTCGTTAAGCAAATTTGTTACAGAAAAAGAATTACTTGAAAATTTGTCCCCGTTTTGTTTTTTACCCAGTGTTTCTTTATTTACATAAGAATATATATTTTTGATATTTTTTGAGTTTTATATCGAGGCGAAAAACTCAAAAAAAGATGCATGCAATCTCGAGTAATATAAGTCAAATATTTTGTTAAATGAATTTGGATTTTTGAGTGTACTTAAGATAAATAGACGTAATTATATTCATACAGATGATTAATTTTTATTAAAATTATTATGATTCATCTCGATAAATTTGTTATTTCTATTCATTGTTTGTTCATGATTTTAATATGCTCTTGTTTTCGTCGTTTGAAGTGTTCCAAAAAATCTCGTTTTACGTGATTGTTATCTGCAATATTTTTATTTGAATTATAATTTTGATAATACCACTAAGTACCAAATAATTTGTTTTCACTTTTACGACACGCGTTTCTCTAATCGTGATAGTATCATCAGACGATGATTCAAACTGATTCAAAACACATGCGCTTTAACATATCAGCCAATAAGGCCCAATACAATTATTACAACGCTTTCTTAATATTTCTATACCTTTTTATAGAACGATTTCTCTTTGCCTTGAAAGTATCCTTTAGTTTCCGGAATTACCTTTTCATTGGAGCGAAATTTCCATCCAGAGTATTTGTTTCAGATCTGAGAATAGGAAATAGTCGCTGGGCACTATATCTGGAAAATACGGTGGATGAGGAAGCAACTATTCATGCAATTTAACTATCGTTATCAACGACTCGTGACACGGTGCATAGTATTGGTTAAACAGCACTTTTTTTTGTTCATTTGGAGCCTTTTCTTGCGATCTCCTTCTTCAAACGCACCAATAACACTATGTAATATTTGCTATTGATGATTTTACTTTTCCCGAGATAATCGATAAACAATATCCCATGCGCAACCCAAATATTATAGGTGATAACTTTGTCTGTCGATGATTGTGTTTTTGGTCGCTTTGGACGACTTTCACCGGCTGCTGCCCGCTTAGCTGACTGCCAATTTGATTCCGGAATATAGTGATGTATCCATATATAGAGCTTAAGTAGTCAAACCGCCATCGTCGCAATTGTGATTTCATTAATATTTAATAATCTAATTTTACAATTAGCATTACCGGCGGAACTATGATCATTATCTTGCCGAGAACGCTACATTTTTAACACGTTTGGAATAACAAAAAATACGATCGAAATTATAGAACTGCACTGTTTAAGCAAATAATGCGAACTGAACTAAAATATTTCAAAACTACTAAACCAGGTTTAAATTAATTTTATCTTTTCACCTTTTGTTTTATTAGGTCCGGCCCTGTTTACGTTTCTTGCAACTTTGTCGGGTTTCGTTACGACAGGGGTTGTTAAAAGTTTATTGTAGCCAATCGGTCAACGACATATATTGAAACGCGCTATACCAGGTATGAAAATATCCAACAATAAGAACATTTTTTCCTTGTAACTTAATATGTGTTTCGGCTAATAATGTTGATTTTGCTAAGAGATGGCTATACTATTTTAATACATTTGTTGAAGATGCTCTAACCTAAAAACCTTGTGAATGATGGTTTAAGTGCTTTAAAAGTGGTGATTTTGATATAAAAGAGAAGGAGCGTCCCGAACAGGCGAAAAAAGCTTAAAGATGAAGATTTGCAAACATTATTGGATGAAGCTTCAACTCATACGTTGAAGCAATTGGAAGAAGCATCGAATGTTGCCCAATTCACCATTTCGGAACATCTACACGCATTGGGAATGATCCAGATGGAAGCAAAATGGGTTCCATATGAATTAAAGAAATGAGACTTTGAAAGGCGAAAAACCATAGTGAAATTTTGCTTGCCAGACAGAAAAGAAAAGGTTGTTTGCATCGAGTTGTAACAGCTGGTGAAAAGTGGATCTATTTTGGCAACCCAAAGCGCAAAATATCATGGGTAAACCCAGGTCAGCCTTCAATATCATAACTAGTGCGCAGTATACATGGAAATAAGGCTTTGCTGAGTATTTGGTGGGATAGTAGGGGAGCTGTGCATTACGAACATCTGAAATCGGGTGAAACGATTATTGCGATCGATACCGATAACAATTGATAACATTAAACCGAGCATTGAAAGAAAAACTACCAGAAAACCAGACATTGCTCGGCCCATATTGCCAAATACGTAAAAAACTATTTGGAAAATGTTAAATGGGACGTCCTACCCCACCCACCGTATTCGCCGGACTTCGGACTACCACTTATTTCGTTCAATACAGCACGGACTTTCATAACAACACTTTCAGAACAACAACAACTCACAAGAAGTGAAAATTTGACTTGATGCATGGTTGGTTTCAAAAAATCGGAAGTTCTTTTGGCGCAGAATCCATCCTTTGACAGGGAAATGGGAGAAATTCATTATTAAGGTAATTAATTTTGTTCTAGAAATAAACGTTCAAACTTTGCCAGAAATTCGACGTTATTAACTGAAACACCTATTAATTTTAGGTGAAATTTTTAAAAGAATTGGTTTATTTAGGAAACAAGGCATACCGAATTGTCCTTCCCTTTTACTGCTTACTTGTTTCCCTATCGTCGTGGGGGTTTGGTTCCGATACGTGACACTGGAGAAATTGTCCAAATTACAGGCTGAGCCCGCTCCGCACAATTTGCGGTTAATTGGTACACAGACGTGCGGTTGAACAATGGACAGATCCGTATCGCGATGGGGGGGCCAAAGCGAAGGGGTGAAGGATTGGGGGTTGCGTTATTTTAAAAAGAGCGAACCTGACGTTGCTCATTGTTTTTTAAGGGCGATTGGAGAGTAGCGCTAAAGGGAAAACTCGTATTGTCTCTGCGTTCATTGTAATTATCGGTTTTTAAATACACATGTTACGATATACTGTTTATGTTTATGTTATGTTTATGTTTATTTATGTTAAACATTAATATGCGTTACATTGATGGCGTGGTAACCTTTTCTCTTTCTATTTTCATACTTTGCTTCAAATAAGAATATTTATTTCAGATTAAATCTTGTGTTCGTTTTTGGCATTTTTTGGTATTTTTGACGAGCTTCAAACTTTTTCCTGTAACTTTAGATGAAGTGGAGGTTTCTAGAAATTTGCTCGGTCGAATGGAGATGGTGGTATAATGTTTGCACTTTTTTTGCATTATCTCTAAAATACTTAGTTATAGAGAAAAACTAATAGGTTTTTAAATATTTTTGTGTCTAGAAACGTAGAAATTGAAAATTTGAGACAGATCTGAAACCAGAATTTTTTTGACAATTTTTGCGTGAATATAGTTGTGAAAATATGCGAATTTAGGTGTTTTTTTCTATATCTCTAAATAAAACGGAGGAGATAAGGGAATTATCCTCAAATATGTCAAATTTTGTGGTTAATTGAATAGCAAAGAGTTTAAGAGCATAAGAGACTTAAGAGCATATATTCAGAAATTCGTTTTTTGGCACTTTTTTTGAGTTATCTCTAATACGCTTATTTTTATGTGAAAACCAATATTTTCTTTTTGGTTTTTTCATGTTTAAAAATGTAAAAATTATAACTTTGAAATAGAACTTTTTTGGCAATTTTTCTATGTATACAGTTGTGAAAATTTGCAATTTTTGCCATTTTTAGTATTTTTCCTATATCTTTAAATGAAACGGAGGTATTATCACAAAATTATCAGCATCTATGCAAAATTTTGTGCTCGGTTGAATAGTGTATAGTTTATTCTGATGTATTTTATAGTTTAGTGTATAACTGAAATAGTGGCATATAGTCATAAATTCGTTTTTTTGCATTTTTCTGCGTTATCTTTAATACGCTTAATTTTATATGAAAACTATTAAATTTTTTGTTTTTTTTCATGCCAAAAAATGTAGAAATTAGAAGTTTGAGAAAGATCTGAGACTAGAACTCTTTTCCTAATTTTTCTAGGTATATAGTTGTAAAAATTTGCGATTTTTGGCCATTTTAAGTGTCTTTCCTATATCTTTAAATGAAACGGAGGCATCATAACAAAATTATCAGCATCTGTGCAAAATGTTGTGCTCATTTAAATAGTGTATAGTTTATTTTGACGTATTTTATAATTTAGTAAATAACTGACTTAGGAGCCTATATTCAGAAATTTGTTTTTTGCACTTTTTTGCGTTATCTCTAATATGCTTAATTTTACGCCCAAAACTAATCTTTTTTTTGTTTTTTGATGTGTAAAAATGGAAAAATTAAAAAATTGAGACAGATCTGAGACTAGAACTTTTTTAACAATTTTTTCATATATATAGTCGCGAAAATTTGCGATTTTTGGCTATTTTTAGTGTTTTTCCTATATCTCTAATTGAAACGGAGGTATCATAACAAAATTATAAGCATCTATGCAAAATTTTGAGCTCATTTGAATAGTGTATAGTTTATTTTGATGTATTTTGTAGTTTAGTGTAAAACTGAAATAGGAGCATATGGTCAGAAATTCGTTTTTTGCACTTTCCTGCGTTATCTCTAATACGCTTACTTTTAGATAAAAACTAATAAGATTTTTGGTTGTTTCATGCCAAAAAATGTAGAAATTAAAAATTTGAGACAGATCTGAGACTAGAACTTTTTTGCTAATTTTTCTAGGTATATATAGTCGTGAAAATTTGCAATTTTTGCCATTTTTAGTATTTTTCCTATATCTCTAAATGAAACGGAGGTATCATAACAAAATTGTCAGCATCTGGGCAAAATTTTGTGCTAAGTTGAATAGTGTATAGTTTATTCTGATGTATTTTCTAGTTTACTGTATAACTGAAACAGTAGCATATAGTCAGAAATTCGTTTTTTGCACTTTTCTGCGTTATCTTTAATACTCTAATACTGCGTTATCTTTTATAAACTCTTAATTTTAGATGAAAACTAATAACTTTTTTGGTTTTTTATGTCTAAAAATGCAGAAATTAAAAATTTGAGGCAGATCTGAGACTAGACCTTTTTTGGCAATTTTTCCATGAATATAGTTGTGAAAATTTGCGATTTTTGGCCCTTTTCAGTGTTTTTCCTATATCTCCAAAATGAAATGGAGATATCATAACAAAATTATCAGTACCGAAGCAAAATTTTGTGTTCAATTGTATAGTGTATAGTTTATTCGGGTGTATTCTGCAGATTTGTGTATATCTGACTTAGGTGAATATAGTCATAAATTCGTTTTTTGTACTTTTCTGTCTTGGCTCTAAGTATGTCGGTATGTTGTAAAAATGTAAAAATTAAATTCGATTTCGACAAAAAAGTCGATTTATTTGCACTTTTTGCATTATCTTTGATAGGCTTAATTTTACATGAAAACTAATAAGTTTTTTGATTTTTTCATGCCTAAAAATGTAGAAATTAAAAATTAAATTAATTTAAAACAGATTTGAGAACAGAGCTTTTATGGCAAAAGTCGTGAAAATTTGAGATTTTTAGCTATTTTCAGTGTCTCTCTAAATAAAATGGAGTTAATGAAGTTCTTAGCATTTTGGTTAAATATTGTGGATAATAATTTAATATTAGTTGGAATATTTGAATACTTTTTGAATTCTACTAGACATTTAATCTGAAAGCGAATGAAGTTAAACCTGGACAATACAATGTTCCGTAAAATTTTTGCGATCGTTGCAGTCATAACAGTCTTGCATTACCTTTTGTGAAGAGAAAAACATCACTAGCGTCACCACCTCCGCCAAGTTAATTGAAAACAAAAACGATTTCTTCTTCTTCTTAATTATTTGATTTATGGGCGAGCGAGTCTATTACGTCCGCCGTTCTGCGACCAACTTCGGACCCGATTTCAGACGGACCGGGATTTATTGCTGCGGCATAAATCTCGCAACGGGTCTAGGCGGCCTTTTTATCGGAAGGCATCGTCGTAACGACTCACCTTTAATGAGATCGTATATTTTAGTTTTGTGGCCGCGGTATTTTGATCGGTTTTCAAGCTTTGATTGCTTTCCATTTTGGCGATATGGAGCCCAGTCGAGATATTATGTTGGAGTTGATAATAATTTGGTACAGGGGTTATTCAGAAATGCCCGATGGAATAACTGCAGGAACTATTTTTTGATTATGAACATCCCTGTTTCCCTGCGATTTTTTAAATTCTTGTTTGATGAACTATAACTCAGGTTATCTTCAACATTGTGTCGGTGAAACATGTCGTACACATAATAATGGGTCTTCCACACGGGCGTAGGCAGGAATTAGTTTAGGGGGGGTTTAGTTTGAAGTAAATAAAACAACAAAAATATACTTACATGAAATTTAATATCTATATATTCATTGGAAAAATTACGACATATTTATAAAGTTCTTAACTTTAAATGAAATGGTTAAATTAATTTCGTTCCTCTGCGCTAAATCTAAAACCATTAAAGAAGAAATCTTCGGCTTTTTCTTTTAAATATATCCACTACTTCATCTGCATGAATTTCTGTTCCATAGTGAATGTTCATGAGAGCCAAACCATTAAGTCTGTTTTCACTTGTAGTGTTTCGTAAATAGTTTTTCAGTCTCCTTAGGCTCGAGACAGACCTTTCTGGGGTAGCAGTGGATACAGGAATGGTAGCCAAGATTTGTAGTAATGTGTAAATATTAGGATAAAGGTTTTTATCGCACATATCTAGGCATTCCAAACTAGATTTCGGGGTAGGCGAGATACTTGTCATCACCGTTTTCCATACTTTAAGTTCTGCTTTAACCACTGATATGTTGCTTTCGGGAAGCAGTGACGAGTACATGGAAATTGCTTCTTCAATTTCAGAACTGGCAGTAAAATTTGAAGGTAGCACACCAGATAATGCTGATACTACTTTACGATGTTTGGTAAACCTTTCAACCAATTGTTGAATTGTATGATCAAGAAATGGAATGAACAAATTAATTTTGTAATACGTGCATATGTCCAATGCAGGAATGTTCGGTCTATTTAATTGTCTTCTGACGACGCGTGGCATTCGCAGTATACCACCATTTTCTTCCAGTAAAACCTTTGCGTCTTCATAGAGATGAAGATATTCGACGTCAGTGTTGTTTCTCAGGAGTTGTAAGACATTAATAACATCATCTACATGTTTGAATGCCGTGATAAGATCGATGTCAATTGTCTGTAATTGTTTTGATAGCGACAATGTATAGCTCATATTTACGATAGGGATTAGTTCCTTTCGATTCTCCTTTTGTTGTCTCTTTCTTTCAGAAGACAGCTGTTCAGTGACCGAAAAAGCCTGCGAAGACATTACTTTTAGAAAGTTATCTGCCAGTTCTGAATTTCGCTTGTGGTATCCCGATTTCGCATGAGCTTCAAATATTTCTAGGGCATTTTTCCACTTACAAAAAGGTTCGGTTACCAACTGGCCGATCCTTTGATGACCGCCTTTACCTTCATCAAGCAAACGTCCCATTACCACGCAAACTCTGCAGTATGCTCCACTTTTATATTCCGAATATGACAACCAGGGGAATCTCTCCAACCATTTCAATTGAAAGCGCAAGTTTTGTTTTGTGGAAATAGGAAACTTATAATCTCTGGGTGGGTTCCATGGCATTTTTAAAATTTGGACTTTTTCTTGATTCGCGTAAAAACCAACATCCAACTTAGCTACAGTTGTAAAAGATGAGATAACAGGCAAGCTGGTCTGTTGCAGATTAGATGTAGATTCGGCAGTTGAAGTTATCGAACAGGGCACCAGCGACATGGCATCGATTTCGACATTCGGTATTGTGATTGAGGTCGAGGTCGAAGGCCCGCTTGTCATCACAGTCTTCTTATCAGCAGGCAAGGTAGCTGAAGCTTTGATAGCTAAATCCAAATTTGTTTCTTTATTAGAAACCCCTTGACTACACCACTTTTTCCAGTAGTCCATACCTTTAAGTTTATCACCCTTCCTTTTTTTCCCTCCATTTTTCGACAGTAATAATGATTCACGTATCTATCCTTAACAAGGTCACCGAATAACACTGCACTAAAATTACTCACTTACACGGTACACTTAATTCTCTTCACTATTCGTTCACCACTTTTCACTTATATTCGCTTCGGGTTCGCATGGAACAATACTGCCCTAAGCGCGGTCACGCCCCGATTATATAGCAGCTCAGTAGTAGCCGTCCAGAAACTACCACAAACTTCCACAAAGCTTCGCTCATTCCGACCGAGGGGCATGGTAAATAATCGAGAAACAACGCAAAGTTTCCATACGATATAAAATAGTTCGACTACTCGACAAGAGATGGCGTTACTGCGCGCAACGTCCACTAGTTCGGATATATATTCAATTCAAATGTAATAATTTAACTCTCTTCACTCCTCGTATTTTTTCGGTATAATATTAGGTAATATTTGGCTTATTTTTGGGGTTGAACTCCCAAAACCCCCCCCTTGGCTACGCCCGTGGTCTTTCAAATTGAATGGTTTTTAAATTCTTGAATAAAACACAGAACTTATATTGATTTCAACAAACTTTTTATTTATTTTTTCCTTTTTGTGGGGTTTTCACCATGATCTAAAACTCAAAAATATCTGGTCTTATGTAAATAAAGAATCACTGGGTCAAAACAAAAAAACCAAACGGAGACAAATTTCGCAGTGATTCTCTTCTGTAATACATTTGCCTAACGAACAAAATATAAACATATAAAAATGTTCTAAAATAAATACAAACTTTTAACGTTAACATTTCTCCCCCCGTTTTCGAAACGAATCTAAAAAATAAATTATATTAATTTCTATATATAAAGTAAATATAGTCTCACCTATATAGAATTTGCAACATTCGCAAGGAAGCTTATAAACCACATTTTTAGTATTCTATTGCGTGTTGTTTGGTTTGGGTTTTGTTAATAACAGATCTAAAAGTATTTTTTGTTTTAAATGCCGTCCTTATGTTGTATTTATTTCCTACTCTTTCAATTGTGTTAGAAATTATAATACTTTAATATTAAAATAAAACATTAAAAACTACAGTTTACAGAAAACCGACCAACACAGAGAGGTATCTCAATTTCTTTTCCAATCACTCAAAATAGGATTAATTAAAAGTTTATATCACAGAGCAAAACTTGTTTGGACAGACAGTGATACACTACAAAAAGAAACAAATCACATCAAAAAACCCATTTAAATAAAAAACAATTACCCAAAAAATGTCATAGATAAATCCTTTAAAACTTTTGATACCAGACAAAACAGACAAGTTATAAATAACAATAATAATAACTCTCAAACAATTAACCTCACAATTCCTTATATCCGCGGTATTTCTGACGCAATTAAAAGAGTACGAAATAAATACAACATAAGAACGACATTTAGAACAAAAAATACTCTTAGATCTATATTAACAAAAACCAAACTAAACAACACACAACAGAATAGCAAAAATTTGGTTTCTAAAATTCCCTGCGAATGTCCTGCAAATTCTATATAGGTGAGACATCTAGACCATTAAATGTTAGAATAAAAGAACATAAAAACCTTCTTAGGAAGGGTTATTTTAATAAATCTAGAATTTGTCAACACGCATGGGAATCGGGACATAAAATAAATTCAAATCATCACCACCACCATCAACCCATATCAATCCACTGCAGAATGAAGGCCTCTTCAGCATGGTTTCAACTCTTGCGGTCCTGAGCTCTCCTCTGCCATTCGGGTCCAATATACTTAATAATGTCGTCAGTCTATCGAGTTTTCGGTCTTCTCTGTTGACGTTTGCGATCAAGCGGTATCCAGTCCAGGACCGCCCTGGTCCATCTTTCATCCCATCGCATCGCTATATGGCCTGTCCACTTCCATTTCAATTGCTTTATTCTTCCAACGATGTGACTCACTTTCATACATACATCTTTCCATTCCCCTATGTGCTACTCGAAGTTTTTGAACTGACTGTGATGTGAGTGTCCAGGTCTCACTTCCGTATGTCATAACGAGCAAGATACACTGATCAAAGACTTTCCTTTTCAGGCAAAGCGGTAGTTTGCTCTTAAACACTATGTTGAGCCTGCTAAATGCCTGCCAGCCACATTTAACGTGTCACTCCACCTCCCATACCGTATCCCGTTCCATTGAAACCCTCTGCCCAAGATATATATATATATATATATATATATATATATATATATATATATATATATATATATATATATATATAGTGATCCACAACTTCCAAATCCGTTCCTAAAACAGAAATCCTTTTGTCCTCAGCAAATTTATTGATCATTACCTGAGTCTTCTTCTGGTTTATCTTTAAGCCAAATGGTTCCCCAGCCCTTTGCAGCTCTTGTACGTGTCTTTGCAACTCCTCTGGGTCTTACTCCCTCTAACTCCTCTGCGAATCTAAGATGATTTAGGATGATCCTTATTCCATCCTGTTCCCAATCCAGATTACGGAACACTTCTTCCAGGCAGGCTGAAAAAAGAAGAGGCGATATTGCGTCACCTTGCCGTACGCCCCTCTCTACAATTATTCCAACCTCAAGATCGTCAAGGTGGACTGTCGCTGTAGTTTCATTATATATCGATCCTAGTAGATTTACATAGGCTTTCTCTACACCTTGATTAAACAGTGCATCCATTATGGCCCGCTTTGAGATTGAATCAAATGGCTTTTCATAATCGATAAAAGCCAAGCATAGTGGCATAGTGTATTCGTTGTCTCTTTCTATGACCTGCTGTAGAATCTGGATGTGATCCATTGTACTGAATCCACTTCTGAATCTTGCTTGCTCCTTTGGTTGTGCGTCATTAAGTTTTCTTAGTATTCTTTTGGATATTATCTTGGTGAAAACTTTGTACACCACTGATAGGAGGCTTATTGGACGGTAGTTCTTTAAATCTTACCGTGCTCCTTTTTTATGTAAAAGAATCCCTTCTGCATTTTTCCATAAGCTGGGCACTTCTTGTTGTTTCAGGCATTTTGAGTATAATTTTGCCAGTGTTTTATGTAACGTCCAACCACCAGCTTTTAGCATTTCGACAGTTACACTATCCTTTCCTGGAGCCGTGCCATTTTTCATCGAGTTTATAGCCTTTGCCACTTCCTCTACCAGGATATCCGGCACTTGTTATTCAATGGGCATTGCTGTTCTTGCGTGATCCTGGTCCTGATTCAACCCTGAATAAAATCTTTGGACAACCTCTAACATTTCCGTCCGTTCCCAGCATATTGTACCATCATCACGCATTAAGGAAAACATTCGTGTCCTTTTCTTTCTTAGCCTCTGCTTAGCCTTGTTAATTACCCTGTTTTCTTCCAGAGTCTCTGGCACAAGCTGCATGTTGAATCGGCGCGTTTCCTCTCGAATACGTTTTCTTATAGCTTTGCAAAGCTCAGCGTACTCGACCTCGCTAAAAGGACTGTCTGTATTCTTCATTGTCCGGTGTTTTTTCATTTAATTAATGGTCTCATTGGAAAATTTTGACTCTTTGAAACATTTATCTTCTGGTGCTATTGAAGCCGACGTTTTAAACACATTGTTAGCGATTTATTCATATCGGTCTGTAATTTCCTGTCTGTAATATATATATATATATATATATATATATATATATATATATATATATATATATATATATATATATATTTTTTTTTTTTTTTTTTTTTTTGGTGGTATGTCACTGTCATAAAACACTATTATTGTCAATGTAAGTATCGTTGACATACACAAAAAATATATTTAGGTCCTATCTTTGGTTTATATATAGAAATTAACATAATTTATTTTTTAGATTCGTTTTGATGCCGAAAAGTTAACGTTAAAAGTTTGTATTAATTTTAGAACATTTTTATATTTTTAAAAGTTTGTTCGTTAGGCAAATTTATTACAGAAAAGAATCACTGCGAAATTTGGTTTTTTGTTTTTTACCTAGTTATACGTTATTTACATAAAAACAGATATTTTTGATTTTTTTTGAGTTTTAGATTGTGGCGAAAAACCCACAAAAAGGAAAAAGAAATATGAACACGCCACAATTATTTAGACATTACTTAAACTTTTTATTGATAAATTTTATTGATCACCCGACAGACGTTGTCCTGTCCAAATTTCAATAAATTTGTCTGTGATCGTTTGAAAAGCTTTTGGAAATATGTAAACAAAGTAAAAATGAGAAAGGAAAACGTATTTCTGAGTGGTCATCGTATCTAATAACGATTGTACGCCAATGGGAAATTGTACTTGCGACATGAATTCTATCCACAGTACACTTCTAAAATGCTGAAAATGTGTGATGTGCCTGGAATGTGATCGACTTATATTAACAAAAACCCAACCAAACAACACACAACAGAAATAGTAAAAATTTGGTTTATAAAATTCACCTCAAATGTCCTACAAAGTCTATATAGGTGAGACATCTAGACCATTGAATGTTAGAATAAAAGAACATAAAAACCTTCTTCGAAAGGGTGATTTTAATAAATCTAGAATTTGTCAACACGCATGGGAATCGGGTCATAAAATCAATTGGAATAATTCCAAAACGGTATTGACAAAAATCAGTAACAAAATACAGAAGATTGAAGGAAACCGCTATAATTAATTTAAATAAAAATAACTGTATTGCTATGCTATGACTTGGAAACTTGACTTGTTTCAAAATTTAACTCACAATTGAATTAATTCCATGTCAATGGATAAAATTCATTTCATGTCAACCAAATGCTTTATTTTCTTCAATTCCTGTATGCGATAAATTCCACTTCACAAAAATATTCCACTTCTATGCCATAAATTGTATAAATACATTAATTATCAGTGTGGATTTCGAAAGTATCGTTTTTATGCTTCCGTCTACTCCATAAGTGCTTATGCGAAAATGTTGAGAATAATGTTATATCTTAACAATAGATTCAAGATATTTAAGAAACAGTTCAAAATAGGTATAAGGAAACTCATCATGAATTTTTCTCAGGAATCCAAAAATAAAATAATATACCGGGTGTTCTATTTGAAATAACGAAGACACTGGCGACTTTCGGGAAAACTGAAAGTGCTATGACCTTGAAAATATTTTAAAATGAAAGAGAATCTTAAATAACTCCGAAGTCCAAAAAAACACTAAACTTGACGAGATTTACCATTAAACACCAAAACACTTTCTTGAACTGCTCGACGCACGTTTCGATGCCCATGTTAGCATCATCAGGAGATGATTTAATCTAATTCTAAAACTAAACTATGTTCTATTTATATGAAAACCATACTTAACGAAGCGTGTAAAAATCATGAACCGTGAAGTGTACTAAGCCTTACATTAATAATTTAAAAAGTTGACTGAAAGGAATCGGTCCTTTATCTCGGTTCATGATTTTCTTACATTTTTCTATTTGAATGCTTTCATATGCATCCAAAGCCCTATTATTATTAACAATTTTAACTAGTCTTAAATTACTGATATCTATACTGTGGTCATGTTCGATTGCATGTTGGGCAACACAAGATTTTTCATTTCTCCCATATCTAATGTGGGCAATATGTTCTTTATATCTTGTCAATATGGATCTTTTTGTTTGCCCAATATACCTTCGATTACAGTCTTGACCACTAATTTCGTAAAACCCCGACTTTTCATGCTGCTCTACTCTATCCTTTGGATTACCCAGAACTTCTCTTAATTTATTATCTATTAATTTATTATTTATTAATTAAGAGAAGTTCTGGGTAATCCAAAGGATAAAGTAGAGTAGCATGAATCGGGAATTTACGAAATTACGAAGGTATATTGGGCAAACAAAAAGGTCCACATTGACAAGATATAAAGAACATATTGCCCACATTAGATATGGGAGAAATGAAAAATCTTGTGTTGCCCAACATGCAATCGAACATGACCACAGTATAGATATTAGTAATTTAAGAGTAATTAAAAGTGTTAATAATAATAGGGCTTTGGATGCATATGAAAGCATTCAAATAGAAAAAAGTAAGAAAATCATGAACCGAGATAAAGGGCCTATCCCGTTCAGTCAACTTTTTCAATTATTAACGTAAGGTTTAGTAAACTTCACGGTTCATGATTTTTACACGCTTCGTTAGGTATGGTTTTCATATAAATAGAACATAGTTTAATTTTAGAATTAGATTAAATCATCTCCTGATGATGCTAACATGGTTAGCAAAACGTGCGTCGAGCAGTTCAACAAAGTGTTTTGTTGTTTAGTGGGAAATCTCTTCAAGTTTAGTGTTTCACACCAAAGGTTCCAATAGAAGAATTGATCCAAAAAATCAGTCAATTCAACATTCAATCTATTTTTTTTCTAACCACGAAAACTCCTAACGAACGGCTACCGTGAGAAACCCGATATAGGGTAATGTATTAGTAACGCCATCTCTTGACAAAATCCACATTATTAATCAAAACACCTATGGGTTATCCCCACGATTCATTTTTAGTATTACTCACCCTTATATATGCCAATATCGAAAAAAAATCGCTGCCCTCTTGCGGTAATGATAAATTCGGGTATGGTTACTTTGTTTATCAATATTCATTGGGGGCGGGACCCATCTGTCCCATAAAAAACCGTCTCTCGTATAGCTGGATGTTTTAATAATTATACGCGCCCGGGGCCATCATTGCCCCATGGATGGGTGCATATCATTACCGATGGGGGCCCTGTTAATGGGCCCCAGGATCCAACGCCTAA
Organism: Cosmopolites sordidus; assembly: GCA_031761425.1. Classification (NCBI taxonomy): domain Eukaryota; kingdom Metazoa; phylum Arthropoda; class Insecta; order Coleoptera; family Curculionidae; genus Cosmopolites; species Cosmopolites sordidus. Next base: position 902,773 of record JARFXV010000476.1, on the reverse strand, counting down.
AATTGCCCTGAGATTTTTCAAGATTGCGGATGGTATGACGTGTCTTACTTCATTGGAGGCTTGAAAAAAAGAATGTATATGTAAAAGCACTAATAAAGCTTTCGTCATCTGATTTTTTTGACAATCTTATATGTATTACATACTTTTTTTAAATACAGTGTAAAGTTATAACGCGAGCATTTTTTTATCGTTATAGAGAGTTTTCGTTATATGGAGTGGAGAAAGAAAAACAACCAAATTCACAATAATTTTTAATATATAAGTATTTGATAAAACAGGTAATTAAATTGTTCTTAATACATATGTTCTGTTAGCCTTGCCTGACGTTTTTTAGTACGCAAGTACTTGTTTTGAATTATCTTATGCATTCTATTCATCAATGCTTCTACTGGAACCTTTGGTGTAAAACACAAAACTTGAAGAGATTTACCACTAAACACCAAATCACTTTTTTTGAACTTCACGACGCACGTTTCGCTAACCATGTTAGCATCATCAGGTGATTTAATCGAGATTAAATCATCTCCTGATGATGCTGCCTCATTATCATCAGGTGATTTAATCGAGATTAAATCATCTCCTGATGATGCTAACATGGTTAGCGAAACGTGTGACGAAAAGTTCAGAAAAAGTGATTTGGTGTTTAGTGATAAATCTCTTCAAGTTTAGTATTCTATTCATATCTTGATATGTGGTGGAATCGTCTTAATTAAACAATAAATAAAACTCTATTAACTTAGCGGCAACAAGTGCTTGTTGAATAGTTGGTGGTTCAGAATCGTCCACTTGATCATCTTCTTCATCCTCATTAAGCTTTTCCTTACTTTTCCACAGTAAATCAAGAATTTGTTCATTTGTAAGTGAACCGATTGTGGCCAGATCCTCGTCTATATTTTCGTATGTTTGTAGATCTTCGTTAAAATTTGCTGGTATGTTGAACTGTTTTACCCATTCACTTAGTGGTAAATTGTTTTCACTATCAAACTAATCCGTTTCTACTTCCTGACTATTACATAGTCCCACGTGACGAAAAGAATGTTAAGTAATGTAGGAATAATTGTGGCGTGTTCATATATTTTCTTCTTTATTTGGGTTTTTCGCCACGATTTAAAACTCAAAAAATATCAAAAATATCTGTTCTTATGTAAACAAAGAATCACTGGATAAAAACAAAACACCAGAGACAAATTTTTGATTTTTTTTTGGTAATAAATTTGTCTAAATTTGCCTCCCGTTTTCAAAACGAATCTAAAAATAAATTATATTAATTTCTATAAATTATGAAAAGATAGAAAGTAAATATATTTTTGTGTATTTCAATGATACTTACATTGACAATTAGTTTTTGATGACAGTGACATACTACCAAAAAACACATTTATAGGTGAGGTTTACCGTGTGATTGTGATTATTGAAATTCTTAAATGTTTTTAATTGTATTTAGAATCGGGAACCATTTTAAATTTAAATCTACCGAAGGCATAGCAAAAGAATTATATTTATTTAAATTAATTATAGCGGTTTCTTTTGATCTTCTGTTTGAATTATTCCAATTGATTTTATGACCCGATTGCTATGCGTGTTAATAAATTCTAGATTTATTAAAAGCGCCATTTCTAAGAAGGTTTTTATGTTCTTTTATTTTAACATCTAACGGTCTAGATGTCTCACCTATATAGAATTTGCCACATTCGCAGGGAATTTTTTTATTTCTTATAAAATTATTACAAAAATGACTGAGAAATTTGTCTCCGTTTGGTTTTTTGTTTTTATTCAGTGATTCTTTATTTACATAAGAACAGATATTTTTGATATTTTTTGAGATTTAGATCGTGGCGAAAAACCCAAATAAAAAAAAAATATTAAGAATGCTGTATAGTCGTTGCTGTTACCTCTTTCCAGGATTTTGGTATAAAGTTCACTGCTTGTAATATGTTAATCGAGGTCTTGCCGTCAGTTGCTCAGATCCATCAATATTTTCTTTCTATAGTGACACTTTAGGCTTTTAATCACACTCTGATCCATTGACTGCAGATCTGGTTATATTAGCTGGGAAAAATGCTGACTCTATGTTTCGAAGATTGGACATAAGAGGGTGAGCAGGGGAATTGTGAGATTTTCCGTGTCTTTAATTCCGCATCCCATTTTTTTAATCACACTCTGATCCATTGACCGCAAGATATTAGTTGTATTAGCTGCGAAAAATGTTAGCTCTGTGTTTCGAAGATTGGATATCAGAGGGTAAGCTATCCGATGTCATCCAAGCTGACTTGTTTGCTTTATACGTGATTGCCAATTGTTTTATGTCCTTGAAACATCGAGGGTTTTTTGATTAGCCTATGACTAAGAGCTTTCTTTTTTCTGTGTCACTCATAGTGGCAGCTACTAGAATAGTAATACGTTCTTTGGAGTTTTCCTCGAACACATTTTTCTCCTTTAAATTTTAAAGTTTTGTCGGGAGTAATCTTGAAAAAAAGTCCAGTTTCATCAGCATTAAAAATGTCATTTGGAGAGTACTTCTCCTTTAATTTAGGAAACACTTTATTAATCCAATCGTTAGTTACATTCATATCGACATCCCGTGCCTCTCCATTTATTTTACCGTAGGTAATTTTATGACGGTCGTTACATTTTCCGAGCTATTCATTTTCATTTCACCACATTTTGATGCTTTAAAGTCAGTAATGCCAAGTGGTTCGGCGAACTTCTCAGCCTTGGCTTTAACAACTGGCCCCGAGATTTTTTTTTCTAATTCTTCGAATTTTGGCTTTCTTAATTTTTTAGGAGACTTTCCCTTCAGTACCGCCTGCAGAATTGTTTCCTTGTTTTTCCAAATGGTAGCAACAGTAGATTGACTTGGTGCTAAACGTCTTCCAACGTCACTTTTCTTTTGTCCCTTTTCAATCGTACGTGTCACACAAACTTTTTCGTCAACACTCAACACTTATCTTTTACTGGCCATGTTAACAGTTTCAAAGTTAGTTTACCACTGATAATACGATAGGTACCTAGTGTGTTTAGTTTGAGACCATCATTTCCTAGAGAGAATGCAATCCAAACGTAATGATGCACCAACAGCAGGGCGGACGACCTCAGAAGTTTTGGGGCCGCAAATATTTATTCGCGCCTTTTGTAACCCGATAAGATAACATAAACAATAATACCGATAATAAATATTTACTGCGTCTAAATATGAACACATTTCTTCGTAATAAAGAATGGCGGTTGCGATATAAAGAGTTTATCAATGTATGGGTTTTAAGGTTAGTAAATCAACCAAATTGTGCTCACTTCTACGTCATAGTGAGTTTATCATTATAAAGAATAACGTTATAAAGAGTTTACACTGTACATATAAAAGGTAGTTAAAAAGGCTGATGATTAACATGAATATCTAATATACTAAGATACATAGAAAAAGGAATACACAGTAATAATAAATCTAAAAAATAGTTTTTAAAATGTTATTATTTCTTGATGTTCCTTTTTCTATGTCACGTAGTATATATTAGAGCGATTCTTCTTTATCCTTCTCTGTCCCTTTGTCTTTTCACTTTAATTTAAGCCTATGATCCAGAAATACCTCAACTACCAAGCGAGTCTATGGTAATGCGAATCAATTTTGCGTATTACTTCGAAAGAGACAAACTAAATTAGGATGGATTAGTAAATTCTTTGTGTTATATTATTTTTAATAATAAAATATAAACATTTTTTGGGCATTAAATACAAAACATTGACAATGGTTAGAAATCCATTATTATTACAGCTATATACGTGGAAAAATTGACAAAAAAGTTTTAGTTCCAGATTCACCTCAAACTTTGTATTTGTATTTTTTTAGGCATGAATAAAAAACAAAAAACTTATTCGTTTTTGCTTAAAATTAAATGTCTAGAAGGCAACGCAATAAAGCGTAAATAGTCGAATTTTCTAATAATTGCTTTTAAGCTAGATTTACAGCAAACTACAAAATATATCAAAACTAACTATACACTATTCAATTGAGCGCCAAATTTCACATAGATGTTATTACTTTCATTATGATATCACCTTTTCATTTAGAAAGAAAGTAAGGAAATTGATAATGGCTAAAAATCTATAATCATCAATACTATATACATGGAAAAATTGGCAGAAAAGTTCTAGTCTCAGATTCACCCCAAAATTTGCATTTGTACATTTTTAGGCATGAAAAAAAAAACAAAAAAATTATTAATTTTTGCCTAAAATTAAATGTCTAGGAGATAACGCAATAAAGTGTGAATAGTCGATTTTCAAATAAGTGCCTTTAAGCCAGAGTTGCACCAAACTACAGAATATAACAAAACTAACTACACTATTTAATTGAGCGCAAAATTTCACATAGATATTATTACTTTCATTATGATCTTGAGAGAAAATAAACTGATAATGGCCAGAAATCTATAATCATCACGACTATATACATGGAAACAATGGCAAAAAAGTTCTAGTCTCAGATTCACCCCAAACTTTGCATTTGTACATTTTTAGGCATGAAAAAAAAAACAAAAAAATTATTAATTTTTGCCTAAAATTAAATGTCTAGGAGATAACGCAATAAAGTGTAAATAGTCGAATTTTTAAATAAGTGCCTTTAAGCCAGAGTTGCACCAAACTACAGAATATATCAAAACTAACTACACTATTTAATTGAGCGCAAAATTTCACATAGATATTATTACTTTCATTATGATCTTGAGAGAAAAAAAACTGATAATGGCCAGAAATCTATAATCGTCTCGACTATATACATGGAGACATTGACAAAAAAGTTCTAGTCTCAGATTCAGCCCAAACTTTGCATTTGTTCATTTTTTGGCATGAAAAAAAACAAAAAAATTTATCAGTTTTTGTCTAAAATTAAATGCCTAGGAGATAACGCAATAAAGTGTAAATAGTCGAATTTTCAAATAAGTGCCTTTAAGCCACAGTTGCACCAAACTACAAAATATATCAAAACTAACTACACCATTCAATTGAGCGCAAAATTTCGCATAGATGTTATTACTTTCATTATGATCTTACCATTTCATTTAGAATAAGAGAAGAAAAACTGATAATGGCCAGAAATCTGTAATGATCTCGACTATATACATGGAAACATTGGCAAAAAAGTTCTAGTCTCAAATTCACCCCAAACTTTGCATTTGTACATTTTTTGGCATGAAAAAAAAAACAAAAAAATTTATCAGTTTTTGCCTAAAATTAAATGTCTAGGAGATAACGCAATGAAGTGTAAATAGTCGAATTTTCAAATAAGTGCCTTTAAGCCAGAGTTGCACCAAACTACAAAATAAATAAAAACTAATTACACTATTCAATTGAGCGTAAAATTTCACATAGATGTTATTACTTTCATTATGATCTCACCATTTCTTTTAGAATGAGAGAAGAAAAACTGATAATGGCTAAAAATCTATAATCATCTCGACTATATACATGGAAACATTGGCAAAAAAGTTCTAATCTCAGATTCACCCCAAACTTTGCATTTGTACATTTTTTGCCATAAAAAAAAACAAAACAATTTTTCAGTTTTTGCCTAAAATTAAATGTCTAGGAGATAACGCAATGAAGTGTAAATAGTCGAATTTTCAAATAAGTGCCTTTAAGCCAGAGTTACACCAAACTACAAAATATATCAAAACTATCTACACTATTCAATTGAGCGCAAAATTTCACATAGATGTTATTACTTTCATTATGATCTCACCATTTCATTTAGAATGAGAGAAAAAAAACTGATAATGGCCAGAAATCTGTAATTATCTCGACTATATACATGGAAACATTGGCAAAAAAGTTCTAGTCTCAGGTTCACCTCAAACTTTGCATTTGTACATTTTTTGGCATGGAAAAAAACAAAAAAATTATTAGTTTTTGCCTAAAATTAAATGTCTAGGAGAGAACGCAATAAAGTGTAAATAGTCGAATTTTCAAATAAGTGCCTGTAAGCCAGAGTTGCACCAAACCACAAAATATATCAAAACTAACTACACTATTCAATTGAGCGCAAAATTTTACATAGATGTTATTACTTTCATTATGATCTCACCATTTCATTTAAAATGAGAGAAAAAAAACTGATAATGGCCAGAAATCTGTAATCATCTCGACTATATACATGGAAACATTGGCAAAAAAGTTCTAGTCTCAGATTTACCCGAAACTTTGCATTTGTACATTTTTTGGCATGAAAAAACACAAAAAAATGTATCAGTTTTTGCCTAAAATTAAATGTCTAGGAGATAACGCAATGAAGTGTAAATAGTCGAATTTTCAAATAAGTGTCTTTAAGCCAGAGTTGCACCAAACTACAAAATATATCAAAAATAACTACACTATTCAATTGAGCGTAAAATTTCGCATAGATGTTATTACTTTCATTATGATCTCACCATTTCTTTTAGAATGAGAGAAGAAAAACTGATAATGGCTAAAAATCTATAATCATCTCGACTATATACATGGAAACATTGGCAAAAAAGTTCTAATCTCAGATTCACCCCAAACATTGCATTTGTACATTTTTTGCCATAAAAAAAAACAAAACAATTTTTCAGTTTTTGCCTAAAATTAAATGTCTAGGAGATAACGCAATGAAGTGTAAATAGTCGAATTTTCAAATAAGTGCCTTTAAGCCAGAGTTACACCAAACTACAAAATATATCAAAACTATCTACACTATTCAATTGAGCGCAAAATTTCACATAGATGTTATTACTTTCATTATGATCTCACCATTTCATTTAGAATGAGAGAAAAAAAACTGATAATGGCCAGAAATCTGTAATTATCTCGACTATATACATGGAAACATTGGCAAAAAAGTTCTAGTCTCAGGTTCACCCCAAACTTTGCATTTGTACATTTTTTGGCATGGAAAAAAACAAAAAAATTATTAGTTTTTGCCTAAAATTAAATGTCTAGGAGAGAACGCAATAAAGTGTAAATAGTCGAATTTTCAAATAAGTGCCTGTAAGCCAGAGTTGCACCAAACTACAAAATATATCAAAACTAACTACACTATTCAATTGAGCGCAAAATTTTACATAGATGTTATTACTTTCATTATGATCTCACCATTTCATTTAAAATGAGAGAAAAAAAACTGATAATGGCCAGAAATCTGTAATCATCTCGACTATATACATGGAAACATTGGCAAAAAAGTTCTAGTCTCAGATTCACCCGAAACTTTGCATTTGTACATTTTTTGGCATGAAAAAAAACAAAAAAATGTATCAGTTTTTGCCTAAAATTAAATGTCTAGGAGATAACGCAATGAAGTGTAAATAGTCGAATTTTCAAATAAGTGTCTTTAAGCCAGAGTTGCACCAAACTACAAAATATATCAAAAATAACTACACTATTCAATTGAGCGTAAAATTTCGCATAGATGTTATTACTTTTATTATGATCTCACCATTTCATTTAGAATGAGAGAAAAAAAACTGATAATGTCCAGAAATCTGTAATCATCTCGACTATAAACATGGAAACATTGGCAAAAAAGTTCTAGTCTCAGGTTCACCCCAAACTTTGCATTTGTACATTTTGTGGTATGGAAAAAAACAACAAAATTATTAGTTTTTGCCTAAAATTAAATGTCTAGGAGAGAACGCAATAAAGTGTAAATAGTCGAATTTTCAAATAAGTGCCTGTAAGCCAGAGTTGCACCAAACTACAAAATATATCAAAACTAACTACACTATTCAATTGAGCGCAAAATTTTACATAGATGTTATTACTTTCATTATGATCTCACCATTTCATTTAAAATGAGAGAAAAAAAACTGATAATGGCCAGAAATCTGTAATCATCTCGACTATATACATGGAAACATTGGCAAAAAAGTTCTAGTCTCAGATTCACCCGAAACTTTGCATTTGTACATTTTTTGGCATGAAAAAAAACAAAAAAATGTATCAGTTTTTGCCTAAAATTAAATGTCTAGGAGATAACGCAATGAAGTGTAAATAGTCGAATTTTCAAATAAGTGTCTTTAAGCCAGAGTTGCACCAAACTACAAAATATATCAAAAATAACTACACTATTCAATTGAGCGTAAAATTTCGCATAGGTGTTATTACTTTTATTATGATCTCACCATTTCATTTAGAATGAGAGAAAAAAAACTGATAATGTCCAGAAATCTGTAATCATCTCGACTATAAACATGGAAACATTGGCAAAAAAGTTCTAGTCTCAGGTTCACCCCAAACTTTGCATTTGTACATTTTTTGGCATGGAAAAAAACAAAAAAATTATTAGTTTTTGCCTAAAATTAAATGTCTAGGAGAGAACGCAATAAAGTGTAAATAGTCGAATTTTCAAATAAGTGCCTGTAAGCCAGAGTTGCACCAAACTACAAAATATATCAAAACTAACTACACTATTCAATTGAGCGCAAAATTTTACATAGATGTTATTACTTTCATTATGATCTCACCATTTCATTTAAAATGAGAGAAAAAAAACTGATAATGGCCAGAAATCTGTAATCATCTCGACTATATACATGGAAACATTGGCAAAAAAGTTCTAGTCTCAGATTCACCCGAAACTTTGCATTTGTACATTTTTTGGCATGAAAAAAAACAAAAAAATGTATCAGTTTTTGCCTAAAATTAAATGTCTAGGAGATAACGCAATGAAGTGTAAATAGTCGAATTTTCAAATAAGTGTCTTTAAGCCAGAGTTGCACCAAACTACAAAATATATCAAAAATAACTACACTATTCAATTGAGCGTAAAATTTCGCATAGATGTTATTACTTTTATTATGATCTCACCATTTCATTTAGAATGAGAGAAAAAAAACTGATAATGTCCAGAAATCTGTAATCATCTCGACTATAAACATGGAAACATTGGCAAAAAAGTTCTAGTCTCAGGTTCACCCCAAACTTTGCATTTGTACATTTTGTGGTATGGAAAAAAACAACAAAAATATTAGTTTTTGCCTAAAATTAAATGTCTAGGAGAGAACGCAATAAAGTGTAAATAGTCGAATTTTCAAATAAGTGCCATTAAGCCAGAGTTGCACCAAACTACAAAATATATCAAAACTAACTACACTATTCAATTGAGCGTAAAATTTCACATAGATGTTATTACTTTCATTATGATCTCACCATTTCATTTAGAATGAGAGAAGAAAAACTGATAATGGCTAAAAATCTATAATCATCTCGACTATATACATGGAAACATTGGCAAAAAAGTTCTAATCTCAGATTCACCCCAAACTTTGCATTTGTACATTTTTTGGCATGAAAAAAAACAAAAAAATGTATCAGTGTTTGCCTAAAATTAAATGTCTAGGAGATAACGCAATGAAGTGTAAATAGTCGAATTTTCAAATAAGTGTCTTTAAGCCAGAGTTGCACCAAACTACAAAATATATCAAAAATAACTACACTATTCAATTGAGCGTAAAATTTCGCATAGATGTTATTACTTTCATTATGATCTCACCATTTCATTTAGAATGAGAGAAAAAAAACTGATAATGTCCAGAAATCTGTAATCATCTCGACTATAAACATGGAAACATTGGCAAAAAAGTTCTAGTCTCAGGTTCACCCCAAACTTTGCATTTGTACATTTTGTGGCATGGAAAAAAACAAGAAAAATATTAGTTTTTGCCTAAAATTAAATGTCTAAGAGAGAACGCAATAAAGTGTAAATAGTCGAATTTTCAAATAAGTGCCTTTAAGCCAGAGTTGCACCAAACTACAAAATATATCAAAACTAACTACACTATTCAATTGAGCGCAATATTTCACATAGATGTCATTACTTTCATTATGATCTCACCATTTCATTTAGAATGAGAGAAAAAAAACTGATAATGGCCAGAAATCTATAATCGTCTCGACTATATACATGGAAACATTGGCAAAAAAGTTCTAGTCTCAAATTCACCCCAAACTTTGCATTTGTACATTTTTTCCATGAAAAAAAACAAAAAATTGATTAGGTTTTGCCTAAAATGAAATGTCTAGGAGATAACTCAATAAAGTGTAACTAGTCGAATTTTCTGTTTTAAGCCAGATTTACACCAAACTACAAAATATTTCAAAACAAACTATACACTATGCATGAAAAAAAAACAAAAGATTTAGTAGTTTTTGTATAAAATTAAATGTCGCTTTAAGGCCTGAAACCGGCTTCAAGACACATTTGCTGACGTTTTAGTGTGAGCTGGTGTTTTAGTGTATATTTTAGTGGAGCACAGATAAATTTTCTTTGTTTTTAAATAGTGATTTTTAAGAAATTTTCTTCTCAGGACTTGTGGCGTAATGCCAGTGGCGCCGTTGTTATTTACGTTAAGATAACAAAAAATCTCATTCAGTTGATTAATTAAGATAAGGAAATAAATATTTATGTAAGCAATTTAATAAGAATCTGGTTTGTCAGGTCGTTATAGTGTTATTTATAGAATTCCAATCGAGATAATGAAAATAAAAAATATTTTAAATCAATTAATTAATTGTTCATTAAGGTGAAAACCAGAAACGTCGAAAAACATACATTCCTTTCTATCAGGGTAATTCTGTTTCTGTTAGGTTCCACAGACATCATCATCGTTTCGTGATTTATTCTGATTCTTAATTTATTTGTATTTAAACTTAAAGAAAAACTAGATAGCTAAAGTTACCAGCAAACTAATATCTATTAAAACAGTATATAATCTAAAAGCTGTGTTTCTCTTCTATAAAACGAGACTGCCATCATTAGAATCAATCAATGGATTGTTAAGTTAGAACGCTTAAGGTAGCAGTACCTTTTGACATCTTGTCATAAAAAAAACGACAGAACAAAGAGCTAAAAGCTTTCGGTAAAACTTTTAGAGAAACATCATCCTTCATATTCGCCCGATTTATCTCCGTGTGACTACTTCCTGCTCCAGAAACTGAACCTGGCCATGAAAGGAACGTTTTATGAGAATCTAAGAACTCTCTAAGTTCTCGAACAACTCCGCATTTTAATTACGGCATTTCCAAAAATTAGAAAACATTGTATAATCTTTTTTGCGCCTGCTCCGATTTAATCCGTTCAGCTCCTCTCTTGAGCTCTTTTTCTTGACTGTCTCTCTTACAATTTCCTAGGGGCTTTACTGAAATATCCTCTTTGCTTTCTTGCGTTCTAATATTAACAGTAATATTACCTCGAACCTTGATGAAAATAGAAAATCAAATTGAGAAAATAACAAACCATGACTGTAAACATGAAAATACCCTCGAGGACCACGTCGTGAGATTTATCACTATATTGTTTTTTAAAACTTTTCGACGCGTTTTGTTAACCATCTTATCATCATCAGGAGGTGATTCATCATCACTTAAAATAAAAAGTTGATATATTTTTACATGCTTACCTAAACTTTACGTATGAGGCGTATGGGGAGGGGGGTGTGTGTATGATTTATCTCCTGATGATGCTAGCATGGTTATATTTTTTCTCCTTTATTTGGGTTTTTCGCCACTGTCTAAAACTCAAAAAATATCAAAAATACCTGTTCTTATTTAAAGAAAGAATCACTGGGTAAAAACAAAAAACCAAACGTAGACAAATTTCTCAGTGATTCTTTTTTGTAATAAATTTGCCTAACAAACAAAATTTTAAAGATATAAAAATGTTATAAACAAATTTACAAACTTTTAACGTTAACGTTTCGGAGGGTAATCTCCCCCCGTTTTCAAAACTAAACTAAAAAATAAATTATATTAATTTTAATATATTAAGTAACGAGTGAAAGTAAATATATTTTTTTGTATATGTCAACGATACTTACATTGACAACACTAGATTTTCATGACATTGACATACTACCAAAAAATATATATAGGTAATGTTTACTGTGTGATTGTTTATTGTACTGGTTGTGTATTCAAATATTTAAATATTTTTAATTGTATTCTTTAGAATGGGGAACCATATTGAATTTAAATCTACCGAAGGCATAGCAATACAGTTATTTTTATTTAAATTAATTATAGCGGTTTCTTTTAATCTTCTGTATTTTGTTACCGATTCTTTTAATACCGTTTTGGAATTATTCCAATTGATTTTATGACCCAATTCCCATGCGTGTTGACAAATTCTAGATTTATTAACATCATCCTTTCTAAGAAGGTTTTTATGCTCTTTTACTCTAACATCTAACGGTCTAGATGTCTCACCTATACAGAATTTGCCACATTCGCAGGGAATTTTATAAACCACATTTTTGGTATTTTGTTGTATATTGTTTGGTTTAAAACCCAAATAAAGGAGAAAAAATATATGAACACGCCACAATCATTCAGACATTAGCTAGCATGGTTAGCGAAACGGGCGTCGAGGAGTTTAACAAAGTTATTTGGTGTTTAATGGGAAATCTCCTCGATTTTCCTGTTTCATTGCGAAGGTTTCAGTACAAGAATTGCTGATGTATAGGGTGATTTTTGTAGTTTTTGTTGTAGTTTTGTGTTATGTTTATCGGCATAGGCTGATATTTAATATAACCCCAAAGAATTGGCGCGCACACTCACATTTCATTTGATAACGACCCCTATCGGAAGTTCGGACACACTAAAAAAAATCTCCAGCAAAAGCGACCGAACTAAATTTCGTATCTAATAACCTAAGGTCATCTTGATACCAGTAATGCACTGACAGGTCATTTCCTCACAAGAAACCCAATATTTTTCAATTTATCGAACGATATCCTGCGACGGGCAAAAATTACTAGTTACCGGATACAATTTCTGATGCGTACGTCCCTACCCGTAAGAGTAATAGCACCAAAAGTTTTGCGGTTTTAGATGGACGAGACAAGATAAGGGCTTACTGGTCGAGCTTCCTAAGTATGCCCGTCAGCGCTGGTTATATACTTAATTTTTCTCGCCCATACGCGAAAAATCAATACAGAAAAATTCTTTTTCGCTCCGATAGGTCACTCTCCTTTCGATTCTGAATTCTAAAACAATTCAGTCTCATTCATGTATTGCTAGATATCCGAGGTGTGTCTATTAATTAACGAGACTGACGATGTAAAATATTTTATTTTGATTTCATGCATATTTGCTTATTATCACCTTCAATATACACCCCTCCTCTATCTCTACAACGCTCCATACAAATCTTCCATTGTTCGAAACAGTGTTCTGTCAGCTCCTTCAGAACGCGTGCTGCTTTCTTTTTCACAGCTCCAACGGACTCAAATATTGTTCCTTTCAATGCAGATTTTACCTTAGGAAACAGATAGAAGTCGCACGGGGCAAGATCCGGCGATTAAGGCGGATGGTCTAACACTGGGATGCCGTACTTGGCTAGAAACCTCTTGACATACATTGTGGAGAACCCATAACTTCTCCCTCCACAATTCGGATCGTTTTTTCCTTATTCTTTCATGGTGAAACGTGAAGGTAGTAATGTTGATTAATAGTTTGACCTTCAGGAACCCAGTGAAGGTACACAATCCCAAGAATATCGAAAAAACAATCATCACTGCTTTGAATTTTGATTTGATCATTCGAGCTTTTTTGACTGTCGGCTCTTCCAGTGCATGGATTAGCGCTTCGTTTCAGGATCATAAATAAAATACCACTTCACGTGTTATTATCTTTTCCAATAAGTTTGGGTTCTTTTCAGTGACATCCATAGTGTCAGTACAGAGATTTTTGCGGGCTTCTTGTTGTTCAATTACAGGACGCGTTAGTACGTATTCTTTGTCAATTCCTGCCGTTTCAGCAATCGCAAAAATACTTAACCGACGGTCAAATCGAACCAGATTACCGATTTTTCGTTTTTGATGTGGGAGGGCGACCCGCGCTTTGATCATCTTTAATGTGTTCAAAAACTCAAACTCAAAATCACTCAAAAACGCGTACACGCGATAAACATTCGTCGCCATAGACTTCTTTCAATAAATTATCAGTTTCAGTAGCGGTTTTTCCAAGTTTTAAGGGAAATATCACATCAGTTCGTTGCTCTATTGCTACACTTAATATTTTTCCGGCGAAACAAAAAAACAACTCTAAAGCTGGGTCCACATCAATACAAATTTGCGTTGTGCAGGCTGTATGTATTGTATGTGGGGTGTCTACGTGACAATGTACACAAAGTTACACACAAATACTGTCGCCGCACAGCACACAAACGAACCATCTGTTTTTCATCGGATAATCTAAACAAATTGTTTCAGTAAATGCAAAACACACGCAAAATTTTATTGGTGTGGACCCAGCTTAATGCGAACGAAGGCTACGGTTATACTGATTTGTTTACTACTAGTAACTAGAGTAAACTACTAGAGTAACTACTAGTACTAGAGGTACTGCATTCGAAAGAGAAGGCTTCACGCTAAACAGATGTTGGTCGCTGACGTTTGGCACATGCGTACTTCTTCTACAGCACCGTCAGTCTCGTTATTTAATAGCCACAACTTTCTTTTGGGACATCTTGTACCTTATGAGGACAAGGAAACAAAAAAATTAAATTTCCTAATAATGGCCGACGTTGCCAAAAAAAATGTCTAATCGGTTTTCGGCGGGAATGGTTGTATTTTGGATACAGGTTTTAAGAAAACTTTTTGTTTAAAAATGTATAAAGAATTGTTGGTTAAATGACATCACTTTTACCCTGTATAATTGTACACTGCCTGAAATACTGGGTGAACACATTACTATGTCGGCCAGTATAAATAAAATCTTCTGTAAGATAGTGTATAAGTTACCAATATTACAGCGATTAAATGTTTTAGTGCTTGTCTTAATCTTCTTATTCCTATGAATAAATGGTGTATGATGGTGCAATGAAGCATATAATGCATTTATTACACCAGTTTTAAATTTGTTTAATGATATTCTTGTTTTAAAAAAGTTTCCACTCACTAAAACTACTAATCGTTGGATCACGAGAGGTATACGATCAATATGCCTTGCCATCATAAGCGTGTTCTCCATTACAAAACAATAAAGGGGCAAGTTTGTAAAGAATATTATAATACTTTCCAATATTATTCCAATATTATAATACATTATAGTACATTTGTGGATTTGAAAAAAGCATATGATTCTATTCACCGCGAATCCTTATTCCAAATTTTGAAAGAACAAGAACTAGATCTGAAAACATGGCAATTATTAAAGCAACATTAACTAACACAAGGTCAAAAGTTAAATTCATGGGTGACATCTCAGAGCCCCTCGAAATTAAATCTGGAGTGAGACAAGGGGATGGATTCTCGCCACTCTTATTTAACTGTGTTCTAGAAAAAGTAATACAGGAGTGGCGTGACAAAACTGAATATTGACCAGCCCATTAAACTGGGGAGAACCAACATCAAAATAGATTGTCTGGAGTTTGCTGATGATCTAGCAATTTTGGCTCAAGATATATTAACGGCACAAAAACTGATTGAAATCCTAAAAGAAACAGCAGGAAAAGTAGAACTCCAAATTTCCTTTGAAAAGACACAATACATGACTAAGAAGACCATTTCTAAAAACGAAATATGGTAGCATCAAACGAGTCTCTCAGTTCAAATATTTGGGTGAAATAATCATGGAAAATGGGTTGGAAAAAGCGGCCAATAAGGGTAGATGTCAAAAAATGGAAACGGCATTGAGACTTACACAAGATATTTACAACAAAAAATGCATGTCTAAAAACATAAAATTGAGACATTACAACACAGTTATTAAACCAGAATGTCTATATGGGGCAGAAACGCTCATTTTGAATAAAAAGAGAGACATCGATGACATTGAAAAGAAGAAAAGAAAAATCATAAGAAAAATCTTAGGCCCCAAACAAATAAATGGCACAACATACCGCCTTCGAGAAAACTAAGAAATCAAACAATACACGGATAAACATAGCGATATGAGAAAAATAAGACTTAAGTTTTATGGATACAAAAAAGGGATGAATCCGAGTAGGCTAACTAGACAAATAGTCGAATTTTATGAAAATAGGAGTAGAGCTAAAGTAAAAATAATTAAATGGATTGCTGCAATTAAAGAGGATCTAAGATCAGCAAATATTATACAAAGTGAAATTCAGGATAGAGGCTGTTTCAGACACAAGGTTAACGTTTGGGAGGTTGGCCAGAGGGAAAATGTAGGAAGACTGAAACAACTTGTTCTGACGAAAGGAAACAAGCTCATAGCGAAAGAATGAAATTAGTATGGGCGCAAAGGAAGGCTAACGACAACAAACGTCTCTAATTATACTTCGCGTGGTCCACCAGGGCCCATACTTGAATAATAATAATAATAATAAAATTATTAAATTTGGAGAATGTTGTAAACTTTGGGTACTCAAACGAACCCTGTATTTCAAATAAAAAAAATGTCATTCAGGAAGGTGACACAATGACGAGTAATATATACACGAATTAATGAGTAATATATACACGAATTGGCGAGTGTGTCTACACTAATTGACGAGTCATTTCTACACGAATTGGCGAGTAATATCTACATGAATTGGAAAGTAATATCTACACGAATTGGCAAATAATATCTACACGAATTAATGACTAGAGTCTACACGAATTAGCAAAATTTTACAATAATATCTACACACATTGGCGAGTAATATCTGCATGAATTAATGAGTAATATCTACCCGAATTTGCGAGAATATCCACACGAATTGACGAGTAATTTCTACACGATTTGACGAATGATATCTAAATTAAACTATCTATAATATAATAAAACTATATAATAAAATATAATATAATATAATATAATATAATATAATATAATATAATATAATAAAATAGTCGAATTTTATAAAAATACGAGTAGAGCTAAAAGTAGTAGTAGTACGAAAAAAGTAGAAAAGAGTAGTAAAAGTAGTAAAGTAGTAAAGTAGAAATAATTAAATGGTTTGCCGCAATTAAAGAGGACCTAAGATCAGCAAATATTACACAAAGTGAAATTCAGGATAGAGGCTGTTTTGGGAGGTTGGCCGGAGGGAAAATATAGGAAGATTTGACTTGATCTGACGAAAGGAAAAAAGCTCATAGCGAAAGAATGAATTTAGTATGGGTGCAAAGGAAGGCCAACGACAACAAACGCCTCTAATTGTACTTCGCGTGGTCCACCAAGGCCCATACGTGAATAATAATAAAATAAAAGAATCATGCATGCTTACCAAGGTCAAAATCCTTTTTTAACAAAAACATGCCTACAACTATTATTCTTTTTTGAAGCTGAAATATTCTATACATATCAGGTGAGTTTCCCTTCAAAATCAATCCGTGTCCTACCCTAGACCGAACGAATGCGTGATATAACGAAATTACTGCATCTATCCCTATATTTTTGGAAATAACTCTCAAGGCATACGAACATCTTGTTATATCTAACGGAGGTTTTTCAATGTGGGTCCTCCAATCCAATATCCGGTCAATCACTAATCCAAGTATTGAGGCACATTCTGTCGTTTTAATTACACTGTTGTTGTAGTCCTTGTTCTTTCAAGATTTGGAATACAGATTTGGGGTCGATAGAATCATATGCTTTTTTGAAATACACAAATGTACAGACGAGATTTTTATTGTACAGTTTTTGATGTCTTAGGATCAGCTTTAGATTCAGGATCTGTTCAGGGCAGATCTGCCTGGTCGAAAACCTGCTTGATATTCACCAATTTTAGGTTCTAACTGTCCCTGTGCTCTGTCTAGTAGACATTGAGATATAATCTTGTAACAAACTGAGAGAAGAGATATCCGTCTGTAGTTGTTTACATCCGTTCTGTCTCCTTTCTTGTGTAATGGATGGATTAGAGCATTCCTCCGGAATCCATTCGGTTCGCCAAACTTCTTGTAGAATTTTGGTTATTTCCTTGATTGTGCCTGGGCCAGCGGATTTCAACAGTTCAGCAGTGATTCCATCGTCACCAGAAGCTTTGTCATTTTTAAGCCGCTTGATTTGCCTAATTATTTAATCTTCATTTGTTGGTAATGAATCTGGGTTTGTTTGTTTAGGGTTTAGTGTTGGTAATTTGTTTAAGGGCTCAGGACAGTTTAGTAGATGTTCAAAATATTTCGCAAGTTCTTTGCAATTGTCTCGGTTATTTAGAGCTACTTGTGCGTTTTCCTTTTGGAAGCATAGGCTCTGCGGTTGATAGCCTGTTAATTTAGTTTTAAATGTTTTGTAAAAGTTTCGGGTGTTATTTTTTTGGAAATCGTTTTCTATTTCATTAAGTTGATTGTTTTCATATTTTCTTTTACTTTGTCTAATTAGTTTCGATGGTTCTTTTCTTACTTCCAAAAAGATGTTATAATTTATTGCTGTTTTTTGACTATTCCAATCTTTCAATGCTTTACTTCGGCTTAATACAGCTTACTCGCAAATTTTATCCCACCACGGATGTTTTCTACGTTTTTGTAAAGGGACCAACTTTAAGGCTGTTTTAATAATTTTTTGTTTCCATTCTTGCCAGTTCTGTGTTGGTTGTTTATCAAGCTCTGCTGTTAGGGTTGGTTTTATTTTCGTAGGGTCGAACTTAATAGCAGTCTCTTTTGAATAAGTTTTTGAGGTTTTAAGATAAGTTTGATTCTAGTCAAGTAGTGATCCGTGTCTATGTTAGTTCCTTTCCTGACTTGAACATTCAAAATTCCTTTATAATTGGGGTACGAAATGGTAACATGGTCAATTTGAAATTCACCCATGTACGTGTTTGGGCACCTAAAGGTCTTTTGTTTTGTTATTTTCTTCTTAAAATGAGTTGACATTATTTTTAGATTAAACTGCGAACATAGTTTAACCAATCTTCTACCATTATGGTTAGTCCATTTATGAACAGAAAAACTGCCAACTGTTTTCCTGTACTTTTTTCTTTCCCTAGTTGGGCGTTGAAATCACCCAATAGGATTTTTACATGGTGAGGGAATTTTAGAGATAGTCTTTTCCAGACTTTCCCAGGACTTGGCATTGATTAATGCAGGGATAGTGATAGAAACTGGAGGGATAGTGTCATAAGTCGATAATTTACTGGCTGAACATTAGTTATAGAACCAAGAATGTTTCTTGAGATAGCGAAAGCAACACCGAGATGTGGTGTATTTTTGAGTATTCTTTTTGTCCGTTTTACTTTTAAAAAGCCTGTAGTTGCCGAATTTCAAGGTGTTATCATCTGTCAATCTGGTTTCTTGCAAAACTAAAATTTGGATTTTCTGCTGATTCAGTGTACGCCCCAATTCGAGTAGTTTTCCTGGGCGCAGGAGAGAATTGATATTTACCGTTCCAAAGAAAGATTTTGTTTTCGGTTTCAGACGTTGGCCAGAAGTCTCCGACTCCTTCTGAAAGATTTTGCGTTTAAGCTCGGACGCCCCAGAATTCGAAAGTTCGGTTGTACCAGCAAAGTTGGCAGAGGATTGTCTACCTCCTTGGGTAATTTTGTAATTACTAGAACGCTTCATCTTGTACTTTGAATTAAAAATTTGAACCATGACGATTCAGAGGTTAAGGCTGGAGGGGTTAGTTCCAGAATTTAAATATCAGCCGTACCACTGGTGAACAGACGCTGACCACTCAACCGCTTGATACAAGTCAAACGCTAAGTGGATTTGTTTTTTTTGCCTTGGTTCGGGGCTGCTTATTTTGAGATATTCGTAGCTGTCCATTAATATCTAATGGAACTTTCACTATCCACTACCCGTCACCCGTCCAGTACCTTAGGCTGTACTGGACATGATTCTTTTATGTTTTTATATAACAACAAATAACTTTTTGAGTCATTCCAAAATGAACGTGAGTATGCGACATGACATAAGTCCAATCTTTTACCATCAAGATATAATTTTAGTTATATTCAAAAGAATGTTAACTTCATGATTATAAAAATGTACAACTGTTTCCCTCTAAATTTCCGTATTTTTTTTGTAAGAATTATTTATTATGTTTATTATATTTATTATTTTATGTTTCGAATGTTCCGTGCCAACATGGCAGTTACAAATGTACACTTAATTGGAACAAATAAATATTTATATATCTATCTATCTAAACGAATGAAACAAAACCACATAGAAAACGAGTTCAATTATGTATAAAGTACGGACAAGCAAAAACCAACGAGGAATTAGTGGAGCTAATCGTTCTGGGGCAGACCTTTAAATCATCGCCGACCATACGGAAAAAACCGGCCCAATTTTCATGACAAAATGTGATCGATGAGCTTGGCTCTAGTTCGACCGCAATTTCCAACGTTTCGACCCTTGATTGATAGCTTCGTTTCACGCTATTACCTGTTGCTGCGTTTCGGACGCTCGTTCGGGATTTTCTTTTTCTCTTCGACGACGAAGGACGAACGAACGATCCAACGTGTCGAAACGTCGCGAAATTCATCACGCTGAATTATCACATCAATGAGATAAACCGCAAGAGTAGTATTTAGACGAATGCCTTAAATTTCGGAGCATTTTTTGTTGATGTTAAATATAGTGAACTCCAAAAAAATGCAACACTTAAATTAATTGTTAATTATTTGATTAAATTATTTTTTTGATTAATTTATTTAATTATTAGAGGAAAGTGGCTAAATATAAAATACCATTTTGTTTTTGTGTCATAAAAAACACTGTAATGAATTGAAGGCTTTTAATTATAATTATAGCCAGTCATATATCTTATGACTGTCACAGTCATAGTCTTGTTTTTTTAACATTAATGAACATATTTTTTATTATTTAATAATCTAAGAAACAAAATAGTAGCTATTTATGGAATAGACACCCAAATGTGGTAGTTGACCTTAAATTATCGAAAATATAACAATATTAATGCTATCTTAGAACTTGTTAAGCTACAAAATTTCTGTGACCAGCAGCATCCCTGCATTGTCCTCCTCCTACTTACTAATTACAGATATAAGAGAGTTTTCTATGTTTGGTAGAAATTCATCTCTTATAGATAAATTGTACAGTTCACTGCAGGCCTGAATGAAATACACTATATCAATTTTTTTATATTAATGTAGTACAGCTGGCACCATTTCTGTTTTAGTAAGCCAAAATAGTGTTCAGTAACATAATGGGTTGTGGATAATTTTGAATTGAAACTTGTTTCTATGGCTGTCAGGTTCCCTCTATCTTTAAATAGGGTTAATAAGTTCTTCATGCAAGGATAGTAAATTTCTAAAAACCCTGCTGTCATGAACAGAGCCAGGATATCCAAAAAAACATTAAGTATGAAGAGTATCAAAAATGGAATATGAATATTGTTTGAAATAGACTTAATAAAAGTTATATATCTTCCTCACTGAACTTACCTGGATGGAGTTAAAATATTTTCTATTTAAATATCAGTCTGGATCGACAGTAGGCTTATCAATTTTTATATGGGAGCCGTCAATAGCCCCAATCACATCTAGAAATAGGGACGCCACCTTGAAAAGTGACTTGACTCGGAGAGTTCGTGTTGACGACAAAAAAAAAGCATTTAAAAACCATATATATTTTTGACTAAAAAAAAAATAACACAAACACGCCGTATTGCTAAATAAAACAAAACGAAAAACAAAAAATCACTAGACATTGATCTCTTGGCTATTTCAATTATTTTTTTAAACTTAAAACTATATTTTGTGTTACTTTGGCAGGTTTTTAATAAAGCATTTTGTTCGCTTTTCTCTAAATACTCGGCAAATTCTAGACAAGTCATATTAAAATTTAATTTTGTGCATAATTCTGCCTTTACTAAAGCTACCCTCATACGGTTACGTTCGTCAGTCCACAGATTAGTCATCAAGGAAAATATCCTTTCTGGATAAGCGTTACTTATAGGAATTGGCAAACTGTTACTTACAATTTTAAAACCTTGCACCATATTTTGTCTATATTTACTTCAGAATTAAATGAACTTTCTTCAATTTTTTTAAGGGTTTTTTAAGAATAAGTAGCTCACTGTATAACTCGTCTTCATCTAAATTTATTTTGATAGCATCTTTGGCCTCTAAAACTTGCGCGTATTCTATATTTGGATTTTTTTTATATTAAAACATTGAAAATATTTAAAAGGAGAGTTTTCAAAATTATAATACCGATTAAGGTAATCTAAAGTCCTTTGGTAAACTAAAGAAGCTTCTTTTACAAATGTTTGTTTTTCAAATGGTGTAAGATATTTCAAAGCCGATGAAATTTTGCTTCCAAAAAATTGATCTTTTTGTCGTTCTTCTATTTGCTCTTTCAAATCTAACATTATGTTATGTAACTCTAAACTTGTTACATAATTACTCTCCAATTTAAGTATATGCATATAATGATGCAGAAAATAAACATAACATTCAGAATATAAAATGTCAGGTTTTAAATCATTTTGAAATTCGTTTTCTTGACTTTTGAAAAAACTCCATGTATTTTAATGGCAGTTCTCCTCGCCCAGCTCTAAAAAATATTTTTTTACAGCTGGCCAAGATCGTATCAAACGTTCAAGAGCGGCATATAGCGAAAGTCATCTTGTGGTCACGTGCCTTAGCATTTTTTGATATTTAATATCTAAAAAGTCAAAACACTCTTTCAAGGCTTCTGCTTTTTTTGCACCATTTGAAAACTCGGCATAAATTTTTAATATTAAGTTTTCGACACCAAAAGATAGAACCTTACAGGCATTTCTACCTGCATTATGAATTACATGGCAGTTACAATTAGCTTTTACAATTCCCTGATTTTCGTAATTCAATTTTTGAAAGACAGAATATGAATGCCAAAGTTTACTGACGCATTATCCGCGCTATAGCACTTTTATATCTTGCACTTTTAGTGAAAACATGTCTAAAGCTTTAAGTATGGTATTGGTAATTGATAAAGAAGATACATCACTATTTTCAACAAAATCTAAAAGTTTATTTTGAACACCACTCTTAATATTAAAATATCTAACAGCTACTGGAAAAAGTTTTTGGTTTCCTTTATTTGAGGCATCACACAAAATTGAAAATGGTTGGGACGATTTTGTGCCAGCGTCCATTTCTTCCAACACTTTCTCGACACTTTTAGGTCCCAAACAATTTTCGATGATTGCTTCGGCTTTTGTTCTACCGCAATGAACTTCTTTTGCCAAATGAGAGTCGCGATAAACGTGAGAATTAAGTTTAATGCCACAATCGGTACTCAAATAACTATGATGGTGGTTTACGGCGTGATAAATTTGAGCTACTTCAATTATAGTAACGTAATTTTCTTCGGCTGATTCTTTTTTTGGTAAAAATGCTGTTAGCAATTTATTTTTGGATAATGTACTGACGGCACTGGAATGTCCTTTACTATTCCAATGAGTCTTTAAAGATTTTTCTCCGTCATGTTTAACAGTAAACCTTATATTACATATGCTACATTTAGCTATAAACTGGTCTATTTTAACTAGCCAATTTTTATACTGCGGATTTTGTTTCCAAGAATCTTGAAAATGTGTTGCGTACCTGGCTTTTTTATTTTTTAAAATGCCTTCAGATGACGAAGTACTTATTATTACCGTCTCTTCTCTTATTGTCAAACTGAAAACTATCTAAAAAAGCACTTCAACTAGCTTAAACTAACTTGCAGTAACTTTAATAATAAGTAAAATCGACGCAAAAACAACGGACAGCAGCAATATTGAATAATCGACAATACGCATAAACTCGCAATAACTGCAATCTGCGTCTTCGTCGAAACTCGAAACAGACCGGCGCTTAACGGGTGCGTGGTTGCCAAATCTTAACTTTTTTTTTGTGGTATAAGAATTATATTATTTTAGTTTTATGTTTTAATTAAAAGCGATTTTACCCGGAGAAAATACCTAGTAACCCGGAGCCCGGAGACGACATGCCAAAACCCGGCGTCTCCGGATGAAACCCGGAGAGGTGGCAACCCTATCTAGAAATCCCTTTTTTCCTGATATGCTTGCGGAAATGTTTTAAAACACAAAAACTGAATAGTCTCAAAGTTTGCAGTTTATCGATGTTGACTCAGCAAAACAATAAAAATAACATTTCCAACTATTGCGCATGTCACAAACTAAATTGAACGGTTTGAAACTAGTTTGCAAACTGGATTTTGTTGTTGCTAGAATATCTGACCGGTAGTCGGAATCCCGGATTTAATTTGCTAGAACGCGTACATTCGTCTGCGCAAACTCCGGACGATTTGGAACCTTTTGAAATCTTTGCTAGAACAAACCTTATATTTATAAGTCGATTTCTAATTATAC
This sequence comes from Cosmopolites sordidus, assembly GCA_031761425.1. Classification (NCBI taxonomy): domain Eukaryota; kingdom Metazoa; phylum Arthropoda; class Insecta; order Coleoptera; family Curculionidae; genus Cosmopolites; species Cosmopolites sordidus. The sequence continues at coordinate 878,548 of JARFXV010000476.1, read as the reverse complement.
TTTGATCTAGTATTCAAGACAATTTGCTATTAAGACATTTATGACTATAAAAAAATGCGCACACTTTCTCCAAATGCGTATACTTACCCCACACGAGTGCGCACACTGATCTGCAATACTGGTCAAGTGTGAACGTTTTGAATTTTTCTAATTAATATTTTTAAGTGTCAATATTTTATGTGTTATTTCTTACTTTAATTATTAGTTTAATAAATACTTTATCATATGCATGGTTTAATTTTTCCTTATTTATTATCGTCTAATTTTGCTACCACCTTGAATGCTTAAGTGCGCACACTCGAACCAAATGACTCTACATTATTCTGCTGTATATGTTCATATGAATGATGAACCTTTAAACTGTAGTAGACTATATAGTTCTTTTACTGCTTTGAATATTTTGAAGGACTTTCAGAAAATCACTTCAGAGATGGAATAAATGAATTGGAGAACCGCGGAAAAAAATGCATTGAGCTTAAAGGAGAAGATACGAAAGAATAAAGTAATTTGTTCACCTATAAACTTGTTTTATGATTTTAGCACCGCGAATTTTTCAATTACCCTTGTACAAAATGACTTTGGCAATGATCACCTAGTGGAGCTGAGAGATTGTATCGCAACCGGCGTATTCTCCGGACTATTCCTCTTCGAATTTTTATCTTTAACACCATCTTTTTAATAACCCCCTGATATTTTTTTAGGAAATCCAAAAATGCCTTAATGATTTTATCACACAAAAACCACCGAGTTTTTTTCGATCTGCGATTCGACAAGTGCCTGACAGGCGGCGAAAGTTATAGAAATTAAGGGGAAATAAGTTTGTATTATATTTTTCATAAATACATGTTAAAGCTAGTTAAAAAAGGCCGATAATCATAAGATTAATATTAGTCATGCTGATTAAACGAACAAACAATTTAACTAAAATGTCCACCACCTTTTCTGACCACCAGTTCGTCATCGTCCACACTGCCCGTTGGCCGGTCGGCCACCGCCAGCATCGGAGGCGGCAGAGGTAGGGGCGCAGGGGCAGAGGCCCCGGTCCAAAAGCGTCTCGGCCATGCCCCGAGGCCACCTGCTAGTCGGCAGATAAGACTGGGCGGGCCAGCGTGTGCTGTATGAAAGCACGTCTCGATAGCAACATCCGATAAACGGTCGGCCTTAAAGCACCGACTTAATTTTAAAATTATAGTTTGCGACTTTATTTATGAAATACCGGTGTTAGATTATCTGGACCGTGCGCAGTCGTTTTCTGCGCGGTATAAACGAAATACAGAGTCCTTTATTTAATCCCGAAACCTATGCGACCTATAAATATGGATAACCAACACCACAAGTTGCTAATGATTTGCACGAAATCACTAATTTTAACTAGAACATACGTTCATTGGTTTCTCTCAGTTTTTATAAATACCAGAGGTCAACAAATTTAAACTTTTTTCAGATATAGTCCATTTCAAGATATTTCGTTGCCCCGTTTTTTGAATGTTGTGTGTTGAATGTTGTGAACGTTTTTTGAATGTTGTGTTTGGAACAGCTATGTCGATTAGGAATGCTGTTTTCTTCTTTTTGTCCAGCAAAAATGTTTGGCCAGTTATTATTGTTCGGTCGTAATATAACCTGAAATCGGCTGAATCTACTACCTCTGCGGTGTATTTATAATAAGGAACTCGGTCTGTTATAAGGCTACTACGATATATATGCTCGTATATATAGCGTAGCTAGACCGTGGAGAGGGATATTAAAACAACAGAAATTTTCCATCCGTACACCACGTGTCCGACCGTTTCAGATTAGCGACTGCCATCGCGTCAAGACAAGTATCTTCCAGGATCGGGTCTAACAGCCGTCGTCAGCTGGGCTCGAATCTAACGCAAGGAGAGAGCTGATGAGAAACGGTCAGAGCCAGGCTAAGTCAACTGGCCACGTTGATTGCGGGTCGCAATATCAATGCAACTTGCGCCATCCTACGGTGAATGTTCGCAGCAGTCGAAACTACACGATGCATTCTATGGACAACTATATTGAAAAATACAAGTTTTTTTCAAATCTGAAACCTTTGTTCATAGTTTAACAAAAGAACAAATAAAACCAACCCTCATACCGATAAATAATATTGAAAACAAATCTATAACATCAATCAAATATTAAATCAGTCCAATTTGTATCTAGAACGTGTTGTATTCAAAAATAAAGTTCAAAAGAAGCAACGGAATTATTGACCGGATTAAGTATAGAAAAACATTATTTACTCAAGGCAAAATTTAAATTTTACTAATTAAAAAATATTACTATATAAAGTAAAATTACTAAATAAAAAATTTTTTATTTATTAAGTAAATCGATGTGATTTATAATAATAAATGGCCCTTAATTAAGTAAGTGAATGTATTTAATGTAATATTTAAGAAGATAAATAAATACTTGTTATCTTACTATATAAAAAAGGATCATTGGTGTGATTTTTCAACAACCAGGAAGTAGATTTTTCATATCTGCTAAAATCGGAATATTTAAATTAACTGACACAAGCTCAATTAATTAAAGACTTAACTAAATTAATTATTAAAGACTTAATTCAAAGCACAATTTATGCGATGTATGAAGAGGAAATTGTGCCTACTTTACATTGATTGCAACATCGACTAAGGAAAAATGAAACCAACATTCTTTGCAGCAGAACTAGATTCCCGAGAATATTATCTCAAATGGATTTTGCATATCGAACCATTAATAAAAGATAAATATTAATGAAATCACGACGATTGCGACGATGGCCGTTTGACTACTTAAACAAAAAATACAGATTAGAAAATCGTCTCATTATCTATCTTGATGAAACATGGTTAGATACAGATGAGACGCCAGCAAAAGGATGGGTAGATACATAAAGAAAATGCCAAAACAAAATTCCAAGGAACCATGACGACCACCAGAGCAGAACTTTTGAAGATTGGTTTATAAATAGCTTTTTGCCAAATGTACCTATATATATATATATATATATATATATATATATATATATATATATATATATATATATATATATATATATATATATATATATATATATATATATATATTATAAGCTTTACTCCAAACTTTGTTCTTGACATATATGTCCTTTAAGTTGAATAAAACCTATAATCTTGTCACCATAACTTTCTCGTGACACCCTACAATATCTTCATTTCAATTGGTTTACTCTGCCAATTATGTCACAGACTCTTGTTTGTTCCCCGATCCATGCGCGTATATATATATATATATATATATATATATATATATATATATATATATATATATATATATATATATATATATATACACACGTATGGGCTCTGGGACTACGCGTAAGTACAATTAGAGATTGTTGTTGTTAACCTTCCTTTGCGCCTATACTAATTTCATTTTTTCGCTATGAGCTTTTTTTCCTTTCGTCAGACCAAGTTGTTCCAGTCTTCCTACATTTTTCTCTCTCGCCAACCTTGTGTCTGAAACAGCCTCTATCCTGAATTTCACTTTGTGTAATATTTGCTGATCTTAGGTCCTCTTTAATTGCAACAATCCATTTAATTATTTCTACTTTAGCTCTACTCCTATTTTCGTAAAATTCGACTATTTGTCTAGTTAGCCTACTCGGATTCATCCGCTTTATGTGTCCGTAGAACTTAAGTCTTCTTTTTCTCATATCGCTATATACATCTGTGTATTGCTTGATTTCTTGGTTTTTTCGAAGTCGGTATATTGAGCCATTTATTTGTTTGGGGCCTAAGCTTTTTTTCTTATGATTTTTATTTCCTTCTTTTCAATGTTCTAGATGTCTCTCTTTCTATTCAAAATGAGCGTTTCTACCCCATATAGACATTCTGGCTTAATAACTGTGTTCTAATGTCTCAGTTTTGTGTTTTTAGATAGGCATTTTTGTTGTAAATATTTTGTGTAAGTTTCAATGCCGTTTCCATTTTTTGACATCTACCCTTATTGGCCGCTTTTTCCAATCCATTTTCAATGATTATTTCACCCAAATATTTCAATTGAGAGACTCGTTTGATGTTACCATATTTTGTTTTTAGAAATGGCGTTCTTAGTCTGTTGCAGGTCATGTATTGTGTGTTTTCAAAGGAAATTTGGAGTCCTACCTTTTCTGCTGTTTCTTTTAGGATTTCAATCATCAGCAAACGCCAGACAATCAATTTTGATGTTAGTTCTCCCCAGTTTAATGGGCTGGTCAATATTCAGAGCCGACTTTTTTTCACGCTACTCCTGTATTACTTTTTCTAGAACACAGTTAAATAAGAGTGGCGAGAGTACATTCCCTTATCCCACTCCAGTTTTAATTTCAAAGGCCTCTGAGATGTCACCCATGAATTTAACTTTTGACCTTGTGTTAGTTAATGTTGCTTTAATAATTGCCAGCGTTTTCAGATATAGTCCTTGTTCTTTCAAGATTCGGAATAAAGATTTGCGGTTAATAGAATCATATGCTTTTTTGAAATCCACAAATGTACAGACGAGATTTCTATTGTACTTAGGATCAACTTAGACTTGTACTTAGGATGTCTTAGGATCAACTTTAGATTCAGGATCTGTTCAGGGCAGGATCTGCCCGGTCGAAAACCTGCTTGATATTCACCAATTTTAGGCCCCTGTGCTCTGTCTATCTGTAACAAACTGGGAGAAGAGATATCCCTCTATAGTTGTTTACATTCGTTCTATGTCCTTTCTTATGTAGTGGATGGATTAGAGCATCTTTCCAATCTTTCGGAATGCGTTCGGTTCGCCAAACTTCTTGTAGAATTTTGGTTATTTGCTTGATTGTACCTGGACCAGTGGATTTCAAAAGTTCAGCAGTGATTCCATCTTCACCAGAAGTTTTTAAGCCGCTTGATTTGCCTAATTATTTCATCTTCATTCGGTGGTAATGAATCTGGGTTTGTTTGTTTAGGGTTTAGTGTTGGTAATTTGTTTAAGGGCTCAGGACAGTTTAGTATTTGTTCGCAAGTTCTTTGTAATTGTCTTGGTTATTTAGAGCTAATTGTCCGTTTTCCTTTTGGAAGCAAAGACTTTGCGGTTGATAGCCTGTTAATTTAGTTTTAAATGTTTTGTAAAAGTTTCGGGTGTTATTTTTTTGAAAGTCTATATGGATATACATATATATATATATATATATATATATATATATATATATATATATATATATATATATATATATATATATATATATATGCTGAATGATTTTGAATTTGAATTTTTCCGAGTGTACATTCGTTGGTGGGTCTCATTTTATGAAAAGATTATTTTTAAATACTGAGAAGTTATTTTTACTCGTCATTTTCATCTCGTTCGCATTGTTTTAGAACTCGTCATTTTCAAGTGTTTAAGACCCTTGATCGGATGTTTTCTCCCATGGATTGTGAAGCACTATCCATAAGATTTGGATAATACTGGATAAATATAATGTAAATAAGGAAACAATGAGAAGTATCTCAAATCTATACTCAAAACTACAAACTATGTCCGAATAAAAAATAGATTATCTCAAAGGTTTACAACTGTATCTGGAGTGAGACAGGGAGGAACATTAAGTCCCTATCTGTTTAACGTAGTAATGGACGCGATAATTAAGAAGTATAACAAAAGAATACATAAAACAACATGGGGATATTTCAATCTAAGATCTGGAGAAGAGAAACGATCTGCATTATGCCTTAAATGGACGGTATAAGGACCTGGGTAAAAGTCAACTGGCAATAAACAGAAGTAAAACAGAAATAATGGTGGTGTCGAGAAAACACAATAACATAGGAACTAGATTAGACAACACAGAGCTGGAACAAGTTAAACAATTTAAATACTTAGGAATAGCTATAGCGGAAAATGGAAAGATAGCAAAAGAAATAGAAGGAAGATTAAAAACCAACATTAGATTATATTATTCGCTTATTAGGAAAGTATTTTACAAGAAAGAAATGAAAACAGACACTAAGATTAGAGGACATTATGCACTACGCATCCAAACTTTGCCATATAGCTCCGAAATGTGGAAGCTAAATGACCATCCGAAAGGAAGAATACAGGCCTGTTAGATCAGAGTATTGAGAAGAATTATATGACTAACTCTGAGAGATCGCGCGTTAAACAAGCAAATTAGGAGGAGATTGGGGGTAAAATCTGTAGATAAAAGGATAATGCACGAGACTAAGAGAGTGTGGAAAATGGGAAAAACTGAAAGAAACACCACCAAAGAAATGGAACGATAAAATTGACAAATATTTTAGAAAAGTGAGACTGGACTGGAGAGGGGCTGAGGAACTTGCGATGGATAGGATAGATGGGAGTGGAGGAAGAGAGTGACAGGTAATGGCCTTAGCAAGAAACCTTAACTCGACACTGGCAATGGCCGGTAAATTAGTATAGATCATGATGATGATGGTATAGTGAATGAAAGAATAAATGCTTTTGAATTTGAATTTTTCTGAGTGTACATCTATTGGTGGGTCTCATTTTGTGAAAAGATTTGTTTTAAGTACTGAGAAGTCATTTTTACTCGTCATTTTCATTTCATTCGCATTAGTTTCGTACTCGTCATTTTCAACTGTTTAAGCCCCTTGATAGGAAGTTTTCTCCCATGGATTGTGAAGCACTATCAATAAAAATTCTGGTACATACGGATGTTTCGGCATTTCACACCTCAAGCTTCAATTCCTTCAATTTGATTACCACCAAAGCAAATGTTTTGTTCTGATGAAAATTTAAGTTTTCTCAAGAATTTTGTCATCTTGCTGATCGAAAAGGCTTACACAGGCTTACACAGTTTCTAAAGGAAATCAAGCAGCAACATTCCTTTAGCATCCAAATAAATCTCGTGCTTTAACATTTTCTGTCGATGGAACCATTTTTGCTTCATTTGATCCACTTCAATATTTTTCTAACCATTATTTAACTGATATTTCGATTCTAGTGTGTGTTATATATGTATAACTCATCCATAATTACAAAGGTACGCATAAAATAAACTGTATTGTTGTTAAAACAATCCAGATATCTCATGACACATTAAAACCAGTAAACCCAAATGAAATCATGTTAACACCAACTGCTGTGTTAATCTTGCAAACTACTTCATTTCTGACACAAACCAAACGTGTATTGCTTTGTATTCAATCAGTATTCAATCAACAACAAAAAGAAAATTGAAATAATCAAAAACTGAACGGCGTCCCTTAGAGTATACCAGTCAAATTCGTCCTTCATCTCCAGTAAAACCATCCAATACTCGACCCCCCCCCCCCCCCTCTCTTCATCCCCAATCTCCGACCCTCGCCCCTCGGGCATCCCTATTTCCTGACGCCGGCACAAACTAAGGGCGCATGCTCGAGGGGTATCGAACGGCTCTGCCCCGGGGCGGTCTGTTGCCCTCTCCCTCACCCCCTTGCCTCGCAATGCTCCCCAACCGCACCGCGTCGTTATCCCTTAACAGTCTTCCCCTCCCCCGTCCCTAAACCCCTCGGAAAGCGAATTTTAGGTTTCCCAACGAAATTAACCGTGGTCTTACATGGGGATCAGTTCTTAGGAAAAGTGTTGTGGAATGCCAGACGATGATGACGCCTGGTCTTCTTTGAATATTCAAAGAGGGAGTTTGAGGATAATATAAATTGCATCGTAAGACGAATGATAATCTAAGGATGAACTACTTAAAAAAATTGAAGCATCGTCTTATATACATCAAGAATATTTGATTAACTTATTTTTTTTTTAATTAAGAGGGACCTATGATGAAATTAACGTGAACGGAAGTGAAGTGCTAGTAAATTATACCAAATATTAAAATATTGTTGCACATTATCTATACCTACTAAGTTAATTGAAAATTTCGCGGAGCGACACCTAAAGTTTCATCCTTCGTATGAACATTTGTGAAGTTTCAAGTCGATCTGTCAATTCACTCATAAAAAAAAAACAGCAGCTTGAAGTAAACGCATCACTTTTATTTTCTAAAAGATTTGATCGATTAAATTCTTTGTTAAAAAAGGTTTAAAGGCAATGGAAATTCATAGTGAAATGGTAAGTGTATTAGGGGAGCCTGCTCTCAACAATCTCAAACAATGATTTGTAAGTGGATAGGAGAGTTTCAACGTGATCGCACAAGCCTGGATGATGATCCCCGTTCTGGATTAAATAAAAAAAGAGAATGCCTGAAGACCAACGACGAAGAGATGAGAGCAACTTTAATAATAAATAAACAGCGATTTTAATAATAAATAAACATTAAATAAACATTGGTTTTTTCTTTGGAGGACCTCTAAAATTTCTAAAAACACAAAAAGTTTGCGAAACACTGCACTATCGCAAAGACCGTCGAAATTCGTGGCTTTTTGGCCAAAAAACAGTGTCATATGCTTCAACATCCTCCATAATCGCCTGACTTATCTCCGTGTGTCTAATTTCTGTTGAATTATTGAGGCGATTCTGAAAAACGACAAAAAATCTATACTAGCATTGATTAAACGTGCCCAGCGGTCTATTGATGCAGAAGGGATGTATTTTGGAAATATTTTTTACAAAATAATTAATTGTTTTTGTTTTAATTTAAAAAGTTCCGTTATTTTTCCGATGTACTGTGTATTACTTTAATGCCTTGTACCTGAAGAAGGCACCGTGTGCCGAAACAATTGTCTTAATATTTTCTAATATAGTAGTAATTGAGACATGTCTCAGTCCCTAACCCTAAATTACTATTTTTGGGATTTTTTTTATTAGTCTACTATTCAAATTCCAAATACGCCTCCCCAACAAATTAAATATCCAATTTTAACGCCCTCCCATTTGGTTTTCCAGTTACTGGGCACGTGAGCTCCTCTTCAAAGGCTGTTTTCTCATCATAGCCACGTGCGATGGTTTTATTAGCTGTCCTGTACGTGTCACTGATACCCCGACCGCAAAAAAATAAGGTCACGTTTCCAATGTTTGTACAGTCCTTTCGTCAACTAGGCTCATCTGACACTGCTGTCTTAAATTTCGCTTCTTATAAAAATATTCCAACAATTATTAATCTAGCATAAAAAAATCGCGCATATCGAGAAAAATTAACAAAAATGATATTTAGTAAAAATTTTACTTAACCAAATAACCAAGTACAGTTGAAATTCCTTCCTCAGGGTGAGTTTTTTTAGTGTGTCTGAATTTCCGATAGGGCCCTTGTGGTCTGGCAAATCATCGTTGAACGTTTAACATCATAATAAAGTTGGAAATTGGCGAAGTTTATTATCAAAATCAGTGTTCTGTGTCCCAAACTTCTGTACTAGTACTCAAACTAGAGTACTTCGAAATTTTTTATGCACATAATCGCCCGAGCCAGAACTGTATTCGCCGAATTAACGGTGGAAGAAAGGAAAAGGAAATGATTTACGGTTAGAGGCGGATCAACATCTAAAGCTATTTAGCGACTGGACCTACAGCTTGACGTGGGTTCCGAACTACGGTATCAGCTATCGACAAACCCAGGCCATTACACCCCCCCCCCCCCCCCCCCCCCAGGCTATCAACCCTTGGTTATGTGCCCCATAAATATATCAAGAAGCCAAATGATTGGCGAGTGACCAACGTAGAATACTTCTCAGAAGGCATCCGGCCTTACCTAGCCTTTAACTGGCGTGACTGAGGGGTAATTTGTTGTCGGATTTTACACTCTTGCTAAGAAACAATCACAGACATTTAGATGTGGATATGCGTGAGGGTATGTGAGTGCGTATATGAGTGTATATAATTGTGTGTGTATGGCAGGAAGTAAGACGGACAGATAAATTAAATAAAAATACCCATCCGAGCGTTGGAATCGAACCAGCTACGTTTGGATTGCCAGGCTGGCGAATAAGCCACCAAACCACCGCGGCCGTCTTATTGGTAGAAGAGTACCGAAATCGAAGAGTGGTGGAAGTAGTGGAAGAGTACAGAATCGAATACCACTCAAAGAGTACACAAATTTGTGTGATCAGTTGATAAAGTATGTTTAAACAGTTATTTGATAAAGTATGTTTCATATAGTAGTATGTTTATATATTTCTATAGTAAATAAAACAAAACAGATAAAATATATAGTTGAACATATTCAGTTGATAAGGTATGTTTAAACATAGGTTAGATATTTATTATAGGCCTTAAAGACTGATGGTAGGCTGATGGTTCCAGTGGTTCCAGGATATGTTGTGGTACATAGAAGTTTTCTAGGAAAGTTATTTATTCCCCTCCATTCTGTCCTAAGATCTAAACTAGAGGTTCTCAACCTTTTCTGGACCACCGTCCTCTTTACGAGAACAAAATTCAAGGTATCCGTTACTATAATAGTAAATTATACCAAATATTAAAATATTAATGTCTGAATGATTGTGGCGTGTTCATATATTTTTTTTCTCCTTTATTTGGGTTTTTCGCCACTGTCTAAAACTCAAAAAATATCAAAAATACCTGTTCTTATTTAAAAAAAGAATCACTGGGTAAAAACAAAAAACCAAACGGAGACAAATTTCTCAGTGATTCTTTTTTGTAATAAATTTGCCTAACGAACAAAATTTTAAAGATATAAAAATGTTATAAAAAATTCTACAAACTTTCAACGTTAACGTTTCGGAGAGTACTCTCCCCCCGTTTTCAAAACTAAACTAAAAAATAAATTATATTAATTTGTAATATATAAAGGAACGAGTGAAATAAATATTTTTTTTTGTATATGTCAACGATACTTACTAATTGTTGTCAAGTCGATCTGTCAATTCATTCGTAAAAAACAGCAGCTTGAAGTAAACGTATTACTCTTATTTTCTAAATGATTTGATCGATTAAATTCTTTGTTAAAAAAGGTTTAAAGGCAATAGAAAGTTGATAAAGTATGTTTAAACAGTTATTTGATAAAGTATGTTTAAACATAGGTTAGATATTTATTATAGGCCTTGAAGACTGATGGTAGGCTGATAGTGGTTCCAGGATATGTTGTGGTACATAGAGGTTTTCTAGGAAAGTCCCACACTTCGACTATTAAAGTTATCCACTCAAAAAGGTGCCTTCTCTTATTTGGGAAATCTCTAGTTGGTCATGCATTAGAGTTAGTTGACAGCCAGATTTATTTACATTTGCAAATATTATTAAGAGTCTAATGTGGTGGTTTCTGTAACATGTAAGGCGAAAAATCGCCATCGTTTTAAAAAAACACTAAAAACCATAATTAAAGCAATAATGTAGTATGGGTGGATTTTTTCTGAAAATATTGTTAATAGAGTTTAGTGTGGTGGTTTGAAGAATCGATGTGGTTTTAAAAGTATTGCAAACTTCAATGAAAGCAAACGAACTATTATGTATATAATTTTGGGTAGTTATTGTTTTTATTCTGAATTGATTATTAATGTAGTTTACACATTTTAATCTACTGTAATAAATTATCCTAGTTGGGGGAAGTTCTGTTATGTATATTTAACAGCGTATTTTTTATTGAAATAAAATTAGCAAATTAAACAGTATGTATGTGTTTTGTTTTTCTAATTATGATTAATATTGTTTTTTCGTTCAAAAAATAGAAAATATCTTTTGGTTATTCAATATTTGACATTTTTCATTATTTTTGAAAATCAATATTACCAATATTACAAATATATACAAAATATTTCTATATATAAAATTATATAATTTTTTTGTTTGAGTATTAATTATCTGCTGAAGCTGCACAATTGTGACATTGTGTGAGTGCCTATATGAGTGTATATAATTGTGTGTGTAGGGTAGGAAGTAAGACGGACAGAAGAATTAAAGAAAAATACCCATCCGAGCGCTGGAATCGAACCAGCTATCTTTGGACTAACCCACCAAACCACCGCGGCCGGCTTATCGGTGGAAGAGTACCGAAATCTAAGAGGGGTGGAAGTGGTGGAAGAATCGAATACCACTCGAAGAGTACACAAATTTGTGTGATCAGTTGATAAAGTATGTTTAAACATAGGTTAGATATTTATTATAGTTTGAAGAATCGATGTGGTTTTAAAAGTATTGCAAACTTCAATGAAAGCAAACACGAACTATTATGTATATATTATATATATATATATATATATATATGTTTGTGCGTACTGTTTCACGGATGGAAAAACATGTATTGGGTTTTTTCCGGGAGTACATCCGGTTGTCGGGTTGGTCCCTGTCTGCTGGGAGCTTGCAGACGTTTCGCCAAAATCTCATTTGGCATCTTCGGTACTTACTGTCGCGAGGTTCGTGACTGTCTGAGAGATATCGGTTCGCCGTGTAATATTTATGTCTTCTGGCCTCGGTCTTAGTCGGTAGCGATTGGCTGGCACTGGTGCTAGCTCCGCCCCCTGAGGCGTTTGCAACGTCTTTGTTTCCAGTCGTGCTCTGCATGTTGTGCTGTCCGGGTCTGCTGGTCTAAGAACGCTTTTCCACGTTGGCGGCAAGTGTAGAGCGTCGTCCCTCTTGTTTAGGCTTCCCTGCTTTTCGATCTCTATGGCTTCTCTGACCAGACGTGTCCGAAAATGGTTTATGTTGGCTATTTCGTTGCAATGATCAAAGTTAATTTTGTGTTATGCCGATTTTGTTTGCTTGTTCCGTATGCTTACTTTATGTTCCTCTATTCTGGCAGATATTTTTCGGTTTGTTTGCCCGATGTAGATTTTGTTACAGCCTGAGCATGGGATGCGGTACACTCCTTGATTTTCTAGCCTGAGCTTGTCTTTCGGGTTTCTCAACGATGCGCCTATTGTTCGGTGAGGTTTGTATGCTGTCCTTATATTGTGTTTTCTTAAAAGTCTTCCGATACGGTCCGTTGTTCCTTTGATGTATGGCAGTGTTACGTTGAATGTCTCTTCGGCTTGTTCTGTCGTTTTTTGTGTTTGGTGTTGTTGTATTGCACGGTTGATTGTCTTTTTTGAGTAGCCGTTTTGTTTTAGAGTGTTCGTTATGTTGTTGAGTTCTGCCTGCTGTGCATCGTTGTCCGTAAGGCGGATGGATCTTGAACTTAAGGTGTTTGCTACTGTCTGGATTTGAGTGGGGTGGTGGTGTGATTGTGCGTTGAGATATCTGTTTGTGTGTGTTGGTTTTCTGTATACCCTGTGTCGTAGGCGCCCTTCTGTTGTTCTTGTGACTAGAACGTCCAGGAACGGTAGCTTGTTTTGTTCTTCAATTTCGAGTGTGAACTGTATTTTTGGGTGTTGGGAGTTCAGATGTTTTAAGAAGTTGTAGAGCTCCGTTTTTCCTAAAGGCCATATGACAAATATGTCATCGACGTATCTTAACCAGAGCTTTGGTTTGAGATGGGCCTTTTCAATGGCTTGCCTTTCAAAATAGACCATGAATAGGTTTGCCACAGCGGGAGAGAGGGATGACCCCATTGCTGCGCCTTCAGTCTGTCGGTAGAATTTGTTGTCGAATAGGAAATACGAGTTCTTTAGACAATGTCTTGCGAGATCCAGAACGTGGTCTTCAAGACGAGGCCTTAGAATTAATTACAGAGAACGAGAACTATATATATATATATATATATATATATATATATATATATATATATATATATATATATATATATATATATATATATATATATATATATCATCATCATCATCATCAGCCTGTATCGATCCATTGCAGGATGAAGGCCTCTTCAGCATGGTTCCAACTTTCACGATCATGATCTTTGCCACTCGGGTCCAATATACTTAACGATGTCATCAATCCATCGTGCTTTCGGTCTTCTTCGCGGACGTTTGCGATTAAGCGGTATCCACTCCAGGATTGCCTTGGTCCATCTGTTGTCCCATCGCCTCACTAGTTTTTGAATTGATTGCGATGTGGGTGTCCAGGTTTCACTTCCGTATGTAATAACGGGTAGAACGCACTGATCGAAGACTTTTCTGTTCAGGCAAAGTGGGAGTCTGCTCTTAAACACTATGTTGAGCCTACCAAATGTCTGCCAGCCACATTTAACACACCGTTTCACCTCCCGGGCGGTATTCGCCTCCATTGAAATCCTCTGCCCAAGATATATAAAGCTGTCCACAATCTCCAAATCCCTTCCTAAAACTGAAATTCTTCTGTCCTGAGCGAAGTTATTGAACATAACCTGACTCTTTTTCAAGTTTATTTTCAAGCCAATTGGTTCGCCAGCCCTTTGCTGTTCTTGTATGCGTCTTTGCAGCTTCTCTGGGTCTTGTGAAATGAGAACAATATCATCTGCAAATCTTAGATGGTTTAGGTTTACACCATTGATCTTTACACCATCCTGTTCCTAATCCAGTTTACGGAATACTTCTTCAAGGCCAGCCGAGAAAAGAATAGGCGATATTGCGCCACCCTGCCGTACACCTCGTTCTACATTAATTCCCACTTCAAGATCATGAAAGTGAATTGTGGCTCTAGCTCCATCATATATCGATTCTAATAGGTTTACATAGGCTCTCTCTACACCTTGGCTAAGCAGTGCATCCATTATCGCATGCTTTGAGATGGAATCAAATGCTTTTTCGTAGTCGATAAAAGCCAAGCACAGTGGCATGGTATATTCGTTGTGCCTTTCTATGACCTGCTGTACAACCTGGATGTGATTCATTTTACTGAATCCACTTGTCTGAATCCTGCTTGTTCTCTTGGTTGTGCGTCATTCAGTTTTTTTTAATATTCTTTTAGAAATTAATTTCTAATAGAATTAATAATATATATATATATATATATATATATATATATATATATATATATATATATATATATATATATATATATATATATTATAAGCTTTACTCCAAACTTTGTTCTTGACATATATGTCCTTTTAGTTGAATAAAACCTATAATCTTATCACCACAACTTTCTCGTGACACCCTACAAATAGTTTAATTATATTTAATGTGCAAATATTTTGTTTCTTATTTACATTTACATTGTTAATGTTTATTAAAAATTTTACATTGATGCTTTAGCATCTCGAACTTCAGCTGAATTAAACCGAATGTCATTTTTGAGAAAATCTGTTACCATAGAAATATCCCCAACAGGTATATTATCAGAATTAACCTTTATGAACCCTTTGTCACACATTACTGAACTAAATTTGTAACAAACAATATTTTATTTTACACTTACACAACAATAATTTTAACAGGATATATACAAATAGAAACCGTTGACAGTACTGACGTGAAAACACTTTACTATTATGACGTCACAAACATGGCTGTCAAACGTGGTGCGTTTGTAGTTACGTGTTTTTTTTTAATTTTATAAATTTTATTTAATTCGTAATTCAATATAATAAATTTTTAAAAAGTTTTTCGTTTCGTAAAAATAAAGGAAAAAATCGAGAATTATTTTTTATTCAGAAACCCAATTGTGACAGCGCAAAAGCGCAAAAAATCATGGGTAGACGCAGGCCAGCCTTTAACATGACAGCCAGTGCGCAATATACATGGAAAGAAGGCTTTGTCATGTATTAGGTGATTAGGTAGAGGAGCTGTGTATTACAAATTACTGAAACCTTTGGAAATGACTGCTGGTGATCGATATTGATAAAATTGAACCGAGCATTGAACGAAAAATGACCAGAATACCCCCAAAGACACGACAAAGTCTTTTTTCAACATGACAATTCTAGGCCCCATGTTCAAAATTTATAAAGAGCTATTTAGCTATTATTATAAACATTAAATGGGACGTCCTGTCTCACCCGCCATATTCACCGGACTTAGCTGCTTCGGACTAGCACTTATTTCGATTGATGCAGCGCGGACTTCCAGAACAAATCTTACATTCTTAGGAAGAAGTGAATATTTGACTTGATGAGTGGTATTCCTCTTTAACAAAAAGATGGAAAAAAGTAATACCTAACGATAACAGCCTATTACTTTTCTAACATTGTCTATTTTATTTAAAAAAGAAATCTCGAAATTCCTATTGGGTCACCCTATACTTCCTAGATTTACGTTATTTTGTTCAGATTAAAAGAAAATTCAATAAAAACCCGCACGAATTTATGGATCACTCCAAAACGAATGCATTTTAGTCCCAAGTCGTCGTGGGGGGAATAAGGGGGAAACAATCAGTGAACGTGAACGGTCGGTGGGTCTACGGTCCTCCGGAGGCGACGATGTGACTCGCAGATAACCGCTATGCCCGTGGCCGCGGCGAGGTCCGGCAGGTGCGATACCCAGACCGCGGACCGTGGGCGTTGCTTCCACGATTGATAATTGCCCGCTCGTTGCGGTCCAGCGCTGCGTCTCCTCAGCCTCCGGGTCTCTGCTTTTTTTTCTGCGTCCAGAATGATTCTTCTCGCTCTTCTTCTTCGCGTACGTCGACGTTTTTAGATTAAACTTCAAATCAAACGGGGTTTATGATGAAGGAGGATTAAATCAGGTAAATATTGTGGATGCGGAAGGTTTTAGAACTTCTATTCTATTATAAACATACCTGGAGGGATTGCAGATAGAGCTAATTAACAACTAGTACTTAGTTTAGTTTGGGGGGGGGGGGTGGGGGGGTATAGTTTTGATTTAAACAGTCGCAGAGTTAATCGGTCTATCGATTAATAATGTCGATTTTGCGGCGGTTCTGTTGGCGCTACTAATATATTTGTTGGTATAGACTAATGAGGTCTGTGGCGTTTTGGATTAAGTGTTTTTATACGAGTATAGTAGAAACATTATGATGACCTGTAATAATTTTTTTACGTCGAAAAAAAAAACAAAAAGTTCTCTTATTTTATCGGAGCACCGTACAGCAATTGACAGCCACGCTATATATTCCCCTCCCACAACCCCTACCTTTCGCCATTTACATTTTTGTTGTAGGTTGCTTAGTTTTCGAGATATTTCGATTGCACAACTTCCCCTATGATCAACTAGCCCCTCTCTATCTTACCAGAAATAGAAGTTTTGCCGGGAAGTTTAATAACCTTTCATTTGAAGAAAACTGCTGCTGTTAATCATCGACTGTTGGTTGAAGCTTATGGTGAACATGCTCTAACCCATAAAACTTGAGAACGATGTTTTAAACGCTTTAAAACTTGTGATTTTGATATAAAAGACAAGGAGCGTCCAGAACAGCCGAAAAAGTTTAAAGATGCAAATTTGTAAGCATTGGTGGATGAATACTCAATTCATACGTTGAAACAATTGACAAAAATATTAAATGTTGCCCCATCCGCCATTTCCGAAAGTCTACACGTTTTGGTAAGGATTCAGAAAGAAGCCAAATGGATTCCATATGAATTGCAAGAAAGGGACATTGAAAAGCGAAAAACCACTTGTGAAATCGTAAAGCTTGCCAGGCAGAAAAGAAAAGATTTTATGCATTGCGTTGTGACAGGTGATGAAAAGTGGACCTATTTTGACAACCCAAAGCGCAAAAATCATGGGTAGAACCAGGCCAGCCGTTAACAAGAAGACTTTGCTATATATTTGGTGGGATAGTATGGGAGCTGTGTATTACGAGCTGCTGAAATACGGTGAAACGATTGCTTGCGATCGATATCGACAACAATTCATAAAATTGAACCAGGCATTGAAGGAAAAACGACGAGAATACGCCCAAAGACAGTGTTCGGCCACATGTTGCAAAATGTTTAAAAAACTATTTGGAAAACGTTAAATTGGACATTCTACCCCACCCGCCGTATTCACCGGACTTAGGGGCACGATAGCCACATGTCCATTTGTCATACTAATGTCCAGGGATGCCTCAATCTCATGGTATGTCACATGACGATCTTTCTTTGTTAGTTCGCCCACAATATAGTATGTTTTCTGGCACAACAACTGATTTTAGATGACCCTCTTTTAATTCGTCCGTGAACGACCGACGGCCACGACTGAATTCACTAAATCAGTGATATACAGTGGTTTTAGATGGTACTTCATCGCTAAAAGTCAAAGTGAGTTGATCGATGCACTGTTGTTCAGATCCATCTCGAAAGCTGCAGTAAATCTTCGCACGAAAATTTCAATCCACGAGTTAATTCCAATTTTTTTACTGAGATGAAATTTTCAACTCACTAAACAACCCAAATAGCGTATGACAGAATGTTCCGAGTACGTATACAGTCAATCATGACAAACTTTACAAAGTATCTGTCAGATGGTACCTATCAGCACCATTGTTACTGATTCCGGATACATAAATAGCCACCCTCGTAGAATATACCACCTCCGCAAGCCGGTAATTTTGGACTCTGGGCCTAATTGCTAAGGAATGTCTTGCCGAACACGCAGCCTAACCTCAATTTGCTCCCTTGGCACGCATGTTATCGAAAAATTAATGGTTTTAAAGAAATACTTTAGTTTTAATACCGACCTTTATTTAAAGCTGTTTACTTCTTATAAAATTATCATCGAGAAACCCAACTCTTACTTCTAACTCTAACGTAGAGCTATTTACTTCTTGGTATAGTTATTTTAAAGCCTCCTCTTCCTCTTCTTCGTTTCCTGTTCATCCCTCCATGATTTTCCTTGGTACGCAGTTTTCTTGCATTATTACCACATCTGATTCTTTGAACCTCACATAATCTTTTATAATTAATTTTAGTTTCTTTGATAATTATTCCCTTTCTCCTATATATATATATATATATATATATATATATATATATATATATATATATATATATATATATATATATATATATATATATATATATATATATATATATATATATATATATATATATATATATATATATATATATATATATATATATATATATATATATATATATATATATATATATATATATATATATATATATATATATATATATATATATATATATATATATATATATATATATATATATATATATATATATATATATATATATATATATATATATATATATATATATATATATATATATATCATCATCATCATCATCAGCCCGCATCGATCCACTGCAGGATGAAGGCCCCTTCAGCATGCTTCCAACCTTCACGGTCCTGGGCTTTCCTCTGCCACTCGGGTCCAATATACTTAACGATGTCATCAATCCATCGTGCTTTCGGTCTTCTTCGCGGACGTTTGCGATCAAGCGGTATCCACTCCAGGATTGCCTTGGTCCATCTGTCGTCCCATCGCCTCGCTATATGGCCTGCCCATCTCCATTTCAACTGTTTTACTCTTCCAATGATGTCACAGACTTTTGTTTGTTTCCTAATCCATGCGCAGGACTTTCTGTCTCGTCTTGTAATGCCAAGCATACATCTTTCCATTCCCCTCTGTGCCACCCGAAGTTTTTGAATTGATTGCGATGTGAGTGTCCAGGTTTCACTTCCGTATGTCATAACGGGTAGAACGCACTGATCAAATACTTTTCTTTTCAGGCAAAGTGGGAGTCTGCTCTTAAACACTATGTTGAGCCTACCAAATGCCTGCCAGCCACATTTAGCACGCCGTTCCACCTCCCGGGCGGTATTCCCCTCCATGGAAATCATCTGCCCAAGATATATAAAGCTGTGCACAATCTCTAAATCCCTTCCTAGAACTGAAATTCCTCTGTCCTGAGCGAAGTCATTGAACATAACCTGACTCTTTTTCAGGTTTATTTTCAAGCCAAATGGTTCGCCAGCCCTTTGCAGTTGTTTTATGCGTCTTTGCAGCTCCTCTGGGTCTTGTGAAATGAGAATAATATCATCTGCAAATCTAAGATGGTTTAAGTTTGCACCATTGATCTTTACACCATCCTGTTCCCAATCCAGTTTACGGAATACTTCTTCAAGGCCAGCCGTGAAAAGAATAGGCGATATTGCGTCACCCTGCCGTACACCTCGTTCTATATTAATTCCCACTTCAAGATCATCAAGGTGAATTGGGGCTGTAGCTCCATCATATATCGATTCTAACAGGTTTACATAGGCTCTCTCTACACCTTGGCTAAGCAGTGCATCCATTATCGCATGCTTTGAGATGGAATCAAATGCCTTTTCGTAGTCGATAAAAGCCAAGCACAGTGGCATGGTGTATTCGTTGTGCCTTTCTATGACCTGCTGTACAACCTGGATGTGATCCATTGTACTGAATCCACTTCTGAATCCTGCTTGTTCTCTTGGTTGTGCGTCATTCAGTTTTTTAATATTCTTTTAGAAATTATCTTAGTGAAAACTTTGTACATCACTGATAGGAGGCTTATTGGACGGTAGTTCTTTAAATCTTCCTGTGCTCCTTTTTTATGTAAAAGGATCACTTCTGCATTTTTCCATAAGTCCGGTACTTTTTGTTCTTTGAGGCATTTTGAGTATAATTTTGCCAGTGTTTTATGTAACGTCCGACCACCAGCTTTTAGCATTTCGACAGTTACACTATCCTTTCCTGGAGCCTTGCCGTTCTTCATCAATTCTATAGCATTTGTTACTTCCTCCACTAGGATATCTGGCATTATATATTGTTCTTCCGTGGGTATTGCTGTCCCTGACTGGCTCTGATCTTCATATAACTGGGAATAAAACCTTCTGACAATCTCTAACATTTGGGGACAATTTCTAACATCTCTAACATATATATATATATATATATATATATATATATATATATATATATATATATATATATATATATATATATATATATATATATATGTGTGTGTGTCGAATCGAGAGACGAAACATATGTCATCCAGTTGAAGGGATGGGTGGGGCTCCTTTCCGGTCAAGCAACCAACAAACATGTTTATTCAGACGGAGACGTAGGTTGTTGTGTGTTCCACATGAGATTGTGGAACCCTCTGTATTCCGTGCAGTATCTTACTGTTAAACATGTTCTTTAAGGTCGTCCAAAATCAATTGTGCCAGTAAACCTCGATTCTGTACGCGAACTTATTAAAGCAAGATTGTCATGTAACATACCGTGAGATTGAGACATCCATGGAAATTAGTATGATAAGCATACACAAGATTTTACTTGAACATTTAGCCGAGAATAAGATTTGTCGTGGATTTAGCATAATTTGACAATCATGCTCAAAACGCATGTTCTGGAAATACCTCAATCAGAATGCAAAAAAGTGCCATGAAAATTGGTCCAGACGTATATAAAAGTGTATCGATCATCAAGGAGAATATTCTGAAAAACAATAAAACCATTTTTAATGATAAATAGTTCTTATAATTTCTTATTCCAGATACCTAAATAGCAAAAAATACAAACATAAACCAATAAAATATAATATTACTTTTTATTTCATTTTAATTTACATCTCAAATATTACGTGTACTATGACCACCACGACACCTGACGGCAAAATTTCGCAATCAGCAAAAACGAAAAAAAAAAACATCGCCTTAAAATTTAAAATATTTAAATCGAGGCCGCTGATGAGAAACAAATGAAGTGTTCATGGCATATTATTAGAATGGAATGCCCGAAAGTATCACCTCAATTACCTGCATTCCGATTGTTTTATCGCTCTTTTTTTACGCGCTGTAGTCCGGGAACATCTTGCCGCGAACGTGCGAAAATATTTGCTCGCTATTTAATTATTCTTTAAATCTATCCCTTAAAATATTAAGGGTTTCGATCTTTCTCCTTCTCGTTCTACCTTCCACTCATTCATGGCGGCGAATAAATCTTCAACGTCGGAAAATTTAATTTCCAAAAATATTGGGAGTTAAATCTTGCATTGAAACGCAACCCACATAAACTGGAATTCTAAACACCAAATAATTTTTTAAACTTCTCGACACGCGTTTCGTTAACCGTGTTAGCACCATCAGGAGATCTTTTATTCTAAATCTAAAATTTAACTGTATTCTAAACAAATTTCCAGATTGCCTCATTTCGAAATTAAATTCGTTGTCGGCTTCTATCATTTCGGCAAATTCACGACTACGATTGTTGTTGGCTTGGGCCAATACCGTCTTATACGAATGCAAGCCTAAGTCCAACCTCAAAATTTGCCAGGTTGTCGGTGGCGAGCAACCGAGATGTTGTCATTTTCAGCTACACTTGCTTGAACGGCGGCAATATTCTTAACTCTCTTAGTAGTATTTAGTAGTATTTCTTTACTTTCTTTTATAAGTTCATGTAGAATCTGGTCACCTTCTTCCAAGGAAATCTTTGGAAACGTCAAATAATCTGTAACATTTGGACAAAACAAAAAAAGTCCACAATTTAAGTCAAAAATCTAATTCATACAATTATCAAAAATGTAATCATCATTGCCTTCAAATGCTGAACACACTATGTGAAACCTTTAATGACATACAATACATCGTATGCAATCTTCGATTGGACTTCCATCTTCTTCAATATATATTTTACCTCAAAAAAAACATAAGATATCTTTGAATTTGTCGATTTTGCCAGTTTTTTTAAATTTTTTTTAGCAGTCTTCTTAAAAACTGAAGTTTTTTCATAACATTCTTAACATTCGCCTTATTTAAATGCTTGATTCTGTTCTTCCTTAATAGGTGTATTAGTTAGTTTACGTGCTGTTGTTGATTTAGCTGGCTGAGATATAGGTCTTAATTCCAAAGGGCTGTAGTGAGTCTTTGAACATCCAGGTTTAGGCGAACAGGCATGGCGATCAGTGTTACGGATTTCTTTTGGGGACTCTGATCGAGTTGTGGTGAGAGGGTGTTTGTGGGCTTCATATATTTCAAGAGCAGGAGAATTGTGAGGCAGAGAAGCACTAGGGATAGCTTCACCTGATATGAAATAATCTATGCTGGAGAATTTTCTGAATTGGAGTCTTGAATAGGGTATAGAATTGGAATTTGATTTACTAGATTGGCTTGCTAAGACTATACCTGGCTCAGGTTCATCAATCTCTTTTAGGGAAGGTATAATTTTAGCGGGATTCAAAGAATGTTTGCTTGAGAATGTGGCATCTACAGCCGATCTAGCTGGTTGATCACTACATACTTCTGAACATCCAGGTTCTGGAAAATCACCTAGAGCATCGCTATGGATTTTCGGGAAAGCTCCAGCTCGCAAGTTCAAATTGGATCTGCCTGCAAGTATATCAGCTGGTTCAAAATGTTCATCACCGATAGCGTGTTTGTCAACTGGCTAAATTCCAGGTCGTTCAAATCCATGAACTGAATTTATGGCTATAATAGTTTTAAGGTAAGCTGATGCTGGCAATCTGGCTACATCGTTTTGAGTAATAATACGTCCGGAATGAGCTTTTTAATAACAATGTTGACTTCTTGTTTTACTAGAAGCTTGGCTTGCAGCTAAAATTATACCCTGCTCAGGTTCCTCAATTCCTTTTAGTGAAGGTATACTTTCAGCGGGATTCAAAGAATGTTTGTTTGAGAATGTGGCATCCACAGCCGATCGAGCTGGTTGATCACTATATACTTTTGAACATCCAGGTTCTGGAAAATTACCAAGAGCATCGCTATGGATTTCCGGGAAAGCTCCAGCTCCAGAGAATTCAAATTGGATCTGCCTGCAAGTATATCAGCTGGTTCAAAATGTTCATCACCGAAAGTGTGTTTGTTTACTGGCTAAATTCCAGGTCGTTCAAATCCATGAACTGAATTTATGGCTATAATAGTTTTAAGGTAAGCTGATGCTGGCAATCTGGCTACATCGTTTTGAGTAATAATACGTCCGGAATGAGCTTTTTAATAACAATGTTGACTTCTCGTTTTACTAGAAGCTTGGCTTGCAGCTAAAATTATACCCTGCTCAGGTTCCTCAATTCCTTTTAGTGAAGGTATACTTTCAGCGGGATTCAAAGAATGTTTGTTTGAGAATGTGGCATCCACAGCCGATCGAGCTGGTTGATCACTACATACTTTTGAACATCCAGGTTCTGGAAAATTACCAAGAGCATCGCTATGGATTTCCGGGAAAGCTCCAGCTCCAGAGAATTCAAATTGGATCTGCCTGCAAGTATATCAGCTGGTTCAAAATGTTCATCACCGAAAGTGTGTTTGTTTACTGGCTAAAGTCCAGGTCGTTCAAATACATGAACTGAATTTATGGCTATAATAGTTTTAAGGTAAGCTGGTGCTAGCAATTTGGCTACATCGTTTTGAGTAATAATACGCCCGGAATGAGCTTTTTAATAACAATGTTGACTTCTTGTTTTACTAGAAGCTTGGCTTGCAGCTAAAATTATACCCTGCTCAGGTTCCTCAATTCCTTTTAGTGAAGGTATACTTTCAGCGGGATTCAAAGAATGTTTGTTTGATAATTTGGCATCCACAGCCGATCGAGCTGGTTGATCACTACATACTTTTGAACATCCAGGTTCTGGAAAATTACCAAGAGCATCGTTATGGATTTCCGGAAAAGCTCCAGCTCCAGATAATTCAAATTGGATCTGCCTGCAAGTATATCAGCTGGTTCAAAATGTTCATCACCGAAAGTGTGTTTGTTTACTGGCTAAAGTCCAGGTCGTTCAAATACATGAACTGAATTTATGGCTATAATAGTTTTAAGGTAAGCTGGTGCTAGCTATCTGGCTACATCGTATTGAGTAATAATACGCCCGGAATGAGCTTTTTAATAAAAATGTTGACTTCTCGTTTTACTAGAAGCTTGGCTTGCAGCTAAAATTATGCCTGGCTCAGGTTCCTCAATTCCTTTTAGTGAAGGTATACTTTCAGCGGGATTCGAATAAGGTTTGCTTGAGAATGTGGCATCCATAACCGATCTAGCTGATTGATCACTACATACTTTTGAACATCCAGGTTCTGGAAAATTACCAAGAGCATCGTTATGGATTTCCGGAAAAGCTCCAGCTCCAGATAATTCAAATTGGATCTGCCTGCAAGTATATCAGCTGGTTCAAAATGTTCATCACCGAAAGTGTGTTTGTTAACTGGCTAAATTCCAGGTCGTTCAAATCCATGAACTGAATTTATGGCTATAATAGTTTTAAAGTAAGCTGGTGCTAGCAATCTGGCTACATCGTTTTGAGTAATAATACGTCCGGAATGAGCTTTTTAATAAAAATGTTGATTTCTCGTTTTACTAGAAGCTTGGCTTGCAGCTAAAATTATACCTGGATCAGATTCTTCAATTCCTTTTAATGAAGGTATACTTTCAGCGGGATTCAAAGAATGTTTGTTTGAGAATGTGGCATCCACAGCCGATCTAACTGGTTGATCATTACATACTTTTGAACATCCAGGTTCTGGAAAATCACCAAGAGCATCGCTATGGATTTTCAGGAAAGCTCCAGCTCGCAAATTGAAATTGGATCTGCCTGCTAGTATATCAGCTGGTTCAAAATGTTCATCACCGAAAGCGTGTTTGTTAACTAGCTAAATTCCAAGTCGTTCAAATCCATGAACCATGTTTTAAGGTAAGCTGGTGCTAGCAATATGGCTACATCAAACTGAGTAATAATGCCTTCGAAATGAGCTTTTTAGAAAATGTTGACCTCTCTTTCAAAGTGTGTTTACAGTGGCGAGGTCCACTGGCTCCATCTTGTGAGTAATGTGCAGCGCCAAGGACACTATTATTACATGGTTCTTACTTGCATACTTAAGGGCAGGATAGTATTTGCGACTCTCGTGATTGTCCAACAATAGTATGGCCTTTTTATCAGCTGTTGGGCGGACTTATTCGACGAAGAAATGCATCCAAGAAAACTTCGCCTAGTGTCTAACCATTTAGAGTACAAGTGTTTTGAGTTTCTGGCAGAGTTCCGGCAAGAAATTTTGGCTGTATCTTCTTTCTTGCAAAAATCAGAAATGGTGGAAGAAAAGATTCAGCCGCATTTCAACAACCGATGACCGTTGTCAATTGCTCCCTCTTTTACTGAAAGGACACCCACATTTATTGCTGCAGGCATGACGTCTTCATTCCAAAAACCTTGCGTCATCTTTTTTTGTATTTATTCACCATCTGAAAATATTATTTTTCTGGAAAACGATGAAATACAAACAACAATTTTTTTTTTTTTAAATAATCAAATGTGTGGAAGAGGTGTTTTTAATTTTTTGTTGTTGTTCAGGAAGCATCGAAACTAAGACCCAAGTGTTTGGTTGAGCCGATAAGTTTAAGAGTGGGCGAGAAAATATGGTAAATGTAAGTCATAATCGACGTCTTAGGTTAGTGCAGTTAACTTAACATCGGTGTAGTTCGCGACCTTATCGAAGGTTACTGGCTGCTTACTATTTATGAAATCCCTTTAAAGGTGGGTATTAGCTTTAAAAGTGCTCAAACTCGCTCAAGTGCTCAATTCGCTTATGATCGAAACTCAACGTTTTTAAGAGTAAGGAATTCACAAACTGCTGGGAAAAATGTGTAGAGGGTGGAGGAGACTATGTCGAAAAATGATCAATATTTTTTTTTGCATTATCTAATAAATAATAAATATGTATAAAACAATTCCGGTTTATATTTGATTCTCACTCGTATTTATTGTTTGAATTCACTATTTAATGTTTCACATGCATTCATATGTCTAGATCATCTTATTACAAACATATTATGGCATATGCCGCTGGACTATTGCACGACGGAGTGCAGTCCGGCATACCGGCCAGACTTAGTGACCGCGAACATTTTCAAATACTTGTTTGCGTGTTCTGACATAGTTAAATCGTCAGAAGTAATCAAAGACAATGTGTAATTTTTGGACAATTTCGCTCTTTTTGGAATGCATAAGTAATATAAAATGTGATGAACCCAGTCCCCTCTAGGGCCTTTCTCACGATTAAGGGGACCTGATGAGACGTTGGCGGTGTGGGATGGCAACTGGCGATTGGTTGCTTTTCGTTTTCTGGGGCTTTTTCGGGGCCTCGCGCAAGAACGAATATTCAATTTACAAAAATATACCCTGCGAATATATTTTAGGCCGAAGCGAATAGGTATTCAACAGAGAAGATAAGAGTCTAGGAAAAATTCAAATATTGACGAGCATGCAATTTATTTTTCATGTTAGAGAATAGAAGATAATTCACAGGATAACAAGTCGGGACTGTACGACAGATGAAACCATCAGTTTGAAGTTATTTTCTGTTTGTCTGGATGTCTGTTTGGGAGATGGTGTTAGCATGATATTGTAGTGTGTGCTAAAGCATTAAGAATTTCATTCCGAAAATTTTACGCCTTATATTGCTCCTGGCAGTGGTTCTTGAATGATCATCTCTGAATGGAGTAGAGTGGGGCTTTTGCCGTGTAGGGCAAAAGTTCTATCTATGAATTTTATCTAAGAACAGCAAAATCTGGCAGCGTGTATACTAAACTTTATTAGTTTTTCAAGTGTTTAAGTCTCTAAGAAATTTAAACGGTATTGTTATAAGATTTGTGAAAAATATAAGGTAAGTTGTATTTTGGATAAACATAATCTTATTTTCTCATCTTAATATTTAAGATGTTTCATGAAATCAATAGTTCTAATTCTAAAACAAAATATGGGAGACTTTTAGGTTATGTTTTAAGAATCTGCAATACATATTATAGTGCCTACCGTATGGTTGCGCGTTATAACAGAAACTATTTTTTAGTTTCCGTGACATGAGGGGGGAAAGGTCCGATGTTCAGGATGGAGCAGTAGGGCGCAAGCGAACTTTTACCTCATCAGAACCATTTGTAATTTGTTTTTTTATTTTATTTTAGGTTTATTTGTTTTAGGTCATATAAAAGAAAAAAAATTGAAAAACATTTACTGAAGAAATGTTACAAACAACTGGACCAAGAATAAATAAAGGTATTTCCAAAAGAACCGCCGCAAAAGAGCTTGGAATAGAGATTAAAATCGGGGCATGGGGTTCCTAGCTTGGGAAGATAACGAAGTAATGTCTGAATGATTGTGGCGTGTTCATATATTTTTTTATTTTTTTGGGTTTTTTGCCACGATTTAAAACTCAAAATATATTAAAAATATCTACAAGAAGTTTGGCGAACCGAACGGATTCCGGAAGACTGGAAAGATGCTCTAATCCATCCACTACATAAGAAAGGAAATAGAACGGATGTAAACAACTATAGAGGAATATCTCTTCTCCCAGTTTGTTACAAGATTTTATCTCAATGTCTACTAGACAGAGCACAGGGACAGTTAGAACCGAACATCGGTGAATATCAAGCAGGTTTTCGACTGGGCAGATCCTGCCCTGAACATCAAAAACCCTAAGACATCAAAAACTGTACAATAAAAATCTCGTCTGTACATTTGTGGATTTCAAAAAAGCATATGATTCTATTGACCGTGAATCTTTATTCCGAATCTTGAAAGAACAAGGACTAGATCTGAAAACGCTGGCAATTATTAAAGCAACGTTAACTAACACGAGGTCAAAAGTTAAATTCATGGGTGACATCTCAGAGCCCTTCGAAATTAAAACTGGTGTGAGACAAGGGGATGGACTCTCGCCACTCTTATTTAACTGTGTTCTAGAAAAAGTAATACAGGAGTGGCGTGAAAAAAAGTCGGCACTGAAAAGTCGGCACCAGCCCATTAAACTGGGGAGAACCAACATCAAAATTGATTGTCTGGCATTTGCTGATGATCTAGCGATTTTAGCTCAAGATGTATTAACGGCACAGAAACAGATTGAAATCCTAAAAGAAACAGCAGAAAAGGTAGGACTCCAAATGTCCTTTGAAAAGACACATGACCTGCAACAGACTAAGGACACCAGTTCTAAAAACAAAATATGGTAACATCAGACGAGTCTCTCAATTCAAATATTTGGGTGAAATAAGCATGGAAAATGGGTTGGAAAAAGCGGGCAATGAGGGTAGATGTCAAAAAATGGAAACGGCATTGAGACTTACACAAAATATTTACAACAAAAAATGCCTATCTAAAAACACAAAACTGAGACATTACAACACGGTTATTAAGCCAGAATGTCTATATGCTGCAGAAACACTCATTTTGAACAGAAAGAGGGACATCGAGGACATTGAAAAGAAGGAAAGAAAAATCATAAGAAAAATCCTAGGCCCCAAACAAATAAATAGCACAACATACCGACTTCGAGAAAACCAAGAAATCAAACAATACACAGATATACATAGCGATATGAGAAAAAGAAGACGTAAGTTTTACGGACACATCAAAGGGATGAATCCGACTAGGCTAACTAGACAAATAGTCGAATTTTATGAAAATAGGAGTAGAGCTAAAGTAGAAATAATTAAATGGATTGCGGCAATTAAAGAGGACCTAAGATCAGCAGATATTACACAAAGTGAAATACAGGATAGAGGCTGTTTCAGACATAAGGTTAACGTTTGTAAGGTTGGCCAGAGAGAAAAATGTAAGAAGACTGGAACAACTTGGTCTGACGAAAGGAAAAAAGCTCATAGCGAAAGAATAAAATTAGTATGGGCTCAAAGGAAGGCTAATAACAACAAACGCCTCTAATTGTACTTCGCGTGGTCCACCAGGGCCCACACGTGAATAATAATAATAAAATTATCTGTTCTTATGTAAATAAATAATCACTGGGTAAAAAACCAAAAACCAAATGGAGACAAATTTCTCAGTGATTCTTTTCTGTAATAAATTTGCCTAACAAACAAAATTTTTAAAATATATAAAATATTCTAAATTAAATACAAACTTTTAACGTTAACGTTTCGGGAGGTCTTCTCCCCCCGTTTTCAAAACGATCTAATTTATAGATAGGAAGTAAATATATTTTTTATTTATGTCAACGATACTTACATTGTCAATAATAGATTTTAATGACAGTGCCTGTTCTGATAGTGTATTGAAATATTATTTTTGATTTTAGAAACTCAAGTGTTTGCCTTGTAACGGTATATACAATTTAAAAAAATAATATGTAACTATTTCTGCAATATAGTTTATGTTTACTTTTTACTTTGACATAGTCTTTTAAGAAATTATTACCGTTTATATTGATGAATCAATATTTTCGATATAATCTTATCCGTTGGAGATAACGGGCCATACTAAGGCCAAGAAAAGTTAAATTTTCAACTTTTGAGAATAAAAAAAGTTATCTTTTCTTTTATAGGCTATTTATTAACTGGGTTATTATTTTCTCCTGAATTTGTTCAATATATACTTGGAGTAAAAAGAAAATTATATATACGGGGTGTAATGAAAATAACCTAGGCGCTATTTAGTGACTTACAAACACCGACAAACACACACAAATACGTACACAAACATCCATGCCCGCACCAGGATTCGAACCCGGGACCATTGGATTGCCAGGCAGGCGATTAACCCACCAGACCATCGCGGTCGGCTAACACAGACCTTAACATTGATTCTTTATTGAACACCTTTATTGAACTGAATGTTGCCAAATCCACCAATTCCGAACGTTTACACGCATTTGGAAAGATCTAGAAGGAGGGACAATGGGTTTCATATGAAACATACCACTTGTGAAATTTTTTCTTGCCAGACAGAAAAGAAAAGGTTTTTCTGCATCGAGTTTTGACAGGTGATGAAAAGTGTATCTAAAATCACAGTTTAATTTTAGAATTAGATTGTATCATTTCCTGATGCTAGTGATGCTAACGTGGTTAGCGAAACGCGCATCGAGAAGATTAACTCTTACCTGGTCTTCGTTGTCTGAAAGACACTTACGATAATTTTAATTATTGTGTTGGCAACACTGTTTGGCCAACCTTATCTAGCGTCTCAGTACCTTTCCATTACTTATTGAGACGTATCACCGTGCTCTTGTTTGGTCTTTTACCTTTGTTTTGATTGGTTTTTATTCAATTATTTTAACTCACAGTGTCTC
Organism: Cosmopolites sordidus; assembly: GCA_031761425.1. NCBI lineage: Eukaryota > Metazoa > Arthropoda > Insecta > Coleoptera > Curculionidae > Cosmopolites > Cosmopolites sordidus. The sequence goes on along the minus strand of JARFXV010000476.1, from coordinate 847,874 downwards.
ACAAACACGGACACAGAGTTCACCACGTCAACTTTTTTTTCGTTCGTATAATCTTTTTAGTAGGCTTTTATTATTGGTAAAGCTTATTTTATAAATAAATTTTAATTTTTGGATTAATGGAGGATTAACCTGGGCCCAGTAAACAAGTTCGTTTCGATGACACAGAACTTGAAAATATAATTTTTGACTATGAACTTTCTGATGGGGACTTTTCAATTGATGATTCAGATTAAGATCCCGATTTTCAACCCCTTGACACAGAGGAGGTAATGAACGAAATATATTCCGAGGAAAGTGACTCTGACGTTTCAGATGATGATTCTGTCGGATCTGATGTTGCGATAGTTGTTGTACAACCACCCTCTGCACAATTTCCAGCAACAACCAGTAAGTCAACTTTACCATGGGAAAAGAAATTGTTATACGTGGAGCAAGACTCCTCCTCCCCTGAACAGGAGAACTTTGAGTCATAATGTAGTTAGAAAACTCCCTGGTGCACTGAACCCAGTGCGTTTATTAGGGGACAATACTAAACTTGAAAATATTTTCTTATTGCTGATAAATAAAAACATGTTGGATGAAATCATTCTACGAACAAACCAAAAAATGCGGAGTGTAAAAGAGTCACTGCCACAAAAAAGCCGCCAAAAAAAAACAGCCATCTCTTTCATTTTTAATAAGTTTGTAAGCAACTGTAAAGAGCTGTATTGTTTATGGTAGTACACTTGCGTTGATGAAATGCTTATCCCCTTTCGAGGCCGGTGTAAATTTGGGATGTACATGCCCAACAAACCTAACAAATATGGCATCAAAGTAATAGCACTGACAGATGCTCGAACGAGTGATTTTTATGATGCATATGTGTATACCGGAAGAGGTGCTGATGGCGAAGGGCTAACTGCTGAAGAAAAAAAAAATGTTAATACCAACTCAGTCTGTACTGAAGCTTACAAAATTCATTAAAAACTCAAATAGAAATGTCACTGCCGATAACTACTTTTCATCTGTTGAGCTTATAAGAGAATTGAAGAAGAGAAAAATAACCTACGTCGGGACAATGAAAAAAAATAAAAGAGAAATTCCCGAAGAATATTTGCCCCCGCCCCCTCCACCAAAAAGAAAAAATATAGAAAAAGTAGTAAGAAGAGAAGTAGGGTCCACCTTATATGTATTCGACTACAATAATAATTTTACCCTCATAAGCCATGTGCCGAAAAAAAAAAATGTGATTTTGATTTCTTCAATGCACCATGAAGTTTCTGAAATTACAAACAAACGAGGCAAAAGTTTACCAGAAATTATAGACTTTTACAACAATACGAAATGTGGGGTCGATTCAATGGACAATTGTTGGAAAAATGCGGAACGTATAGAGATATTTGATTTTATAAAGCACACTGCTTTGACACTGGTAAAACCGGAGCTGATACGCCGAGAATCTTCCCCCTTTCTAAATAATAATCTAAAACAAGTCAGACTTGTTTAGAGACTACTAGAGTATTTCTTCACCATGCCGCGCCGCCAGGGTATATTTTTAGAATTTGCGAGTATTTTTAGCACATTTCATTAAAGATCAAACGTAAAAAAACCCAAAGTGTAAAGTAGGTGTCCGACAGACACTGCTGAAGTCGCGTAATTACAAAAAAGGCACCAGATCATAAGACCGTAAATCTCTTAGAGTTTAGTGTTTCACGCCGAAGGTTCCAATAGAATTATATTATTTAATTAAAACGAAATTGTTTATTCTAATTAAGAGATTCGAACACAGGAATTTAACTGAGACGAGAACGAAATGAGGGAGAGAGGAAAGCGTATGAAAAAGACAAGAAAATCTAGTTAGGTTGAGACAAAAGACGGGCATTAAATATTTTCTTGTCGGGAACAATATTGGATGGAGATGAAGGAGTCGGTTTATGAGTCATTTGCTTAAGAAGGTTTGAAAGGAATTACGGTAGGGAAAATACTTTGGCCAAACCCTAATTGGGTAAAAGGGATATCGGGCTTGTTTACTCGACAAAAGAACTTGGGGAGAGTCTCGGAGTTTATTAAATAATCTCAGTTATTTTTATTCTGAACGGAAGTACGACAATGATTACTTCGTTAGTTTTGTTATATTTTGTTTATAAAGTTGCAGCACTTCTTAGCATGGCATTAAATATTAGTTGAAAACATTTGAAAAACAATTTTACAATCATCGCTTTGTCAGAAGTAGCAACAACGGACATTTATCCAAAATTGTTTCCAAACATTAATGTCATTGAATGTTACACGGGCGTAGCCAGGATTGGATTTAGTTTGGGGGGGGGGGGGGGGGTGTTTAGTTTGAAGTAAATAAAACAACAAAAATATACTTACATGCTTACATACTTTAAATCAAATGGTTAAATTAATTTCGTTCCTCTGCGCTAAATCTAAAACCATTAAAGAAGAAATCTTCGGCTTTTTCTATTAAATATATCCACTACTTCATCTGCATGAATTTCTGTTCCATAGTGAATGTTCATGAGAGCCAAACCATTAAGTCTGTTTTCACGTGTCGTGTTTCGTAAATAGTTTTTCAGTCTTCTTAGGCTCGAGAAAGACCTTTCTGGGGTAGCAGCGGATACAAGAATGGTAGCCAAGATTGTATTAGGATAAAGATTGTTATCGCACATATCTAGGTATTCCAAACTAGATTTCGGTGTGGGCGAGATACCTGTCAAAAATAATAATTCAATTGTAATAATTCAAATAAATTTAATAAGTCAAATGTAATAATTGAACTCTCTTCACTCCTCGTATTTTTTCGGTATAATATTAGGTAATATTTGGCTTATTTCGGGGGGGGGGGGGGGGGGGGGTGTTTGAACCCCCCCCCCCTTGGCTACGCCCGTGGAATGTTATTTTATATAAAATAATTATTTCCGAGGCTTCTAATTTGATTGTTGTAATATTTAAATTTAAAGTTCGGACGCACTAAAAAAATAACCCAATACAAACGATATCGAACAGGAAAGTGGACACAGAATAATTAAAGATCAAATACTCAAATCAAAATTAATAAAAAAACAAAGATAATTTATTATTCGTTTTTTTATTTGTTTCAAATACAGTTCTATTATTGAAAAAGGAAAAAAGTTTAATTGATCTTGATCAAAATATCACCTATACGAGCCAAACACGGATTCTAATTAAAACAGAGCAAATTAAATTTCTAAAAACACGGACGAGGAAAACATCAGCGAAGATTTTTGAAGGAAAGAACATAAAAGAATAGTGGTTTAGAAGAACATATCAAGAATTTAGGAAGTTGTATAAGGAAACAGGCATAGTAGATATTTTTTGGGTTTTTTGCCACGATCTAAAACTCAAAAAATATCAAAAATATCTGTTCTTATGTAAATAAAGAATCACTGGGTAAAAACAAAAAACCAAACGGAGACAAATTTCTGTGATTCTTTTCTGTAATAAATTTTCTTAACGAACAAAATGTTAAAAATATAAAAATGTTCTAAAACAATACCAACTTTTAACGTTAATCTTCTCCCCCCATTTTCAAAACGAATCTAAAAAATAAATTTTATTCATTTCTATATATAAAGTAAAGATAGGAAGTAAATCTATTTATTGTGTATGTTAACGATACTTACATTGACAATAATAGTTTTTTATGACAGTGACATACTCCCAAAAAAAATATATAGCTGAGGTTTACTGTGAGGTCTTCTCCACCCGTTTTCAAAACGATCTAATGCATAGAGAGGAAGTAAATATATTTTTTGTTTATGCCAACGATACTTACATTAACAATAATAGTTTTTTATGACAGTGACATACTACCAAAAAATATATATAAGTGAGGTTTACTGTACTGATTGTGTATTGAAATACTTAAATGTTTTTAATTGTATTCTTTAAAATCGGGAACCATATTGAATTTAAATCTACCGAAGGCATAGCAATACAGTTATTTTTATTGAAATTAATTATAGCGGTTTCTTTTAATCTTCTGTATTTTGTAACCGATTCTTTTAATACCGTTTTGGAATTATTCAAATTCCACACTTTCACATCTTTAAAATTATGTTATAAAATCAAATTGAAACTACAGATTTTTGTGTAAAAATCAACTTTTATTAAACATTTCTTACATTAAGCAACAGAAATTATTTATTTTCTATTAATTAAGTATAAGTAATTAGTAATGTATTTTAGATAGATTAATCTTAAATGTTTGACATAGTTTAATAGTTTTGTTTAATTTTACCCTTACTCCTAACAACAGTTTTATATTTTTAATTCAGCCTTATTCATATAATGACTAATAATCTAATTACAACTTTCTCTTAGATGGTATTAATTAGTATGATATCAACCTATGGTGATAACTTTTGAAAATACGCTGTTAAGATGCAAATGGCATGTATTGTATCATCTCCGAGCCTGTTTCTGAGTGAACTGTAAATATATCCTGATACTGAAAACGCTCTCTCGGCTTCTACGCTAGTAGGCTGAACCGTCAGGATATATTCATAGGCGAGCGTCTCTGTTACCATCGAACTCAAAGAACCTCATTTCTTTCTTCAAAATTTTCTCAAAGTCCTTTTGCTTGTTGTTTTTTCTTAAATATTTCTTTTTCTTGTTGAAGCTGTTTTTCTAATTCTTCTTTTAGCGTTAGAATAGGATCTGTACCAGTAGCAGATGTTCCAGTTATAGGTGTATTTTCCAAGACGTCATCTGCATATGTTTCATCGTCTTGAACTACGATTCTTTCTATTATTTTCTTAATTCTTGGCGTATTGCAACTGTTCTTGGCATGAAGAATATATAAGTACGATCTGTATTTTTGGCTTCTTCGTCGTACTTTTTCGGATTTTGCAAATAAATCTAAACTCCTGTTAAATCAGTGCGGCGTTCTTGAATACGTTGATGTAGAGACTGTGACAACTGGTTACCCAACACCGTGTTTTGTTGTTGCAATTTATCCAAAAGAAATCGAACTGTTTTGTCCGCAATGATAAGCGTTGACTCTCACCTACAAAGTGCTTCAACTCCTAATTTAAAAGGCTGCAAGTTAGCATTGATATCTTTAATTATGAACCACTCATTATCGCTGAATTTAATCTCAGATTCAATTTCAATATCGATTAATGCTTTATCAATATAATTCTTCAAATTGTAGAATCGTTCGAACATATTCAAAAGGCTATTCCAGCCAGTACGGCAGTCTAATATCAATGCCAATTCTTTTTTAGGGCCTTCTTGTTCCTTCACATATTTTTGTAAGACGTCATTTTTAGTTGATGACGGCTTAAAAATCTTGACCACTTTCCGTACTTTCTTCAATAGATCGTCATATGTTGTAGAAATCATTTCAAGTGGCAGTGAATTTACATTTACAGTCACATCCGGCGGAGTAATCCGCTTCACTATCATCGATAACCATATCCAAACAACATTAACAAAAACAAAAACTACTTTAAGTCATAATGTTTCACGCAACATTACGACATTATATTGTTATTTACGACACACACAATCTGATTTTAAAATAGCACAGAACAAAACTAAATCGAAAACATTAAAATACATTAATAAAAAACATTAAGTTTTATTCCTTTTTAAAAAATGAACTATCACAAAGTAACGGACAAATCCATCAATAATTATTATTGTTATTAATAACGTGTCTGTTTTGTCTGGTATCAAAAGTTTTAAACGATTTATCTATGAAATTTTTTGGGTAATTGTTTTTTATTAAAATGTCTTATGTGATTTGTTTCTTTTTGTAGTGTATCACTGTCGGTACAAACAAGCTTTGCTCTGTCATAAACTTTTAATTACTCCTATTTTGACTGATTTTTGAGTGATTGGAAAAGAAATTGAGATATCTATCTGTGTTTGTCGGTTTTCTGTAAGCTGTATTTTTTAATGGGTTGTTTTGTCTTAATAATAGTTTTAATTTTATTTTACATAAGAACAGATATTTTTGATATTTTTTGAGTTTTAGATCGTGTGGAAAAAACCAAAAAAAGAAAAAAAATCACACAATCATTCAGACATTACTTAGGCATAGTGCATGTTATAAAAACCCAACTTGGACAGAACGTCGATGGGAAGAATACCTAAGATGCTACTCCCACATAAAACAGGACAAAAAAAGAACGGAGGAAGATCATAAGGGAGATGGAAGGCAGAGATATAGAACGACCTGAATCAGCTAAAAATCACCAGATCGATAGAAAAGGCAAGGCAAAAAAAGGAAATGGAGGAGCTGGCTCGGCTCGACGAGCCAAATTTATTTATGTCTCGCCCTGTAAACGACGATATGGTTCAGACATCGGAAACCGAGCGCGCCGTTGAAACTGGCCCACCCGTTCCCAAATCAATCTGTTCCGCAGTCTCGAGTAGTCCGTTAATTACATTTTTGTTTCGGTATCACCATAAAATAAAAACATAATTTTCCTTCATCAACCGTTTCGAAATGAGTTTGCACCAATCAATTCGGCAATCTGTCAAGCAGACCCCGCACTAATTTAAATGCCACTCCATGAATTATGTGTGTGTGTGTGTGTGTGCGCGCCCTCTTGTCCAGGTAGAACGGTAACCAGAGGCGCAGGCCTGAGGCTTTAAGAACACGCTGCCACTGCTTGACCATTTTCTGTAGCGATCTTCTTAAAGTTACGTTGCTTTTGTCTATAAAATTCGCGCGTCTTACGTCCTGATGCAACCATTTATTTTTTCTAAGTTGGTATGGCTGTCCTTGACATCTAACAAGTTAAAATTAATGGGACTTTGAGTTTCGGGAACAGGAAATAGTCACACGGAGATAAATCAGGCGAATACGGAGGATGTTGAAGCACACTGTCTTGTTTTTCGCCAATTGTGGAGTCTCATTTAAGGCGTGTGTTTAAATTTGTTTAGATCGTTTATCGAAATTTCGCGAAACATGTCTCTAGTCGTATTTAATTCCTCCGCTCTGCATCTCACAGTTGAATTCGCATGGCAGGTGATAATTTCACGTACTTTTTCCACCAGTTTATCGCGATTTTTGTTTTTTTTTCTAGTCGTCTATTGAAATTTAATCCTAGTTCTTTGTTCCATAGTATTTTTGTGATAAAAGGCACTGTCACTTTAAGCACCATAACTAGACAATCCGTGGATCGATTCTAATAATGACGGTCTTATTTTATAGAGGAGATGTACTGGGTTTCTCTCAGTAGTCATTCGTTGTAAGTTTTCATAGTTAGAAAAAAGGTTTGGAATTTTTGAAGTTCGGCGTTATTTAAGATTCTCTTTCGTTTTAACATATGTTTAGGGTCATAGCACTTTCGGTTATTCCGGAAGTCGCCAGTAACTTCTTTATTTTAAATGGACACTAAACAAACACTAAACAACAATTAAAGACTGACATTAATAAGACATTACAACAAATATACGAAAAAGTAACTGCAGTAGATTTTAATCACATTTATAATAGCGTCTATTCCAGTTACATATATCACTTCAATATCCAAAAAAATACTCACATTAAGAAATTTAAAAATTTAATTATTGAAAAACATGGAACACATACAAAACACATTAATACACATACAGCCAAAAATTTCATTAATAAAACTGTAGTTAACCTTTCAAATAAAATATTATCTGATTCTGAAAAGTATGTACTTTCTAAAGGACTAAATTTTAGTGTTACATCGAAAGATGTTCCTAAATTAGACCTTATTTCGGCAGTAGAGTCTGTTGCTCAAAAATTACCTTTGGAAAGTGCAAATGAATACAGAATTAGGTTAAAACTTATCTTAGAAAAACAATTTAACATCAAATCAAATTTATACCATGAGGAAAGGTTAGCTATAGATAAATTAAAAAAAGACACATCTATTAAAATATTGCCATCAGACAAAGGTAACGCCACAGTTATTCTGGACATTACAGAATATAATAACAAAATTAAAACTTTAATTGATGAGGGAAATTACACTAAAATACTTACAGATCCAACATTAAAAATAGAGAGACAAATTTACAATATATTATATAAACACAAACGTGAATTTACAGATCTAGAAAGATCACAACTTACACCACATTATAGTAAACCACCTCATTTCTATGGTCTACCAAAAATACACAAAACTAATATAGCACTTCGCCCTATAGTTAGTAGTATAGATTCCCCATGTTATAAACTAGCAAAATTTTTATTAAACATTTTAAATCCACTTTCGGGTAGAACAAATTCATATATTAAAAATACTTCAGATTTTTTAGATAAAATTTCGAACATTAAAATTACAAACCAAAATTTAATGGTTAGTTTTGACGTGGTGAGTTTATTTACTAATGTACCAGTTGATAAATCACTTTTAATAGTTAGAAAGAGATTAGAACATGACACAACATTAAAAGACCGCACTAAACTAAACATAAATACAATTTTAGAATTATGAACTCTGTGCTTAAAAACCACATATTTTCAATTAGAAAATGATTATTATCAACAAAATTTCGGAATGGTAATGGGTTCTTCTTTTTCTCCTTTGATGAGTAATATCTTTATGGAGGAACTCGAGAATGACATATTAAATAAATCTCTTAAAAAGCCATTAATATGGCTTAGGTATGTTGATAATATTTTTGCTATATGGCAACATAGCATTGAAGATCTAAATATTTTTTTACAAGTTATAAATTCTCGAGACCCTACAATTAAGTTTACTTTAGAGATGGAGAAGGAGAATAAATTGCCATTCCTCGACACTTTAATAATAAAACAAAACAACAAATTAAAAACTACAGTTTACAGAAAACCGACAAACACAGATAGGTATCTCAATTTCTTTTCAAATCACTCAAAATCGGTCAAAATAGGAGAAATTAAAAGTTTATATGAGCAAAACTTGTTTGTACCAACAGTGATACACTACAAAAAGAAACAAATCACATTAAAGACATTTTAATAAAAAACAATTACCCAAAAAATTTTATAGATAAATCGCTTAAAAATTTTGATACTAGACAAAACAGACAAGTTATTAATAACAATAATAATAACTCTCAAACAATTAAACTCACAATTCCTTATATCCGCGGTATTTCTGACACAATTAAAAGAGTAGGAAATAAATACAACATAAGAACGACATTTAAAACAAAAAATACTCTTAGATCGCTATTAACAAAGACTAAACCAAACAATATACAACAAAATACCAAAAATGTGGTTTATAAAATTTGCTGCGAATGTGGCAAATTATATATAGGTGAGACATCTAGACCGTTAGATGTTAGAGTAAAAGAGCATAAATACCTTCTTAGAAAGGCCGATTTTAATAAATCTAGAATTTGTCAACACGCATGGGAATCGGGACATAAAATCAATTGGAATAATTCCAAAACGGTATTAAAAGAATCGGTAACAAAATACAGAAGATTAAAAGAAACCGCTATAATTAATTTAAATAAAAATAACTGTATTGCCATGGCTTCGGTAGATTTAAATTCAATATGGTTCCCGATTCTAAAGAATATAATTAAACACATTTAAATATTTGAATACACAATTAGTACAAAAAACAATCACACAGTAAACATCACCTATATATATTTTTGGTAGTATGTCACTGTCATGAAAATCTATTGTTGTCAATGTAAGTATCGTTGACATATACAAAAAAATATATTTACTTTCACTCGTAACTTTATATATTACAAATTAATATAATTTATTTTTTAGTTTAGTTTTGAAAACGGGGGAGAGTACCCTCCAAAACGTTAACGTTAAAAGTTTGTAAAAATTTTTATAACATTTTTATATCTTTAAAATTTTGTTCGTTAGGCAAATTTATTACAAAAATGAATCACTGAGAAATTTGTCTCCGTCTGGTTTTTTGTTTTTACCCAGTGATTCTTTCTTTAAATAAGAACAGGTATTTTTGATATTTTTTGAGTTTTAGATAGTGGCGAAAAACCCAAATAAAGGAAAAAAAGAAAAAAAATGCATCCAGCTGAGGCCAACCGTTGGCTCTGTCACGTGAAGGTAGAGTGTTTGGGAAATCACTAAAAAACTTTTTGAGTATCTCCAGATATCTAGCCCCATTCAAATTTTCATCGTACACTTGATATGCCACTCTATTGTCAAAGTGGTCCTGGTGATTATGTTCCCTTATGACATGTGGATTGTCTTGTGCCCAGTTTGGCGGTTTATAATTCCTTGCCTGCTGAATTTTGATTCATCAGTCCACATAATCTTATGAAGAAATCTCGGATCTTCCGTTATTTTTATGCACATGAACTCGCAAAAGTCGACTCGTCTTGCCTCATCACCAAGACGTAATCCGTGCACGATTATCTCAGAAAGAGAATGCTTTTTATGTTTTCTTAATATTCCGTGGATTGATGCTCTTGAAATACCCAATTCAAGCGCTGCTGCTGAAATTGAACTCCGTGGATAAGCTTAAAAATAAAACAACACATTCACCTCGTTATCTTCATTATCTACGTGCTTTATGTGATTTCGTGTTGCCCTTACACTCCCAGTTGCCAAAAATCGAGCTTGGATTGTTGCAAATTTTCCGGGAGCCATTGTTGGTAGGTTCGGATATCGTTCCTTAAATAATCTGCATGTTCGTGTAACAATTCGTCCACATTCACCATGCATATAAAACAAATTTAAGAGATCAGTATTGAAATATTCTTCATTATTCTCCATTATAAACTGTACTTGAAATAATTAACAAAATTACTAAAGTTGTAAGTAGATACCTCACGAATTTGTGAGCTGATACTGCTTTGACATAATATCAACATTGTTTCAATTCCTGTCAAAATCAAGGCTTACTAGATAGGACTTTTGGTGTTTCATCAGTTTTTGATAAAAAAAACATATGGATTAACAAGAAAACAGTGGAAATAGGTATAGGGAAAGTTATAGCGAATTGATGTAGAATCAAATTCTGCATCCGACCATCCAATAATATACAGAGTGTTACATTAGAAAGAATGAACTTTTTCAACTTTGAAAATAATGTAATTGGTCATCAAATTTTGGATACTCTATATGCGATAAATTAATTATCAATGTGGATTTCGAAAGTATCATTATTGTTCTTCTGTGTTCCCCAGAAGCGCTTAGCACCAGTCGAAAATGGGTAAAAAGCGCAGTGTTGAAAAGAAGGTTATATTTTTCAAAATTTTCAAAAGAATCAAGATTTAAGAAACTAAGTATAGGGAAACCTGATGAAACTGATCATGAAATTTGCTCAGGAATCCAAAAATGAAATAATATATCAGGTGTTCCATTTAAAATAAGGAAGTTACTGGCGAAAAATGGTTTACTGTGATAAATGCTGGAGGGGCGACGCCCCAACGCCCACCCTCACGAACCGTCATTGCTTGCTAGACAATTAAATTTAGAAGTGGATAGTGAGGACGTACAAGAACTGCTATCTTCACATAAGGAGTGAGCAGAACATTGAAGAACATGATGAAAAATCAAGCAGAAGAATAAAATTTACGGTCTACCCAAAATACATAAACCAGAAATCCCATTAAGGCCTATAGTAAGTGCCTTTGGTTTTCCAACACAAAATTTGGAAAAATATCTAGCAAGTATCATGCGACCAAGCGTCAAACTTGCCGAGTCCTATGTTCAAAACTCAGGACATTTGATAAGGACAATTAAAGATTTCCAACTAGAGGATACAGACATACCGACAAGTCTAGACATTGTCTCACTATATCCAAGTATCGCCATAGACGAGGCTCTGAACCTAATTTCGATGAACGAAGGCTTTCCACCATATGTGGGGGAACTCTCCGAACATTGCTTGAAGAATATATATTTTTCCTTCAACCAGCAGATCTATAGACAGACCGACGGTGCCCCAATGGGATCATCTTTATCACCCGTTATAGCCAACCTGTTCATGACCGACTTCGAAACAAAGGCATTGGTCAACGCTCCTTTAAAACCTAAACTTTGGAAACGCTACGTGGATGATATATTTATAATATAGCCTCACGGAAACGAACTTCTAAACAACCTCCTAACCCAGTTAAACGGAATCCCTCCAGAATACAGTTCACTCTGGAAGTCGAAAATTATGGGAATCCCTTCTGAAAAAAGAAGAAACGCGGCAACGTGGCGGCGTGGCGTAAATAGAACCGAACTACCCCGATATAATCTGCGCAGACGCCGGCCGGCTATAAAAGCGAGCACAACGATCTGTGCACGTAAGTTGGACTCTTCAGTCGAAGCGGACAATACTTGAAAATGCTAAAGGAGATTCTGGCGAAACGTCGTGACTCTTCACAGAATCAATGGATCGACACTCGGAATGATTTAGAAACATTATCTACCATCCGTGAAAATATTAGATGTAACATCAACTAACTAAATCCACTTAGCGTCTACCTTGTATCAAGCGGCTGAGTGGTCAGCGTCTGTTCACCAGTGGTGCGGCTGATATTTCAAATCTGGAACTAACCCCTCTAGTCTTAACCTCTGAACCGTCATGGTTCAAACCTTTAATTCAAAGTACAAGATGAAGCGTTCTAGTAATTACAAAATTACCCCAGGAGGTAGACAATCCTCTGCCAGCTTTGCTGGTACAACCGGACTTTCGGATTCTGGGGCGTCCGGGCTTAAACGCAAAATCTTTCAGAGGGAGTCGGAGACCTCTGGCCAACGTCTGAAACCGAAAACAAAAACTTTCTTTGGAACGGTAAATATCAATTCTCTCCTGCGTCCAGGAAAACTACACGAATTGGCGCGAACATTAAATCAGCAAAAAATCCATATTTTAGCTTTGCAAGAAACCAGATTCATAGATGATAACACCTTGGAATTCGGCAACTACAGACTTTTTAAAAGTAAAACGGACAAAACAATACTCAAAAATACACCACATCTCGGTGTTGCGTTCGCTGTCTCAAGAAACATTCTTGGTTCTATAATAAATGTCCAGTCAGTAAATAATCGACTTATGACACTATCCCTCAAGTGTGCTAACAAAAACTATACATTAATCAATACACACCTTCCAGTTAACGAAGAAAATAAATCTAATCCTGAAAAAGTAAATAAGTCCTGGGAAATTCTGGAAAAAACTGTCCCTAAAATTCCCTCTAACCATGTAAAAATCCTATTGGGTGATTTCAACGCCCAACTAGGGAAAGAAAAAAAGTACAAGAAAACAGTCGGCAGTTTTCCCGCTCCTAAATGGACTAACCATAATGGTAGAAGATTGGTTGAACTATGTTCGCAGTTTAATCTAAAAATAATGTCAACCCATTTTAAGAAGAAAATAACAAAACATACGACCTGGAGGTGCCCAAACACGTACATGGGTGAATTTCAAATTGACCATGTTGCCATTTCGTACCCCAATTATAAAGAGATTTTGAATGTTCAAGTCAGGAAAGGAGCAAATACAGACACGGATCACTACTTGACTAGAATTAAACTTAGCTTAAAACCTCAAAAACTTATTCAAAAGAGGCTGCTAATACCAAAGTTTGACCCAACGAAAATAAAACCAGCCCTAACAGAAGAGCTTGATAAACAACCTGCACAGAACTGGCAAGAATTAAAACAAAAAATTATTAAAACAGCCTTAAAGTTGGTCCCTTTACAAAAACGTAAAAAACATCCGTGGTGGGATGAAGTTTGCGAGCAAGCAGTATTAAGCCGAAATAAAGCATTCAAAGATTGGAACAGTCAAAAAACAGCAATAAATTATAACATCTTTTTGGAAGTAAGAAAAGAAACATCGAAGCTAATTAGACAAACTAAAAGAAAATATGAAAACAATCAACTTAATGAAATAGAAAAAGATTTCCAAAAAAATAACACCCGAAACTTTTACAAAACATTTAAAACTAAATTAATAGGCTATCAACCGCAAAGCTATGCTTTCAAAAGGAAAACGGACAATTAGCTCTAAATAACCAAGACAATTGCAAAGAACTTGCGAAATATTTTGAACAAATACTAAACTGTCCTGAGCCCTTAAACAAATTAGCAACACTAAACCCTAAACAAATCCAGATTCATTACCATCGAATGAAGAGGAAATAATTAAGTAAATCAAGCGGCTTAAAAATAACAAAGTTTCTGGTGAAGATGGAATCACTGCTGAACTTTTGAAATCCGCTGGTCCAGGTACAATCATGGAAATAACCAAAATTCTACAAGAAGATTGGCGAGCCGAACGGATTCCGGAACACTGGAAAGATGCTTTAATCCATCCACTACATAAGAAAGGAGATAGAACGGATGTAAACAACTATACAGGGATATCTCTTCTCCCAGTTTGTTAAAAGATTATATCTCAATGTCTACTAGACAGAGCACAGGGACAGTTAGAACCTAACATTGGTGAATATCAAGCAGGTTTTCGACCGGGCAGATCCTGCCCTGAACAGATCCTGAATCTAAAGTTGATTCTAAGACATCAAAAACTATACAATAAAAATATCGTCTGTACATTTGTGGATTTCAAAAAAGCATATGATTCTATTGACCGCGAATCTTTATTCCGAATTTTGAAAGAACAAGGACTAGATTTGAAAACGCTGGCAGTTATTAAAGCAACGTTAACTAACACAAGGTCAAAAGTTAAATTCATGGGTGACATCTCAGAGCCCTTCGAAATTAAAACTGGTGTGAGACAAGGGGATGGACTCTCGCCACTCTTATTTAACTGTGTTCTAGAAAAAGTAATACAGGAGTGGCATGAAAAAAAGTCGGCACTGAAAAGTCGGCACCAGCCCATTAAACTGGGGAGAACCAACATCAAAATTGATTGTCTGGCATTTGCGGAAGTTCTAGCAATTTTAGCTCAAGATGTATTAACGGCACAAAAACAGATTGAAATCCTAAAAGAAACAGCAGAAAAGGTAGCACTCCAAATTTCCTTTGAAAAGACACAATACATGACCTGCAACAGACTAAGAACACCATTTCTAAAAACAAAATATGGTAACATCAGACGAGTCTCTCAATTCAAATATTTGGGTGAAATAATCATGGAAAATTGGTTGGAAAAAGCGGCCAATAAGGGTAGATGTCAAAAAATGGAAACGGCATTGAGACTTACACAAAATATTTACAACAAAAAATGCCTATTTAAAAACACAAAACTGAGACATTACAACATGGTTATTAAGCCAGAATGTCTATATGCTGCAGAAACGCTCATTTTGAATAAAAAGAGGGACATCGAGGACATTAAAAAGAAGGAAAGAAAAATCATAAGAAAAATCCTAGGCCCCAAACAAATAAATAGCACAACATACCGACTTCGAGAAAACCAAGAAATCAAACAATACACAGATATACATAGCGATATGAGAAAAAGAAGACTTAAGTTTTACGGACACATCAAACGGATGAATCCGAGTAGGCTAACTAGCCAAATAGTCGAATTTTATGAAAATAGGAGTAGAGCTAAAGTAGAAATAATTAAATGGATTGCGGCAATTAAAGAGGACCTAAGATCAGCAAATATTACACAAAGTGAAATTCAGGATAGAGGCTGTTTCAGACACAAGGCTGGCGTTTGGAAGATTGGCCAGAGGGAAAAATGTAGGAAGACTGGAACAACTTGTTCTGACGAAAGGAAACAAGCTCAGAAGCAAGAATGAAATTAGTATGGCTCAAAGGAAGGCTAACCACAACAAACGTCTCTAATTGTACTTCGCGTGGCCCACCAGGGCCCATACGTGAATAATAATAATAATATATATATATATATATATATATATATATATATATATATATATATATATATATATATATATATATATATATATATATATATATATATATACCTATAATAAAATTAATACATTTTTCGTGGCTATAAAAATTCAAAAATTTTATATCGCAAGTTTGTACAAACCTAAAAAAAAACTCTTCAAACAACACAATTCATTACTGTTGTTCATGAAGTCCTCGGATAAAATTGTAAAATGCTAGTTAAAAAAATTATTGAAATTATCTCCAAAATAGTTTAAAAAATAAGCCTTAAAACTGTGTCTGAATTGGAAAAAGTACGATCCTTGTTGATACATCGAACTGAGCATATTTTTTCTTTTGTAGCGCCAGCTATCAATAAAGTTGTTGGCCTCACGCTGGTTTCGGTAGGTTCGTACTGACGGCCTCCTGGTGATTTCACCCATGGACGATAACACCATAAACTCCAGGGAACAGGTTAGGTCTAATGTCAACATTAATCTTTCTTTTCTGGTGGATTATAGTGAAATTGCGCGCAATTATGTTCAAAAAAATCACCTAATATATCATTCATTAACAATATTTAGAATTTCTTGCGGCTATAAGACATTTTTGCCTACTATCTCAGATCAGTAATAATCATTTTTCAATACATCACGAGTATTATAGATTGAAAACACTTAAAACTGTGCGTAGAGTAACGCCAATTTTAATATGGGAACCACTGGTGTGGAACACTATAAGGTTTTTGTTCTTTGAGGCATTTTGAGTATATGCCTAAAGAGGTACATGACTGTCTATATACAGGGTGTTCTTAAATGTGAGTAATTTATTGAAACAGGTTGTGGTACTTGTAAAAAGAAGTAATTTCAACAGTTACAAAATTTTACAACAGACCCGACTTTTTGATATTATCAACCACTACATTGCAAGTACATAAAGTATTTGTTTTCTGCTGATACTGGGTATGACTAGTTTTTTGTATTCTTGTATGATATTTCTTTTGAGTGCGATGTTCGATTTGACCTAATTATTTGAACTATTATTATTATTATTATTCACGTATGGGCCCTGGTGGACCACGCGAAGTACAATTAGAGGCGTATGTTGTTGTTAGCCTTCCTTTGAGCCCATACTAATTTCATTCTTTCGCTGTGAGCTTTTTTCCTTTCGTCAGACCAAGTTGTTCCAGTCTTCCTACATTTTTCTCTCTGGCCAACCTTCCAAACGTTAACCTTGTGTCTGAAACAACCTCTATCCTGAATTTCACTTTGTGTAATATTTGCTGATCTTAGGTCCTCTTTAATTGCCGCAATCCATTTAATTATTTCTACTTTAGCTCTAGTCCTATTTTCATAAAATTCGACTATTTGTCTAGTTAGCTTACTCGGATTCATGCGTTTGATGTGTCCGTAAACCTTAAGTCTTCTTTTCTCATATCGCTATGTATATCTGTGTATTGTTTGATTTCTTGGTTTTCTCGAAGTCGGTATGTTGTGCTATTTATTTGTTTGGGGCCTAGGATTTTTCTTATGATTTTTCTTTCCTTCTTTTCAATGTCCTCGATGTCCCTCTTTCTATTCAAAATGAGCGTTTCTGCAGCATATAGACATTCTGGCTTAATAACCGTGTTGTAATGTCTAAATTTTGTGTTTTTAGATAGGCATTTTTTGTTGTAAATATTTTGTGTAAGTCTCAATGCCGTTTCCATTTTTTGACATCTACCCTTATTGGCCGCTTTCTCCAACCCATTTTCCATGATTATTTCACCCAAATATTTGAATTGAGAGACTCGTCTGATGATACCATATTTTGTTTTTAGAAATGGTGTTCTTAGTCTGTTGCAGGTCATGTATTGTGTCTTTTCAAAGGATATTTGGAGTCCTACCTTTTCTGCTGTTTCTTTTAGGATTTCAATCTGTTTTTGAGCCGTTAATACATCTTGAGCTAAAATTGCTAGATCATCAGCAAATGCCAGACAATCAATTTTGATGTTGGTTCTCCCCAGTTTAATGGGCTGGTCAATATTCAGTGCCGACTTTTTTTCACGCCATTCCTGTGTTACTTTTTCTAGAACACAGTTAAATAAGAGTAGCGAGTCCATCCCTTTGTATCACTCCAGTTTTAATTTCGAAGGGCTCTGAGATGTCACCGATGATTTTAACTTTTGACCTTGTGTTAGTCAGTGTTGCTTTAATAATTGCTAGAGTTTTCAGATCTAGTCCTCGTTCTTTCAAGATCTGGAATAAAGATTCGCGGTCAATAGAATCATATGCTTTTTTGAAATCCACAAATGTAGAGACGAGATTTTTATTGTACCGTTTTTTGATGTCTTAGAATCAACTTGCGATTCAGGATCTGTTTTGGGCAGAATCTGCCCGGTCTAAAACCTGCTTGATATTTACCAATTTTAGGTTCTAAGTGTCCCTGTGCTCTATTTAGTAGACATTGAGATTGAATCTTGTAACAAACTGGTAGAAGAGATATCTCTCTGTAGTTGTTTACATCTGTTCTATCTCCTTTCTTATGTAGTGGGTGGATTAGAACATCTTTCTAATCTTCCGGAATCCGTTCAGTTCGCCAAACTTCTTGTATTTTAAAATTTTGGTTGTTTCCTTGATTGTACCTGGATCAGCGGATTTCAAATATAAATTCAATATTTTTCAAATTTCAATTTTCGGATTTCAAATATAGTAGTTGTTCAAAATATTTCGCAAGTTCTTTGCAATTGTCTTGGTTATTTAGAGCTAATTGTCCGTTTTCCTTTTGGAGGAAAATACTTTAGGGTTGATAGCCTGTTAATTTAGTTTTAAATCTTTTGTAAAAGTTTCGGGTGTTATTTTTTTGGAAATCTTTTTCTATTTCATTAAGTTGATTGTTTTCATATTTTCTTTTAGTTTGTCTAATTAGCTTCGATGTTTCTTTTCTTACTTCCAAAAAGATGTTATAGTTTATTGCTGTTTTTTGACTGTTCCAATCTTTGAATGCTTTACTTCGGCTTAATACTGCTTGCTCGCAAACTTCATCCCACCACGGATATTTTCTACGTTTTTGTAAAGGGACCAACTTTAAGACCGTTTTAATAATTTTTTGTTTCAATTCTTGCCAGTTCTGTGCTGGTTGTTTGTCAAGCTCTTCTGTTAGGGCTGGTTTTATTTTCGTTGGGTCAAACTTTGGTATTAGCAGCCTCTTTTGAATAAGTTTTCGAGGTTTTAAGCTAAGTTTGATTCTAGTCAAGTAGTGATCCGTGTCTGTATTAGCTCCTTTCCTGACTTGAACATTCAAAATCTCTTTATAATTGGGGTACGAAATGGCAACATGGTCAATTTGAAGTTCACCCATGTACGTGGTTAGAGATATTCTTTTCCAGAATTTCCGAAATAAATATTAATCCCAAGTAAATATTAATTATATATAGGTTTCCAATTTTTGTCGTAATCTATTGGATTTGAGAACACCAAGTATATAATTTTTTTTTTATTACATATATTTTCGTGACCGTTTAGTATTATTATTATTTTTTTATTTATTGGGATTTTCGGTGAGTGTAAATAAGTTTTAATTTTTTATTGTTTTATTTACGTTTCAATTCTACAACGAACCATCATCAGAATACTTCTAAAATAAAAATTACTTTTATATATATAAAAAAAAAATACAAACTTACATTTAAAAACCTACCAATATCAATTAAACAATTAATTTTTTGAATTTTTTAAGTAATATGTGTCAATTTATATAAAATTTTTAAATGACATTTGACTTTTGACATATTTAACAATTATTCCACTTTTTTTGTTTTTTATTATAACCTAATTGTTTTGAATTTATAATAAATGATATTTATAATAAGAAATGATACAGATAATTTAAGTTGCATGTATAATAACGTTATTAAGTAATAAATTTTCATAATTTTTTAAATTTTTGCTTCTAATATGATTCCACATAAAACATTCAAAATTCAATATATATATATATATATATATATATATATATATATATATATATATATATATATATATATATATATATATATATATATATATATATATATATATATATATATATATATATATATATATATATATATATATATATATATATATATATATATATATATATATACATATATATATATACCAGATGTCCCATTAAGGACGGATCGCGGCCGTATTTTGAAAACTATTTATCCCACAGCTTTGGGGAAAAAAAAATATACTAAAAATGATCATGAGAAATTCACCAAAAATATTTTTAATGTTCTAAAACGACCGCAAGAGGGCGTGACGAGCTAGCCATTTTTAACAATCATTTTTTTTGTGTATTTTGAAGTGTTAACCGAGTAAGAAAAATTCTCAGTTATAATTAGCAAACTGTCTCCTACAACTTTGTTTTATGACATTTTGTCGTAAGTTCACGAATAGAGGGGTGGGGGGAGTTTTACCTATTGAGATAAAAAGTCGTCTAATGTCCGTTTGCCTTAACCGATTTTCCTCAATTTGGAATCATTTACAAGGGAATTGCTGGGACAATCAGATAATCTGGGAGATAAATTATTTAGTTTATAAATGAAACCGCGAGGTGGCGTTACAATCAACAATAGTTTTTTGAAGTTTTGTTCAGTTTTTTCAAATGGAATGGTACAGCTTTTAGTACATGGCAAGAAAGGTAATTTAAAGAGGAATCATCCAGTGAAAACCCGAAGTCGATATCTCTGACATGTCAAGAGATATTTCGATTTTTCTGAAAAAATCAGTTATTATTTCACTACTACCTGCATTAAGTTAAAAAAATATTAACCTAATGTTTGCCTTCCTTCACACTTTACCCAGGCTTAGGACTGGTCCAAATTCTTCGTGCCATATTAATTTGGAGCGTGTTTAAAGGCCTCGTTATTCGTAAAAGGTATTGTTAGATATTATTATAATAATTATTAATAATCAATAAATGCAATGTTGAAAATGTAATGCATTTCAAAACTGACAAGTTAATTTGACTGTTTTTGTTTGTTTCCATGGTTCCCTTCTTACGCTCTTTGTGAAACCCGTAAACGCATAATTTCATTCATCCATTCATTTAGTTTAAAAGAAACAGTAGGTATATTTGTTAATGAGTGATTTCAATATTCTGTCAAGTAGTATTTAAGCATCACAAAAGAGAAAATGCAACAATTGGGGAAAGGCATTTTTTCCGCTTATGTAATTAAATTAGAAAATATTATCAAGGTCAGGATTAGAACATTTATGATGATTGATACTGAATAGATAATTTTATTTTTTAAATAAAATTGTTGCGGTTGCGATTGCGACCTAAATATTAAGACCAATTTTTAACTTAATATTACGGTAAAAATTAAAACTAACTGATTTTTTTCAGGAAAATCGAAATATCTCTTGACATGTCAGAGATATCCATTTCGGGTTTTCACTGGACGATTCCTCTTTAAATTACCTTTCTTGCCATGTAGTAAAAGTTGTACCATTCCATTTGAAAGAACTGAACAAAACTTCCAAAAAACTATTGTTGAATGTAACGCCACCTCGCGGTTTCATTTATAAACGAAATAATTTATCTCCCAGATTATCTGATTGTCCCAGCAATTGCCTTTTAAATGAATCCAAATTGAGGAAAATCGGTTTAGGCAAACGGACATTAGACGACTTTTTATCTCAATAGGTAACCCCCCCCCCCTCTATTCGGGCAATTAAGACAAAATGTCATAAAACAAAGTGGTAGGAGACAGTTTGCTAATTATAACTGAGAATTTTTCTTACGCGGTTAACACTTGAAAATACAAAAAAAAAAAATTTTAAAAATGTTTAGCTCGTCACGCCCTCTTGCGGTCGTTTTAGAAGCTTAAAAATATTTTTGGTGAATTTCTCATGATCATTTTTACTACAATTTTTTTTCCCAAAGCTGTGGGATAAATAGTTTTCAAGATACGGCCGCGATCCATCCTTAATGGGACACCTGGTATATATATATATATATATATATATATATATATATATATATATATATATATATATATATATATATATATATATATATCGTTGGATGGATCGTGCATTTGATACATTATAAATATCAAATAGCGTATATTTACAGTGAAAATGTTATAGGACGATAGCTGCACGCGTAAAAAAGCTACTGTGCATTTACAGGACACGTGACCGACGTTTTTCCATCGAGCACGTGCCTCTCGTTACGGTAATGCTTCGAGAGTCTCTTCAAGTCGGTGAGATAATCCGGCATGATAAGTCTTGTTGGTTAATTAAAATGATTAAATTACGGGCGAGGGTTGACGAGTGGAAAAAAGGTACGACAAATTGGATAAAAGATCGTTTTACACCCGTTAATTTACATCTGGACTCAGTCAAGTACGTAGGTCGCTCTAAAAATATTCGTAAACGACCAGTCCTGATGATTTGAACGTTTTGTTAATGAAAAATGTGTCATTTCTTATGGCATATGTGATTAACAGATTAAAGTATGATGCTAGTAAAAATAGCAGTATTTTTGTCTTTTATTTGGGTTTTTCGCCACTATCTAAAACTCAAAAGATATCAAAAATACCTGTTCTTATTTAAAGAAAGAATCACTGGATAAAAAAAACCAAACGGAGACAAATTTCTCAGTGATTCTTTTTTGTAATAAATTTGCCTAACGAACAAAGTTTTAAATATATAAAAATGTTATAAAAATTTGTACAAATTTGTAACGTTAACGTTTCGGAGGGTACTCTCCCCCCGTTTTCAAAACTAAATTAAAAATAAATTATATTAATTTGTAATATATAAAGTAACGAGTGAAAGTAAATATGTTTTTTTTGTATATGTCAACGATACTTACATTGACAACAATAGATTTTCATGACAGTGATATAATAGCAAAAAATATATATAGGTAATGTTTACTGTGTGATTGTTTATTGTACTGATTGTGTATTCAAATATTTAAATGTGTTTAATTGTATTCTTTAGAATCGGGAACCATATTGAATTTAAATCTACCGAAGGCATAGCAATACAGTTATTTTTATTTAAATTAATTATAGCGGTTTCTTTTAATTTTCTGTATTTTGTTACCGATTCTTTTAATACCGTTTTGGAATTATTCCAATTGATTTTATGACCCGATTCCCATGCGTGTTGACAAATTCTACATTTATTAAAATCGCCCTTTCTAAGAAGGTTTTTATGCTCTTTTACTCTAACATCTGACGGTCTAGATGTCTCACCTATATAGAATTTGCCACATTCGCAGGGAATTTTATGAACCACATTTTTGGTATTGTACGGATATTGTACGGTATTGTATATGATATTTGTAGGCCAACTTTCTCTGAGGACTTCGATCTGTTTGGTTGCCCTTTTTTCATTGTCTGCGAGTATGGCTAGGTCGACCGCGAAGGCTAGGCATGATATTTCTATGTTGTTTTTGGAACGCCCGAGTCGTATTGGTTTCCAGTGTCCTTGATTTTTTAGTTCCTTTTCCCATTCCCTTATGACTTTGTCCCGGACCGGGTTGAAGAGGAGTGGGGATAACCCATCTCCTTGGCTACTCCGGTTTTAATCAGGAAGGGTTCCGAAATTTCTCCCATAAATTTCACTTTAGAGATTGTGCCGGTCAGTGTCTACTTGATCAATCGTAGTGTTCTAACTCCAACGGGAGGTCGGCGAAAACATGGGTTGTTGGCTGTGGATAGGGTATCCCTATTCTTTATGGTATGGTATATGTCGGCGTCCTGAAGAGTCTGAACCTCCAGAGACGAAACAGATGGTATACAGTTGAAGGGTTAGGTGGGGCTCCTTCCCGGTCAAGCAACCAACAAAAGTGTTCATTTAGGCGAAGACGCAGGTTGTTGTGTGTTTCATATGAGATTGTGGAACCCAATGGTTGAGTGTGTGATGACACTCAGCTACTGCTGTCTCATTGGACGCAGTCCAAGAAAATCTAACAGTACATATATATATATATATATATATATATATATATATATATATATATATATATATATATATATATATATATATGTTAGTTCGTAGTGTTTCGCGGATGGAAGAATACGCTAGACTATTAGTCCAGGAGTACATCCGATCGTTTGTGTCCCGTTTGTTGGGAACGTGCAGACGAACAACAAACGAGACACAAACGATCGGATGTACTCCCGGACTAATAGTTTAGCATATATATATATATATATATATATATATATATATATATATATATATATATATATATATATATATATATATATATACTCCTGGACACTTACTGTATTTATGCATCTAGGCATTGTTCTAATTAAATTTTGGATAACATCTTGAGGAATTTGTTCCCATTCTGTGATAATTGCATTTTCAACTTCCCTCAGGTTTTTAAGGGCAGGAATATGACGTTTCACATTTCTTTTGAGGAAATTCCATACATGTTCGTACCGTTTTGGTGGCCATTGCATAATTGGTATACCAACTTGATTAAGATAATCGAGTATCCACGTGAGGTCGAGCTTTGTCTTGCATAAACAAGAAATTGGGACCCAAAAATTTGCCGAAAGGCATCAGATGTTTTACTACAATATTCTCAAGAGACTAATCAGCATTCATAGATCTCGTGCGCACAGGAACTAATTTTGTACGAGCGTCAAAGCAGATAAGCAGAGGCAGCGTCAAAGCAGCCACCCCAGAACATAACATAGTCACCGCCAAGTGGAATCCTTGCAGAGAGGTTACAAGTAGCAAACCTCTCTTGTTGTCTTCGCCATACTCGCTCACGACCATCTGGATGTTTTAGGCTAACCCTAGTTTCATCTGTAAAAAAAACTTGTTTCCAATCATCCACAGACAAATTTGATGATTTGAGCATAATGTAACTTGGCAACTCAGTTCTCTCTAGTAATCAAGGGCGCAGTGTCTGGTCTCCTACTGCCTAATCCAGCTTCATTTAATATCTGACTTATAGTCTTCTATCTGTTCTAGAAGAAATCGCGATATTGCGGGTAACTTCGAGTTCGTTTCTCATCATAGAACTAGTGGCAGTCATGCTTCTTAAAGCATATTGTCTTAGAAAATGTTTATCTCGGTCGTTGGTGCATCATTTTCGCCCTTGCCCTGGCCTTCTAGAGTAAGTTCTCACTTCAGTCAAACGTCTTACCATACTACTTATTGTGGGACGATGGTTGCCTAACAAATTGGCAACATAACTCTGAAAATATCCCTCGTCCAATAAAACTGATGATCGCACTACCTCGTATTCAATTAAATTCCTCGTTCGATTAATTTTTCCAATTTTTCAGAGTCACAAATAAAACAGTCTACCTTAAAAACGTAATACTTTCAAAAAGTAACAAATTGTAGGCTTAATTTTAAAGATCTATTGCAAGTATTGCATAAAACTGTTCATCTTCTAAAAAAATCTTTGACACAGTAAATCTAAACGAATTGTTTTGAATGTTGTCATTAACAATGAAACAAAATATTTATATATTTTTTTGCTTTATTTGGGTTATCCGCCACTATCTATCTAAAACCCAAATAAAGGAAAAAATATATGAACACCCCACAATCATTCAGACATTACTTAAAATATCGATAAATTTTAAAAGTGACATAAGAAAAAGATAAATTAATTTTTGGGATCATTTTATATTATTGCGTTTATTTTGCCCAGGAGTGTGTATATATATATATATATATATATATATATATATATATATATATATATATATATATATATATATATATATATTTTCCAGTATACCTCGCCTAAGGTACTGGACGGGTCACGGGTGGTGGATAGTGAAAGTTCCATTAGATATTAATGGACACCTGCGAATATCCCAAAATAAGCAGCCCCGAACCAAGGCAAAAAGAAAGCTAAATCCACTTAGCGTCTGACTTGTATCACGCGGCTGAGTGGCCAGCGTCTGTTCACCAGTGGTGCGGCTGATATTTAAATTCTGGAACTAACCCCTCCAGTCTTAACCTCTGAACCGCCATGGTTCAAACCTTTAATTCAAAGTACAAGATGAAGCGTTCTAGTAATTACAAAATTACCCCAGGAGGTAGCAGCAAAGCTGGCAGAGGATTGTCCTCTGCCAGCTTTGCTGGTACAACCGGACTTTCGAATTCTGGGGCGTCCGGGCTTAAACGCAAAATCTTTCAGAGGGAGTCGGAGACCTCTGGCCAACGTCTGAAACCAAAAATAAAAACTTTCTTTGGAACGGTAAATATCAATTCTCTCCTGCGTCCAGGAAAACTACACGAATTGGGGCGAACATTAAATCAGCAAAAAATCCAAATTTTAGCTTTGCAAGAAACCAGATTGATAGATGATAACACCTTGGAATTCGGCAACTACAGACTTTTTAAAAGTAAAACGGACAAAAGAATACTCAAAAATACACCACATCTCGATGTTGCTTTCGCTGTCTCAAGAAACATTCTTGGTTCTATAACAAATGGCCAGCCAGTAAATAATCGACTTATGACACTATCCCTCAAGTGTGCTAACAAAAACTATACATTAATCAATGCACACTTCCCAGTGAACGAAGAAAATAAATCTAATCCTGAAAAAGTAAATAAGTCCTGGGAAATTCTGGAAAAGACTATCTCTAAAATTCCCTCTAACCATGTAAAAATTCTATTGGGTGATTTCAACGCCCAACTAGGGAAAGAAAAAAAGTACAGGAAAACAGTCGGCAGTTTTCCCGCTCATAAATGGACTAACCATAATGGTAGAAGATTGGTTGAACTATGTTCGCAGTTTAATCTAAAAATAATGTCAACCCATTTTAAGAAGAAAATAACAAAACAAAAGACCTGGAGGTGGCCAAACACGTACATGGGTGAATTTCAAATTGACCATGTTGCCATTTCGTACCCCAATTATAAAGAGATTTTGAATGTTCAAGTCAGGAAAGGAGCAAATATAGACACGGATCACTACTTGACTAGAATCAAACTTAGCTTAAAACCTCGAAAACTTATTCAAAAGAGGCTGCTAATACCAAAGTTTGACCCAACGAAAATGAAACCAGCCCTAACAGAAGAGCCTGATAAACAACCTGCACAGAACTGGCAAGAATTAAAACAAAAAATTATTAAAACAGCCTTAAAGTTGTTCCCTTTACAAAAACGTAGAAAACATCCGTGGTGGGATGAAGTTTGCAAGCAAGCAGTATTAAGCCGAAGTAAAGCATTCAAAGATTGGAACAGTCAAAAAACAGCAATAAACTATAACATCTTTTTGGAAGTAAGAAAAGAAACATCGAACCTAGTTAGACAAACTAAATGAAAATATGAAAACAATCAACTTAATGAAATAGAAAAAGATTTCCAAAAAAATAACACCCGAAACTTTTACAAAACTTTTAAAACTAAATTAACAGGCTATCAACCGCAGAGCCTATGCTTTCAAAAGGAAAACGGACAACTAGCTCTAAATAACCAAGACAATTGCAAAGAACTTGCAAAATATTTTGAACAAATACTAAACTGTCCTGAGCCCTTAAACAAATTACCAACACTAAACCCTAAACAAACAAACCCAGATTCATTACCAGCGAATGAAGAGGAAATACTTAGGCAAATCAAGCGGCTTAAAAATAACAAAGCTTCTGGTGAAGATGGAATCAATGCTGAACTTTTGAAATCCGCTGGTCCAGGTACAATCAAGGAAATAACCAAAATTCTACAAGAAGTTTGGCGAACCGAACGGATTCCGGAAGACTGGAAAGATGCTCTAATCCATCCACTACATAATAAAGGAGATAGAACGGATGTAAGCAACTATAGAGGAATATCTCTTCTCCCAGTTTGTTACAAGATTCTATCTCAATGTCTACTAGACAGAGCACAGGGACAGTTAGAACCGAACATTGGTGAATATCAGGCAGGTTTTCGACCGGGCAGATCCTGCCCTGAACAGATCCTGAATCTAAAGTTGATTCTAAGACATCAAAAACTGTACAATAAAAATCTCGTCTGTACATTTGTGGATTTCAAAAAAGCATATGATTCTATTGACCGCGAATCTTTATTCCGAATCTTGAAAGAACAAGGACTAGATCTGAAAACGCTGGCCATTATTAAAGCAACGTTAACTAACACGAGGTCAAAAGTTAAATTCATGGGTGACATCTCAGAACCCTTCGAAATTAAAACTGGTGTGAGACAAGGGGATGGACTCTCGCCACTCTTATTTAACTGGACACATCAAACGCATGAATCCGAGTAGGCTAACTAGACTAACTAGAAGAATTTTATGAAAATAGGAGTAGAGCTAAAGTAGAAATAATTAAATGGATTGCGGCAATTAAAGAGGACCTAAGATCAGCAAATATTACAAAAAGTGAAATTCAGGATAGAAGTTGTTTCAGACACAAGGTAAACGTTTGGAAGGTTGACCAGAGAGAAAAATGTAGGAAGACTGGAACAACTTGGTCTGACGAAAGGAAAAAAGCTCATAGCGAAAGAATGAAATTAGTATGGGCTCAAAGGAAGGCTAACAACAACAAACGCCTCTAATTGTACTTCGCGTGGTCCACCAGGGCCTATACATGAATAATAATAATATATATATTTTTTTTATTATTCACCCATTCAGGGGTTCAATTTGACAATGACGGATTTCGAACCAAGACATAGTCAAGGAGACTGAAGGAATGACCTCACAATTCTCGTTCCCAAGATAACTGCCTTTTGAGCCGCCGCAATGATATTTTCTGACAGTTGAAGTTGTCTGATGTGTTGGGGAATTTGCCCGTGGACTAATCCATTCACAGTAATGACGAATGGTAAAATTTTTGTTTCTTTTAATTTGTACATTTCTTTTAGTTCAAAGGCTAGCTCTTCGTATTTCTGTTTTTTCTCCGTATAGGCTTTCTCAGTGTTTTCATCTAGTGGTGTTATGAGGGTCGTGTCCCAGTATAGCCTAAAATCGGCGTTCTCCAAGATTGGTTGTGGATTATAGTTATAATTATGCACCTGATTATTGAGAAGTCCAGTTCGCAATGCTAAATTATTATTTTATTATTCACGTATGGGCCCTGGTGGACCACGCGAAGTGCAGTTTTGTTGTTGTTAGCCTTCCTTTGCGTCCATACTGATTTAATTCTTTCACTATGAGCTTTTTTCCTTTCGTTAGACCAAGTTGTTCCGTTTTTCCTACATTTTTCTCTCTGGGCAACCTTCCAAACGTTAACTTTCTGTCTGAAACAGCCTCTATCCTGAATTTCACTTTGCGTAATATTTGATGATCTTAGGTCCTCCTTAATTGCAGCAATCCATTTAATTATTTCTACTTTAGCTCTACTCCTGTTTTCTGATTACTCGGATTAATCCGTTTTATATGTCCGTAAAACTTAAGTCTTCTTTTTCTCATATCGCTATGTATATCTGTGTATTGTTTGATTTCTCGGATTTCTCGAAGTCGTATGCTGTGCTATTTATTTGTTTGGGGCCTAAGATTTTTCTTTCTTTCTTTACAATCTCCTCGATGTCTTTCTTTCTATTCAAAATGAGCGTTTTTGCGCCATATAGACATTTTGGCCTAATAACTGTGTTGCAATGCCTCAGTTGCTTGTGTTTGTTTGTGTTTTTAGATAGGCATTTTTTGTTGTAAATATTTTGTGCAAGTCTCAATGCAGTTTCCATTTTTTGGAATCTACCCTTATTGGCCGCGTTTTCCAACCCATTTTCCATGATTATTTCACCCAAATATTTGAATTGAGAGACTCGTCTGATGTTACCATATTTTGTTTTTAGAAATGGTGTTCTTGGTCTATTGCAGGTCCTACCTTTCCTGCTGTTTCTTTTAGGATTTTAATCTGTTTTCGTGCCTTTAATATATATTTTAGTAGATCAGTTTAGTGGGCTGGTTAATATTCAGGGCCGATTTTTTTACACGCCACACGTGTATTACTTTTTCTAGAACACAGTTAAATAAGAGTGCGAGAGTCCATCTCCTTATCTCACCCCAGTTTTAATTTCGAAGGGCTTTGAGATGTTACCCATGAATTTAACTTTTGACGTTGTGTTAGTTAATGTTGCTTTAATAATTGCCAGCGTTTTCAGATCTAATCCTTGTTCTTTCAAGAATTGGAATAAAGATTCGCGGTCAACAGAATCATATGCTTTTTTGAAATCTACAAATATACAGACCAGATTTTTATTGTACAGTTTTTGATGTCTTAGGATTAACGTTAGATTCAGGATCTGTTCAGGGCAGGATCTGCCCGGTCGAAAACCTACTTGATATTCACCAATTCTAGGTTCTAACTGTCTCTGTGCTCTGTCTAGTAGACACTGAGATGGAATTTTGTAACAAACTAGAGGAGAATAGATATCCCTCTGTAGTTGTTCGCATCCGTTCTATCGCCTTTTTTATGTAGTGGATGTATTAGAGTATTTTTCCAATCTTCCGAAATCCGTTCGATTCGTAAAAGTTCTCGTAGAATTTTGGTTATTTCCTTGATTATACCTGGACCAGCGGATTTCAAAAGTTCAGCGGTGATTCCATCTTTACCAGAAACTTTGTTATTTTTAAGTCGTTTGGTTTACCTAATTATTTCATTTTCATTCGGTGGTAATGAATCTGGGTTTGTTTAGGGTTTAGTGTTGGTAATCTGCTTAAAGGCTCAGGACAATTTAGTAGTTGTTCAAAATATTTGGCAAGTTCTTTGCAATTGTCTTGGTTATTTAGAGCTAATTGTCCGTTTTCCTTTCGGAAGCAAAGACTTTGGGGTTGATAACCTGCTAATTTGGTTTTAAAGGTTTTCTTGGTTTTAAATTTCGGTAGTTATTTTTTTGGAAATCTTTTTCGATTTCATTAAGATGATTATTTTCGTATTTTCTTTTAGTTTGTCTAATAAGCTTCGATGTTTCTTTTCTTACTTTCAAAAAGATGTTATAGTTTATTTCTGTTTTTTGACTGTTCTACTCTTTGAATGCTTTATTTCGGCTTAATACTGCTTGCTCGCGAACTTCATCCCACCACGGATGTTTTCTACGTTTTTGTAAAGGGCCAACTTTAGGGCTGTTTTAATAATTTTTTGTTTTACTTCTTGCTATTTCTGTGCTGATTGTTTATCAAGCTCTTCTGTTAGGGCTGGCTACGGTGGTCTGGTGGGTTAGTCGCCTGCCTGGCAATCCAAAGGCCGCTGGGTCGATTCCAGCGCTCGGATGGGTGTTTTCCTTTAATTCTTCTGTCCGTTTTAGTTCCTACCCTATACACACACTTTTATACACTCACATATTCACACACACCCACACATATCCACACCTAAATGTCTGTGATTGCTTCTAGGCAAGAGTGTAGAATCTGACAACGAACTACCTCTCTGTCACGCCAGTTCAAGGCTGGGTAAGGCCGGATGCCCTCTGAGCAGTGTTCTACGTTGGTCACTCGCCAGTCGTTAGCTTTCTGATATACTTATGGATAGGCACATAACCAAGGGTTGATAGCCTGAGGGGGTGCTGGCCTGGGTTTGTCGGTAGCTGATAACCGTGGTTCGGAACCCACGTTAAGCTGTAGGTCCAGTCTCTAAATAGCCTTAGATGCTGATGTGCCTCTAACCATAAATCCTTTCCTTTTTCTTTCTATTATGTATGGAAACAGTCAAATATCTCGAGAACGCTTTGAAATTTCTTAATGAAATTTTGTACCCAAACATCAGGCAATGTTTGCCATAATTTTGCAAATATTTACCATTATATGTTCATTCTTTTTCTTGTGGCATATTAAATCCAAGATTAACTTATTTTTTTTAGATGACAACAATACTTGAAACTTGTATTGTTGAAAACAGCATTTTTTTTTAATTATGTTTTAGGCTAAACATATTTTTCATTTAGTAGGCTATGAATGGAAGGATGACAGATGAAGTATTTGATTACACTTGACAACTGTTAACGTCAATTTGTGTATTTCAAATTTCTTTCAATTGTTGTATGGAATCAATATGTATTTAAGCGATAGGGAGAGACTTAGAATACTAACAATTGTTGGATTCAGTGACAGGAATGCACTTATGCTGAAGTTTATCGAGTATTTATTGAAGTACATTGACAAATCCACAATCGATTCCTATAAGGATAAAATTATTCGATTCATTGGTGAGAGAGGGACACGGTTATATTAAATTGTCATTCAACATTTTGACAAAAGAGTGGATGTCCGTAGAGATGCAAGAGGTGGTCATTTGGCAGCTATTGTCTTTCGTGTTTAAATGTCATACACTATGCCTTAATTATTAATAAAAAGTTTTATGAAATCAACGCAATTTCTGTTTTTTATTCAAGAATTAAAAAAGAGGCTCATTTTGAATGACCCTTTGTCAGCACCAGAAATTTCGTATTTTCAACAACAACATTTATAATATTCATTCAACATATTTATAAATTTCATGCCAAAAAAAAAACAATCAATGAAAAAAAAAATGAAAACAATGAAAAAAAAACAATCTACTTAATAATCCTTTTCTGTAACTCTTATAACTTCTCGTTTACTACTTTCCTCCTTCAGCACACTCGTTAACTAAACCAAAGCCATAACATTTACCCTCTTCCTTTAGCGGAAATCAAGAGGGGTGACACGTTTCGCTCCTCGACCTAAACCAAGGGGATGAAAGAAAAGCACTAGCGGAGACCGCCTGCCAGGGACCGTATGACTTATATCCCCGTTCGCTCTTCAGCTCGATCGATGCAGTAGAGGCTTTGTTGGTAATTATTTTGGTACTTGGATCGAAGGACCGCGATTCTCAAAGTGGGATTGTTTTCATAGTTGGGTGAGCTTTTTTTCTTATTGTTGCTACTAGTCCAGATAATATGCGATAATTGGGTACTTAGATTGCCAATTCACTCAACTTTCAGTGGGTTTATGAGTCGTAAACCGAATATTTATTAAAAAAAATCGCGGAGGCTGTGAACGATTATCTTTTTCTCCATTTCGGAGAAAAGAAAACCTCGACCAAGGCTAAGTCGATCCCGCGAACTATTTCAAAGCACGCATTATCCGTCTGGGGCACCAAACCAAAACAAAATAAGAACCCATCGACCACGATCGACCCCTTAATCGTGGGTCAAGAGGGCCGGGAGAAATCTCGCGACCTTTGCCCGTGGTTCGGAAAACAAAAGAACGATCGCGCTATCGTCTGTCGGTCGAATTTTTCCCGACGCGCTCTGACTGTGTGTACTACGTGGCAACGTGGCATCTCGATTTTGTGTGTCAGGTTTTTTTTTTCGTTGCCGTGAGGATTCGTGAGCCAGGGGCGTAGCCTTGGGGCGTCTTTGCGGCGGTATTTTCCCTCTGTTATTAAGTTAATTAATGGGGCACGTTTGATGACGATTGAGGCGCCGAGTGACCATTTAATGAAGGGACGGAACGACGAAATTCCTCCATATTTACCACTGTCTTCGAAAAAAATCTCTTTGTATAGATATCTTATAGTTCTTTGATGATGAATGCATTTATACATACAATATATACATTAACCAAGTAGGTATTGGTCTCAGTAGTGTCTCATGGGTTTTTAAAGTGGGAGGGCGTAGAAGAAAATGGTGCTGCTGAAGATTTTCTTTGCTTTCCCCTACCTCCTTTTTACTTTTCGTGCTATTAAAAAAAACTAAGCGGAAATAAATATCATACGCCCTCCCTATATCAACGCCCTTCCCCACGAGCCTCCACTAATTGGTTTAATGCAAAAGTTGATACCTATATTTGGTAGTAGAGTAACACTCTCGGTAACAATAAATTATCAAAAGTACGTACAGTTTTTAATCTACTCATATTGATAATGTTTTCTTTTCAGTAGTCATTTGACTTGTTTATTTTTGTTGCTTGTTTAATTAAAAATGTTAGTAAATAACCTGGAATATGTCATTGTACATCTTCCAGCTAATTGAACCTGTCTTTGAGAAAGCTCAGAACTTCTACTGCACAAAACAACTCAGAATTTCTATGAGCGCGGGATTATAAAGCTACCGTATAAATGCACACATTGCATTGGTTGTTTAGTATATTGTATATAGAATGGATATTGTTTAGTAAATAAAATTTTTCTCAAAAAAATGGGACATACTTTTACATCAATCATTTCTAAAAATTATTACTAACTATCTAGTGTCGTCAGACCAAAAAGTGAGTGATTTATGCTTGATTATTTCCTGATAATTCTAATATACTTAACGAAACTGCGTTATCGCCTCCGATGTGTCATTTTTTTATCGTATTAAAACATCAGTTTATCTCTGTGATCCACCGGCAACCACAGTGCGGTCAACTTTGTTCTAATCCTAAAATTCACATTGAAAATATACCACCGAGAATAATCGTACCTGAACGGGGTAAAAGGTCAAGCCCGACGAGGTCGAAAGTTTTTTGGTCCTTTCGAGCCGACACAACCAACCGTTCATTAATGCGTCAGTTTCGAGGAAGACTTAAACTCGTGTGTATTTATAACTTTTTTTTTATTTTTACTTCGCTTTTCTTCTCCGTTCGTGGTAGATGTGTCGAAAATGTAAATAAGGGTAAAAGTCAGTATGAAGAAATCACCAATCAATGTGTTTGAAACGGATGCTTTAATAGTACCAGAAGAAAATGATTCAAACAGTAAAAAATCTCCAATGCAACTACGCAGGAACTGTTTTCGGCAGGGTCATGTACATTGAACTTTGCAAAACTATAAGAAAACGTATTTGAGAAGAAACGCACTGGTTTAATGGCGCAAAAGGCTGGAAGAAAACAGGTCAATAAATAAAGCTAAACGCAAGCTGAAAAATGAAAGATGAAAAAGCACTTGCCAGATATGGGAATGCTATAGAATCGATGAAAAATGGTAAGGAAGTAAGGACATTGTAATAGTTAAAATGCTAAAAGCGGGTAGTCAAACTTTGTATAAAATACGGTCCAGATAACAAAATACCAAACTTATGAAAAAATGTTGAAATGATTCTTCTTCATAAGAAAGGATCACAGGAGGATCTAAAAAACTACCGCCTAATAAACCTCATCCGCAATGTACAGGGTTTTCACAAGGATAATAAATAACTAAAAGAATCTTAAGAACCCTGAACGACGCACAACTAAGAGAGCAGACACGATGCACAAGTGGATTCTGCTCGAGAGATCTTTATCCTGCAGTGGATGGTCAAGGGCTGAGTGATGATGATGATGATAATGATGATATATAGGGACGAGTTTTGCAGGTCTTTTCCACAGTAAGGAAATCGCGGTTTTTAAATTGTAATAATTGCCTAATTTTTCTTTCTCTTTTCCTTGAAGTCTTTCGTCTCCTGGTATCACTCTCCGTCTGCAGATGAAAATCGCAGATTTTAACTCCTAGAGGATTTTTTCCCGCCTGTGCTCGTAAACCTTTGGTACTTCTGGCATAATCACCAGTGAATTATTCGCGCAACATTATTATGCCGTGTCTTGTACTGAATATGTGAGGGAGTCCTCACCCATCCCTTACATTGGAGGGCACATGTTTTGTCTGTTGGTGATTAGATCAGCAAGGTGCCGACACATACTCTCTCGTCAAAAATAGGGCGACCCTCCCCACAATCAAACAACCCATACTTTTGCCAACTTCTCGTCGGATGGCTTATACATGCAGTTTTTTTATTTCTTTGGTCAACAGTAGTTATACATTCCCAACCGCTCTCCCGCGCTCTCCGCCAAAATGAACATTCTGTTAGTTGTTTGACCGGAGGGGAGCCAAGGGGCCCCACCTATCCTTTACTTGGGAGGGCACATTTTTCTTCTGTTGGTGATTAAACTCATCAGGATACCGTACGGTACGGAAGATTGTGAACCTCAGCGGTTGGGAGTGTACATATATATACTCCTTACTAGTGTTGTCTCTTAGGACACAGTCCAAAGAAATCAGAAAACTCGTATATAAGGAGTTTTTTGACTTCTTTGGACTGCGTCCAACGAGACTACAGTAGTCAGGAGATATACACCCCCGACCGTTGGGTTCCAGACGAAACATGTGCCCTCCAATATAAGGGATGGGTGGGGCTTCCTCCCGGTCAAGCAACTAACCATATATATAACACATGGGCTGAAAAGTCCCGGGCCTAACAAAGAAAACACAGTTTTTTTGGTTCAAAATTAGCTTTATTCATCAACGTAATCTCCATCAAGAGCAACGCAATCATTCCAGCGCCGCTCTAACATTTCAATACCACTTTTGTAGAATGATTTATCTTTTGCCTCAAAATAGGCCTCAGTTTCAGCGATAACCTCTTCATTCGTGCGAAATTTCTTACCGGCGAGCATTTTTTTCAGGTCTGCGAACAGCCAGTAGTCGCTGGGAGCCAAATCTGGCGAATACGGTGGATGTGGGAGCAATTCGAAGTTCAATTCATGTAGTTTTGCCATTGTTTTGATTGACTTGTGACACGGTGCGTTGTCTTGACGAAACAAATTTTTTTTCTTTGCCATATGCGGTCGTTTCTTTGCAATTTCGGCCTTCAAACGCTCCAATAACGCTATATAATATTCACTGTTAATGGTATTTCCTTTCTCAAGATAGTCGATGAATATTACACCACGCACATCCCAAAATACTGAGGCCATAACCTTTCCAGCCGATTGTTGTGCTTTCGGGCGCTTTGGACGAGGTTCACCAGTTGCTGTCCACTCAGATGACGATCGTTTTGATTCCGGAGTGAAGTGATGGATCCATGTTTCATCCATTATCACATATCGACGCAAAAATTCCGGTTTGTTACGTTTAAACATGGCCAAACACTGCTCAGAATCATCAACACGTTCTCGTTTTTGGTCAACAGTGAGCAAACGCGGCACCCACTTTGAACAGAGCTTTCTCATAGTCAAATGCTTATGCAATATAAAGCCAACACGTTCTTTTGATATCTTTACGATGCGAGCTAACTAACGCAACTTCACTTTTCAATTATTCAAAACGATTTTGTGGATTTTTTTATGTTTTCTGGTGTTACCGCCTCATTTGGACGTCCACTGCGTTCTGCATCATCGGTGTCTCTACGACCACGTTTGAAGTCAGCAAACCAACGTTTTATTGTTGTTTCTGATGGAGCGGAGTCCCCATAACACTTTTCAATCCATTGCTTCGCTTGAACGGTATTTTTTCCCATCAAGAAGCAGTGTAAAATTAAAACACGAAATTGTTTTTGATCCATTGTTTTGAAAATAACAAAAGTAGCATCACTCTTAGCACAATAACTCACAAACTAATGAATAGAATATCATGAAATTTTAACAGCTGTCTTTTGAAGGTTAGTATAAACTGAAAAAAAGGTGACTGCAATAAAACTAGCGCCGTCTATGTGTTAGGCCCGGGACTTTTCAGCCCATGTGTTATAACGATCAATTCGCTACTTTTTATAAATAAATAATAATTTAAATAATTTTTTATTAATAATTATAAAGTTTGTTTTAGTATTATAAATAAAAATTGTCCATTTTTGTAACTATTTTATGTTTTCGGAAAACAAAAAAATCATTATTATTTTGACTTAATATAATATAATCTTGTATAGTATTCCTTAATAGTTATAAATAATTGTTTTGTATATAAAGAGAGGAACCCATATAAATCCCCCAATGCGTTAGAATATACCGGTGAGAACAAGCATCAAGAACTATGTACGTGAAAGATTGATCAATTAGCCGTTTGAGCCGATCTGTATAATTCGGAGCGTATCGTCGGTAGCGTGACAGCTCGGGCTGTGGCTCCCGTGCCGTATGCGCTGTACAATTAACCGTCCGAACTCGGTCGAACCATTAATCATCGCCCGTCGTAAACATGGCAACGCCGCTCGCGACCCGCGTTCCGCTCCTTATTTAACGATCTCCCGTGAAACAAAAGAGTCTCGCGTACGAAACAAAAGCCACTCGACAACGCGACCGTCTCACTCGCCAACTCCGCGCCGTTTTCGAGAGGGTGGAGAGCTCGTTAGGTGGACAAACAGATGCAGGTCGGCGTAAAGGGCAAAAACGGTTCTGCAAGAGGGTGGCTTGTAAAAAATCTGAGAAACGAATGAGTTAAATATAATTACTAGTTAGGGAAAAAACAAAAACATGCTTGAATCATCAGTGGATGAAAACAGTTTGAAATGTCAAAATGGAAAGACTAGAAGGAGGAGGA
Source organism: Cosmopolites sordidus (assembly GCA_031761425.1). NCBI lineage: Eukaryota > Metazoa > Arthropoda > Insecta > Coleoptera > Curculionidae > Cosmopolites > Cosmopolites sordidus. The sequence goes on along the minus strand of JARFXV010000476.1, from coordinate 810,003 downwards.
AGGATTTGCATCATACACTACAAGAATTTGAGACATTCCATAACAAAATAAAATACCTTAATAACCAAAGAATTGGCCATTGTTAGCTATTCTTTTTTTCCTCTTTCTGTCAAAAAATGGATTCCGCTCCAAAAGAACTTTTGGTTTCTTGAGGCCAACCATTCATCAAGCCAAATCTTCAAGTCTTCGTAAAAATGTAAGTGTTGTTCCGAAAGTCCGTGCTGCATCGATCGAAATACGTGGTAGTCCGAAGAGGCTAAGTCCGGTCAATACGGTGGGTGGGGTAGGACGCCACTTTTAACGTTTCTCAAATAATTTTTTACACATTTTTAACATGGGGCGGAGCATTGTCATTCGTTTCGTTCGCATTGACATTTCGTCATTGTCTGGTCGTTTTTCCTTTAATACTCGGTTCAATCTTATCAATGGTTGTCTACAAAATACCATAGTTTATAAAATGTAAAAGTAACGTAAACTCTTAACAAAATCGACATTATTAACCTAAACAACTATTGTGTTATACTTTTCTGACACATCATGTATGTTATAAAACAGATTATACACGAGACGGTAAAACAAATATATTGAAAAAAATGATGAACAAATATTTTTTATCATTTAAACTTACCAACGGTGATCCTCTTTCCAAGAATGTTGTTCTCCCTACTACTATCCCTGGTGTAGATACCTAGACAAAAAATATGAGTCGTTGTTCAGTCTTCTACTTCAAAAAGTGAAGATCTGGAAATGTTTAAAAAATAAACAAAAGTTCGGTAAAATAGTGATTCAGTTAAAAGCGTCCAGTCAAGTCGAATTTAAGTTTGAAAGAATTTTTTTTTCCAGATCCAAAATAAGGCCAGTAAAGAAGAATGCCGCTTGGTTCAAATTGGTAAGTTATATAGAGTCTGTGATATAAAATTCTGAAAATGACTAAACATCGACGTTTTTTAAATGTTAAAAAAATCCTACAGCGACCGAATTTGTTCGTAACGAGCTCAAATTTTGAGGATCATCTGCTTTTCTGACCTACTTTCGGAAACAAAATCGGCAGCCGGATCGCTGACCCACCCCCGCACGGTTTAGTCGAAATATATATTTATTTTTCTTCATCTGGCAGTTCTGGAGTTTTTAGCAAGTAAAAACATCACTGTGGCCCCGCAGCCCCCTTGTTAACCAGATTTGAGTTTTTGTGACTTTTTTCTTTTCCCAAGATTGAAAATTAATCTCTGAGGATACCATTCTGGGACATTGGTAAACTTCTGAAGGTTAGTCCATCTGTACTCATCCTCTCCATCTCATATGAGACTGTCCTCTAGTTATGTGCACTCTCGATGGTCTCCACTCTTGGATAGAGTTGTTTCTTGTATCATATATCTGCCTTTGTCGCTGGGTATATATATATATATATATATATATATATATATATATATATATATATATATATATATATATATATATATATATATATATATACATAAGCGATTGATAAAAATTTTCGTAGAGTTGATATTAAGCACAAATTGACATAAAATTTTGAATTTTATATTTTATTCATCTCATATTTAAATATATGTTATAATAAATGAGTAATTTACACAGTTTTTAGTTGATAACATATAACAATTAATTTTATAAATGAGGTTATTCATTATTTTTAATAATTATATTTATTATTTTTGAATTATAAAAAAAAATTAGTTTTTCACAAATATAGATTTGAACACAACACAAATAGATTCGATGATTTTCCTACACGTGAGCATGCAGCATATAGTTGCCCATGGGAAAAACATGGATTTTTTAAGTCTAAGCCGCAAATGGACATTGTTTGGCCTTGAGACTTATTTATGGTCATGGCGAAAGCTAAACGAATTGGAAATAGAAGCCTTTTGAATGGTATCAAATATTATGACGGTATCATTGGAATACGTGGCAACAGCACCACTTCTCCTTTAAACTTTCCAGTCAAAATGGTTGCTTCAAGAATATTTCCGGTGATCTTTTTGATGACCAAACGTTTGCCGTTGCATAATCGAGGTGGATTCAAATTATACACTGAACAACGTTAACTAACACAAGGTCAAAAGTTAAATTCATGGGTGACATCTCAGAGCCCTTCGAAATTAAAACTGGAGTGAGACAAGGGGATGCACTCTCCACTCTTATGCCACCTTATTTCCACGCCACTCTTATTTAACTGTGTTCTAGAAAAAGTAATACAGAAGGGGCGTGAAAAAAAGTCGGCCCTGAATATTGACCAGTCCATTAAACTGGGGAGAACCAACATCAAAATTGATTGTCTGGCATTTGCTGATGATCTAGGAATTTTAGCTCAAGATGTATTAACGGCACAGAAACAGATTGAAATCCTAAAAGAAACAGCAGAAAAGGTAGGACTCCAAATTTCCTTTGAAAAGACACAATACATGACCTGCAACAGACTAAGAACACCATTTCTAAAAACAAAATATGGTAACATCAGACGAATCTCTCAATTCAAATATTTGGGTGAAATAATCATGGAAAGTGGGTTGGAAAAAGCGGCCAATAATGGTAGATGTTAAAAAATGGAAACGGCATTGAGACTTACACAAAATATTTACAACAAAAAATGCCTATCTAAAAACACAAAACTGAGACATTACAACACGGTTATTAAGCCAGAATGTCTATATGCTGCATAAACGCTCATTTTGAATAGAAAGAGGGACATCGAGGACATTGAAAAGAAGGAAAGAAAAATCATAAGAAAGATCCTAGGCCCCAAACAAATAAATAGCACAACATACCGACTTCGAGAAAACCAAGAAATCAAACAATACACAGATATACATAGCGATATGAGAAAAAGAAGACTTAAGTTTAACGGACACATAAAACGGATGAATCCGAGTAGGCTAACTAGACAAATAGTCGAATTTTATGAAAATAGGATTAGAGCTAAAGTAGAAATAATTAAATGGATTGCTGCAATTAAAGAGGACCTAAGATCAGCAAATATTACACAAAGTGAAATTCAGGATAGAGGCTGTTTCAGACACAAGGTTAACGTTTGGAAGGTTGGCCAGAGAGAAAAATGTGGGAAGACTGGAACAACTTGGTCTGACGAAAGGAAAAAAGCTCATAGCGAAAGAATGAAATTAGTATGGACGCAATGGAAGGCTAACAACAACAAACTCTAATTGTGTGTTCGCGTGGTCCACCCGGGCCCATACGTGAATAATAAATAATATATACATATATATATATATATATATATATATATATATATATATATATATATATATATATATATATATATATATATATATATATATATATATATGCAGTGTCAGAATTCTTTGGACTGCGATTTTTGCCCAAATGAACAAGGTGTGTGAACACTCAGCACTGTTGTCTCATTGAACGCAGTCCAAAGAATTCTGACACTGCATGTATACGCCATCCGACGGGGGGTCGGCGAAAAGTATGGGTATAAAAGTATGTATATATTTAAAAGCATGCAATGAACAATTTAAACGCAGATATTTAAAAAAACCGTAATTCGGAGCAACATTTACAAGGCCAACATAATATTTTCATTAAAAATGCGAATACATTAAGGCGCAAGAAAGTTGTAACCTTTTAAACGTAGAAAAGTGTCGCAAACAGCACCCTCTACAATTTACATAAGAATTTTCGAGAAATTTAAATGTCTTATCTTAAGAAACTCCCACTACCAAATTTCGTTTAAGAAAGATACTTTTTAAGCAAGTTATTGACGGAAATTGAAAATAAAATTATAACTTTAACACCCCGTATCTTGGTTACTATTAACTTTTGGACTACTTTTGGTAAGTTGAGTTAAATCGCAATATTTTTATCTAGAAAATCTGCAGTATACTATGAATTAGCGGACACCCACTATATATAACTCAGTTCTGATGATGTTTGCTAACATGGTTAGCGAAACATGCGTCGAAAAGTTAAAAAAAGGTTATTTAATGTTTAGTGGTAAATCTCTTAGAGTTTAGTAAATCTCAACCGAAGAATTGATCTCCTTGTGTCTAGTTCAAAGCCAAAAAAAAATCGAGGAATTTATAGGCGCGCATTTAAAAATTGGTAAATAAAGTAGAGGTGGAAGGATGGAGAGAAAAGAATTAGAGTAAATTAGTAGGAGGTCAGGTAGAATCTTCGAAAAAATTATTAATTGCGGCCATTAAATCAACCTGAGACCGTAAAAAATGAATCAGAACGTTTCTGTGCGCGCCCGTCATTATGGAAACTTTAATATTTAATAAATCACCACACGGAATTGGCTACGGGGGCCTTTCGACAAATTGCCCGCTAATGCTGCGTGAAATTTTTCAACCAGATATGTTTTTCTTTTTAAAATTGGATAATTAAATATATAACGAACAACATCTTCTTAGTCTCCTTCTTTGTCTTCTTCTTCATCTGGCAGTTCTGGAGTTTTTAGCAAGTAAAAACATCACTGTGGCTTCGCAGACCCCTTGTTAGCCAGATTTGAGTTCTTGTGACTTTTTTCTTTTTCCAAGATTGAAAAATCAATCCCTAAGGATACCATTCTGGGACATTGGTAAACTTCTAAAGGTTAGTCCACCTGTACTCATTCCCTCTATCTCATTTGAGACTGTCCTCTAGTTATGTACTAAACTAGATGAGATTTGCCACTAAACATCAAATCATTTTTTAAATTTTTTGACGCACGTTTCGCTACCCATGTTGGCATCATCAGCAGATGATTTAATCTAATTCTAAAACTAAACCATGTTTTATTTATATGATAACCCTACATAATGAAACGTGTAAAAAACATGAACCGTGAAGTTTACTAAGCCTTACATTAATAATTGAAAAAAATGACTGAACGTAATAGGTCCTTTATCCCGGTTCATGATTTTCTTATATTTTTCTATTTGAATGCTTTCATATGCATCCAAAGCCCCATTGTTATTTATACTTTTTACCAGTCTTAAATTCCTAATATTTATATTGTGGTCATGCTCGATTGCATATTGGATAACATAAGATTTTTCATTTCTCCCATATCTAATGTGGACAATATGTTCTTTATATATCGTTAATATGAATCTTTTTGTTTGCCCAATATACCTTCGATCACAGTCTTGTCACTCAAAAATTACCTTTGGAAAGTACGAATGGATACAGAATCATGAACATTCAAATTACAAACCAAAATTTAATGGTTAGTTTTGACGTGGTGAGTTTATTTACTAATGTACCAGTTGATAAATCACTTTTAATAGTTAGAAAGAGATTAGAACATGACACAACATTAAAAGACCTCACTAAACTAAACATAAATACAATTTTGGAATTATTAACTCTGTGCTTAAAAACCACATATTTTCAATTAGAAAGTGATTATTATCAACAAAATTTCGGAATGGCAATGGGTTCTTCTCTTTCTCCTTTGATGAGTAATATCTTTATGGAGGAACTCGAGAATGACATATTAAATAAATCTCATGAAAAGTCTATAATATGGCTTAGACATGTTGATGATATTTTTGCTATATGGCAACATAGCATTAACGATCTAAATATTTTTTTAAAAGATATAAATTCTCGAGAACCTACAATTAAGTTTACTTTAGAGATGGAGAAGGAGAATAAATTGCCATTCCTCGACACTTTAATAATAAAACAAAACAACACATTAAATACTACAGTTTACACAAAACCGACAAACACAAATAGGTATCTCAATTTCTTTTCCAATCAATCAAAATCAGTCAAAATAGGAGTAATTAAAAGTTTATATGTCAAAGCAAAACTTCACATAAAATCACATAAAAGACATTTTAAATTTAAAACCATTACCCAAAAAATTTTATAGATAAATCGTTTAAAACTTTTCATACCAGACAAAACAGTGCCATATATTTATTTCTGATACAATTAAAAGAGTAGGAAATAAATACAACATAAGAACGGCATTTAAAACAAAAAATACTCTTGGATCTCTATTAACAAAAACTAAACCAAACAACACACAACAAAATACCAAAAATCTTTTAATAATAGTGGTTTATAATGATATATAATAATAAAAATGGTTTATAAAATTCACTGCGAATGAGGCAAATTCTATATAGGTGAGACATCTAGACCGTTAGATGTTAGAATAAAAGACCTTCTTAGCAAGGGCGATTTGAATAAATCTAGAATTTGTCAACACGCATGGGAATCGGGTCATAAAATCAATTGGAATAATTCCGAAACGGTATTAAAAGAATCGGTAACAAAATACACTAGTTTAAAAGAAACCGCTATAATTAATTTAAATAAAAATAACTGTATTGCTATGTCTTCGGTAGATTTAAATTCAATATGATTCCCGATTCTAAAGAATACAATTAAAAACATTTAAGAATTTCGATAAACAATCACAATCAACGGTAAACCTCACCTATATATATATTTTTTGGTAGTATGTCACTATCATTTAAAACTAATTGTCAATGTAAGTATTATTGACATACACAAAAAATATATTTACTTCCTATTTTTTCATAATTTATAGAAATTAATTTAATTTATTTTTAGATTCGTTTTGAAAACGGAAGGAGAATACGTTAACGTTAAAAGTTTGTATATTTTTTTAGAACATTTTTATATTTTAAAAATTTTGTTCGTTAGGCAAATTTATTATAAAAAAGAATCACTGAGAAATTTGTCTACGTTTGGTTTTTGGTTTTTACCCAGTGATTCTTTATTTACATAAAAACAGATATTTCTGATATTTTTTGAGTTTTAGATCGTGGCGAAAAACCCAAATAAAGAAAAAAATATATATGAACACGCCACAATCATTCAGACATTACTGTGATCAAGTTTATCCTTTGGATTACCCAGGATTTCTCTTAATTTATTATATGGTTTGTACACAACCTTAATGTCCACTTTTTTTTTAATTTTGTCTAGCCCTCGTGTTAATTGGATATCAAATGGTATTACCATGAATTTATTTTTGTTCTGATCCTTTGGAAAAGTCGAAGATTCTTTTAATCATTTTCTAAACTTATGTTTTCTAAATAATTTATCTACAATATTCTTAGTATAACCGTTCACTTCGGATACCTCCCTAATTAATTTTAATTCTTTGTTATAATTATCTTTATTTAGAGGAAAATTGATTAATCTATTTACCATAAAATTTAAACCAGCCATTTTATTTTGGAAGCTGTGATTCGAATCGTTAGGAACGTATCTCAAAGTGATGGGGTTTTTTTTTTAAATATCAAAATCTAATCTATCTTTTCAATCTTTTTATTGTTTATATTGATTAAAACATCCAGAAATGGTAAAATATCATTGTTTTCGAGTTCATGCGTGAATACTATGTTTTGGGATTTACTATTTAAGTTCTATACCTTCAGGAAGTAACTGAATTCATTTTTTGGTTCGGATTTAAATTTACTCATGAATAAGTTGGCTAAGAACGGTGACAGTGGATTGCCAAATATGATCTTATTTTTTGATCGTTATAGGTGACAGATATTGGAAAGCAATAGCAGCAATAGACTCAAAGAGAACTACCAGAAAGCTGATTTTACAATTTATTATCAAGATTCCACTAAATATTGACGCTAGTAGCAAGTTCTTTGCCGAGATGGCGCTGACATCACTGTTTCGCCACTTATTTTCGCAATGCTCGGATATAAATGTTCGTATTTTGTTTATATATTTTCTGAAACCGATCCGAGCTTATCTGATGATGAGTAAATACTCCGAAATCAATCGTGATTTGGGTACAGACTATATTCAAAATGAAAATTTATTTCTCATAAAGGAAAACAATATTTCCATGTGAAAAATCTTCATAATTGTACCACGCACGATTTCACAAACTCATCAGAGAACAGAAAGGAAAAAAAATCGATTCTCGCTAACAACCCTCCAAAGTAAACTGGGCGCGACACTTTCAAAAACTATCAAAGCGCTTAATAATGCCCCCTTTGAGGGTGTCGTTCCTCCCCCATCGGACCGATAGATATCTAAATTGAAGAGTAATTGTGGGACGGTGGTTAAAAGGGCTTGAAATTGTCCTCCAGTCGAGGCCCCCTTTTTCCTCTCGACTATGGGTTAATTAACCGTGGAATGAATATATAAACTTCGCAGGACACCGCGGTCGTTAGGTGAGGGGAAGTCTTTGGTTTCACTGGTAGTTAGATAAGGGAATAATGATATTTGTTTTTCAACTCTGTTTTTTTCACCGATGCAATTCATAATTCTTAAATAAACAAACTAAAATTAATATCTATTTTAAATTTCCACTTTATTTCAAACTTATGTGCATTACAATTGTTTCGACAAACAGTGTCTTTTTCAAATGCAAACTATATTAAACTAACAGTAAGAAAAGCAGTTACAATCTAAACTATCGTCCATCGTGCTAATAATACCATAAAGTATAAATTTAACTGAGGTAGCGGATTCTTGATGGAAATTAATTTTAAATAATTAAGCAAAGATTAATACAAACTTTTTCAAATACAAACTATGTTAACCTAACAGTGAGAAAAGTAATTACAACTTAAAGTGTCCATCGACCTAATAATACCATAAAACATGATAGTGGGGAAATCCATTTTTTGTTAACGTCTAGGAGGGCAATATAAGTTTAATAACGGCGAACTATTTAAGTCTAGCTGGTCATTTTGCAAAATATCCAATTTTTTTCTTTTATTAATTTCTAGGTTCTCTAAAAGATTTAATTTTTCAAATTAAATTTAAAATTTTTTATTGAAAATATGCTTTTCTAACATTAAGTGGTTTTCATAATGAGAATTATTTTGTTGTTTAGTGTAACTTCTTTTATGTTCGTTGAGCCTAGTAGAGAAAGATCTTCCTGTTTCTCCAATATAGACTTTTAGACATAACCCACATTCAATTAAACAAACTCCTGATTTATACAGTTTATTTGTTTGACCCTGTAGGGGACACAAATCTCTTTCTGCGACCTTGACTACAGCTGCTTCCCTATAGACCTTGACAACACTGTTTTTAGTTCTGGAAGGTTTCAACACATGTCTTTACTTATCCTGAACGAATGGTGGGCTCACCTCGTTGTTATCAGTTCTAGTGTTGATATCAAAATGGCGACTCCTAGACGTAATCGTTCTGAATGGATTTCTATTTGTAAGTATTTTTTTTGTACAAATCTTTATATTTTATTTTATTTTTTGAAAGCAATATTTACCTAAAATATCAAAGAATCAAGGAATGTTTTTGTTCTTGCGATAACTGTTATCAAATGTTGGCAAAACAATAACAAATCTGTACGTCCCCAAAATTGTTGATTTTTACAAAATATATATTTTTTCTTTTTTTTTTCAACGTACCTAAATATTTTTTGCAGAATCAGAGAGATTTGAGCAGTTTGTGGAGGATATTTTGGATGGAAACGTGAGTGATATGGATTTATCTGATGATGATAACGGCGATTCGGATTACTTGCCTGAGGCCAATGAAGGCATCCATGAGGAAGACGAAGGCGGAGAGGAAGATATTGGTGTTGACTTGGATTTTCAAAGTGACTTACTGGCAGCTAGAGCTCCTTCAGACTCCCAATCTTTTTCTACAACTTGGACCAAACGTAATGATTTTTTTTCCTGTAGTACCAGCTCCTGAATACGAACCACCGACAAATTATCCAATAAATTTGCCTGTTCATGATTATGTCCGAAAATATCTTCCGGGCGATTTTTTTAATATTGTAAGTGAGTACACAAACAGAAAGTATCTATTGGAAAAGGGGTAAGCTACTCAAGACAACGCCTGATGAAATGAAAACATTTTTTGCTATGACAGTCATGATGTCGTACCTAGGATACTCCAGAATGAGAATGTATTGGGACCGAAGGATAAAACAAGAGGGCATAGATAGGGTAATACCTCGGGAAAGGTGAAAGGCAATTAGAAGCCATATAAAATTATTGGACGACAGTGACATTACCGAAGAACGAAAAAAGGCCAATAAATTTTGGAAAGTTGAGCCTCTCTTCCAAATGATTCGAACAGGATGCAGACTGAATTTACGTCCACAAATAGTCTGTATTGATGAGCAGATGGTCCAGTTCTGGGGAAAAATGCCAGCAAGGCAGGTAATCAGAAACAAACCAAATCCTTGTAGAATAAAACTTTTTGTATGTGCAGGAGCAAATGGTATCCCATTAGATTTATTTTTTACCAGGGAAAGGGTGACCCCATTACCACCAGCACCTGCACTAAAAGATTAGACAATGGGAGCAAGGTGGTAATGAGATTACTAGAGACAGTTCCTGAAGGATCATCCGTTTTTATGGATAGGTATTTCACTTCTCCACTGTTATTGGACCTCATGTTTTCCGAGAACAGCTGGCAAGGGACTGGCACAATACAAAGTAGCCGCGTGCCGAAAGCTGCCAATGCATTAGTGAAGGATGATAAACAAATGAAAAGGGAAGCAAGAGGACAAACTTAGCAGGTAGTCAGCGGTGACGGGCAGCAAGCCGTTATAAAATGGATGGACAATAAGCCTGTCGTACTGATGTCAAACAGTACGGATGTGAGCCAGTAAACTAGTGCTCTCGTTGAAGCAAAAAAGAGGTTCCTCGGCCGTTTGCTGTAAAAACTTACAATGTCAACATGAGCGATGTAGATTTTTTAGATCGTGTTATAAGTTTTTACCGGATATTTGCAAGAACTCGTAAATGGACAGTGAGAACCTAATACACCTTGTTGATTTTGCAATAGCAGCAGCTTGGATTGAGTACCGCGCGGATCAGCTTGCCATAGGAACTTCCAAAAACGATATTTTGATAAATTGATATTTTGATATTTTGAGAATCTGAAGATGATTCAGATTCTGGTGGTGCCAGCAAAAAAAAACGAAGATCTCCTAGACCACACCCACCTGATGCTCAAAGAATACAGCAAAGCCCCCTGAATTCCCGCATCCTTTAACAAAAGCAGATGCAGGCTTCTTGGGTGTTCATCCAACAAAGCCCGTATTAGATGCAGCTCGTGCAAAATTTATTTATGTCTACAACCCGAAAAAAATTGTTTCGAATTGTAAAATAATTTAAAAATATGTATGTATGTTATTATTTTTTAAAAATATAACTTTAGCAGTAATGAAAATGATACTTTTTTACCCACAAAAATATCTGGTGGTTGGTAAATTTTGGGTATGTTCTAGCCCAATGTCTTCTGTGGGGGACATGCCTCCCCGCAAGTCCTGTGGTGGGGGAATTTTTTTACAATTTGTTGGGGCTTTCTTATGATGCATTGGGACAGAAAAAGTTGATTAATAAAAAAAAACTAAAATTTGCCTGGGCCTGAGGAGGTTACTGAGGTGTCATAGGCTATTGTTTGTTCTAAAAGCAATATTTATATTGTTTTTTTTGGATGATGGATATGTAGTTGTTTTGAACGCAGCTTTTTTAATATTATTGATCAGATAAATTAAATTAATGGTTTTATTATAATTTTTTTATTAATTATTTTATTTATAATGTTTGGGTCGTATCCATTATTTACTGCAATCTGTTTGATGATATTCAATTCTTTATTATAATTATCTATTGACATGCGGATATTTAATAATATATGTATAAAATATTTGATTGATTTGTCCGTTACTTTGTGATAGTTCGGTTTATAAAAAGGAATAAAACAATTTTATACTTTGTTATCTATCACTTTTATTTTTAAATTTGAGTGACTATAGTTTCATAAAACGATTTTACATTCTCAATCACTCTGAGTTTTAAAGTAGTGTTTGAGAATGTAAACTCGTTTTACGAAACTATAGTCACATAAATTTAAAAATAAAGGTGATAGATTACAAACTGTAAACTTGTTTTATTCCTTTTTAAATGTATAAAATAGTTAAATGTTGCCATCTCTTGTGAATAAAAATGACAAGATTTATTGTATATAAGTAAATCTGTTTGTGATGGTTTATGAAAAATTGCAAACTAGTAATAGTTAAGTCTAAAAAGTTAATACTATTATGTTACTCTTCTTCAACTGTGAATTTAATGTTCTTATGTAAAGAATTTATTTGAGTTAAGAATTGATTTAATTGTCTATCAGAACCTGTAAAATAAATTACAATGTTATCTACATATATGAATCAGTAAATTGATGATTTAAACAACTGATGTTGATTTATCTTATTTTTTTGGTTGTCCATAAAAATTTCTACCAATAAAAGACTTAAAGGGTTTCCCATTATCAAACCATCATTAGAAACATAAAATCAAATAAAAATCATTCTGATCCGACGTAATTGACAGTAGTTCTAAAATTTTTTGTTTCATTATCGAATAAGTTTTATTTTTGAGAAGGAATTTGTCAACTAATTCTATTACTTCGTTTGGTGGAATAAATTTCGTACGTCGAAAGAAATTAGTTTGGATTTTTTGGGTAAATTAATATCTTTTATTTTATTTATAAGGTCATAGGTATTTAGAATGGCATATTTTGGTTTGTAATTCGTATATTTGATCGTATGATTGATTGAGTTTATTTGATAATTTGATTGAAGGAGCTGTAACAAATGAAATTACTGGTCTAATTGGGTAACAAAAAACTAAATTATTTTTGTGTAATTTTATAAGCGAGTATAATTTTGGTGCCTGAAGGATTCATCATTATTAATTGTTGTTTCTCGTAATCAAAGTAAAGTAAAGTGTTTGGGTTAGAGGCGCATCAGCAACTAGGCTATTTAGCGACTGGACCTACAGCTTAACGTGGGTTCCGAACCACGGTCATCAGCTTCCGACAAACCCAGGCCAGCACCCCCCTCGGGCTATAAACCCTTGGTTATGTGCCTACCCATAAGTCTATCAGGAAACCTACCGACTGGCGAGTGACCAACGCAGAACACTTCTCAAAAGGCATCCGGCCTTACCCAGCCTTTAACTGGCGTGACTGAGGGGTAATTCGTAGTCGGATTTTACACTCTTGCCTAGAAACAATCACAAACATTTAGGAAAGATAAACGGACAGAAGAAAGAAAAATAACCATCCGAGCGCTGGAATCGAACCAGCTACCGCTCCAACGCGGAATCGGCAAAGCAGACGCTCATACCGCCGCACCAACGCGACCGGCTTCTTCTTCTTCTTCTCGTAATCGTTAAAAATAGAAGAATTATTCATTATTTGTTTTAGTCTGTATTGAAAGGTATTGGTAGGATCAGAATTCATTTTGTTAATCGCAACAAGGGACATAACTTTATTTGCTCTTGTCATTGTGATGTTGTTTTCTTTGATTTTCTTATTAATTTCCAATTTTGTAAATCGAAGACCTTTGATTCTGTGAGCCAATAGGTGTTTTTGTGATGTATCTGAATTTGATAGAACGAGTTCGCACTGCCCTCTAAGGTGTTCTCTATTACGTTCATTATCTTTGGGCTTTATGTTATATCGACAAACATCTGTGAAGTAACTTAGATTCTTCACTTGTAAAATTGCAATCTCTAATGTTGACGAATTCCTTGAAAAATTGGTTTTCGGTGTAATTTGTAGTAGATTTAATTTTGTTGGTTTGCTTTTTTGGATAGGAGGTTTGCCAATTTCTTCTTTTGCGTTATGAACTTCTTGTTAATGATACCGGAAATTGTTGGTGTTTTTGACTGGTCCAAAATATCGAACTCAATATTGTTTAGTCTACGGATTAATTCACTATATATCACGTTAAGATAAGCGCTATATATATATTCCTTTTGCTATATTGATGTTTTCTATCTTCAAGTAGCCATTTCTTCAAACCTGGTTGTTCTTTTATTGTTGCTGACTCTGTCTCGTTGTTAAAAAAAAAATAATTTGTTTTGCAGGTTCTGATAGAGAATTAAATTAACTTACGTACATTCTATATAAGAACATTAAATTCACAGTTGAAGAAGAGCAACATAATAGTATTAACTTTTTAGACTTATCTGTTACTATTTTGTAATTTCTCATAAATCATCACATACAGTTTTAGTTATACACAGTAAATCTTGGCATCCTTATTCACAAACGATGGCAGGATTTAACCCTTTTATACGTATATTATTAAATATCCCCATGTCAATAGATAATTATAATAAAGAATTGGAGGTTATCAAACAGATCGCAGTAAATAACGGATACGGCCCAAACATTATAAATAAAATAATTATTAAAAAAGGTTATAGTAAAAGCATTAATTTAATATATCCGGTCAATAATATCAAAAATACAGCGTTTAAAACAATTACATATACGGGACAAGTTACCAAATTAGTGTAGAGACGTTTATCCAAAACAAACAATAAAGTCTATGTTGGACAAACAGGAAGATGTTTCTCTACTAGGCTCAACGAACATAAAAGAATGTACACCAAACAACAAAATAATTCTCATTATGCTAAGCGCTTAATGTTAGAAAAGCATACTTTCAATGATAATTTTAAAATGTTACATAATGAGAATAAATCTAAAAAAATTAATCTAGAAGTTAATAAAAGAAAAAATGTGGATATTTTGATAATTAATAAATTAAATTAATTTTGATTAAATTAATTATTAAGCTGGACTTGAATGGTTCACAGTTATTAAACTTATATTGCCCTCCTAGACGTTGACAGAAAAATGGATTTCTCCACTATCATGTTTTATGGTATTATTAGGTCGATGGACACTTTAGGTTGTAATTGCTATTCTCACTTTTTGTATTTGAAAAAGGCACTGCGTGTCGAAACAATTGTTATACATACAATTTTAAATATAGTGGAAATTTTTAGATATTCTTATTTGTTTATTTATTACCATAAAGGATGATTGACAACGTCTAGAAGGGCCATATAAATTGATAAACGGTGAACTATTCAATTCTGCCTGGCCATTTATTAAAATACTAGACCCCAACCGAAAACTGTATTTTCGTTTCGGCTCAAACCGAAAACGAAATTCGGAATGAGTTCTTTTCGGGCCGAAAACCGAAACCGAAAACGAAATTCACGTGCTTAATGACGTGCAATGTGTGTAATTTTGTACGAGCTATTCTTTGTTTTTTTTACGAGATGACAAAATGTATTGTCACTTGAAGCGCTAAAACTTGAGAATCCATTGATTCATTCTAATGGCAAGCGTCTCGTTTGATAGAGGAGATATACAGCTTTCATATTATATGTCGTTTCAATAGATGATGCTAGTGGTTTTCCTTAAATTGAAATAGCTATTTATTTTTCCGACATACTGTGTATATAAATCTTAGTATGTTTATTTAAATCTCTTTGAGTTTAATACATGGCTTAAGTGGTCACATTAATTAAACAGTTACAGGTTACAGTGGGTAATTGTGTGAGGTTTATTATATCCAAGGTAGCTCTTACGAGAAACAATAGAGGGCGGATCGATAACATATTGGAAAAGGTTTTTTTTCATTCGAGGGTTCGCACAGAGCGAACGGAGGAGGCAAGCAAAAATTGCACGATAATCTTCGGCGTTTTCTTTCTAATTGAGTTAAAAAATGTTGATTAAATTGGGCCGAACGGCTCAGCCCAAATCACCAACAGGTAGCAATCAGGACTGATTAGTTTAACTACTGGTTAATTACAGACTACGGGCATAGAGGGCGTTACTGTTTCAGTGCGTAACCGTTTTACGTGTGCCAACTTCCTTTTCAAAAGGCTCACGCTTGACGGTTGCTTTTTAAAACAATTTTTTTCGTTAGAATTTTTTTCTTTGGTTATTTTTTAATAAAAGATTGTCATGCAACATTTCAATTAAGAGCGAAGAAGTGTAAAAAGCACAATATTCGCATGAATGTGGCGTTGGATTGACAGTAGTATCTGGATCTTGGAGTATGTTTAAATTTGTTACTATTGTAAGATTGAAGTGGTTAGTTTCGACGTGAAATGAATAATTTTCAAAATAGAAGCGTTATTTTTTAAAAATCTAATTATACTTCCACATCTTTTGAAGTAAAGGAGGTCTAAATGATCTGCAAAATGAATGAAAATGATCACCAGCAGATTCGTCATAAAATTCTACGTAAGTACTGGTAACTTCATTAAAATAGCTTAGGACAAACTCAAGTTAAGAAGAAAAGTTTAAAATTGGCAATGCATTTCAATTTTTCACGACTATATCTATGAAAAAAATTAAGAAACATTTTGGGCTCTAATTTCGTAATATTACTATTTTGGGCCCATAAAAATCGATATAGTGGTTAGTTTCTACGTGGAATGATGCATTTTTAAGATATTGATTGAAAATAATGAAGCGTTATTTTTTAAAAATCTAATTATACTTCCATATCTCTATAAAGGAAAAGAGGTATCAAAATGATCTTTTCACCAGCGGATTTGGCATATAAATCTACCTAGATACTTGTAATTTCATTAAGAGAGCTTAGGATAAACTCAAGTTTGAAAGAATAGTTGGAAAATGGCAAGAAATTTAAAATTTTTATGACTAATGTATGGAAAAATGAAAAAAAAACGGGTCTTTGGGCTCTAATTTCGTTCTATAACTATGATGAGCCCATAAAAATTGATAGAGCAGTCAGTTTCTGTTTTCAGTCACTCTATGTTTTGAAAAAAATGAAGAAACATTTTAAATTTTTGTTTGTCTAATCTAATCTAATTATATCTATCTAATTATATTTTGATATCTCTTAAATGACAAGAGATATCAAAATGATCTTTTCACCAGTGGATTTGTTATAAAATTAACCATGATAACTTTAGATTAATTGAGGTAAGTATGAAAAGCCAGAATATACATATATTCGAAAATTCAAATGAATAATTAAAGATGATCTAAGATCTGCAAATATTACACAAAGTGAAATTCAGGATAGAGACTGTTTCAGACACAAGGTTAACATTTGGGAGGTTGGCCAGAGAGAAAAATGTAGGAAGACTGGAACAACTTTGTCTGGCGAAAGAAAAAAAAGCTCATAGCGAAAGAATTAAATCAGTATGGGCGCAAAGGAAGGCTAACAAGAAACGCCTCTAATTGTACTTCGCGTGGTCTGCCAGGGTCCATACGTGGATAATAATAATAAAAAATAAAAAGTAAAGTGTTTGGATTAGAGGCGCATCAGCAACTAGGCTATTTAGCGACTGGACCTACAGCTTAACGTGGGTTCCGAACCACGGTCATCAGCTTCCGACAAATCCAGGCCAGCACCCCCCTCGGGCTATAAACCCTTGGTTATGTGCCTACCCATAAGTCTATCAGAAAACCTACCGACTGGCGAGTGACCAACGTAGAACACTTCTCAGAAGGCATCCGGCCTTACCCAGCCTTTAACTGGCGTGACTGAGGGGTAATTCGTAGTCGGATTTTACACTCTTGCCTAGAAACAATCACAAACATTTAGGAAAGATAAACGGACGGAAGAAAGAAAAATAACCATCCGAGCGCTGGAATCGAACCAGCTACCGCTCCAGCGCGGATTCGGCAAAGCAGACGCTCTTACCGCCGCACCAACGCGACCGGCATAAAAAATAGAATAAACAATATTAGTTACTATTTACATTAATTTTAATGATGTAAAGTACATTTTAATTTAACTTTTTTCCTTTTGTTAAATACCTAGGTCATTACTCGTTTTCTTCGTCTGCTCTTCTTTTTTTCGACGGTTTTGTTACAGGAATAAAAAAAAGTGAACCATAATTTTGACCAGAGCAAATTTCATTCTATCCGAGGCGAAATATTCTAAGTGTGCCTTACTTGATGACCCAGCCAATTAAAACACCATCTTCGTTCGCTTAATGAACCGGAGTACCTGGAGGTCGACATCACAGTGGTCCAAATCGACTAAAAAAAGTATATTTCGTTCTCTGTTATAAAAAATTCGATTTTTCTCGGACGACTGGCACATGTGGAACCCCACAACGTATGGATAATTGGATAAATATCGGTTTTTGAGTCCGGATACGCAATTCACGCTATGGTTTCCGCTAGACGAGTCAACGAGCTCTCATATTTAGAGATACTAAAAAAAAAATAATAATTTGTGTTTTATAAAAGATCTCTACAATATGCATTAATTTTATAAAAAATACAAATTTATATTTAAAAATCTACTATGATATTTTTTTTCAAGTTACAATTAATTTTTGACTTTGATATATTTAACAAATGTTTTACCTTTATATTTTTTGTTTTGTATTATAACCTAAATTAGATATAATATTTATAATATTATTAGATGCGTATAGCCCGGTTGGATCACGGAAAGCATTCTATTGACTTTGATTCGTATTAGGTAGTGGTCTGAGTCAATGTTCGCGCCCCTGCGAATTTGGACATCTTGGCTCTCCCTTTGTTGTCGGTATGAGATCGTAACGTGGTCTATCTGGAATTTTCCAATCTGTTGAATAGGCGATCTCTATGTCTTTTGTTTTTGTGGAGATTTTCTTAGGGATGTTGACATGATTTTAAGGTTATTCTGTTGGCATAGTTCGATGAGTCTTGTGCCGTTCTTATTAGTAAATTTGTGACCGGGGAATTTGCCTCCTGTTTTCTGATGGATTTTTTCTCTACCGATTTGTTCGTTAAAGTCGCCCAGTAAAATTTTGACGTCATCCTTTGGGACCTTTGCCATTACTTTTTCTAGTGTTGCGCAGAATTTCTCTGTAGACTTGGGGTTTTTCTTGTTGTCTCCGTTTGTGGGGGCATGTACATTGATCATGGTGTATTTTTTATTGGCGCACTGTATGCGCGAAGTCTATTGTTTATGGACGTGATTTCCTTAATAGAGTTAACTATCCCTTTATGTACCACAAAAGCCATGCCCAGAAGCGGAGCGCCCCTGGCGACTCGTTTGTCCTACTTTTGAACCTGCGATAGTTCTCATAGTCTAGCGTGTCCTCATCCGTCATGCGTATTTCTTGTTTGGCAAGCAAAAGTATCTTTTGCCTGTCAAGTTCTGGAGTTAGGTTTGAAGTTTTCCTGGTTGGATCAGCGTGTTGAAGTTGAAGGTGTCAATATATGTAGGTGTTTTATGTGGAAATTTGCCGGAAAGCTCCGACTTATTTTGAGATCGTGAAAGTCCAAGTTCCCTAGAATCCGAACACCCGGTTGCCGTCTGTCGACGGATGGATTGGTTACCACCTAGGGTATCGTTGTAATTACTTGCACGAGTCATGATTGCTTATAAGCTTATGGGTCCAGTGTTTCCACTGGTAGTTTAGAACCAGAGATTGTTCCTGGAGCGTAGTGTACGGCCGCACCCTCTCACCAAAGGAGCCAAAGAAATAGCGAATATTGAAAATACAAGGCCCGAACAATCAGAGAAACCCTTGAAATAGAAGAAAGGGGTGAGCTAAATACGCGAAACGACGCTCGCAACATTTCAAAAGTATGGGAATCCCTTCTAAAAAAGAAGAAACGGGGCAACGTGGCGGCGAGGTAGAAAAATCAATAAACGGACGCTCGACAGCGTTGCCGAGCGCCCCAAATAGTCCCGAACTACCCCGATATAATCTACGCAGTCGCCGGCCGACTATAAAAGCGAGCACAACGACCCGTGCATGTCAGTTGGACTCTTCAGTCGAAGCGGGCAAGACTTGAAAATGCCAACACGCTTTTATTAGCTTTACCTGTATCTGTCTATATGACGGAATCTTTGAATGTCCTTTTCACCCATTTCAAAACATCAGATTAAGTATAAAACGAGTGCTTCGAAGTGGTAATTTGAGTTTTGGAAAGAGAAAGTAGTCGGCCGGAGCCATATCAGGTGAATACGGTGGTTGTTCGATGGTGTTTGTTGACTTTTTGGCCAGAAATTCGTTCACAGTGATAGTTGTCGTGATACAAAATCCAAGAGCTTTCTTTCCACAAATCTGACCTTTTTTGACGAATTTGCTCTCTCAAATGCCGCGTAACTCTTAGAAAATATTCTTTATTTACCATTTAACCTTGGCAAGAATTCCGAGTTCACAACACTGCGATAATCAAAGAAAACAGTCAACATAACCTTAGATTTTCATCGACTTCGACGTGATTTTTTCGGTTTCGGCTCAGTTTGAAGGCTCCATTCCGAAGTTGATGAAGCGAAGACTGATTTGCATGTCAAACTTGTATACCCATGCGTTCAAAGTGCATGTTTTGGAGGTACCTCAATCATAATAGAGAAAGTGTTAAGAAAATTGGTTCAAACGTATGTGAAAGTGTATCGATCATCGCGGAGAATATTTTAAAAAACAATAAAACCATTTTCAATGATAAATATTTGTTTTTATTAATTTTTTGGGATACATAAATAGCAACCCCTGTAGACAAAGAAAACGATAGATATGACAAAATTATGATTTGATCTAAAGCAAAAGTTTTCTCAATGTGAATTGTGTTTTAAACAAACAAAAAGAACATGCAACCACCCAAAAACACCCACACGCGCGAGGGATTTATCTGGAAAGATTTATTTGAATATGTAAATGGGGATGATATGAACACCATGGGCAATAATCCACCCTCTCCGCGGTATCGCCCGTCGGATAATTTGCACTCCCAAAAGACGGGACATTAGACACGGCCATTACGACTAAATAATAACCAGCCAGTATGGAAATGGTATGCAAATCACGCATATGCCCAAGAAGATCAATCATACATCGCTGTGATCAACGAGCGTTCAATCAGGAGTCAATTTTACGTATCCGGGGAATTAAAACAAATACAGAAACAGCCAGAAATCTGTTTGGTGAAAAAATTATTCCGAACCAACACTTACAGATTATCTCATCAACAATACCCGAGATATTGTTGGTATTTTTTTTACTGCTGTTTAATTAGTGAATATTTTGAAGCCCTACATTAGGGTGTCCCTTATATGGACGATTTTTTTCGCAGTTATAGAAACGCATACCCTTTATTTCTAGGCTAATGTTATCCCGTGCCGACAGGTTCCCAAAGATTATGTAAACTGCTGTTTTTGAACATTTATTTATGTATAGGTAGGTCGTCGCAAGTATGCATATCTTAACTATTAATGAAAAGACAAGTTTAAGTAATGGATTTAATCATATTGACAAACAAAATAATACAACTATTCAGGATACTCCCCTTTTAAGGTCTATTTTTTGCAGTCTGGATACATCTTTCCATGTTCTTGCACACAGCGTAGTGACAACTGTTTTTGTTCTTCTTCTGCAGTAATCAAACCGTGGAAGTCTTGCATTAGCTTAACAGCTCTTTCAGCTGTATCATTTAGTGCTTTTAAGCTAGAAACCTTCTTTTTAGCTTCCACATAGGCTGGATTTTCTTCCTACGAAGATATGGTTTCTTGTAGGAAACTGCTGACAATGTTTAATCGCGAAAACAAATGTTTGTTCTTGATGGAGACAAAATCGCTCAGGGATTTCCAAAAAACAATAGTAATAAAACATTAGCATCACAATTAAATTGTTAATTTAATTATAATAACAGTGAAATTAAAATAACAGATCAAACAAAACTCTCACCATATAACGAAATTGACACATCTTCTTTCGATGGAATATATCTCTTCCCAAAATCATATGTACTTTCTCTCTGTAACTACAATATTGACCTTAGTTTGTTCATCAAATTCATCATCAAAGGCTGATAATACGACTATTTTCTCTGGTAAATACCATAAATATTGACTGAACTTGCTCAGAGCCTGTTTAGAAATCGATTTGTCAATTGTTTCATATTCTTTCAACGCCTTTAAAAAATGCAAATCTTGATTAGGCTCCTTCACTGCCAAACTATATCCAAACCAAGGCTTTGCATAAACTACCACAATGAATAAACAAACATCTTGCAGGCCTGTTTGTCTTTTACGTTTATTTTGAACTTAGGCAGCAGCAAACATATTTTCAAAAAGTGCATAGCTTTTTCCATCCATCGTGCTTGATGCATTGTGCCAGAAGATCTGCTTTCAATTTTTCTTTCATTATCTCCTCCCAAAAAAATAATGAGTAATGAGTAATAAACATGAGTAATAAACGTCATCAATTCGTTAAGTTTCATGTCACAAAGATGCTGTTTGACAATATCAATTTTTTTAGTTTCGATAGCTTGAAGATTAATGTTCTTCTAATGCTCTCTAAACTTATTGAATAGTGGAATATCGGGACTGGTGGATCTTTGATTCAAACACACTTTTAACAACCAACTCAAAAACCCGATGACGACAAGTAAAAAGTAACAATTCTCGTTCCAGTTTTTGTTGTAAAATTATTCAAGCGCCCTGTATTAGATACTGTCGTATCACAGCACATTATTTGTACCTTATCACTTAGGTTCCAATCATACAGAGCGTTTGAAACTGCTTTCCAGATCTTTGCCAGAAGAACTCTTCAGTTTAGGTACTGCAAGAAGTTGTTCCTTCTCTTCAAATAAAATGAGGATCAGCAGACGTTCTTATTTAGAACTTCTCACATCCATTCCAGGTAATAATTTTCCATCTCAATGAACGGTAACTAATTTGGGTACCTTATTCTTAAAACCGGCTTTTATTAACTCCGCTCTATGTGTTCCTATTTGTGTTTGAACGCGTTGAATAGAATATTTGTTGATTGAGTAGTCGTCCTAACTGTAGCTTGAATTATATAAACAGAATCCCTTACGCTTAGTTAACATCTATCTAAACATGCAACTATCTTTACAGTGATGAAATCTTTCCTTGCTCTTTTCGTAGTTGAAACAGAACTTACACTTCGTGATGTTGAATGTAAAGGTTCCTCAGGACTTCACGACTGGTAGATTTATCTTGAGACGGTATACAGTCAAATAAAGTAAAACATGACAATAAGCTCTCTGAAGACATTTGCGTGGTTCTCTTTTTTTCTTCGTCTAGTTTTTCCTGCCTCGCTCTTTCTTCTTTTTCAGCTAACTTTTTGTCTACGCCCGCCAAGCAATCTGGACGTTCTGGCTCTTTTTGTTTTTGTAAGAACATTTTAGCTTCATGTACCAGGTGTCCCATTAAGAATGGGTCGCGGCCGTATCTTGAAAACTATTTATCCCACAGCTTTGGGGAAAAAAAATTGTACTAAAAATGATCGTGAGAAATTCACCAAAAATATTTTTAAGCTTCTAAAACGACCGCAAGAGGGCGTGACGAGCTAAACATTTTTAAAAATCTTTTTTTGTGTGTATTTTCAAGTATTAACCGAGTAAGAAAAATTCTCAGTTATAATTAGCAAACTGTCTCCTACAACTTTGTTTTATGACATTTTGTCGTAATTTCACGAATAGAGGTGTGGGGGGAATTTTACCTATTGAGATAAAAAGTCGTCTAATGTCCGTTTGCCTTAACCGATTTTCCTCAATTTGGATTCATTTAAAAGGCAATTTCTGGAACAATCAGATAATCTGGAAGATAAATTATTTAGTTTATAAATGAAACCGCGAGGTGGCGTTACATTCAACAATAGATTTTTTGAAGTGTTCAGTTTTTTCAAATGGAATGGTACAGCTTTTACTACATGGCAAGAAAGGTAATTTAAAGAGGAATCATCCAGTGAAAACCCGAAATCGATATATCTGACATGTCAAGAGATATTTCGATTTTTCTGAAAAAATCAGTTATTATTTCACTACTACCTGCATTAAGTTAAAAAAATATTAACCTAATGTTTGCCTTCCTTCACATTTTACCCAGGCTTAGGACTGGTCCAAATTCTTCGTGCCATATTAATTTGGAGCGTGTTTAAAGGCCAACGGGCCAACAACGAAGATAATAATAATAACAACAGTCAAATAAAATTAACAGCACAACTTTGCAGCACAGCATTGAAGCTGCGGTTTTTAGTACTCGTCGAAAAATAACTCCCCCCCCCCCCTCTATTCGTGAAATTACGACAAAATATCATAAAACAAAGTTATAGGAGACAGTTTGCTAATTATAACTGAGAATTTTTCTTACTCGGTTAACACTTGAAAATACACACAAAAAATGATTTTTAAAAATGTTTAGCTCGTCACGGCCTCTTGCGGTCGTTTTAGAAGCTTAAAAATATTTTTAGTGAATTTCTCATGATCATTTTTAGTACAATTTTTTTCCCCCAAAGCTGTGGGATAAATAGTTTTCAAGATACGGCCGCGATCCATCCTTAATGGGGCACCTGGTATATTCATTCTATCAAGAGAAATCTTATCAAATAAATTATCCAAACTGTTTTGGAAATCTGTCTCGCGGGTTAGAGACCCCTAAACATCTTGAGTTTTTTTACGGTTTTTTTGCAGCTCTCGCCAGAATTGCTAGAGATCCACAAGCTTCTTCACGCAGTTATGTACAGCTTTGGTAGGTATTCTAGCTTTTTCCCAGAATATAATACACTTCCGAATGACAAGATTTACACTTTCACTTACAGTCAATTAAACTTCGCGAATGTTAAAAAATAACACCCCGAGAACTTGACGAATAGAAAGTAACTTTGCATTACTTTGGTGATTTACGTCACCAACCAAGAAAATATTTTAAATATTTCAAAACATAAAACAATGCGCGTTAACTACCCGACAAGCAGAGCGTAAATAGAGGCTAGAGCGCGCGATTCCTGCAGCGCAGCTTGTATTAACATTTTTTCCGCGTAAGTCACGAGTTGTAGTGCTCCAAAATAGGTTAAAAAAATGAGTGTTTTAGGATTAACTAGAACTTATGCGTTAGAAAATAAAAACTTTGAAAAATAAGGGACATCATACTCTACATGTTATAATTCTTTTACATACAGCTCATTCAGGGAAACAATGGTTGAACGTCATCAATATCTATGACGCACTCACGTTACAATGTTGCCACATCAACAGCAAAATACCCAGACTTTGGCATTTGTATGATCGATAAAATTGTAAATGAAAAAGTAACACGAACAGTTTTTTCTTTAAAAGTTTTAATCAAAAATCCGATTTGTCTCCCTAGGGGTTTTTCACTTAGTTCACAAAAAAATTTAAATATTCAGTGTTACTACAGCAACTTTCAACATCTGAATTGCTGTTTGAGTAAATTATTAAAGGATTAACTTCTAGTCTATCATATACTCTTTCACGATTCGACCATCTTTGAATCTCTTCTTCTGTATGTCTGATGCTGTTCATCCAGATATGTGCTGTAACTGTTGACAAAGCTTCTTTCATCTCGACCTATATGACGATTGTAATAATTTTTGGCCACCCCCCATATCAATTCTATAGTATTGAATATACAATGATAAGGGGGAAGACGTAATACTTTGTGACCATACACTTTAGCCATATAATATGCCACATATTCTTTTTAGGCTTGTTCCTAAAAAGAACATTATGAAACACAAACATGTCCCTTTAATTACTGCTTACCGAATAACGATTTGCAGCAGTTCACTTTTCCACATAGTGCTTTCAAAAGGAAGATTATGTTCCCTCAGCCATTCTGCAATTTTTGGTTTTGTCCATGCACTAGTTGGAGGTTTATCCATCAGTGTACTATGATATGGTGCATTATCCATGACAATAACTGATGGCTCCTCCAAGATTTTCAACAGCTGGTTTTCAAACCAAAACAGAAATATATTTTTATTCATTTCTCCATGATAATTGCCTTTTGTTTTAGAAGAGATGACTAACTCAGCCTCTGGAATAAAGCCATTCTTGTTCCCAGTATGAAGAACATCTGTATCTGCAACAACATGTTATTATTGACACGTCTTAAAACAATTATTTATGACATGACTTTAATGGCTCCTAAATATTACGTATAGCACTCACCTTTTTCCATCAACTTTTGTAGTTTTTACCTTTCTCTTGTTATCATCTTGCCATGAGTGACTCACGGTACCATTTTGAAATATCCATGTTTCATCCAAATAAACAAAATCAAAGAGAGATTCGTCTTTGATATTTTGATACATCTTCAAAAATTGAATTCGTTTAAAGGGAATATCTGGAAGTTCCATCAGGCCCCAACGTGGATTATCTTTACTCCATTTGAAACCAATTTCTTTTAGAAGTGTATGAAGCGAAGTTTTACATCCATCAAAGAGAAGAACCGTTTGTTCGGAAATAGTTCAATAAAATTTGATAAAAATACAATAATACCATGTAAATCTACTCACTTTTTTCATATATTTCATAGATTTGATTGCGAATTGAGCCCACATCAAGATGATCTAGATTAGTTACTCGTTTAGGATGTTGACGCTCTTTCTTCGATGATTTTACAATTTGTTATTGTTCAACTTTTCGAAATTGCACTAACTGTACCAATACTAATATTTAGTGCATCTGAATTAACCATGATACCTACTAAGTTTTTAATACATACCTCTCTCACGACGTTTAATGGCAAAAGAGGAGAACCATCATCTCGTTCCTGTTCAAAATAACTGATAAGTGACGAGACAAGCTGCTTACACTGACCGCTTAACGGTTTTCGCATTTTTTTGCAATTATAATCGCAGTTTTTTTACTACAGCTACACAAAAACAGAAACTAAACCAGAAAATAACTAAAACAGCAAAGAATACAGTAAAAATAATTCAGAAACGTTTGAAGGCACAACTCAATCCGAACATGAAAATGACAGATTCTACGAAGAACGTTGTGTTGGGTCGGCAACACTGTGCAGTACCACAAACCTAAATGTTATCTTGACAGCGAATTCACAGAATGTAATCCGCCGGCTCGCCGTATTTTTATCCTATTCTGATAGGATTAGAGGAAGAAGGAAACAGAGTGCTTTGAACTTTAAATGTTTTTTTTCTTTCTTATGAATTTAAATTGGCAATAGATTTCTCTAGATTGATGACGTGCAACCATTGTTTTCCTGATGAGCTGAAATATGCCTATGATGAGCTAAAATATGCCAGATACTGGAAATATGGTGAAGGAAACTATTCGAAATAGAGAAATCGAACAGAGACTTCTTTCTGGCCTTGTAGTCGTCATCAGTCGAACTCGAGTTTAATGTAGTTAGGCATCTGAAGGAAAGGTCGGAGTCAAAGGCTATATAATTTGGCCTTGTCGAAAGCAGAGGGTGATTGCCCATCCTACGGCGGACGCTGGCAGCAGCCGCTCGCGCTAGTCCCGGGTAGGGTACCAAGTATGGTTTTTACTGGTTATAACGGTACCAGGCATATATAGACTCAAATAATAGACATTTTGGACATTTATGATAAGTAAAACAAATTATTACTTTGTTATTTATCATTTATTATATTTCGAAAATAATGCAAAATTGTTAGCTGTTTAATTTTGTTTGAGAGCTCCTTTTGGATATTCCTATAAAGTTGTAATAGCCCATTCAAACCATTTGAAAACTTTAGGCTTCTTTCTAGAGAGGGATTATATACCAAATATTGCAACTGTTGAGCGGTAAATATTTTTTTTTGTAAACTACTTAATGTAAAGGATGTAGTAGTCGTTGTCTTGTTAGGGATTTCATCGTCGATTATGCCTTCAACATCCGATATATTTTTCAGAATTTCAAGCAGTTCTGATAGTTCATTATCGTGAAAACATGTAACTTCTTCAACGCCACTTGACTGTAATATGTCGAAACGTTCGCCATAAATTTGGTGTAAGATTCTTACAATATCTAGAACTTCTGTAGCTTTGTCAGGAACTGCTGACGTATCGGTCACAACCTTTGGCCATAACTTTCTCCAACAGGAATTCAATATTGATGAACATAACTCATTCACTGCTTATATAAATGTTATGCAATGGGCGATATTAAAAGCTTTCCAACTCTGTTCCATGCTATTCAATATAATATATAACTGAAAGTTAACGCTGATATTATTTTGATCTAATGGTTGTAGCAGTGATGTAGTGTTAGGAGAACATTATCAATAAGTAATGTTTTGAATGGCAATAATTTTGAGGACAAATATTGCCTAACACTGGGTGCGAAGCAGTTCAGAAACCAGTCTGTAAATAATGTTGCAGTCACCCAACCTTTTTGATTTGCTCTCCAAAAGACGGCAGATTATTTTTGTTTTTACTTTTTAGAGCACGTGGGTTAAGAGATGCACTGGCTTTATCATGTGATTACCTAACGCATTAGAGCAAAAGAGAATAGTAACCATATCCTTTTGCAGCTTTAAATCCTGGTGCGGATCTTTCGGTTGGAGACACAAATATTCGAGCAAGCATCCTCTTCGAAAATAAACCTGTCTCATCGACGTAAATACCTGAATAATGTTAAATACTCTCGCTTTCAATCAATTGTTTGAATTTAGACGGATAGTTATTAGCCGCCTAATTAATTAATCAGTAATTTCTACGTTGTGTAACAAAAAGTGCTATATAAACTTTTTAAACCAACCCTTACTGGCTTGGAAGTTCATTAGAGCTTAGAGTTTCCTCATCTCACTTCAGATTTTCGAAAAGACGCCTTCTTGAATAATTTGGCTGCTAAGAGGCACTATTCTTTTTGTTTGAGCTTCGATTCAAATTCCGAGCGGTCTTTCCATCTTTTCCATCGTTCGATGTCGCGAGAAACACTTAACTTTATTGCTGGTACTAGTACCGAACGAAACTGACCCGAATGGATTGTTTACTCTTTTTTATTGTTTTTACTGCGGATTAATTCACTTTAAACTTTTTCGAACCACTCGCATATATTTTACCTGCAACAATTGAATTTTTGTATAAATTTGCTTCCTTTTAACAAAATATTGGCCTGTGGACGCCATTAGATTTTAAAATTAGGGCGTGTACATATAAATACGTAATCAAATTCACGAAAATAACAATATTCTGTCTAATCACCAACTACGTTTGAATAATCATACATACAAACTAAGTAAATGCGTAACCAACGGTAGTGCGTTATGCGAAAAAAGCAATAAAACAATTCCTGGACGATTCTTCTATTGGAACACAAAAGGTTCCAATAGAAGAATTGATCTACGATGGCTACACGGTCAGCGGAACTAAATCTTTATCGTAAGATTAAGCTTATTGGAGCAGATATTTGGTTTCTGAAGTCATGCCAGGCTAATAAAATATTTCCCAATTTTATTAAAGTTAATATTTCAAAATCTTTCAAAATATGTGACAAAATAACTAATTTTGCAAAACAGAAATGGCTTGACTTAGAAATCAAATATTTGTACAGTAAAAGAAGTATGCTTGAAATTCAGGCGTACAATCTTTACAAGAAATTAACATTTAAATTAAGTAATGTAGAACATGAATGTTGGTGCAATTGTCAAAGGAATATGCTCACAGCAGTAAATAGTAAATTTATTAAAAAAATGTCATCTTTAAATAAAAAATTTAAAAAACTCAAAATTGAGCAATCGGAAGAACATATTCCAGAAGAGAGCATCAAAATCGTAGAAAATCTTTCAACTCAGACGTTCGACAATCCAGAACGAGATCTTTTAAATAAAGGCCTCAATTTTGCTTTGCCGGCATCCCGTAGTGCTTTGGAGGATATGGTAGCAGGTATTGAAACTGGTATTAAACACTTACCAGAGTATTCCAAGGCTTTCGTCAGAGAGTCATGTAAAAGTAAAATTGCAAAATATATTTCATTTAAAAATCAAAAAATGCCAAATATTTCTAAGATTGTCAAGCGTCTGCGAGAGAAAGATTGTTTTTATTTAAAAGCTGATAAGGGAAATAAGGTTGTAGTAATGGACAAACCTGATTACTTTGAAAAATTAATTCAATAATGTTCCATTGTCAAAAATGATTAATGAAGTTAGAGATACATTGAAATCTTGTAACAGCCTTATTTCTCCTTCTGTGAAAAGCAAACTACATGTTTCTAATCCAACAGTGCCAAGATTGTATGCTCTACCAAAAATGCATAAACCAGGAAAATCAATGAGACCAATTTTATCAGCCATTGATTGTCCAACTTACAACTTGGCAAAGTGGTTAACAAAGAAATTTGAAAAAATCTACCAAACCAACTACGTTCCTGTTCTGTGATAAATTCAACCAAATTCATGGAAAAAGTCAAAAATACACATCTATAGGAAGGTGAGGTTTTGGTTTACTTTGACGTTTCATCGTTGTTTCCGAGTGTCCCGATTCCACATACCTTGAAATACCTAAGGGAGTTACTCGAGTTAAACGGTTTTAATAACAAGATTGTTTCTGAGTACATCTCCTTAACAAGATTATGTATGAAGTAACATTGTTTTCAACTTAATAACAGGTTTTATGAACAACAAGAAGGAACGGCAATGGGCAATGCTCTGTCACTGTTCTTAGCCTTAGATGATTTTATTAAGAACTTAAATGGTAAATCCGAAAATATAATATTCACGCATGAACTCGAAAACAACGATAGTTTACCATTTCTGGATGTGTTAGTCAGTAGAAATAATAAAAATAGGTTAGATTTTGATATTTTCAGAAAAAACGCCACCTCTTCTAGATACATTCCTAACGATTCAAATCATAGCTTTCACAATAAGATGGCTAGTTTAAATTGTATGGTAAATAGATTAATTAATTTTCCTTTAAATAAAGATAATTATAACAAAGAATTAAAATTAATTAGGGAGGTATCTGAAGTGAATTGTTATAATAAGAACATTGTAGATAAACTAATTAGAAAACATAAGTTCAGAAAATTATTGAAAGAATCTTCGACTTTTCAAAAGGATCAGAACGCAAAGAAATTCATGGTAATACCATTTGATGCCCAGTTGACAAGAGGACTAGACAAAATTTTGAAAAAAGTGTACATTAAGGTTGTGTACAAACCATATAATAAATTAAGAGAAGTTCTGGGTAATCCAAAGGATAAAGTAGAGCAGCATGAAAAGTCGGGGATTTACGAAATTAGTTGTCAAGACTGTGATCGAAGGTATATTGGGCAAAGCTAAGATCCATATTGACAAGATATAAAGAACATATTGCCCACATTAGATATGGGAGAAATGACAAATCTTGTGTTGCCCAACATGCAATCGAACATCACCACAGTATAGATATTAGTAATTTAAGACTAATTAAAAGTATTCATAATAATAGGGCTTTGGATGCATATGAAAGCATTCAAATAGAAAAATGTAACAAAATCATGAACCGAGATAAAGGACCGATTCCTTTCAGTCAACTTTTTCAATTATTAATGTAAGGCTTAGTACACTTCACGGTTCATGATTTTTACACGTTTCCTTAGGTATAGTTTTCATATATATAGAACATAGTTTAGTTTTAGAATTAGATTAAATAATCTCCTGATGATGCTAACATGGTTAGCGAAACGCGCGTCGAGCAGTTCAAAAAAGTGTTTTGGTGTTTAGTGGTAAATCTCTTAAAGTTTAGTAATTCCTGGACAATTAGAGTAGCAGTTCGCACGAGATTGCGACGCAAAACGCTATTTTCCACAAAATATTACCTTTATGTATTAGAAAAAGTGATTAATACTGAAAGTGAGAAAGTGATTGATACTGATCTTTAGAATATTCACTTCACGAACCTCAACGATAGTTCACAGCTCAACCATTATAAAACGCCAAATTTGCCGTTTAAAAATTCCGAAAAAAAATTGTCTGAAGCTCAAAACTCACACCAAAAAAAAATACAACGAAAACGGCGGTCAGCCTGGAGCCCCCTCAAGGCCAATCTTTCACCAAAAAAAGACCCCGCTCTTGATATGCATTAATAAACATACACCTTCGAAAACGCATATTAATGCGGGCGGTCAGTCTAACCCGTGATTAGGGGCCGAAAGCAACGTCTTTAATCAGGTATGATAATCGCGGGGCGGCGGCGGGGGCGGAGGCCTAATGAGCGGGTCGCGGTCACGACGACGAAGAGACCGCAGGCGCCAGCACGCGAGGCCTCCTTGGCCCGGGGCTCTTCCTCGAATTCGGGGCCTCGGGATGTGGGAATGTCGCGTTGATAGCGTGCATCTTTGTTTCTTCTGTTTCGAAAAAAATCGTAGACGAGATAGATGGGTCTGGTTTGGAGAAAACCGTACAGAACTACAAAAAAATACATATACCAGGTGTGTAAGTAAAGTCAGACTGATTTAAAAAATATAGTTAATTAAAATTACAATTCTTCATTGTCTCCTTCAAAGTACTCACTGTAGAGGATGTGTCTACTGTTCAAGGCAGTCCTGAGACTCAGATACTGGAAACGACTTGAATTAGTCAGTTATGCCCTATTCAG
The DNA here is from genome assembly GCA_031761425.1 of Cosmopolites sordidus. Classification (NCBI taxonomy): domain Eukaryota; kingdom Metazoa; phylum Arthropoda; class Insecta; order Coleoptera; family Curculionidae; genus Cosmopolites; species Cosmopolites sordidus. The sequence goes on along the minus strand of JARFXV010000476.1, from coordinate 777,909 downwards.
TATTCTCCAATGCCCCACAAGGGTGTTTTTGAAGTGATTTTTAGTCTCGTGGAAAGGAAAAAGTCACCAGAACTCAAATCTAGTGAATTAGGGGGTTGCGTAACCACATCGATGTTTTTACTTACCAAAAACTCGTTAATAGAAATCGCTGTGCAGCAAAGCTCAACAGTAGAGGTGACACTGGCAGTGATAGATTAAAATTTAAAATATTGTCGACAGAAATGACGACATTGAGACAAATTTAATGGGTCACAAGATTGGACGGAGTAAGAGATAACGAATTAGAAGAGGGATACAGAGATTGAAGCTCATGATCATAAAAAAACTAAACAGGGAGGCTTAATATGGGGTTAAGTCATTTGGTCAAGGATATCCGTGAGGCGGCGTGGGACTTATTTTTCTAGTTGTGACCCCTGCGGAGTAAGCAGATTGAGGCCTCGGGGCAAATTAACTAGATTTTCTTGAAGTAGAAGTCGACATACATCTTTGCATTCTCCTCTGTGCTACTCGAAGTTTTTGAACTGACTGTGACGTGAGTGTCCAGGTCTCACTTTCGTATGTCATAACGGGCAGGACACACTGATCAAAGACTTCTCTTTTCAGACAAGGTGGTAGTTTGCTCTTAAACACTATGTTGAGCCTGCCAAATTTCTACCAGCCACATTTAACGTGTCGTTCCACCTTCCGGACGGTATCCCCTTCCATTGAAATCATCTGCCAAAGATATATATATATATATATATATATATATATATATATATATATATATATATATATATATATATATATATATATATATATATATATATATATATATATATATATATATATAATGATCCACAACTTCCAAATCCGTTTATAAAATAGAAATCCTTGTGTTCTCAGCAAATTTATTAAACATGAGCTGACTCTTCTTCTGGTTTATTTTCAAGCCAAATGGCATTCTCAATGCTTGAATCATCATCATCAGACTGCAGGATGAAGGCCTCTTCAACATGCTTCTAACTTTCACGGTCCTGGGCTTTCCTCTGCTTTCTCCATCGTGCTTTCGGTCTTCTTCGCAGACGTTTGGGATCAAGTGGTATCCACTCCAGGATTGCTTGGTCCATCTGTCATTCCATCGCCTCGCTATATGGCCTGCCCATCTCCATTTTAATTGCTTTACTCATCCAATGATATCACGGACTTTTGTTTGTTCCCTGATCCATGGGCAGCGGTTTCAGTCTTGGTCTTGTAATGCCAAGCATACATCTTTCCATTCCACTCTGTGCTACTCGAAATTTTTGCATTGATTGCGATGTGAGTGTCCAGGTTTCACTTCCGTATGTCATAACGGGTAGAACGCACTGATCGAAAACATTTTTTTTCAGGCAAAGTTGAAGTCTACTCTTGAACACAATGTTGAGTCTGCCAAATGGAATCCTCTGCCCAAGATATATAAAGCTGTCCACAATCTCCAAATCCCTTCCTAAGACTGAAATTCTTCTGTCCTGAGAGAAGTTATTAAACATAACCTGACTCTTTTCCAAGTTTATTTTTAAGCCAAATGGTTCGCCAGCCCTTTGCAGTTCTTGTATGCGTCTTTACAGCTCCTCTGGGTTTTGTGAAAGGAGAACGATATCATCTGCAATTCTAAGATGGTTTAAGTTTGCACCATTGATTTTTACACCGTCCTGTTCCCAATCCAGTTTACGGAATACTTATTCAACGTCAGCCGAGAAAATGCGATACTGCGTCACCCTGCCGTACACATTACTCGTTCTACATTAATTCCCACTTCCAGATAATCAAGGTGAATTGGGGCTGTAGCTCCATCATATATCGATACTAATAGGTTTACATATGCTTTATCTACCCCTTGGCGGCAGTGCATCCATTATTGCATGCTTTGAGATGGAGTCAAATGCTTTTTCGTAGTCGATAAAAGCCAAGCACAGTGGCATGGTGTATTCGTTATACCTTTCTATGGCCTGCTGTACAACCTAGATCTGATCCATTATACTGAATCCACTTCTGAATCCTGCTTGTTCTCTTGGTTGTGCGTCATCCAGTTTTTTAAATATTCTTTTAGAAATTATCTTAGTGAAATCTATGTACATTACTGATAGGAGGCTTATTGGACGGTAATTTTTTAAATCTTCCTATGCTCCCTTTTTATGTAAAAGGATCACTTCTGCATTTTTCCATAAGTCAGGTACTTTTTGTTCTTTGAGGCATTTTGAATATGATTTTGCCAGTGTTTTATGTAACGACTGACCACCAGATTTTAGCATTTCGACAGATACACTGTCTTTTCCTAGAACCTTGCCGGTTTTCATCGATTCTATAGCATTTGTTACTTCCTCCACTAGGATATCTGGTATTTGTTCTTCCGTGGGTATTGTTATCTTTGATTGATTTTGATCTTCATATAACTGGAAATAAAATTTTCTAACAACCTCTAACATTTGAACACGCACCCAGCAAACTGTGCCATCCTCACGCCTTAAGGCATATATTTGCGTTCTTTTATTTCTCAGCTTCTGTTTAGCCTTGTTAATTCTTTTGTTTTCTTCCAGGGTTTTTTTGCACTAGCTGCATGTTGAATCGACGCGTGTCCTCTCTGATACGTTTTCTTATAGTTTTGCAGAGCTCAGTGTACTCCACCCTGCCAAAAGGACTAGCTGCATTTCTCATTGCCCATCGTTTCTTCATTAAATCAATGGTCTCACCGGAGATTTTTGTCTGTTTGAGACATTTTTCTTCTGGTGCTATTGAAGCACATTGTTGGCGAATTCTTCATATTGAACTGATAGTTCCACTTCCTTCGGATCTTGTAACACAGCAAACCGGTTTGACAAAGCAATCTCAAAATCGCTTCCTCACTCCAGCAGTTTTCCAGAATCCACCTTGCCCTTCTTTGATCTTACCATTCTTTCGCGCTCTTTTCGACAGTCAATCCGAAACCTAGCTCGTACCATTCGGTGGTCACTTCCAACATTAACATTGTTAAAGACAAAACACTGTTAAACACATTGTTACAACAAGTAACATTGTTACAACAAGACATTGTTAAAACAAGAAAAATATTGTTTTATCGTTGATCATGATGTAGTCAATTTCGCTTGTGAGCTCAGATGGACTTTTCCATGTCCATTTTCTGCTGATATTTTTCTTATAGAATTAATTCATAATATATAGTTCTTGTCCTTCAGCAAAATCAACAAATCTGTCACCTCTATTGTCTCGCTCACCAGTTCCATATGGGCCAGTTGCATTTTCATCAGCTCTTGTTGTTCCAATTCTTGCATTAAAATCACCCATCAGGATTTTGTACCTACATTTCTCCTTGTATAAAACTGGGCCACATCATCATAAATTTCCTCAACTTCCTCATCCCTATGGCTTATAGTTGGTGCATAAGCTTAGACGATTTGAAGCCTAAACTTTTTATTCAGCTGAATGACGCATTGGGCTAATCAGTAAGATGTATTTTCAAATTTTACTACACTGTCCTTCAGCTTTCGATGGATGAGAAATCCAATTCCGCCACATCGGCCATTTTCCATACCTCGAGTGTAGAGTACATGTCCAGTTGGTTCCAGTTTGGTTAACTCTTCAGCTTTTCTTCGTGTTTCACGTCATATATATATATATATATATATATATATATATATATATATATATATATATATATATATACATACATATACATAGCGGATAATTTCCCACGAAGCTTCAAACCTCAGAAACCCGTCTACCTTATGTTCCATGAAAAAGAAAGAAGCAGAAAAAAATTCGACACAACGAAATTATGTTTGCTTAAAAAAAAAAGAGAAAAGAAAACCTAATCCCATTTCTACGGCAAGATTGAATATCTGCGGCTAGAACGGTCGCTTGTCGAGTAACGCGAATCCTGACTGACAACCGGTGAATTGAGTTTGTGTAACTCGGAAGGACCACGAATCTCTCTCGGCTCCTCTGGGCCGTTTGTTTCGTTTGCTTAGACGATTTTCCACCTGTTCGAGTATCTTTTTTGGTGATTGTTATGCCGTGTAATTTGTCTATTGGGGTTTTCGATGATGGGGGTGTACGAAAAAATAGATGTTTTGTATCGGAAAAAAGGCTGATTGGTTTCAGACATTGAGAATGAATGGGTAGTTGTTCAGAGGATTTGTTGTATTAAATGATCTGGTGTCAGATCTACTGTCAAATCTACTTGTTTATTGACATAAATAGTATGTCGGAAAAATAAAGAAAATTTTTAAGAAGAAAACAAAAACAGTTAGTTATTTTGCCGAAATTATTTAATTTTATTCAAAATACACCCATCCCGCATCAATACATCGTTGCGCAGGTTTAATCAATGATAGAATAGATTTTTTATGTAATTTTTCGAATCGCTTCAATGGTCCTTGTCACGGCTTCTTGAGCTTTGTAACATTGTCATAAAATGTTCCTTTCATGATCAGTTTGAATTTCGGGAACAGGAAATAATCACGTGGAGATAAATCAGACGAATACGGATAATGTTGAAGTACAGAGACTTGTTTCCCCCCCCCCAAAATATACATACGTGGAATATAATTCACATTTTCACCATTCATCCCCGCAACAATGTTTCTCTAAATTGTTTTTCATTTGGCTGTGCTTTTTTTATTCATTATTTATGCACGCATACACCTACAAATATATATGTATATATATATATATATATATATATATATATATATATATATATATATATATATATATATAACGGGTATTCCATTAAAAGGTTTCGAATGTTGGTAACGAATAAAAGAAACGTTTCATAACATACCTGAAAGTTATTTATGGCAGTGCGAAGCTGGATAGTGTACAATTATACGTGGAATACAACATCTGTCAAATGACCGCCACGACTTCTCTGGCAGCTCACAATTCTTTTATTGAAATTCTCGATTACTGCTGAACACATTTGCGGAGTTATGTCACGAATTATTCGCCTAATTTCTTCTTTCAACTGTTGAACGGTTTGCGGATTATTTTCGTAAGCTTTGCTCTTCACATAGCCCCACAAAAAATAGCCTGGCGGCGTCAAGTCGCATGACCTTGGTAGCCAATTTACGTCCCCATTCCGGGAGATCAGCCTCTCCTGCCCTTACAAAATTCAGCTAACACAGGAGCTAAAGCCAGTCGTCCATGGGCAACGCCGTGCATTTGCCAATTGGATCCTACAGATGAAGGCAAATGATAATAATTTTTGCGATAAAATTATTTTCAGTGACGAGACTCATTTCCACTTAAACGGTTAGGTAAATAAACAAAATTGTCGCATCTGGGGTAATGAAAATCCTAGAGAAATCCACTAAATCCCGATGCATGCTCAACGTGTCACAGTTTGGTGCGATTTTTGGGCTGAGGGTATCATTGGACCGTATTTTTTTG